>JAMXBC010000005.1:26045000-27340000 GCA_024138005.1 Lumnitzera racemosa
AAGTCAACAATTGCAACTATTGATGATGTAAGCATTAATGGGTGAATAGTGATGTGTAAGAAGAAGTGATTGATAGGTGAATGACAAGTGCATAGCCCCCCTTTCTCTCCTTTTTAGATCTGCCATTTAAAGTCTTTTTAGGCCATGGAATGGTCTTGTCTCATTTATTAAAGTTAAGCTTATGAAATCTTATGAAAAATTATCCATATGTAGTATAAGTGAAGAGGTGATAAGGAAATTGTCTTATCACTAAATTTTGATAAGTTATCAATTGATAAATGATTCCAACTCTCAATTAATAAGTTATCTAAGGTGTTTAGTTGGTCTACTTATTTATATATAAGTCTTATACATGAAGATAAAGGTATAGCCTTATAGGAAATTGTTTTTAGGTTTTCATCTCACATTGTTTTATAATTTATGATTTGATTTTTATAAAATTGTGAAATTTTCTAAAGTTGAATGATATTATTCAAATTAAATTATTGATTAATTACATAGGGTTAAAATTCCTTAATGGTTTTAAGGTTTAGGGTTTTAAGTAACTTTAGAGCTTGCAGTTCTTCAAGCTTGGGTTTTATCGATAATTGGCTCTTGAATTGTAAAAATTTAATTAGTTTCTAAATATAAACTTAAGTTTTTGGTTTAGTTAATCTTTGGGAATGTTCGAAAGGTATTTTTAATCAAGTCTTAGGCCCACTAAAAGTACGGTTTACAATATCATTGTATGCTTCCCCTATATGTACAAGTTCTTGGCAACATGTAGAGGTAGGAACTCTAAAACCTGCCTAAAAAATGCTTTTGAACACTTCCAATCCACATTCTGTGGACATACCTTGTAAACATTTTGGAAGATAAAGCAAATGTAGCTTAGCTGGCTTAGAAGCATAATTGCTAGACATTTTAAGGATGTGTGGGCCACAAGAAACCATAGTAATTATGTTGGCTACAAACATAAGGATCCTAATAATACTTGGCATTTTGTTTGATCTTACCATGGTAATGTTTTAGAAAACCAATCTTAAGATATTAATGAGATGATGAAAATTCATACATATTTTATATTCAAAAGTTAATTGAAGAGAGTTATTGTACATTTGTAATAAATGTAGTGAGTTTCATTATTTAATAATTACATGTCATCGGTTCCAAATGTTTCCCAGCAATAATAAATTCATTAAGCATATTTTGTTTCTAAGTAAAGAAGTTATAGAAAATAATGTCTATAATGTCGATCTTTTTCCCCATAACTCTAATCACTCTTCGTTTCATTCTTTTTTGCAAAATAAAAATTACAATCATGCATCTTACTGATATTAGTCTTTTCGAAAATGAAGAGAAAAATATTTACCTGAATGCACATTATATCTTATACATAAATTCTCTAACAATTAGCAACAATCATGAGATAAAAACATCTAATATGTGCAATGCCCTAAAATTTTACACAGTAATATTTGAAATCTAATAAAAAGAAAGATGAAATGATTCATAAATTTGGATGTTATAATTATGCAAGCTTGTGAGAAATTTAAAAAGACAAAATAATGACAAAGTTGTACTTACGATCCTTATCATGGGATTTAGTACTTATGAAAAATTTATTTTGAATAGTACCAAAATTGTGACGTAACACTCAAAATGTTAGAAGGAATAGTTATGTAATGTTAGATTTTAGAAATAAGTTAGCAACATAACTAATATTGCTATAAACTAAAGTTTATTATTTTGGACCCTACTTACTCTAAAAGTAAAGAATCAAGATTTGCTACATAAGGTTAAGTATATTATAGAACTTTTACAAATGTTGAAACATGATAAATTTATACCGAAAGAGTTACATAGCAATACACTGAATTACTACATAAAAATTATATATATATATATATATATACACACACATATATATATATATTTAATCGCATCTAGCAAATCCTCAATGTTAAAGAATTCTTCATTAAGCTTTGTTGGAGAGCCAATGAAAGAAACAAAGGCTTTCAATATATGTGCAATTTTCCTTTTTCATATGGTTTTCTACCATTTTATTTTTCTAAATTGCTTGCTCGATAAGCCTAATTTCCCATCATCTCAATTCATTTAATAAGTACAATAGGAAGAAAGGCCATTCATATTTTCTAGTCATTATCAACAATAGATTACATTGCTACCATATACTTGGAGATCAATCAAACTTCTACCATGTTTAACTATCTTTATAGGGAGCAAAACATTCACAAATTTGGATTCTAACTCTAGGGAGTTCAATCATTTTGGGTAAATGCAAAAGCATATATTTATATCACTATTTTATATTATGCTTCTCATATTTAAAAAGATATTGGGGAGCATCAAAAGATTTCCAAAAATTAAACATAAGACCCTCATATCTCCATGACAACCACTATCTTTTCACACTAATACACTACCATCAAGGTCACCATTGACTACTAACTAGCTAATATGACCACTGCATGAGTATCAAAGCACATTCTTTAATTTTAGAAAGTATAATAAACAATTTCTATTCTATGCCAAATTTTTAGTAGGAGGTGGTCATAGCCATATCATATAGATGAATAAGTGTTGGCTAAAGTGAGTACCTCCAACTTCGTTATTTAGTGTTATGGTAGTTGAAAAGGTAGACTATTCACCTATTTTTTGTGTATTGCTCAAAGAGTTACTTTTTGTGTCCTAGATGATACTATGAGTTGATAAGGTTAGATAAGATAAAATTTAGAAATTGAACATAGTATCGATAATAAAACTTTAAAAAATTGATCGAAACCTAAATTGCGTACAAAAAACTTAAATCAGATACACGTGCAAATACTCGAAATCGAAATCAAACCCGAACTTGATCGAAACCCTAAAGCTAAAAATTTAAGCTTATAAAATGAATAAATATCACTTAATAGTGATATAATCATAGTTAATTGTAATTATTGACTAAATCGTGCAAAACTATAAAGAAAACGTCAAAATAACTCGTAAAAATTATAAATATAATGGGTAACAATTAAATTAATAAATTTTTATAAAATTTCAACATTATTTTATAAATATTAAATTTATAATTTTTGTAATTGAAATAAACTAATATCTGTAATTTTTTTCCATTTTCCTTCTTTTTCTTTTTCCTTTTCTCGTCTCCTTATTTTTCTCTTAGTTGCCATGTCTAGCAATATTTTCAACCAGATTATATACAACAATTGTGTGGCTAAAGTTAATCACCATGTATTAGAAAAAGAAGATACAAATGCAAGAGATAAGGATGTGTCCCATCTTAATAAATGCTATATCTAATTGATTTTCTTCTCTTTTGTTTTGTCTACATAAGTCTCCTTTATTTGCAATCACGATTGGAATCTTGCAAGTTAGAAAAAGAAACTAAAGTATACATATACCAAAAATCGAACAAGAAAATGGGGAGGGGGGTTTGGTTGGGGAGGGGTGGAATCAAAGACCAAGAGCAAAAAGAAGAAGAAGAAGGAGGAGGAGAAGATTAAGGGATTTTCATTATCCAAATTATTAAACAATTAGGAGAGTATTTATTTAATTATATATATATCATAAGTATGTACATGTATACTAAGTATTTATTTTTTTATTTACATGTACATATATGTATGCATGAATAGATATATACATATGTATTAGGTTGTTTCCTTATTTGTGTTTATACATATATATATATATAGGCGTATATATATATATATTATTATATCTAATATGTAGTATATGTATATAGGTATAGATAGTAATACATATAATATGTATTTTCCTACACATATATGTTTGTATATATTTATCCGTATTATATATGTATGTATATTTAGTATTTTGTTATATAATATATATGTAGGTATACATGTATAGTATATGTATATGTACTAAATATTTCCTTTATATACATGTATATATATTTAGTATTTTATTTAATTACTTGTGTATTTATACGTGATTATGTATATATATGTACTTATCAATTTTAATATATGAAGTATATACATGTATACGTATAATATATGTATATATACTTAATAGTTTCAAAGTATATGAATTTTTGTATATTTGTGTGTGTATATATATATATATGTAGTTGATGTGAATATATATGCATGCATATTATTAATAATATTTTGTATTTTAGTATATATATACATATATAGTATAACTGTATATGTACATAAACATATAAAGTATAAATAAGTGTATATTATACTTGTACATAATGTATAAATAAAGTTAGAATAATTTAATATATAATGTATCCTATACATACAAACGTACATATATGAATAGTGACATTACATAAAAATACGAGTATATGTAAATAGTACATACAATATACTATAATATTAAATTAATAAATAAAGTAAGTTAGTAAAAATATATATACATACATAAATACCGTAAATTGGAAAAATATTAATAATTATCTAAATTATAAAATTTAGTAAAATATAATCATAAGTAATTATATATATATAATTGCACTGTAAAATAGAAAAAATAATGAAAATTCGAAAAAATGTATAGAGGTGACATGTGGCACATCTATATAATGCCATGTCACCATTTATTATAAAATAATTAATTTTTGTAATTAATAATAATAATAATTTATTGATAAAGTAGAAAATTTTGAATTAACAATTCTAAAATCTCAAAAATAAGTAATTATAGTAAAATAGGCTTAAAATAAGAAAATTACCAATCATATGATTTAAATAATTATTAAATCGTAAATGTACTAAGAAAAAGCTTAAATTGATATTCTATAACTTTTTAAGTTAAAATAATGAATTTTGTGATACTTTTATATCACAAACAAAACTATAAGTTACAAAGTCCAAAACGGACCTTGATACGAGAAAGTACGCTTGAAAATGATCGAAATGGACTATAAGTTCATATGGATTTGAGCTAAATCGAAATAGTCATATACGATTCGATAAAAAGCTTGAATCGATGATTTTATGTAAATCAATAACTAAGTTAAGTAAACAATGCGAATTATAATACTGGTTTAGTTTTTAATTCTTAAACTTACTACTTTTCATATTCTTTATTCTCAAGTGATCTCAACATTAACCTTGAGCTGCCGTCAAACTACAATGACCCCTAATTTGATTATAACTAAGTGAGTTTTTCCTAATGATTCCATACTTGCTTGTGTTTGTAATTAGTGAATATAAATTATGATTAATAATTGAATATTGTATGGGACTGGGTTATGCTTTTGTATGATCTTATTTGTAGATAGTGAATTTACTTTAAAGTATGATATCATATTGATTGTTGTATAGTAAATTCAATAGGAACTGATTATCTATAACCTTATTATTCATTAAATAATAAGACCTAATTTTATTTGACTTGAAAGAACTAACTCGAAACACGCATAATCATGTATTGCATAACTAATTTCGGCCATCACATTATACGGAGGTAGTGAGAGGCCATACTTTGGTTGATGATTTATTGTTATAGATTTCGTACAATACATACGTATAATATGACCTTACCTTGTCTCGTGAGATTACTAGGCATTGGAGGCATCAATTGCTTGGCTAAGGGTTGAGTCCAAAAACCTCCATTTTGGGATAGGTCTGGGTTATGTAAACTTACTCACAATCATATGTAGAATTCGATTTTGACAAAAACTGAAAATGAATATACCATTATATTTTGAATACGAAACATAAAGTTTCGTTATGATATAAATTTTAGTATGATACTTGAATCTAACTGTATCAATGTATCTTTAACTCTCACTTCAAAGGGCATTAAACCTCAGTTGCATATAGTACTTGGTCACCTACATGTATTGTTTGACATACTAATTGTCCACATATTCATATGATTGAATTAAATTATTATATAACTTGTTTGTTATATGGTTGAAGGAATTATCTCACTAAACTAGTTAGCTTATACCCCTATAGTCTTCTTTCATAAACTGATCTGTTCGTAGAGTGGGGCTGTCGTTTACCTGAGGTAAATTATATATCAGGAAGTTGATGTGGGAGTAAGATGCGATATGAGTGCACTTGTAATAGTGTATTTAGATTTTGAATCTTATTATATAATGAAATGATAACAGTTTGAGTTAAGAAATATTATAGACTTCTTATTTGTAAATTTCTATATAAATATATGCATTTTATATTTCAATAGCTAGTTATTATTATCATGAAATGATATTGCTTATACCTGTGCAACTTTTGGTTGTTAGTTGTAGTTATAGTCTTATATATCGCATGAAGAGTTGTCAATTGAAAGAGAAATTAATCTATAGTCCTTTGTACGATATATAGCAACTGCCATAACTAGCTCCTTTGGGTTGTGATAGAATATATGAAAAGTCTTTTTCCCACTTAAAAGTTATCAAAGGACCTTAAACCGCCTTTTACTAATGCTTGGAGCTACCATCTACCTAGGTTACATGTGAACTATGTAGGACTTGACTTGGACGCAATATTGACCCAACGTAGAGCCTACTTTTGTCTTATACACAAAATCTTTGTCCAACCCTCTTCATTTCTATTTTATGTAATTTTTTTTATTTTATTTAATTTCATTTTGCTACTTAAATAAGAAAACAAAAAGAAAAAAACATATGCATATAAATAAGGTTTTATTTTACTTTAGAAATTTTTGTTTGGAAAGTTTTCTCAAAAACTTTTCTTTTTGACAAATATATATATATATATATCTACATATATATATATATCTACATATATATATAATATTATAAATATTAAAAGAAGAAAAAATTTTAATCACTTGGAAAAATGTTTTTTAAAAAATACATAAATACATATCTATCAATAAACTTTCTTTCAAAATTAAAAGTTATTTTAAAATTTTCAAAAGTAAATACTCTAAATTAGGACCCTTTTTAGAATTTTTCTTAAATTAAAATGAAATGGATGAAATCATAAGCCCGACTATTCTCCAAAAAAAGAAAAAAAAAATCAACATACTAAATTTTACATAAATGAACTATGCAAGTTTAATCTAGAATAGCAAGTACATAAGTACTAGTAAAAAACAATAAGATGACTTAAAATGTGGAAAAATTTATTTTTTCCATTTTTTGTAAATAAATAAATTATATTTTTCAATTTCTTATTTTTTATAAATAAAATATTTTCCTTCATTACTTGTAAACAAACAAATTATGTATATATAAAAGGATAATAAAAATAAAAAATAATAAACAGATTTATTTTTTTATGACTGGGTATTTTGAAAAAATAAGTTTAAATTCAAAAGATTAAAGTAGTATTTGTTTAGGGTCTAATTAGCCTTTAAATCTAAAATCTCTAGTTTTTAAAACATTAGTTTTTTTTTCTTTTTTCAAAATCAATTTTCCTAGTAGAAAAGTAGTTTAGTTTGGATCAATTTACCTAAGTAATTCTAACTTAACCTTTTTCTCAAACCCAATCGAGTGGAGATTTTAAATTTTTTTTAACCCTATTAAGAAAACCATATTTTCCGTAATCCTTAGTCAAAAGTTAATATTAAACGATTAGCATTTAATATTAATTGAGTTAAGAAGAATAAAATCAAAAATTCAAACTTAATAGGATGACGACTCCATTAGAGACATTGAGAGGGTTGGTCACCCAAACCTTTCAACATTAGAATTTATCCTTTAAAATATCCTTCCATGTTATATTTCCATTTTGTGTATATGTTTTATTTATTTGTATATATTTGTAATAGCCTACATTATGTTCCTTTTTTGTGAATATCATATATATGCTAGTATCAACCTTATTGTAGTAGTACTAAGAAGCATGTGGCAATATTTTATTTATGCATACCACATTATAAAATATGTGCTAGATATAGCCAAATCTGGGCCATCTTAGGACTCAAGGATGAAGGGCTATTATATAAGCTTTGGGTGTTATGATGTGACTACTAGTTAAGGATGATTAGGCTACCTCACTTAAACTTTGATGTGACTGATGAACCATTTCTCTAGAAACGTATAAGGTCATAGAACTTAAGAACCTAAAGAATCTACCCTTTCATATACATGAATCATTGGACTGATAAATAAATAGTAATGGTGCATGTTTAAGAAAATGGGGGGCCACTATTCTAATGGAATTCTACGAATGTTGTTTCCTTATAATATCCATGTATAGTATTTCTTCCATTTAAAAATTATTTCCTTCTAACATACAAGTAAAGAAATCCTTATAATATAAAGTTGTTGTAACAATTCCATTTCCCTGTAAAATAATTGTTAGATGATAGAATTTTGATTAAATTGGAAGCATAAATCTTTGAAATTACCCTTTACTATTTGGTCATCGGTCCTTCGCATTCGCATTCGCATTCGTATGTCTTCATATTTCATTTTTGCTCTTTCTTATTTTTAGCATGCTTTTCTTTAAGTTAGAAATAGACCACATTTGTAAATTATTATTTCACCTTAAATAAAAATCTCATATCTTGTAAACAGTGTTTATCATTCTTATCCCTTTCATGAAGTCATTTATAAATAGTTAGTTAATAATTAAAAGAAGTCCTTATCGTAAATTATAAATAGCTCACATTGGTTTATATTAGGCCCCTTTTATATTTGAGGTTTCAAAATAAAATTTTGTTATCGATATAGCAATAACTTTTTTTCTACAATTTGTTTTTTTTTTTTCACTTTCCAAATAATTGATATTTCTCTTGTAAATGGTTAATTTAGATTTAAATTTTCATCAAATAATTTTAATTACAAGTTATAAATTATCATTTGTCACTCCAATTAGGATTTTACCTTCTATTTTCTCTTAGAAATCTTTTAACCCTTAGGTTAGGATGTTCTCCAAAACAGAGTTTTGAAATTCTTGGTATATATAAGCTAATAAATCTAACTCATTTGTAACAATCCTCTTGTTGTCAGTGTGATGAGTTGTAGAATATCATAAAGTTTTTGCCATTTTTGATCTCTCCCATAAGCCATAAATATTTCCACTCTTATTTGTATATGTTTATTTTATTTATCCTTTCGTTCCAAAGCAATATTTGTTTTAAGATATTGAGTCAAAAATCTCCACAAGCAATATTCTTTTCATTTTCTTTCTCTCTAGGTCTTAAACATGTTTTCCCTAATTTGAAAAAGAAAAAATGCTTTAGATTCTCTACAAATATAGTAGGTAGTCCTTAATCATTTCCATAGGACATTCGTTTATCTTTCACCACCTTTTAAATAATCATATTAGAGGTAACTATCTTAGTTATTGCCTCCATATATAACCCTCCATTCTTTACCTTAGAAATTATCCATATTCCTATTCAGAAGCCATTTATTTGATCAATTTCTCCTTCATTTCATTCTCATCTTCTCTAAAATAATCATGCAATAAAATGTCAGTTTCACCAACTTTTCTTCCTTATTTTGATACACTTTCTATGTCATGGTTACCATTTTTAAATAAATCCTCTTGTTGATAATATTAACCCCTTAAATTGTAAAGAACACTCATCTTTGGCTTTTCCAAAGAAGAGTCATTAGCTCATAAATCATTTAATCATCTTATTCTCTTTATTATTGTAGAGTCAATTTAGCCACTTTCCATCACCTTCTTTTGACTATAGTAGATTGTTTCTTCCCTTTCAATCTTTAGGTTAAAAATCTTCTTTAGGTTTTCGAGTCGCTATTTGTGTATATTAATCTTTGGTTGTTCTATTTGTAGTTGTTTGACTTACTTTTCATTGAGATTTCACTTTGCAATTGATTCTCAATAGGATTGCCTTCCCTTCAAAATGTGTAAAACCAAATTTAATCTCTTTCTAAGTTTTATACTCCTTGAAATTACATGTGTTGTCAATTTTTCACTTTATTGTGATTTACTAGCTTTTAGGAAAATTTCCAATTCAAATTGTTATTACTTTCTAAATAGTTTCCCCTTTCCATCTCTTCAAATTTAAGCTTGTAATTATTTCCCACATTTGAACCTCTTTTACTCTAATCCTTAGAAATTCCTAAACTTGTAAATATAATGTAATCAAGAGCCATTTTTCTACATTAACCATTAGTCTTTTTGTTCCATGTTTCTCTTGTTGTCAATTCTAACTCTAGTCTTCAAATGAATATCCTCTATAAATAACCGTTTAACTTTCGAGTCATTTCCCTTGCAATTTCGCTTTTCCTTTGTATAATAATCATCATCTTTTCTACTTCATTTTCATCATTATGTTGTCATTTCAAAGTTTTCTTTCCTTTTAACTACCAATAGATATTGGTCTTCTTTCAAGTATGGTTTGGAATTCTAAACTCTAACTCTTGAACTGATCTATTTTTAATGAACTAAGAGAAATCTATTCAAATAGGCTGAAATGTTCACCACCTTGAATGAGTTCAATTATGAACCAAATGCATGGAAAGCCAATTAATATTGATAATACAAACACTTATAACCCTTGTGAATCTTCAATTGGTTTAGTTTCAAAGAAGTAACATACTAGGTAAAAGGTCCTTTTGTCAAAGCAAATAATTACCCATAATTAAGCAATTCAACTTATTATATATCTAGAAAAGAAATAGATCAATTAGTCCTTTATAGTTCCTAAACCCTAATTGAATAAAAGTTTATATCTTTATATCTTCTCTTTAATCCAAATATATCAATTTGGAATGACTTCTTCAAACTCAATCCTAACCTAACATATATTCCAATGGATCAAACCATTTCCTCTGTGATTATGGAATTAACTTCAACAAATAATCATATCATGCAGAATAGAGACTAACTAACCAATCATCCAAACATTCAATTCATAATTTTAATTAAAGAACAAAAGAAAATGGGTTTGACAAAATCCAAAGCAAGGACGATTACAAAGGAACAAAAGCAGCCTAAAATAGAGGTTTCCAAGCCCTAGTTCATGCTCAAATATTGTTTTCTATAATTATTGGTGTTGAATTCTAGAAACACAGTAACTACTCTAAAAGCCTAAGACTCATTAAATGAATGGAATAATAAACAAATATATTTACAAGGCCTCTTATATGTTTTTATACTACAGGGAATCCCATGGGTTTTTAAAGATGACATGATCTTGGACATGGCTATGCTAATTGCTTGTGTAACTCTTGCTGTGCGACTCTACTATTTAATGGAAATAACCATCACACATGTACTCTTGAAATCGCATCACACGGCTTGCATGTTAATTGCAAAGACTAACAATGGATGAAGACACACCTTGTACAATCTTTTGCAATACGCGACCTTGAAATATGTCGTACACGGCATGGGACCGACGTGGACTTGTGTTTGCATTGATTGAACTTCTATTCACGTGAATGGCTAGAGGACGATGCTTCTTAATTTCCAAAAGTAGGCTTCAGTGCAATATAAGGACGAGGGAATAGAAATTACGTGTAGGTTTATTTCGCAAAGGAATTATAGTCCATGATGACTTCAATGATTATGCCATGATTATAGTTAAATGATCACTTCAATTATTGAGCATAATTACTTTAGCCATGATTACTTAATGATATTTTGAATTTTCTTGCATTATGAATTGATGACTTAAAAATGAATCTGATCATGGGCCTTCTTCAAATTACTTTACAGCATGAACTTCCTAGTACTTTCAATTCGGTCATGTCCTATGCATTCTTCCATTAGTTGATTCTTTTGTCATGCCAACTCCATCTAAACACCTGAAAATAAAATATGAACAAATTAAGTATTGAAAATCACTAAAACGCACTAAAAGTCTACAAAAACATTATAAAATATACTTATAAAATAGGTATAAATCAACTATGCCCAAGATGCTAATTTTTGTCCTATTGAGGCCAACTGCTGCTAGGGAGTAACTATCAATAGGTATTTTCTAGAGGATGGATATCTATTCTAAGGTAGAAAGCCATGTATTTCAAGTTGTTCATTCAGAAAATTGTTTGTACATGAGGCACATAGTGAAGGATTGATAGGTCATTTGGTGAAGAAGTAAACTTATGAGTTAAGGCTTCATTCTTCTGGATGAGGATAACAATGAATGTCCATAAGATTGAGGAAATATGTATAACATGCAAGAAAATGAAGAGCCAAGCTAAATAAGGGAAATAAATGCCCTTGCTTGTTTTGACCAAACCCTAAACTAAGCTTAGTGTGGACTTTGTCTTTGGTCTATTCAGGACTACCAAAGGAAAGGATTCTATCATAGTCATAGTGGACAGAGTCATCAATATGGCATACATTATCTTATGCCAAAAGACCAATGATGCTTTGTATGTTACTACTTTTTCTTCTTATAGGAGGTTATCAATTTGCACAGAGTGCATCAATGCATCATCTTCAAGCAAGATTTGAAGTTCTTAAGCTATTTATGGAAGAAGCTGTGGCATTACCTTGGCACTAAACTAATATATAAAACATCATGCCGCCCATAGACTAATGGGCAATAGAGGTTGCAACTAAGACTTTGGGATCTCTACTATAAGCTACCATGGGATGGAATCTTATTGATTAGGACTTGTGCCTACGCATTATCAAACTTTCTTACAATAGATTGGTAGACAACACAACAACAAAAAAAACCCTAATCGAGGTCATCTATGAGTACAATCTAACTACTCCCCTTGATTAAGCACCCATTCTAAGCATAAGTGAGGAGGATCCAGATGGGGTAAACTAACCGTAAACATTACAAAAGTTCCATCACAAGGTTATCAAGTGCCTTAGCTAACCATAGCCAAACTTGGATAGTAAAGCCAAGGAAAGCAAAAAATGATAATTTCAACCAAGTGCTCTTGTGTAGGTGCATTTAAGGAAGGAACAATTCTTAAATGTAATAAAAAGCAAGCTATCACTCGAAGCAAATGGACCATTTTAAGTACTTTAGAAATGAATGACAATGCTTAAGGTTAAACTGTGAGAAGAGTGTAAAGTGGCAACTAGCTTTGACATCTCTGATCTGAATCACTATGTTACTAAGGAGGAATAACAATTAGAAAACTCTCTGAATTTGATCCTAAATCCTTTGCAACTCAAAGGGCATGATAGGAATCAACTTTAAGACCCAATCACTTGCTTGCAAGCCTATGTACTAGTTAACCTAACTAGTCGAGCCCTATCTTCTAGACGTCTAAGTTACATGAGTCCTTCAGCTCTCATTTTTCTTTTACCATCTCTTAATTGGAAAGGCTCGACCTATTAACCAACGTCAATAGCTTTGACAAACTGCCAAACATTTCATAGTCATATCACTAAGCTCTTAAGATGATTAGCTTACATATTTGAATGACCTTAACCTGATACAGTTTGCTGGGAAGGTTAACAAACGACTACCTTAAGATGGTTGGAAAGCTAAATTGGAGTCGAGGGTTGAGTAGGGGTTCTCATACACCAACAGTGGATATGATGCTCCAATGCCTCACATGAACTTGAACTATACCTAATATGATGCATAAGTATAACGTGAGGTTGCTCACTACTCGTCCATGCTCAATGGTCTAGATGAGAGATCTTCAAGTTATCGATTCTCACAAGAAAACATAAGCTCAAGAAGGAAGTAAAAGAGGGAAATATGTATGAAATTCAAAGGTACTTTCTTAGGATTATTACATGTTATTAGTATTTGTATAGCTGAATTAGGGTAAGTCATAGTTTTACATAAATTATAAAAAGGATTCTTACTAGAAAAGAAAAGCATAATAGATTACAAGGGTAAAGTTGTAAATAGACAAAAAGAATACTTAGGTATAAAAAGAGACATTACAGTATAGATGTCAGAAAATGGGGCACATTTCAACTTTCCATTATATGGTCTCGATAATACTACTTTAATGAGCAAAGTTGATTCTAAATATAGTAAGCTAAGTCGACTATTTAGCAGCTCGGTAAATTAGCTATTTAGGGCTTAGGAGGCCATGTTTTTTATTGGCCTCGGCTAGTCAACTTAGAAGTGAGGTAGCTTGGCCTTAGTTGTTTGTCGGCTTGACAATGGGTGGATTCATTGCTCGACTCTAGACTGGGGAGGCCTAGAGAGGTCAACTTAGTAGTAAGCTGGACACTTTAGGAGTTCTTGCAATGAGATAGAGAGAGGTCGAGATGGGATAGCTTAGGTAGCTTAGGATAGATAAAGCATTGCTCTTTAAGATTCAACTCCCTTAGGACCACTCAATGAACCATGTGAGTTAGTCCTCGAGCTCAGAAGCCAATGATTAGGCCATTATCCCTATTATCGAGCAGTCACAACCCTCCATATAGAATCTGTTATTTCATATCACTTTAATGCCCAATTATCATTTAATGTACCTCTAACATTGTTATTGCTTACTATTTTTAGTAAGATATTATTTTCATATCATGTCCATTTTACACCTTTATAGACATTATTACATACTTCTTTCCTTTTATTTAGACACTTACCTATTTTAGTTTTAAGAATCTTCTTTATAATAATAAAGAGGCCACCATATAAGCCACTCTTTTGAATTCCACTAAATCATCTTGTATTCATTTTCTTTTTTTTTTCCTTTGTTCTTATGTAAGCTTTTTAGCTTCTTAAGTTCTACTCTTATCAAACCATAAGTAAGGTTTTGATAGGAATCAACCCCCTAGACTGATCATGCATAGTCGAGCTAGAGAACTCTAAGGACTCAATCATAGAATACTCACCTGAAACTAAAGTTGAGATAGGGATTCTTATAACAATCTAATCTCTTGCCAACCCAAGCCTTAGGTCCTTACTTGTATCAGATCCGCTCCTAATCAACAGCAATGCTTTATCCTAGAAGACAGCTTAAGAATAGTTGAGGTAAGCTCCCGATCCAACCACAAGCATCTAAACCCATATTAAGCTGACTTCTTTTTAGAACTAATTGGTCCCCAACCTAGTCCAAATCAAGTCAACCCTTAACTACTAGCACTTTCTGGTTCGCCTACTTTTTATCATATTTCTAATATCTAACCACCAAGCAACATGTGTCTTCTAACATAACATTCTAGAATGATTCCTTGTTCTTTCATACTAAATATTATTTATCTCTTTTATCCCATTTTAGTATGTTTCATATAACCTAATTGTAGAATACTCCTTTTATCTTTTCCTACATGTAAATTAATCCTAGTAGACGAATATATAAACCCCTATTTGTTTATACGTAGATAGATTCATCAATATTAGATTATTTAAGTATCCTTTAAGCAACCTTAGTGTTCTCATCACTCTTCGACTCTTATCTATTCCCTTTAGCAACGAGAAGTGGCAAGTGACCCTTTAGTTCGGACTGGTGTGTTATATCCGGCGAATTGTAGGCCGAGTAAGATTGAGTGGTGTATCATATCCATTCGATGGCTACCTAGGTAGCTTTCCTTCAATTTCTTTTTACTTGATTTCATTGTGGTGCTTCTTCGTATATCTGACCCTAGAGATGCATCAGCTTCATTGGTATCAAAGTGCAGTTCTAAGAGGGAATATGTAAAGTTACAGTAAAGTTTTGGTTTGCTTTATTGTTAGTGGCTACTGTGTTCCTTCCATAGCTACTACAGTATGTTTTTGTGATAGTAAGTGTAGTTCCATTGTTACTCTGTTCTTACTCTATTTTCCATTATGAAAACAAAACAAGTTTTTTTCTATTTTATTTGAGTAACTATTGGGTATTAAGATTGTTAGCAAGTTGTTAATTTGTATGAGAAGTACTATACTATATCAGATTCAAGTGTTTAAGGTGTTATTGGTGACCAAATGTGTAGTGCTCAACCTGGTCATGGCCATAATGATAGTAACACTTTAGGGTCCATTAACGACAAGTTATGCTAATAAGTTTACTTTTATCCTAAAATGATGTTTTAATAAACTTCATTTTGAAGAAGAGGTTTTAGAGAGCCAATCTTTAGATATTGATGAGAAGATGGCTGTTTACACATATTTATAGTGACAAGTTAACTCAAGATGGTCTCTATTCATTTGCAATAAATAAAGTAAGTTTATTTATTTACTAATATAATGCCAAAAGCTTCCTAAAATCATTTCATCTACAATATAAATTCTTGAAGCATTCTTTTCCCTCTAAATAATAGAGTTATAGATGATAAACTAATTATTATTAGCTAAGAAATTCTATAAGTATCTTAAGCTTTAATTAGAAATCATAACGATAATATACATACTAAAAGTGTGTTTAGGTGTCATGTTATGACTTAACTATGAAATATTTCAACATTAGTTTAGCCCCAGATTATTGCAATGTCTCGTTATGTGTACATTTTTTATTACACAGTAAATTTATATTTGTTAGTATGGCATTTTAAAGGTGTATATTACCAAAAATATATTTAAAATAATTATATATGTGCATACTTATTAACATACACATATGTTAAGTGAACTACCGTCCCTTTTGGATTATGATCTTTTCAATTTTTTTCTCTCAATGTTTCTCAAATTATAATTTAACAGTTGAGTTTGCTTGAATTTTTTAACTACATCATGATGTCATAATGACATCACCTTTCTCCTTATAATATTGATCATTAATTACACATAATAGCATATTAAAAAGGTAAATTATGTAAAATTAGAAGAAATTAAATTGATAAGGATTCATTTTCGCTAACACAATTTTATTCCAAAACATTATTCTTATGGGCTAGGTAAATTATTTTTTATATCTCACTATATTTCAACATTCAAATTTGAATTCCTATAAATAACAAGTTATGCTAATAAGTTTACTTTTATCCTAAAATGATGTTTTAATAAACTTCATTTTGAAGAAGAAATTTTATGGGTCGCTTTGTTTAACATTCGTGCCATTGTTGCAAAATTTCGTGTGATTTAGAGAACATCGACTAGTTACCTAAATTAGTAGCTTGGAACCCTGAGGTGTCACCTATGAAGTATAAACTATTGTTTCTTAAAACTTTGATCTTATTAATTTTCAATGGTCATATTTTTCTCACTCTTGTTGGTTCTTAACATTATTTTATATTATTAATTATGATAACTGTTTACGGTATAACTTACAATTGTATTCTATTTATCATGTTTCCTGTTGATAAAATAATAATAAAGCAATCAAATCTTCATCCCAAAATATGGAAAAATAATCATAGAATGATGGGATTCATAAGCACACGACGACACCAAAATACATATTTGATTTTCAATGAAATTTCATAAAAGACACTATTTTTCTCCTTTATAAGGAGTTTAATATCATTAGAATTATACAAACTTTACCATACATTCACAAATTTATTCAATAAATTTGGTGAATTATTTCTAACTTATAAGGATTATGCCTACAATTAACACTTGACATATAAAATTATGTTAATATGTTATGTACTTCATTTACTTAACAGAGTAGTTAGCATGTAATTTAACACATGTATAGCAGTTTAGTTTGTTAGAGTTAGTTAGAGCATCTGTATACATATAAATACTCTCAGATACACTAATTAGAGAAAGAGAAGACATTTTGTTTCCTTTCATTTCATCTATCTTTCATTTTGATCTCTATCTACTCTCTCCATGGATAACAGTATGAGCAGTAAGTTAATGTAGAGTTTACTACTACAAATGTGAAGCTTATTCTTACATGGTATCAAGATAACAATCTACTAATCTTCCTTTAATAGTTGTTGGTTCTTCTTTGAAATGGTTTACGCGATGGTAAAACATGATAGTATTGATCCATACTACATAGCTGGTTTGGATAGTCTTAATATGGTGTTAGGTCGCATAATTTTCAATGGAAATAATTTTTTAGCATGGAATCAATTAGTGCGAATGGCTTTAGGTACCAAAATCAAGTTAAGGATTACAGATGGTTCTATTCTTGAACTAGAGAATAATTCTAATGATTTTCACAAGTGGATAAGGTAGGATTTTTTGGTGAGGTGTTGGTTGTTGAATTCAATTTTTAGTGAGATTGTAAAAAGTTTCATTTATGCTCAATCCTCTTATGAGCTTAGGAAAGAAGTCACATATTAGTATGGTCAAACAAATGGCCTGTTCATTTTTCAAATACAAATGAATTAGCTAACATCAAATAGAATAATGGCTCAATGATAGTTTATTATAATAAATTGAAGAATTCTTAGAAAGAACTTCAAGCTTTGAATTTGTACCCTATTTGTACTTGTGGTAAGATGAATTATGACATGTGATATGAAAGAAAGGTTGAATGAATTCGAATCACAAATGAAACTGATGCAGTTTCTTATGGGACTATTAGATACATATGAATATATTAGGAATCAAATATGGTCTTTTGATCCTTTACCAAATGTAAGCATGGCATTCTATCTTGTTTTACAAGTAGAAGAAAAGCATCAGGTGACCAATTTAATGCTTAATGAAGGAGACAGTTTAGTTTTTACTATTAAAACTATTAGGTTTAGTATAAAGGCTATAAGAGTAAGAAGTAAAATCCAAAATCTGCTCTTGTTGTTAATTTCTATAACAACAAACAAAATTCAGCTGCTAGCTGTGATACTCCTTAAGATATTGAGATTGTTTATAATAAATCCACTTACTATGCTTATCTAATTGATTCATAGTTAGTTTAGTCAATTTGCAGTAAAGTGATTAGAATGATTGAGGCAACATCAATCCCTTTTGCAAGTTTTGTGATTGTTACTCACTTATCTTACTTGAATAATGCTGTTGGTACTTAGATCATTAACATAGTAGCTAGTGATCATATGACCCTTTTCTCTTCTACTCTTCATTCTAAATGCTTTCTTTCACAACCTGTCACTGTGCATTTTCTTAATGGGTCTACCAAGTTAGTACATGAATGTGGTTTTGCTTATATTATTCCTTCTCTTATCCTTCTCAATGTTCTTTTAATTCTTGATTTCAAGCACAATCTATTGTCAATTCCTAAGCTCTTATCACTTCATCACTTATTGCTATGTTTGATAAAAATGTCTACTGTTTTTAGGACCAAAAGCTTGACAAATGCATTTCTATTGCTATCTCCATTAAGGTCTTTGTATTCAAGATAAAATAGTCAATAACCACTATAATAATTCTTTGTTTGTTCCTTATATACCTTCATTAAACAAACGAACTGTTAATTCTTTTTCTGTATACTAATCATCATACTCCAATACTTGATGTATAATTGATTGATTCTTGTCTTGGACTCTACTCTTTATCCAAAATGATTCATATGTCTTACTATAGAGGATCTGATCTCTAGAAGTTGATGTGTGAAGTTTGTAAACTTGCTAAGTTTCATAAGTTACCCTTTCCTTAAATTACTTTTACATCTTCTAAGCTTTTTCATTTACTGCATTTGGATGTTTAGGGACCGTATAACGTAGCTACTCATTCTGTAGAGAACTATTTTTTAGCAATAGTCAATGACAATTTAAGGGGGATATGGACTTACTTGTTAAAGTATATGTCTCAAGTATATTCTACTTTGAGAAAGTTTTTACTTTACATCATGAATCATTTTAATGTTACTCCTAAGAATTTTTAGAGTGATAATGAGATAAAGTTTGTATCCAAAGATTATGCAGAGTTATTTACTAGTCTTGGTGTTGTGCATAAAAGATCAATGCCTTACACTCTCTACCAAAATGGGAGAGTTGAATGAAAAAATCATCATTTACTGGATATTTTACAAACACCAAGATTACATGCTTGTTTGCCTAAGTTTTTTTAGGGAGATTGTTTGTTGACATCAACATATTTGATTAATCGCCTTCTAATTTCTAATCTTGGTTGGAAATCAACTTATGAGCTATTATTGGTCGAGAACGTTGCTATGACAATTTGCATGTGTTTGGTTGCTTACGTTTTGTTCCCAATTTGTCTCCACATAAAGACAAGCTTGATGTAAGAAGTAACAAGTATATTTTCTTAGGGTACGCAATTGGATATAAGGCTTATAGAGTTTATGATCTTAACAAAAAAAAATGTACCTATTAGTTGAGATGTGACATTCTATGAATCAATTTTTCCATTTAAGGAATTTGGAGTTCTTTCTTTTATTTCTTCTCCTACCTTGCCTTTTGTTACTTTTGATAGTCATTATCCTAATGATTCTATTATTTTTGTTTGCCTTATTGTTTCTAATTCAACTTCTTCTACATCTGCTCCTTATCCAAATTCTTCAGTTTTCTACTCACAAATTCTTCTTCTCTTCATCGTTCTACTAGAGTTAGCAGGCAACTATAGTGGTTACATGAATCTGTACACCCTTTGAATCATTTAACTACTTCTTCTCCCATTTCTACTGTCAAGGACCCTTTATTCTCATTAAATTCCTTTTCTTCTTATCTTAATGATTATATACGTTCTATGGCTTATGTGTTAATAACTAAGGAAGCCACAACATATATTCAAGCTTCCCAAGATAGTAACTGGGTTCAAGCTATGAGTTAAAAGCTTAAAGCTCTTAAATATAATTATACGTAGGAATTGACTACACTTTCCGAAGGTAAGCAAGCTATTACTTCTTGATGCATATTCAAGATTAAATATCTTCTCAATGGATCTTTGAGCACTATAAAGTGCATTTGGTAGCCAAAAGTAATACTTAAATGGTTGGAGAAGATTATCATTGCACTTTTTCTCATGTTGCTACTCTTAGTACATTTCGAATTTTATTAGTAGTAGTTGATGTTAGGTAGTGGCCTTTAGTGCAAATTAATATTAATAATGCTTTTTTTTATGGTTATCTTGATGAAGAAATCTATATGGATCCACTTCTTGGTTATTCTAATGCTAAGTTAAGGCAAGTTTGTCATTTGTTATGTTCGTTATATGGCCAAAAGCAAGCCTCTTGCCAATGGAATTTGGAAATATCCAAATTTTTGCTTCTACATGGTTTTGAACAGTTTGTCAATGATAATTCTTTGTTCTTATGTAATGATTGATCTACTTTTGTAGTTGTGCTTCTTTATGTCAACAACATGTTGCTTAAAGGTACCAATTTAACTGCTATTTCTCTCTTAAAATGGTAAATACATCGTACTTTCACCATGAAGGATCTTGATGCAGCTAGATATTTTTTAGGAGTAGAGATTTTTTATTCGAAAAAGGGTATCCTACTCAATTAGAGGAAATTCATCATTAATATCTTCTTTGATACTAACTTATCTGCTACAGATCACATTTCCTTTCCTTTTCCTTTAGGTATCAATCATTTTGTAGATGTAAGTGTTGTCCTTGATGATTTAACATTTTATCGAAAAGATTGTTAGGTACCTTTTGTACCTTATAAATACTAGGCCTAATATGTCCTTTTTTGTGCAAAAACTAAGTCAATTTTTAGCTCTACCTTGTGTTGGTCATTTACATGTTGCTTTTTATGTGTGATGCTGTCTCAAAGGCACCATTGATTTGGGCTTCTTTTATTCTTCTAGCTATGTTTTTTACTTTCTTGGTTATTCAAATTCTAACTGGGGAGCTTGTTTAGATGATTGGAAATCTATTTTTGGGTATTGCATGTTCTTAGGATTTTCTCTTATTTCTTAGAAGACCAAGAAGCAACATACAATTGCTACTTCATCTAGTAAGGCTAAATACCACTCTATGGCAGCTGCTACTAGAGAAATGTTTTGGATTTCTTATGTATTACAAAATCTTCTTATACCTTTTTCATCCCTAATTATACTTTGTTATGACAACTAATTAACCATGTTATTAGTTGATCATCCTTTCTACCATAATCATACAAAACATATTTCTATTGATGCGCATTTCACTGAAGATCACATTGCTTCCAGATTTCTTCATCTTGCTTATGTCTCTTCTTAATAGTAGATCATCAACTTCCTCATAAAGCCTATTTGTAATAAACACTTCTCTTTAGTAAAGTCTAAGTTAGGCCTTTGTATAGCTCTTCCTTGACAGGGTAGCATTTACTTAATAGAGTAGTCGGTGTGTAAATTAACATATGTATAATAGTTCGATTTGTTAAAGTTAGCTAGAACAACTATATACATATAAATACTCTCAATTATGCTTATTAGAGAAAGAGAAGTCATTTTGTTTACATTCATTTCATCTATCTTTCATTTTCATCTCTATCTGCTCTCTCTATGGATAACAATATGAGTAGTGAGTTTATGCAAAGTTTACAACTACGAATGTGAAGCTTATTCTTACAAGTTAACATTGAATCACATCTTATTCAATCCATCCAGTTAGAAGTTGTGAAGTATCATTACTAGAACACTTTTTAATATTATCTACATTCTTACTATATATCCTACCGTTGGTTTCCCATAATTTGCAAGACAATTGAAATGATGTAACAGAATTCTACTACTCCAAACATAGAGCATGTAGTTACTCAAATACAAGAGTCATTTGGGACCAATATTTTCTTTCTTTTCTTACTAATTTTTTAGTCACTATCCATAATGCATATATCGTTTTGTTACAAAATAGTTAAACATTCCCTAAATTATTCTTGCATGTGTTGATGATGATACGTAGATAATAGCATGGGATTCTACCTACTATGTTGATATATTTGTAATGCTAAATGGGTATGATTTTCTATTTGTTAGGCCTAATATATCATAGGCTTATTACAATGCAAATAATATAGTGTTAACAATACTAGTATATTGGGCCTTAAGCCCGGTTTGATTCTCGTTTAGTAGTTCCAACGTCACCTTTAATCTTAACTTCACTAAAAAAAGGTTCTAGAGAACTCATCTCTTTTTTCTCAACACATTGAATAGAAAACAATATCATTTCTTCTCCATTACAACATTTACCTCCCTTTCAAGAACCCTTGTCCTTAAGGTTATTTATTTAAATCATAGAGATAAATTGAAATGAACTCCCATGTTGCCTCACTCTCTAACCTATTTTTCCACTTTACCAACACCAATGCATTAGTAATAGTCCCCTCTTAATCATTCTTTAACCTAAGATAACTTCAAGTTCTTATGACTTTTCGACAATATCTAATGGAAGAGAGGTAGATGGGCAGTGCTGCCTACAAAAAACTTCTTTAATTATGAAATATTATAGGTAGCATAAATGTTCAACCCTTTAAGGAAGTTCAACTAATATACTACTTCCCCTACTTTATTAACCACTCAATAAGGTCCTAAACACTTAGGAGACAACTTATGCATTTTACTATTTCTCACATTATGTTGCTTCTAACTTCTTTTGATAGTATTTCCAAATCTACATAGCTTTTGCTTGTCATTTCTACTTCTAAACTTTATCTCATATAACATTTGAGTAGCTTTTGATTCTTGTTCTTTAACATAACCATAACTTTTCTTGTATTGATTTTGAATCTTGAAAGCTTTCAGTTACACATCTTCTAATATTGCTTTAGCTTCTAAAACTTACTTCACTTTTTTATGTTTAAGAATTTCTTTTCTACCTTCATTTTATTATTAGTGCTTCTACTACTTGGTTCTAATAAAGTAGTTTTCTTGTTTATAATGATTTTATTATCCATTTGAAATAGTCCTAAGTTAGGATCACTCATTCTCATACTTTAATGAATATTCCTTTTTATACGTGTTTTGTGATCATCGAAATGCATGTTCCATGGATTCTAAAAGTACACTTTCTAACTTGGCTAGTTATGTTGTGTTAAGGCCTATAATACAAAACACTCATTTATTGGCCATTAAACACCTATAAAGTAAATTATTATGACAATTGTGGGAGGATTTGAGTTGGCATTTAAGGCATGATGATGAGATTTGGTGTTGTTTTGATTGTAATCGTGCTTTCTTTATGATTAATTGAATTTTGTGTTTGGAATTGGCAAAGCAAACTAGTATTACTAGTATATGAGGTAGGGGTAGGCAATTTTTTACCTATGATAAGCTTGACAAATATGTTGTGATGTTGATTAAAGTATTCTACTTAGCTACTTACACAAGCACAATTTTCATTTTGCATGTCCTGCATACTAACTATGATAAGTTGAGCTCTAACTATTATTACTTAAACAAGCTACGTCCTTTAATTGCCCAATAAATTTATGGTCGACCTAGTAAGTTTGCGGTCTCTTCTTTGCATTGGCTTGATACGTTTATGGCATGATGTTTCCATAAATCTAATATTGAGGCTTCAATATTAGCAAGGCATAAAAATTTAAAAAAGAAATTCAAGGTTTAGACATAGAATAGATTGACATTAGGTAGCTAGGTTTAAAATTTCAATAGATACTATACATTTTCATCATCATTACTTGTACATGTTACCTAACATTAATTGTGGTTTACAAATGCATTATGAGAGTTTCTACTTATTTCAATTGTTCATATAGAAAAATTAAGAGGTTGGTGTCTTCTAACTTCAAGTACAAGTATGGAAGGTTAATACAATAGATTGGGACTAGGGGGATTTTCATAGTTCTTAGTTGTATATACGTTAACTAAAGTTGCATAGTATCTATTTAGATTTGATTATAGGGTACGTATGTAAATTTCATTCTTTTATGACGTAAGAATAACATAAGTGGTGCCAATAGTTCTTGAAGATTTGAACATACACATTAAAGGATCATAGAAGCTAAGTAATATTAGCAGTATGGGCTAAATTATATGGTAATCTTAAATGATGGGTTGTAACAACCAAGACAAAATAAAATAAAGAATAACAAAAAAAGGACATATTGGTTAAATGGATTTACATTATAAGGGCATGGCATGTAATATCAGGCAAGTGCACCTATCAGTTGTAATATAGCGGATGTGAGTCCGAGTCGATCCCTCAGAAACTTTGAGTACTAATATTAACCTTAACTTTATTATCTAACCGAAAAATTATGAAAGTTTGAATTAATTACAAATATTAAAATTAACAAACTAGCTTATTTATAAGACTTGATTAAACAATTGAAAAAGCGATAAATTAAGAACGACTTCAAGAAAGTAATAACGTATTTAGGAATTATTTCCCCTAGTGTTAACATGTGATCGCTTAAAATATATTTAATTCAATTTCTATTTTTCTTGACTAGAGGGATTTACAATTACAGTTAATACCTTTTTCAAGCATATTAACCCTAATCCTAAATTATTTACCGGAATCTCTTCACTTAGTAATATAATTTAGAATTGTATTAATGTATAATGAATTCCCATACAAATAATTAACTTTCCGGAAAAAACATGTATCTTATCTCTAAATATACATGTAATTCTCTTCAATTATGTAAAGATCTAATTATACATGCAATTTCTCAATCAATATGCATAATATCATATATTGATATTCTAGAAATATCAATCAACAATTAAACGACATAATTGAATCAAGCAAAGATAGAAACTTTATTGAAAATTCTAAATCAATCCAAGAAACACATGAAACCCTAGGTTCCATAATCCTAAATACACGAATTTTAAGCTATCATACTGAATCTAAAAACGAATTCCATCAATAATATAAAATAAAACATGAAAAACCCCTTTAATTGATAAAAAATCTCTCCGATCTTGAAGTCGGTGTTGTTCTCGCCTTTTTCTTCTCCTTCTCTTCAAGTCTCTTGTCTTCTCTAATGTCTCTTTTTTCTTGTGAAACCCTAACATGTCCTTTTATAGTATATCAAAAGGTTTTTGTTTTCTTTACTAGACACGACCTAGGACATGACCGTGTCCCCAGGTCGTGTAACTTTCTGCCCCTGGTTTCTACATGGATTGTGTAACTTCAAAACTTCATAACTTCTTCGTTTGAACTCCGAATTGAGTGAAATTTGATTCCTTTTCCTCGTTTTCAATCTTAGAATGCGTTCAAACTTAGAAATAAAAATTTTACTCAATTAAGTATCAATTTCTTTAAAGAAAACAAAAAATGTGAGGAAAATACTATAAAATCACTATATGAAATATGTTTAAAATCAGAGTTATCAAATTTCCCCATACTTGAGCATTTGCTTGTCCTCAAGCAAATAAATCAAAACAAAACTTTCAGGATAAAAAACGCTAAACAAAATTTATCACTATTTAAGAAACCGGTGAACGAATACACTTGACCTGTAGAAAAGTAAGAAAATCATTCTCAATAACTTGCAATAATAAAGTCAACCAATTTCATCTGACCATATTCGAATATTCCAACAATACTTAATACTATAGTTCACTAGTTAATTTATGAAAATCAAAGTTTACTCGAGTTATTTAACAAAGGATTCTTAAACTAAAAATTGTATTTAACATCTCGCCAACTGAGAAAGAGTCATAAAAATTTTGTCCATTTGGCTAAAATGTATACAATTCTCTCTTCCATCTCACCAAGTGCTATAATCTAAAACAAACACATTTTACACCCACTCATCCTCTGATCATCCCCCTAGTTCATGCTTTTGTTGAGAGGTCTTTTAAATTTACCTTATTTAAGCACAATTGTATTGGTAGAGAGAAAGAATCTCGCTCTTCTGATGGACCAAGACCGATCCATACCAACTTATTCCTTATATCGATAGCGGTAAAGAACCCTGCTCTTCCGACGGACCAAAGCCAATCCATATCAATTTTTTTTTTCATTAGAATTGGCATTGGGACTGAATCTCGCTCATCTGACGGACCAAGATGAATCCTTACCAATTTTTTTCTATTCATACACTTGTTATTACTTTTGACCTCCAATCATTATGATTTTTTAGGGGTTTCTCAAAAGAAGAATTTCATTTATTTGTTTGCTAAAAATTATAGGACTCTTAAAAATTTCTAAGAGAAAGGTATACATAAAAGTAAATTTAAAAATAACCATGACTAACTCTCAACTAGTGATGTGGCTCCAATCTCAAGTCCTAAAGTCCGAAGCTAAATAACTTGTAACTTTACCCTCCACAAATTTGACTAATCAATTCTAGTAAAGTATAATAAGATCAATAATAATCAAGATGACACAGTTAATTTAGCTCAACACTTGTTAATTACCTATTGCAAGTTAACTTAAAAATTAATTGGGTCAAATGTAAATAATTGGTCTCCTAAATAGTAACAAATTCATATATATCCTTTCACCACACTTAATAACGTACATTGTTCTCAATGTACGACTAAGAAAACACAATAGTAAGATATCAAACAAGAAAAAACATCATAGGAAAAAAGGAAAATATGTATTGAAAAAGAAACTAATACTTCCCTGCCTTGAAGCATAAGATACTCTAGTGGAGAAAGAGTTGCTAGTGGAGAAAGAGTTGCTAGTTGCTCGACAATAGTGCCCTTGTGAGTGGAAGATGATGTAATAGATTTGAACCTCCTTTGAACAATCTACTTTTCACGATTTTCCATTGAAAACCTGAGAAGAAACAATGAATCGGGTTGGATTTGATGAAGAAATGTGTTAATGAAAAGTAAATCATGAGGAGAAGAAGAAGAGAAGAGAAAAGAAATATGTGTTAATGTGTAGAAGTGTGTGAGAGAGTGTGTGTGTTGAAATAAATAGGTCGTGTGCTGAATCGTGTGTGTTTTGGGCAGACACGGGCTGGGACACTACCGTATCCCTTGCCCGTATAACATTCTGTATGTGTTGTGTGGAGTCTGGACGGACATGGGCTTGGACACGACCGTGTCCCACGCCTATGTAACTCTCTAAGGTCTACCGTGAAATTTGGATGTACACGGGCTGGGACACGACCGTGTCCCTCGCCCGTATAGCTTTTTGTACCCATGGAGTAAAATCTGGGCAGACACGAGCTAGGACATGACCGTGTTCCATGCTTGTGTAACTTTCTGTGCGTGGGCAGATTAAAGGCCTGGATGGACACTGGTTGGGACACGACCGTATCCCTTGCCCGTGTAACTTTCTATTTTTTTTTTTTTTGTTGAATCATGAATTCAATTTTAAAATAAAGGAAACTTAAAGAAATAAAAGTAATTAAACTAGAAAAAGAAAAAAGAAAACTAAAGAGAAGAATAAAAATGAAATTAAAAGGGAAAAAAACCTATGACTAAAATTGAAACAAATAAAAGAAGCAAGGCAAAGCTAAATAAAAGGAAAATAAAATGAAATAAACTTAAAGAACTAAAGTGTAAGCAAAGTTAAACATGGGTTGCCACCCAAGAAGCACTATAGTTAATGTTGACAGCTCGACGGGATACGTCTTGTAATTCATGATTCTTCATCCAGGTGGAGATAAGACTCTTCCTGTATCTCACTTTCGAACCTTCCATACAAGTGTAAATTTACCCTTCGGCCATCAACCTTGCCAATTCCATTTCATTGGTGCATAACTTCCATAGTTTCTCTCCTTATCATGCCCCTTGTCAAATTCATGTAGCCTAAACTTCTTCATTTTGTCTGCTTTTAGCTTAGATTAGGTTGTCATTGGGGGTTTTGAACTTTTCATCGCAAAGACATGTTCTAAATGATTTCTTGACAGTTTTGGTTCGAAAAGTAGTGGCTTCTCTTTGAAAGATTTTAACCTAAGATCCTTTGGCTTGTGGAGTGGATCAATCCCCTTCTTGTCTATACTGGATTCATGAACTTCTGTTTGAGCTGCTACTTCTGCACAATTGAGGTTGGTCACCAAATTTTCATCTCCCTTTTGCAAGCAATAGCTTAAGGAATCTTTGACAAGTGTTTCCTGTACACATCTAGATATAACAACATTAGTGGCATTAACATTGTGACATATGTCTTCTAAGTCAAGAAATTTGTTCATTGACTCCGACGTTTTAAAAACTATTTCATCATCCCCGACCCGTAATATCAACTTATGCTCACTAACATAAAAAACAACCTTAGTAGTGGCTAGGAAGGGTCGACCTAAAATGATTGACACCTCAATATCTTCATCTATATCAAGTACAACAAAATCCACGGGAAAGATGAATTTGTTTACTTGCACTAAAACATCCTCTATGATGCCTCTAGGGTATGTGATAGACCTATCGGCTAATTGAAGGCTCATGTGCATTAATTTAGGTTTTCCTAACCCTAGCTTTTTAAACAATTTATACAGCATCAAATTTATACTAGCTCCTAAGTCTGCCAAAGCATTATCTACCAAAAAATTACTAAGTATACAAGGAATAGTGAAACTCCCTGGATCTTTTAATTTTTGTGGCAGCTTTTTCTAGAGAAGTGCCGAGCATTTCTCGTTCAATGTGACGGTTGTAAGCTCCTCCAACTTCCTCTTGTTCAACAGAAGATCTTTTAGAAATTTCGCATACTTTGGCATCTACAAGATGACATCAATAATAGGTAAGTTAATGTGTAATTGTTTGAAAACATCAAGCAATTTACCGAATTCCTTATTTTGATCAGTGTAACTTTGCTTAAGGCGCTACAGGTAAGGGATGGGAGGCTTGTACTCCTTCACTTTTGGTGATTCCATATTTTCTTTTGATTTTAGTGGCTTTACATCTTCCTTAGGGTTGACTTCCACTTCTTTCTCAACTACTTCCTCACCATCCTTCTTCTCCGCTCGCAATTTTTTACTACTTCTCAAGGTCACAGCATTAACATGTTCCCTAGGATTGACCTCGGTATTCCTTGGTAGTGTCCCTTGTTGCCTCTCAGAGATCATTTTTGCAAGTTAACCAATTTGATTCTCAAGATTGTGATTGGAAGCCTCTTGATTTCTCAACGATGATTTAATGTTGGATAGCCGAGCCTCATTGCCTTGAATATATTTGGTGAAAAGTTCTTCTACACTGGACTTCTTTTCTTGGGAAGAGGAGGTGGTAATGGTCTTTGAAATCCAGGTGGGCCAAAGTTGGTCTTCTGTTGGCCTTGGTTTTGATTTCCCCATGAGAAATTGGGGTGATTCCTCCATCCGGGATTATAAGTGTTGTAGGGGTTATTTTGTTGCATGGGTAGATTTCCTAGATAATCTACCTGTTCAATTTGTTCTTATGCTCCATACCCCTGCATACCAAAATCACTTACATCTGATTGTACTTGTTGAGGGCTCATAGAGATTGTGTCAATCTTCTTACTCAATAGGTCCACCTTGGCTGCCAGAGCAGTAGTCGAATCCACATCATAAATTCCCGTAGCCTTTTGCTTCGCTCTGGTGCTTTCCCACCGATAATTGTTCATCGTTATTCCTTCAATCAGGTTTTGTGCTTATTCAGGTGTCTTTGTGTTCAAAGTACCTCCTGCGGATGCATCAATCATCTGTCTCATAGATAAATTGAGACCATTATAGAAGGTCTGAATCTGCATCCATAATAGAAGGCCATGATGTGGGCACCTCCTAAGTAAGTCCTTGAATCGCTCCCAAGTGTCATATAGAGTCTCTGCTTCCAATTGAGCAAAACAAGAAATATCATTCCGAAGTTTAGCGGTCTTTGCAGGTGGAAAATACTTCTCCAAAAATTTCTCTACCAATTCATTCCAAGTTATGATTGAATTTCTTGGTAGGGAGTTCAACCACTGTTTTGCTCTACCCTTCAAGGAGAAAGGGAATAACCGCAGTCGGATGGCATCATCCGTACCTCCGTTGATTTTAAATGTATCACAAATCTCTAGAAAGCTAGAGATGTGGGCATTAGGATCTTTATCTTAGAGACCATCAAACTGAACATATTGTTGCACCATTTGTATGATGTTAGGTGCAATTTGGAAATTATTAGCCGCGACGGTTGGCCTTACAATACTAGAGTCAGCTCCAATAAGTGTAGGCCTTGAATAATCGGACATGGTCCGATTTGCTTCATTCCCGTTGTTAGCCATGTTTGGTGCATCTTCCTGTTCGATGAATTGAGTGTTGGGCCCTTCACCTTCTTCCTTGATTTCAACGATTGACTCATTGTCAATGGTCACCACAATTTGTCTAGGTCGCGATCTCAAATTTTGAAGGGCAATTCTCTCAATTTCAGGATCAAGTTCTACCAAATCTTTTGGGTTACTTCGAGTCATGCACTACAAGGGTAAGAAATATAGAATCAATTGCAACTCTTAGCTAATGAAAATAAACAATGAAAACAAAAGAAAAAAAATTGTTAAAGTAATAAAGCAACTAGTGTTCTTAATATCGAAATTCCCTGGCAGCGGCGCCAAAAACTTGATATCAGGCAAGTGCACCTATCAGTTTTAATATAGCGGATGTGAGTCCGAGTCGATCCCTCAGAGACTTCGAGTACTAATATTAACCTTAGCTTTATTATCTAACCGGAAAATTATGAAAGTTTGAATTAATTAAAAATACTAAAATTAACAAACTAGCTTATTTATAAGACTTGATTAAGCAATTGAAAAAGTGATAAAATTAAGAATGACTTAAAGAAAGTAATAACGTATTTAGGAATTATTTCCCCTAGTGTTAACATATGATCGCTTAAAATATATTCAATTCGGTTTCTATTTTTCTTGACCGGAGGGATTCAAAATTAAAGTTAATACATTTCTCAAGCATATTAACCCTAATCTAAAATTATTTACTGGAATCTCTTCACTTAGTAATATAATTTAGAATTGCATTAATGTATAATGAATTCCCATACAAATAATTAACTTTCCGGAAGAAACATTTATCTTATCTCTAAGTATACATGTAATTCTCTTCAATTATGTAAAGATCTAATTATACATGCAATTTCTCAATCAACATGCATAATATCATATATTGATATTCTAGAAATATAAATCAACAATTAAACGACATAATTGAATCAAGCAAAGATAGAAACTTTATTGAAAATTCTAAATCAATCTAAGAAACACATGAAACCCTAGGTTCCATAATCCTAAATACACGAATTTTAAGCTATCATACTGAATCTAAAAATGAATTCCATCAATAATATAAAATAAAACATGAAAAACCCTTTAATTGATGAAAAATCTCTCCGATCTTGAAGTCGGTGTTGTTCTCGCCTTTTTCTTCTCCTTCTCTTCAAGTCTCTTGTCTTCTTTAATGTCTCTTTTTTTCTTATGAAACCCTAACATGTCCTTTTATAGTGTATCAAAAGGTTTTTGTTTTTTTTACCAGACACGACCTGGGACATGACCGTGTCCCCAGGTCTTGTAACTTTCCGCCTCTAGCCAATTTTTTCTACATAGACTGTGTAACTTCAAAACTTCATAACTTCTTCGTTTGAACTTCGAATTGAGTGAAATTTGATTCCTTTTCCTCTTTTTCAATCCTAAAATGCGTTCAAACCTAAAAATCAAAATTTTACTCAATTAAGTATCAATTTCTTTAAAGAAAACCAAAAATGTGAGGAAAATGTGAGGAAAATGCTATAAAATCACTATATGAAATTTGTTTAAAATCAGAGTTATCAGCATGGCAAATAATATAAGTGTAGGAGGGAATTTTGGAAATACATTAAAGTCCTACCCTAGCCTTTGCACAAAAACAATCCTGCTCTATTTAATAGTCTCATTTTGACTCCTTTGTATTGTAGAGTTGGACTCAGTTATAGTGAACTCAATAAACGCTACAAGTAAGGCTTAAATTCCATAAAACTTTATTGGTTTTCCTCAAAATCACAAGTCTAATTGCAATTCTATTAGTAATGTAAGATTAAGCTATTCATGAATCATGAACCTACGAGAATAGTCGCAACCATAGAAGAATTTGTGGGTAATTGCCTTATTGAATGTAGATAATAGCCTTAGATTGAATCCAAAGAGTACAATTGTGATTTTTAAATTTTTGGTAATCAATTTGTTGAGAAAGAACAAAGGAACGCTTTATGGTTTCTTTAAGTTATAAGGTAAAATATTCTTTCTTTTGCAATCTTTTATTCTTTAATTGAAGAAAAAAATTGTATTCTCATAACTCAAGTTAGATTATTCTGAAATAGTTCAAAAGATCGGTTAGATCGTAGGTGCAATGATTTGCTTCACAAGTGAGGTCTCTAGTTCAAGTCTAGGTTTTGTAAAATTTAGGATTTAGTTGTATCATAGAAATGTTTGATGCAAGTTTGATAATGTAAATGATGGAATAGTGTCGTTGTAGTGAGGTTGAGTTAAGAAATTGGAACAAAGGTTGATGGTTATGTTCTTGGTGAAAAAGGAGAACAAATTTCAAAGAAACAAGATCATGGTCTAAAATCAAGGTTGTGATCTTGACCTTGATCCTTACTAATGTCTTGGAGGTGAAGTTGCATAAGGATTGTAAGTAAAAGTGGCTAAGAGGATCAAAGGTAATGTTCAAGATCATGATCTAAGGCATGATTCATGGGTGTAAACTTGTTGCTTACTAATAAGAAAGGATCATGGGCATGATTCCCAACCGTAATTCCCATAGTTATTTCCTTTCATTTTTCTAACCTTATTTTAGTCATGTTTAGCTTATAATTCTTACCTAAGACTCTTATAGAGACCATAAGAAGTTGAAAAAGTTTGCCATAGTGGTTTTATCCTTCGTTTTCTTTGTAGATTACTCTTTTAAGGCCATTTGCAACAGGTTATTTTAGCGAATCTAGGCACACGATACTCATATATATATATACATACACACATACATACATACTTAACTTAACTAACTAAATATTCAACCTTAATAATCCTCACTTATTGCTTGGGTAGATATAGGTTGTTGTAGAGGGGTTTAAAGTGGTATGCTTAAATGCTAGGTTGACGATAAGGGTTATGATGTCAAGGGTTCATGAGGACCTTTGTTGTGCGTTGTGTAACTGGCTAAAACAAAGATAATAAAATGTTATGTGACTTATGTTTTCCACATTCAATGCATGTAGTATGACTTATTTGTTCACGTACATGTGTACATGTGTTATGTATTGAGCTTTGGTTAACCCATCTTTTTTCCTACAACTAAAGTCAGAATGAGGATTTTAGAAATTTTGTTAACTATGATTATCAGGTTGGTTATGAGAATTAGGGAGATAGCTATTGTTATGATAACATTTGTGATAATGATTACCATTATGATAAGTATCACCAGTATTAGGAGTTATAATTTGTTTTCAATTCAGAAGTTGTTGTGAGACATTGTTGTTAATTTTTTATTTGTTACAGGAGGATGAATTTCAGGTGTTGTTGATTTCATTTCTTTCCATGTGGAGTATTTATGGAGACATTTGAATAGTTATAATTGAAGTTTAGCATTTATCAAAGTTAGTGGATGTTATTTATTCAATAACTAGAGATTTATAGTTATGGTTTAAGGCTTGACCTATCAAAAGAGGACTAGGGATATGTGAAAGTCTGTGGTGTCTTGAGTCTGGGGTTTTACACTAGTGATGATACACTCTTAAGGGAATGATTTATGAAGATTAGTGACTGGTTAAGTACTCTATATGCATTCATGTAATGAAAAAACAAGACGTATCCTTAAAGTTTAGGAAAGCTTAGATTATTTTTATAATAGGTTTGCAATTAGTGTTTTAAAGAGCCTCATCCTTATATCATAGATGACATAACAATTCTTCTTCTAGGAACCTTATTGGGATTAATATAAGTGTATTTAAGTAGGTTATCTTTACACTAAAAAGTTGGATCATTACAACAATATTCATAATGACCCAATAAATAACTCTCTAACCAAAGGCCTATGTTTTAGGAGTTGTCCTCTAACACTCTAAACCATATAAAAACTTAGCGAGCACTTTAAGTATAGTCTTTAGATTCTAGAGTTAGCATAATTAACCTTGCAACTCATATTGAAGGAAATTAAGAAAAATGAATCAAATTAGATATAGCAAGAAAGGGATTCATATTTAGAAATCATGTGCATATGCAAATGCAAATGCAATTGGAAATGAAGAAAAAACAGACAAATGTCAATACTAGGCCCACCACTTTTTCTAACAAATTTTAGATTTAAAAGTTTTAAGCTTAGCCAATAAGACTAGTTTGAACACCTTAAGTTTTGATAAAAATAATTGAACACCTTAAGTTTTGATAAAAATAATTTCATGGATGCCACATATAAAAATTAAAAAAAGTATTCCATTTAGACAAAATTTCAAGCTCAATTTAGTAGTGTCTAGCTTATACAACACTTATTTCTTGATAAAAATAAATAAATTGAAACTCAATTGGACTCCCCATTTGAAGGTATAGGCATCTCTGATTATTTTTTCATGCATTTGAAAACAAGCAAGCCAATAAGGGAAAAATTAATCCTTAAAACTTGAATTCCATCAAATTGCTTATGCATACTTTGACTCCAAAATTGTCTTAGACCAAATAGACCATAGTAGGATTTTTTTTTTCCCTTCTTCCTCTCTCTTTTTTAATTTTTATTTTTTTCAATATATTTAATTTTTTTTATTTTATAACTTTTTATTATTTTTTGTTCCTTTTGTCCCCTTTTCTTTATATTCATATACAAGAAATGAAATTTAAAAGGGCATAAATCAGGTGTTTATAGTACCCCTCAAGAGACTACCATCAAATTGAGCTACACATTAGCCACAAACAATTTGTCTATAGCTAGATGAAAATTTGGTCCATTTAGCTTAAAGTTACTAACTTTTATACCTATTCACATAAGTAACCTAATAGTTCTTTGACCTTACATAGACTAAACTAAAGGTTTAAGTTCTTAAACTTAGTTTATCGATTTTCAAAATACTATAATAAACCTTAGAAAATTAAGAAGGAATTAAAATAAGTAAATAAAGGTAATATGAAAGAAAGGCACCCATCATAGAACAACATAGTCATACTAAGCCACCAATACATCGTGCCTCCCACCTTATGCTATAGCTAAAATTTAGATTCCATACTAATAAAGCCATGCTTCGTACGTAGCATGCTATATCCAACCTCTTACTAATCCTAAACAACCTAACATGGTATAGAAGAAGGAATGGCTAAACTATGGTGAATATAACATGAACACATTGTATACTTTGTCGTGCTACCAACATAGTCATATAACATAGCTTACTCAACCAATGTTTCTTATGAAAATGCTTATTTAGCCTCTTCCTAGATCTAACCTTTCTTTATACACTTGCATACATAACTTTAGTGTGTTAAACACCATTAAAACACCTTTCTTAAGCTCTATATACCTAAATACCGAAAATACTTAAATATGTTTCCTCACAACAATCAACCCTCTATAGATAAATAATATTTACACTAGGAATTGAACCATTACCTTATGTAATCACTTAACTCTAACTGATCAATCACTAATAAATTGCACCTTGCAAAGCTCCCAAAACCCTTTACGAAAAGATCCAAGATTGATGCGATTTCTAACACGATCCATAGATTTATAGGACATGACTTGGCTTATTACTTTTCTTATATATGGTCCGCTTGAGGGAATAACTGTATTACAAAGAGAAGTACACTTCTAAAGAATGAGAGGAAATAACATAAGATTCCTTTAAAACCTATAAATATCTATTGGTCTAATTACCAAACTACCCTTACTACTTTAACCATGTTACACTATGTTGCCATTACTTATTATTTTCTTCCATTATTGTAATTTTATGGATCTTACATATTATACTGCATCTAGAAAACATTAGCATCTAATTTAATGGAAATGAAAAGAAAAACTGTAACAATCTAGGTTTCTCAAAAAGCTTATAACAAAATGCCAAGGATTATATTTGTGTACTTATCCTTACATTGATTTAAGAAATTGTCACTAAAAATTTCTTCAAACATATTAAATTTGTTTAGTAGATTACCATGTCATCAAATTATAATGCATAAAACATGGCCGAATGTTGGAACCTTAATATGCTTTCTTAAGCCTTAGGAGAAGGAGAAACGCCAATAGTTCTTGCAATACAGCTTTTCCATACCTCATTGCTCCTATCACTAATGAGGGTTGCATTCTTATGCCCGGAAGCAACTCTATCAACAAGCATATCATTGCATGCTTCCCCTATATATATGAGTTCTTGGCAACATGTAGTGGTAGGAAATCCAAAACCTGCCCAAAAAATGCTTTTGAAGACTTCAGACCCACATTTTGTAAGCATACCTTCTATACATTTTGGAAGATAAAGCACATGTGGCTCAGTTGGCTCAGAAGCGTAATTGCTAACCATTTCAAGGGTGTGTGGACGACAAGAAACCATAGTAATTATGTTGGCTACAAACATAAGGATCACCATAATACTTGGCATTTTGTTTGATCTTGCCATGGTAAAGCTTTGGAAAACTAATCTTCAGATATTAATGAGAAGATGGAAATTCATGCATATTTTATATGCAAAAGTTAATTGAAGTAGGTTTCTATGCATTTGTAATAAATATAGTGAGTTTTAATATTTAATAATTACATGTCATCGGTTTCTAAAGTTTCCTAAAATAATGTTTCCTAGCAACAATAAATTCTTTAAGCATATTTTGTTTCTATGTAAAGAAGTTATAGATGATAATGTCTATAATGCCAATCTTTTTTCCCTTAACTCTAATCACCCTTTGTTTCCATTCTTTTTTAAAAAAAAATAATAATTATAATCATACATCTTACTTATATTAGTCATTTACAAAAATGAACAGAAGAATATTAACTTAAATGGAAATTATCCTGTCTACGTAAATTCTCTAACAATTAGCAAAAATCATGACATAAAAATATCTAATATATGCAATGTAGGACTGAAATGCCCTAAAATTCGACAAAGTAATATTTGAAATATGATAAAAAGTAGGATGAAATGAATCGTAAACTTGGATATCATAATTATGCAAACTCATGAGCAATTTAAAAAGCAAAAACAATTCTGAAAGTGTATTTGCAGTCTTTATCTTGGAGTTTAGTACTAATGAAAAATTTATTTCAAATAGCACCATTGTGAAGTAAGACTCTATTGATAGTTGAGTTTTGTTCACTAGTACATTCATCTGCCGACAAGCCAAGTTATCTACTTTTTCAACCAATGCCAAGTAACACATATTTGTGTCTGATTTGAATTCAAGGGAAGTGATGCGAATGATTATCACTTAACATGGTTATATTACCTAACTACCCACTCCCCTTACATTTCAAGAATATGTTTGATTAAGAGGCCTCTATGTATCTTGATAATCATTCCAATAATTGCTGCTTCAAACATAACATTTACCTATAAATACGGCAAAAGAACACTATAAGGGACATCTAATAACTCTTTACTGCTCATAACTTTTCACACATTCATTCACTAACTTAGGCATCGAAGTGGCTACACCGGAATAGCCCTGGTTTCAAAAGTTTTCCTTTCTTTATAGGATAAAGTTCAAATCCAAAACCTACCAATAACGTTTGGCACCATCTGTTTTTTTCTCAAACACACCCACATGGTGAGAATTAGGATGACTAAAAGTACAGGTGTTGTACTTCCTCGCATCACCTTAAAGAGGGGAGTAGGCATTTGCTTTGACTTGGCAAAAAAAAAAACCAATAATTAAACAAAAAACGTGAAGAGATCAGTAATCTCCTTAGCAATAGTGTTCACCCAAATTAAAACAAAGAATACTGTGATCATGACGTTGAGAATAGCGATGACTTAATTTATTCACCTAAATTTCCTAAAAAGCAAGCTAAGGTTACAATAGGACTTTTGGCTCCTGTACTAAAAAAAGTTGAGAAAGGCAAGAAACTGCAACAGGTGTACTATGCTAGACCGTTACATGTTAGCACCCCTACTGAGTGAAGTAAGTAGTTTCAAATTAAGAAGAGCCCCTTCATTCCTAAGATCTTGGAGGAGGTCATACTACAGCACATTAAGTTGCCATGATTTGTAACCTATGATGGAACAAAAGATCCTAAAGATCATTTAGAGTACTACTGCACTAAGGTTATCAAACTCACGATTCTACCTAGAATCATTAGAGTGTTTGTAAAATCAAAAAGTAAAATCGAAAAATAAAATCAAACGTAGAAATATAAATTTCTATAACTTATGTGAAATAGCTTTAAAAAATTATGGACATACTTATAGTAGTTATTTAAAACTTGAAATACATGATGAAATATTTAAAAAATGAAGAAATTAATTTTTTTTTCATAAAAATTCGTAATATATAATCTAACATGTTTAAAAGAAGAAAAAATAGAGTTGAAACTAAACATTTTTCCCAATTTTTTTCAAAGCTATGAATTAAAGAAAACAAAATATTTTAACTCATTTTATGTTATTAATGGCATAAAATAAAATATATAATTTTCTTTATAAACTTTGTTACTGGTGCTAAAACTTAGATAAAAGCTATGAACATAAACTAAGAGATTGAGAGAGGAAGAAAGAGGTAAAAATTAGAATAGGATAAGATAGATGTTGTAATTCTTTAATAGCTGATGGCTTGTAAAAAACTAGTTGTATTATTTTTTTTCTTTAATTTTTTGGTCTATTCAACTCAGATATGTAGAATCGGTAAACTTGATAAAAACATAAGTTTCTATCGAGTTTATATATAATCTCAATTAAAAGCGTAAGTTTTTATATAAAAAAAAAAGATTCTACGTCTAAGTTAACTCGGAAGAGCCACCTAAAATCGTAATCCTATAAAATTGCATAGGCAAAATCACGATTTAGACAACTATGATCGTACCTTGGCTAAGTTACACGGCTTCAGTGATGCCGTGGCTTGTTAAGCTTTTCCCTCGATATTAAGGAATGTAGCAAGTACATGGTTCAAACACCTAAAGCTAAACACAATTTCTATTTCGATGAACTAGTAGAAGTGTTCCTTTAATACTTCCTTGCTCGTAAGCTTCCTATTAAGGACTCTTCAGTCCTTAACACAATAAAATAAAGATCAGATGAATCCATTAGAGACTATCTAGTTAGGTTTATGGCTGAGATGGTCCAAATTCTAGAATTGGACATGAGTATTGCCCTTAATGCTGTAATTGATGAAGTCAAGCCTTATGGAGACTTTTTTAAGTCTTTCGCTAAGAATAAACTATGAACTTTTACCAATTTCAAAGCCAAAACCATGTCTTACATCAAATAGGAGGATAACATAAAGGCTTGGTGAGAGGTTGATTAAAATAGTAGAGACATGAAAAATGACAAGAGGGGAAGTGCAAAAGAATAACTATTTAATCATCTAATATCGGACATATTGATGGAGGTACATTGGTAGAGAGGAATGCTACAATAGCTAAAGAGCATGGGAGGGAACCCCTCTAGGCTAAAATCCAGCAAATACTGCGATTTTTATCGTGACAAAAGTCACAACACAAACAAATGCATCTAGCTTGAAAACGCGATTGAAGATGCCACACAATGAGGCCATTTGTACAAGTTCTAACATAAGATGTCGAGAATATCAAGCAATCATCTTAGAAGAGATGTGAAGACTAGAAGAATGTTACTTGACCAGGTAATGCTGGGAGAGATGCAAGAGACAGGAATACTAGTGAAGCACCCAATAGGATAATCAACACTATTGTTAGCGAACTTTCTACTATTGGTTGGTTAAGCTCTTCGAGCTTGACTAATGCCAAGAATTATGTTTGCAACATCTAAGGAAAAAAGGTCAAGATTGATAATATGATTTCTTTCACAAGGGAATATTTCAAAGGCATCCAAAGGCTACATGATGATATATTAGTGATTAATGCTAGAATCGCCAACATCGAGGTCAAGGAAATTCTCATTAGCATTAGAAGTTTGACAAATATTATTTTTGAACATGCTTTTGACCAAATGAAACCAAATATCAAAGCATAGTAGAGATCTTATAATTATGATTTGTATGCCTTCAATAATAAACCTGTCTGAGTGTCTAAAGTGATCCCTTTATTAATCTAGATTGGAGATGACAAGAATGTTGCAGAAGATAAAGTGGACTTCCTCATTGTCAAATGTTAGTCTCTATACAACATGATCATGGGGCTGCCATGTCAACACTTATTCGGCATCATCCCTTCCACTACTCATCTCAAAGCCAAATTCCCTACTCCTACAGGATTTGGTGTATGCAAAAGAGATCAACAATTGGTAAGGTCTTTATACATGAGGGCCTTGAGGTGAGAAGAGGTTTTTTAAGTAGAAACTTGCTTGGAAGGAAAGTTAGTTAGCATAGACAATGTTGAGAATGAAATGAGGGAAATCTCTTTGGAAGATGACCTTGGAAAAACAACCAAGATAGGAAACCCTTGCCAGCACACATTTATGAATGTTTAATCAACTTCTTGAAGGAAAATGTAGACATATTCACATGGTCCCCTACAAATATGTTGAGCATCGCTAGAGATGTTATGGTACACAAGCTCCAGATTAATCTACCCACGAAAGGAATTTTGCCCCCGAAAGGCAAATTGCCATAGAAGAAGAAGTTAAAAAACTCTTAAAAGCAGGATTCATTTGGGAAGAGCCTTATCTGACTTGACTAACCAATTGTATACTAGTTAAAAAGTCTAACGGAAAATGGCACATGTGCTTAGACATTATAGATCTTAACAAGGCATGTCTCGAGGATTGTTTTCTAATGTAAAAAATTGATCAGATGGTCAATTCGACCACTGGACATGCATTGCTTTCTTTTATGGATACTTTTTCAAGCTACAACCAAATATAGGATGAACAAGGAAGACGAAGTTTATACGTCATTCATCATGAATTTCGGAACATATTGTTATATGGTGATGCCCTTTAGGTTGAAGAATGCTAGTGCAACCTACTAGAGGCTTATTAGCATAATATTAAGATTTAGAGTCCCATTTATCATAATCATAGAAAATGGCCCACAGTTTGAACACAATAACTTTTGAGCATTTTGTAAGAAATATGGCATTCACTTGAGCTATACGTCTGTAGCACACCCTCAAATGAACAAATAAGTTGAAGCTGTCAACAAAATCATCTTGCATAGCCTAAGGAGGAAGGTTAATCAAGTAAAAGAGAAATGGACTAATGAATTACTGAATATCTTATGCTACAGAAGCAGTATTACCACAGAACCACAATAGGGGAAACCCCTTCAAGTTTGCATATGCTACAAAAGCAGTATTGCCAATTGAGTTGGATTTGTCTAATCTACGAATACAAAATTTTGATGTGATGGTTAATCACGTTGGATTGACAAAAAATTTGGATACAATTGAGGAGATTAAAGATATCGCAAGAGTAAGAGTTGTGGCATACTAGCATAAGGTACCTAGGTATTATAATAAAAAAAGTAAAGCATAAGGTTTTTTGACTTAGGGATTTGGTTTTCCAAAAGTTAGAAGCAATTGGCATGTGAGGAAAACAAGGGATGCTTAATGCAAATTGGGAAGATCTTGTTAGGGTCTTGGAAGTAATTAGTAAGGGGGCCTATCAATTGGAAAGGTTAGATGGTACTATTATCCCTCATGCATGGAATGTTGAAAACTTGAAATTATATTTCCACTTATTTTAGCAATGTTATGCCTTTTTTTTTTGTTTTATAAGGCAACAACCTACTCATTTCACAAGACAATTATATTTCAAATCATATTTTATTTCTAGATCTATTTATGATTAATGAGTTAATAAGTTCAAATTGCACAATGAATGAATTTGTGTTTGTTCAAGCCTATCATGGTTAACAAACTTCATAAATCAATCTTATAGCCGAGTAAAACAGCTAGTCTATGTCTCAATGACTAACATATAATGTCTAAAAGATGCTCATATTAGGTGTGTGAAATAAAACATACCAAGAAAATTAGGTGTGTGAAATCTAACATGCTAGGGAAGCTTAGCGTGTGAAATAAAACATGCTAAGAAATAAGAGCATGTGAAATAAAACATGTTAAGAAATAATAATAAAATAATATATGCTAGGAAAATAAGGTAAGTGAAATAAATTATGCTTGAAATGACAAAGCACGTGAAATAAAATGTACTGGAAAATACTAAGTTATGCGAAGAAAAAATTCTCATTCATCACAATACAATTACAAATATAATTTTTGAACACTTAGCCTAGAACTGTCCATACAAAGGATAAAAAAATTACAAGGCAAATAATCCTATAGTTGATTCTTAGATTGAGCATTTACTTGATCTGAAGCCAAAGCCTTCTCAAAGCATACTTCTTTCTCAACACTTGGGGTTTAGGAATAGGTAGACTTCTCTTTGCACTCATAAGGGATCTCCTTCGATAGATGTTCTTCATCTTCCCCTGGATCCATAACACAAGCCTTGTTATCACCCTTCATATCAATCTTAACACCTGAATCCTCGTCATCATCTTCATCATAGCTACTGACTTTATCATCAACATCAAAAAAATCTAAGCACAAGAGATCATACTCAAGTTGACTTTATCCTCTCTTGCCACCTAAACCCCCTCTAACAACTTCTTCTATAATAGTTTCTTCTATTGCCAACTAAGAGTAACGATTTCTAGTACCTCTTTAATAGAGGGTCCTTTTCTCATAGTCTCCTCTAAATTAGCAACATGGCTTTGCAACTCAGCGTTGTCGGTCTCTAGTTCCTTGATTTGTATCCTGACCCTATCCTCCTTATTACTCATTGTGTACAGAGTTCAGTTTAGGCCTCAACACTTTTCCTTCTTCTTATGCAACTCTTCTTTCAAGTCCTTAGCTTCCTTGTACTACTCTACAACATTGGCCTTAAGGATTAAGACTTAATTAGCAACTAAAAAGTGTACCAACTTCTCAGCAGCCAGTTCATCTTGATACTTTCTAGCCTCCATCTCAGCCCTTAACCTTGTGTTTTTAGTAACCACAATTTAAGCTTTTAAGGAGTTATATGCATCCTCAATTTTCTGCAACAAGTCGATATAGAATTATGAATATTCTAGATCATTAGGTAGAATACATGAAAGATTATTGTTATTATGTTTTTCATTTCTTTTTTACCTTATTCAAGGGTAATAGAACGTAGCTGCTAATCTAAAAACAAACATGAGTATTAGCAACCAAATAAACCTAACAGTTGAAAGGATGCATACTTACTTACATCATACAGCTTAGCTACGATATGAGTTTTATTGTAGCTGCCAACCATGTTAACGTCTTTCTTTGCAATCCTTTTTTCCTTAGGAAGTATAACGCCTTCCATCAAGGCCAAAGATTTTGTCCTATCACCTAGGGCTAAGTCGGTATATAAGATGTTGTGGCTCTAATAAGGGACGAAGCACTTGCTGACTTTCATGTTGGAGATGAATTCAGCACTACTAATGCTAAGAGCTTTGTTGCACATGGCCTCCTTCGTCCATTCGTCCAATTCCTTAGACCTCTTAGCTAGGGGGTGACTGATAAGCTCCTTCTTGCTTCTCTTATGAGTACTCAGCGCAACCTCCTTCATGAGTGATGACCCTTCGGCGGCAGTGGTAGTTTCAACCTCATTATAGGGTTAGATTTCTTAACCACCCTTTCTTGACTCCACAATAGATGGAATATTCTCAGCTAAAGGTGCCTCGGTTTGCATGGCCTTTGCCAACCCAAGCTTCTCACTCCCTTTTTGTTTCTCAGCTAGTTGGGAGGTTTTCTTTTAGCCCACCACCTATTTCACTATACCCTCCTTTATTGTTTTCTTAACAGCAGCCGACTAAGTGGTAGTAATAGTGGTGGTTACATGCTTGTCAACTTTCAACTTCTTAGCCTTTACTTAAGCTAATAACTTGGCGAGATTCACTTCACTAATACTCATATCTACGATATAAAGTAAACATATTAATATTAATGTGAGGAATAAGAAAGAACTTACATTCTCCATGCCAAGCAAGGCTTAAAGGCAATAATTCCTCCCCTAAGTCAAGCTATACTTGGCATGGCAATTACTCATTAGCATACCTTCCTTCTAAAAAAAATTGGTTCTTTGCTCTCATAACACCTTATTATTCTCTCGGCATCCTAGAAGAATATTTTGTTCTTTCTCCTTTCTTAGATCTTCTTTATCATAGTGGTATCATTCGGCATCAACTCTATGTCCTTAGTATAGATTGGCTCAGTCCATTGGGTCTAGAAATCTAACTCCTCGTCTGAAATGATAGAGACAAATTTGTCATGCCATTTATGGATTTTAAACTCTAACCCATCCATGAACTTCCACTCTTGCCTAGTAGTTATAAAATACCAGCTATTGGGTTTCCTCCTAATTGTAAAGAAGTATTGAAACACTTGAAGCATAACCCTGACTTTAACTTCTTCGCAGATTATTTTGAAAGCCGCCAGAAACTGATATGAAGTTGGTGAGACCATACTCGGCGCTACACGAAAATAGTTGAACTACTTGACAAATGCCAAGAAAGGGAAGCGCAGCTCAAAGTCGAGACATTTCAAATAGATGTAAAACTTATACTCCCTTAGAAAACATACCCTTTCTTGTTCTTATGACCTCCTAATATTCTATGCTTCAGGAAGGTCTTGCCAGTACTTATTATATTTTGAAACAAAGACCCTATCAACAGTACTAGCCACTCTATCTAGTGAATCATGGAAGTAAACTATACTATTGTACAGATACCTAGCCATGGATTTCCCTTCCTTGTCTTTTGGATAATGATCTGCTGCAAGAGAGATGATCTAAAAGAGTTTATCCCACCACTCAACAATAGTGTTGGTCGAGCTACCTGAGGAACATGCCGCCTCGCTCTTCTTCTAAGTGGAAGAAGTAGCCTCAGATTCAATTACTTTAGAATCTGAGAGGATAAGTCAACGAATTAAATTAGGAACCATATTTGATTGACTATAGTAAATATCATGGAAAGTGAAGAATTTCAAGATAAGGTAAAATGTTAACAAGTGACAAAAACTTATTGATGCAACTGAAGAAATTTGTTTCGGTTTTAAAAAGTTCTTTAAATACAGATGATTTACCCTCGTAACTACAAATAAGTCTCTAACGAAATTAATGCACTCCTTAGATGACAGTACGAATCATTGACACATTTTTCGAGACAAAAATCCAACAGTTATCAAGTCTTTAACAATTGTTAGCCCTACGACATAATGATAGCCGAAGTGATAGCTATCATACTTTCTATTGTTTTGGTTTGTATATAAGCAGGAAATTGAAAATTGTGACTTTTCAATTAAGATGCAATCTATCTTCCTTCCTACCTTACTCAACATCTCTATGGAATTATACCCTACTTGGCTTCTAGAGTATTAAATGTTTACTCCTACAATGAAATTCTTGAACACGAGAGTTGGGGGGCAAATGTTCATAGTAAAGTTTTGTTTAATCGTCCATTCAGCTGCCAACAAGCCAAGTTGTCCACATTCTTAGCAAATGCCGAGTAACATAGATTCGTATCTAATTTGAATTTAAGGGAAGTGGTACGAACAATTATCACTTGGCATAGTTATATTACATAACTGCCCACTTTCTCTACATTCATTTCAGGAATGTATCTGATCAATAGGTGTCTACGTGTCTTGATAATCATTCTAATAACTACTACTTCAAATACGACATTCGCTTATAAATACGGGAAAGAAACGTTGTAAGGGACATTTGATAACTCTTTACTACTCATAACTTTTCCTACATTCATTCACTAACTTAGGCATCGAAATGGTCATACAGAACTAGTATGCTTCCAAAATTGTTTCCTTTTTTTCTATGATAATGTTCAAATCCAAAACCCACCAATAACAAACTCCAAAAGTTATAAGGAATAGTTACATAATGTTTGATTTTAGAAATAAGTTGCAATTTAACTAATATTCCTATAAACTAAAGTTTATCGTTTTGAACCCTACATACCCTAAAAGTAATGAATCAAGATCTAATGTATAGCATAAGGTTAAGGATATCATAGAACTTTTACAAATGTTGAAACATGATAAATTTACACTAAAAGAGTTACATAGCAATATACCTAATTACTACATAAAAATTATAATTATATATATATATAACTACATTTAGCAAGTCCTCAATGTTAAAGAATTCTTCATTAAGATTTGTTGGAGAGCCTATGATAGAAACAAAGACTTTCAATATATGTATAATTTTCCTTATTGATAAGGCTTTCCACTGTTCTATTTTTTCAAATTACTTGCTTGGGAAGCCTGGTTTTCTACAATCTCATTTCATTTAATAAGAATAACAGTACAAAAAGCTGTCTATATTTTCTAATCATTATTAATAATGGATTGCACAACCTCTATAAACTTGATGATCAATCAAAATTCCACTATGTTTAACTATATATATAAGGAGCAAAAACATTCACAAATTTGGATTTAAACTCCAGGGAATTCAATCACTTTGGGTGAAGGAACAAACATATATTTATTTCGTTATTTTATATTATGCTTCTCATATTTAAAAAGATATCGAGAAGCATTGAAAAATTTTCAAAAATTTGACATAAAACCCTCATATCTCCATGACAACCACCGTCTTTTCACAATAATACACCACCATTGACAACTAACTCATTAGTATGACCATCGCATGAGTATCAGAACACGTTCTTTAATTTTAGAAAGTACAATAAACAATCTCTACTACACCAAATTTTGAGTAGGATGTAATGATAGCCATATCATATAAATGAATAAGTTTTGGCTAAAGTGAGTACCCCTGCTTCGTTATTTAGTGTTATGGTGGCTAAAAAAGGAGACCACTTACCTACTTTATGTGTATTACTCTAAGAGTTACTTAAATGTATCTCATAGCTTTTAGTATTTATACTTTCATTTGATATTGTTCATGATGAAACTTTGCTTGGTATATTGGTTAGTGTGTTTTGTGCTTATGTTAACATATTAAGATTCATTGAAAATTTAACTTTGTTGAACATGGTGATGCAATTGTACTAGGCTGATGAGAGCTTCTACCCTTATATGATGATTGATCATATTTCATTTATGACTTGGTGAATTTTAAATGGTCATTAAAGGATTGATAAGATGATAAGGTTTATGTGTAAGTTCGATTTTGATATTGTACTATGCTTGCAATTATGATACCAAACTATTAGGCTGAAAGTTACCCTTTTTTACCTTAATCTTAGTTTTTGGTATTTTATAGGAATTCATACATAGTCGATTAACATGGAAACTCTACTTAGCTAGTGTAATTATATTGTTTGATTGCATTTATTGCATAGCTAGAAATGGACGCAATGATCAAGCTTTCTCAACATAGGTATTGATAGGCTTAGTTTTAAGCATATAGATCTACATTCTTTAATCATTTTAGCCACTTGCTAAGTTCCAACTAAGAAAACTACATGTTGGTTTTTTTTTTTCCATTTTATGTGGTTTCAACTAGGCTACATTTTGATAGCTCCTTGCTACTCTATGTTCCTAGACTTTATATCTAGATGCCCAATGACATCAACTAACTTGATGAGAAGTTAGCCTAGAATAAGATACCAGTACAGGTTTATATTAAGTACATTAGTATAACATCTATATGATGCATTAAGTGTGCTTGCTAACCAAGCAGATACTTAAATGAGTTAGGTTATTGATGATGATTGGACTATTGAATATATGATATGCATTGCTTTATTACAAATGTTATGATCAAGAATACTTAGTTATTATGCTTTCTATGTTTACTTTTATTCTCACTTAGCTTGGAACTTAAGCTGAGGGATTAGTTTATCTAACCATAGGTACTGAAAATAAAGTAAGTTAGGATTTAGAAGCTACATTGAGAAAAAGAAAGAGGGATTTAGCTACAAAGTTCCATATCAAGTTTTTAGAAGCAACTTCGAAGGAAGATCACCATATCACTTTATAGGTTTTCAACGTTAAGTTCTAAATGGAAAAGCTTACTCCTCTTATTATTTTACGAGTTAAATAGTGAAATGAAATATGATACTCTAAATGAGGCCAATGTTTTATATAATTCTATTGTATTATTTTATATTTATGATAAGAAATTTTGCAGTATGTACATATGGTGGAATGGAGTTAATAGGTCATTTCATGTTTAGCCTTATCCTCAACTTAGAGATAGTGTAATGAATTGTCTCTTAGGCACTAGGAGTTGAAAAATAATTTATAAGCAAATACCTTGAGAGGTAAGACATTATAATGATTATTAAAGCAACATTGTGAAATATACTAAAGGAAAAAAATATATATAATTTTGGTAGGCGTGAAAAACCATGACATTGGGATGATAATGGTACCATTTTTCTTCGATGCACTCTAGTGCATCACTTATTTTCTTTTTATAGAAAATATGTTGTCTTGCTTTCCTAGATTTCTACTTGTTGCTTATATATTTTAGATATAAAAGCAGATATACTAAATTTTGGTGTTATTAATATATTTCATTATTTTAGTATTTGTGATTTTAGATAACTATCAATTTATGTTTTCACTTTTAATCTTAGAATGTTCATTGATCAAGGGCATAGCTATCAGTAATCTTCATAAACACTCTCCACTTCCTCGGTTTTTAAACAATAGTTACATCTTCTACTTTAGGAATCATTCTCTATGATTTTTTATTCCTTCCATTCATAGTTTTTAACGCAAAACCAAAGCATCAAACTCATGTTCTACATAATATTAAACCTTCAACCACTATAGACACCCCATTTTTTACTATCCTAACTACCCCTTTGCCTTACCTCAACTATAAGTGCCTATAGTTTTAGAATTTTTTTTTTTAAGTAGCATAAAAAGTCCTAATCAAAAAATATAAAAAAATAGAAAACCAAGAAAAAAACAAAAGAATCGGAAAGTTGAAAAACATATAAAATTAAGAAATTCTTAAAAAAAAAAATTGGAAAAATCTAAAAATTATAAAATTTTGAGTAAATACAAAAAGAATCAATAATTAGAAAAATTGCAAAAAGTTGGAGAGAAAAAAAAGAAAAATAACTTAGGATATTAAAAGTAATAAGGGCATAGGAATATTTTAATGTTGGGTTTAGTTGTTTTAGCTTAGGCCAATATTTAAATCTAGCCTAAATTTGCTTAGTCCATATATGCAATTTATTTGCATATATAGATAAGGTACGTGCCAACAACACATATGGAGCATCAAAGTGGCACATTTGAATGGCTAATTGGCTGACATGATACTTTCCCTCATTTTCCTTCCCTTTCTTGCATTTTTCGTATTTTGTCAACTCATTTGCAAGCTCTTTTTGATGCATTTTCTTTGTAATTCCACCAAATTAATGGTAAAATCATGAGGACGACTTGAGATACTTTGATTTGAGTCCAATTTCTCATTCAGATTTAATCATTAAGAGGGTCAAAATGAAAATTGAAAGTTAAAAATAAAAATGTATAGATTCTTTCGTGTTTTTTAGGCAAGAACAAGTAGTAATAGAGCACTTTTTACAAGAAATAAATTTGAATCAATACCAAAGTGTGAATCTTTTTCCTAGTCAATTGTACTTCTTCAATCTTTGAATTTATGGTCATTAGGACCTTTCCATCTTAAAATGGATCTCACACAGGATAATTGGGGTATGGGAAGCCTTTTCCCACATTAGAAATCACAAAACGTACTTCTACAACCACATTTGAAGCTCTCTTTCTCTTTAAGGTTCAACTTATGGCTACCCTCTCTCTCTCTCTCTCTCTATAAAATTCAAAGCCTTATTGCCATTGTCAAGAAAAACTAACACCCTTAAAAGCTCACCCAAACTCTGAGCTCTTAAACCTAATCATCCTTATCCATTATCATGGCTTAAAATCGACCTAAAGTCTAACCTAGAACCTACTTCCATCTCACATACAAAATCCTAGTCCAATACTCTTTGTTTCTATTTTATTTAATTTTTATAATTTTATTAAATTTCATTTTGCTGCTTATATAAGATAAAGAAAAAAAAACATATATATTAAAGGTTTTTTTTCCTCTAGAAATTTCCTTTTGTAAAGTTTTCTAAAAAAATTATGTTTTTATACTAAAATATATAAACAAAATAAAAATTTGTAATCACTTAGAAATTTTTTTTTAAAAAAATACATATCTATCAATAAACCTTCTTTCAAAATTAAGAATCATTTTAGAATTTTTAAAAGTAAATACTCTAAATTAGAGCCCTTTTTAGAATTTTTCTTAAATTAAGATAAAATCATAAACCTGACTATTCTCTAAAGAAAAAAAGAAAAAAAAACAATACACTAAAGTTTTACACAAACAAACTATGGAAGTTTGATCCCAAATAGCAAATATATAAACACTAGCAATAAATTATGAAGTGACTTAAAATAGGAAAAAGAACTATTTTCCCCATTTTTTTAAATAAATAAATTATATTTTTCAATTTCTTCTTTTTTGTAAATAAAATATTATCCTTCATTACTTGTAAACAAATGAATCATGTTTATATAAAAGAATAATAAATAATAAATAGATTAACTTTTCGATAAATGGGTATTAAAAAAAAAAGTTTAAATTTAAAAGGCTAAAGTGGTACCTATTTAGGGTTTAATTAAACCTTAAATACAAAATCTCTAGTTTTCAAAACAATTTTTTTTTTTCAAAATCAGTTTTCCTTATAGAAAAGTAATTTGGTTAAGATCAATCCATCTAGTTTATTCTAACTTAACCTTTTTCTCGAACTCAGTTGAATAGCAATTCCAAATTTTTTATTAACCCTTTTAAGATAACCATATTTTCTTTAATCCTTAGTTGAGAGTTAATGTGAAATGATTAGGGTTTAATATTAATTAAGTTAAGAAAAATAAAATAAAAAATTTAGGCTTAACAAGATGATGACTCCATTGGGGATGTAAAGAAGGTTGGTTACCTAAACCTTTCGAAATTAGAATTTATCCTTCAATATACCCTTCCTATGTCATATTTCCCTTTTGTATATATGTTTTGTTTATTTGTATATTTTTGTAATAGCCTACATTATTTTCCTTTTCTGTAAATATCATGTATGTCTTAGTATCAATGTTCCTATAGGTATACTAAGGAGCATGTGGTAGTGTTTTATTTATGCATACTACATCATAAAATATGTGCTAGATATGGCCAAATCTAAGCTATTGTAGGATCTGCGGACAAAGGGCCATTTTATTGGCTCCATATGCTATGGTGTGACCATTGCTTAGGGTTGAATAGACTACATCACTTAAGCTTTGATGTGGCTAATGAATAGTTTCTCTAAAAACGTATAAAGTCATATAACTTAAGAACCTATAGAACTCACCCTTTTACATACACGAAACATTGGATTGGCAAAGAAAATGTAATGGCACATGTTTAAGAAAATGGGGGGCCATTATTCTAATGGAATTCTATCAATATCATTTCCTTGTAATATCTAAGTATCGTATTTATTTCCATGTAAAAAATATTTACCTCTAACATACATGTAAATTATTCCTTATAATAAAAAGTTGTTGTAACAATTCCATTTCCCTGTAAAATAATTGTCAGATGATAGAATTTCAATTAAATTACTAGCATTAATCTTAGAAATTACCCTTTACTATTTGGCCATTGGTCCTTTTCATTTACATTTGTGTATCTTCATACTACATTTTTTCTCTTTCTTATTTTTATGGTACTTTTCTTTAAGTTAAAAATAGACTACATTTGTAAATTATTATTTCACCTCAAATAAAATTCTCACAACTTGAAAATAGTATTCATGGTTCTTATCTGTTTCACACTATCATCTATAAATAGTTACTTAATAATTAAAAAAGTCCTTGTCGTAAATTCTAAATTTCTCCCATTAGTTTATATTAGGCCTCTTTTACTTGTGAGGTTTCAAAATAAAGTTTTGTTAATGATAGAATAATAATTTTTTGTCCAAATATTTTTTTTCACTTTCCAAATAGTTGATATTTCTCTTGTATATGGTTGATTTAGATTTAGATTTTCATCAAATAATTTTAATGACAGGTTATAAATTATCATTTGTCACTTTAGTTAAGATTTTACCTTCTATTTTCTCTTAGAAATCTTTTAACCCTTAGTTAGAATGTTCTTCAAAATAGTGTTTTGAAATTCTTGGTATATATAAAGTAGTGAATCTAACTCATTTGTAACAATCCTCTTGTTGTTAGTGTGATAAGTTATAGATTACCATAGGGTTTTTTCCATTTTCAGTCTCTCCCATAAGCTATAATTATTTCTACTCTTATTTGTATATATTTATTTTCTTTATCCCTTTGTTCAAAAGCATTATTCATTTTAAGAATCAGTTAGAAATTTCCACAAGCAATATTCCGCTCATTTTCTTTCTCTCTAGGGTCATAAACATATTTTCCCCAATTTGAAAAAGAAAAAATGCTTTAGGTTCTTTGTAAATATAGTAAGTAGTCTATGATCATTTCCTTAAGATTTTCCTTTTATCTTTCACTACCTTGTAAACCATCATATTGGAGGTAACTATTTTAATTATTGATTCTATAGATTACCCTCCATTCCTTACCTTAGAAATAATCCATACTCCTATCCAGAAGCCATTTATCTAATCAATTTGTCCTTCGTTTCATTCTCATCTTCTATAAAATAATCATGCTCTAAAAGGTCACTTTCACCAACCTTTCTTCCTTATTTTTAGACACTTTCCATCTCATGGTCACCATTTCTAAATAAATCGTCTTATTGATAATATCAACCCCATAAATTGTAAAGAACACTCATCTTTGGCTTTTAGAAAAAAGAATCACCAACTCATTAATCATTTAATCATCTTATTCTCCTTATCATTTTAAAGACAATTTAGTCACTTTCCATTACCTTCTTTCAACTATAGTAAATTGTTTCTTCCCTTTCAATATTTGGGTTAAAAATCTTCATTAAGTTTTTGAGTCGCCACTTATGTATATTAATCTTTGGCCATTTTATTTATAGTTATTTATCTTACCTTTCCCTAAGATCTCACTTCACAATTGATTCTCAATAGGATTCCCTTCCCTTCAAAATGTTTAAAACTACGTTTAATCTCTTTCCATAGATGTGGTAATGACTATGGAACCCACATCATATATTCAAGCTTCCCAAGATAATGATTGGGTTCAAGCTATGAATTAAGAGCTTAAAGCTCTTAAACACAATCACACGTAGGAATTGACTACACTTCCTGAAGGTTAGCAAGCTATTGGCTGTCAATAGGTATTCAAGATGAAATATCTTCCTAATGGATCTGTTGAGTGTTATAAAGTGTGTTTACTAGGCAAAAGTTATACTCAAGTGGCCAAAGAATATTATCATTGCTCTTTTTCTCCTATTGCTAATCTTGGTAAGTTTTGAATTTTATTAGCAGTAGTTGCTATAAGGTAGTAGCCCTTGTTGCAAATTGATATTAGTAATGCTTTTCTTCAAGGTTATTTTGATGATAAAATCTATATAGATCCACCTCTTGGTTATTCTAAGGCTAAGCCAAGGTAAGTTTATTGTTTCTTGTGTTCGTTATATGGCCTAAAACAAGCCTTTCACTAGTAGAATTTGGAAATATCCAAACTCTTACTTCAACATGGTTTTCAATAGTTTGTCCATGATAATTCTTTGTTCGTACATGATGATTCATCTTGTTTTGTAGTTGTACTTCCTTATGTTGATGACTTGTTGCTTATAGGTACCAATTTAGTTGCTATTTCTCTCTTAAAACAATAATTACATCATGCTTTCACCATAAAGGATCTTAATGTAGCTAGATATTTCTTAGGCATGGAGATTATTTATTCCAAAAAGGGTATCTTACTCAATTAGAGAAAATTCATTACTAATTTCCTCTTTGATACTAGCTTATTTGCTGTAAAGCTTCTTTCCTCTCCTTTTCCTTTAAGTGTTAAGCTTTGTCTTGATGTAAGTGATGTCCTTGATGATCTAACATTTTGCCAAAAGATTATTGGGCACCTTTCATACCTTACAAATACTAGGCCTAATATATCCTTTATGGTGAAAAAACTAAGTCAATTTTTAGCTTAACCTTGTATTGATCACTTACATGTTGCGCTATCTCGAAGGAACCATTGATCTAGGCTTGTTCTATTCTTCTGGCTATGATTTTGACTTACTTGGTTATGCAGATTATGATTAGGGAGCTTATTTAGATGATTTGAAATATCTTTTTAGGTATTAGATGTTCTTAGGCTTTTCTCTTATTTCTTGGAACACTAAGAAGCAACCTATAATTACTACTTCATCTATTGAAGGTGAATACCACTCTATGGTAGTTGCTATTAGAGAAATGTTATGGATTTCCTATGTATTGTAGGATCTTCTTATACCTTTTTCATCCCCGATTATACTTCATCGTGACAAAAAATCAACCATGTTACTAGCTGATCATCCTTTCTATGATAGTCGTACAAAACATATTTCTATTGATATACATTCCACTCAAGATCACATTGTTTTTAGATTTCTTTATCTTGCTTATGTCTCTTCTCGATAGTAAATTATTGACTTCCTCACAAAGCTTGTTTCTAATAAATACTTCTCTTTAGTAAATTCTAAGTTAGGCCTTTATATGGCTCTACCTTGAGGAGAGATATTAATATATTATGTACTTTAATTACTTAGCAAAGTAGTGATTATGTAATTTAACACATGTATAGAAGTTCAGTTTGTAAGAATTAGTTAGAATAACTATATACATATGAATACTCTCAATTACACTAATTGGAGAAAGAGAAATCTTTTTGTTTTCTTTCATTTCATCTATCTTTCATTTTCGTCTCTATCTGCTCTCTCCATGGATAACAATACGTATAATGAGTTGATGCAGAATTTACAACTACGGATGTGAAGCTTATTCTTACAAATTACCACTAAATCACATCTTATTGAATCTACCCAGCCATAGCATATATAGAAGTTATGAAGTATCCTTACTAAAACACTTTCTAATATTTTCTACATTCCCACTAAATAGCTTAATATTGGCTACCTTTAATTTGCATGACAATTGAAAAAATGTAATAGAATTATACGACTCCAAACATAAAGCATGTAGCTACTCAAATACAAGAGTCATTTGGGAGCGATGTTTTCTTTCCTTTCTTATTGATTTTTTTATTCACTATCTACAATACATATATAGTGATGTTATAAAATAGTTAAATATTCCCTATAATATTTTTGCATGTATAGATGATGACACATTGATATTAGCATGGGATTCTACCTACTATGTTGATATATTTGTAATGTTAAATGGGTATTAGCTTCTATATATTACAATGCAAATATTGTAGTGTTAATAATATTAGTGTATTAGGCCCTTAGCCCAGTTCAATTCTCATTCAGTAGTTCTAACATCACCCTTAATCTTAACTTCATTGGAAACATGTTTTAAAGAACTCATCTCTACATTCTTAAGACAAAGAACGGCAAACACTAGCCTTTCTTCTTTCCTTACAACATTTGCCTTCCCTTCAAGAACCCTTACTCTCAAGCCTATTTTTCTACTTTACCAACACTAATGCATCAGCAATAGATCTCCTCTTAATCATCCTTTAAGCCAAAATAACTTCAGGTTCTAGGGGCTTTTTGACATTATCAAATGGAAGAGAGGTAGATAGGTGGTGCTTGATTGCAACAAACTTCTTTAATTGTGAAACGTTATAGGTAGCATAGATGTTTAACCCTTCAAGTCTAACTAATACACTACTTCCCTTACTTTATCAACCACTTGCTAAGGACCTAAACACTTAGGAAACAACTTATGCATTTTACTATTTCTCACAATATGTTGCTTGTAAGGTTATGCTTCACCAACAATATGTTCCTAAAATGAAAAACATTTTCACTTTTGGATCTATTAGCAATTTGTCATATCCTTTCGTGAGCTCTTTTCAAATGAAATTTCAGTTATTTTACAACTTTTTCTTATCCACTTGACATCCTATCCACAACATCATTCCAAGAGTCTCTTGGTACATAAGGTAAATGTAATGGGCGTGGTTATCCATAAGGTATCTCAAAAGGTGTCAGTAGACTTAGAGCATTAGTTAGTATTACATAGCCACTTAGTTAAGGCTAAATATTCACTCCACTTCTTAGCCTTTTCTCTAGATACACACCTTAAGTAGGTCTCTACGCACTTATTGATGGCTTTTGTTTAGCCATCTATTTAAGGATGATAAGCAATAGATAATCTTAGTTCCACCCCCCATAGTTTGAAGAATTCACTCTAAAAATTGATAATAAATAGGATCCCTATCGCTTACTATTGTGTTAGGTAGTCCATGTAATTTGTAGATTTTCTCAAGATAAGTTATTACTGCTCGTTTAGCTATGTAAGGATGAACCGGACTCATGAAGTGGTTGTATTTACTAAACCGATCTACAACAACCATTATAACTTCCATTCCATAAGATTTAGGTAATCCTTCAATAAAGTCCATTAAGATGTCAATCCAACATCCTTCAGTTATGGGCAATGGCTATAGAAGTCTAAGACTAGCCAAAATTTCCAACTAATGCCTTTGACACACTTTACACTCCCTAACATGTTATCTTATATCCTACTCCATTCTAAGCTAATATTATACTGTATGTAAGCTTTTGAAAGTTGTTTGCAAGCCTAAGTAGCCCCCAAGACCTCATCGTAGAATCGTGATAATGACTTCTTCTAAATTCCAACATCTGAACCCACAACCAATCTGGCCCTACGCCTTGATAAGCATTCATCCAACAGATAATTCCTTACTACTTCACCCTTATAAAGCCTTTTTATCAAGGTTTGGTAATTCTATTAGTCTTTCAATATGTTGCAATGCGTCCAATACATCCAAAGTGGTTTAAGGTCAACAGAAGTCACTCTCGACAAGGCATTAGCTGCCTTATTACTAGCTTCACTCTAAAACTGAATCTCATAATCTAAACCTAAGAATTTAGTTAACTACTTTTATTGATATGAAGTAACAACTCATTGCTCCAATAAATACTTTAGGCATTGATGATTGCTTCTAATTATAAAATGCCTCCCAATCAAATAATGTCACCACTAATCAACTACATGCACCAAAGTAAGCATTTCTTTTTCTTATATGGAGAGTCCCTTTTATTAAGGTTGAAGAGAATTGCTTCAATATGCAATAGGATGATATTCTTACATTACTAAAACTTTACTACCATTATTGCTCCTATCTATCTCTATCATAAAAGGCTTAGAATAATGAAGTAGTTTAAGGATAGTTGTATGTATAAGAGCTCTCTTTACCTTTTCAAAAGCTTCTTCAGCCTCTTGATCCTACCTAAGATTATTCTTCTTAAGCAAATTAGTTAGCGGCTTCATGAATTCTCCAAAAGCTCAAAAGTACCTGTAATAGCCTACTAACCCTAAGAAACCTTAAATATGTTTAATGTTAAAGGGTATTGGCTAGTTAGAGATGGTAACCACCTTCTTACAATTGGTAGTTACTCCATGTCAAGATATCACATAGCTTAAGTATTTAATATTACTAGCTCCAAATACACATTTACTTCTTTTAAAGAACATGATCTTCCTCCTTAGACTATCAAACACGACCCAAAGGTATGTAACATGTTTATCCATACTTCTTCTATAAATTAATATGTCGTCAAAGAAAACCAACCCAAATTTCTATAAGTATAGCCTAAACAAATCACTCATCAATCTTGGAAGTTAGAAGGAGCATTAGTTAAGAAAAAAGGCATAACCATAAACTCATAATGTCCTTCATGAGTTTTGAAAGCAATCTCGTAAATGTCTCTTTAGTCCATGCAAATTCAATGGTACCTAGATCTTGAATCCATTTTGCCAAATTAACTTACTCCATGCAGTTAATTGATCAAATCTTCGATTAGAAGAATATGATATCTTTGACTGTAAGCCTATTTAATTCTCAATAATCAGCATACATCCTCCACATTTTGTCTTTCTTCTTAACTAGCACCATAAGTAATGATAATGGACTATGGCTAGGTTAAGCAATGCCTTCCCTTAGCATTTCCCGAATCATCTCCTCTAACATATTCCTTTAAGCCATGGAATGTCAATATAGTCTCAAATTTACTGCTAAAGCATTGTCACATAAGTGAATCTTATGGTCATGACTCCTATATGGAGATAATAAATTTAGCGCTTCAAATATGTGATGGTACTCTTCCAATATGTCAACCAATGATGGCAAAAGATGTTGTTCCTTAACCTCTTCAACTCTTGTCCAATTATGTTGTACCACCCAACATTGTAAGTTTTATGCTGGTACTTCCCCATCAACAAAATTAGCAATAGCATTCCCTTTAACAACTTTAACAACATCACCCTCTCTATGCAATAAACATTTCTTTCCATTGACTACAAACCCTATAGTAAGTTGTTGGAAATCCAATAATATCACCAAGTCCGATCAACTAAGGAATCCCTAATGCCATGTTATACTTATTTAATGGAAGCAAATAAACATCAACCTCAAAAACTTGGTCTTGAATTGTTAAGTAGAAACATAAAATCTCGCTGGTAAAGAATAAGGGTGTCTTGTCAACTAGAACCACTTTGAATGGTGGAATTGGTTCAACAATACAACTATTCCTCTAACAACCTATAAATTTAAGAAATTCAAGGGACTCCTACTATTAACAAGTATACTAAGTTTCCTTTTCTTTTGATAAGCTTGTATCTTTGTTATATAAATATCTTATTGATGACTCAAAGAATAAATAGTTAATTTTGTTAATTCTTCTTCTATTGTAACATCTTCCCTTATGGTATTTACATTAGCTCTTACTTCCTCCATGATTTCATCATCATTATCGTCTACTATCATCATCCTTAAACCCTTGATCTTACATCGGTGTCCAAGACCCAAAGGTTTATTATGCCAACTACATTGGCATTTACTCTATTTTTCTTCTAACTCTTCAATTGTTATTCTTCTAGTAGTTCAATTTAAGTCAAGTAGGTCAATGTTGGGTCAGTTGAATTTAGTTTTATTGATGTTTTAGGTCTAATGAAAGTTGTATGGTGTTGTAAGGTTTATAGCTAGTGTTAAGGTTTTAATATTGGAATAGGTCCTATTTGGTGCAAGTTGTAATGCTAGTAAGGATTTAGGGCGAAAAAAGTGGTTGGTTAAGAGGTTTTCCTTGATGTTTGGCGGCTAATAAAATTGTTTCTTGAATTTTTACTAGTGATATGGCTTGACTAAGTTTTTGGAGCTAAAACATCCTAATAGGGTATTGAATTTCTATTGTTAAGCTGCTTTAGAAGCAACTTATAAGATGATTCTCTAATAAATGAAGTAGGATAGGTAAGTACTGAAACTCACCTAAATATTCTTATAAGGTTTCATGTTGAAATAACTCTTTGAAAATGGATATTAGGTCATCATAAGCCTGATCACCAATGCGTACTTCCAATTCTAGAACCAATTCTTCCTATGTCATAGGTATGGTTAACGGTCTATTTTGAATTAGAGAATGATACCAATGAAAGGCCCTTTCTACAAAATGCATGGACACAACTGTAACCCATAGTTGCTTAGGAGTTGCATCAAGTATAAAATAGCTCTCAACCATAATTAGCCAATTTTTAAGGTCATCCCCATTAAATATAGAAAAATCAGGCTTAGAAGATGTTGTAGCTACCTAATAAGATGATTCTACTTATAAAAATGGGCTAAGTAGCACAATGCACATCTAAATTCGTCGTTATGTTCTATATATGTTTCCTGTGCTTTCCTAATAATGAATTCATTTACCATAACTTGTGCTTTTTTACTTATGTAGGCTATGGTTGCTTGAAAAGATTCTTGTTGTTCTGTAACATATGAGAAAAGTACTAACTAGCATGTTGTACATCTCATCTTGTTTCTTCAACATTACCTTAATAGATTCCTCCATTTTCCTAGAGGCTTAGGTTTCGACCATGTACTAGTGAAGCTTTGATTCCATATAGGGTAGGTGTTATAGACTTATTCAGAATGGCTTAAACTCTTGAGGCTCATTCAAGCTTAAAGTAAGATAAAGGCCTAAGGGTTAGATCTATTAGAGAATCTAGATAATCCAAAATGTTCTAGAAGATCTCAAAGGTTCCAAAGTATCCAAGATACTCTAGAGTATCTAGAACATTCTAGAGAATCTTAGATTCTTTGTACCATAACTGGTAGGGTGGGTGGATATATTTAACGTAAAGGTAAGTATGATTCAATTGTAACCATTAGATCAAACTAATCTTGGCCATCCATTTTGAGAAGCCACTTGTTTATATGGGAGAGATCTTTTTAGTTGTAATCATCTAGTTGTTTGAGTAAAATATAATTACATTTAAAGTTTCTCTCTCTAAAATTTGTATATACCTTATATGCTGAAGTTAGCTTTCCTTAATGTGGTTAAGAACGCGAAGTGCTACACAGGATCAATTAAGGGAATCTGCCTAAGACAATTGGGAAAAGATATACCTTAGTTATTATTGATGATTTCTTTATATATACATGGACTTATTTTCTAGCAAGTAAGGATGAAACAAATCATGTGGTCTTTAAATATTGCAAGAAAGTCCAAAATGAAAAAGGCCTTATAGTTACTTCTCTTAGAAGTGATCATAGAGGAGAATTTGAAAACATTGAAATGAATGATTTTTGTAATCAACATGGCATAAAAAATACCTTTTCGGTACCTAGAAGTTCACAACAAAATGGAGTTGCCAAAAGGAAAAATAGGACCCTAATTAAAATGGTTAGAATAATGCTATGTGAAAACAATTTACTAAAGTACTTTTGGGCAGAAGACATTAACACCGCATGCTACATTTCAAATCATGTTTTCATAAGATCAATTTTAAAGAAAACCCCGTATGAACTTTATAAAGGAAAGAGGCCTAAAATCTCTTATTTTCATCTTTTTGGTACCAAGTGTCATGTCCTTAATAATGATAAAGAACAACTAGGGAAATTGACTCTGAATCAATGAGGTTATTTTTCTTGGATATTCACTAACAAGTATAGTATATAGAGTATTTAATAAAAGAACTTTAGTTGTTGAAGAATCTATACATATTGTGTTTGATGATTCACTACCTTCATTGCATAATACATCTCTTAATGAAATGAATTATATAAGTGCTCATTTGGATAGGCTAGACTTAAGCAATAACCAAAACAATGCTATTGATAAAGACGTTTTTAGGGAAGATAATGATACTAATCAATCAAATTTAGATCTTCCTACAGAATAGCAATATGTTAAAGATCACCCTAAAGAACTAATTATTGGAGAACCTTCAAATAAGGTATTAACAAGACCATCCCCTAGAAGTATAAGCAACCTAGTATTCTTATCTTAAGTTGAGCCTAAGAATATTGATTAAGCCCTAAAAGATGAATGTTAGATACAAGCAATGCAAGAGGAACTTAATCAATTCATTAGGAATGAAGTATGAGATCTAATACCTTGACTTAGTGATAGACCAATAATTAGAATAAAATGGGTTCATAGAAACAAACTTGATGAAATCGATATAGTAACTAAAAATAAGCCTAAATTAGTTCCTGAAGGCTATAACTAAGAAGAAAGGATAGATTTTGATGAAACCTTTGCCTTAGTTGCTAAACTAGAAGCCATTAGGATGCTTTTGGCATTTGTGGCACACAAAGACTTCAAACTATTCCAAATGGGTGTCAAAAGTGCTTTCCTAAATGGCTATATCAAAGTTATGTAGAACAACCTCCAAGTTTGGAACACAATAAGTTACCCAATCATGCTTATAAACTTAACAAAATTTATGAACTCAAACAAGCTCCTAAAGCTTGGTATGAGAGGCTTAGTAGCTTTTTAATAGAAAATGGCTTCATAAGAGGATAGTTGTATCCAACATTATTCATTAAAAATCATAATTCCTATACATCAATTATTCAAATTTATGTAGATGATATTGTGTTTGGAGCTACTAACATGGATCTTGAAATAAATTCGTAGAGTATATGAAGAAAGAATTTGAAATGAGTATGATGGGAGGACTCAATTGCTTCTTAGGTCTTCAAGTTAAGCAAACCAAAAATGAAATATTTATAAATCAATCCAAGTATACAAAAGAGCTTTTAAAACATTTTAAAATGGATAATTGTAAAGTTATACCTACTCTTATGAGCACAACACTAAAACTAGACAAAGATGAATATGGTAAATTCATTTGTGAAAAGCTTTATAGAGGAAGGATAGGAAGCCTATTATACTTAACCGTATCTAGATCGAATCTCATGTTCACTGTGTACTTATGTGCAAAATTTCAATCTTGCCTAAAATAATCTCACTTGAATGCAATAAAACACATCTTTAAGTATCTAATAGGCACCATCGAAATTGGCTTGTGGTATCCCAAATACACTTCCTTCGATCTTGTAAGATATTCCAATGTTGACTTTACTAAATGCAAAGTTGACCGGAAAAGCATAAGCGACACATGTCACTTTTTAGGAACCTCTCTAGTATCTTAGTATTCTAAGAAACAAAACTTCGTAGCAATCTTAACTACCAAAGCTAAATATGTGGCTTTCGGTAGTTGTTGTACACAAATTCTATGGACGAAGCAAACATTACAAGATTATGGTCTTAATTTCTCTAATGTCCCAATTGGATGTGATAACACAAGTGCCATTAACTTAACCAAAAATCTGATCCAACACTCAAGGACCAAGCACATTGAGATTTGACATCATTTTATTAGAGATCATGTTCAAAATAATAATGTGTACTTAGAATTTGTAGATACAAGTTGTCAAAATAGCTGATATTTTGACTAAACCCTTAAGTGAAGATCACTTTTGCACCTTAAGAAAAGAGTTGGCAATGATTAAGCAAGATAAGTGCTAAGACCCATAAACTTAGTTTGCGACTTTGGTACATCTTTCTCAATCTAAGAAATTTGATTAAGTAGGCTTGTTATATGAATTCCATCATTTGTTATGTTTTTGTGCAAACTTCCTCATCTTTCTTATTTCTCATTAGGACATATCTCTTTTCATTCTTTTAGCTTGTGAACAACTATGAATTGGTTGAAATAGTTATTTCCAAAGCTTACTTGATTTTTAGACAAGCTATTAGTACTTAAATGTCTATCCTATACCAACTATGAATAATTCCTGAGCTAATCTTCTTTTCAAATTAACTCTTGAGAAATATAGTTAACCAATTGATAAGTAATGTCAACTGTACACATAGCTGCCTTAAATCTCCTAACCTTAGAATGATTGTTTAGACCGTTTAGACTGTTATGGTGCTACTGTTCAGATAGTCTCAACAGGTATCCTTTGTTTTTGATACTTTGCATGCAACCATCTAAACGATTTCCCTTAACCATGGGTACAGTTGCATCAAGGGTTCTAACCATAGAATAACCCCTCGGACCATCCAAATGGCTACCTTGAACTGTAGGCATGGTTCCAACAACTGCCTTAAACACTTAAATTTCTATCTTTAACTGTCTAGACAATTATTCTAGAACCATCTGAATGGTTCACTCTATTTCTATAGAAAAACAAAAGGGAGATCGATCGTTTTCTTTTTCACTGTTTCCCTCCTTCCCACCGTCCACATTCCTTATTCTCCTCCTTCGACCAATCCTCCCCATCCTTAACAACACTCCTCCCTCCCTCTCTTCTTTCCCTTCTCCTCTTCACCTCTACTTTCCTCTCCCTAAAAGAAACCCTAACTCTATAACCCCTAACCTTAACTTTCTACTCTCTCCTTTCCTCTCAATGGTTGGATGAGGTAATCGAGCTAAAAGTAGCTACGCTCGAAGTCAAGGGAGACAATCTCCACTGGCTAAGTTGGACAATCACCTCTTTCCCACGTTATGCCATGTACAAAGGTATAATAAATTTCATCTTATGAAAATTAATTATGGGTGTCAATTTAATGAAGATGTCCTTTATGCCTTTAAGATTCTTAATATAGAAGGGGTTATTACTAATCATATTCTTGATACTATGGACATCTCCAATGTTATTAATAAGGAGGCCGTTAGATATTTTTATTGTAATCTTTCTAATGATTATGATAGGAATGGCAAATTATTAGTTGGTATGGACAATAGTGAGCATAAGTAGTTATGGTTGTATAGTTATGTTAATGGTCAAGAAATAGAGATCACCCAAAATGATATTTATAACATTATTGGGGCTGAAGTTGGTGGTTCCATTATATGGAAGGCATTAATACTATTGAATCTACGCTCTATGAGGATATATTTCAAGATCGTTGTATTGGTGAACAAAACTGGGCACATAGGTGCAATCTTAAAGCCATTAGATTACCTCTTCATTATCGGATCCTTCACTCGTTCATCTGTTACAACTATTGTCTAAGGAGTGGCGAACATGAGCATGTTACAAAGGGGGGCTTGTGGATGCTAGGATACATCCATAATAATGCTTGAATTGACTATGCTAATTTAATATCTCACAATTTCCAAATGGTTACTAACAAATTTATGTAAGCTGTTCTTTGATGTGGACAACTAGTGACTCAACTTCTACTCGCCAAGGGGGTTATCTTTCCCACTCCTAGCATTAATCCCCATATTGAACCCTTTACAATGCATCACATTAGCAAAAGGTAAGTGGAAATTAGATAAGCAAACTGGTAGGTTCACAAAGAACTCATATCTTCTCTTACTAGCGCTGCTTCTCAAGAACTTAGTAAACCTATTTATGAAAAGGATGTCGAACCAATTGAACCACTTGATCGGGATGTTCCTCAAGAAGGGACCACTCATGCCGGTGACAATATTCCTCCAAGCACTTTTTCTTCTGCTCCCCTTACCGATCCATCTCCTTAGAGTCCTTTAGCATCTATCTATACATACATTGACCAACTGGAGGGCCGACTTCCCCACCACATTGATGATAACATCTATCAAATGGAGCAACGAGCCTCCTGTTGGTAAGATCACATCTTTTATCCACTCTTTCAACACTTTCAGTTACCATACTACTTCTCTCCATTGACTTTTGGTCCTTATGCTCAGCCACGACCTCCTCTTCCTAAGCCGTTTGACAGCTCTACTCCACCTCTGGACGCTAAGCTCTTGTAGTCCTCTCCTGTGTTTCCTTTTTTTCATTGTACTCAGACTTGGTCTCTAGCCATTTCTTATGTTGTTATTTTTTGATGTTTCACAGCATTTCGGTTATCTCTGGTTATCTTTTGTATAAATGTTGGCTTCTCTATCATATTTATGTTTATGATGTTGTTCTTGTTTGCCTATGCTGAGTTTGATCTCTTTTATTGGCATAGTTAACCAATGGTATTCTTCTTATGCTGATCATGATGTTCTTCTTGTCTATTGCCTTGAGTATTAGCCCATTTACCTTACCACTCATGGTGTTTCCTCTTCCCTTTCATTGCTTAGACCCTCATCCTTTTGAAGAGCCAAAATGGGAGAAGAACTCAAGTCACCTAATTTCACCTAATTAAATATCTAAACAAAGTAAATAAGCTCGTAAAATGAATTTGCTTACAAAATAAAGGTTAGCATGCAATTTATCTGACGAAGTGAATGTGCTTGTAAGTGTCCAAGCTAAGTGAATGCCAAGGTTGGCATACAATTTTGAATCATGGACATGAATTATCTCTTGACTATCTTTCAAAACAAAGGACAAATATTCTTAAATGTTTATTTTTTATATCCTTTATTACCATTGAGGGGGAGCATCTATTAAGGGGGAGTTTGTAAGATTTTGCCCTCATTAAAAAGGGGGAGATTATTGAACTTAGAAGTTCTTATTTGTGATTTTGATGAGAACAAATCTATGCAAGTTATGACCAATCAAATATTGTTATAAACCAATTTTCAAATTCTTATAAGAACTCTATCAACCATATCTTTTAAGGAAATACAATTAAACTTGGAAGTATCTTTGCAACTTATTAAATTGATTCAATGTTATTGAAAGAAGAAAAAGTAATCATCTAATGTTGTTGAAAGAAGAAAAAGTAATCAATTGCTGTCTAAGTGTGCATTTTAGCTATTTTAGTATGAACCGTCCAATTGGTTGCACTGGAACCAGCCAACTAGTTCCTTCAAGCATTCTATGATCAATAGCAAGATAAGGACTATGAGGTTGTTTGACTCTGGACCGTATGGTTGGTTGATGAAGACTAGTGTAATGTATTAGATCGTACGATTGGTTGTACATGGATTGTCCGATTGATTGATGAAGGTTAGTAAGTCTTGTTAAACCATGTGACTGGTGACTTGAAAACTATTCAAATAGTTACAACATTTGAATAGACCGTTCAATTGGTCCATACAGAAATTAACCGTTACAATGCAGTTAATATAAGATAAATAGCACCAATAGTTAGATTTTTGCAAAAGGATATAAATGCAAGTTTTTAGGCAGCTAAAGGACAATAAATAGAGCTATATTCTTGCAATTATTCCTTTTGCCTACTTGTACTTCATTCTAATGATCTTATGCTCATTATTTGCAATCTTTTATAAATCATAGTATAGTATCAAGCTTCATATTTGCAATTTTTTACTCAAGAGAACACTATACTAAGTGATTGTAAGTTATTATGATTGAGAGATCATTAGTGTTGGAGATTGAGTGTAGGTACTTATGCCTTTAAAATTTTCATTAGTAAAAATTGGGTGTGAAGACATCAATTGAGGCATTGGGTAATCATAAAGAGTATAAGGTGATCCGAACTCCACGTTAAAATATCGAGCTTGATTTCTCTATCCCTATCTCTTTTATTTTTTGCACTTATTATTGTTTTATTATTATTTTAATTAAACTCATTATTGGTTTATTTCAATATTGCATTATTTTAGTTGCTTAAATCAAGAAATTGATATTAAAGTAAAATTTAGGCATTAAACTCAATTTACCCTCTCTCTTAAGTTCTTAGTATAGTATTTCACTATTCAAAGAAAAAGGATAGCAAAATCATCAACCGAATACAATAAGTAATATGATAATACTATCATCAACCTACCTCTACATTCCATATACATTACAATTAGGTATGTCACTATCATAGATGTCAAAATTGTGTTTTTATGTATGTGATTCTATGGGTTTATGATTTTAGGAGACTCTTTTGAGTTAACTCGTGCATAAAATCGTTTTCATATAGAAACTTAAGTTTTTAACTAAGTTTATATATAAATTCAATAAAGACTTAAGTTTTAACCCATTTTACATATAAACTCGGTAGAAAATTAAGTTTTTTATCGAATTTACCGATTCTATATATCTAACTTAAATAGGAAAAAAAAACGAAAAAATACAACTTAGTTTTTACAAGTCATCAACTATTAGGGTAATACATTATCTTCCCTATCTTATTTTAACTTTTTCCTCTTTTTCACTTTCTTTTAATCCCTTCTTTCATGTTTATAACCTTCATCTAGATTTTAGTTCCAATAACAAAGATTATAAATAAAACTATATACTTTATTTTGCATCATCAATAATTTAAAATGAATTGAAATATTTAGTTTTATTTAATTCACTACTTTTTTCAAAAAAAAAAAAAAAGTGGGGCGTGGGGTGAAGGGGGGGGGTGGGAGGTAGGAAATTTAGTTTCAACTTTATTTATCTTTCTTCCATATATGTTAAATTATATATGATTAGGATTTTTTTATGGAAAAAAAGAAGTTAAGTCTCCATTCATTTATTTTCATCATATATTTCATGTTTTAAATAATTAATAAAAGCATATCCATAGTTTTTTAAATTACCATATATAGATTGTAGAAACTTATGTTTTTATATTTCGATTCTACTAACCGTCTAGCTATTCTATATAGAATCACAAATTTAATAACCTTGGCCACTATAATACTTACTTAGGTGAATTCATAGAGATACAATCAAGGATGAGTTGGGGGGAAAAGGGTGGTTTGGTATGATGTGGTGTGTGGGTTACTTAGATATCTAAAGTTCTTTAATCCAAAGTATGCAAACACAAAAAATCAACCTACATGTATAGAAGTACCTAATCATAACTCAATAAGTTCAACAAATATCTAGAGTAAAACACATAATGTGACTCAACTCATTACCTTCTAATTTTACACTATTAACTTCTACGAGACAAAACTTTCTTATTTTTCATCCAAATTCAATGTTCTATATATCGCTATAATCGTATTTTTGAAAAATTGCTTAATTATTTCAAAATATATATCCTAGTTAGTTTATTAAAATTATCATATTTCCCTTTTATAACTTTGATTAGATTATATATTACTATAACATCTACATTAGTCCAAATAGTACTTAGTACTTACCTAACTATTGTTGATCTTCATTGAATTAAACTTTTTTAGTAGCCAATCTACATGAAAACATTTAGTTAAAATCAGTAAAATACACAATTATCATGAAACATATCATAAATTGACCATTAAGCTAATCTTCAGTCAATTACTATTTATTTACATAATAAATAACATATTAAAAAAATTCATTTTAAGAAAAAATAAATCTTATAGACTAACAAAAATAAGTAATATGAGGTGTTGTGTTTGTTAAGTACTTGAATATCTAAAGTCCTTTAATCCAAAGTATGTAAACACAAAATATCAGCCTACATATGTAGAAGTACCTAATTGCAACTCAACAAATCCAATAAACACCAAGAGTAAAACATATAATGTGACTCAGCTCATTACCTTCTAATTTTACACTATTAACTTCTACGTGACAAAACTTTCTTATTTTTCATCTAAATTTGATGGTCTATATATCACTATAATCATATTTTTGAAGAATTGCTTAATTATTTCAAAATATCTATCATAATTAGTTTAGTGAAATTACCATATTGCCCTTTAAAAACTCCAATTAGATTATATATTACTACAACATCTTTATTAATCTAAATAGTACTTAGTACTTACTTAACTATTGTCGATCTTTATTGAATTAAAATTTTTCAATTGCCAGCCTACATGAAAAAATTTAGTTAAATTCAGTGAAATACACAATTATCGTGAAATAGATCAAAAATTGACCACTATGCTCATATTTAGTCAATTATTATTTATTTACATGATAAATAACATACTAACAAAATTCATTCCAAGAAAAAAAAATCTTATAGACTCACAAAAATAAGTAATTCGAGGATTGATAAGTTCAAATATCGAATTTGCACTACCTATACTTTCTAGAATTACCTTTTAAGCCTTTATTTTACTTAAAATTTCCCTAAATTAAACACTTCAATTTAAATACAGGGTCATTGTTCAACACTCCTAATATCACAATCAAGCTCTGGAAACCGTTAAGGTCAAATTGATTGATAATTGCATAAAATTCATTATTATTTGATTTCCAAAAGTAGGGCAAAATCAACAAATTGACTCTAACAAATACTAAATGACGTACTAATCAAAATTCTTATCATGCAAACAATATGGCATGTTAGGAATCTATAAACGAAAAGTCAAAGTTGAAACTATATTCGCCAGGATTTTGAAAACAAAATCAAATCAAAATCTGAATGGGGTGATTTCATAAGAACCTACTAGATCCACAAATATTTTTGTGCATGCAAAAATAGTACCTCAAACTACGTTTCAAATAAACCTAGAATATAACATCTTGAATTATTTAAGAGGAATCAATAATTTTTTTTGCAAAATAAAGAAAATTAGACAATTTTAAGCCCTGACTAGCACATGATGCTCTAGTAGCTAGCCACTTTGTCGGCCGTTGATAGTTACCCTAAAACTTTAGCCCATAAACTACTTGAGAACAGATCAACGCTGCACCCACAAACCACCCCTGAGTCGCACCTTTCACTATATTTCCTATCATTTTCCTATTCATTTTGATTTTCCTTCTAACTTCTGAGTCAAAGGCTCACTTTTCTTGATTTGTTCTGCTACGTATATTGATTTCGAGGGAATAAAGAGTAACGTCGGTGACAATTTTTTTTGGAAAGGTTGAAAAATCCTTTAACAAACCTATGTTTTATTATTACTACACATTATGCATATTCTTTTATTTCTCATGGCAATTACATGTCGTTGTCTAGCAGTTGTCATTATCTCCTCCAAGGGTCGTGGCATTGTGATTTGGACCCTAAATTTTCTATCAGACTTTAACTTAGTGTTCGGACTATCTACTACTCCTTGGGATCACCAAATTCCTTCTCAAAAGGACTTGACATATAATTTTATTGATAATATTCTCAATAAGAAAATTTACAATTAAAAATCTCTAAAATAACTAAAGATCTAATGCCTTTATAATTTGCAATTGAAAACTCTCACAAGCACTAGATAATAAACTCAAGTAAATGAAAGAAATTTATGAAAAAGTGTACAATTTAAGATAATGAGATGAAGATGTTTTCAATTGTGATAGCTTAATTCAATACCTAATAACTATCCTAGGATATGTATTTGTATGCTTTAAAACAAATCAATCTTGCTTATTGTAAGGGTTGTATTTAATGTAATTGCAGAACTCTAACTACTATTTTCAAGAGGTTTCATTGGAACTCTTCCAAAGCCCATTTAAATGGCCTACATTATTCTAAGGCCCATTTGAACGCTTCAAAGAGCCCATCTAAACAGCAAAATAACCTCAAGGCTTGATTTTACTTAGGAGCCATCAATATGCCTCCAAGAGAAAAATGGAATACTTCAATCGCAGAAGATAGGCACTCCATTCTGACGCCCCCTTAAGGTATTCACATGGAATACCTCAAGAGCAATGTTATAAGTTAAGAGGGACTCATTCAAATGCCTAAACAAGGCATTTGGTTGCAGTTGATCGGTAGCTTAATTTTAAGCTCCAAATGCCCAATTCAAGCATTTAAATGAAGTTTCCTAAATCTACAAAAATGTAGTAAACTTCACTTCAATATAAGCAAGGTTTGCATTTGCACTCAAGTCCATTAAAACCAATTTGAAGTCATGGTAAGGTTGAAATCATAAAATGAAATGGTTGGTAATCATGATCAACAAAAATGAGTCACAAATCAAGCTAATGTTAAATTGACACAATGGTTCTTTATGACATGCTTGAAAAAAAATGAACAAAAGTTCGATAAGCCCAATATAAAAATATGAGACAATTTGTTGATTAAAATACACATTACATGTACAAATCACTTCTTTCACTGAATGAAATTTAGCATTCAGCTTCAATCAACACTTCCATTTCTTAGGTAAAGTTCAATATATAACCTCACTCAAGGGTTTTGTAAAAAAATATGATATTTGATTAAATAAGAAATTTTATGTATATATCCCTATTTTTAACACTAACTCGTGTAACGTGATGCATTATTTATATATGCTTAGTCATTAATTGTTAAATAAGATTTTTCAACAAATTGATTGCACTTGTATTATTGCCTAAAATCGGTACTTTTTCAAATTTTAAACTGGAGTCGTGTAAGTTTTGTTTTATCCAAAAACGCTTAAGTACGAAACCATCGACGATTGAATATTTGGCCTCAACAGTTGATACTAATATGGAATTTCGTCTTTTTGAATGTCAAGAGATTAAAATGTCATAAAGAAAGAGGCAAGTGCCACTTGTGAATGCCCGATCCACTCTGTAATCAACAAAGTTGGCATTGCACTACCCAAGAGATCAAAATGAGTAAATGTAGAGTACCTGATCAATATGACACCACCATGTGGATTAGAGGCACAATCATGATCTATAACTAAATTGATATGTTTGGACCTTCCATAACAAGAACGATAACAAGTAATACATTTATAGGTTTTTGTCTGTATGAGAAAAGAAATGTATAAATAAATGAAGAATTATATACTTATTCTAAAGAGGAACTAGGTTTTGACTAGATAAATGATTGGTATAAACTCAAACTTCAAAATAATCATGGATGTGGCATGATTTACAAATCTAGAAACTAAATTTTCCTACACTCTAAAACAAATTGATACTATTATTAAATTTAAAATCATCTTAGGATCTTTAGCTCCCTTTACTTTTCCCTATCAACATAATCCTCAATAATGGAGCATGCACTCCTTTAGAGGCCTAAATTTGACTCATGAACTTCAAGCTCAATGACAAAATGGATTGGGCTCCTTAGGCTATGGTGACATGGTCTAGAGAGTCAAAACCATATATTTTCGAGATAATTAAGAGAGATTAACATGACAGGCTTAGAGTAAGGTTTGTTAAATCAGTTTATCTGATCTGACCTTTCTTGACTTGGTTCACACTAATAAAATAAGACCATTTGCACCTAAATCCATAAAAAGAGTCCACCTGAGATCTATTTATAAAAAGTTTCAATTTCAACCATTAATCAATATTATGATTTAACAAATTGAACCAATTATCATCTTTTACAAATACCCTCTTCACTTCCTTCCACCTAACATCGTTATTTTACTAGAATCCTGTCTCAAAAATCAAACACTCGAATATCTTACAAACACTATCCCATTCTTTATCCATTGTATAGTTTGATACTATCGTGCTCCTTCATCTATCACTTGACGTATGAGAGCTTACCGAGACTGCTTACTCCTCCTCTTTATCCTACCTTGCTTTATCATCCCAAACATGTAATGTAAGTCATTTTCTTAGTTACGTACAGCATAATCTCACGTGAAGCATCCACATGATCTTTTACAACTTGGGCCTACACAACTCCACACCATGTTTATTTATAAGTGCAACTCGCATGGAAGCAAATACATAACGAGCCACTCAGGTATATCTCCTCTATAATGCCAATGAATTTTGAAAAAGAAAATCTGCCTTTATCAAGTGGCTTCCGGTAGTGGCTGTCACCGTAGTGGCACACTACGGACCATCCTGTGCAACGATCCATTTGTGTCCATTATCACAGTATTGGAAATGTGAGTATGAAACAAAATGTGGTAAAGATGACAAATTCATGCACATAACATATAACATATGATCGATATATAACAAACCACTGCAGACGAAGTATTTGATGTAGGTACCACACTTTAAATGATCTATGGTCGAAGTTTTATGAAACCCGAATTTTACCTTATCCTATCGTTGAATAGGAATTTGCACAAGCATTTTTTCTCTTTTCTTCAGTGGAACATTCAGAAGCACTTGCTTTATACATCAAACAAGTCAGCGATATCTCAACTTTTGGATATCTTGCTTTATACCGACAGAGTTTAGATTAAACAACAATTTTGGAAAAAATGTGATCATGTGTAACTTTCAACTGCCAAGAAATTTTAGTGAGGACTTCAAATTTCAAATAATCAAGTAACGGGCTCAACCTCACGGTAGAAACAATATATAATTAAATTTCTTAAAATAAGATTTTATTAGATCTGAAAATCCTGGCTACAGCACACTTGCTTAATAAAATGTATGGACGGTTTTCGGTATAAGGATATCCAATTACAGAAACAATCTAGTCCAATAGTACTTGTCCGATATGGAATAGATCCGCTTCCAGGTTGTACTTAACATCAGGGTAGAGCTCTGATGCCTCAACCCCAAACGATGGCTCAATGTCGAAGTTCGTATGATCACCATTCACCTAAAACGGCATGATGGATTGATAATACGAGATTTATTAGAAATGTAGACTCTGCACAATGAGTATACGTAGAGCTAATTAGTATAAAACCCGATGATCTGATGCATATTAATCTTACAAAAAAAATTTTATTAATCACGGTAATGGCAAAAGATAGCATGCAAAAATGTTTGCAGAAACCAGAATCATGCTAACTTTCGATGTTTTTTAGAATCTGCTCCTCAAGCATATACATTTCCAATGTTTTGCCAATCCTTTTCTCCCAGAGTGACACAGGATCATTAAATGAGTAGATGTTGCCAGGGGGGTCAGATGTAAAGAATTTTGTTCAATGCTCTTGCATCATCCATTGCTTTGATGGTGTACGTGCCTATGTCATCCTCCTTGGTGAAAATCGCTGTAATTTAAAATGAGAATGCCAGATTAGCAGATTGATGCAGAAGCGACAAAATCTACAAGGAAACAATAACAACTTTAGGTGGCTACGTACAAACATCAAGTAAAACAATAACTTTAATCAACTCCAGCACCATGCTAGAAACTTGAAGCCGACCTCAAAAGCTACCTTGTAAAGTGGACGGTTCAAACAAGTAAATAAGCACCATAAGAATTCTTGAAGAGGTAATGTGAAACTCTAAAGCAAACATCATAAAAAATTGTCTAACCTTTGGGATTTCCATCCCCTAAGATGACGACTTTATCTCTGGGGGAGCGGAGGCTACTAGCTGGCACAAAGTTGGAAGGAAATAGCGATCAAAATAGTCGGAAGCTACATTTGTATATGGAATTCGTTCAGCCTCAATAAGTCGCGGATCTTAGTCTACCTTTCAAATCCTGATTTAGCTGGCACAATAGCGCTGACATGATTCCCATCAGTACCGAACTTTGAGGGTAAGAATCTCCGACCAAAGATAGAATATTCGGAAGATAAGGATGCACTAAAAGCACAACCACTCACTGCACGAAAATCAAGTTAATCCTCCGTTTTGTGGAACTATCTTATTGTTCCAAAATAAAAATGCAATATGGAAAATCAATGCAAATTCAGATTTAACTACACATCGCCCTTAGCAGCATATATGAATAGGCAAGGTCTGTTCATAAGCCATAATCAGAGAGAAATAAAAAGCAACATGCATCAAAACCTGAACAAAGATTTTTTCAGATAATTCTTTTCCACACTTTATTATAATAAATACATTGCAATTGGCAAATATTGTCACAATACTCTTAATAAATTGTAGTGATCAGTAATGTTTAGTAGCAAATGATGGCGAGTGGCGAAGGTTATAGTTGATGGCCAGTGGTAATGGTTAAAAATGACAGATAATATCAATGAAAAATGGGGAAAGATAATTTTTATTAGGATAAAAATATATATATCCACATTTCTAATTAATAATGTTCGGCTATTCCATAAGAACATTTTGTAAGCTCTTAAGATTATTACCATAATATTGGGAACAATTTTTGCGAAAGATATGCATTCAGAGCGTAATAGAAACACAACTTAACTTGATACCCGATGAGACCTGTACTAACTGCAGAGATGGCAATGTCAACCTGTTTTATCGCCTTCACTAACCTTTCTTGATGAAAAATATCTCCCTGTCCAAAAAAAACCAACCATGATTTAGGAACATGCCATTCCAAGTAATAATCCCCTTGGAAAAACTTCTAAGCAAAAGGAAAAGCATGCTGCAAATGATCTTGAAATTTCACTGCTAACTAAAATACATCCAAATGACAATAAAACAAGGCGAGGCCTCCTGTGAGTGTTCCAAAGTGCCACTAATCCATTTTTCAATACAATATGGCATTGCTAAGCTAGGAAGGTAGCCATCAATATCTAATTATTATGGTGCTTTCTATAATATAACCTTTTGGCCGAATTGTAAGAGACAGTGCGAATAATTTTCCCAATTATGGTTCTGAATGAGGAGTTTCCTTCACATTGCAAACTTGGCTCCATGTGACAGCGTGTCTAGAAAGACGTAGAATGTAATATCACTTCGAGTGTTGCAGTAATAGAGATATACACCTTCTAAGCGTGTATCCAAGTCATAAACCTCCATCAATTTTGTCATGAGTCTTAAACCTTTTTAATGGTGCACTTAAATTTTTAATTTTTTTCAAATAAAACGTCAATTGGATCCTCGAAAAAGTTTTATGGAAAAATTGACAACGCACCATATAGAAAATTCATTTATAAAAAATTAAATTAAATTAAACTTAAATGCACATTTGAAAAGGTTTAACACTTAATTGACAAAATATGGAAAGATCCATTGGCGAAATCTAAAAAGATGCAGACCTTAAATGTATCTTTGAAACAGTTTGTGAATTGTGATCCGAATGAATATAAAAAAAATATATTTAGTATTAATCATGCCCTTTGCCCTCTTATTTTCTACATCCAATCATCTCGAAGCAACGTCCATCCTCTAGATCCATTATCAAAATGAATATCTAAATGAGTTAGGATTAACATCTTTTACCCTTTTAAAAAATGAGCTCTACTTGTTTAATTTGCAAACAAAAGTAGGCCAGCTTGAGTTTGCATGTTTAATTCACTTGTACTTATCTAATAGTTAGTCTTTAATAAACATTCTTTGCTAATTATGAGAAAGATAAAATTCGAACCTGATTTATCTCAATAAGAGATATATTTTAAGAACGTATTTAGTAATTGAAGCATCCACTCAAATCATGATAATGTATTTATAATAAACAGAAAATGCATGTAAAATATGTGTTAAATACTCATATATATGATAATATTGCAAAAATTTTGCTTTATGGTAGTGGAGAAAAAGTAGGAGTCATACTTTTGGTATCCAAACTTATTTTTTATTTTACAATTTAATTTTAGTTAGGTTATGCTCCCTAAAAAAAATTAAAAAATTAATATAATATGTGGTAACTTATGCACAACAATCTAATAATATATATTTCTTTTTCATGTCTTTAAATAAATAAATTGCAGCAAAGTGTAGCTATAGTGCAGCTTTATTGCGGAAAGTAACAAACTTGCATCGTAACTTTATGGGGAAAGAAAAGAAGGTAAAAAATAATGGATTTTCAAAAGGATGTCACTTGATATGAAAATGGAAAAGAAAATAAAACCGAACATTAATGTATTCCACCTTTCACTATTCATATCTCTAAATATATATCTTTTACCCTTTATGGTTTCACTTCAAACTCTTTTTGAATTGATAAAGGTTTTATATAATTTTTACTTATTTTATCCTGTTTTATAATAAAGATACTATATTGTAATTTGTGTATTTTTTTTATATGATAGATATTCTATTATTTTGTAGTCAGTTTTTATAAATAAGTTTGGCTTTTCCTTATACTCGAATTACTATACATATATGTAACATGTGGTTATAGTTTTCTTAAGGGAGAAAACAAAATGTTTTTTATGGCTTCACTTTTGAATGTACTCTTATTCATATATCGTTTATAAAATATATACAACATTATGAAAATTGGCTTTTTGAAAATAAAAAAAAAATTAATTTACTACAAGAGTTGCTAAGATGATATTAATTTTTCATTTACCAAATGATTACTAGCTATAAAATATGTATATTAAAGCATTGGAGTTGATAAAATACCCTTAAATTCACCTTCTCTCTCTTTTTCTTTTCTTTTCTTTTCTTTTTTTTCATTTTGTGTGTCACTTATAAGATGTGCAAACATACCATGGTCCATCTATTATAGAGAAAATTTTTTACTTTTCAAGTATTGATAATATTAATTGATTATTTAGAATATATTCATTAAAATTATTAATAAATTAATTATGGAATTATTATTTAATTATAACACTTCACCAATATCAACATTGTAATTGGGATTTTGATGTGGATAGCCCATAATGAGTAGGACTACCCACTTTATTGCCTAATAAGAGGTTTATGCTTTTATTTGATAAGGATATAAAAACTAATTTTCTATTAAATAATTTTAAAGTAACATAATTTTCTATCAGTAAGAGAATAATATTTTCTCACACTCTTTATATTTCTATACGGAAAAACATTGCTATATATCTCTCTAATTCTAAGTACATAAATCTTACTTTGACTTTATATATATATCATGATTCACATGCTATAAATCTTATATTTACATACAATTCGTTTTAGATTTATCTATACATACTTAAAGATTTTCCAATAATTGGTATTAGGGTCATTGTAGATATTAATTATAGCTATTGCTCTTATATGTGTCAAAAATGAATTAGAATATATAAACCCTAATTTTGTTAGTTTTATTTTTTCTTTTTTTTAATCAGATTAACAAGTCAAATCAAGGATTTTATCCCATACATGTTTTATCCCATATATGTAAATTGGCACTCTCTAAAACTATCGTTGGTTAGATTTATAGATTGATATTTTGTAAATGGAGGAAAAGGATAATGTGTATCCATATTCTTGGTTGGGTTCATCATAATGAAAACCCTTTGTTATATAAATTATATTATATGTTTAAAAAATAAACGAAAATTCACCAAATAAGAGAACCATGAATTTTGGCAATCATGAACATTGGCAATTCATACAAATATGCAAATCATGAAATTCCTCAAATTTGTCAATCCACCTTGAGATGTGTAAATATTCCAATTTGTAAAGTACTCTATCCTTAAGATTTTTCCATCTTATGGATATATGGATTTAGTCTGGTATTTGCAATGAATTCATTATTCATAAGCTTTATTTTTTATCTTGATAATGATGATGTTGGAATATATAGTGAAGTCATGTCAATTTATAATTGGTACAATTTTATATTTCATAGGAGATGAATGTTTTTTTGTAAGTATCTTGCATTCTATTGATTTTTTAAATGTTTGAATGGTTTCCTTATCTTTTGAATTCATAATTATAATTCATCATATTTTAAGATTTTGAATGTCTTTATGGATTACATGTTGATTAAATACCAAAAAATATAAAATCTATTGATCTGATTCTATGACATTGATGAATAATCAAAAGAATGGAGTCTTATCTACGATCTATTAACTTAAGGGTTTTGTTTTACCATGGATATGGTGTTTATAATATGAAAAAGATGGTCTTTCACTTGTCAGATATAAAGTTTTAAACTTTTCTAAAAGATCAAGGTTTACTTTGTTTATGTCTTGTTTAGTTAAATTTATTGGGAGAACTGATGAAGTTATGTCGTGACCCGAGGGGGCTAGTCGTGGCAGTCGTCGTATACCGTACAAAGGATTGTAGATTGAGTTCCCTTACAATCGACGACCTTTTTATACGATACACAAGGCTACAACTATTACTAACTACCAAGAGTGCGCAAGCTTAAGCAATAGTATTTCATGACGAATAATAATATAGAAAACATATCACATAATTTACGTGTATAAAAGTTTACAGATATAGAGTTTGAAACATGCCTAAAGTCAGACTAATATAAAAATTACATATTCAACTCTACATTTTAGTCAAAAGTACTCTCTGTCCTCAAAACAGCTCCTACATTGATCTTGTAGAGAAAGCTAACCTTGGGCATACAACAGCCTAACTCCACGAATAAGTCGGCCTGCAAAAGAAGTCTACAAAGGTATAAGCTTACTAGCTTAGTGAGATATTTTCCCTCAACCATACAGCAGTCAAGTTATACCACAGTTAAATTCAACCAAATGAATGCATGAACAAGCAATGTGCCAAACAAATACATGCAGGTGACCAGGTACTGCATGTAACTCAGATTTAACACCCTCCGAAGTTGGGGTTGGAGATTTTTCGGTACAGTCAGATCCGGATATCATATTAGAACTTATTTCATAATGAAACTCCGCGTTTCGTATTTAAAATGTAATGGTACATCCATTACCATCTTTATCAAAATGAGTTCTACATATGATTGTGAGTAAGTTCACGCAGCCCTCACTCACCCTTAAACGAAGGCCTCTAGACTCGACCCATAGCCAGGCGGTTGGCGCCTCCAATGCCTAGTCATCCCGCGGGCGAGGGTAAGGTCATATCGCATGTGTGCACCGTACGAAATCAATAACATTCAATAATCAACCCAAGTATGACCTCTCGCTACCTTCGTGTAATGTGACTGCCCGGAAATAGTTATGCAGTGCATGATTTATGAATGATCCAAGTTAACTTTTCTAGTCAAATAAAAGATATGTCATATTTAATCAGTAATCATTCCAAGTCACAAACAAACAATGTGTTGAATCTACTATGTATCAAATATTATATTATTGAACTTTAAAGTAGATTCACAATTCACAACAATTATCATGCATAAGGATAACCCAACCCCATACACATTCATTTATACATCATAATTTAGATTTACTACTTACAAGCACAAACAAGTATGGAATCATAAGGAAAAACTCACTCGGCCATGGCTAGTTCAGGAATCGTAATAGTCGGTGGGCAGCTCAGGGTCGATATCGAGATCACCTGAGAATAAGGAAAATGTGTAAGATAGGGAATTTAAAACTAACTAGAGATATAATGTATAAGGTTTATTTTACTTAATTACGTGAAACTGTCGATTCGAGCTTTTTATCGAATCGCGTGTTACTTTTCGTTTTAGCTCGGATCATTATGAACTTATAGTCCATTTTGATCGTTTTTGAGCTAATTTTCCTGTAAAGAGGTCCGTTTTGGACGTTGTGACTCGTAATTTAAATTGTGATACAAAAATATCACAAAAATTATTATTTAAATTTAAAATTTATAAATTATTGATTTTCGCTTTTTCTTAACATATTTATAAGTTAATAATTAGTTAATTCATTTATTTGTTATTTTTATTATTTTGGGTATATTTTCCTATTTTTCTCCTTTTCTTATTTATTTATGTATTTTATTATGTACCTTACGATTATACATACATATATATATATTCCAATCCTTATAATATATAGTTTATGGTTTATGTTATTTTCAAATCATGAATTATGGTATTATATATATGCATATATACTATATATATTACACATATGTATTACACGTATAATATATGTATATGTATTTATTTAAAACATACTCATATTCATATATTTATATATATACGTATAATATATGTATATGTATTTATTTATTGATACGTCTTACATGTATATATATACCTAAAATGACATACATATATGTTCGGCATACATACCTATAAATATATATACTATACATGTCATACATAATATACCGTATACTATTATATATTTATACATACTTATAAAAAATACTACTCCACTATATACAACTACACACATATATATATAATCAAATATGTAAACCCATATATATATATATATATATAAAGTTACGGTGCACATACATATATCTTTATACTATAATTATGTAAATTACTAATTAGAGGTATATATATATATAAAAAAAACAAATACATAATATATACTATATACCTCGGTACATACATGTAGACATACTTAATCTTATATTTATACATATAAGTAAATTTAGGTATTTATACATATAAACATATACCATTAGTATAAGATGGACAAATACCATAAAACAAAAATCATAAAATACCATAAAATACCATAAAAGTACTATAGATCTACACATGTATACTATCATATACATATATATTCCTTAAATTAAATGACTTACCAATTAAATAGGATTTTTCTTCTTCTTTTCCTTTTTCATTTTCTCTTTTCTTTCTTTCTTTTTCTCTCCTTTTTCCTCACGGTTTGCAAATTATGTGTGTATTTTTGTGCAGAATTTTCTTTCTCTTTCCTATATTTATAGAGTTGCTTTTGCTCACGTGATGGTGGCTTAATTTTTAAGCTAATGTTCACTTTATATTAAAGTAAATAAGATAAAAGAAAATAACACTACATGGCTGCGTAAAGGGATGTCCAAATTAAAGAAACAAAAGTGAGAAGAGTTTTGGACGTTGAAATTAAGAAAAGAAAGAAAGAAAGGAAGGAAGGAAAGTAAGAAATGAGATAAATTGAAATTAGTAGAGAAGGGAAATGAAATTTATTAACAAATATGTGTAATTTTTCGAATCATATAAATTAGAACAAATTTCCTCGTATATTAGTTTTCAAAATTTTGTGAAATTTTATCAATTTAACTGGTACCCGTTACAATTATAATTTTTACAAGTTATTATGGTAATTTCATTACAATGTTGTACAAACAGTCGATTTAGTTGAAAATTACATTCAACTATAATTTTATTGCTATTGTATAATATTTAACTATTTTATAGGTTTACATTTATGATTTTAGGGTCTCGAGCAATTTTGAGCTCGGTTTCGATTGATGATGCATAAACAAATTTTAGGGTTTTAGTAAACGATTTAGAGTTTTGATAAATTCTGAAGGTTTTGTTATCGGTGTTATATTTGATTTATTAAACTTCATTTTCTTTTATTGTCATTTGCCTTATCGATTTATTGTACAGTTTAGAATACTCGGACTCGAGTTAAGGTTCAACTACTGTTTTTCCTAGGGTTTACAAGTTATCTTGAAGCTTTTTCTTGAGTATGAAATTAAGTTGAATGCTATAAAAGAATTAAAATAATATCATTTAATAACTTTTATTTGACTAAGTTTTTTACCCATAATTCTTGATTTATGGAATTTTTGATGGACAAAAGAATAAATTAAAAAAATTCACTCAATATTTTTGTAAATGACAATCCAATCTCCTTGCCAACATTATTCTAAAGTTTCATACCATAGCATTGTAACTTCTTATTCGTCACTTGAAGTCATGGCAAGAAAAAAGAAAAAAAAAAGGATTTGTATTTTATTTGCTACAATAAAGTAACTTGGCCACATAAAAATCTATAAATCCAATTAATAATTTTCCAAGAGATAAAAACAAATAGAGGAAAATAAACTATAATAATATACATTGATATTGGTAGTAAGGCAATTTCTGCAATGTGCTAAAGAATCTATTAGTTTATATATTGATAGCAATATAGTTGTTTATTTCCTCTCCATTTTTACTTTTATAACCATGTCAGTTTATCTGCTATTTTGTAATTTTATAAATATTGAATTTTATGTGTGAATCTTAAAATTATGGTAAAAATGTAATTAAATTTGGAAGTATACATGTGAATAAAAGCATTCTAGGTGATATATTTCAAGCACATATATGTGATTAAATGCAATATACTCATTTTAGCAAAATTTATTTATGCAATTATGACAAAAGTGGTTTATTAATTTTAACTTATATAATTGTTTTGTGAATTATATCATGGATTGTATATAAAAATATGTAACTTGCCTAAAGGGGATATTTATATATTTGAATATTTTGGAATGAAGTGAAGCATATATAGTCTTAAAAATTTATCTACCAAAGGAGAAAATTTGAAAAGTTTGTTCATCTTATTGGTTCACTTCACGTAATTAAATCCTAATGCATGTTGCATTATTGTCTATAAAGATTTGTATGTGATGCACTAGACCCATAAAACAATTAAAGTCATTATTTTCCTTAGAAGGAAATCATTTATTTACTCAATTTATTAATCTTTTGCATTCTTATTGTAATTCTAGTCAATTTTGGAATCAATAATAAATATTGCTACCATAAAATTTCAAAAGATGCTAAAGATAAGAAATAAAAATGAGATGTTAAGTTTGTTTTGGTATATTGCTGTTTCGTAATAAAATCCTTTCTTTTAATAACAGAGAAATCTTCTAAATTGTACTTATGCAATTTAATTAGTTCAATAAAAATTTTAAGTATAAAAAAATAAGAGAAATCCTCATTGATTTTTGCTTTTTTATAACGATTTTGGAGGATTGCAGTTCAATACTATCTGTTAAGATAAAAATCTTATTTAGTACTTCTTATCAATCGGTACTAATAATTAGGCCAATATATTTCATGAAGCTATGAATTGGTATGATCATTATATTCTGCCATATCATTATTTGATTATCCTTGTAATTGTTATGGGCTTAATTTTTATTCTAAGTCCTCACATAGATTAAATGTTATTTTCTATGTTGATTGAATGCCTTAGCCTTACTATGCATGATATAAATTATCATATTCTACTAGACATAATTGTTATAATTTTGTACAATTGGAAGCAAACCGATTGTGAGTACAATTATGCAAAAATTTATGTGAATTAAATAACTAAATTTCTTTTAATAATAATTTATATTGCATTAATAATAATAATGCCCTATCATTATGTTATTATTGATGTGATTTGTTGTTGATACAATGTATTATCAGTTTTAATCTTATGTCAATTTTCTTTCAAATACCCTACTAGTATTGGAATTTCAATGGCATGAGATCTATGCATTTGTAAACCTAGTACAAATTTTAGATAGGACCTTAAATCGAAATCGAAAATCTTAAATAATTCCTTGAGTTAATAAGGCTAAATTAATTAAATTATAAATCTAGACTTACGGCTAAGATAAAAAACCTTATTATACTAATCGTAACTCTAATCGTGCACGAAAAATCCTAAATCACATGTTCATGTAAATATATGAGACTAAAATCAAACCTAATAAAAAACCATAAACTTGAAACCCTAGGCTTATAAAACTTAAGAATTTTATCTTAGTAGCAATAATACCTTTGTTTGGTAAAATAATTGCTAGGTACGTGTAACTATGTGAAATTGCTAATAGACCATTATGAATAATTTTAAATAATTATACTAAATAATAAATTGCCAAAAATTAAACGAATAAACTATAATTTAAAAAATAACACCTTATATCTATGTAGGGCGCTACTTGTATGTACGTGTACATATATATATTTTATTCCCTTCTTTAGTACTTTACCACACTACTATTCCCCATGTTTGTCTTCCTAAGGCCAAAAGTAAATCCATATTTTCTAACCTCTATCCATCCCCCCCCTTTGTGTAAGCAACATCTTCCCCTCTCCTATATTTATTTTATTTTATTTTAAACTCATTCCTTCAAGACACGTTTAGTTCATGGAATAGAATGAGAAAGAAATGGAATAAAGATGTAATACATATTACTTTGTTTAGTTGGATTTATAAGTAATTTAGGAATAGACATATAATATAACTTTAATGACTAAATTATGCTCGGTCCATTTTTTTTTTCTACTAATCCTAAAGTAATTGGTGGTAGTAGTTGGCGATGGTAGTAGCATTGGAGGTAGCGGTAGAGGTAGTTACGGTGGTTGGTAATAGTAGAGGCGATGGTGGCGGCGGCAGCGGTAGCGGTAGTGCTGGTGGTAGCAGTAGCAGCAACAATGACGGTAGTGGTAGTAATGAGGAATCGTAATTCTTTGGTTAAATTGAGCAATCCCTATTACTTAATTTCAAGTAATAGGGATTCTTATAGAATAACGATTTCGTGACAAAAAATAAAATAAACGTGGTGATGGTGGAATAAGAAGGGAATGAAATTCAAATTTCATGTACTGGACGTGCCGTCAATCTCTCTCTCATTTCTTCTCTCCACCCTTCTTCCCTATCTTTTCTTTTCTTTTTATTTATTTTACTTTTCATTCTCACAAACAAACACATACATATACATTGCCTACTATCTCACTGTCACCATCAAACCCCCACTACCAACCTTCGACTTATAACTGGCGCCAATCCGGATGGACACAAATTTGGCAAACAAGGTAAGATCCGACAAATTCTAGAAAGTAATTTAGTTTATCTCTCTAGATATATATATATATATATATATATTCTATTGTCCTCACTCCTTGTATCCTTTCTAAATTCTTATATTGTTTCTCCATGTATCAAAATAAGTATAGATGTACTCTTACATTAGTGTTTCGTATGTAATGTAATTTAATTTGTTTGTATAGACCTTTCCCTGCATTCTTCTTTGTTTTTGTTTTTATTATTTTTTCGTTATTTAATTATTCTTGCACATCCGTACATGCATGTGTTGTAATGTATATGTGTAATATATAGATGAAAGTTCTTGTAAGTACATGGCCTATTTGATCTGTATGTAATATTTACATGTATTTCATTGTATTTTTATTTTTACAATTATTTTTATTTTTTTTAGGGTCAAAAATATATATGCATATATATGATTACGTATACCTATATATATATATATGCCCGTATTATAAATTATATATACATATATTATACTTATCTTATTTTTTGAGTATTTTATACTCTCTTTTTTTCGTATTGTTCATATTTTTATTCTTTTCTTTAATTTTTTTTTAGATGCAAGTATATATATATATATATATATGATAATATGTAGGTAAATATTCTGGTATATTATGAAATACTAAGTATTCTAGTATTATTTTTATACATATATGCCTTAAAATATGAAATTATTTCCATATACATACATATGTATAATGTGTAATAGAATGTATCAGTATCTTGAAACCTCCATAATGTTATGTTGTAAATTTTAACTTATTTTCTATATTTTCCAGTAATTCTTATTATTTTGTATAAATACATGAACATATTAATGACATAAATAATTAAAACTGTAAATTGGACAAATTATTAAAATACCCCCTTAAGCTAACCTTAGGCTACCACGTTAACTCTACTTAATTCTGGCTTGATGAAACTTTAATTTATAAAATTAATAGTAATAATAAAGTAATTTTAAATAGTTAGTATAATGACAAAAAATCTGACTTTATAAATCTAACATTATAATAATAAAGAGGTCCTTTTTTGACCTTGTAAGAATATAATAGTAGTTAATATAATAGTAATAGTAACTATTGACATCTTTTAAGGAAAGGATACAAACAAATTATGTCCTTTAATAAATTGAAAATAACAATGAATATATAAATTGGGCCATAACTTGTGAAATAGAAAGTTAGAAAAAGGCCCATTTCAGGTCAACAATAAATTCTCGACCTAAAAGCATAGATATTTATGAAATACAAAGTTTAGAAAACTATTTAGGCTAATTAATAAATTTTAAGTTTAGCCTATTTTATAAAACTACTAAATGGCAATCATAAAGATAATTAAAAACAATTTGGTCCCAAATTAATAAAAAAATTGTAACATCTCTGGCCCATAAACAAAAATTGCAAATTTCAACTCCCAAAATTGACTTTACTATTGTAAACTTTGCAAATTTAACATTTCAGGTAATAAATTGATTTAAATATGATAGATAATTACCCTAACTCAATGAAGTCGATAAATTAAAATTAATTAAAATTTTAAACTTGAACATAATACAAAGGATAAAAACCCTAAAATTTTGGTCAAAACCTAAATTGCATACGAAAACCCTAAGTCCTAAGTACATATAAATACCTGAAATCGAACTTGAACTTAATAAAAACCCTAAAACTATAACTTTAACTTATAAAATGAATAAATATTACTTAATAATAATATAATCTTAATCAATTATAATTATTGACTAAATCATGAAATTGCATATAAATATTGTGTATAAATCTTAACGAAAATGTTAAAATAACTCGTAAATCTTATAATTGAAGTGGGAACCAATTAAATTGATAAAATTTTCATAAAATCCCAAAATTAAATTGTAAATGTTATTTTTATTATTTTTATGTTTAGAAAAATTACATATATTTATTTTTACTTTTATTTTCCTTTTCCTTTTCCTTTCCTTTCCTTTCTTTTCTTTCTTCCTAATTTTTTTTCCCTTGCAACACGTAGAATCTAAGCAGCCCATGTTTTTCTTACTTCTTCTTTTTTTTTTTCATCCTCTAGATTTTGCAATTAAAAGGAAACAATCAAATGTAATGATTAGGTTGTCTTATCCTCATAAATGCCAACATCTAATAAGATTAGTTTCTTTGCTTGATTCTTTGTTATATAGTCTTATTCCACTGCATTTTGAAAGTTTGGAAATTCTAAAAGAAAACAAAATCGAAAACCAAAAGAGAAAAAAATAAACAAAGCAATTATACATACAAACACAAAATCAAAAGAGAACAAGAAAAAAGAGGAGGAAGAAGAGAAGAAACTAAGGGGATTTTTTTTTTATTAATCAAATTACTAAAGTAATTAGGTAAGTATTTATTTAATTTTTGTACATCGCATTGGGGCGAATGCTAAGGCGTGTGCGAGAGCGTGGATGAGCGTTGGGGTGTGCGCGGGTGAACATAGGTAAGCACTAGGGCATGTGCAAGCATGTAATGGGCGACTGGGTAAGCGCCTAGGTGTTGTGCGTAATAGTAGTGATGGGCTTAGATGGTGGTTTAGCGATGCTTAGGCCATGGTTCAACATTGCTTGGGTAGTGGTTCATCATTGCTTGGGCGGTGATGTGCAGTGATTTAGTAATGGTGTTAATAGTTGTAGGCGGCGGTATTGGTGGTCGTGTGGCTTATGGAAATAAAAATCGTCCTCAACTTCCTTATCAATGTGCTATTTCTAAACTTAAAATCAAATCTTTCGTATCGAAGATACAGAAGATATGGTTATAATTTGTCAAGGATTTACCTTAACTTTTAGAAACCCTAATTTATTTTGGGCTTTTTTTTATTTTTTAAAGTTCCCATAATTCCTTAATCTAATTTAAGCCCCAAAATTAGATGAATTTTTATTCTATATTGGTTTGACCCAAAATTAATTAAACCCATATTGTTACTTAATTCGACAATCTAACTCAATTTAATTCAACATAACACAACTCGACTTATGACTTAACTTTTTAAGACTTGACTTGATTTTCTTTTTTTCTTTTTTTCATTTTTCACTTTTTCTTTTAATTTTCATTTTTTTTATTATTTTTATTTATTACTATTATTATATATTTTATTTTCTATTTTTCTATTTATTTATTAACATGAATAAAAAAAATTGGCAAAAATAAGCTGTTTACAACTATTATTTTGGAGACTTAAAGTCTTGTACTCTCTATATTTACTATGATAATGCATGATAATTTATAATATTAAATTTGTTGTGATACGATCTTTGCCTTTATAACTCTTAGATAATTAGTTGTGTAGTAATCTTATATATTGTATAAAAGGTCATTGAGTGGTAAGAAAGCTAATCTACAGTCTTTATGCATTATATGGTACCCTGCTATGGCTAGGTAGCCCCTTGGGTCGTAACAGTTGGTGTCACAATCTCACTTCCACTAATATCACACACAAATAAAAATTTGCTCATTTTTAAAACAATGGAATGCTATGCTATCAATAAACTCACTTACAAATATAAATAATTAGATTTTAGTGGAACTTACGAACAAATAGCAAATGTATTGGTTTATGATAATGTCGGGAAAGTAATCAAGATTGTATTTTATGGTGAAGGATAAAATAGAATTTATAAAAATAACTAAGTGCGAGATTATATTATTTCTACTCTAATCTAAGCAACTAATTTAGTAATTTCAAAGGAAATGACATGCAAATAATCTAAAATAGAAGGAAAACTACATTGAAATTAAGTATAGATTTTAGGAATTTCTTAGTATTAGGATGTGGATTTCTATATAAAAAGATGTATGAGTAACACGTAAACAATCATTTGAGATCGTTGTGACCATGCTATTAGAGTATTTGTGATAGTTTAAATGTGGATTTTACTTACACTCTTAGAATTTATCTTACTTTCATTTTGTAATTCCTATCATGTAATAGGAACATTGTGTTATCGATCTCTCATCTACACTATTAGATAGCTATTCAAATTCTATCACTACTTAAATAACTATGTTAGAATTGATTTCTCAATCCAACCAATTTTAACTCTAGATTAGTATAAAGATTTGACCCCTAATTCTCAATAATTACCCATTTAAATTGGGAATCCAAAGTTCTATTCATGGTTTTTGAATCCTATTATGGTATCTAGACTCTATTCGGATAATAAGGAAGAAGGCCCAACATATAGGAATTACTACCTAACTCGACATTAACCCAACACTCAAGTTATACCTAATTACACCATAGAACTAAGTAATCTAAGTTTACATTATCACAACACAAAATTATCAATAACCATAACTACTTCATCATATTCACATACTACACATAAACATAACAAGTACTATTCATTACATTTGTAGAGAATAAGAATTTAACACATAATACATATGAACATGAAAATATTGTATTAAAATTGGAAAAAGTATGAGAAATATTACAAAAACCGCACTCCTCAACCTCAATAATGGGGTTCCTCAAGATTTTCTTAACGATCTCCATGGACGCAAATGAAATTGACAAACCTAGACTTGAAAAGAGCTAAAATCCACTAAAAGTCTATGCTACAAGCATGAAAATACAAGAAAACACTATGGAAATCATAAAACTACCTTAAAAGTAACCTAAGATAACCTAAAGAACAAGAGAGCGTTGGAATAAAAGCTCCAAACCCTAGAAAATACAAAGCAAAATCTGCAAAAAAAAGAAAAAGAACAAGAAGTTTTTATATTACGACATTACCTGGCATGATAGTAAGCAAAGGTACTGTCAACCCTGTGGATAAGTGTCAGGCACTTCTTCTCTTCCTTTTTAATAAAATGGCACGTTGTTGCTTCAAGGGTCTAATATATTACATGGTAGTAATTGGGGATACTATCATGCCATTACACCCTTCTAATTTTGCCACTTAATTCCTTTCTATTGAAGACATTGACTTATCAATGGCCAACCTTACCATCAAGCCAGTAATTTCTAGAATGGGTCTACTGTAGCTCTATGTTTCTTTCTTTTTCTTCATTTCTAACTTCTTACCTATAAGATTAAACATAAAAAGTTTAAGTTTTTTAAATATATGCTACTTTTGAGCATACGACAAAAATATGAATTACACTTGTGTTAAGAAATTATATGTGATTTTAACGAAAATTCATACACTTTTGCTCGAAAATCTATTGAATCATATATAATTGTTAGATAAATCCTTTAGATAAGTTTATGGTTTCACATACTTATCAGTATTCCTGACTATAGAACTTGCTTATCCTCAAGCAAGCTTAAACCAGTTATATAACAATGGGTAAGAGATGGATTCTCTACTCTTTGGTTATTAAGTCTACACTTTAGTTTATACATATTAAGTTGTACATTTTTTAATTCAAATTTTGGCAAGTAATTAATTGGTCATGAAAGTTAAGTACATGGTTGAGTGTGCCTAATTACTAATCTAAGACAATTAAAATTAATCCGTAGTTCATATAATAAGCCTCTTATTTAACTCAAGATTAGATAACTTAAGATTAAGTAAGTTGTCACATGGGAAGAGAAAGGCTATTACAATTTATGAATTAATCATTGTGTATATAGCCCTAATCATTCCATTAAGCCAACCATAATTTAGAAAAAAATAACAAAACTGGATTTTTCTTTACTCAAATCTCCGAAAAAATTTCAATTCATTGCTTATGGCCACTTTTCGCTCATACATATGGAACTTTTGTTTAAGAGAGCTTTTTATTCCTCTCCTTTTGCCCAAGTGAACACTAAGGGCTCATGAACCCATTTCAAAATTCATCATTCTAGAAGATGTGCTAAGCACTTATTAGGTATCCTAGATGTTTGCTATGTTCTCTTTTTCTTTTTGTTCTCTTTTTATTTTTGGTTAGTTTTACCTCCAACATTTGAATTTGGCCAATTTTTGTTTTATTTTTATTAGGAAATCCTTTTCAAGACCAAAACAATTTCAACATCTTTTCTAACACTAAGCCACTTCAAAATTCAAAGGGCATGATACATCAATTTTCTAAAAACTAAATACTTAACTCTAACTAGTAGCATCATCTCATTCTCAACTCATGAATCTAAAGTTAAATATAAAGGATAACAATCTATTCCAAATATTTTATCCATTAATTCTTAGAGTAATGTAAAAAGTTTACTACATTTGATCCTCATTCATAAACACAATAAAAACAAAAGTTACTCTCACTTTTTCAACATTACTTAGATGTTTCAAGAAAATAAAATAGACTTAGCAACCAAATACTTAGCATAAATGTAATATCATTTCAATAAAGTGTAGCTACAACTTTAACCCACTCCATATAATCCTCACCCCCAACTTCAATTTCTCATATAATTTCAACTTATCATTAAACATGAATTAAAAAGATGGGATTAGAATAGGACCACCTTAGGGATTTAGCTAAGCTACTTTGTCTTGTTTTCTTGTTGTTGAGGTCCTTTTAGAGCTAGCCTCAAGCCACTTTAAAGATCTACAAAAGAACATAAATTGTCTCAAAGTGTCTTATTTTATCATTTTTCGAAAGCGTAAAGCAAAACTAAAATAACCTGAAGAAAAGTATGTAGAAAATAAATAAAACTGTAGTGGGTTGGCTTACACCTAATGCTTAGGTTATAAGTCCCTTAACCAAACCACCAACTTCTCTACTAGGATCCCATGGGAATGTATCTCATTCACACATATGTATAACAAACAAGGGAAGCTTTCTTCTCCTTCTAGCTTAATGTCTCTTCATCTTCACTCCCTTAAGCTTAACAAAAATAGATTTTTGGTATGGAGAAATATGTAGATAGGTTCTAACTCAAACTCTATGATATACCTTGTAGGCTCTTAGCGCTTCAATTGTAGTGTAATTTCTCCAAACTAATTGGTTGGCTCAACAACTAGAGAGGGATTCTTATCTTTGATCACTAATTCTATCCCATCATCTCCAGTATCCTTATCTTGTTCTACCTTAGAAATTAAAGAGGAGGTCTCATCTTTAATTACCTATTCTCATTTATCCTCTTCAATAACCACTTTTTCTTCATAAGGTTTAATTGATTGTACTGGTTTAAGTGTCTCATTGTCCATACATTACCTAGCTTCCATCTCTTTCGTATGTTGAAGGATTTAAGCATATGTCTCAAGATATTAGTGTCTACTTTCATATGCTAACTCTAGAGTAAACTTCCCTTTAGGTTTTTCTCTTTAGGGGTGTAATGGCTCAATGGTGTGGCTGGAATGATCATTTCATAATGTGTGTTTTGAGGAAAAGGGGCTTAATAAAGAGTTTATAAGATAGGTCTCTTAATCCTACATTCACGAGTCTAGTGACTTCCTCCACAATTCCTATAAATCACAAAAGATGAGTAATTAGGAGTGGTATATGCTTATCTTCCATATGGAACATTAGGAATGTGAGTGGTTGTAGTAGTAGATCGTAAATTATTGGGATTGAATTTAAGACAATCAATAAGATCTTAGTCATCTCCATAGTACCAACACACATTGCTCATAAACCCCATTCTTTTTTCTAACAACCAACAACAACACAATTCTCAACCCCTTCTAATCTATGGCAATAGGCTTATCATTTCTCTAATCAACCAATCAAACCTTCAATAGCCTCTTCACTAAGTCCTACGAAGCAACAAAAACAATACAACAAAATAAAGATGCAAATCTTCTTTAAGAATGCAAAACAAACTCTAAGTACAACTAAATTTACTCTACTCTAGACTTTCTCTGAGAGAGAAATACTTGCATAACATTAGCTAACTTTCACTTTCCTCGCCTTCCCTAACAATGACGCCAAAAACTTGATGTTGCGATCTTACTTCCACTAATGCCATGCAATAATAAGAATTTTCCCATTTTTAAAATAATAGAATGCTATACTATCAATGGATTTTCTTGCAAATATAAATAATCAAATTTTAATAAAAATCAGAAATGAACAACTGCATACATATCTATTGATGGTATAGGAAGAGTAACCAAGGTTATATTTTCCAATAAAGAAAACAAAAGAATTTAGAAATATAACTATGTACTGGCTTCTACTATTTCTAATATAATCTAGGCAACTAATTTAGCAATTTCAAAGGAAAGAACATGCAAGTTATCTAAAATAGAAAGAAAATCTAAAATGAAATTAAGCATGGATTTTAATGATTTCTTAGCATTGAGAAGTAGATTTCTCTATAAAAAGATGTATGAATAATAAGTAAACAATCGTTTGAGATCGTTGTGGTCATATTATTAGAGTATTTGTGATCGTTTAAATATAAACTTTACTAACACTCATAGAATTTATCCTAATTTCATTTCGTAAATTCTATCATGTAATAGGAGTAATATATTATCAATCTCTTATTTACACTATCAGCTAGTTATTCAAGTCCCATTACTACTTAAATAACTATGTTAAAATTGATTTTTCATTCCAAGTAATTTTAGCTTTAGGTCAACATAAAGATTTGAGCCTTAATTCTTAATAATTACCCATTTAAATTAGGAATCCTAGGTTCTATTCAAGGTCTTTGAATCCTATGACAGTATCCGGATCCTATTAAGATAACAAAGGGGAAGGCCTAACATGTGGGAATAGCCACCTAGCTCGACCTTAACTTAACACTTAAGTTATACCTAATTACACCATAGAACTAAGTAATCCAAGTTTATATTATCACAATACAAAAACATCAATAGTCACAACTACTTCATCATGTTCACATATTACTCATAAGAATAATAAGCACTATTGATCACATTCATGAAGAATAAGCATTCAACATATAATATATATGAACATGAAAATAAACATTGTATTAAACTTGGAAAAAGTATGAGAAACATTACAAAACCAAGCTCATCAACCTCAATAATGGATTTCCTCTAGATTTTCCCATCAATCTCCATGGATGCAAAAATTTAAACCTCAAAAAAAGCTAAAATCCAATAAAATTCTTTACTACGAGCATGAAAATACAAGAAAACGCTATGTAAATCATCAAACTATCCTAAAAGTAACCTAAGATAGCCTAAAGAACAAGAGATTAGCAGAACAAAAGCCCTAAACCTTAGAAATTGCAAAGAAAAATCTATAGAAAAATGAAGAAGAAGAAGTTTTTTTTATCAGGGCATTACCAACATGACAGTAAACAAGGGTACCATTAAGCCAATAGACAAGTGTTAAGCCCTTTATCTCTTACTTTTTAATGAAATGACGCATTTTTACTTTAGAGGTCCAATATACCATCATGACGGTAATTGAGAATACCATAAAGTTAGTATACCCTTCTAATTTTGCCACTTGATTCCTTTTTTTTTTTTAGACACCAGTTTGATGGTGGCTATGCTTATCGTTAAGTTAGTAATTTTCCTTGTTTCTGGCTTCTATAATGGTAGCCTTAAGACCTATAAGATCAAACACAAAAAACTTAAGTTCTTTAAATATATATTACTTTTGAGTATTAAAACACAAAAATATGAATTACACGTGTTGAGAAATTATATGTAATTTTAATGAAAATTTATACACTTTTATTCAAAAACTATTAAATTGCATATAGTTGTTAGAGAAATCCTTTAGATAAGTGTATGGTTTCATACACTAATGAACAGTATTATATCATTATATTTCTTATTTATTATGCTTTGGAACCCTTAGGCGAGATCATAATATCTAAGAAATTTGTATTAAGAGCATATTTGGTTGTGCATATATAATCATTTAATTATCTAATTACATAATAACAATATGCATATTAAATGCTCCTTTGTTAACTTGCTGCCAGCTTCTACCTATGCAACTAACTTTTGCGTAAACCTTAAATGGGACCAACTTTGAGGGCTAAAGAATAGTGGAAGCAATTTAGAATTTTTCTCTTATATATTGAAACACATATTTTGTTAGTAGCTGTGTTAAACTTTTGGTAGAGATAAAAGAGGTTTTGATTAGCCACTTTAACATGAAGGACCTTGGTGATGCTTCAAGTTGTTCAAGGCATCCAAAGTTATCATGATAGGTCATGTAGCTTTCCTAGCTTATCTTAAAGAGGATACATTAATGGGTCCTTAAGCAATTTAACGTAGATTCTTGCTCTTATGTGCAACACTTGTTAAAAAAGGGTAATAAGCTCTTTAAAATTCAATGTCTTGAAAATAAAAAATAAAAAAAAAAGTGAAGAAGGTCCCATATGTTTTCACTATTGGCAATCTGATGTATGATCAAGTTTGTACTAATCCCGACATCGCTTTTGCTATTAATGCTTAAGGGAGATACTTAAGCAACTTAGGTTTGGTTCATTAGAAAGCCATCAAAAGGTCATGAGGTATTTGCATCACAATAAAGATTATATGCTAACCTAATCAACTTCAAGTCATTATCTATTTTGGTTGTGATTTTATATGTCACCTTGATGATTGAAGATCTACTTGTGGCTTCATTTTATCGTAATGAGATTAGTTATTTCTTAGAAAAGTGTCAAATAAACACTTATAGTTACTTCTATCATGAAAGCATAGTATGTTGCTTGCTATAAGGTTACTAGTCAAGCTATGTAGTTTTCTGGCTTTTACATTGTTGAAAGTATGTTTAGGCCACTTATGATATATTGTGACAATACTATTGTTAAGTATTTCTTTCAAAACAGTGGAAGCACTTTTGGCTCAAACTACTTTGATATAAAACATTTGTTTGTAAGAGAGAAATTTCTAGGTTTTTAGATTCAAATTAAGGATCTTGCTATAAAGAATATGTTAGCAAATCCACTATCTAAAGGTTTAATTATTGGAGTTTTTCAAAGCCATATGCCTCATATAAGCTTGGTTAATTCTCTTGGTGTTTTAGGTCTGAGGGAGGCAGAAATTGAATATTTACAGATTATTATAAGATTTGTTTGAGATTACATCACTTTTACTATCACATCTCTTATAACATTATTGAAATGCTTAAATCATTCTTCAAGATGACACATTTGTATTATGTAATTATGTTTCTCTTGTCCATTTTTTCTTTTATGTGAAATATGAGCATATTAACATGTATTATATATATATCCTTATTGGATACTATATATGCAATGTCATGCTTCATATTTCTTAAATTGCTAGTTGACATATACTTTGACCATAATTGATACTCTCATTCTAATAATTCATATATTTTTAATAATTAACTAATGATATCCAAGTGGAAGAATATTAGATTATTCAATTATGTGGATTAATATTAATCAATTATTTAAAATATATCCTTTAAAATTATTAATAAATTAACTATGGAATTATTAAGCTTTTAATGTGAATAACCTATAATGAGTAAGGCCCGTTCACATCATTGAATGGCACAAGAGGGTAATATAATAGGAGTCCCTAAAGCATGTAATAAAGGTATAATGCCTGTTACTTAATTTAATTAATTTATAAATAATTTAAGGATAGATACGTAATAAAATTTCAATGATTAAATTATGCTTAATCTATTTTCTCTCTTAACCAACCTCAACGTAATTGGTGGTAGTGGTAGTGGTGACAACGACGACAATGGTTGCTGAAGAAGGCGAGGGGAGGTGATGAAGGGGATAAGGGTGATGGTAGGAGGCGGTAGTGGTGGCAGAGATGGTGACAATGGTAGGGCAGTGATGACAGTAGTTGGGTGATGGCGGTTGTTGCTATAGTGATAGTGATGGTGGTAGTAGTGGTTGTCGTTAAATTAGGATGGGATTATTTTTAGGAAAATGTAAAATTTTGCAAGGAGGTGGTAATTGTAATCATTAAATTGGGATGAGGCCATTTTTTGGGAAAATTATAAAATTTTGCAAAGAATTGTGCTTCCTTGGTTAAAATAAGAAATCCGTGTTACTTGATTTCAAATAATAAGGATTCTTACAAAATTACAATTTAAAAATAAAAAACAAAGTGAATGCGTAATAAGGAACAGGAGGGAATGAAATTCTAATTCTTTTCAAATGAATGGGGTATTAATGTAATTTTGATCGATATGAGCATAGAAACAAATAAACATAACTCTTACTAGAAAATATTAAAGTGGAAAAGATATATTTTATGTATGTATATCAATATCTCTAATATTTAAAGTGGTTGTTGTCATGACCTAGGGAAAGCTTAGCAGGATTATAAAAAAAATTTCAAATTATATATACACCCATAAACCAAAAACTACCTTGCAAGCTAAAAATTGCAAAACTCTAATTAATTAATCATTAAGATTTTCATTTTTAATTTATTAACTTATTGTAAAATATAAATAATTATGAATATTTGATATTCTATAGTCCCTTGAACCATAGAGAATTGGTATCTCTTACTAAATAATAAAACATGATAAGTTAGCATTATAAATTTCAAGAAATACTAAAGTATACAAAATTCTAACATATAAATACTTTTTACAAAGGATATTTCTATACTAGCTATATATTTCCTAACTAACTCTAACATTATTATGCATACCCTCAATTTGCACTCTATACTCAAGATTTGTCTTAGTCCCAGCTTGATGGACTTGCAAAAGAAGTTATAAGGGAATGAGCAGACTATAGCTCAGTGAGTTCATTCCTCACCATTACTGTTCAAATAAGTTATTGAACATTATTAACATACATGCAAATCTATCTACAAACAAAATGAATGTATGTGCGATGAATGCAAGTAACATATTCATAGGAGTTTGAAATTATAGAAAGTGTAGATTTATGTCGGCTACACGACAATTATCCCTTATACTTACTCGCATAGAGCACCTTAGTTTAACTGCATGAGGCTGCTTGGGGACATTGTCTCTCCAGACAACACTATACTTTTACCCTAGTCGAGAAAGAAATACCAATCTAAATAGGTAAACCCCAACTAAGGCCATCCACCATGAACAAATCATATCTAAGGCCTTACGAGCACAACTATGCAAGTCCTTTAGCTATCAATTGGAGATACCATATTAGCTTGGCCTCAACTATATAAATATCATCAATGGGCATTACGAGCCCTTTAGAAATCATATAAGAATCTATTTAAGATTGGAAAAATGTTTTCAAAAATGCTTTTCTCAAAAATTTGCAAAGCCAGCACTCTTCATATGTAAACCAATTGAGTTATAAACATAAGACAAATATTACTGGTTATTTTAGTTAAATATTTATATTTATCAGTTTAAAGAGGTGATCTTATGGATAATAGCAAATAGATAAAACAATAATTTAGACACATAAGCAATAACAACCAACAAAACATCAAGCAAGTATCATGCACAAGTAGATAGCAGGTCACTAAAACACTCTCACTTGAATTAATGCTCACTCTCCAAGCCTTTGAAATTTCCAGAATTTGATAATTAAGTATTTAAAAGATAATAAGACTTATAAGTATTCAGAAAAGTTAAGCTCCTCAATTAACTAAATGTCTATTGTAGTTTGTTTAATTTTATACTATAACTCAAGTATGAGATGAATAATGGTTTAACTTATTTATTAGGATAAATAGGAAATATATGAGTATATTTGTAAATAATTTATCTTATGTGTTTATTTATTTACTTTAAGGTTTTATCTTGATTATTAGTTTATAGGGCCTATTAACTTAGTTATTTTGCCTACTTTTCTTGATTTATTTTAATTATTTAGTTGGGTATAACCTTTTCATTTTAACCCTGATTTTTATGATCTTATAATTAATTTTTATTGTTTTCAAACTTACTTTTGCGTAATAGGGTCCGTTTTGGATGTTAAAACTTGCAATTTTTATTATGAGCCAAAAACTTTAGTTACTTTGGCCTAAATGCTTTTATTTATCAATTTAAGTTTTTCTTTATCGTTTTATGACTTAATTGATTTTTAAATTTTTATATTTTAAAAATATTTTATTTTTAATTCCATTTTATAACAATTGCTTTATTTCACCATTTTAAGCTTAACTTACTAATTATGTTATTTTTTGTTACAATTGTAATTTTTCAATTAATTTATTATTATTATTATTTCTATAATTTGTGGTTTTAATTGAAAATTTTAGGAGAAGTTAACAGGGCAACTTTTGACTGATCCATGTGGAAATTTTCATAATTCTTCTAATTTTTACATTTTTCCAATTTCTAATATTAATAAATATACATATATACTATTATAATTTACTAAATATTGAAAATTGGTTCCTAATTCTCCTTTAAAGGTTACATCCCACTTATACAAATATATATATATATTTACTTATTAACTTATTTTAAGAAATTAGAGTATTATCATACATTTACTTGTATTTTTAGATATGTACATGTTCTTATATTTGTACTTATACTATACAAATAATATATGTATACTTATACATGTACATAAATGTATATATTCATGCTTTCTTACTTTATTTTTAAGAAAATTAGATACTAATATACTTATATATATATATATATAGTTCTTGATATATATATATATATATGTCTAAATACTTAGACTTTCTATATGTATATTTATTTAAATATTAAGACCTTCATATGGGCGCATATACATATATTCCTATATTTTCTTACTTATTTATACATGTGTATTTATACTGTTTCATTCTATATTTCACATATGCATATGATAAAGTAAATATACCTAATGTTATATGTATATACATAATTAAGTATATTAACATATATGTACATATGGGTTTATATATATATATCTTCGTATAAATATATGTAAATACATCACTATAAAGAATAAAATTTGTATACATATAGTTAAATACATGTACATGAAATTTCTATTATGAAAGATGTCAAGATACATATAGCTCTTATTACATATTTTCTAACACATACAACACAAATAAATACATATTAACATGAAGAAATTACACAAGAACTTATATTAAATAAGAAAAACAAAACATGTATAATCTAAAGTGTTATGTAATTCCTCTTGAGCTTGAGAAAATTGGGGAAGAAATCTTCTCATTCTCCTCTTGATGTTAATAGAATATTGGTGTAGAAGTTGAGATATGGTGACGGTTGAAGAAAAGAATGAAAACTAAAGGAAGAAGAGTTAGACAGGATGGAGAAGGTTATCAGTCTAGAAATGGAAAGGGTAGGCTTAACTTTTGACTTTGAATTTGTAAGAAAAGAAAAAGTAAAAGTAAGTTCTAGAATAGGATGTGTTGGTTGATAGTAAAGGAAAAGAAGGAAAAAGAGAAAGAAATGAAAGGGGAGAGAAGAAGAAAAGATAAGATGATAAAAAGTTGATGTTGACTTTGTTTTTATCTTGTAAACTTTTTACATGGGGATTTCTTGTATCAATGGGGCAACCACAAAATTTGAAATGAAAAAAAAAAAGAGGAAAAGAAAAAGGACAAAAGGAAAAAGAAAGAAAGAAAAAAAAAAAAGAAGAAAAGAAAGAAAGAAAGAAAAAATATTTAATTTACTCTTTGACTTTTCTAAGTGTGTTTCTCATTTTTAGATAATGTATAGAATGAAATATGTTGTAATTATAGTAGAAAATATAAGATGTAAAATTAATATACACTATATAATACATAAATGTAGAATATGTACTAAAATTAAATTCAAATAATTAAATTAATATAACACTAACACTCATATGTATACATATATGTGAAGTCATAATAATCATAAAATAATATTTCTTAGCGATTTTATATGATTACGCGTATCAGTTGATAATTGTACTCAATTAGGGTTTTATTACCGTTAGTATAAATTTTATATGTTTTATGAGCTTAAAGTGTTAGTTTTAAGGTTTTCATCAAGTTTGAGGCTAATCTCTTGTATTTACGCGTACATGAGATTTAAGGTTTTCATACACAATTAGGGTTTTGAATAGCATATTAGTAGTTTTCGTATTCATTTTAGATTTCAAATTTAAAATTTTAATCAGTTTTAAATTTATCAATTCTATTGAGTTAGGAAAATTATCTATAAAACTTGAGTTTGACTCTATACTCTAAAGATTAAATTTGCGGGGTTTACATTCTTTCTCTCTTAACAAAAGTTTCGTCCTTAAAGCTTGACTACAATAATTCCTTGCTAAAAATCCTTTTATCATTTTAATCTAACAATTCACTTGTATTCAACAAACTTCTTGTGAATACCTAGCACATACCTATAAATATTATAATAAGTCCATAGAATATATTTCATGTACATAATCTCCTCATATTGATTACTCTAAATCCTTAGCATAGTTGTTAAAATCGCAAGTCAAAAATATATTTTTACGAGTTTATGATTTCATAATATTTTTTTTAACTAAAATGAATGTAAAATCATTTATGTGCAAACTTAGAATGAAGTTATGAATTTTCATATATGGTTCTATAAGTTTACAATTTTACTGGTTTTGTATAATTCTATATGATTCTACCAATTCTGTGCATTCAAATGAATGGTAGAATCGTGATTTTAACAACTATGATCCTTAGGGTTCCTTAATTAGTCATTAGATTCATTCTTAGGTTACACACTTCCAACAACATCCAAATATGTCATGACTATGTATTCTACAGTTATTTCACATTAAGGCATTCTTCCTTTTAAAATACCATTTCACTTTATGTCTACTTTTTCTACAATAAGAACACTCTCCTTTTAGTTGTAGACAATCCTTTAAGCAGTGATCTTGGTTACATTTCCAATAGTTTATTTGGTATGGCTTCTTTATGATTGGTTCATTCACCTATGACCTCGATGTCTCAATTAGTTGCTTATCACTCTTATTAGCATCGCCCATTGACTCTTTACCTGATTCAAAGATTTCCTTGTTTTCCTCATTTTTCCCTTCTAAGAACTCTCTTTCTACATATTCTATCCCTCTTGCTTTTTCAACAACTTCATTATAAGTCTTTAACTGAAATTCTTTCAACTTAACTTGAGTCTCTTGATCTAGTCTTACTATGAACTCTTGTATGTGAAATTGGTCACTAATTCTCAATTCTAGACAAGTAAGATGCATCAATCTCCTAAGCTCACATTCATATTCACTAATGCTCAGATTTCCTCTCTACATAAGGAGCAAGTTTTCCGTCTTAAACTAATTTCATGTGATAGGTTGAGACATAGCTCTATTTTTTAAGTCCCACCATATCCTTGCATCCTTATGTCGCATAAAAATCCCATAAGTTACCTTTAAATTCTTTATAATTTCATAGATTTTAAAGAATTGCTCAATCTAAGCCAACTAGTCTTTTGTCTCAATTAGGTCAGGTTTACCTTCAAAGTATTTATTGACCTTAATAAACTCAAATAGCTTTACCTTGTATGGTTCCATTACTCTCAAATTATTTTCAAATTGGCCCTTACCTCTTCAATTTTATGATGCCTGTAAGGAATTAAGATTAGGATAAATAGTGATAACTATATTAATATAATATTTTCTCAAGTTAGCATCATTTAACCAACTTATTTATTTAAATCATCAAACATCTAATGCCATCATCCTTATAATATTACAATTTTATGTTTTTCTAAGTGTGATTGCCTTTCAGGTACGATTGATTCTTACATATCATGTTCAATCCTACTTTATTTTTTATTGTATTATTATTATTAAACTCCATATAATTTCACATTACCCCATTCTTCTCTCATTGTGGAGTTTGATGCCATTATGCTCCTTCACCTATCACCTAACATGTTAGAGCCTACTAGACTACTTACTCCTCCTCCCTATCCTAACTCACTTGATCATCCTATACATATAATTCAACTCATTTCAATGCATTTTGATACACAATACACACGTGACCTCTCCCAATATCAAACCCCCTACATTTCTTCCTCTTCCCTATCCTACATCACTTGTTCATCCCATATGTTTAAGTTAAGTCATTTCCTTAATTACATAGAGTACAGCTGTTCAATAGCGCACATACCAAATTCAATTGAATGATTCATTCGATTTGACTTTTTAGGCTAATAACAATATTTTGACTCCGTCTAAAGGACTTTGGTCAGGGGGCAAAATATAAAGGGCTAAATTTGGTCCATGGGCTTTAAGCCTAATAATAATATGGATTTGACTTTTTAGGCTAAAGTAATGGGGCTTAGAGAGTTAAGCCTATGAAATTTGGGATGATCAAGGGAGACTTGGCATGGTGAGCTTAATTGGCTTTTTGGGCCCGTTGGATTAGTCCATCCAATCCAATTTTTCTTAGTTGGCTCACACTAAAAGATAATAAAGCTTATATTTGGGCTTAAACCCATGTAAAAGCCCATTTGATATCCATTAATAAAAGGCTTCAATACAAGCCATTGATCAACGTTACGATCCGGTGGATCAAATCCACCCACCATCCTCTAAAAATCCCTTCATTTCCTCATTTAAATGAGAGACAAATTCCTATGAATGCTATTACTCTATTAGAATTCTGTCTCAAAAATCAAAACATACAAACCCCTTGAGAACACTACACCATTCTTCACCCATTGTGGAGTTTGATGCCATTGCGCACCTCCACCTATCACCTGACGTGTTAAAGCCTATTGAGGCTACCAACTCCTCTTCCCTATCTTGCCTCATTTGATCATCCTGTACATGTAAGTCAAGTCATTTCCTTAGTTTGGTATAATGCGATTTGATGCGCAATACGCACATGACCTCTCCTAATATCGAACCCCCTACAATATCATTCATGGTCTATTCTTAATAATCTATTCAATCAATGGTTTGATTCACAATCCTATCACAACATTTCTCTAAATCTCCACTCATACAATTTGATTTCTCCATTTAAATTGTTATTGCAACTTATAATTTTATAGCATAAATTTTCTAGTACACCTAATCTTTAGTACATACTTGTCCTTAATTACTCATTTAGAGATACTTATTTTCACATCGCCTTAGAACTTACTTCTTATATCAATCATATGTCTTGCACATAATTTTTATGCATTACAACTCCAAGGTAATTATTTCTTAAAACTTTGTACAATCGTCCTCTTCCTATTGCAATCACTTAACATAATAGGAAAGTTTGCATCTTGGTAATGTCACTTCATGATCCAAACTCATGAAGTTGTTCAACCACCAAATTGAATTTGCAATCAACTACTATGGCATCATTTTTAAATTCCACTTGTGTTATTAAATTCCTATTTCCAATTGTTGCTGAAACTACCAAAACTGATAAGCCTCTAATCAATGTATTTCATACTTTTAATATAAATTGGTGTGTCCTTGTACTCTTGATCTCCAATACAAATATTTCTTCTTAATTTAACACAATTGGGGATATCTCTTTTTTTTTTCCCTTTTCAACACTTGTTCATTAGATCCTTCATTTAACACTTCAAACTTAAGTTGTAAGCCTTTTGAGGGAAAACACATCAATAACATGTAGGTTGGGAAAGGAGTTCAATAGGTAACAAGTAAACAACTTGTGTAATATTGCCTAAAATTTGTAACAAATTATAGCTCTTATACCACTCCTGTCATGACCATAATGTGAGGCCTAGTAATATTATATAAAATTTTCATATAATGTGTGCACTTATGATATAAAATAATATTTGTAATTTTACTAATTTAAACTCTTTATATTTATAAACATTTAGGAGTTATCTTTATTCATTTGTCAGCAATTTTATACAATTATGCGTATTGGTTGACAATTGTACCTAATTAGGGCTTTATTATCGTTAAGATAAATTTAATATGTTTTATGAGATTAAAGTGTTAGTTTTAGGGTTTTCATCAAATTTGAGATTCATTCTTTATATTTACATTGCAATATGATCATGTAAGGGAAGTGTTGTTGCTTAATAAAGGATGTGAGACTTCTAGAAGGGTATGCTTCCAATATATCATCTTGTCTAGGTTAATCAAAAGCAATATTAAAGGGATTAAAGATCCATGATTGTTATGTGTTACTTCAATGCATCTCGTTGGTAGTTCTCCAGGGGTTTATCTCAAAAGAAATATATGATATGGCCTATGAAGTATCTCATTTTTTCAAGGAACTATTTGCAAGGGAACTGCAATAAGACATTTTAGAGTCTACGTAGTACGTGATAGCCATAACATTATGTAAGTTGAAGAAAACCTTTCCATTAGTACTTTTTAACATCATGATTGATTTGACAATTCACTTAGCAAGAGAAGCACGCATATGCTACTTGGTGCAATATAGGTAGATGCACCTTATGGAGAGGTATTTGGCCATTTTAAAAGGGCATGTTAGGAAAAGGGCTTACATAGAGGGCTTAATAACAGAAGCATACGTAGCATAGGAAAATATTATATTTTGCTCTATGTATTTTGATAATATGGAAACTAAACTAAACAAGTTTATTAGGTACTGAGATGGTGCAGATGTACCATGACAAACTTCAACGCAAGTACTTACACAACAAGTACGACCTATGGTTGCTTTTACTTATGCTAATATGGATTAAGAAATGAATCAGATGCAATGAACTATGCTAGACAATTGTGAAGAGGTTCGACCTTAAATAAGGTGATCCTTCTCCAATATCCCTTCTTTTACTTCCTAATATTATTTTATGAGTCATTTCTATTCAAATACCTTTACAAATAGCCAATTCGAACTAGAATTACTTTTCTTTGGTGGTAAAGATGTTAGTCAAAGTCTTACAACACAATTTTCCAAGTGGTTCATGAATAAAGTAAGCATGTTATAATTTGAAAATCTTAAATGCATTCAAGATGAAAACAAATTCAATAATCACTTGGCATCATGGTTTGTAGATAATGTTATTTAAAGCTTATAGTGGGATATAAATACCTAATAACTTAGAGGTATTGTCTTAGGGTATGAATGGTTGCATTCAGATTTATAGCGAATGTATAGTGAATAGTGCAAGATTTATTAGTATTTTTAGAGAGACTAGCTTGAAAACACAAAACAATGGGGCTTTAGTCATAGGGGAGCATAATGGAAGTCAAGTGTTTTTCTACTGGGTATTAACTGATATTATAGAATTGAAGTATATAAGAAATCATAAAGTATACCTCTTTAAGTGTAAGTAGCGTAGCACCCATCATGATAGGAATCAGACTATTAGACCTTTGACACACAACCAATCCCAAAGCCTTAAAGGACTAACAAGGCAAATCCTCTTACTCCAGCCGACTTTTATAGAAGCTGAGCTAATCCTTATTACCAACCAACTCCCTATGTTGAGTATAGTGACTCCTCATCTCTCCAAAGTCATGTGCCGACTGGATGAAAGCTCTATTAATAGCTCGACCCCTTATACTTGTCTCCTTAGCCATGACTAAGCCAACCCCAAACTTAGCAACATTGGTGCCAAGAATCCGAGAGCTCTTGCACCTATCCACCACCATTCCTTCTTAGATGAGTTCACCTCGGTTTGGCAAAAATCAAGCTAATCATGTAGAATAGTCTTTTCTACCAAAGAGTTGTCCACCCATAGTAAGCCATATGTTCAAGCAACCATTTGACAAAATCCTCCATACAAAATACTTACTTTTGTTATATTTTCCAATATACCCTTCATCATTCCTTATATCTTACTCCCTTTAGACAGTACCTTTTTTGGTCTTTTCCATTTTAGATAAGTTGCCTTACTTTGCGGGTATAAATACCTTTTGTACATGCAGCCGCATGAGAACCAATATCATCAATATGTTGAATATTCTTCCTACTGTAAACATTACTTGTTTACTACTGTTGCTTTATCCTAACCCTTAAATAAAGCTAGGTAGTGAGTAACCTCATCGAATCACCTCATATGCATATCGAGTTATGCCGTAAGTTCTCGAAAGTTCCTTAATGCATCTCATCCTCAAAGTTGTTCATAGGTTTACTTACTTTATCTTTACTATTTTCACCCAATCACATCACCTTCTTTCAAGTTTTCAGTAAGCTTAAACCTACCCTATAACCAACCTTATTTGTTCTTAGCTTCGATACGCATCATCTTAGTATGAGAGCAAATGTTTCATTTGGGTATGTTGTGTTTATGTTTTATGAAGTAGTGCTTGTTGTAGCAATGTGTTGAAGTTGTAAAGGGAATCATAGAAGTTTTTGAGTAAGAAATAGAGTGTGGTAGTTGTTTTCTAGTATGCTGTTTTCTGCCCTGTTTAAAATAGATCAAGTTTCTATGTAGTAGTTTTCTCATTTGTATAGTTGTTATGTTCACAAGTTAATTGGACATTTGTATGGGGAGTGTACGAGTTGTTTAGTTCAAAGGGATGGTGTTAGTTTTATCTAAGATTTAAATTTTGAAACCAAATTTATCGAAGCAAATGATAAACTTAAGTATTAATGCTAGTACTGGGGATAATAATAGTAGTGTTGTCCACTATGGCTAACGATCCTAAGGTATACCCAAAAGAACAGATGAGAGACTCGATGAGGTGCCCAACTTCTTCATTCATTTAACCAGAGTTGTTCATGCAATGGCCTATTGACTTGTTGAGGCCATGTAGAATACCCTAAAAGTTGCTCGACCTGTTAGAGGTTATAACCCAACTCGACAAGTTTAAGGTAGATGAGTATGACAAAGGATTAACTTGGGATATATGGATGATACTGAAGAAGAAGAGCGAGTTAGAGCACCTTGAGCTGCTAACCATGTAAAGCTTTAGATTCAAAGTTTTAGTTGTTTTAGGAGTGTAGATGATTATTTGGATTAGGAGGAAAAGGTTGAACAAGTGTTTGATTATTACTAGTATGAGGGCTGAGAGAAGGTGAGAATTGTTGCTATTGAGTTCTCAAGATATTCCACTATGTGGTGGAAGAACTTTCAGATCATGAAGAGACAAGAAGGATATTGAGAAGTAAGTACTTAGCCCATGATGAGAAGGATACTTAGAAATAGATTCCTACTAGATACATATCTGCAAGACACTTTTGCTTGACTTCAAGAGTTGAGATAAGGAGGATGAACTGTTGATGAGTATGTTTAGGAGTTCCAAATATTGATGATTTGTAATAAAGTAGAAGAGCTATCTATAACAATGTCTAGGTTCTTTATTGGATTAAAGAGTGAAATCCTAGACATTGTAGAGCTTCAATAGTTCACCACATTAGATGAAGCTATAAGGATAGCCTAATGAGTAGAGAGGTAGAGAAGGAGCTAAGTGTTGACCAAACCCTAGATGAGCTAACTTGGTCAGTTAAGTTGACCTATTCAAGGAGGCTACCGAGCTCACCCCAATACTGAGTTAACTAGATGAATAGATATTAGGATTGAATAGAAGGGCTAACCTAATAGTAACATGTTAACTCGAACATATGAGAAGGAGTAAGGATCTAGGAGGATAGTGAGTTAGATTAAGTGCTTTAAGTACCAAGGGTTTGGGCATATGGCCGTCTAGTATCTAATCCGAAGGATCATGATCATTAAGGGAGATGTCCTAAAGATCAAAGTAGATGGCATAAATGAGGAACTAGAGGTCGAGAAGGAAGTGGAAGATGAGGTTGATGTTTATGCCAACTTGATTGAAGATGATATATTTGTAGAAGACTTGGATAGGTTGACTTTATTTGTCTGATTTGCTATGAGCTAAGAACCCTTTACTAAGGAGGAGCAGAACGAGAACTTATTCTATATCACTCAAAAAGTGAATGATCAGGTGTGGCATTTGCTAACCTGATCAAGAAGCTAAAATTGCTAACTATCACACATCTAAAGCTATACAAGTTCCATTTGCTGAATGAGAAAAGAGTACTACATGTCATTTAATAAGTATTGCTATCATCTCTATAGGAAGTTATTCCGACAAGATTCTCTTTAATGGACCACCCATGTGTGTATCCCATGTGCTACATGGCTGAACCTAGCTTTTCGACCGAAGAGTTATACATGACAAATTTAGGAACACCTATGTGATTAAGAATGATGGAAGGAAGGTTACTTTGAACCCTATGACATCGAGTCAAGTTAGTAAGTTGTAGGCTAAACTAGCTTGAGGATCTAAGAAAACTTTAATCATAAGTAGTGCCTAGCTTCAAGAAGCTATTAAGGATAACACACTAACCTTCTTGTTAATCAGGCGATTATTAGAGCTAAAAGAGCAGGGTAAACCACCTATAGAAGTTAAGGACCTATTGGATGAATATGCCAACCTATTTCTTGAGCAGTTGCTAAAAGGGCTACCCCCCTCTTCGTAGCATTGAATATTACAATGACTTAATACTCAGCGTTAATCTACCGAAGAAGCCAATGTATCAAATGAACCCCGAAAAAGCTTTTGAGCTCTAAAGACAAGGGAATGAACTTTTAAATAAAGGATATGTGAAGGAAAGCCTCAACCCCTATATTGTGCTGGCTCTCCTTATACTGAAAAAGGACGAAACTTAGTGAATGTGCATTGATAGCTAAGCCATGAACAAGATTACCATCAAGTACCGAGAAGCCATCCCTAGGTTAGATGGCATGTTGGATGAGCTGAGTGGGGCTAAGGTCTTTGGCAAGATTAATCTGAAGTCTAGTTACCATTAGATTTAGATGAGGTTAGGAGATGAGTGGAAAACTTCATATAAAACTCGGCATAGACTTTATGAATGGATGGTAATGCCTTTTGGCTTATCAAATGCCCTAACCACTTTCATGTGCTTGATGAACCATGTACTGAAGAATCTGAGCGAGAACTGTGCCATAGTTTACTTTGATGGCATCCTTGTATACAGTGTTAACTAAGAGAGCCACTATGAACATCTTCATACCATGTTAGACATATTCCGAGCAAAGAGGTTATTTGGCAATCTTAAGAAGTGTTGTTTCTGCTAAGAGGAATTTGTATTTGCAGGTTATGTAGTTGGAGGTGGTTTATGAGTAGATTATGAGAAGATTGAAGCTATTGTCAAGTAGCCAACTCCAACCGCTTGTGTTGAAGTGAGGGGTTTCCATAAACTAGCATCCTTTTATTGAAGGTTCACTAGAAACTTTAGTGACATTATAGCACCCCTTACTGGGTTCACAAAGAATATTGAATTCAAGTAGAGAGAAAGAGAGGAGATGAGTTTTATTGAAGTAAAAGCAAGGTTAACTTCCAAACCCATATTAGCTCTACCCAATTTTAAGAAGAATTTTAAGTTGGAGTGTGATGTGTTAGGTATTAGTATCGATGTTGTCTTAATGTAAGAAGGCCTACCAATTGCCTACCATAGTGAGAAGCTTCGAAGGTCTCAATTAAACTACTCTGTATATGACAATGAAGTCTTAGCTCTTATCCAAAGGCTTTAAGTTTGGCAGTATTATTTATTGTCGAGAAAGTTTGTCATCTATACTAAGTATGAGTCTTTGAGGTACCTCAAAAGTTAGACCAAGCCATCAAAGTGGCAAGCAAGGTAGGTTGAATTCTTATAAGGATTCAACTTTGTGATAAAGCATAAACAAGGTAAGAACAATGTTCTTGTTGATGCTCTATCAAGAAGGTATTTTCTTTTAATCGAGCTATAGACCAAACCTTTAGGTTTTGTAAGCATAAAAAAACAACACCCTCTAGACCCATATTTCGGACCTATAATCGAGCATTGTACCAAAGGAAGAACAATGGATGGGTATCATGTGGAAGATGGTTATCTATTTTAAGTTGGACAGCTATGTTTACTGACCTATTTATTAAGGGAGTTACTTCTCAAGGAAGCCCACAATAAAGGACTCTTCAGCCATTTTAGAGAGAAAAGAACATATAAGCTATTGAGTGGATGGTTCGTTTAGCTGAGATTGAGGTGAGATGTGCACTGAATTGTTAAAGATTGTGCTACTTGTAAGAGGGCTAAATGTCGAGCTAAGTAAGGAAAAGCAATCCAGTTACTTACCTTAACCTAACCTTGGACTGAGTTGAGTATGGACTTTGTCCTTGAATTACCTAGAATTGCCTGAGGCAAAGATTCTGTAATGGTAGTCATAGATAAATTTAATAAGATAGCACACTTTGTGTCTTGCACTAAGACTATTAATGCTTTGGCTATTGCTTCTCTCTTTTTGTAGGAAATTGTTCGGCTATACGGCGTATTGAGAAGTTTAGTCTTAGACAGAGATCCAAAGTTCCTAAGCTATTTCTAATGGACTCTATGGCATCAGATGGGGACTAAACTATTATCATCCTTAAATTGATGGCTAAACTAACGTATTCAATCGTAATTTGAGATCACTACTCCTAATTGCAATGGGTAAGAACTTGGCCGATTGGGATGTCTGTTTACCCATAGTATAATTCACTTACAACTGTATAGTGCATGATGCCACCAAGCATACCCTCTTCGAAGTTGTTTATGGTTTTAATCCTGAGTAACCCCTCAATCACATCCTTATACCCATATTTAAGCAAAAGGACCCTAATGCGAGAGCTCGAGCATAATCTGTGCAATAAATCTATGACAGAGTTACTTGATAGATCGACCAAGCTACTAAGAAAATGCAGGAAAAGTTTAAGGGAAGGAAGTTGATACAGTTTCAACTTGGAGACTTAGTATGGCTATACTTGAGTAAGGAGGGGTTCCCAAACAAAAGAAAGAACAAGCTATTCACCTATGTTGAAGGCTATTTCAAAATCCTCTAGAAAATCAACAATAATGCCTATAGGCTAGAACTACCTAAAGATCATAGGGTTTTTGACACCATCAACATTACCAACCTCAACCTTTATCACCTTAAGGATGAATTGAGTGAAGACCAATCAGATTTGATCCCAAATCCATATCAATTAAGAATGATTGATAGGAATTGGAATATTGGACCTTTGATGTGTAGCCGAGCCTAAGGCCTTCAAGGACTAACAAGATGAATCTTCTTACTCCAGCCGACTCCTATAGAAGCTGAGTTGATCTTTGCTATTGACCAACTCCTTATACTAAGCTAAGTAACTCATCATCTCTCGAAAGTTGTGTGCTAAATGGACAAAAGCTCTGTTGATAGCCCGACCCCTTATACATGTCTACTCAGCCATGATCAAGCCTACCTTAAGCTTAGCAATATTGGTGTTAAGAATTTGAGAGCTCTAACACCTATCTATCTCCATTCCTTCTCGAATGTGTTTGCCTCAGCTCGATAGAAATCAAGTTGATCATATAGAATTGTCTTTTCTACTAGAAAGTCATCCACCATAATGAGCCACGTGTTCGAGTAGCCATGTGATAGAATCTTCCATATAGAATACTCACTTTTGTTGTATTTTCCAACATACCCTTCATCATTCCTTGTATCTTACTCCTTTTAAACACTACCTTTTTTGGTCTTTTCCATTTTTTGTAGGTTGCCTTAGTTTTACAGGTATAAATACCCTTTGTACATATAGCTACATGAGAGCTGAAATCATCAATACATTGAATAATCTTCTTGTCATGAATGTCTATTGCTCTTATTTTATCCTAACACTTAAGCAAGGCTTAGTGGTGAGTAATCTTATTGGACCACCTCATATATCATATCGAGTTGTGCTGTGAGTTCTCAAAAGTTCCTTTATGTGTCCCATTCTTAGAGCTATTCGTAGGTTTACTTACTTTATCATTACTATTTTTGCAGAATCCCATCACCTTCTTTTAAGCTTTTAACAAGCATGGATCTACTTTACAACTGACCTTGTTTGTTTTTCGCTTCAGTATGCATCACATCGTAAGTGAAGGCTGTTGATAGTCAGCTTCGTACACTTAGCCTAGCAAGCATTAACAGCTAAAAGCTTAACTTTCTCATCCATTTGATTGCCAACAAGTTGAGTAATCCATATTCTCAGCACCTCATCAAATAATTAACATTTTTGGTATTCCACATAGTAACATATATTTGTTCTTAATTTGAATTCCAATTCATGGCACAAACAATTATTACAAGTACGGTTATATTACATAACTGCTTACTTTTTCTACATTTCAAGGAAGGAGTCTAATCAAGAGGCTTCAACGCGTCCTAATGGTTTATCTAATAATTGCTGCTTCAAACACGACAAGTCCCCTATAAATAGAGAAAGAAACTCTATAAGGACATTTGATACCTCATAACCACTTACTCTACTTTCCTGATTCTTGCTTACTAACTTAAGAATTGGAGGGGCTGCACCAAACTAGCCTAGGCACCAAGTAATTTTCTTGTCTTTACAAGACATTTCCAACTCCCAAAAATCACCAACAACATTGGGTGCCATCTGTTTTTTTCCTGAACACACCTACATGGCTAAAACTAGAATGACTAAGAGTGTAAGTGCTAACACTTCCTCCAAACACCTTGAAGGGGGGAGTCGGCATACTGATGAGAAACGATTAGCTAGACTTCAGCAACTTTGCCTCAATTTGGCTGAGGAAAACTTGAAGTTAAACAAAAAACATGTACAAATTCTTAGCCTCCTTTACAATAGTTGATAGGAATCAAGCTACGGGGCCTCTAACCCACAGCTAGGCTCGAGGACTAGAGGAGCTAGCATGATGAATCCCTACCAAGGTTAAGTACCTCCTTACCAAGTCACCTCTAATGCCATGATGTATGAATGCCCATTATTGTGTGGTATGTCGAGTTAATGATTACTTTTTGTTGCCGAGTTGACCAATTACTCGGCCTCTTCCTTGCTAAGAAGCCGAAAGAGAAAGCCAGATTGACTAGGCCATCCTTGCTTGAACAAACTCATGCGTTCATACTTTTTGTCCGCATCTCCTAATGACCTTGCCAATACCGCATTGCCACGTATACAGTATCACATGTAGAATCTATAGCATCAATGATTATTTTCCTTATATATTCGTTTTTGTATTGCCCTCCTTAGGAAATGTCCTTTTTGTCTTTTCCCTTTTGGGTAAGTTGCCTTAGTTTGCGAATATAAATACCCTTATGCTTGTAGTTGTAAGAGACCAGATAATCTTCAATACACTTTTAAGTACCTTCTTTCCTACGTAAACACTATTGTTTACTTTCAGCATTACTCTTATCCTTTCTCTTAAGTAAGGTTAGGTGGCGAGTAACCCCATTGGACCAATTCATACATCACAACGAATTGTGCCTTAAGTCTTTAGACATTCCATTGGTGAGTCATATCCTCTGGAGCTATTTGTGGGTTTTGCTTACTATTTTCATCCTTTGCTTTTACCCTTTTGTACCTTTTCTCATTGACTCTTTTCGAGCTTTTGACAAGCTCGAACTTATTCAACGATCGATCTTATTTGTTCTTGGTTATGGTTCGCATCAATAGTATTCATCTAAATTAGAACAAAGAGTAGGGCGATCATGATTTCAATAATAGTGACAATTCAATTTATTCACTGAAGTTATCGAAAAAGCAAGCCAAGGTTGCAATGGGACCCTTGGCTCTTACTTTCAAAAGGAATGACAAACGCAAGCAACTACAACAGGTGCACCATATGGGACCTTCGCATGTCACTACCTTTGCTACAACAAGCAAGCAATTCTAAAGTACTGTGACTGCTACCGTGACAAAGGTCACAACATAGATGAGCACATCTAGCTCAACAATTCCATTGAGGATATGATTCAATGTGAGCATTTGCGAAAATTCCTAATGTATGATGCCAAAAGTATCAAGAGACTGTCCCAAAAGAGACGTGAGGAATAGGAGAATGATGCTCAACTAACTGTGGCCGAGAGAGATGCAAGGGGTGCAAATTCTAGCAAAGCACCTAACAAAGTAATCAACACGATTGTTGATAGACCTACTATAGACCAATCGAGCTCTTCAAACTTGATGAACACTAAAAATTATGTTTGTAACATCCAAGGTAAGAAGGACAGGATCAACAACACAATTTCTTTTGCAGAGGAAGATTTTGAGGGCATCTAAAGGCCATATGATGATACACTTGTTTATAGTGCAAGAGTAGCCAACTTCGAGGTCAAGAAGATTCTTGTTGACATAGGAAGTTTGGTAAATATCATTTTTTTGGCATGTGTTCAACCAGATGAGACCCAAGATCAAAGCACAGCTAAGATCTTATAAGTATGATCTATATGCCTTCAACAATCAACCAGTCTAAGTAGCCAAAGTGATTTCTTTGCTAATATAAATCGACGATGATGAGCATGTTATAGAGGATAAAGTAGACTTCCTCGTCGTCAAATGGTGGTCCCCATATATCATGATAATGGGATGGTTGTGTCAGCATCTATTCGGCATTGTCCCTTTAACTATACATCTCAAATCCAAGTTCCTTACTCCTACAGGAGTCAGCGCATGTAAAGGGGATTAGCAATTGGCAAGGTTCTTGTACATAAGGGCCATAAGACGAGAAGAAGTATTTTAGGTTGAAGCCTATTTGGAAGGCAAGTAGGTTGACATAGAAAATGTTGAGAGTGATACTGAAGAAATTTCTTTAGGAAATGACGTTGGGAAAACAACAAGGATGGGGAAACCCTTGTTGACAAATATTCAGCAAAGTTTGATCAACTTTTTATGAGCCAACGCTGATGTTTTACATGGTCCCCTTTTGGACATGCTGGGTATCCCGAGAGAAGTTATGGTACACAAGCTACAAATTGATTCAAGTACGTAGGTGGTCCAACAAAAGAAAAGGGTTTTTGCACCAGAGAGGCAAGAAGTAATAAAAGAAGAAGTTTAGAAGCTATTGACGCTAAGATTTATTTTGCAAGAACCTTATCCGACTTGGTTAGCCAATTATGCATTAGTGAAAAATTCTATTAGAAAGTGGTAAATATGCATAGACTTCATAGATATTAACAAGGCCTGTCCTAAGGATTATTTCCCACCACTAAAAATCGATCAGATGGTAGACTTAAACCACTGGACATGCGTTACTTTCCTTTAAGGATGCTTTCTCTAGTTATAACCAAATCAAGATGGATAAGGAGGATGAAGTCTATACATCCTTTATTACCAACTATGGAACATATTGCTACATAGTGATGCCTTTTAGGCTAAAAACCGCCATTGTAACCTACCAAAGACTTGTTACCAAGATGTTTAAATCCTAGATCCACAAAAAATTAAGTATATGTCAACGACATGATCGTGAAGAGTGTGAAGGAGGATTGGCATCTTGTTGATCTTGAGGAAACATTTGTTACTCTAAGGAGATACAACATGAAGCTTAACCATAGAAGTGTGTCTTTGGTGCAACTTTGGGAAAAATTTTAGGATTCATGGTTATTTGACGTAACATTAAGGCCAACTTGAGAAAGATTGAGGCAATAAAGAACATGAAATCCCCTCATATGATCAAGGAAGTGTAAGAACTCACCAAGTGAATAGCTGCCCTCAACAAATTTGTGTCAAGAAATGCAAATAGGTGTACTGAATTCTTTAAAACCTTAAAGAATCCAAAAGAATTCAATTAGTCCAATGATTGTGAGAGAGCTTTCAATGATCTAAAAGAATTCCTCACATCACCACCAATACTCTCAACACCCATCTTAGGAGAGAATCTATATTTATATTTATCGGTCAGCTGCAGAGCTTTTTCTTCGATATTGGTCCAAATTGATGGTACAGAGCATCAACCCGTTTATTACATGAGTCATGTTTTGTAAAGGCTAGAGCTATGGTACACGAAAATTGAGAAATCTATTTTAGCAATGGTTCTCTCTACAAGGAAATTGAAGTCGTATTTTGAGGCTCACCAAATCATAGTAATCACTTATCAGCCATTGTGGCAAGCATTACAATGGCCTGACTCCTTGGGGAAGATGATGAAATATGCCTTAAAGCTAACTGCCCATGGTATACAATACAAACCCAGAATGGCACTAAAAGCTCAAGTACTAGCAAATTTTGTAACTGAATTCACTAGTGAGGAAGATTATGTAGAGGTTACTGAGAAACCAATTTAGTTCCTCTATGTAGATTGTTCTTCGATGAGAGAAGGAAGTGGTGTAGGCCTTATTCTTTAGGGCCCCCACAATGTTAAAGTTCATTATGCTTTAAAATTTGGATTCTCGGCTAGCAATAATGAGGTAGAATATGAAGCTTTGATTGTTAAATGGAAACTAGCAAAAGAGATTGGCACCAAGAAACTTGAAGTGTTTTTTAATTTACAATTGGTGGTGAATTAGGTCATAGGAAGTTACACAACAAGGGAAGAAGAGATGAACAAGTACTTGTTGGTGATACAAATGCTTGCCGAAGAATTTTAATCTTTTTCCATCTACAAGAATATGAGAAATAGAATATAGCTGTCGAAAAGCTATCAAAATTAGCCAATATGGCATTCCTCAACTTGAATTGGCTATGAATTAGCTTCTTGCCCGAAAGAAGAATCTTAGATAGATCCTTTAATAGATTATTTAAGAGATGGTACTCCCCCTGACAATAAGAAAAGAGAGCAAAGATTAGGTTACCAAGCTACAAATTACATGCTGATTGATGGTTGATTGTACAAATGCGGCATATCACAACCCTATCTTTGATGCCTTCCTTTAAGAGATGCCTAGAGAGTATTATCTGAATTGCATGGTGGTATATGTAGTAACCACATAAAAGCACAAACACTGTACGTATGAGCATTGTGATTCGACTATTATTGGCCGACCATGAGAGAAGATGCAAAGAAAGTTGTTTGACACTATCCTCCATGTTAAAAGCACGAGTTACTGAGGCATGCGCCTGCAATTGAGTTATGTAACCTATCTAGCCCTTAGCCTTTCGCCTGGTGGGGGTAAGACATTGTTGGACCCTTTCCAAAATCTACTACCCAGCAATAATTTTTCATTGTTGCCATGGATTACTTTACCAAATGGGTAGGGCTAAGGCAGTAGCAAAGATCACTAAGTAGAAAGTAGAAGCATTTGTTTTCAATTTTATAATATCAAGATTCGAAGTTCTTTATATGATAATCATATATAATGGCCTCGCAATTTGAAAATAACAAGTTCTAAGAATTTTGAGAGAAGTTTGGCATTCGCCTCAACTATATGTCTATAACATACCCTCAGATGAATGGACTAGTTGAAGCTATCAGTAAGATCATCTTGTACGGCTTCAGAAGGAAAGTGGATCATATTAGAGGGAAATGGGCTGATGAACTACCGAATGTCTTATGGGGATACTGAACCTCCCATAGAACTGTAATAAGAGAGACTCCCTTCAACTTAACATACAGCATGGAAGCCGTATTACCAATTAAGTTGGATTTGCCTAATCTCTGAATGTAGAACTTAGATGTGATGGTTAATCAAGTGGGATTAACGGCAAATTTAGACACCATTGATGAAATCAAGGATATTGCAAGAGCTAAGGTCATGGCATACCAATATAGAGTAGCAAGGTATTGTAACCAAAAAGTGAAGCACAAGGTTTTTCAACTTAGAGATCTGGTTTACTAAAAGACCGAAGTTGTTGGAACGCGAGTGAGTCAAGGGAAGCTCAATACGAATTGGGAGGACCTTGTTAAGGTTTGAGAAGTTGTTGGTAAGGGGGCATATCAACTAAAAAGGTTAGATAGATCAATCATCCCTCGAGCATTAAACACTGAGAATTTGAAATTATATTTCAATTGATTGTTTACATGATGTTCATCTCCATTTGTTTGTAAGGTAACAACCTAGATGCTTGTAAGACGAATCTTACTTTTTTTATGAGAATTATGCTTGAAGTCATTATGTTTCTTGTTCTTTTTATGGTTGCTAAGTAAGTGAGCTATAGACTACACGACAAACGAAATGACACAAGTTTTAGCCTATTACGGTTAACAAACTACATAAATTAATCTTACAGCTGAGTAATGAGGCTAGTCCACATGTCAAATAACTAATGAACATTATCTTTAAAGATGTATGAATTGGGCGTGTGAAATAAATCATGTTGAGAAATACATAACGTATGAAATAAAGCACGCTAGAGAATAAGAACATGTGAAATAAAATACTTACATAATACATGTTGAAAAAATGAGGTGCGTGAAATAAAATGTACTCATGACATTCATATGAAAGATAATTTTCATTCAAAAATGAAATTGTTTCAAGTGCTCAGCCCTTTAGGTCGAATGGCAGCATACAAGGAATATAAGGGAAATCATATGGCCTATTCTCAAGATTAATTGAAGTAATTTATGGATTAGAGGCTAGGGCTTTTTCCGAGCAAACTTCTTTCTCAGTGGTTAGGGTCTCATAGCTAGTAGTTTCTCTTCCCCTGGATCATTATCATGAGTTCATTGCCAACCTTCGAAACAATCTCAGCTCTTGTATCATTGTTGTCATCTTTGTCATAACTACTGACTTTATCATCGATGTCAGCGAAGTCAAGGTAGGAGAGATCGTAATCAGGCTGAAACTTTAGGATCTCCTCTTTTACTGCTTTGACCCCCTCTAACAATCCCTCCTAATGAAGTCTCTCATTTTATTGATTAGGAGTGACTATATTGAGTGCCTCTTCAACAGAGGGTCCTCTCCTTACACTCTCTTCTAGCTCGACAACATGGCTTTATAAGTTTGAATTGTTGGTCTCCAACTCTTTAATTTGCATTCTGGGTGATGTACCTAGGAGCTTACTTATCACTAGGACTTATCAGGGAAGAATTGAACTGAAATGGGTCCTTTGAGATATTGAAGAAAATTAGAGGGAAAAGGCCCATAATCAAACAAGAGTAACTAACATGAAGCTGCTTAGAGGAAGTGACTCACCAATAAATACAATACAACTTGACACCTTACTTGATATGATGCACAAGTTGATGTCAAGGTTCACCCGCTACTAATCCTGAGCTACTCGGTAAGATAAAATAATAGTGTAAGGGGTATAAACTTGGAGAGGATTGTTTCATAAGAACAGAGTATTCAGTATTAAGATGTAAGTTATATATGACTTATAAGAGAAAAGGACTATTTATAGTAAGTCCTTAGGGTAGCATTACAAATAAAGAAATTAAAAGAAAGTATTTACAAAAAGGGAATTCCTAATACATACGAGAAGGGTAAAAAGGACAAAAAACCAAAATTGGAAAAGTTGTTAAATGTTAGACAAGGTAAACAGCTAGTAGTGAAGCATTAGTCTTGTACGGATATTCTTTGAGCATAATAGGTGGGAAGGTTCAAAATGTTGTGGCAATAAAGGGGCTGGGACGAGAGAGATGGTGGTATGCCAAGAGAAAACTACTCGGCCATTTTAGTGAGTCTCTAGTCACTCAACAAGTGTTTCTTGACAGTAAATGGTCGAAGTACTTGGTATAAGCTCCTTCGCAAGGGAATGGTCGACATCATCACTACCGAGTATATAGATCAATGTATAATAATGTAGGGAGCTTAAGGAGTTCAACCACCTATCTTTGATGTACAATTTCTCATCATCATCAAGTTACCAAGAGAGAATTCTTCAAAAGAGGGATGGGAGGCCTTGGAAGCGTGCACAAGTAATGGGACCACTGACTAGCAATGCATTAGTTTCTCGGGGTTGTTAAAGATTTGCCCTCCAATCTTGGCCTTCGTCATCATTAAGCACATATGAGTTAAGTTGGCAACATTGAATGTGGTGGATACACCGAAACCTTCAAGTAGATCAATCTTATAGGCATTATCATTAAGGCACCTTAGGATCCTATAGAGTCCATCCACTCTAGGTGATAGTTTATTCATTTGTTCTCTTACTAAGGAAGCGTTCTTTGCTAAGATGGATCCAGATAAGGTCCCTAGGAGCATAAATGATTCTTTTCCTTCCGCAGTTTCCTATTTCCTTCTATCAAACTACAGTTTTGGTCAATTGCTCGGCAATTCTTTGGTGTAACTTGTGAAACTCTTCGGCATACTACAGGTCAAATTGACTCTCCCCTTGTGTAGATGTATTGTTAACTAAGTCCAAGGGTAGGTTTAAGTTAAATCCATAAACAACCTCAAATGGTGATGTTCCAGTAGAGCTGTAAGTTGAGCAATTGTAGGCAAATTCAATGAAGGGTAAGCATAAATCCCAATCACAAGAGTTCTTTCCAATAGTGGCATACAGGAGACTACCGACGATTCTATTAAATACTTCAATTTAGCCATCTATCTAAGAGTAGAAAGAGGTACTGAACAGGAGCTTAGTACCGAGTTTCCTCCATAAGGTTTTCCAAAAGATGCTCATGAATTTCGAATCATGGTTAAACACAATATTTCTCGAAACTTTATGTAGTCGCACAATTTCCTATAAAAAGAGGTTAGTGATGAATAAAGCATCATTAGTCTTGTAGTAGGGAATGAAGTGGCCTATCTTGTTGAACCGATTGACTACAACCATGACCAAATCGTATCTTCTTAGTGTATGGAGAAGGCTAAGCATGAATTCCATGCTTATGTTGATCCATGGCCGCTCAGGAATTAGTAGGGGCGTGTATTCTCCATAGGGCTCTCCCTCCCTTTAGCCTACTTGCACACCTTATACCCCTTAAGTATTCGGTGCACATCCCTCATCATCCCAAGCCAGTAAAAATACTCCTTCAATATTTCAATCGTTCTCTTTTCCTTAAAATGGCTAGCCAAACCCCTGGCATAAGCTTCTAGAACTAATAGCTCCCTTGCAGAACCACTTAACATATACATTTGCCTACCCTTTATCAAGAACCCCTCACTCAAGTAGAATCCGTCCATAGCTCCTCTATCGTTGCACTTAGCTATTAAATGCCTAAAATGTGGGTCATGCTCATATCGATCAGGTAGAGTGCTAAATCCAAGCACTTTAGCCTGCAACGTCGTGATAAGGTATGATGACAAGAAAGTGCATCAATTACTGTATTAGTGCTTCCTTTCTTATACCTAATGACATAGCAAAAGGTCTCCAAGAACTCAACTCACTTAATGTGATCAAAATAGATGATGAATTCTTTCGGCAATAGGTAATGCTGCTAGTTTTAGAGTGTATGGACAAATGCATAAAACTCCTTGTTGTAGGCTAAGAAATTCAGAGTAACACCTCGAAGTTTTCATAAAAGAAATGAGTCGACATTCCTGCATAAGTACAACACCAATGTTGACACTAGACTCATCACATTTAATCTCAAAAACCTTCTCAAAACTGATAGGGTAAGTATTGGAGTAGATGTCAGCATATACTTCACATCTTCAAAACTCCTCTGAGCCTTTTCTCTCCATTTAAACTCAATGTTCTTCTTGGTTAATTTAGTTAATGGCGTAGTTATGGAGCTAAAGTTCCGGATAAATCTTCGATAGAAAGAGGCTCGGCTATGGAAGCTCCTGACTTTGGCTACACTTGTTGGCACAGGCTAATCATTAATAGCCTTGATGTTTTCCTCATCAATGTGAACTCCACTCCCTGAAACAATATATCTAAAGAATACAACCTCGCTTTGACAAAACATGTATTTCTTTAGGTTACCAAATAATTTCTCGGTACGGAGTTTATTAAACACCAATATCAAATGTTTGATATGAACAAAAAGGTCAATACTGTAGACTAGAATATCGTCAAAATAAACTACAATGCATTTGCCTATCAATGCTCAAAGTATATGATTCATGAGTCGCATGAATGTACTCGGAGCATTAGTTAAACCAAATGGCCTAACCATCTACTCAAATAGACCATCCTGAGTCTTAAAGGCTATTTTCCATTCATCTCCTAGTCTCATTCATATTTGATGATAGCCACTCTTGAGATTCATTTTTGAAAAGATGCATACACTATGCAACTCACCGAGCATGTCATCTAATCGTAGGATCGGGTGTCAGTACTTAACAATAATCTTATTGATGGTATGGCTGTCAATGCACATCCTCCATGATCCATCTTTCTTTGGTACTAATACGGCTGAGACGGCACGTGGGCTCTTGCTCTTGCGGACATATTCGCGATCCACCAACTCATTAACTTACTTTTTCAGCTCGACTGCCTATTCAAGATTGAGCCTATAGGTGGGTCAATTTGGTTGGGCTGCTCTAGGTTGAAGATCGATGCAATGCGCAATTCCTCTCAAAGGAGGTAATCCTTTCGACATCTTGGATGGAAATAGGTCAGTAAATTCTTGAAGTAGTTGCAATACTTCAGCAGGTATGTTTTCAACCTCTCTAACCTCTAAGAGTCTCTTGACCAAGAGAAGTACATAGTCGTTAGGTTTGACCTCTCGTGCAAACTGAGCTTGGGAAATCACTAAGGATTTTTGTTGTAGAGATCTCACAACCTTTTCCTAGGCTTCTTGCACTTCCTTAGGACTCATCGGCGTCAATATAACTTTCTTCCCATCCTTTTGAAACATGTAGGTGTTTCTATACCCATCGTGTAACACTCTTAAGTAAAATGGCCACAGTCAGGCGAGTAATATGTAGGATGCAGACATGGGTAAGACGTCACACAGCACCTCATCCCTATATCTATCACCAATAGTAATTAGGATACCGACTTGCTTAGAAACGTGTAATCCTCCTCTTTCATTAAGCCAATGAATCTTATATGGCTTAGGGTGTGGAAGAGTTGGCAATTTCATAACCTTAACTGCCCATTGTGTGATGACATTGGTAAAGCTCCCTCCGTCAATGATCACAATACATAGCTTGCCATTCACCCAATAATTTATGTGAAAGAGTTTCTCTCTCCACTCATTCTTATGGGCAAGAAAAGTACTAAGAGAAAATCAAACAACAAAGCAATTCTTGGCACTACCCTTAGGAGGTATCTCGACTCTCGAATCTTCCCCAAATTCTTCCAACATTTGATCGATTGCCACTTATTCCTCTCCTTCACTCACACTTTCTACTTCAAATTGGGGCTTATCTCCCTTGATGGTCATGACTCGGCGATTTGGATATTGACTAGCTACATATCCATAGCCAAGACACTTTAAACATTTGATTTCTCGAGTTTTCCATCCTAAGCTCTGACCATAGTCTCTTCAAATCTTAGGTTCCTCAATCTTGCTCTTACCTCAGGCCTCGTCTGGTCAGCTCAACATGTAACCTTGGCATTCAACCTTGGATTTGTTTGATGCCTTATCACTCCTTACTCTACTCGACAGGCCATTCCTAGTCAGCATCATTGTTCTGTTACTCGGCATTTGGCTAGCTTGTTTCCGCCGTTGCCTTTCAACTCTCTAGGCTATATGGATGGTTTCATCTAAAGTTGTGAGGCTCAACAATTCCATGACGTTACCAATCTCAGCTCGGAGTCCCAAGATGAATTGTGCTATAGCTCGAGTCTTAGAGTCATTGACATCACATCGTATCATAAGCAACTGAATCTCTCAAACATAGTCATCTACAGATTTGTTACCTTGCCTCAAGTCTTAGTGTCATCGAAAAGTGTCTTGCTCATAGTATCATCGAAAAGTGTCTTGCTCATAGTGTTTAAGAATTAACCTACTTCTCATAACTCTCTTCATCTTGTTCCATGTTCGGACTTCACGTCGGGTCCTCAAACGAACATTATGTAGCTTATTCCACCACATTGCCACATACCCAGAAAATTCTAACGTGGCTACCCTAATGTGAACAGCATCTTCGTAATCGTAGAGGTCGAATATCTTTTTGATCTTCTCTTCCTAGTTGAGGTAGTCATCAGCACTACTAGACCCGTTGAAGCTTAGAATCTGTACTTTAAGATGTTCGCCACCTCTTGGCACTCTGAACTCACGCTCATCCATCCCATCATACTGGTCTTCTTCCTCTTTATACTCTTCCACTTCGTCCAACTCTAACCTTCTTCTAGCGAGTCTATCGGCATGTCGCGGTGGTGCTTAGTTCACAAGAAAGGCTTTCGGAGCTCGCTTGTTCATTTGCCTCCTTAGCCTATCTCTCATTTCTCGACCTTGCTTAGTAATTCTTTTACGCAGCCCAACCTCTAAAACCCTATTTACTGAGACAGCTAAGTTAGCCACAATAGCCATAAGATCTTGTATCTGCTCATCAATAGTACATGATGTTTATTAGCTAACTTGACCATAACCATGAGCATCACTCTCAACATCGTGAATCTCTCCTTATACACTAAGTTTTGACATTCTCAATACAAGCTTCAACAAGGATATTTCACGCAAATGCTTTATACACACAAATATCTTGAACAACAGACTAATACTACATAGCTTTCAGTCTCAACCTTAAGCTCTGATATCAGAAATATATGGTATGCTTAGGAGCTCAGTTATCACTAGGACTTATCGAGGTAGAATTGAACTGAAATTGGTTCTTTAAGATATCGAAGAGAATTAGAGGGAAACGATCTACAATCAAACAAAAGTAGCTGACATGAAGTTGCTTGGAGGATGTGACTCACCAATGAATACAACATAACTTGATACCTCACTTGATATGATGCATAAGTTGATGTCAAAGTTCACCTACCACTAATCCTGAGCTACTCGGCAAGATCAGATAAGAGTGTAAGGGGTATGGACTTAGAGATGATTGTCTCACATGAATAGAGTATTTAGCATTAAGATGTAAGTTATCTGTAACCTACAAGAGAAAAGGTCTATTTGTAGTAAGTCCCTAGAGCAGCATTACAAATAAAGAAATTATAAGAAAGTATTTACAAAGAAGGGATTCCTAATACATACGAGAAGGGTAAAAAGGACAACAAACCAAAAATGGAAAAGTAATTAAATGTTAGATGAGGTAGACAGTTAGTAGTGCAGTATTGGTGCCATACGAATATTCTCTAAGTATAGTAAGCCGGATGGGTCAAAATCTTGTGGCACTAAAGGGGCCGAGATGAGAGAGATGCGGTATGTCATGAGAAAACTACTCAGCCGTTTAAGTGAGTCTCTCATCACTCAGTAAGTGATTATCAACAACAGTTGGTCGAAGTACTCGGTAAGGGAATGGTCGTCATCATCATTACCGAGTGTACAAATCAATGTATGACAATGTGGGGAGCTCAGGAAGTTCAACCACCTTTCTTTGATGTATAATTTCTCAACATCAATAGGTTATCGAGAGAGAATTCTTCAGGAGTGGGATTGGAGGCCCTGGAGGCACGTACGAGTAATGGGATCGTTGACTGGCAATGCATCACTGAGCCTATCTTCCTTGTCGCTCATCATTTAAAGAGTTTGACCCAACCCCTAGCACTCTTCTTTCTTCTTCTTGAGCTCCTCCTTTAAGCCTTCAGATTCTTTGTATTACTCTTCAATCTTAGTTTTCAAGCTCAAGGCTTTATCATTAGTTAATGTGTGTACGAAATTTTCTATAAAAAGGTCTTCTGAGAGCTTTCTTGCCTCCATCTCGGCTCTTTTCTTCGCATTCTCGGCAGCAAGAGTTTTGGCTTTAGAAGCATTATATGCATCTTCAATTTTTTGCAATATTTTCATTTAGTATAGCAACTATTAAAAGTAATTTGAAAAAATACATGAAGAATACTATGGATCTTACCTTCTTAGTTTCTTTATTGACCTCATCTAAAGCCATGAGAATGTAGCTACTTATCTAAAAGAGAAAAGGAATATCAGCAACTAAGTAATTCAACAGTTAGAAAACATATATGGATACTCATGTCATACAACTTAGCCGCAACACAGGCCTTATTGTGACCATTAACCTTGTCGACATCCTTCTTAGCAATCTCTTTGTCCTTCAAAAGAATAATTCCTTCCATCAAGGCTATAGATTTTGTCCTGTCTCCTAGGGTTGAGTTGATATCCAAAATGTTGTGGCTCTAATAAGGACAAACTACTTACTAACTTCCTTGTTGGCAACAAACTTAGCACTGCTAATGTCGAGAGCCTTAGACTGCATTGCCTCCTTCATCCTTTCATCTAAACCTTTAGACTTTTTGGCTGGTGGTTACTTAGTAAGTTCCTTCCTAGGTCTTTTGTCAACACTTAATGCCACTATAACCACCAGTGATGACCCTTCAGCAGTGGTGGCATTTATAGCCCCATTGCAGGGTTATGTCTTTTGACTACCCTTTCTTTGCTCAGTAGAAGGTTGAATATTTTTTACTAGAGGCTCCCTAGAATGAGTAACCACAATTAGTACTATCTTCTCACCCTCCTTCCGTCTCTTAGCTGGTCGGGAGGTTTTCTTCTATGCTGCTACCTGCTTCATTATGTATTCCTTCGCCATTTTCTTCATGGTAATAAGCCGAGTAGTAGTAGCTACAGTAGGTGCCCTCTTATTAACTTTAGATTTTTTGGCCTTGGCTTGGGCTAGCAATTTGGCAAGATTTACCTCACCAGTTCCATATCTATAATATGAGGAAATGTGTTAACATTAATGCAGGGGTAAAAAGTAAACTTACATTCTCTATATCGAGTAAGGCTCCAAGGAAATAATTGTCCCCATAAGTCACGAGAATGGCTTTCTTCTTGTAACTATATTCGGTTCGGTGGTAACTCATTAGCATGCCTTCTTTTTTGAGAAAAGAATGGCTCTTCGCTTTCATAACGCTGTATAATTCTCTCAGCATCCTAGAAGAACATTTTGTTCTTTCTCCTCTCTTGAATTTTCTTCATCACTGCACATCATTCAACATCAATTCAATATCTTTTGTGTAGATCGACTCAGTCCATTAGGTTCAAAAGTCCAACTCTTTATTAGACACTATTGACACAAACTTGTCATACCACTTATGGATCTTATAATCGAGCTCATCCATGAATTTATGCCTATGCCTCATAATGGCAAAGTACTACTCATCAGGCTGCCTCCTAATTGTGAAGAAATATTAGAATAATTGTGGCATAGCCTTGACTTTGACTTTGACTTTGACTTTTTCATAGACTATCTCAAAAGCTGCCAAAAGCCTATATGTGTTTGGTGAGAACATAGTCGGTACAATTCGAAAGTAGTTGAAGGAGCCCTTTATAAATGCCAAGAAAGAGAAGTGCAACCCAAAATCCAAATATTTCAAGTATATGTGGAATTCGCGCTCTCTTGGTAAACATACTCTTTCCTCCTCTCTACCTCCTAAGATTCCATGTTCCAGGAAGTTCCTACCAAAATTTGTTGTAGTTTATGACAAGAACTCTATCAATAGCATTGGTAGTTCCATTTAGAGAGTCATAGAAGTAAGCTATATTGCTATATAGATATCTCACCGAGGATCTCCCTTCTTTATCCCTGAGATAATTATCTACCACAAGAGTGTTAGTCCGAGTGACTTTATCCTACCTTTCCTCAATGCTATCGGCCAAGTTATCGAAGGAACCACCGTCTTGCTCCTTATTTGAAGGGGAAAAGTGGCCTCAGTTTCTATCGTTTTGGAATCAAAGTGGATAAGTTGACTACTACGTTACGAACCATACCAAAATGGTTATGAAAAATGATATTGCAAAAGTTGAAGAATATGAGCGTAAAGACGAGAAAGCAAACAAAAGTTTAGAGATGCAACAAGAGAAATGTATTTTAATTGTGAACAGTCCTTTAAATATGGACACCTTACCCTCGTAACTACAAATTTGTTTATGATAGCAATGATGTACTGATTTGATAGTGGCACAAATTGTCAACGTGTGTCTTCAGACAAAAATACGATGGTTGACAACTTTATGATAGTTATTAGGTTTACGACGTAGTGATGACTAAGGTGATAGGTGTCATATCTCTAACTTTTGGTCTATTCAACAAGTAGGAAATTGAAAATCATGACCCTTCGATTAGAATGTGATCCGTCTTCCTTCCCACCTCACTCAACCTCTAGAGTACTACATGTTACTCCCTCTATCAAATTCTTGATTATGGGAGTTAAGGGGAAAATATTGATAGTCAGTTTTCGTTCACTTAGCTTAGCAAGCATTAATAGCTAAAAGATTAACTTACTCATCCATTTAGCTACCAACATGTCAAGTAATCCACATTCTATGTACCTTACCGAGTAATTGACATTTTCGGCATTCCGCTAAGTAACATAGATCTGTTCTTGATTTGAATTCTAGTTCATGGTGCAAATAGTTATTAAAAGTAAGGTTATATTACATAACTACATGCTTTCCCTGCACTTCAGGGAAGGTGTCTAATCAAGTGACTTCCACGTATCTTAACAGTTGTTCCGATAATTGTTGCTTCAGATATGAAAAGTCCCCTATAAATTCGAGAAAGAAACTATGTAAGGACATTTGATAACTCATAACCACTTACTTTACCTTTCTGATTCCTACTTATTGACTTAAGCATTGAAGTGACTGCATTAGGCTGACCCTAGTACTAAGTAATTTTCTTGTTTTTACGAAACATTTCCAACTCCCAAAAATCACCAACAACAAAGGCTAATAGACGACTAAAAGATTAAAAGAAGAAAAAAGGTTGATTAATTTTACTAAGTTAAATATACACTAATGTAATGTAAGACTTATCAAATATTATCATGTTTAGTTACTTTATGTCAAATTAGCAAAATAGAGGAGGTCATGCCTAGTTGTATTTGATTAATTATTTTTCCTTGTATTTCTCTCTCTTCCATCTCTTATAATTAATTATCTTCCTTTTATCTCTCTTCCCTTAATTTTTGATTCTCTCATGATCTTAATTATTTTCCCTACTTTCCTCTCCCCCCCCCCCCTACTCTTTCATTGTTTATTTTTAAGGGAACCTATCCCAAACTGCCACTCTCTTAGTCTTATTTTAGTTCTTCCTCTCTCATTATTTATTTTAAAAAACCCCTAACCTATGTTGTCTCTTTTTCTTCTTTCAGTTCTTCGTCTTCTTCTAATATTATATCTCTATCTCTATAAAAGAAATCCTGACAATAATAAAACCATGTGATTCAAACCCCAACTCAATGACTTTTCTCTCTTTTTCTAAAACTTTCTCTTCTTTCTAACCTACTTCTTCTCTAAAATAGCGTTTCAAAAATCAATTCAATGATTGATCAAAAGAAAAACTTACTTTCATAATCTATTTGCATATATTGATTTGTTGCTTAATGTTCTAATTTATGTGTTTTTGTATTTCTTTGTGATATGGAAAGAGAACGATGAAAGGGAACAATCTAGTGTCTTTTTAAGAAGAGAAGAATTATTGATTTCACTAAAATAAAGGAAGAAGGTATTCTTAAGTTTATGTAAGAGTTTTATTGTAGTAGACTCTATGGGTTGTCCAATGGAGACAAAGATTATTGAGAGAAAAATTTATCCCATGGAGATGAAGAATGTGAAGAGTAGATCTACTTCTACTAAGATTTTTAGGAACAATCTAGTGTGTTTTGTTGTTACTGTATTTTTTTTTTCCTTTTTTTTTGTCTAAATAACTATTGTTCTTTTTTTTTTGTTGACCCTATAATATGTTATTTTGTATCTAATAATCAATGTTATTAGATATAATTGGATTAAGTTGTTGTATTTGTAAGCTTAATTTCTAATTTGTTATTAATTTAATATAATATATTTTTCCAATGAAATGTACAGATATCATACATTTTAAAAATATTTTTTTAATGAAATTATAATATTTTTTATTTGGGGTTTTCATTTTTCAAAATTTCTATTCATAAGAATATTTTTTCCCATAATTTTGAATTCTTTTTTATTGGAAATGAATTTTACATTCAATTTTGAATAAATGGAAATGAATTTGTAATTATTTTATGACATTAATGACCGAATATATAAAAGAAAGAGTGTGTTGTATTGCTCAACAAGGAGAGAATAGTACATATGTATATTTATACAATGAGATAGCCTAATAACCATAGTATAAAATGAAGACTATTCTACCCTTATACACTATGATACATGTATATGCAATAATACATCCCCTCAATCTCATGGTGCAACAGTCAACGTGAGATTGGTATAGTAAGTAGAGAAAGCCATCATGGAGAGATTCTTAGTAAGCATATTAATACACTAAAATCATGTAAGTATGTATTTGACGACAACATGACCAAAGGCAACCATCTCTCGAGCAAAATGGTAATCCATGTCCACATGTTTGGTGCAATCATGTTGAATAGGGTTTTGAGATAGATACATAACCCTAAGATTGTCACAACAAAGTATGAGAGGTCTTTGAAGTGGAACACCCACTTCATGAGCCAAGTGGTATATCCAAGTGAACTTAACAATTGCATATGTTAGTGCTTTGTATTCAACCTTTATAGAGCTATGAGAGATAGTGGATTGCTTCTTCAATGTCTAATGGATGAGATTCTTACCAAGAAAGAATCCATACCTACTAATAAAGCAGCTAGTATTAGGATAGCTAGCCTAGTCAGGATCAACAAATGTTGTCAATGAGAGGCTGGAAGTTTGAGAGATGGGTAGGCCCACATTTACAAAGCATAAATTGACTTAATTGGTTGACTGTAAAATTGATGTCTGATCTAGTGATTGTAAGATATTGCAGTGTACCCATGATCTTATATGCATTTCAACCATAATTTGCTATGCTCATGCACATAGTAAGCATTGGTATCGATATCCTATGCCTTCTAATTTTCATCCAATTAGTCGACATATCCAGGCATCTAGATACAACATCTAGGAACATAGGGCAACAAGGAGTCACTTGGGAGTAAGAACCCTATCAAATTAGACTACACAATGTAGTAGTCTACTAATATCAAAAAGGGTAACAAGGAGCTATGTAGGAGTGGGACCCCCAACTTTTCTTTGCAAAATTAGACTATACACTAGAGTTCACCAAATCAAAGAGACAATAATGCCAAATTAGACTACACACTATCAAAATAGTTACAATATTTACGCAATATAAACATATATGCTTCTAGAAACTGAGTTCATAAAGACATGCTTTTTCTATGATCACTTGGAAGCCTCATTCTTAAAGTTTTGACCCATAGATCCTTTTTACGTGATGCCATGCCATACCACGATGTGCAATAACAACTTAAGTATATCACTCGACACAACCAATTTTTTAGTTTTACTCAACCTAGTGATCTAATTCTAGTTTCAAACTCTCTCTAGCAGAATTCTAGTATCTTACTTAAGGTTCACTTAGGTAAACACCTAAAAGATTGAGTTAGCAATCACTCAACTTCCCTAGTTAGAATAATCATTCGTAAACACAAATCATCACCCAACATAGCAACGTAACAGTTTAACTAGGATACAGTTACTGTCATTCAAAATCACTACATTAGCATCCACTATAGTAGCATATCAATTTGCCTAAGATATACTCATATTCAATCAACACAACATCAAACAGTACGTAATGTTATGAGTAGTAATGTATTTACTTCAAGCATAAGTTAGATCCATTTACTTGAGCTTAATAGTAGCATAAAATCGTAAGCTTCATGATGTTATCCTTCCATACTTATCACACCTATGAAAATGTAACATAGTCTTTAAATCAAGTATGAGTCAAACTCGAATTATTACAAGCTTCATACCATTATTTTAAACTTCATTTGGCCGTATCTTACTCATTTTTTATCCAATTTCAACAAACTTTATGTTGCTAGGATCGTTATTTTGAGCGCTATTAATTATCTTAAGAAACAAAATTGATCGATATTATCAAAAACTCAAAAATACCCTTTCGTATAACCGATTCGATCGAGCGTTATCGTAACTCCATAATTAACCCGATTAAGCTTTAATACTAAACTAAAACCTTAAAAATTATACTTTCTTAACTTGCCCAACAATCCTTAACATACCCTAAAGTGTTCATTTTATGTGGATTTGTCAAGTATTTTACTGATACCAATTAGTACATTACATATTAAGCTAATATATAGGTTTATACTAAGAAAATATACAATAAATAGTATATGAGCTTGATTAATTTCACAAAAAAACATATAGACTCACAAAAATATGTCGTTTAATTATTAATCATCAATTATACTAAACTAACTATTATCTACTTTTAAAAAAAATAATAGTTTTAGCTTGAAATTACAGAAAATTAAGGAAAATAAAAAAATTTATGTATCAGATAAAAATTAAATGTTCTAAATATCATTATAAACTTCAAAAAGTCTAAACATGTAGAGCTCATTCATTAATTTCATCAAAAACAAATTATTTCAATAATTTGGTAAAATTGACAGTTTTATTCAAAATCATTATAAGAAATAGTAAACATAATTAATTTAAAAAATTATTGTTACCATAATTAAATATGTATATTAGGTGTATTATATAAAAAATTGTGCTTGAAACAACATCATCTAATATTTATAAAAATTAGTTTAATTTTTACCCAAACAGTTATTTTGTTAAGGACCATGTACTTCTACTAATTATTTAATTAAAATAAAATTACGACATTATTCTAAACTTAAAATAACCCAAGAAAACCAAATTTTAGAATTAATTGACAACATTTGATGTTCTTAGCAAATTAAACAAGTTACGAGCAGAATTATGGTTCACCTGAACCGGTCGCCTTCGGCCACTCTATGGTCGCTGCTCTTTGTTGGAACATCTCCTCCAGCCACCTTCTATTGGACCTTTAAGCTACTCCAAGTCAAGTTTGTGATTTGATATATAGACTGTCCTAGACCTAATCCAACCCTGTTTCTTATTCTATTTTTATGTTAATTTTTTGTAATTTTCTAAAATTAAGTTCTTATGTATTCAAGTTCCTAAAATATTGCAAATGAGATTTAGAGTCCTATTTATAGGCTATACGATTTTTTCATGTAAAAAAGTAAAATTACACATGCCATTTTTCCCTTTTCCCTAAATACTATATGTCATTCTCTAAACAATCAAGTGTTAACTCATCATTTCTAATTAACCCTAGGCTGCTACATCATTGGATGACACATCTTTTCATTTTTTTTATTAATTTTCCATTATTTTATATTAATTTACCTTATTTTAATAATAATTTCTTATTATACATGTATTTAATATAAATAATTCATATTTTATGTTAATACACATAAATTACATATAATTTAACATTATTAATTATTTTTATAAGTTAAATAACTTATATCTAATATCTCATTATATCTAAATGCTCAAATTTCATGTTTTTTGTATTTATTGGCTTTAGCGATAAACTGAAGTTTTCTTAAATTAACATTTTTATACAGTTTATTTTGAGAAATTGACTTTACTTAAATTACTCGTCTAATTTTTCTAACCTTACTGTGAAGTTTGAAGTTAAATGGATAATATAGCCCGATATCATAAATTTAAGAGCTTAGATCCTAAGGTTATTAAACTAGTTGGAAAAAGTTGGGGTATTACAAGTGGTTTACTAATTAAGGGTAATTGTAAAGGTAAGAGATGGGGCATTGGTGTTTATCAATCTTGTTTCGATAGGTGTTTTAGCAAAGATGTACATGGAAAGGTAGATTGATGGAAGACTACTTGGTGGCTAATGTAGACTCATCTCAAGGAGGGATCAAGGAAATGATATCCTTTGTGGTTAGCAAAATACCTAAGGAAGATGCAAGGAGTGGATCTCGAGGATAATTTGTATGGGGTTAGTAGTGTGATGTTAGGATATCAGAGATACCCAAAGATCCATAGAAAGGTGTAATTAGGGGGTATATGATGAAGTACTTCAAATGGTAACTTATGATCAAGAGTGGCAAAGGGTAATCTGTTGATCATGTAGATTATAGTAATAGTAGCATCGACTCAAAAGTTAGGAGGCAAGTTAGCATGAAGATGAATGGTATGAGCAAGATCAGTGACATGATAATGCTTACGTTTAGCAATGTCATTTTTGTTGGGGCATATATGGGCAAGACAATTGAAGTTGTATGCCATTTTCTTTAACAAACATTATGAAAGCCCTATTAACATATTCACTACCACCATCACTACGAAATATTTTAATTCATATTGAAAAGTATTTTTAAACATAAGGCTTGAACTATTTAAAGTGAGAAAGAATTTCTGTTTTATTATGCATAGGAAATAATCACAAGTATCAAGTATAATCATCAATGAAAATTACATAATATTGAAACCTTAAATTCAACCTAATTGGCAATTGCTAAACATTATAGTGAATAAGCTGAAAGGGCTTCTATGTACAATGAGGTGATCATAGAAATTGTTGATGGGTTAATTTTGTAATGCTACAAGATAGAGATAGACTAGACAACTTAAAGGTGGACGTAATAAGGAGATGACGAGTTGTCATACGATTTCTTAGTGAGGATGATAGAGTCTATAGTGCCAAACATCATAAAAAATAATGGATGCAATAAGGGATTAAGGAGGCCTAGTAGAGGACAAACGAATGGGATAGAGTGGACATCTAGTTTGTTGGTGGATCAGAAGTTAACCCATTCTCGAGTCTTAAACATCGAAAGATGATTAATCAAATTTGATAGTGTAGTTATTATCATTACATAACTTGATGATTAATAGAAGATTGTATGCAAGGGAAGGGATATGCAAGACATTTTTAAGATATAAGGGTAGACTAATGGTATGAATAGTAAGATCACCCAAGTGAGCGATTTTTATGGAAGTACCTTTACTTACAATCATCTGCATAAAACTGATATAGGAGTCAAGTTTAACAGTATGCGTAAATCAGGAGTCATATGATCTGTTGCACCTAAATCTGGATACCAGATAGCCTCATTTGATTCACCAAGTGATAACGAACCAAACGATTTAGGAATGTTGGAATAAACATTGTTGAATTTGTAGTAATATTAGAGTGTAGAATGGCTAGATTGATCATAAATTTGATAAGTGATGGAGGAACAAGAATAAGAGCTAGATGAGGAGGTGATTGACATAGGATGACAAGGTGGGCAAGCAAAGGCATAAGAGGTGGTTTGTTGTCTTTAATTTCGATAACAATCAAAGGTAAAGTCATAAGTAAGGGAGTGACCATGCCCCCTAGATCTAGATCTATTGCTACCTTATCCTCAATTCTTAGACGGTGAAGATGTGGTTTGAGTATAGAGAGCCATAGGAATGGAAGTAAAGGAGTCATCATTAGCTTGATTCTTAAGCTATTGTTCTTAATTAATCAACTTAATACAGCCTTGGTTAAAGGTCAAAGCAACAGGTATATGGTTTAGAGTGGTGACAAGAGTATCATAATCCTTAGGTAAATCATGTAAAGCATATGTTATGAGATCTATGGAGTTGAGGGGTATAGCTAATGGAGGAGAGTTGATCATTGATCAACAATAGACTTTTATTTAAGGAGATAGTCCATCATAGTACTATTATTTAGGCATAGAGATAGGAGACACTATTTGAGTTCCATTTCTTTAGCCATTGTACTCTCAAGGAATCTTTAGCAGAGTGCTATCCATATGTCCTAAGAAAGTAATATATAATGGATCTTGATAAGGAGTTCAGTAAAGATTGTCACAAGTAGTAATGCATGCATGGTATGGTTGGTACAAAGCCATGTAGCATAGGCTAGGTTAACAATAGGTGGAAAGCCAATTGTGTAGGTAATAGTTGGTGGGGATGGCAAGATAGTTTCATCAATGTAGCAATACAAATTAGAAGATATCAAGTAAGATGTTATGACCAAGAGCCAAATTTAATTGTCATCTACTACAAGTTTAATGGGTACTACTATAGTTATATTGGTTACAAAGTTAATTATGAAGGTAGTATGTTCGGGTAGTTGTGTAGGTAAGGGAAAGGAAGCAATGGAGTAGTTGGCAAAAGGTATGTGTTGAATAGGAGGGTGTAATAGTGAGGGGAATTGTATAATGGTGTATGATTGATGGAGAGAAGAAGGAACATGGATGAAGTTTGAAAGGTTTACAATATCAAAAGCAAGAGGTAAGGATGGTAGAAGAGACATGGGAATTGATGGAATGGTGGGTATGGATATTGGACTAACAATAAGGTTGTGTTGTGAACAACTAAGGAGAGAGCAGCAATTGGAGATACAGTAGATGGAGAGTAGGATATTGTTATGGTTACAACAGTAAGAGTTGGCTATGGTTATAGTAGTGAGAGGCGGCTGTAGCGATTAGATGCAAGAGGAAACAATAGGGGTAGGGTTAATAACAACTAGATGGTCAAAGATGGAAGCTAATTGTAGCAACATGTTTTTTGGCCATTGAGAAAAAGAGATGAAGAAGTTTGTTAAGATAGTTGATGACGGTAGAAAAGTAAAAGAAAAAATAGAAATTTAGTGTATGTCTCATTGTGCGGCTTAGCTCTTATACCATAAGCGAGTATAGGAAAGAAAGAGTGTATTGTATTGCTCAATAAGGAGAGAGTAGTACATATGTATATTTATATAATAGGATAGCTCGATAACCCTAGTACAAAATAAAGACTATCTTACCCTTATATACTATATACATATATATATATATATATGTAATAATAATTAATAATGAGAAATGAATTCAATTGCTTTTTGGGTGTTTTTGCTATTGGTTTTCTATAGGGACCATTTCGCTATAGAAATGTCACTTTTCATAGGAACCACGTTCTTACTGAAGGTGTTAATAGTTTATTGTAGGGGACTTTTTATAGCAAGTTGGTCTTTGCAGATTATATTTCGTAGGTATCAAATCCCTAAAATGACATTAAAGTGCAATCTTTAGTAGCCCTTCTTTATGGAAAACTTGTTCCCTATGGAATGTAATGGTAGGGAACATTTAGCTTTTTGTAGGAACTTGTAGTCCCTACTAAGTTCAATTTTTTATAGTTGGCAAATGTAAGTTGGATGTACAACTAACATGTAAGATCCTAAGAGAGATTATGACTAATGAAAATACTAATGGAAATGAAACTTTGCCCAAAATGAATGGGCACAAAAATAAGTCCTAAAAGGAAATAAAAGCATCATGTTATATCTGTGAAAAAATATGAGAAAATTTTTTTGAAGACTAGTAAATGCAACACTTGAGATGTGTGTGCAATTTTAAAATGTCAAACACATGAATTATAAAGTATATAACTAATTACATAATTGATTACATGCAAAAACAGAAAATAGATATAAATCAACAATACAGAACACTGGTTTTATTTTTAAAACACCTTTTCCCAACAACTAGAAATCAACTTTGCTTTTGAAATTTTCCCATCAATAGCTTAAGGAGACCTTTTCCTAGCGATTGAGATTAGCTTTTCATTTGGTAAATCTGAAAGGAAAGGGTATGGATTTTTTTGTTAGAGCATGTCATTTAACTACTATTAAAGATGGTTGTTTATATTTGGATAACTATCTTTGTGTCACCAATGATAGAGTTAGAGAAGAAGTTAGACAAGACCTCACAAGAGCTAGAAGACTTTCTATGCCTAGCGATGACAACTTTCCTCAAGGGCAAGTAGCCAAAACATGGATTTGAAACTCTAAGAAGGGTGCTCAAGGAAGAATATCAAGTTATATTGTAAAGACCTGAACATGAGATTGTAAATGTAGTGTACAAACTTTCTAATGAATTTATATTTTGTATAAGCTTATGCAATTGTAATACTTTGTGAATGGTTCACTGTTATAAAGATTTCCACTGTGATTTGTTATATCAAATGAGAAGAGATTTAGAAAGCAAGTCTTACATGTTGTTGAATAATAGGTGAATTACAAGTTTTACTTTATCCTTAACTTAAGGATAATAGTAACAAACCGTGTTCAAGTATCAAAAGTTAAAAAATAATAATAAGTTTTAATCAAATGCCTAGAAGGTGAGATGTTATACAAAGTGGTTTTCATATTATGGGTATAAATATAATATGAAAATTTTAGACAATTCTACTGGACCTAGTGTGGAGAGTTACAACAACAAAAGCCACAATCTAAAAAGGTAGAGCAAAGTCAAAATATGAAATAACTTAATCCAAAGCTTCGCATAGTTTGGGAAGGCAAATAGCAAACATCAACCATTTTATTTACTATGTGCATGAAACTTAGATGTCACTCTAAAGTCTCATCATTCAAACAAACTAATTAAGATAATTATCAACACTAGCGTACTTAACATCGCAATAGAGCTTTGATGCCTCAACCCCAAACGACAACTCAATGTCAAAGTTTGTATGATCACCATTCACAAAAACAACATGATGGATTGATAATATGAGATTGATTGGAAATGTAGACTCTGCACAATGAACATACAGAGAATTAAATTAGTATAAAACTTGATGGCCTGATGCATATTGATCTTTCATAAAGAATTTATGAATCATGGCAATGGAAAAAAATAGTATGCAGGAATATTTACGGAAACCAGAATGATGTTAACCATTGATGTTTTTCAGAATTTGCTCCTTAGGTAGATACATCCTTTCCAATGTTTTCCCAATCTTTTTCTCCCAAAGTGACACAAGATCATTAAATGAGTAGATGTTGCTAGGAGGTCGAATGTAAGGAATTTCTTTCAATGTTCTTGGATCATCCATTGCTTTGATGGTGTACGTGCCAATGTCATTTTCGTTAGCTAAAATGGCTATAATTTAAAATGAGAACGCCGGATTAGCATATTGATGCAGAAGTGACAAAATCAACAAGGAAATGATAACAATTTTAGCGGAATACATACAAACATCAATAAGGAAAACAAACTTTTATCGACTGCAACACCATGCTAGAAACCCAAACCTACCTCAAAAGCTAGCTTGCAAACTGGAGGGTTCAAACATGAAAATAAGCACCATGTAGAATTTTTGAAGAGGTAATATGAAACTCTAAAGCAAACATCAACAATAATTATGTAACCTTTGGGATTTCCATCCCCTAAGATGACAACTTTATCTCTGGGGGGAGTGGTGGCTCCTAGCTGACACATAGTTGGAAGGAAGTAGCCAGCAAAATAGTTGGAAACTACATATGTATAAGGAATTCCTTCGAGCTCAATAAGTCGGCGGATCTTAGCCTTCCTTTCGAATCCTTATTTAGTTGGCTCAACGGCGCTGACACAATTGCCATCAGTACCGAACTCTGAGGGTAAGAATATCTGCTCAATGATATAACATCTAGAAGATAAGAATGCACTAAAAGTACAGCCACTCAATGCACTAAAATCAATTTAATCCTCTATTTTGCATTCTTAATGTGGAACTGTATTATTGTTCCAAAATAAAAATTCAATCTGGAAAGTCAATGCAAATTCAGATTCAATTACTCATCGCCCTAAGCAGCATAGACGACAAGGCAAGATCTATTCATAAGCCATAATGATAGGGGAATAAAAAGCAACAGCCATTCAAACCTGAACAAAAAATTTTTCAGATAATTATTTTGCACACTTATTCGATATATATTATAATAAATACATTATAATTGACAAATATAGTCACAGTAGTCTTAAAAAATTGTGGTGACAAGTAACATTTAGTAGCAAATGATGGTGGGTAGCGAAGGTTACAGCTAATGACTAGTGGTAATGATTAATAATTGCAAATAATATGTATGAAAAATGGGGAACGATATTTTTCATCAATCCACGTTTCTAATTAAAAATGTTCGGCTATTGCAAAAGAACATTTTGGAAGCTCTTAAGATTATTGCCATAATATTTGACAATTATAGAATTTTGATTATGGAAAACTTTCGAAGAAAGCAATAAGAACAATTTCTGCGAAAGAAACACATTCCGAGTACAATGGAAACACACCTTAACATTTCCAGCTTCCTCAATAGCAGCAATTATCTTGTCTTGTTCGCCGGTCAGACTTGCACTAACTGCAGAGATGACAATGTCAACTTGCTTTATCGCCTTCACTAAGCTTTCACGATCATACATATCTCCCTGTGCACAAAAAATAAATAAATAAAGCATCCATGATTAAGGAACGTGCCATTCCAAGTTATCATCCCCAGGAAAAACTTCTAAGCAAAGTAAAAGCATGCTGCAAGCGCTCTTGAAACTTCACTGCCAACTAAAATACAAGCAAATGACAAGAAAACAAGGAGAGGTCTCCTGTAGGTGTTCCAAAGTGCTAGTAATCCATTTGTCTTCAGTAGATTATGACAAGCATATAGAACAGCAGAAAGAATACAACACTACAAAGCTTGGAAGCTAGACATCAAAATCTACTTATTATGGTGCTTTCTAAAATATATTTTTTGACGGAATTACAAGAGACAGTTCGAATAATTTGCCAAATTATTGTTCTGAACGAGGAGTTCCCTTCACATTGCAAACTTGGCTCCATATGACTGCGCACCTAGAAAGCCCTATAATGTAAACTCACTTCCTGCATTTCAGTAATAATAGAGACATCTACCTTCTAAGTGAGTACTTATATCATAAACCTTTAACGATTTTATCAACGATCATAATAGTCTATTTGGTAAGTCAGTATTCATATTGAAATCACCTAATATTTAAAAAATATAAAAAATAATGAGTATCTAAATAGAATAATTAAACTATTTGTATAAATAGTAATAACTACCTAAATTGACTATTGATTTAAACGAAATCTCAAGTTTGGGTCTTTTTTTGTTAATCACATATAACTATTTCGTTTTAACTTTGAATTTTATTTTTTGAAATCGATTTTTATCATTTTCTGACATACTTCTATATAGTAGGGTTGTTTTGGACGTTATGACCCACAATTTTTATTATGGTCTAAAAATATTATGAATTTTATTATTTTGACTTAATTAATTATAAATTATTACTTTAAGCTTTTCTTTACAAATTTATGATTTGATAAATATCTAAATTTTATATTTTAAATTTTTCTTATTTTTAAGACAATTTTATCATAATTTACTTATTTTGCTATTTTTCTAAGATTTAATACTTATTTAATTAATTTTTACTATTTTAATAACTTTCCAAGTAATTAATTATTTTAGTATTATTATTATTATGAAGTTAATTAAATTTTTATTAAGTGCTGACATGGTAGCATGAGAAGGTGCCACGTGTAATTTTCGTGAATTTGTAAATTTTCCATATTTTCCCATTTTGTATTTTTACTCAATATGTATATAATTATATTTATTATTAGATTTTTGAAAACTAAATATTTTCTAAATCTTTTAACTTATGGCACATATACTTATATATATATATATATACTATCTTATCTTATTTATTAATTTAGTATTATAGTATCTTATATATGTACCCATATATTTACATATACTATACCATTAATATGCATATTATTATACGTATATATACTTATGTCAAATAATAATATGACCCCAAGTATACTCCATATGTTATACGTATGTACACGCATATATGATATATATATATATGCTTGGATTTTTATATTTATACATACATATATATATTTATTGAAAATTCCTAATATATATACTATCATATATGAATATTTATGCATATATAGCCACTTCTATATATATATATATATGTGTGTGTGTGTGTGTGTACGCATACATATATAATGTACACAAATCATTTTACTAAATATTTGTAGATCAAATATGATATGTATGAATACTAAAATATACTTATGTATTTATACCTATGTGAACATATGAACATAAAGAAATACTAATTTAACATATAATTCTAAGTCTTAATAGAAGAAAATTACAAAAATCCATTAGATTTACAAAAATCCCTAAATACATATATTTCTACAAAATACATATACACATAAAGTATATAAAATTTAATAAAATACATACTCTAAAAGGCTACTAAATTGCTCCTCTTGATGTTTTGATGTATGGTTATCCCAAATGCTTCTTCTTCTTCCTCTTATGTTTGTGGAAAATAAAGAAGGAAATTGAGAAAAAGAAAATTAGTAGAAGAGGGAAATGGATGGCAAATTTTTGGTAGAGTTGTGTTTTGCCTTTTGAGAATTGATTTTTGAAGGAGAACTAAAGGAAAAGTCAAAGAAAACGAAGTGTGAACCACCTAGTATGGAAAAAAAAAGCACAATTCAAATGAAAAGAAAAAGAAAAGAGGATAAGGAATGCATTTATCGTGATTTGATTTATGCTTATCGATTGCCTTGTCATCATCTTCTTAATTAAGCACATGAAGAAAACAAAATGCACATGGGTAGCTAAAACAAACTTTGATAGTTCAATATGGCAAGGAAAAAGAAAAGGATAAAGAAAGGGAAAAGAAGAAAAAGGAAAAATAAAAATAGAAAAAATTTAGACTCTTTTAAACATAAAAATTATAAATTTAGTAATTATGAAATAATATTAAAATTTTATAAATTTTATTAATTAAATTGTTACCTATTATATTTATAATATTTAGGAGTTATCTCAACGTATTCGTTAACAATTTTATGCAATTACGCTTATTAGTTAATAATTGTATTTGTTTAGGGTTTTATTACTATTAGGGTAAATTTATTTATTTTATAAGCTTAAAGTCTTAGGTTTAGGAGTTTTATCAAGTTTGAATTCAATCTCAAGTATTCATGCATGTATAGGGTATGGGGTTTTTGTTCGCGATTAAGATTACGATCAAAATTTTAGAGGTTTTTATTACTTATAATATATTTAAATTTATAATATAATAAAATTTTTATCTTGCTTAGCCTTAATGACTTATAAAGTTATCTACAATACTAAAGTTCAATTCTACTCTCAAATTGCTAAATTCATGAGGTTTAAGAGATAAACTCGGTAATACTCCTTTAAGCTAACTATCTTAGGTAAAATGGGCAAAGTGCTCCTAAAGCTGGCTAAAACTCTAAATTGAAACCTGGTAGTACTCTTTTGGGTTAACTAACCTAAGCAAGTGCATCTTTGATAAATTAGCAACCCTAAATGAAATCAATGATGGGAGAAAGCATCCTTTAGGCTTTCTTGAGAGGAATTGGTAAAAGAAAGTGCCTTATAGGCTCGCTAAAAGGAATTGATGATGAAAGGAAGCACCCATTGAGCTCACTTGAGGATTCGATGAAGAGAAGCATCCTATGAGCCCACTTGAGAGAAATTACTAAAGGAAAGTGGCCTACAGCCTTACTAAAAAAGAAACTGATGAAGAGAAGTACTCTATGGGCTTGTTAAAAGAAACTGATGACGAAAGGAAGCACCCTTTATGCTCACTAAGAGAAAGTTGGTGAAGGAAGAACCTTATAGGCTCACTAAAAAGAAATTGATGAAGAGAATTACTTTATGGGCTCGCTATAAAGAATCAATAAGGTGAGTACTCTATGGGCTCGTTAAAAACCCTAAGGGAAAATGACACAAGAGGGGGTAGCACTTTGAAAGTTGGATAGCACCCTAGAAAGACAGGATGACACCCTAAAGGCTAGCAAGATCCCTAAAAATGAAATATGGGATAGTACCCTAAAGGCTAGCTGAATTCTTAAAAACAAAATAAAAAAGGGGACAGTGCTCTAAGGGTTGGCTTAAACCCTCAGAGAAGTTGATGAAGGATTGAAGAAGTAAAAGAAGGAAAGCAACCAATTTGAAAAACTTCTTAACTTGAAAAAATACTTACAGGAAATTATCGAAAAACCATTTATGAAAAAGGCATTAAGGATAGATCCCTTGATTTGAAAAAGAGTTAAAGGATATTAAAAGCTGCAATTAGGGAGGAAATGATCTAGACTACTATGGTTAATTTGAAAAATGTAACCATCTTCAAAAGAAAACAGATGACATGAATTGAAAGCTTGGTTACTGATACAAGGCAAGTGCACCTATCAGTTTTAATAAAGTGGATGTGAGTCCAAGTAGATCCCGCAGAGACCTCAAATACTAATACTAGCCCTAACTCTATTATCAAACCGTAAAATTGTGATAGGTTGAATGAATTAAAAATACTAAAATTAACAAATTAATTTAATTATGAGACTTGATTAAGTAATTTAGAAAGCGATAAAATTAAGAATGACTTCAACAATGCAAATAACGTATTTAGTAATTATTTCCCCTAGTGTTTAACATGTGACAGCTTAAAATATATCCAATTCAATCTCTATATTCTAGACCAGAAGGATTCACAATTAAAGTTAACACTTTTCTCAAGCGTATTAACCCTAATCCTAAATTATTTACTAGAATCTCTTTACTTAGTAATATAATTCAAAATTACATTAATGTATAATGAATTTCTACACAAAAGAATAACTTTCCAGAAGAAACATGTATCTTATCTCTAAGTACACATGTAATTCTCTCTAATTATGTCAAGATCTCATTACACATATGATTTCTCAATCATCATGCATAATATCATAGATTGATACCCTAGAAATATCAATTAACAATTAAAAAACTTTATTGAATCAAGAAAAGATAGAAATTTTATTGAAAATTATCAATAAATCTAATAATCACATGAAACCTTAAGTTCCACAATCCTAAATATAAGAATCTTAAGCTATCATAATGAAACTGAAAATGAATTACAACAAAATCAAGAAATAAATCATGAAAAACCCCTTTTGTTGATGAAAAATTTCTTTAATCTTGAAGTTAGGTGTTGCTTTCACTTTTTGCTCCTCCTTCTCTTCAAGTCTCTTCTCTTTTAAATGTTCAAAATTATGTACGAAACCCTAGTAAGTCCTTTTATAATGTATTGTAAAGTTTCTTTTTTTGTCACCAAACACAGCCTAGGATACAGTTGTGTCCTCAGGTTGTATAACTTACTGACCTTAAACAAAAAATCTTCTTGGATGGACACAGCCTAGGGATACAGTTGTGTCCTAAACTATGTAACTTTCTAACCAAAATTTGCCCCTTTCTCTTATTATTTATGTAACTTCAAAACTTCATAACTCATTCATTTGAACTCCAAATTGAGTGAAACTTGATTCCTTTTCTTCATTTTCAATCCGAGAACACGTTCAAACCTTGAAATCAAAATTTTACTCAATTAAGTATCAATTTCTTTAAAGAAAACCAAAGATGTATAAAAATACTATAAAATCACCATGTAAAATGTGTTTAAAATAAGAATTATTAGTTACTCGAGTCAACATGGATGGACAAAAATTTTGTGATAAGCCTTTGCTTTCTCTCTCTTCCCTTTTTTTTTCTTGTCTATTTTTTTTTATTTGAAAGTTTGCCGATGGGTATAAATTCTTACTTAAGGAATAATTTTATAACCACCCTTATCCTTAGTAATCATGTAGGGTTTCTCAATGCCCTTAACCTTAAGGCTTTCTTAAGGGGCTTTGCAATTTTAGACATTCCTTTTCTAAGGAAAAAGGTAACCTACGATTAGTTTAGTTGAAAAGGACTTCCTTGCAAACTCTTAGTCTACATTTCACTACAATCCCAAAATTATAGTTCATTTTGCAAGTGATATGCCTTGATCAATCGATTAAGTCTTTTTCGATTTAATATTATGAATTTAGGCTTTGGTCAAAGGGTTACAAAAAGGACTAATGAGAAGGCTTATTTTGAAAGAAATACTATTATTTATCTCAAGTGTATAAGTCAAGAACCTTAGGGAAAAAATAGAAGTATGCTTACCTTAGTTTCAAAATTAATTTTTTAAAGATAAATTATTTTTAAGATCAAAAGAGTTTTTACTATGTAAGGGTAATATTGTGCATAGGAAGGCCTTATATGATTCATCACAAGTAAGAGAGGCTTCAGAGTGGATATAGAGATTTTAGGTTTCTAGTCTTTGGAATGTGATTTAGGGCCTTGTGTTTCTAAGCCTATGTAGGCTTTGACTCTCGGCCTTTTGATTTGGCTACCTCTATTGGGATATGATATATCTTTTTAGGCTTTCATCTTATACTTGGGCCCAATTTTTCAACCTCTTTTCTTCTCTTTTCTTTTCTTTTTTATTATTATTACTTCGCCCCTACCATCTGTTGTTGTTCTTTCTTTACTTTTAGCCCCAAGGATGATTGTCTCCATTGTAGAGTTTTTGCCTTTTAAGTGATTTAGTAAGCTCAAGCAAGGAGTGTATAAGCTTGAGGTGTTTGAAAAGGAATTGTCTCTTCTTCATTTTAAAGAAAAATAATTTATTAGAAACAAAATTTGTTTTTTGAAATAACGTTAGTTAAGCAAGCATAACCAATTTTACCCTTATCTTCTAATCAATAACCCTATTGTCCGAATTGCGCCATTATAGGGTGGTTCTTGATAGGGTTTAAATTTGAAAATACTCCAAATAAGTCCAATGGGTTGACTAAGAGATAATTGTGTTTAGGATTTAAAAATGAAAATCTAACTTCATTTTAATCTACGTATCACATTCAAAGTAAACCCCCTTTAAGAGATGAGTCCAATGTATCCTTGCCATTAGGTTACTCAACTCTCAAATGGTTTGAGGTTAGTGTATAGGATATAGTTTGCCTCTTCTAATCCTAAAATTTTTTGAAAGGTAAGTTACCAGTTCCCTAAAGAAGATTTCATTATTTATCTACCCTAATGCCCTATTCCCTAACATTTAACTTTATGTTTTGGCTTGGTTTATGGTTAGGCTTAGCTTCCCAAAAGCCAAGGGTTTTGGCTTGGCTTAGTTACCTTTGTAGGCTGAAGATTGTGTTTAGGCCAACTACCTCGATAAGCTATGGTTTATGTTTAGATTAGCTGCTTGGCCAAGTGGCTTGCTTTTAGGTAAGTTACTTGAATGAGCCATCAAGCTCGTGATTATGTTGAATGGGCCAAGAGGCTCGTGTTGGCTTCCTTAATAGGTTGAAGGACCTCAAGTGGGTTAAAAACCAAGTCTTTGGGTTAGTTACTTGAGTAAGCTAAAGGCTTGAGCTTATGTAAGCTCCTTGAGCCCATAAGGATTTATAGTCGTCAGTAACTTTTCTTCTCAATTTTATTTTTTCAATTTTTATTTCTTTTTTTTTCCTTTTTCTTTTAGAGAGAGAAACAAAGATAAAGTCTTCTTTTATAGAAAATAATTTACAAATAAGGACGGTGATTTTTAAGATTCTATTTACAAGTTTATGAGATTTTACATTTTCAGAATGGAAGGGAATAACAGTTAGTTAAATGCCTATTGAAGGATTATTCACAAAGAAGGGAATGCTAAAGAATAAAGAACAATGAATTGAAGAGAACTTTATTATTTTGAAAACTCAAAATACAGAAAAGAAAGGTAGAGAACCTAACATTTATTTTGAAACTTAATATTTATTCTAAGCTCTTTAGATGTGAATTGGAATAACTCTACATTAAGTCTCGTATACGAGCTTTAAGGTCCTCCATCATCTCATAAATATCCCCAATGACATGTGCTAGAAGGGACCTTAAGGCCCGATTGTGATATTCAAAACACTTAAGTTTTTCCTTTAAGTGGCCTATCATTACCCTAATTGTTTATTTGGTTATCTACCATTCTAGGTCTACACATTTTATGGATAAGAATCAATCATCAGTGCAACAAAAGAAAGCACGTGGAAATATGTAGATTTTAAGATCGTTTGGGCTAATACATTACTTCTTAAGTCATAACCTTATTATTACTTTCAAAAAAATTGATTACAAAAACTCGTGATCGATTAGTAGGGTTACAATTTCTTAATGATAATGTATTAACTCCCACTTGAAGGGGAGTATGTACAATTGGGGTAGTTTCTAAAAGGTCCTTAAGCTTTGTGACTTCACTTGTTTTTAAGAAAACACTTTCATTTGTCACGTTATAGCTTAAGTGGGGTGGCCTAATCATCATTAACTGGTGGTTACACCATAACACTTGGAGCCTACAATAGCCCCTCTCCTAAGATCTTAAGATGGCTTAGGTTTGATTATATCTACCTTATATCCCTTATGTAAATATTCTCCCTTGTCCTTAGTATAATGCATGCAAAATGAATATGGCAAAAAGCAACATCTATTTATGTGAACTAAATAAATAAACAAATAATAAGGGTATTTAAAAAAACAAACTTAATTTTAGAAAGTATTTTATGTGGCTAACCCTTTTGACATCCTTAGTAGAGTCATCAAGTTATTAAGCCTGGTCTTTTCCTCCTAGTTTTTATAAATTAAGTCTTCTTTAAGTCGATCAATATTCAACCTTACCCATTTAATATTAAGCCTCGACTAAGGTTTAAAGAAAATCGAGTCTTTTAATTTTGAAAGCATTTTAGAGCTGCCACCCGACCGAAGTTGAGAAAAAGAGTTAAGTTATAATCAATTAGAAGGATTGATTATAACTTAGCTATTGATATTTCTATAAAACCGATTTTTATTAAAATGATTTTTGAAAACTAGAGATCTAGATTTAAGAGCTAATTTTTTAAAACCTAAATGGGTACCACTTTTATTCTCTCTGAATTTAAATTCACTTTTCAATATACCCTTATAATGAAATCTATCTACATTTTAATTCCAAAAAAATAAAGTGATCAATTATTTATAGAAGATGGAAAAGGAAAATTTTCCATATTTTAAGTCATCCTGTACTTACGTATGAGTGCCTACATATTGGCTATTTAGGATTAGACTTCTATATTTGATTCAACAAAAACTTTAGCAAGAAGGTTGATTTTAATTTTTAAAAGGAGATTGGGTTTTAGTTTTTACCCATTTCAATTTATTTAACGAAATTTTCTAGGGGTCCTAATTAAGGCTTTATTTTTGGGAAATTCTAAATAGGGTCCTAATTTTGAAAAATGATAATTTACTTTTATTTATTTGAAAAATAATTATTCTACGTGATAAAGTATTTTTATTACTTTTTTTTTTGTTAAAACATGAAAACTAAGTGCTTCTTCCTTTTTTCCTTCTTTTTGTTTCTTTTTCTTTGGTTTTTTTCATTTTTCATTTTCTTTTTTTTCTTATATTTTTTTAATCATTACAAACTACTATTACAAGGAAATAAACACATATATAAATCAAACATATTAAATTAACTAATTAATTAAAAAACTATGGGCCAAACCAAATTGCAAATAGGGCTATAGGTCGGTATACTGTATGAATATGAATTTCGGTTTGGACTAGGTTAAGGAGTTAGATTTAGGTCAAATGACTCAATTTGGAGAAGAAGGCAATAGCGTCGATAAGGGTGCTCCAAGGCGATTCTAGGTGGTTTTTCAAATGGGAAATGGGATTTTTATGTGTGTTAGATTGGTGAATATGGGCTTAAGGCAAACACCACAGTGTTTGGATATGGCTTAGCTAGTGGTATAAGGTGACTGTCATGATAGAAATCTAGGTTTAGGTTTGGTTGAGTGGATCAAGAATTGGTATGGTTGATTGCAGTTGGGTTTGTAGTTTGGTTGAAGGGGATGAGGCTAATTAGTATTCGACGTATGTGTATACCATGGTTGTTATGTGCATATCACATTGGTTAAGGTATAGGTTAATGTTGAAAGAGGGTGAAGGTTGGAGTTAGGATCTATGTTGGTTCCCTATTGGGTATGTGTGCATAAGATAGACATAATAGTGGTCGATTGTTGGCCGAGTGTTTAAGCATTGGATTTAGATTTGTCATAAGCAAGAGTGGCCAAGAGAAGTGATCAGATGAGGGGTTAGGTTATATGATTGTTGATGTCAATGTGTATATAGCGTATTAGAGATGTATACGTGTTCATGGGTTTGAAAGAGAGAGGTCAAGGGGAAGAAGCAGATGTCCAAGGGAGAGAGAGAGCGAGACAGTGGTATATGTATGGTTCTTGTGGTACGTAGGCTACTACAGATCATAGCGAGGTTATATGGTGTTTACAATGGGACATGAGCAAAGTGAGATAGAGAGCCCTAGATTTGTTGCCTGTGTATGTGTTCTCTTTGTAGGGAAGAATTTTCAAGAGCTTGAGAGGACGAGGGTGGTCTTTTTATAGTGTATGTCGTATCTTTAATTTGGAGAAAAAGAATCAGATTCAATGTTGATTATGCTTGTTTTTTTCTTTTTTCATCACTAATTCAATGCCCTTAAATGATTGTATTTAGATGTATTTTAACCCCTAATCCAAATTAGGTTATGTCTAGTTTGTTAATCTACCATCAATTTAGTGAAACTAAAATAAAAAATGGCTTGAAATTGGTGCTGAAATGGATTGATCAAGGATGGAATGTGAGAGATTTTGGAGAAAAAGAAGGAAGATCGAGGAAAGAAAAAGAAAGAAGATGGAGGAAAGAAAAAGAAAGATGCACTAATGTAGCGTTATCAAACAACGAGGAATTGCCTTACGTCTTAAAAGACATATAGCAATGACATAGCGACATGTTGTTGGTAGTCAATTTTCATTCATCTAACACTTCTCCTTTCATAGGCCGAGATATTAAGTAATCGACTCTCTCTACATTTACACTGGATAGATGACACAAGGAATTTATGTCAAGTATATGAAGCATTCTTGGTTTGAATTCAAGTTTATAGTGTGAACAGTTATCATAAGCACAATTATATTTCATAACCGCCTACTATCCCTACATATTAAGGGAGATGTCAAGTCAAGAAGTTTCTATGTGTCTTAACAGTTATTCCAACAACTGCCTTAGACACTACAACCATCTATAAATACCGAAAAGAAACCCTATAAAAGCTCTTTGACACTTCTTATTCACATACTTACTATACTAAGTTACCTTACTAACTTAAGCATCAGAGTAGTCGTACAGGACTCACCCGATACCAAGCATTTCATTTTCTTTTGCAGGATCTTTCATCGTCATAAAATTCACTAACAACAATTGGCACCATTTATTTTTCTCTAAATATGACCACATGGTTAAAATTAGGATGACCAGAAGTATAGGTGCTGGTACTTCCTCCTAACACCCTGAAGAGGGGAGTCAGCATGCTAGTGAACAACAATTGGCTCAACTCAAGCAACTTTGTCTCAATTTAGCCAAAGAAAATTCTGAGTTAAAAAAAAAAACATGAACAAATCCTAACCTTCTTCATAAAAGCATTCACCCAAATCAAGACAAAGAGCATGATGATCATGATAAATAGTACCAATGATTCCATTTATTCACTTGAATTGCCAAAAAAGCAAGTTGAGGTTCCAATGAAACCCTCAGCTCCTACTTTCAAGAAGATTGATAAAGGCAAGCAAGCGCAGCACATGCATCATACGGGACCCTCGAACGTCAGTACCCCTGCTGCAGTGATCAAACAGTTCCAAATCAAGAAAAGTCCCTTCATCCTAAAAATTTTGGAAGAAATAATACCTTAGCACATTAAGCTACCTTAGTTCAAAACATATGATGGGATGAAGGACTCTAAGGACCACTTGGAGTACTAACATACACTGGTGAAGTTACATGGTTTAAGTGAAGCGGTAACCTATCAAGCCTTTCCTTCAACCTTGAGGAATGCAGCTAGCACATGGTTCAAACACCTAAACCCAAGTACCATTTCATGTTTCAATGAACTAGCAAAAGTGTTCCTTTAACACTTCCTTACTAGCAAACTTCCTATTAAGTACTCTTCAATCCTTAACACCATCAAACAAAAGTTCGATGAGTCAATCAGGGATTATTTTTCCAAATTTATGGCCGAGATGGTCCAAATCCCAAAATTGGATTGAGTATGGTCCTCAACGCTGTAATTGATAGAGTTAAGCCTCATAGAGACTTTTTCAAGTCTCTTGAAAAGAACAAGCCAAAAACTTTCACTGAGTTTAAGGCTAAAGCCACCTTATACATCCAATAAGAATATAACATAAAGCACGATGAGAGGCTAATTAGAGTAGAGGAGATGGAAAGAATGACAAATGGAAACATGAGAAGGATAGACTTGGTACGAACAACCTTCAATGGCATATCTAAAGGCCAAGTTTTCTACTCCCACAGGGGTCGGTGTGTGCAAAGGGGATCAATAATTGGTACAATCTTATATATAAGGGCCCTAAGACAAGAGGAAGTATTTCAAGTTGAAACCTATCCAGAAGGTAAGTTAGTCGGCATAGAGAATGCCAAGAATGATACAAAGGAAATTCCATTGGAAAATGATCTCGAGAAGACAACAAGGATAGGAAAACCCATGTCAGAAGATGTTTGGCAAAGTCTGATTGAATTCTTGCAAGCCAATGTTAACCTATTTACATGGTCACCTTCGGACATGCTGGGTATTCCAAGGGAAGTTATGGTATACAAGCTTTAGATTGACCCGAATGTGAAGGTGGTCCAACAGAAAAAGAGATACTTTGCACCAACGAGACAAGTAGCAATAAAAGAAGAGGTCCAGAAATAATTGAAGGCAAGATTCATCCAAGAAGAACCTTATACGACTAGGCTAGTAAATTGTATGCTAGTCAAGATGTCTAATGGCAAGTGGCGAATGTGCATAGACTTCATAGGTCTCAACAAGGCCTATCCTAAGGATTATTTCCTACTGCCAAAAATAGATCAGATGGTAAATGCAACCACAAGACATGCGTTGCTTTCTTTTATGGACACTTTCTCTGATTACAATCAAATCAAGATAGACTAGGTAGATGAAGTCCACACATCTTTTGTTACCAATTTTGGAACGTACTATTATACGGTAATGCCCTTTGGGTTAAAGAACGTTGGTGCCATATACCAGAGATTAGTAACGAAGATGTTCAGATCACATATCCATAGGAATGTTGAAGTATATGTGGATAACATGATTGTGAAGAGCATGAAGGAAGATCAGCATCTCACTGATCTAGAGGAGACATTTGTCACATTGAGGAGATATAACATGAAACTCAACCCATAAAAGTGCATTTTTGGCGCAACATCAGGGAAATTTTTTCGGTATATGGTTACATGACATGGCATCGAGGCCAATCCGAGAAAGATTGAAGCCATTAAGAATATAAAATCACCTTGCATGGTCAAAGAGGTGTAGGAACTCACCAGGCGGATTGCCGCCCTCAACAAATTCATGTCAAAAACTACAGATAGGTGTATAGAATTCCTTAAAATTTTAAAGAATCCAAAGGAATTCAACTGGACCGATGATTGCGAAAGAGCTTTCAACGAGCTCAAGGAATTTCTTACATCACTCCCAATACTCTCGACACCTATTCCTAGAGAAAATTTATACTTATATCTATTAGTCAGCTACCGAGCACTTTCCTCTATACTAGTCTAAATTGACAGTAAAGGGCATCGACCCGTTTATTACATGAGCCATGTTCTGTAGGGGCTAAAGCTTCGGTACACAAAGATTAAAAGCTTTGAATTAGCCGTGGTTCTCTCGACGAGAAAGTTGAAGCCATATTTTGAAGCTCACCAGATTATTATCCTCACCAATCAACCATTGCGGTAAGCATTGCATCGACTTAACTCCTCGAGGAGAATGATGAAATATGGCACTAAAAGCCCAAGTACTGGCAGATTTTGTAACCAAATTCACTAAAGAGGAAAACTATGTGGAGATTGTAAGAAACCTATCTGGTTTCTTTATGTTGATTGTTCTTTGACACGAGAAGGAAGTAGTGTACGCCTAGTTCTTCAAGGCCCCCATAATGTCAAAGTTCATTACCTTTTGAAATTTGGATTCCTAGCTAGTAACAATGAAGCAAAGTACAAAGGTCTAATTGCCGGATTGAAACTAGCAAAAGAAATTAGTGCTGAGAAACTCAAAATGTTCTTTGATTCCCAACTGGTTATAAATCAGGTCACCGGAAGTTACACAACAAGAGAAAAAGAGCTGAGCAAATACCTATTGGTGGTATAAACACTCGCAAAAGAATTCTTATCTTTCTCCATTCATAAAATTCTGAGAAGCAAGAACATTGCTACCGACAAGCTGTTGAAGTTAGCCAATATGGCATTCCCTGAGCTAAATGAGAAACTTTTTGTTGAGTTTCTCCTACAGAAAATCTTATCCAATCTCTTGAAAAGTTATGAGTTAGCTCCTTACCCAAGAAAAGAATCATGGATGGATTCCCTAATGAATTATCTAAAAGATGGTACTATCCCTGATGACAAAAAGGAGACGCGAAGATTAGCTTACCAAGCTGCGAACTATACATTGATTAATGGTCAATTGTATAAGTATGGCATATCTCAACCCTACCTTTGATGAATTTCCCTGAAGGATGCCCAAAAGGTGTTATCTGAACTACATGGTAGCATATGCAATAATCATGTAAAGGCATAAACACTGTACATTTAGGCACTGCAACTCGATTATTATTGGCTAACTATAAGAGAAGATGCAAAGGACATTATCTGGCAGTGTCCTCAATGCCAAAAGCACAAGTCCCTGAGTAATGTACCTGTAACTAAGTTATGTAACCTAACCAACCCTTGGCCTTTCACCTAGTGGGGTCTAGATATTCTCGAACCCTTTCTAAAGTCTACTGCCCAGCGACAATTTGTCATTGTCGCTATGGACTACTCTACCAAATGGGCTAAGGCTGAGGCTATAATAAAGATCATTGAGTAGAAAGTGGAAGCTTTTGTCCTCAATTCCATCATATCAAGATTCAAAGTTCCCTACATGATAATTATAGATAATGGCCTGCAATTTGACAACGATAAGTTTCAAACATTTTGTGATGGACATGGCATTCGGCTCAACTATATGTCTATAATGTACCCTCAGACAAATGGATAAGTCAAAGCTGTAAACAAGATCATACTACACAGCTTGAAATGAAAAGTGGATCAAGTTAGGGGGAAGTGAGTCAATGAACTATCGAACATCCTCTGAGGATACAAAACCACTCACTGAACCATAACGGGAAAAACACCATTTAAGTTGGTCTACGATACTGAAGCCGTGTTGTTGATTGGGCTGGACTTGCCTAATTTGCGGATGCATAATTTTGATGTTATGCTTAATCAAGTCAGATTAACAGCAAATCTAGACATTATTGAGGAATTCGAGACAATGCAAGAGCCAAGATTGTAGCATACTAGCATAAAGCAACAAGATAGAACAATCAGAAAGTGAAGCACAAGGTTTTCCAACCCAGAGATCTGGTTTGTCGTAAGATGGAAGCAATTGGTATGCGAGCAAATCAAGGAAAGCTCAACACGAATGGGGAAGATCCTGTCAGGATCTGAGAAGTCGTTGCCGAGGGGGACTATTGACTAGAAAGGTTAAATGGATCCATCATCCTTCAAGCTTGGAATGTCGAGAATTTGAAATTTTATTTCAACTAATGTCGGATGATTTCTACTATCACTCATTTAGCGGCAACCAACATGTTTATAATATTGTTACTTGTTTATGACAATTTTATTTGAAGTTTCATTATGTTTTAGTTACAATTGCCGAATTAACGAGGTCTAAGCTACACAACAAATGAACTAACCTAAGTTCTAGCCTAAGCGATTAACGAACTATACAAATTAACCTTATGATCGAGTAATGTGACTAGTCCATACCTTAAATGGTTAACGGACAGTATAAAATGATGGGTGCGCATAATAAAACATGTCAAAAAATAGTTAGGCATGTGAAATAAAACATGCTAAGAAACAAGTAGTATGTGAAATAAAACATGCCAACAAATAAGAGCATAATGCAACATACATATACCATATAAACCGAAAAAGTGAAGTACGTGAAATTAAATGTCATAAGCACTCGGCATCGCTTTAAATATATTTCAATTGATAATTACACAAGAATGCAATGTGCCAATACAATAAGTCTTATGGCCTATCCTCAAATTCAGTAGAAGTGATTTTTAAATTAGTGGCTGGGGCTTCCTTGGCAAATAGGGTCTCGGAGTGGACAACTTCTTTAGCATGAGCCTCATTGTCACTTTGATTCAATGTCTCGTTGCCTATCTCGTTGCCATCATCTTCGTTAGCACTACTAACTTTTCCGTCGATGTCAACAAAGTGAAGACACGAAAGATCATAATTAGGATGAAGCTTCAAGACCTCTTCTCTTGCCACTAGAACCCCCTCTAACAACTTCTTGCATAGAAGCCTCTCGTATTGCTAAATAGGAGTAACCATGTCGAGAGCCTTTTCAACCGATGGTCCCTTCCTCGCAATCTCCTTCAACTCAGTCACATGGATCTGTATGTTCGAGTTGCTGGTCTTCAACTCCTTTATCTATATCCTAAGCTTATCTTCATCGTCGCTCATCGTACAAATAGTTCGGCCCAAGCCTTAGTACTCTTCTTTCTTCTTCTGCAGCTCCCCTTTTAAGCCTTCAAAATTTTTATACGGTTCTTACATTTTAGCCTTCAAGCTAGAGATTTCATTGGTGGTGAGGTCATCCTTCAACTTTCTCGTCTCCATCTCAGCCCTAATCTTTGCATTTTCGGTTGTAGCAGTTTGGGCCTTTGATGCATTGTACGCATCCTGAACTTTCTATAGCAAATTCATTTATTACAATAAAAAATGATTAGGTATGACATAGATACAACTAAAGATATTACCTTCTTTGCCTATTTTTCAACCTCATCTAAAACTATTAGAATGTGGCTACTTATCTAGAAAAGGAAATGTGTTAGTTACCCGAATGAATTTGATAATTAAAAGTAATTGTTATGGATACTCACATCATACAATTTGGCCGCGATATAGGCCTTATTACAACTGCCGACCCTATCGACATCCTTCTTGGTAATATCTATCTTTAGGAAGAATAATTCCTTCCATTAGAGCTAAAGATTTTATCCTGTCTCCTAAGGCTAAGTTGGTATCCAAAATTTGGTGGCTCTAACAAGGGACGAAGAACTCGCCGACCTCATTGCTGGGGTTGAATTTGGCACTACTGATGGTGAGAGCTATAAACCGCATTGCCTCCTTCGCCTGATCGTCCAAGCCCCTAACTTTCTTGGTAGGTGGTTAACCGACTAGTTCCTTTCCCAGTCTTTTATCAACACTCGGCACTATCTTAATTGCCAGTGATGACCCTTCTATGATAGTGACTATTTAATCCTCCTCACTAGGATGTGTCTCTCGATATTCATCATCCTTCGGCTCAATAAAAGTTTGAATAATCTTAACTGGAGGCTCCTCAAAATGAACTTCAGTCAGCAGTGTCTTATCACTCTCCTTCCTCCTCTAAGTAGGACGAGAGGTCTTCTGTACAGCCCTCTTCTTCACTATAACTTCCTTTGCTGGTTTCTTTGTGACAGCAGACCAAGTGGTAGCTATTGAGTTGGTCACTCTCTTATTAGCCTTAGCTTTTTAAGCCTTAGCTTGAGCTAGTAGCTTTACTAGATTCACCTCTCGAGCACCCATATCTACGATATGAGTAAACCAATTAATATAAATATGGAATATGAACTTACAATTTCCATGCTGAACAAGGCCCAAAGGTCACTATTCTCCCCCCAAGTCTCAAGAACGGCTTTCCTCATAGCTATAGTCAGCACGGTGGTAACACATTAGCATACTTGTTTTTTTAGAAAATATTGATTCTCCATTTTCATAACGCCATATAATTCTCTCGGCATCCCAAAAGAACATTTTGTTTCTCCTTCTCTTATGAATTTTCTTCGCTACTATTGCATCATTCGGCATAAGATCTATATCTTTTCTACGTATCGACTCACTCTATTAAGTCTAGAAGTTCAAGTCCTCATCAGACACTATTAACATGAACTTGTCATGCCACTTGTGAATCTTAGATTCTAACTCGTCCATGAACTTACACCCATGCCTCGTAGCAACAAGGTACCACCCATCACGTTACCTCCAAATAGTAAAGAAATATCGAAACAGCTGAGGCTTAGCCTTGATTTCGACTTCTTTGCAGACTATTGCAAAGGCTGCCAAAAGTTAGTATGTGTTAGGTGAGAACATATTTAGTGTGACTCTGAGATAGTTGAAGAAGCCCTTAAAAAAAGCCAAAAAGGGAAAGCGTAACCCAAAATGTAAATATTTTAAGTATATATGGAACTCGTGCTCTCTCCCTAAGGGAGCATACTCTCTTCCCATCTATCGGCCTCCTTCAATTTCATATTTCAAGCAGATCTTGCCAGTACTGATTATAATTTGTGACAAGAACTCTGTCAACGGAACTAGCAATTCCATATGGAGAATCGCAAAAATAGGCTATTGTGTTGAATAGATCTCTTGCCAAGGACCTCCTTTCCTTATCTTCGAGATACTTATCTATAGAAAGCTCATTGATCTGAGCAAGTTTATCTCACCTTGCCTTTATACTGTCAACCAAACCATCCAAAGAACAAGCTACCTCGTTCCTTATTTAAGGAGAGGAGGGGAGTAGCCTCAATCTCCATTACCTTGGAATTGGAAAGCATAAGTCATCATGCAACTTTGCAAACCATACCTAAATGACTATCTGAAATGATACAATACAAATTGATGAATTTGAGTTAAAGATGAAGAAACGAATGAAAGTTTAAGATGCAATTAGAGAGGGCAATCATGATTGTGAATAGTACTTATATAAGGACGATTCATGTTCATAACTACAAATCTCCTTCTACCAATAATGATATGCTGATATGGCAATCATGCGGATCACTAACACATGTTTCGTGATAAAAATTTGATGGCTAAAAATTTTTTGACAGTTATTAGACCTACCACAAAATGATGACCTAAGTGATAAATATCATGCCTCCAATCTCTTAGCTTCTTAAACAGGCAAGAGTTAGAAATCATAACCTTTCAGCTAGGATCTGATCCATCCCACTTCCCATATTACTTGGCATAAATCTAAAGAATCTCTCCACCACTCTACCTCTAGTGAAATATATGTATATATATATATATATATATATATATATGTTTGTATCTATGTATGTAACTCCCTTTATCAACTACTCGAACACAGGAGTTAAGAGGTAAATAATGACAGTTAATTTTCATTCATCTAACACTTATCCTTTTGTAGGCTGAGTTATCAAGTAATCAACTCTCTTGGCAATTCGTACTAAATAGATGACATACGACATTTATGCCAAGTATAAGAAGTATTCCTGGTTTGAATTTAAGTCTATAGTACAAACAGTTTTCGTAAGCACAATTATATTGTATAACCGCCTACTATCCCTATATATTAAGACAGATGTCAAGTCAAAAAGCTTCCACGTATCTTAATAGTTATCTCAACAACTGCCTTAGATACTATAACCAACTATAAATACCAAAAAGAAACTCTGTAAGATCTCTCTAACATTTCTTATTCACATACTTACTATATTAAGTCACCTTACTAACTTAGGCATCGGAGTGGCCACACCAAACTAGCCCCAGTACTAAGCATTTCATTTTCTTTTGTAGAATTTTTCCTCATCCCAAAATTTACTAACAATATACATGTTAGACCACATGGTGACATGTGTCATGTGGTAGTGCTACGTATCCTTGTAAACCCCACAAATTTACCCTTTTGAGTATAGAATTAAACTCACGCACTTTAGATGATCCCCTTAACTCAATAGAGTTAGTAAAATTTAAAACCAATAAAAAATTCAATTCAAAACCTAAAGCAAATATGGAAAACCTTAAATTATCAATCGAAACTCCAATCACGTACAAAAACTTAAACCTAAAATATGTATAATTGTAAGAGATTGACTTCGAACTAAATAAAAACTTTAATCGTGTATATAAACCCTAAATTTCATACATGTATACATGTAAGAAACCAAACTTGAACCTGATCAAAACTTTAAAACCATAGTTTTAAACAAATAAATGCACTAATTTATTATAATCATGATGAAAACCTTATCGAGTATAAATACATAATGATGTATCAAACCATATAAAATCATTAACAAATGATCAAAAATAACTTCTAATTATTCATAATTGGTTACATGCTAAATTAATTTACTAGGAACTATGACAATATATTATAGATACTATTAATCCTATAATTATGCAAATAAACTAGTATTATGTAAATTGAAGGGTTTAGTTAATATTTATACTATATATAGTCAATGTTAGCATTCTAAATTGCACTTTTCATGGTAGTAATGCTACGTATCATACTAAATATTATATATAGGTTATAAATACCTAAAGAAAGATTCTAATAACTATTTTTACTAATTATTTCATTCAATCCCATATTTCCTTTCATTTCCTTATTTTTTTCCCCTAATTATCCTTAATTATATTATTATGTACATTAATTACTTACAATTTAAGAAAGTTAACTAAGTCAAATGTTGACTAAAGTCAACATATGTCACTTTCACTCTAGAATTCTCTTCTCTTTTCCAAGGCTTTCTCTTATTTTTCATATGCCATTTCCTTCCTTATCTTTTTCCTCTTGCTATCCTAATGTAGAAGCCATTAGACCTACTCCAAACTTCATTTAAAAACACACTTTAAGCACTAAACAATACTCCTTGTTCTTCCCCCTTCCCTACCAAAACTCTCTCTTCCCTCTTGTCTTCCTTCTAATTCTTATTTTCCCTCTTTACTTCACCCATTAACAACTTCCTATACATAAACTCCTCATCTTACTTCAAGAAGAAAAGGTATGATTTCATCACATCTCTCTCAATTTAACAATTGATTAGTTGTTATGTTATATTAGCTTTAGAGTTATCATGTAATATGTACATATATGTTATAGAAGATAAAAATCTCTATACCCATACATAGAAGTGTAGAAATACTTAGGTATAAGAATTGAAATACATAAGTACATATACCATATGGATACATGTGAGATACTAATGTGTGAAATTTTAGTAAAATACATAGTATAAATGTAGGTGTATAAATAGATAAGTGTAGAAGAACACATGTACATATGTTGGAAGACTCTTATACAAGAGTATTTTTTATGTTCATAACCTAAAATAAGGAAATACTAAGTGTATATACCTATAGTTTACTAATTGAAACCATAAAATGTAAAAATATGAATTTTACAAGGGTTTCTTAGGAGTGTATGGAGGACATATGAAAATACATATAAAAATACGTATACCACCATAGGTACATACAAGTATAAGTATATATATAAGTATATAAGAAGTGCATATATACACATAACATACATATAAGGTATATAAATACATAAGAATAGAGTAAGTACATATGTAAGTATAACATAACTATTTGATATTACAAAACATAATATTCTATAATATAATATGACAAAGTAATAATATATAATATATATATGTGTGTACATATACGGGCCAAAATTGCTATAAGTCCATAATACATATACCAATTTGAATTAACCTTACTTAAGTATACATAATAATATTACCAATGCAAAATCATAAGATTATAAGAAATAGATGATCAATTCGGTCATAAAGTAATAGAATAAGATATAAAAATAGAAAACGGGAATAGTCAAGTAACAATAATTAAAATTACAATAAATTAAACCCATATCATAAAACACAAGTCTTAACATCTGAAATCGACCTCACTATGTGAATATATATCCGAAAATGATAAAAAGAAACAACTATAAGCTTGTAAAAATTGGAATTAGGATGAAAAAGTTACACGCGACTAAATATTTAAGATAAACTAAAAAGAATAAGTAAGATAACTAAGTAATAGACCCCGTAAATTGATAACAAGGAGCAATAAGTAACTAAATACATGAAGTATCATAACTTACAAATGTATAAAAATATTTACTATTGATCCCATAAGTATGGTAAACCTTGTGTACGTCATACTTGGGTTATATTGGGAAATTACATAAACTGAAATGGACTTTTAGTTAACCAACGAATTTATTTTTCAAAATGCTTATAGGATTTATTATCTTTTAGGCATTTCAATATCAAGTTCTAGAAATCTTAAAGGCTTAAAGAATGAGCAATAATCTAGTTGAGGGAGTTCTAATGACCTGCTACTCGCTTGTATGTGTTACTTGTGTGATGCTTTGTTGATTGCTATTGCTTACATATCTGAATGACTATTTTGCTTGTTTGTAATCACCATTTTAAATTGATAAATATAAATATCAAACTAAAATAATCGATTATACTCATTGCATATTTATGACTCAGTAAAGGTATGGATGGACAGTGCAAGCTTTGCAAAATCTTGAGAAAAGTATTTTTGAAAAAATCTTTTCTATTCTTAAATATATTTTTGTATAATTTCGATAAGGTCTTGTAGTGTCGTAAATGATATTTTATCATTAAAGTAAATTTAGCATGTGATCTCTAATTGATAGCAAGAGGACTCGCTTTATTGTGCCTAAGAGGCCATAGATAGATTTTGATTGTGACAGGACTTACATGTTCGTGCCTGAAGGGCTTTGGATAGTGGATAGCCTTAGTTTAGGATACACCTATTTGGATTGGAACTCTTTTCTTAACTAGGGTAATAGTTGAGTATTGTCTAAAGGGGTGATGCCCCTAGGTAATCTCATGCAGATAAGTTAAGGTACCCTATGCGGGTAAGTATAGGGGATAATCGAAGTGTAAAAGACATAATTCTACACTTTCCATAGTTTCGGACTCCTATGGATGTGTTGCTTACATTCATCTCTCCTGCATTCATTTTGTATGTAAATAGCTTGCATGTGTGTTAATAACATTTGATAACGTACTTAAATGGTAGTAGTGAAGAATGAACTCACTGAGCTATTTTATGCTCATTCCCCCTTAGTTCCTTTTGCAGGTTTACATGTGTTAGGATTGGGATAAGTCTTGAGTGCCGAGTGCAAGGTGAAGATAAGTATGTTAGTATTAGAATTAGTTAAAATCTTTATAGGTGATACAGAACATCCTTTGTAGGTAATATTTGTATGTTAGAATTCAACATGATTAAATTTTATTGTAACTTTATAAAGTTGGTATATCCTATCATATTATTTGATAAAGAATATTGATTCTCTATAGTTCCGAGAAACTATGGGATAATAGACATCTACAATTATTTATATTTTGCAATAAATTAATTATTTATAAATCAGTAACCTTAGTGATTAATTATTTATAATCTTATAATTTCTGACTTACAAGACAATTTTCATATCATGGATGCACACGTGCTATGGAAATTTTAGGTAATTCTATTAAGCCCCCTTTAGGGTTTTGATAGTCCCACAATGGACACATGGTGCGATGATGCCCTAACACATGGCATCATGTGTTGTGGATGATGTGGTGGTATGTCCTTTGAAAAAAAATGATAAAAAATGAATAAAATAAAATAAAAGAGGCTTTCTATGGCTTTGTTAAGATTAAAACTCAAGACCTCAAATTTAATGTAAATGCAGTCCAAGGTCTTATCTACTAGGTTGTTATCCTATAACTTGTTCATATGTGCAATTCAAGGTTAACCTAGTTAGATTCAAATCTAAGCCTAGGCCCAACAACCTTCTCCTTATTTTATCTAAATTAATAATTATATTATACTAGACTATCTAAAAAATTTATTGCTTTCTAAACTTCCTAAACCCTGTATTTTTTTTCTTTTTTATTTTGTATTTTTCTAAATGTTATATTTTTTTTATTTTTTCTAAATTTATTATTTTTGGCTTTTCTTAAATTTTCTATTTTTTTATTTTTTGGTTTTACTTAATTTTCTTTTCTTTTCTTTTCTTTTTTTTGCAGTTTTCAGAATTTAGTATCCTTTAACCTATTTTAAAAAATTTGAAAAATAAAAAGGATGGCAAAAATGGAGTGTTTGCATACATCATAATTAACCATTAGTTAAGAGAGATTACTCATATGAAACCAAAGTAATTATATAAAAATATCTTCTTAATGGTGCCAACAATGTACTTGGGGAGATAATGTGAACCCTATAAACTTTCAGATTCAAACTTAGAGTGAAATAGAAGAGTCAATAGGTAATCCCTAAAATCGTTCAAGATATAATAATAAGAAATATGATAATAAAACCCCTTAATAATAAGCTAAAGAACCCTCAAGAGAGTAAAAGCCTAGAAACCTAATCGCATGCTTAAAACCTTAAAAACCCTAATTTGTAGTAAACCTTAAAATGATAAGAAAATATCAATAAACTGGCTAAAACCTTAGTTGGAAGTCCAAAGCCCTAATTCAATTAATAAATCCTAAGTATATCCTTAAAGTTTGGCTAATCACGAATAATTTTCTCTAATCACTTAGAAACCTTAAGTCGTCAATCTTATATGTGGTGTAAAAACCATAATTGGCCCCGAAAAATAAAGTACTATAAGTCAATGAACTTTATTAAAATGCTAAAATATGGTAAGACCCTAGTTATACCCTAATTAAGTCTATATTGCTTAATTAAATATAATTGCAATTATTAGCTTAATTACTCTTTAATCCATATACCAACCTTAGTCTTCTTAATTAAGAAATGGATTAAATCGATTAGGGAGATGTCAAAAAAAGGTTAGTTGGCAATTGGGATATTTTTTAGACAAATTCTGTCCTTATTTTGTAAAAGACATAAAAACAACTAATCCCAACTTAAAGCTAGTACTTGATAACCAAAGGAAGAGAAGGTTTGTCCCTATTATCCTACCTTAACTATCTGCCATTAAGTATAGTATTAGAAACCCATTTTATAAAATGAACCAAATTTGGAACCTATTAAGATATTTGACCCATCGGAATAAGTTAAAATTAAGTTTAGGGTCCTATAATGCAAATTAGGCCTAAACTAGCTTAATAAGTGATTAGGGCCTTAGAAATATGATTAGAAGCCCAATAAATGAAAAGAACTAGATCTAAATCCTAATAGAAAATTGACTTATCTTAAGGCTTTTTCGAGGGCTTAGGCCTAAATTAATAAATAAAGTTGGCTTATTGCCCTAAAATGTAAGATAAGCCTAAAAGTCCCTAAGAGGACCAAGAATAAAGCCTATTAACTTAATGACCAAATCCGATCCCTATATTAAAAGTCTCATAAAATAAAATGTAAAATTTTTATTAAGTCCAAAAGCTCATTAAAGCTATCCCTCATAAGCCCCTTAATATGCTATGGCCTTAAACTAATAAAAAGGGTCCATTTAGGCCGACAAGAGTAACATTAAAACTCAAATTATAAGTTAGGGTAATTGGATAGAAATTTAAACATAAAATATCTAAATAAATGCCCAAAATGTCAAGTGTAAGGCCTAACACCTAAAATTAAGCTTAAAGCCCAAAACTGGGCCCAAACCCTAACATAGTCAAACTAAAACCATCAACCAACAAACTTGTTTAACCTAAACCAAATTCTTACAAGTCTAAATACCTAAAAAGAACCTAAACAAATGAAAGAACACTCGACAAAGATGAAAATCAACTATATGACCACGAAATTCTGACTTAAAATGAGAAAGTTATGACCAAAATATAAAATAAGCGGAATTAGGGAAATTATAGTGAGGCTAGCAAATATATTAAGTTTAAGATGAGTCTAATTTACTTTAATTATGTTACTTAAGTTATTTGAGATACCAAGTTCAAGACTATTAAAGACTATTGGGAATATTAGACTTTAAGGTTTTATGAGTATACTATCCCTTATTTAACTCTATTTTATACTTGTAGTTAGTACACCATCTAATTATATATGATAATTAAACTCGTTGCATGTTAGGGTATATGGGAACTTATATGTGCCTGCTTTGGTTGACTCTTACTTGTGACATACCGTAAGATATTTTAAACACTCTTGTTTGTTGCATTATAACTCAAGGTATTGGAGGGTTTAAATATATATGCTTAGTCACTCCATGAATTTAAATTAATAAATATTTGACTTTTAATTAAACCAGACATCCATTGCATCCTATTGCACAAGTCAAAAGACATCAGCACTATGTAGTAAAGTAGGAGATCATGCATGTTGGATCCATTGTTATTATATGTTATTGTTGTTTCGTACAATGTACTCATGTATTATGTTCTTGCATCATTCCTTAGGAAAATATTTTTAAAATAAAAGTAGACATTCAAAATTGTATTAGGTTCACTAGGCTTAATTTATTTTTAGAAGTTTTTATTTAGGTTAGCTCATGGTTTAAATACAATTTGTTTACAAAAGGAGGCAGGGCATGGGCTAACAACCCATATGGTTAAGTCATTAGTATCAAATTTGGAACTAAGAAGGCGATATTGGGTTTGTTCCTTATACAAGGTACTTCGTACCTTTTTATTTTTAGCCAGAACAGGATACATGTCATCACATGATTGGCTGACACATTTCTTTTCCTCTACTTTCTATCTTTTTCTCCTACTTTCCAGCAGACTTCTAACTTAGTCACCCGTCTTCATAGCTAATTTTGATTAGGTTTTCTTCACAATTTTGCTAAATTAAGGGTGAAGTCATGAAAACCGCATGGCCTTTCTTTAATCTATACCAAGAACATGTCTGGATACACTTGAGTGCGAAGTCAAAATGTAGGATGAAAATCAAGGAAAGTTTAAAAACCCGAATGTTTTGTTTGAATTGAATTCGCTTTATTTGAGCTCTTGAGGGATTTTCAAAGTTTCTGTGAAGCATTTCATGCAAGAATGAAGGTTAATGAATGTTTGTTTCATCTAAACCACAACAAATTACATTGATTTCAGATCAATTCGTCAAAATACCCATTAATTCGAAATCTCTACATTCATTATGATTCTAAGCTTTCCATGCATAATGAAGCTACAATAAGTATAAATAGGGCTTCTTAGAGCATTTCCCAACATCAAGAATCTCTTGAAATCCTTCCTTCAAGTTTGAACTTGAACTTTCCCTCTCTACAGGAACCCTAACTCTCGAATCTCTCTCTCTCTCTAGCTCTACCTTCACCATCACCTATCTCGACCTAAACTAACATTACAATCGAGTTCTTTAAACCGCTAGTGTTCGTACTATACCCTCCTCATATGTAGCCATTCCACCCTAGCTACATTCTTAAGCCACCACTATGAAGCCTTAATTGAAATCACAATAACCATCTCAAACCACTCATCACCACCCAAACCCACTCAAAATCACCACCATGGCTAAACTTCCCATACCCTAAAACCTAAAACCACTCTTCTCTCACCCTTCTAGTAACCACAACATGACCTAATAAACTATACCACTACCACAACTTTGAAAAAATCACCAAGCCAAGCTCCACTAGTCTCAAAACTTTGCTTACCCCCCCTAACCCCAATCAAAAACACACAAAACTGAAGTCACTTACTTGTTTAGGTGTCTAAAGCTCGTTGAAACTAGCCTTACCACGCCATTGCCTCCCTCCTTCAACTGTGACCCGAATCTAGTGCCCAACCTGACTAACCCACTCCAAGATTCGACTCGTAGGCTTATCCTTGGTTCGACCTTCCTCCAATCCGAGTAGTTTATTCCTTTTTTTCTTTTATTTTGTTGTTATGTTTCTGTTATTTTTATTTGTTTACCAATTTTAAGTGTAATTGTAAAATAAAACAAAAAAACAAAAAAAAAGCAATAAGAAAAAAGAAAAAAAAAAGGAAAAAGAAACAAATAGTCAAAACAAAAGGAAAAATAATAATGATAAACCATAAAATAGAAATGGAAAATAAAATAAAATAAATAAATAAATAAAAAAGGATTTTGCCAATTAGAAAATTAAATTTTCCAAATAAAAAAAATCATCCTTTTCAAATTTAGGACTTTCTTTAGAAATTCCCTTAAATAAATTAAATTGGGTTAAAAATGTAAATCCAACATATTTTCAAAATTAAAACAAAACCAGCAAACTAAATTTTTACAAAAAGAACTACAGACGTCTGATTTCGAATAATAAATATGTAGACACTTAAGGGCGACAATAAAAATGAGAAAACTTGTTTTCTTTTTCCATTCTTAGTTTAAATTACGTAATTTGACTCGCTTATCAATTCTGCTTTATAGAGTAGTCTTTTGAAAGGTGATTTTTGATATTAAGATTAAAATTAGAAAGTTGAAGGTACCCATAAGGGTTTACAAATCCTAACCTCCAGACCCATTTTCTAGTTCTCAAAACCATTTACAAAATCGGTTTTATCAAAGGATTAGTAGCTAAGTTATAATCATTCCACTCAATTGGTTATAACTTAACTCTTTTTCCCAACTCTAATTGGGTGGAAACTCCGAGATGTTTTTAAAGTTAAAAACCAGTTTTCTTTAAACCCTAGTCAAGGGTCAGCATTAAATGGGTAAGGTTTAATACTGATTAGTTCAAAGAAGATTAATTTATAAAAACCGAGAGGAAAAAATTAGGCTTGACAACTTAGCAACTCCATTGGGGATAATCAAGAGGGTTAGCCATTAAACTTTCCAAAATTAAAATTAATCTCTAAAAATCATCTTACTAAACATAATTTATTTACTTATTTGTTAATTCATTGTTATTTGTACCATCACTAACGTTTTTTGCAGGTTTTGTTTCTTTAACTATCTAGGGGGAGGGGCGCAGGGGATTTATTTTTATCCCAAATGTATGATAGAAACGGTTAAATCTAAACCATATTAAGACCTTAGGGTGGGGGGCCATTATGTAGGCTCCAAGTGCTGTAGTGTAACCACCACACAAGGTTGATTAGGCTATCCCCACTTAAGCTTGATATAACCAACAAAAGTGTTCCTTAACAAGTAAGGTCACATATGCATAAGGGCTTATAGAACTTACCCTTTGTGAATTTACAACATCCAGAATCAACAAATAATCAAGCAAGATGAGAATGAAAATATATAATGACTTGGAGTTTCCTTGATTTTCCCTTGTAAATATGTTGTGAACATAGAATTGTTGTTCCAATTCTTTAAATAAAGGCTATGGATACCTCGTGTAGATAGGTGATGAAAATATTGATATCACCTCTTGCACTGCTAGGTTAGTCATCAAGAGTGATGTCAATGACTATAGTGATGTACAAGATAGCTGGCAAAAATATAAAATGAGTAGAATTTCCATTGACAAGCCAATTGAGACAATTAATGTTAGGACTGATAACAACACCAAATTGAAAATCGAAGGGAATTTGAAAGAAGAACAAAAGGCTAAAATGATCGCACTATTATTTAAATACCAAGATGTATTTACATGGTCTTATGAAGATATGCTCAGATTAGATCCATCAATCATGGTCCGTTGCTTACCTACACGAGAGGATATCAAACCTATGAAATAGAAATTAAGAAGGTTCTAACTAGATGTCCTGTTAAAAATTAAGGAAGAAGTTAGAAAGTTAATAGGGGTCGCTTTCATTGAGGTATCTAATTATCTCGAGTGGGTAACCAACATAGTACTCGTAATAAAGAATAATGGAATAGTTAAAGTGTACATAGATTTTTGAGATCGTAATCAAGCAACCCCTAAAGATAATTTCCTATTTCCCTATATTGATGTCTTAGTTGATAGTATAGCCAGAAGCCATCTTTTCTCATTCATGGATAGGTTCTCCGAATACAATCAAATTTGAATGTCTAAAGAAGATAAAGCCAAAACAACATTTATTACAACTTATGGAACATTTTGCTATGAAGTAATGCCTTTTGGACTAAAAAATGCTAGGGTAATTTATCAAAGGGCCATGGTGGCAATCTTTCATGACGTGATACACAAAGAAGTTGAAGTATATGTTGGTGATATAATTGTAAAGTCTAAGGAAGGAGAAAATCATGTAGATAATCTAAGGAGATTGTTTAGTAGGTTAAGAAAATTCCAATTGAGGCTCAACCTAGAGAAGTGTACCTTCAAAGTGACTTCGGTTAAATTGTTGGGTTTTATGATTAGCCAAAGAGGCATTGAAGTGGACTCTGATAATCAAAGCAATAGTTGAGTTGCCTACTCCACACACACTCAAAGAAATCAAAGGCTTGTTGGGCCATTTAAACTACATAGCTCGGTTCATATCTCAACTTACAAACAAGTAGTGTCCCTTACTTAAATTTGTTGAAAAGGAACACCAAGATCAATTGGGATGAAGAATGCTAATAAGACTTTACAACAATAAAGATTACTTCATGAACCCTCTAATTTTGGTAGCTCCAAAACTTGGGAAGCCTTTATTTCTATACCTAACAGTATTACCAAAATCCATAGGGTGTGCTCAGCCAAAAGGATGAGGAAAGAAAAGAATGGGTTGATATTACTTGAGCAAGAAATTTACTAAAGGGGGAATAGAAATACTCAAAAATTGAAAGAACCTGCTATGCTTTGGTCTAGGTAGTGCATCGACTTAAACGATATACACTCTACTACCAAGATAAATTGCTAACTTAATACAATCCCTTGAAGTACTTAGTAAACAAACTAACCCTAATTGGTAGAGCCTCAAAGTGGCAAATGTTACTATCAAAGTTCGACATTATGTATATGAACTAAAATCCAATTAAGGGGTAAGCTCTAGCAGATCAGTTAGCAAAAAATCCCTCTAATTATACCCCTCAAGAAGTAAGTTAATTTCCCCGATGAAAATATCTTAGCAATTTAAGGAAGTTTTGATAAAGGAGAAGATAATGAATCACCAAAGTGGAAGATGTTCTTCAATGGGGCAACTAACGTATCTGGGTATGGAATTAAAGCAATATTGATATCCCCTGAAGGTATGTAGTACCCTATGGCGGTAAGGCTCATTTTCCCATATACTAATAATATCACAGAGTATGAAGCATGCATCATAGGACTCAAAATGGCCCTAGATAAAGATATTAAAGAATTAGAAGTGTATGGAGACTCTTCACTCATTATTGGCTAAGCTTAGGGAGAGTATAAGATGAAAGACTCTAAACTGGTACCTTATCACTAACATTTGATTAAATTGATGGAGAAATTCAAAGAAATCACTTTTAATCATGTACTGAGAACTTAGAATCAATTTGTTGATGCCTTAACCATTTTAGCATCTATAATCCAAATATCTGGTGGAGTCAAGATTCAGCCCCTAACTATTGAAATTGAAGACAAGCCTAGCTTCTGTCTAGCAATTGAAGGTACAAATGACAAAAAGTTGTAGTATCGTGATAGTAGAATATTCCTACAATAAGCTACATACCCTAAAGAGGCTAAGAAAAAGGACAGAAGGATGATCAGGAGATGGGCTACTTAATTCTTAGTTAGTGGGTCTACTTTGTACCGGTGATCTTTTGACAGTACACTTGTAAGGTATGTAGAGGACAAGGAAGCCAAGATGTTGATGAAAGAAGCACATGAAGGAGTATATGGCCCTTAGATGAATAGTTACATGCTAGCTAAAAAAATTATGAGACTACGGTATTACTAGTCAACAATGGAAAGTGATTGCATCAAACAGGTTAGGCATTGTCACTTATCCCAAGTTTATGCAAATAAGATAAATGCTTGGCCTCAAGAATTATATATGCTCTTGGCACTATAGCCTTTTTCAATGTGGGTAATAGATATCGTCAGCCCAATTACTCTAAAAGCATCTAATGGGCATCGTTTTATACTAGTTACCATCAACTACTTCAGTAAATGGGTTAAGGCCCCATCCTACTAAAGCGTTACTAAATGGGCCGTAGTTAATTTCATTAAGAGAGATATCTTGGCTTGATATGGGACTCTAGAAAAAATCACCACCGAGAACGGCACTAATCTCAACAATAAGCTTATCATAAACCTGTACTGACAATTCAAGATCATCCATAGAAACTCTACACTATATCAATTGCAAGTAAATGGAGCCATTGAAGCAGCCAATAGAAACCTCAAAAGAATCATCAAAAAAATGGCTATCACATATAAGGACTAGCATGAGATGTTGTCATTTGCACCTATAGCCTATCGAACTTGCATCAGAACGTCGATTGGGGAAACACCCTACTGTTTGATATACGGCATTAAAGTAATGCTACTAATATAGGTTTATATCCCATCACTCAGAGTACTATCAAAAACTTGGTTAGATTAAGCCAATTGGGTAAAGAAACGCATTAAGTAGTTCAATCTGATTGACTAGAGGAGATTGACAGCCCTGTGTCATAATCAATGTTATCAACAAAGAATGGCCCAGGCTTTCAACAAAAGCGTACAACCTTGGAACTTCAAAGAGGGTGATATGGTGTTGAGAAATGCTCTCTACAATGCACAAGACTCTAGAGGGAAATTTGCTCCCAATTATGAAGGCCCTTACATTGTGAAGTAAGTATTACATAAAAGGGCTTTAATTTTGTCTCAAGTAGACAGTCCAGAATTAAGAGACCCTGTAAATGCTGACATTGTAAATCTGTACTACCTATGAGAAGTCAATGGAAATTTTTTCTCAAAACACGAAAATGCTAGTCATTTTGAATATCATTGTGGTCTAATTTTCATTATTTGCAAGCAAAGTTAGTATCCATGGTAGTTGTCGACATGGGAATAATCATTGTATCCATTGAAATATCAAGGTCCCTTTACTCTGTTTAATTGAACCCGTATACTAAAAACATGAGAGAAATTAAGAAGTAAGATCTAGGACATTGGTAATTGACAAAACTCTTTAAAATACTTTATTACAAATTGATTCCCCTCCATAGGGAGTCTTTATTGTCCATTTTTCAGGGATGTGAAATATAGATAAGAAATCACCTCATAGCAGATATTTATTAGTTAGGAACAAGGACTTCGATTCATAAAATTTTTAGGAAGACAAAAATAATGGGTGGCATTTTGTGTCGAGTTAATTTTCATGATTTCTATAAGAGAGCTAGCAAAGTCCTTAGAGTTTCCGTATCAAAATTAGTCAGGTTGACAACAAAGGATCAACGAATAAGTTGGTCAGTATTGATGGGGCTTTCTAAGAAAAGGTTTCACTGTTTGGGCGCTATCAAAAAGACTGGATAAGTAGTTCCATACAATGTTAGCACATTAGTTCTTGAACATTGCATTTGTATTTAGACTATACAACCAATATTTTATGGCTCTATCTATAACAGTCTTTTGAACCAACCCATAAGGCACTATCTCGACTCAGTTCGATTTCCCTTAGCCATCCCACTAGGGGAGTTAAGCTTTATCATTCTTTTAGTATCATAGTTAGCTCAAGAAGTGCTTCGCCTACCTTGGTTAGTCAGCTCATTAGGGCACAACCAAGTTTCCTCAATCTTTTAGGATCTTAGCTAACTCAGGGAGCACTTTACCCACCATGGTTAGTCAACTCATTGGGCAAGACTAAGTTTTCAACATATCTTTTAAAGTCTTAGCCAAGTCAAGGAGCGCTTCGCCCACCTTGGTTAGTCAACTCATTAAGGTATGGCTAAGTTTCCAACATATCTTTTAAGGTCTTAGCTAGCTCAAGGAGCGCTTCGCGCTATTTTACCTTGGTTAGTCAACTCATTAAGATACAACCAAGTTTTCTCATATAGCCAGCTCAAGGGGCACTTCAATCGCCTTGGTTAGTTAACTCATTAGAGTACGACCAAGTTTCCTCAATCGTTTAGGGTCTTAGCCAGTTCAAGGAGCACTTTGCTCTCCTTGGTTAGTCAACTCATTGGGGCATGACCAAGTTTTCTCATATCTTTTAGGGTCTTAGCCAACTTTAAGAGCACTTTACCTACCTTGGTTAGTCAACTCATTAGACCATGACGAAGTTTCCAACATATCTTTTAGGGTCTTAACTAGCTCAAAAAGCATTTTGGTCATTTTACCTTAGTTAGTCAGCTCATCAAGGCACAACTAAGTTTTCTCATATCTTTTAAGGTCTTAAGCAACTTAAAGAGTGCTATGCCTACTTTGGTTAGTCAGCTCACTAGGGCATGACTAAGTTTCCAACATATCCTTTAAGGTCTTAGCTAGCTCAAGAAGTACTTTTCCTATTTCACCTTGGTTCGTCAACTCACATGGGCATGACCAGACTTCAATTCCTCCACTAGTCTTTCGGCCAACTCTTAGAGCACCACCTCTCTCTCCACCAAATCTCCAATAGATCAAGCTTAGGATAGCTAACTCACTGTAGCGCTTTTTAGAATATTTTCCACCATTAGGCCAAAAATAGTGTCTTTTTTTGTATTTGTAGCAAAGTTTTAGTCAAACTTAACCACAAAGAAGAGCAGCTATAAACTTCCTATTTTTACCCCCTTTTTATTTTTAAGAATAAGATAAAAGGTCCTAAATTGGTAAAAACACAAAAAATAAAAGATTTAGGAAAAATACAAAAAAAAAGAAATTTATATAAAAAAAACTCATGCATCTTTTGTTTAGGAATAATAATAAATAATAAATAATTCAAAATATAAAAAAATAGAATCATTCTTTAGGAAAATATTTTTAAAATAAAAGTAGACATTCAAAATTATATTAGGGTCATTAGGTTTAATTTATTTTTGGAAGTTTTTATTTAGGTTGGTTCATAGTTTAAATAAAGTATGTTTATAAAAGGAAGTAGGGCACGGGCTAACAACCCATATGGTTATGTCATCAGTATTGCATTTGGAACTAAGAAGGAGATACTGGGTTTGATCCTTATGCAAGGTACTTTGTACCTTTTTATTTTCGACCAAAATAGGATACATGTTAGCCTAAGACTGGCTAACACATTTCTTTTCCACCACTTTCTATCTTTTTCTCCTAAGTTCTAGCAAACTTCCAACTTGGTCACCTATCTTCATGGCTAATTTTGATTGGGTTTTCTTCACAATTTTGCTAAATCAAGGGTAAAGTCATTGTAAGGACCCTAAGAGGGGAAGCCTAGTAGTATTGTCTAGAATTTCCATATCATATGTGTACTATGATAAGAAAATTGCCTAGCAAGTCAAAGATTATAAGACTCTAAATAGTTAATCGCTAGGGTCTTCAATATTATTTCATTGACTCATTATATAATATAAATAATTATGGATATCCATTATTCCATAGTTCCTTAAAACCATAGAGAATCGATATTCCTTACCAAAATAATAAAATAAAATAGGCAATTCTAGAAAATTCTAAACTTACTAAAGATACTAGACATAATTGAGATATTGGTTGTTTTCTAGAGTATTCCAAATTAACTACATAAGCTTTTCATCATACTTATTCAATGGTAACACTCTGCACTTGATTCCTATCCTTATCCCAACTATCGATCAACCTCCAAGGAAAAGAATTGTTGGGGTATAAGCTTACACTTAGTGAGATAAATCCCCTCATCAATATCACATGACAAAATTTTATTTAATGTACAAACATATGAATGCATAATCAATCAGTATGCCAAACAATACATACAATGGCCTAAGAACTGCATGCAACTCAGAATTATACCCCTTCTAGTTAGGGTTAGAGATAATTAACTGACCTAAACCAAAATCTAAGTTCTAGGCCTTGGGTTTTATATCATTTGTATTATTGTGCTTAAGTCAAAACAAAACCATATATATATATATATATATATTTATATGTAGATTATATATAATATACCTTCTTTTTGAACAAAAAATTGTATTTTCAAAGTCCCAAGTATAGCAATACGGTAGCCCCTACAGTCCATAAACACACTCCCTAAGTAGAAGCCATAAGACACATCCCCTCGTTGACGGTTGGTGTCTTCCAGCACCTAGTAAGCCCATCAACTTAGGATAGAAACTTAATAAAAATTATGACGTAGCTAGTGCTCAATCCTATAAGAAACCTTCCTCTTATATCCTATAAGTCTCTTCCCATCTTTTGCTTAAAGCGACAATCGGTGTTATTCAAATGCAATTATAGGGAATGCCTGATTCATTGAACTTCTTAGTTATATAAGTGATTAATCTGGTTTTTCATGATGATAAGATAATTTCATTCCATATAATCGCACGTATGAGTTATCATAAACAATTTCCATTATTACGTAATGGAAATATAATACTATAAGGATTTGAAATAGAATTTGGAAAACTAAACTAAAACCCTTTAAGTTATACTTTTGACTTGGTTTCATATTTTTCTTGGTTTTACTTAAAAGTTCAATCGCATATAACTTTCTCATTTTAAATCCGATTTTTTTTTTTATCTTAAAGTCAATATTCATCATTTTTTAGTGTACTTTAATGTGGTGAGATTAGATTTTTTAGATGAGGTACGAAAAACTACCTATAGGTCAGAACAGAAGTGATTCTCATGATTTAGAGTGCTTTTAAGCTTTGTTTGGTTAATGGGATTTTTGGTAACTTGGAAAATCCTTTAGGCTTAGGCTTAAGATTTCATTCTAGGCTCAAAATATTCCTTAAGGTTAGATTTACAACTTTGATTTACACTCCTAAGGCTAACAACCACTTCTTAGGCTCTTAAGCGGGCTTAAGTTGTCAAATGTGCTTGTTTTTAATCCAAATCAAAGATGGTCATTTTCTTGGGCTTAGGGGCTGTTATGTGGGCTTCTTAAAGGTCTCAAAACAACTTCTATTGGTGGGTTAAGTTGCTGGTTAGAAAATGAATGAAGGCCCAACTTGGAGTTTGAAGCTCGTTTTGGAAGTTTTAAGCTCGGTTTTAAGTTTTAGGCTTTATACACTTATCGTACTTGCCTTGGTTAGTCTTATTACTTTGTTTACTTGGTTTTATCATATTTTTAAGTGACTTTTTTTGTGGTTCCAGATTTGGCCATGATGAATCCAAGGGGTACTCACTTGGTTTCTTAACTTGTTTTATCATTTCCTTAAGTTTAGGGGTTAGATCTTGAACCTACGCTATTTATATTCCAACTTTGACTTAACTTCTCTTCCTTATGGTGATTATTTAGCTTATACTCTAGATGAAAATAATAGATCTCATACTTATCATAACTTCCATGCCATAGTTCATATCACACAAAGTTAGTTTCTTCATAAAAGTTTTATGTAATGAATTTTCCTTTACCTAAGACTAGGTTTGACCACCTTTAACATAATAGAAGTGGAAATAACATCTAAGTGACTCACATACACTCTAAATCTAGCATGATGTCTCCTCGTTCATGTAAACATTTCATAATTTTCTCAACTTAAAATCTTCCATTCTAAGTGTTAAACATATATCATTACATAACACTAACTTAGCATGCTCATATTTCAACTTTCATGTAAAGGGGTTCATAAGCTTACTTCTTAAGGTGTTTAGCTATTTTATCATCTTATGATTATGCTAATAGCTTCATGAAAACATGGTCTCCTAGCATGGCATATTAGGTCACTTTAACAAAAAAACAACTTATTTGTCCTAAAAGTATAGAAATGGTGATTGTGCAACTAAGTATCCTCTTATGTTCCTTGTTTTTCCTCTTTCTTCTTGCAAGCTCCTTTGGAAACTAGATCATTGATCTTTGAATTGGGGCTTTGAGGATATTTTAAAGTCCCTAAAAGTGGCTTTTGAAGTTGACAAAAGAAGGCAACAAAATTAAGCTTTTGTGCCTTGAGTTATGAAGTAAAAAGGTGGCGACATTATGGGATTTTGTAGGGTTAGGTTTCTTCTTTTGATTTGTCTTTAAAGTAAGAGAAAAGGAAGTGAAAATCAGAGTAAAAGAGAGAGGGAGTGGTAGTTTTTGAATGGGAGGAGAAGCTTCAATTGGTTGCCTTTTATCATGTACAAAAGTCAACAATTGATAACTCTAGATGAGGTAAGCATTAAGGGAATAGTAAATGTGTAAGATAATTGAGTAATTGAAAGTTGACAAGGCATGGCCTCCCTTAGGCTCTCTTCCTAACCGGCCATAGGGTATCCTTTTTGGGCATTGAGTTGTCTTATCACTTAATTAAAAGTTAAACACATAAAATAATGTGATATCTTGTCCATTTGTAGTATAGGTTATGGTGATATAAGGAAAGTGTTTTATCACTAGCTTTTGATAAGTTACCAATTGATAAATGATTCCAACTCTCAATTGATAAGTTATTTAGGGTAATTGGTTAGTTCACTTATTCACATGTACATGGCTTATGCATTAGGAATAAGGGAATTATCTTATATGAAATTCTTTTAGAGTTTGTTTCTTAAATTGTTTTGTAAGTTATGATTTAATTCTTATAAAATTATGAAATTTTCTAAGGTTGGATAAAATTATTCAAGTTAAATTCTCAATTAATCACTTAAGGTTACAAGTCCTTAATTGTTTTAAGGTTTTGGGTTTGGGGTGACTTAAGGTCCATTATTCTCGTATTCGAGTTTTATCAATAATAAACTTTCAAATTGGAAAACTAAATTCATTTTTAAATGTAAACTTAGATTCTTAGTTTAGTTTATCCTTAGGAATGTTTAGAAAGTACTTTTAGTTTAATCATAAGTCCACTAAAAATTAAGGTTTACAACTTATCCATATGTAATAGGGCTTATAAGTGAAAATAAGGAAATTGCCTTATATGCAATTCTTTTAAGGTTTAGTTCTCAAATTAATTTGTAGGTTGCGATTTGCTTCTTAAGAAATTTTAGAATTTTCTAGAGTTGAATAAAATTTATTCAAATTATATTTTTAATTATTTATTTAGGGTCATAAATCCTTGATTATCCTAAGGTTTAGGGTTCAAGTGAGTTTAGGTATATTTTAGGGTTTTTTCACCAATTTAAGAGTAATTTAGTTACACTTAAGAGCTTAAGGTTCAGTTGGCTTAATTATTTAGGATTAATGCTTTATTATGCAACATATATATCATACGATAGATTAAGAAAAGAGAAGGAAATTACTTAGCAATATATTTATATATATATATATATACATATTATAGGGCTACTTATATACACAAGTAAAATTAATTTTTTAAATTTATTAATTTGTTTTTTTAACTAGCTATAGTTTTGTTCTTTATTATTACTTGAAATCATCCTTGATTTGTTCGTTATAAATTTTATATGATTTCACAAAATTAATGACAATTTTATTGATTTATGGATTTTCAAGTATTAAGATAATTTTATAGAATTTTAAAATATTTTTATGATTTGATATTTACGATTTCTATTAAGTTTAGGTTTATATTTTTAAAAGTACCCATATGTGGGGATTGGGGTTTTCATGCATGGTTAGGGTTTTCAAATCGTGTAATAAGGTCTTTCATGTTCATTTGAAGTTCTGACTTTGAAATTTCAGTCAGTTTTCATCCTATGTGGTTTTGTCGACTTAGGAAAATATCTATGATACTCAAGTTCGATACTATGTCTTGAAAGTTAAATTTGCAAAGTCTACAGTCGTGAATACCGCATGGCCTTCTATTAATCTATACCAAGAACTTAACTAGATTCACTTAAATGGGAGGTCAAAATGTAGGATGAAAATCAAGGAAAGTTTGAAAACCTAGATGTTTGGTTCGAATTGAATTCGATTGATTTAAGCTCTTGAGGGATTTTCAAAGTTTTTGTGAAGTATTTCATGTAAGAATGAAAATCAATGAATGTTCATTTCATGCAAATTGCAACAAATTACATCAATTTCTAATTAATTCATCAAAATACCCATTAATTTGAAATCTCTACATTTATTGTGATTCTAAGCTTTCTATGCATGATGAAGCAATAACAAGCATAAATAGGGCTTCTCGGAGCATTTCCTAATATCAAGACTCACTTGAAATCCTTTCTTTAAGTTTGAACTTGATCTTTCTCTTTCTAAAGGAACCCTAACTCGTGAAAATCTCTCTCTCTCTCTAACTCTACCTTCTCCATCACCTATTTCGAACCAACCTAACATTACAGTCATTTTTTTTAGACTAATAGAGTTCGAACTATACCCTCCTCGTGCATAGCCATGCTCCCTAGCCATGTTCTTGAGCTACCACCGTAAAGCCCTAATTCTAATCGCGACTACCATCTCAAATTACTCATCACCACCCTAACAAACTCAAAATCACCACTACGGCTAAACTCCCCATACCCTAAAACCTAAAATCACTCCTCTCTCACCCTTCCAGCAACTAACAAACAACCTAACAAACTCCACTACCGCCACAACTTGGAAAAAAACACCAAGTTGAGCTCCACCAATCTCGACACTTTGCACCCCCCCAGCATTCAAAAACACACAAAAGTGAAGTAACCTGCTTGTTTAGGTATCCAAAGCTCAGTGAAACCAACCTTACCATACCTTTGCCTCCCTCCTTTAACTGCAACTTGAATCTAGTACTCGACCTGACCAACTCACTCCAGGACTCGACCAATGCGCTTCTCCCTAATTTGACCTTCCTTTAATCCACATTATTTATTCCTTTTTTTTCTTTTATTTTTTTATGTTTTTGTTATTTTTATTTGTTTACCAATTGTAAGTGTAATTGTGAAATTAAAAAAAAATTCCAAAAAAAAAGCGAGAAGAAAATAAAAGAAAGGAAAAGGAAACAAATAGTCGAAACAAAAGGAAAAATAATAATGATAAACCAAGAAATAGAAATGGAAAATAAAATAAACTAAATAGATCAATTTAGGAAAAAAAGGATTTTGTAACTTAGAAAATTAAATTCTTCAAATAAAAAAAGTCATCCTTTTCAAATTTAAGACTTTCTTGAGAAATTTCCTTAAACAATTTAAATTAGGTTAAAAACATGAATCTAACATATTTTCAAAATTAAAACAAACCCAATAAACTAAATTTTTACAAAAAGAATTACGTTTGTTTGATCTCGAATAGCAGGTACGTAGGTATCTACAGAGTAGTGATAAAAATGAAAAAACTTTTTTTTTTTCCATTCTTAGTTTAAATTACATGATTTATTCCCTAATCAATTCCGCTTTATAAAGCAATCTTTTGAAAGGTGATTTTTTAGATTAAGATTAAAATTGGAAAGTTGATAATACTTGTAAGGGTTTAGAAATCCTAACCTCGACCCCGTTTTCTGGTTTTGAAAACTGTTTACAACATCGGTTTTATCAAAAGATCAGGAACTAAGTTATAATCAATCCATTCAATTGGTTAGATTTATTATAACTTAACTCTTTTTCCCGACTCCAATCGAGTGGTAACTTTAAAATGTTTTTAAAGTCAAAAATCGGTTTTCTTTAAACCTTAGTCAAAGTTTAGTATTAAAAGAATAGGGTTTAATACTAATTGGTTTAAAGAAAACTAATTTATAAAAACTAAGAAGAAAAAACTAAGCTCGACACCTTTTCTTATTGTATAGTAGGTGATTTCAACTCTCTATGGTTTTGGTAACTATGGACTGTTGGATCACTTATATCTATATATATATTAAGTAAATGTATGTAAAAAGATTAGCTATGAAGAGAAACTTGCTAGCTAGAGTCTTATAACCTCTGACTTGCATCACAATCTTTATATCCTCAATGCATACATAATATGAAGATTTTAGGTAAAACTACTAAGCCTCCTTTTAGGGTAATAATGAGGTTGAGAAGTCAGGTGATGACAAAGTATATGAAGTAATTAAGAGACATAACTATAACAATATGAGAGCATACTCTTCATGTACACCGTAACACATGTGGTAAGCAAGAAGAGATAGCAAATCTATGACTTTCATAACTCTCTTGTCAAGAATCATGTCTGTTGCAACTCTCATGTCTCTCTTCATAAGTTTCTTGTCTTTGTCGTTGATCCAGTCATCTCATGTCAATTGTTAACTAGAAAAGCATCCTATGTCATTGTAAGTCTTATTCATCAAGAGTTATGTCAATTTATGTTAGATCAGGTCAAATCCACTTAGTATGAGTCATTTTCTATCTCATCAGAGTTTAAGCCAGTGAAAACTTTAGATTTGCCAAACTCATTCTTGCTAATATATGTGTTAATAATATGAACCACCCAAGTCCTTGACTATGATAATAGTGCAATGATTAAAATATGTGACAAATAGAGATGAGAAGAATGAACTAGTTGTGATTGGTCAAAAGTGAAATTGAGACTAGTAGATGCATAGGTGATAAAGACTAAATGAAGAGATGTATTAAATAAAACTAGGTTATGAACAAGGGATAATGGTAGGGAAAGGTATGAACCTTAACAAGAACCAACTAATGTTAATGTTTAAACTGATTGAAGAAACAAAATAAGGACCAAATGGAAGCATTGGTGAGGAGAGTGATAAGGAATTGGAATAGAAGCATTTTAGCTTTGATATGAGATGAGTATTAGATAGTGATGAAGGGTAAATTATTAATATTAATGTAATGGTCATAATACTAAAGATGAGCATAACATAGTAATGGCGATAAAGTAGTTATGAAAAAAGAACAACTTGAACTACATAAAGAGTATAAAATAAGAAAAGTAAAAGATACTACAAAGGATATAAGAAAAGGTGAAACAAGGATGTTCAAGAGCTAACTATATTAAGCCTATACTATAGAAGTTAAAGTACAAGATGAAGAAAAGTATTGAAACTCTTAAGTTAAAGCAGAGAGTCTTTTGAGTTGATAAATTTGAGCTCAAGGATATAGAAGTTAGTATAGAAAGGCTTCAACTTAACAATAGTTAATGAATGTGATGTGATGTGAGAATTAGAGTCATGTGGCGAAAGCACAATATTAGGTTTTGAACTTAAATGTCCTAAAGTGTAGAAGTTACAAAGATAAAATTTTTTATAAAAGGGTTGAAATGTGAAACTCTAGTCTTCGACCGACTACCATGGACTTGAAATAGTGTGTAATTCATATCATGTGTAAGGCAAAGAAGCTATAGCTTAGAGATTAACGAAGTAAACTTATTAAGGATAGCTTAAGAAACAAGTTTCGCTATGTGATAAGAAGTTATTTGCTCGAAATAAGTATATTTAAGGATTCAAAAAATGTTCTCCAAATTATACCAAACTTTAGTACAAAGTCATAAAAGTTAAAAGAAGTCCCGATAGAGTTCGATCATCAAAAAATAGTATATATGGAATATTTAATTTAATAAAACGTAAGTTTAATGATACCACTTATTATTTTTGGGGGACTCGTATTTAGAGCTTGAGATATAAAAAAATGATAAAGATAATTTATTTAGTACAAAATGACAATAATATGAAAATGAAAATGTAACTATAGAGTATCTATGCTTACGAAATACACACAATGCCTAATGTGTACATATGTATAATATTAAAAATATTGATTATAGGTATTCAATACCTCTAGAGTATTAATTCTAATCATAAATTAGTTGAACCTATCTAGTAACATCTAGGACATGACATGGGTAACTTGTAGTACAGTAGAACATTAGAGGGTTATGAATTTACATCTCGATAAACTATTACTCTATCACTAGAAATCAACATGTCCACTCCATATATTATGTTACTAATTAATAAATAACTCTTTACTCAAACTTAGATGTCGGTAAATTTCATGACAAGAAGAAGAGGCATATTGAAACTAGATTAACAAGAGGACACCTAATTATGATTGAACTAAGAAAATTACAAAAGGTAATTACACTTATACACTTAGAATTAAGCCGACTAAACCCCTTCCCTTGGCCTATAAAAGCAACTAGTTACACCCATAAGTCATTTTGCATAGTCTTGTATTGAGGAAAGTTTAGGGAGCCTAAAGTAATTAGGGAACAAGCTTGAAAAAAAAAATACTTTAAGAAAGAATGAAGGAAATTAAGGTGAATTGATGTTTAAAGGCTTAATAGCAACCTAATTGTGAACCAAACCTATGACAAGCAAAAACCACCTACACCATCTAATTCCAGCATACTTTTAGTGGCTAAAGGTAGCGAGAGTTTTTATAGAGTAGGCAACGTGATTTTTACTATTAAAATTGTTAATTTTACTAAAAATGTTAACCAATCTTGATTACTTATGAAAGTTGGTACTTTAAGGTTCTTTTATGTGCAGATTAACCTGATAGTTTTATTTTGATGAAGTTGTTAGTAGAAATATATAGTCCATAAGAAATTGGCTTAGTACAATGAATCCTGTAGTAATTTTTAAAAATACTAAATTATGTTAAAAATTTATGAAACTAAGCCTTCTTAGGTATTTTTGCATGTAGAATCATAATATCAAACCAAAATTTTAAAAATAGAAATGTTTGTATGGGTTCCTTAGGAACAAACCTAGTACAAAAAAACTTTTATTAATTTTCAAAAATAGTAAATTGTGTTGTTTTAAGCTAAAATTATGTGTATATATTACTCGTATGATATATTTAATTTACATGAAAGAAATTTTTTATTAACTATACATTTATTATTTATTAAAATTATTTTACTAAATTTTCCCTTTTTTCATGTGAAAGATATAATGTTTTTATTAGTAAATTTATTAATGAATCTGATTTGTTATGATTTCTGAAGCTTAGTTATGATATTTGAGGTATTTAGTTTGGATCTTATAATTTTATTTTGTTATTTACCTAATTTAAGCTAATTTTTAGTGAAATCAAACTTAAAATCGATATTTTTGAAAATATTATATATTATTCTATCATGGTATTTTTCCTAACCAAAATATAACAATTATGATTTTTTAAGTAAAAAATATATTTTTCATGAATTTAATAGAGTATGCGTACTAATTATTAAGTAATTTCCTATTATTTGTGTATATTTTGCTAGATATGATAAACAAGGTTAATTGTATATTTAGTACCATAGTTAGGGGGAGTCCTATTTCATGTTACATATGATTTGTTTTTCACTGGTCATAACTTGCCTTGATTGAAAAATAGGAGCATTTTAAGTAAACATAGTGCTTTAGTTAATTACAAGCTAAATCAAAAATAAAATTAGAGGCTACACTTAAGTGTTCTTATATAAGTTAAGCTTAGGATTGAGCCAAGTGAAGTACTGCAGATTCTTAATCGGTAATATAAGTCAAACAACATTTGCTTAGAAAATTTGGAGTTAGCTTGAATCAAAAGGCAATTTAGAGAAAAAATTAGAGGCTAAATCAAAGGCCGAGTCAAAAACTAAGTTAGGAGCAATTTAACGCAACCATTCACTTGATAGAACAAACTTAAAATTATCAAGTTAATAACAAGCTAAAATATATACATAAATGTGACTTATAGTTGACCCTGGTAGGACTTATCCTTATTAGGTGAAGTAACTAAGGAGGAAGCTTGTGTTAATGAGTAATGTTAGAGCGTTTGGCAGACTCATGTAAGTGGATATTTGTATGCCTCAAGTAGACTTATGTCTACTCTTAACTTTACATGCTTGATGATACTTTAGCTTATTTGAGCTTAGTTGCAAATTTCGTATGCTGCTTGATGAGTTATGTGGAGCTTCTTTTTATAACTAATATTAGTGAAATGATGTTACGACATTAGACTTAGTTGTTGTGATTGTATGTTAAATGCTTACGTGACAATTGCTATGATTTACGCTAACTTGGAAAAGAATGAGAGACTAACCCTAGCTCCTATGGTGTTCATTTAAGTGAATCCGATACCAACGCTTTAAGAATGCAAATGAAACAGAGTAAAGGTTAGGCTAATAAATAATGAGTAAGCTAGCCTGGATTTGTTAGGTTTTGCTTGGTGTGCTTTGATACATTTATGGCATAGCATGAGGACTTATGAGTCAAGGTTGTGCGATTTGATGCATTTTGCATATGAAAAGCTGGGTTTATCAAGTGAACCATTCAATTATAAAAGCTTGGTTTTCAAGCATATAGAAAGTGCCTTATATCTACTAAGCTAGCTATATGCTAAATTTTCCAACCACTCCATGTAGTTATTGCTAGGCTGTTGGGTTTTGGGAACAAATTATTGCTTTGCTAGGTTATAGACTTTAGTACATTTCTAGATGCTCGGTTGAAGTCAACCAATTAGATGAGTTGCTAGGCTAGGCTAGGATATTGGTAATCATGTATGCTACATATATGACAATGGCACGCAATTTTTACATTTTCACTACTTAACTAGACCAAAGAATATTGTGATTTAAATTGGTAGCTTACTTTGTGACTACAATATGATGCAGCTTAGATTATATTTGTTTATCTACTCTCACTCAGCTTATAATAAGCTAAGGGGATAAGTTGTTTTCTCCTCATGTAAAGGATAAGTTAAATAGGGCTTCACATCATAGAGGCAAAAAGACTATCAAATGCTAGTAAGAGATGGGTTCATGGAAGAAGCTACTAACTACAAGATATTTGTCAAGTCTTTGGAAGTTGGTCTCATGGAAGACTTTGTTGTTATATTACAAAGGATTTAGTTTAACAATTGTAGTCATGATATGCATGCTTGTAATAGAATCATGTATTATATAAGAGTAGTGTAGTTATGATACTTTAAGTTTGGCTCACTTTTGTAAAAGATTTCTACTACGGTTTATTACATTGTATAAGAAGAGATTTAGAACCAAGTGTTTATAAAATTGATGTGTCTTAAGGTTCCTAAATTAGATATAGACCAAAAGAGGGCAAAAATGATGTGTCTTATTTGTTGTGAAATTTCATGAAAACTTTAACTCTAAGATAAAAAGAGACTCCATTTTTCACTCATTATGGGAGGAAGATTGTCTAAAAAGGGGTTCCTAATAGTAACTTTTGAGAGATGAAACTAGCTACAATACAACTCTCCACCGAATAGGCTATCTTGAAATTTTTTAAAACGAGACAACGCTCTATTGAGCAAGTGGTCTATAAGATAGCACTCTATCAAGTAAGCATCCTTCGGAATTTTAAGACAATGCTCTACTAAGAAAACAATTTGAATATAATAAGATAACACTCCACTGAGCAAGCAGTCTACAGGATAGTGCATCATCAAGCAGGTGATCCTTAGGAATTTTAAGATAGCATTTCGTCGAGCAAGCGATCCAAAAGACAATGCTCCAACGAGCAGTCGATCCTTAGTAATTTCAAGATAACGCTTTACCGAGTAGGTAATCTAAATATAATAGGATAATCTTTACCAAGCAAGCGATTCAAAAGACAATGCTCTACCGAGCAAGCAATCCACATGACAGTGCTCTCCTAAGTAAGCGATCCTTAGGAACATTAGGATAGTACTCTACCAAACAGGTGATCCAAATATAACAAGACAGTATACCACTGAGTAACCAATCAACAAGATAGTGCTCCACCAAGTAAGCAGCCTATAGGACATTACTCCATTGAGCAATCAATCTTAATATAATAAGACAATGCTCCACTAAGCAAATGGCGTACAAGAATTTGACAAAATTTTGAAATTGATCTAAGGAAGGATTGTATGATTTCAATGAGATGGAACTGACCAAAAGGGTCAATCATGGGAGTAGAGGTCTTGAAAATCAAAGTTAAAAAAGGTTTAAATACTTAGCCATTGAGATTCCTTGAATGAATTTAGACTGATTACACTTTTGAAAAAGTTCTTTGAAGATTCCTCCTCAAACCCTACCACACCTCCACCCCCAAACCCCTTGGGATACTTCTTCTTTCTCATTTTTTATAAAAAAAAAAAAAAAAATTATCCCTATTTTCTTCTTATCTCTCCCTTTTTTTACAAAGATTTGCTAACAAGTGTGAATTATTTACAAAATCCAAGAAAACTATAATTATGTGTTGTGACTTCCCTTCCATTTATAATAATTTAGGCTTTATCATTATCTTTGGGGATTCCTTATGCTTTAAACTTCTTTTCAAGGGCACTTAAGCTTTATTAAAGGGGAAAATACTACTCAGGATGACTCCTTCTAATAGGTTTAGTCTAAGAGGACTTCCTCACATTTTCTCAACTTAGATTTTACTTTCGGCTTCAATTTCAAAAATTATGGTTAATCTTGGAATTAATGAGATTTAATCAATCTATTAGGTCATTTTCAAGCTTATAATACAACATAGGCTTTTGGTTAATGGTTTCAAAAGGAAGTAGGCCTATTTTGAAATAAAGTGATTTCCCAACTCAAGTTTATAAGTCAAGAATCCTTACGAGAAACTAAAATGGACTTGCGCTTAGTTTTATGAGTAATGATAATCTATTCCCTTTATGTAGAAGAGCTTCTTGAGGGTAGTGTTATAAGAGGGCCTATATAATGAGATGACTCTTAAGTTTTGAGTTGTAAGCCTTATCTTAATTCCTAATGTGTTTGATCTTCTTTAGGCTTTGAACGGTGCTTGCTTCAAACTTGTCTCTTAGATTTGCTTGATACCCATTTTTCTCTTTTGTTCGTTTCTTTTTCTTTTTTCGCATTTTTTCTCTCTTTTCATTTACTTCGTTGTTCTTTCTTTTTGTCCGTCTTTTTCTTTATATCCTGTCTTCAACTTTTTCTTCTCTTTCTTTGTCTCCTTTCACTCCTTTTAGGCTTTTGATGGAATAGAGATGCCTACTTCTTTAACTATTTCTTCTTGGATGGCTACAGTTCAAAATTTACAAAAGTAGATTTTAAGCTCTTCTTCCTTTCTAATGAAATGTATTATCAACAGCAATGGTCACCTATGAATTGGTGCAACTAAGGTAAGCATAAATTAGTTTATCATTTTTCTTCTAATTAATGACTCTAACCTCCAAATTTCCCTAGTATAGGGTGATTCTTAATAGGGTTTAATTTTAAAACCACTTCTTGAAATGGCTTAATGGGGTTGTCAAGGGAATATTGTGTTTAGGGTAATGAAAGTGAATGTCTAGCATCATTTTTATTAGCATAGCAAATATAAGATGGACCTGCTTTGAGAAATGAGTCCAAATCCTCACATTAATGGCACTCATCTCTTAAGTTCTTTAAGGGTTGGTGTTAAAGGCATGGTTTCTCTCTTTACTTCCTAATCCTTTTTAATTAGTGAGATGTCTCTATTTCTTTAAGCCAATAATTGAAAAGTGGTAAAATAGATAGCTCAAGATACGAAATTTGCCCCTTGAAAATGATTCTCTTTAATATTATTTAGTTTGTCGTTACATTCTTTATTCAAAAAACTAACTTTCTTTTGCCCCTACTCTCTTCAACTTGTTTTGTTAAACTAGATTTTAGGATATATGCTCAACTGTTTCAAGTAACAAGCCAACTTATCATATGATAGTAGTAAGCCTTTAATATTCGATCCTAAAGATGGCCAGCTTAATTACCTTCGTAACTTAAAGGAAGGTCACTACTATAAATGAGCCCTTCTAACAGCTTTGATTAGATAGTCTATTATCAATAATGTCTTAGAACTTACTATTCATCCTCTAACAACTTTCTATAGAATGGTCCATTTAACCCTCATGGTAGTCACAATACATGTCCTGATCAAAATTTTCTAGCCTATAGTTTAATTTAGGGGCTTTATAAGTTAGAACCTTATATTTCTTTAACTTGTTGAAGGCTTAGTCAATCGGACCCTAAATTGAGTGAAGCATCTCCCTTACAGTCTCTAGTTTTGTAGATTAACTCATGGTTCCTTTCCTCTTAGCCCATTACTAAGGCTCAATACTTAATTCAATGTTTATGGGAACGGTGTCTTCTTGATAGGAGCAATAGGAGATTGGAAACTCCTTAATACAAAGCCTATGGCCATTTCTATCTCAGCAAACCTTTCTCTTAGAATCATCATTTTTTCCACGAAGTCCATGATCCTTTCTTCATAAGATGCAGCTTTTGGTTGAGCAGCACGCTTTTTCCCTGCAATCTTTTCAATTGTCATGCCCCTAAGCTACATTGGTCTTTTTGCTTCAAATTTTACTTAGGGTGGAAATTTTGCTCCTTGAAGATGATTAGTTCACTTCAATTGCTCAAAGGGCATAAGTAATTCCTTTAAGTTTTAAACTGTGTCTATTCCATCTAAACTTAAAATATTAATAATGTGCCTATGGTCTTAATTGAATTAAATTTCCCCTATATCTATCAAGTCTTGAATTCCATTTTTTAGCTCCTAGCAATTATCAGTAAAATGCCTCTATTGCCCTATGCAATACTCATATTATTCACCTGGGTCATACTTTTATAGCTTCTATCTTGGCATTGAGGCTTTTAGATATAACAAGCCATCCTTCTTAAGCTGTCAAAGACTTAGGATAATGGGATAAGAATCCCAGTAAACCTTCTTCAAGGCATCTTTAGGCCTTTCTTACTTGGTGTACACTTTAGCATTGTGGCATTCATATATGCCTCAAAGTTCAATGAATCTGGCGTTTTTCCCGTTAATTTCCCTATTTTTATAGCTTCTTCAATTTAGCTCCCAATAAGTACAATATCTGCAAAACTAGCCATTATGTTACTCAATAAGTTCCCATAAAACAATTCATCCAATGTATCGATGAATGTAAATGTTAACTCTTTTCCTAGGAGAGAAGGAGTCACCTTAACCGCGATGCCCCTCCATATTTAGGTGTATTCTTTGAAAGTTTCTCTACTGTTTTTGCTCATGTTGCGTACGTACCTTCCTAAACTTTTGTTACCATAATTTTCAGATTTTTATGATTTCACCTCTAAGATAGTTTCCTAAAACAAAGCCAACTTCCACTATATACAATCCATTTGTGAAGAAGAAAGGGGTAAAATGTGAAAAGTCATACCCTTTTAACCCTTGTGCCACATGTTATTTTGTGGTTAGTCTATGTGGCGCTTACGTAGCGGTCTCTTATGGTGCTACGTGGCACTTGAAAATAGATATCATGTGGCACTTCCAAATAGGTAACTCATTTCATTACTAAAAGGTCACACGTATCACCTCTCTCTCTCATTCTCTCTATTTTTTTCTTTTTCATTCCTCTTTCTTTATTCCTTCCTCTCATCTAGTTCTACTCACCACATTTTCTTCTTCCTCTTTTTTCCCTTTGTTTTTTTAAACACCCATAAAACAACCCAATTAATTATTTAGCTTGTAAAAAATCATGTTGTGTTTTTCTAATAAGATGTGGTGTTTAATAAACATATATTCAAAATATTTTCAATTTTTTTTAATTTAATTAGGTTAGGATATTGGTTTTTACCCATATTTGATTTTAATTTGAAAACTTCAAATGGCCGCAAGTGTTCATTTTAACTCCGATTAAAGTGCAGTTTGAAGCTATGATCTCCAAGAAAAGTGCACTTTCAAAATATTTTTTTAAAAAAGGAGCAGTCCAAACTAAGCCATAAAAATTGGCTTTCAATAAATGTCCATATTTTTATCCAAAATTTCTAATTCAATCAAATCATATATATTTATTTTAACTCCAAAAACAATTTTGGACCTTAGAAAATTATTTCCACCTTAAACCCACCTAAAATGACCACTACACAACACTTCTATGATTTTTCAAATTTTAAATTTTTTTTTATTTTTCTGTGCTTGCATTTTTTCTATTTTTCTTATTTTTCAATTTTTTGGTATTTTCACATTTTCTAATTTCTCTTGTATTTTCTCTATCTTTTATCTTTTCTTAAAAATAAGGTTCCTAAATTCGATATGGACCTAAAGAGGGCAAAAATGAGATGTCTATACTTAGAATGGAAATCAAAAGGAGCCTACTAAAGAAAAACATTTACAATACTATAGGGATTTAAAAATTTACACACAAAAAATGTAATCGAATTTATCTTATAAAGGAAAATTTTATGGGATACCTATGGAGAAGAAAGATAATTAGGCTTTAATTTGCCTAAGCAATGTAAATTTTTTGTAAAAAATTTCTAATTAAGACTTAAACAACAAGCATGAATATTTATAAATAAATAATGCCAATGAAAAAATGTAATATGAAGACATGCAGATGCAAATGTGAAAGACTGACTATAATAGTAATATAGCAATATAAAAGGTTTAAGGTTGCAATTTTATTGAAATTCTATAATCACAAAAACTTTTTTACAATTACACAAGAATACAATTTATAGAGAAATTTCAATATTTACAAAAATATAGAAATATACAAGGAAAGGAGGTTATTATATGAGGATGGAAATTACAAGAAAATTATAAATTTACAATGATAAGGACCTAATACAAATAACTAATTTACATGTAATTTACTATATTACAGCTTTAATGGTATAATAAAATTCCAATATGATATGCCATATTGCTATTTATTTGCAAATCCAATGGCTTATATATGTAATCAAGATAGGTTATAAAGTTCCTTAAGCTCTATAACATCACATGCTTTAAAAAAAAAAAAAACAATTTATTGGTCACATAGAAGTTTAAGTAAGGTAGCCTGATTGACCCTACAACATTTAAAGCTTACACAACGGTCCCCTATCTTATGATATTATGATGACCTAAGTCTAATTGTAGCTATCCTACATCCATGATGCAATAAATAACCCCCAATATCCTAATGTATCAATTGCATGAAACGATTAACATAAACAACTAGCAAAGATGGCATAGTAGTAGATACTGATAAGGTGAAGGCTATAGTAGACTAGCAAAGGCCTCAAACAATGTAAAAATTAAAAGCTTCCTGGATTTGGCAAGTAATTATAGAAATTTTATAGAAGGTTTCTTAAAACTAGTAGCCCCTCTAACTTAGTTAACTCAAAAGGGAGTCAAATTTGAATATGACAAAAAGTATGAAAGCAGCTGCCAACAATTAAAAGAAAGGTTGATGACATCTATTATATTGACCTTGCCTCATAGTGTAAAAGAATTTGTAGTATACATCAATACATCCATAGAAGGATGTTAAGAGGAGTTTAAATGTAAAATGATAAAGTGATAGCCTATGCTTCTCACCAACTCAAGCCTTATGAGAAGAACTACCTAATGCATGACCTTAAACTACTAACTATGATTCATAAACTAAAACTTTGGAGCCATTATTTGATAGGGGAAAGGTGCAAGGTATACATAGATCACAAGAGTTTGAAGTACTTTTAACTTAGAAGGATCTAAACATAACGCAAAGAAGGTAGCTAGACTTAGTAAAGGATTAAGATATAGACATTTGGTATCACCCTAAGAAGGCGAATATGGTAGTTGATGCACTAGGTAGGAAGTGACAAGGGAACTTAGCCACCCTAATAACCTAATAATGGCCCTTACTAAAAGAGATGCCCAGACTAGATCTTAAAGTCTTGATAAGGGAAGTGAGTGCCAGACTAGCTAGTTTGAGGATTCAGCCTAATTTGATAAGCAAAATCAAAGCACCAAATCAAAAGATGAGATTTAGGAGATAGAATGGAAGTTGGAGATAGGACAGGTAATTGAGTTTATGATTGAATCTAATGGGATTCTAAGATACAAGGGTCAGTTAGGCATGCTAACCAATGTAATGTAAACTTAAGGAAAGAATTATTGAAAGAAGTACATTACTTTAGATATGCTATACATCTTAGGAGTACAAAGATGTATCAAGACAAGCCCACTATTTATGGCATAACATGAAAAGAAATATTGTAGATGTCAAGGTGTTAAACTAGCAAGTATATCCAAATTGAGCACGAGAGGCAGGTAAGTGAATTACAGCCTTTGTTGATACCAATGTAAAATTGCAAGTAAGTAACAATGGACTTCATAACTACTTTACCAAAGATCTTAAATAAGTATGACACCATTTGGGTGTTTGCAGATAGATTGACTAAGTCGGCACGCTTCATCCCTATGAAAATTTATTATCTATTCGAAAAGCTTATAGAGGTGTACATTTGAGAGGTAGTCAAGTTACGTGGGGTTCTTGTGAAGATCACTTCAAACAAAGACACCTAGTTTGTTAACAGGTTTTAGATGAGTCTACAAAATGCTCTAAGCATGAAACTACAATTCAATGCTACTTTTCACCCACAAACCGATGGCTAATATGAGAGAACCATGTAGATCTTAGAGGACTTATTAAAAGCTTGTGTACATGACTTTGGTAGTCAACGGGATGAACATTTGCCCTTGGTTGAGTTTACATACAATAATGGTTACCAAGTGACGATTCAAATGGCCTTATATGAGGCTCTTTATGTGCATAAGTGAAGATCATGCCTACAATGGGATGAAGTAAATGAAAGTGGTCTTAGTTCTAGATTTGATATAAGATGCAGTAGATAAGGTGAGATTGATAAGACAAAGAAAGAAAACAACCTAAATTCATCAGAAAAGCTATGCTATCAAATGATGACGACCGCTAGAGTTCCGAGTTGGTGACAACATATTGCTAAAAGTTTCTCCCACTAAAGGAGTGTTCAAGTTTAGACTAAGAATAAAATTAGCTCCAAGGTATGTTAAACTCTTCAAAATCATTGAAAGGATTAGGATGGTGGCATGTAGAATAGAACTTCCAACCAGATTGGAAGTAGTACATAAAGTCTTCCATGTGTCGATGCTAAGAAAGTTTAAAACCTAAATCAAAGTAGGAAGTAAAAAACAGCAAAGAACACAAACAATAGATGTGGAGCCCTTAGAACTACAACCTAATATGTTGATTATTAAGCCACCTATAAAGATAGTGAACTCTACAATGGTTAAATAAAGTTCAATGGTCAAAACAATCAGAGCAAGAAGCAACTTGGAAGTTGGAAGAAGCGTTAAGAACTTAATCTTGATCAAGGTATGTAGCTTTCGAGGATGAAAGCTTTGAAGGGGGAGGGGAGATTGTAAAACTTGCCCAATAAAATAAATGATAAAAGGACATTTTATATAAAGAGGTAGGAGGTATTTTTGTCCTTGAGATCTTGCATTTTAAGTCGTTCTTTTTCCATCCAAGGTTTTGAGAATATTGACTTAGTGTAGCAATGTAGGTAAATTCTAGATTTTAGAAGTACATACTAGATTCTAATTATCTATTAAAAATGTATTCCAATCCCTTTTTATTCTCTATGTTATTATGAAAATTGATGCCTTGAAATAGTTATGGTCAATGGAAATAGGAGGGTAAGGTTTTGAAAATTGTTGCAGAATAGTGTAGTTATCGATGTTGGAGAGGAATATTACATCAATTGATGTTAAAGATTCTAATAAACTTGTTGTAGGAGGACAGAATTATGATGGTAATAGGATTTTGGTGTAAAAAAATGAGTTTACACAAAGAAATTACAAATTAGAAGGAACACGGGCATAGTCTTTCCCATAGTCTTCATAGACGTGTTAAGGTGAAGCGTACGTAAGGAAAATTTGATAGATTCTTCATTGAGAAGATCACGGTCGATGTCCACGACCATGCTTTAGTCCATGATCTTGATGTTTTAAAAGCTAAGGAAACTGTAGCCAAAGTACATGTTTATGGTCCAAGGTATGTTCTTATGGATGTTTAGATAATGACAACTATTGCCCAAGTCCATGGCTGTGATCTTAGGGCATAGACTTAAGTCTTCCCTTTTTCTTCCCATAACTCTCTTTATCTTGCTAAATCATAATCTAATAGGTTCTAAACATATTTGAGAGTCTAAATTGGTTCTAATCATTTAGGATAAACTAAATTTTCCACTCAATGATCAAGTAATGATTATTAAGAGGATTTAGCTATAGAAGAAAACTTAGAAATACATTCTAAGAGTGTTATCTTATGCTACATCTTAGGTGTTGGTTTTGAAAGAACTCTTGATGTAGTAGCTACCAAACCTTCACAAGATTCAAGCATGGGATACTATGTGTTGCTTGTGGTTGTTTATGATAAAGAAATGAAATTAGAGTAAATAACAATTTGACCATTAACAATTGCATGCTGCTTGTGCTTAGCTGGGCCTAACCAACCGAGAGGATCAGCGATCATAGGATGGCATATCAATGATCTTAGTGTGAGGCTATCTTGAATAAGGTTACATTTTAAAATGATTTGGGTAGATCTAAGTTAATTCTTGGCTTCTAGGGTTTTAGGAAAGACTCAATACCAATACTTACATAGCATTATATATATATTGCTTACTATAATCGTAAGTTACTCCAAATTTTGAGACATAGTAATTGTGTTGTTTATTGAACTAAATAAAAGATAATAATCTATGGTTGTTTTATTTTATCATTTGAGCTACATGTAGATGTGTTTTTGCTTGTCTCATATGTGCTTGTGTATCTTATACTAGGAATTACTCATCATTTGAGGAATTTTTGTTTTTAATTACAAGAACAGGATATGAAGATTATGAATAATACTACTATGAAGATTATGGTTATCGAGTGAGAATTATTACTTTGATGATAGTAAAGGAACAACATGAGTTCTATTGACTTCTTATATTTAGAGATTGAATCATCTTTATTTGCTATTTTATGTTCCTGTTGGGAGAGTCTCTTGAGACTCCATGAATAAGTTAGAAAAGTTATTACTTGTTTGGTTTCTTGTTATGAATTTGTGAGACAGTAATAAATATTCTTCCTTTACTTTTTTTCTATGAATATTATATGCTTTTCAATCAAGGTTAGTTTTTACCCATTTGGAGAATATTTAATGGTTTTAATTATAGAAGTTTAATTTAAGGAGAAATTCTCAAATGTGTATTTATAGGAGATATTAAGAATGTGGAGATAATAGAAATTTTTATGGGTTCTAGGATGCCTAACATGCCATTAAAATTTTAAGGATAAGTGGCAGGTTATAGCAATGCGAGTTCTGGGGCATTACAATTAATCAATAACTGTAATGTATATACTAATCTAGTTACTTGTTATAATTTTCTTAAAAATTTAATTTATTTCTATTATATATTTAAAAATGTTGTAATCCTTTTTCTTTTAGTGTTTAACTTTTATATAAATGATACATCATGATTTCAATGGTAGCTGGACCTCTTCCCATATGCAATTCTATATTGACTTAAATTAGGTATGTTTAGGCCCCTTTAATTTTTTATTATGTGGCCATCCTTGAAGTAGTGAGATTAGGCACTAAGGTTACTGTGATAACTTAGTGAGTTTTGATATATAAAGAGAGTTATGTTTGATACAATTAATGAGTAAGAAGGAAGTTATAATGATATTCTAATAAACGGAATTAGATGCTTATCATAATTAGAGATGGGCCTAGTTGCAAATAACAAGTTAATAGGTGATAAATTTCACATGAAATGATTAGTATGCTAGGCAAATAGTAGTAACATGATCAACCCTTCTAAATGATGTTGTTATGTTTTCATTTTATTACATGGTTGATTAGTTTGATATCATAGTTATGTTTAAGTTGTTGTTGTTCAGTTGCAGTTCATGTATGTAAGTGGAAGCTAAGTCATTCCAAATCTCTTATGTTAGGTTATGCCATGTATTCTTTGCTTAAAATAATATATATTTGAATTTGCCTATTATAGAAAATTGTTATGGTTCACATGTTAATTGTATCTTTTAGTAACCATGCGCTTACATGTATAGTATAGTATTTGCTAGGTTTATTGCTCTCTCCACTTGAGGAAAATGTTTCTTATGTAACTAATTGGAATTATAGACTTATAGTGTAAGAGATGAACCTAGCATATTCCTATTTAGTTAATATTATTTAGAGCATTGGCCATGCTTTTTAGCTTCTAGGCATGATAATGTATATGGATAAATCACAAAGTAAGGTTTGAAAGGACATATTCTAAAGCTTTGTCAAGTTTTTGGTTACCACTATAGAATAACATAAGAAGAGCAAGATAAGCAATATGAGAAATAACGTAGCATAGGACAACCTTTAGTATTATACTATGTTTATTATTTATGTTTTAAGAATGTATGATAGTTGTTTTACGAGCTTTTTCAAAAATCTTTTACTTTGTCCAATGATAAGAATGTTGTTATAAGCCCTACAAATTTCCTATATAGGATGATGGAATTTAATAAAATTTCCCAAAAAATACCCTTAGTGTTGGCAAGTTAACTAACCCTAAACTTAAGAAATTGAGCTAAAGACCCTAACTCAAACTCCAAAAACCCTATGTGACAACCTTAACCCTAGTTTAAGCACTATATTCAAAGCCCTAAAATCCTATAAACAAATGCCAGTAACTAATGTTAACTCCTAAGATCAATACAATCTAACGAAACCAACTCCAAACCCCATTGGGAAAGAGATCAATAGTCGAAGCCCATAAGAGCTCCCTAAAATCGATTAAGGGCAAACAAATCTAGAAATGGATATTGATGTAGACAATGCTAACGATGAATTCAAAACCCTAAAACAAACACTATAACCCTTAAAAAAACCTTTGAACCCAAAAGCCCTAATTAGAATCCTAATACATACAAACCCTTAAAATGATTGTAAAACCTAATGTAGTGTCAAAAACCCTAATCCAACTATTGTACTCTAATTAAATAGTAACACTATTTGCTAATCAAAGGCTAATCACTTAATTACCATAAAAATGTAATCTAGCCTCTATGATGTACACAACACAACAATAATTGGTCACAACTCCTTAAACTAGTTAAACAAGATGGCCTAATCGGCTTAATTAGCTTAATTCGACACATTAAGCCCTAAAATGCATCTAATTAGTATCAAGTGTATGAGTAATTAACATTGAGAAACTTAATTACATCTTAATTCGCTAATCATGTTTTACATCATAATTAACTCTAAGTCAAGAGCGATTAATTATATCAAACCAAAGTAAGTATATGAAAATATCTCCTTAATAATAACAACATTATACTTGGGGAGATAATGTGAACCCTATGAGCTTTTGGATCTGAACTCAAAGTTAGATACAAAAGTTAGTGGATAATCCCTAAACTATTAAGATATAATAAAACGAATGAACCATAAATATTAAGCCATAAACTCTAAATAATAAGTTGAAAAACCCTAAAACCTTAATTTCGCACATAAAGTCCTAAAAACCCCAAAACAACTAGAAACAATAAATAGATTAACTAAAACCCTAAGTCAACTAATAATCCCTAAGTATATCCTCAAACTATTCATTAATCACAAATAATTTCTCTAATCGCTTGGAAACCTTAAATCATCAATCTTGTATACAATCCCAAAACCCTAATCGATCCCAAAAACTAAAAGATTCTACGAAGTATTATAGGTCAATGGACTTAATTAAAGTGATAAAATTATGTCCTAGTTAAGCCTAAATTGCTTAATTAAATATAATCATGATTAATTAGCTTAATTGTCACTTTAATTCTTCTACCAACCTTCATTACATCTTAATTAGCAAGAGTTCAAGAATGATTAGTTAGCTAATCAAAGGACATGTATCCTTTAAGAGACAAAATCCTCCCTCATTTGGCAAAATGTAAACAAGGTACAATAGTATTAAGGGGGGCCCATGTACCCTCATCCAAAAATAGCCACCTCTTGCTCCCCTTATCCCACCTTTATGGTCTACTATTTTACGCCATTAAAACCTTCATTTAACTTTATTCTTCATTCTTAGAAAACCTTAAGAAACATTCTCCGGATACCTAAACAAACATCAAAGGAAAAAGGGAAGAAAAACAAGAGAAGCTATTGAATGCCCCCATCGACATCAACACTTTTGCCATTACCACCATCATATAACTCTAAATCACAAAGCACCACCACCAAAACATCATACACATACTCTAGTATCCTGTCAAAAAATACTTGTTTACAAACGAGTACATTTTGACCTTGTCTTTTAATTGAAAAATGAAAACTCATGCAGATCAGTCTAAGGTAAAACTCATCCAATTTGAGTTTGTTATTTAAAGAAGCTATACCCATGATATCTTGAGAGTTTAGATTTGAAATACTACATAAATATGTTATAATCATATACATATCATTTTAGAGCCATATAATCATTACATTCATTCATATATTTAGCTAGTTTGTTACTCACATTCTAGAAGTATAAGAGATAGTTATACATAGATAACTTGAAAAGAAGTTGAGAAAACACCAAGAACCCCAACTTTCTTTGCATGTCATCCCTTCCTTAGTAAATATCCATCTTGTTTTCATCATATTATGTAATTTTACTAACTTAAAATAAGTAGACATGTGAGTAAAATAAGGAAAAATACTATAATAAGTGTTGGCTAGAAGAAGTTAAAGGAAACCTTAAAAAAAAAAAGCCAACTTAGTCACCACTATTCATGGGCTTAATAAGCTATAAATTCTAATTAATTAGCATAATTACATGATTAATTAATGTAAAGCATGATTTAGGATGTAATTAATCAAGTTAAGCTAGGTGATGTTGAGTTAATGGCTTAAACTTACTTAGTGAGGGATTAAGGCCTTAGAAATAGGATTAGAAGTCCAATAAATGAAAAGAACCAAATCAGAATCCTAATAGAAAATGTAATTATCTTAAGGCTTTTAGTGAGCTTAGGCCCAAAATAACAAATAGAATTAGGTTTAAGGCCTTAAAGGGTGAGTTGAGCCCAAAACCCCCTAAAAGGACTAAGAATAAGGCCTAATAACTATAGAACAAAATATGACCCTTAAGTTAATAGAGTTATAAAAAATACCTTAAAGTCCCATAAAGTTCAAAAGCCCATTGAAGCCGCCCCCTATGAGCACCCTTACAAAATAGGACCTAAAACTAATAAAAAGGGTCTATATAAGCCTATAAGAGTAAAATTAAAGCCGAAATTAAAAACTATAGAAATTGGGCTAAAAGTAAAACTCAAAACATTTAAATAAATGCCCAAAAGATCAAGTATAAGGCCCTATACTTCAAATGAAGCCCAGTACCTAAAACTAGACTCAAACCCTAAAGTAGTCAAACTAATACCTTTGACTAATGAAATTTTTGACCCAAAACAAAGCCTTATGAACAAAAACTCCTCAAAGGGGATCTCATGAAAAGAAAGAACACTCAAAAATAATGAAAATCAACTATAAGAACACAAAATTCCAACTTAAAATGAGAAAATTATGACCTAAATATGAAATAAGTGAAAATAGGACAGTTATAGTGAAGCTAGCAAATAAATTAAGTTTAAGATGATTTTTATTCACTTTAATTATATTACTCAAGTAGTTTAGGATACTAAGTTTGAGACTACCAAGGATTATTAGCAATACTAAATTTCAAGGCTGAATAAGTGAACTACCTCCTATTTTACTCTATTATGTGCTTATAGTTAGTACACCATCTAATTATATCTGCTAATTAAACTTATTGCATGTTGGGGTATATAGGAACTTATATGTGCTTGCTTTGGTAAACTCTTCCTTGCAAAATACCTTAAGATATTTTAAATGCCCTTATGTGCTACATTAGAACTTAAGGTATTAGAGTGTTTGAAATAAATTTGATTGGTCACTCCATGAATCTAGATTAATAAATATTCAACTATTAATTAAATTAGACATGTATTACATCTTGTTACATAATTAAAGGGCATCAGCACTATGCAGTAGAGTGGGAGATCATGCATGGATGGATCCATATTAATATCATGTGTTGTGATTATTTATTATAGGATGTATTCGTACGACATGTTCTTGCCTCAACCTTTGGGATCTACTTGGCTCTAGGCAGTGTTGCCCTTTGCTTGAAGCTGAGCTATTTATGTTACTGAAGGTGCTTATACTACTCATATTGGACATCGATACCTGGGTTCTAACATATCTAAATACTTCCTAACTCGAGCAATGATGGGTGTAAAACTATGCTTTACAAAGTTACTAACAAGCTGTGAATGATGTTTGCATTCATATGCTTATTTAATTAACTTGCTTGTAATTGTTTTTTAGTAAGATAAGAAGGTTACTCATTAAGCTAGATGTAGCTTACCCCATCATTTTTCTTTTCTTTTCTTTTTTTTTATAGGTTTTACAAAGCTAGGACAAGGCTAGGATTTGAGTGTAAAGTGCTCTACTAAGTCAAGAAAGTAGAATGATATTTTTGAAAAAGAAAGTAGGATAGTCGAATCAAATTTTTAAAGTGTCTAGTTGCTTTATGACTGTCAAAATTTAGATACCCTTATTGTTTAGTAAGTGATTCCAACTCTCTATGATTCTAGTAATTGTAGATTGTTGGATCACTTATAACTACACACACACACACACACACATATATATATATAAGTAGATATATGTAAAAATATTAAGTATGATTAAAAATTTATAGGCTAAAGCTTTGCAACCTTTGACTTGCAAGGTAATCTTTACAGCATGAGTATACATGTGATATAAAGATTTTAAGTAAAACTACTAGAACCCTTTTTGGGTGTTATAGCTATACCATGTACTAAGTGGTGAAATTTTTTTGAGGTCCCATCCTATATTTAAGGTTTTATTTGCATATTATACTCGTATTATAAACTAATCAAGTAATTGATTGTTTTGTCCAATCTATGCCCCTAAAACTCAACAAACCAAACACTTTATCATGGTCTAAACATTATATTTCAAAGATAAGATAATTAAACATATATGGAGTAAATATAAGTATTCACAACAAGTATTTGTAATTTATTTGATACTCAATATGTATTAAATCTCCATTAATCGTTACTTGAATGTCTTCATATTCAATGATCTCCTAAGAGTCAAAATCAGTTACCTTGATAAACGTCTCCATCTTGCATTTCTAGTAGGCATAATTAGTTCCATCGAAATATGGAGCACTATTGGTAGCTACTAAAATATTGTTTTTCATTAATGAACTCTAAATTCTAGATGATATAAGAGCTAAGAATTGATACCATATGTAAGTCCCAAAATGTAGTCAAGAGAGGGGTGAATTGGTTACTCAAAGATTAAATCTTTTTCACAAATACATTATTAAAGTGGTCCCTTTTATACTACTTTAAATGCTTGGCATGAAAAACAATATATAATATAATAAATAAACACAAAAAGTAATAAAGTAGAGTGCATGAAGACCAATCATAGAAATTATAGCGATCCGACCTTATGCCAACTGCTCTCTTCTAGTTTCACTTCTTGCGACTCATTATTCTACACCAATGTCGTTCCACTATCCACTTTAAATAATCAACTCAAATAGAGAGAATACAATCTAAGTCCTTTGCTCTGTCTCTTAGACTTTCTTTGGCCCATCATAGATCTACAAAGTCTACAAGTCAACTTTCTACTAACAATTCATGTAAGTCTCAAAAATAATGATTAAGAAACAATTGAGGAGAATATACAATGTTCCTCTAAGTATAAGCATGGTATAATAATGTAAAAATAAAACTCGTTAGTGTAGGCAATCATCTAATTTATTTTTTTTTATTATATTATGAGTATATTAATACTAGAAAATTGTAAAGTAGATAATTGCTTTTCGAATTCTAAAATGCTTAGCTTATATTCACTCCTTCGGTAATGTTTCTATTGAAGATTTAGGAATAAAAAAATCTTGAGAATTTGGTTTAATCTTAAATTGAACGTTTGATTCTTTCTTACCTATTGAATTGTAAAATGCATATCTTCTAGCTATTTTAAATTTGAATGTTGAGCTATTGTTGGATAAAATATTTTTGTTGTTGATCTATTTTACATGCATTTATAAGTATCTTTTTAATCTCAACTCATTGAACAGCATGGTCTTCTATATTTGGAATTTAAAAAGCTGATACACTTATTCCTAAAAGTGTTGAGTGTATCTTTAAGGCCAAAAATCATACTTTGATGGATGACTCTTTTAGTAATTTCTTGCTAATCACTTGTTCATGAATCATGGTAAAATATCTCACACTTTTGAGCTTCAATTCACATAAATCATCTACTAAATTTAAACTTTGAATTTGAATGAGAATCTATTGCTACTTTTATACATAAGCCTTATCCAATAGCTTTATCCACTCGCATTTCCTTAGTTATAGACTCAGCTTGTGTTTGATTTTTATTGCTTCCATGAAATTATCCTTATCGTTCATAAAACATTATGAATAGCCTAGAAATATTTTTGTAATAAGCTAATAAACTCGAATGCGATAACTTTCCAATATCCTTTCATAATATTTTCTTCAAATAACTTAAACTATCATCCTTTATAATTGTTGATATTTGTCCTATGTATTGGAACCTATCATACATATTACCTAAATACATCCATTTAGAGAATCTAGGTCTTCAACTCATCAAAAATTTAACTTCTTGTTCATTATGTAAAGTTCTATCGAATTACTGTTCTATTCAAACTCTCTAATATATCCTTTGATTCTTTTAACACGATCACATTCATATTCTTAGCTAAGTGTATAATGTCTTAATTATATCCTGCACACTTAACACACTAATATCTTTAACCTATTTTCAATATCATGAAAACATTAAAGAGAGATCTTCATAACAAGCTACTCAAGTAATCTCCTCTATATCAATAGTGGCTATCGACAACGTAGTGGCATAATACGAACCATCTGTGCAACAATCCATTTGTGGCCATCATCACTATCTTAGAAATATAGTGAAGATGACAAATTTGTGATCACATGTGATTGATATGCGATAAACAATGTTATCACAATCGAATCGACTCGACTAATTTAATTGGGTTGAATTGGAACCAGCCTATAAATCGAGCCAGTCCTTAGCATAAGCTTGCTTAAACATAGGGTCAATATAAATTGCTCAGACTAAGCAATCCAATCCCCACCCAACCAACCCAAGTAAGTTTATTGGCTGAATTTCACAACAACATGCAAGCTCTCTTGGCCCTTAAATAAATGAAATTGATACTAACTAATAGATATTCTTACTTTTCTATTAAAGAAAGGGATATTATCCAACTTCAAACAACTCTCTTGATTAATTGACCAATGCCATCCAATATTAATAGCAATAAATAAAAGCCAACGGGAGTATATGGAGGATGAAAGACCTAAAGGCATATTAATTGTCTGTGTTGTTCTTGTTACCTATACACATCAATGCAACAAATACTCTACAACATAGTTAGACTTAAGGATTGTAAACCTTGCAGGTTTTTAGTAGCCAAAAGCAAAGTCAAATAGGAGAGTCACTGGATAGTCCCTAGAATCACTCAAACGTAATAATCGAAACCCTAAATACAAGAATCGAACCCTAAATATTAAGCCAAAACCCTAGAGGAAACAAGACCTTAAAACCCTAACTATACCAGTAAAACTCTTGAAACCCTAGAACGATATAAAAAAACCTTAAAAGGATTGCTAAGCTCCAATTAAATCACCAAATACCCTAACATGACAAATAAACCCTAATCATAAGGTTAGATTAATCACTAAAAGTAATCAAACTCACTAATCACCTAAAACCCTAAGTTTCAAGCATGTATGCAAATCAAATAACTATAAAAAAACACCAAACCTTAAGGGTACATGTGAAGCTTAGAAATTTATAATATTAAAATAATAAAGTATAACAAAGACATAGAATTCCCTTAATCATACTTAATTAAGCTAAGTTGTGGTTAATCACCTTAATTACATCCTAAACCCTAACCAATCTTCATTACAACTTAATTAGGAACAAGATAAGTTTCATCAAGAGGAAAAGACAAGTGATTAGTTAAAGAAAATCAAGGACAATGTCCTTTAGGGGACAAACCATTACCTAAAATGGTAAAAAAAATAAACATGGTACAAGAGTACCAATTGGCATCATGTACTTCCTAGCCCATCTAACCCCAAATTGTCCCCACTCTCTCTTCCTATGTGATTTTCATTTTCCCTATATAATACTCCTTACAAATCACTCTCAAAAACCTACTTCAAAAACACTCTCAAACTTACTCTCTCAACCACCCCATATACAACCCATCATCACCGACTACACTAATACCACCACTACTTTGCTAACCACTAGGACCCATACAACCTTCACTCTTTCCTTTAGTTGCTCAATACATACACACATACTCATACAGATACATAAACTTATCACACTGACACAAAAAAGGAGGCTATCCATACCTACCTCCAGTAAGTGACTAAATTGAATTTCTCTTTATTATTCCTTAAGATTTATTGTAGTTCCTTACATTTTAGACCCTAATATTACTATGTACATTTATAACTTAGTATTTTAAAAGAATATAATGAAAGTTAGTTTAGAATAATGTATGAACTAAACTAAATAGTTGAAGTACTAACATTTACATGTAGTATAAGTTGATAGTTAATAAGCTTTAGTAATGAATCACTACCTATGACCTTTGATTCTAGTGCATACGGTAACCTCCCCTAAGGTATTCTCAATGCATTTTCTTCATATTTGATAAATACGCAACTTATGCTAGTAGAAAACATAACCAAATGAGGGAAAGCCACTAAAACATGTGATATGTGAAGTGTGTAATGAAAACCCCCCAAAACCCTACCTTAGACACCACATACAGATGGGTTGAGATTTGTAAATTTTAATTTATTTGCTTAATGACATGATTATTTAGTGCTAAGAATGGACTTAGTTAACTAGGTTAAGTAGGCTAATGATCATGACCAAAGCTATAACTTTGTGAAAAATGGACTAAACTAAGTCCAAAAAGATAAGTGTGATTGGGCCTCAATTATAAGATGGGCCTAAAAAGCCCTAAAAGACCAAAGTTTAAGGCCCAAATAATTGAGTGACCAGATCTAGACCATATCATAAAAGGCTCAAATTAATTTATTCAAAAGGCCCACTAAATCCTAAGGCCTATCCAAGAGATCCACTAATAAGCCCCTTAATGAGTTAAAGCCCTAAACTTAAGAAGAGAACTCATTTAGGCTCATAAGAGCAACATTAAGGCCCAAGATAAAAATTTAGAGTATTGGACACAAAAAGTTCACTTGAAATACTTAAAAGGAAGTCTAAAGTATTATATGCAAGGCCCAAGATCAAAAGCTAAGCCCTAAGCCCAAAGCCCAAAACTAAGCCGAAGCCTAAAGTGACTAAACTTATACTTTTGGGCATACAAACTTACAAGGCCCAAACCGAAACCTTACAAACCCAAGAGCCCAAAAATGAGCTCACCAAATAAAAGAATAATAAAAAAACAATGGAAAATGAATATAAGATCACAAAAAATATATTTAAAATGAGGAAACTACACTCGAAAATACAAAAATAGTTAAAATAAGAATCTGGTGTAAGAAAGCATAGATAGTTAGTACAAGTAGAATACTTATATAGTTTAAATGTATTCTTCAAGTGATGAAGACCATAAGTTTGATGTAGTCACAGATTATTGGGACCGTTAGATTCCATGGTAGAGTAAGTATATCAAGTCATGTCTTATCTTGCTTGTAGTTGTAGTATAAGGCACCATTTAATTATATATATGAAAGAAATGAATATGCTTAGGATCGAGATTATATGCATGTGTTTGATTTGGATATACTTGCTTATCAAGAGACAATAATATATCTAAATTACAAATTGGATGTTGTATTAGTAAATAGGGCTTTAGATTGTCTATCATATATATTTGGTTAGTCACTTGCTAACCGAAATAATAACTACTCGACTTTAATAAAAATAGATCAAGCATTACACATTTATGCACTATCTGTACAAGGAATTAGCACTGCACAATGGAGTGTAAGATCATGCATTTTAGATCAAATATTATTATTATTATTATTATTATTATTATTATTATTATTATTATTATTATTATTATTATTATTATTATTATTATTATTATGTGTGTTGTTGATTCGTATGATGTACTCATGCGACATATTCTTACCTCAACCTTTAGGATCTATTTAACTCTATGGAGTGCCACCCTCTACTTAAGACCAAGTTGTGATAGGAATTAGCCTACAACTTCAACCTGTTCAAAGTCGAAGCTGACCTACCTACAGCTGAAGCTGACCTGTTTTAACCCGAGGCTGAATTGTTCAAAGCTAAGGTCGAAAAAACCCTTATCAAGGCTAAGCTAATACCAAAAGATCAAGAGAAAGAAAAGGAGCCACTAGGCATCAAGTTTGTCATTTAACGAGAAGCTAAGAGACCACACAACTGAAGACTTGAGGTCTAATATCCACTCGACATAACATGGAAAGACTAGTACCAACTAACCATAGAACTTGGCAACTGTAGGCTGACCTGTCAGGTATCTCGGCCAAGCACTGCAAGACTTCAAGGACTCCTTCTCGAGCCTTAACATTCGACTACCAATCTCACCCAGTTTGGATCCTACTCCTTTCAGGATAGGCCGAGTGACTACATGCCGACTTCTTCTATCAAACGCACAGTTTTGTATTCTTGTACATATTTTCTTTGTCTTTTAATTATGCGCCTATTCTTTAAGGTTTAAGGCCTTATACATTATTTACAGTTTTGCTACTAGGGTTTAGGACTTGCTATAAATAGTATTTGTAATTAGCAGAAGGAGACATCATCATCAAACATCAGATAGTAAAGAATATACCTACACTTGTAAGTTTCTGCTTTTGAGCAAGGTCATTCCTTGAGCTCTTAAGAGTTTACATTTACCAGATTATTGAATGTACTTTACACTTTAATCTCTCTCGCATTCTTATCAATCATGTCCTTAAGATTGTGGCAAACACCTTCACTTAAGCAAGTTAGTAAGTCACATCTAACCTCTCATTTGAAACCTAAGTGAGATTTATTGTTCGTGAGTCATATTAAACTCTATTCCAAGCTCAACTCCTGATCATGTTTGTGTCTTGATGCATGATAACCATATACATTTATTGTCAAAACGCCCATTTTTACTTCCTATTCTTCATTCTCACTTGAATCCTGACTACCCATTCTATGTTCGAGACTCGTTACCGTATCATCTTAGTATTAGAGCTTTGGGGAGACATCCGTACAGTGTTCTTTAAAGTTTGTTTGTTGTTTGATCATTTGATTAGTCATTGTTCTGTAGTGTAGTGTGTTATTCAAAGTTCTTAGTAGCCGTACTATTATGTTGTTGTCGAGTCAAATAACAACAATTTCAGTAGTTAATTTTAGTTGCTATGAAAGTGTTTAACTGTAGCAACCCTAGGTGGGGCCTAATAGTATTACCTAAAATTTCCATATCACGTGTGCACCCATGATAAAAAAATTGCCTTGCAAGTCAAAGATTGCAAGACTCTAAATAGTTATTTACTAGAGTCTTTAATTTTAGTTCATTGACTCATTATATAATATAAGTAATTATAGATATCCATTTCTTTTTCCACAGTTCCTCAAAACCATAGAGAATCGGTATCCCCTACCAAAATAGTGAAATAAGATAGACAATTCTAGAAAATTCTAAACTTACTCAAGATACTAAACTTAATTGAGACATTAGTCGTTTTTCGGAGCATTCCGAATTAACTACACAAGATTTTCATCATACTGATTCAATGGTAGCACTCTGCACTCGATTCTTATCCCATTCCCAACTATCGATCAACCTGCAAGGAAAATAACTGTTAGTGTATAACGCTTAGTGAGATAATTACCCTCATTAATACCGCATGACAGAAATTTATTAAATGCACAATCATATGAATGTATAAACAATCAATATTCCAAACAACACATATAGTGGCCTAGGAATTGCATATGACTCAAAATTATGCCCCCTGTAGTCGGGGTTTAGAGGTAATTAACCAACCCAAACCAAAATCCAGGTTTTAAACCTTAGGTTTTATTTCATTTTCACTATTGTGCTTAAGCCAAAACAAAACTTTATACATGTGTGTGTGTGTGTATGTATACTTTCTTTACCGAATAACAAATCATATTTTTAAAATCCCAAGTCTAAAGGTGTGGTGGCCTCTGCAATCCACAAACATACACCCTAAGCAGAAGCCACAAGACTCGGCTCCTCACCGACGGTTGGCGTCTCCTAACGCCTAGTAAGCCCATTAGCTAAGGACAGAGACTCAATATATATGATGATATAGTTAGTACCCAATCCTATAGGAAACTTGTATTCCTGTGAGTCCCTTCCCATCTTCTGCGTAAAGCAGCAGTCAATGTTATCCATATGCAATATGAGGAATGCATGATTCATTTTGATTTCTTAATCGTATAAGTGATTAACTCGATTTTCAAGGTGATCAAACAATTTCATTCCATACAATTCACATGTATATATTAACACAAACAATTCCCTTTATTATATATATAATTAACAAGTCATCACATTTATCCATAAATCCATACACATGCATCTCCCATATCCCATAAGTATCCAAATTCATATATATAAGTTTAAGTGCATCTATTCTACAAGTAAAATCAAGTAAAGAGTCATCGAGAATTTACTCACTCAACGATACGAATCAATCAAAATAATCTGAGATAGGTCGGCTCCCCAAAGCCAAGTCCCCTAAACATCGCAAATACGATACTATAAGGATTTGAAATAAAACCTAGAAAACTAAGCTAAACCCTATAAGTTATACTTTGGACATGGTTTCATAATTTTTTTCCGGTTTTACTTAAAAGTTCAATTGCTTATAACTTTTTCGTTTTAAATCTAATTTTTGTGATCTTATAGTCAATCTTCATCTCTTTCGAGTGTACTTTAACATGGTGAGATTATATTTTCGAAATGAGTCTTACAATTCTGTCCATGGGTCAGAATAGTAGCGTTCCTCATGTGTTGGAGTACTTTTGGGCCTTATATGGTAAATAGGCTTTTCGATAACTTGAGAAATCCTTTAGGCTTGGTCTTAAGTTTTATCCTAAGCTCAAAATACTCCTTGAGATCAAATTTAAAACTTTAATTTATACTCCTAAGGCTAACAACCACTTTATAGGCTCTTTAGTGGGCTTAAGTTGTCAAATGAGCTTGTTTTTTGTTCAAACTAAAGTTAATGACTTTGCTAGGCTTATGGAGTCTTAGGTGGATTTCTTGTGGGCTTCAAAACAACCTTTCTTAATATTTTAAAGTGCTAGTCAGAATTTTAATGAAGGCCCAACTCAGAGTTCTAGGCTTGTTTTGAGAGTTTTAGGCTCGATTTTGAGTTTTAGGCTTTATATACTTACCATACTATACTTGCTTCGGTTGATTTTTTCACTTTGTTCATTTACTTTTATCATACTTTTAAGTGTCTTTTTTCCACATTCCAGATTTGATCGTGATGAATCCAATGGGTTCTCACTTAGTTTTTCAACTTATTTCATCATTTTCTTAAGTTTAGGTGTTAGATTATGCACTTAAACTACTTGTATCCAAATCTTAACTTAACCTTTCTTCCGTAAGATGATTCTTTAACTCATGCTTCACACAAAGAAATAGGAGATCTTACACTTATTACAACTTCCATATCATAGCTCATGTCATACAAAGTTGATTCCTTCATAAAAGCTTCATGTAATGGATTTTCCTTTACCTAAGGCTAAGTTTGAGCATCTTTAACTTAATAGAAATAGAAATAACATCTAAATGGCTCACATGTACTCCACGTCCAGCATGATGTCTCCTCATTCATGTACACATTTCATGATTTTCTTAACATAAAATCTTCCATTCTAAGTGTTAAACATATATCTTTACATAACACCAACTTAGCATGCTCATAATTCAACTTTCATGTAAAGGGGTTCACAAGCATACTTCTTAAGGTGGTCTAGCTATTTTATCATCTCATGATCATGCTAATATTTTCATGAAAACATTATCCCTTAACATGTAACACTAAACCATTGACACAAAGAAATAACTTACTCGCCCCAAAAGTGTAGAAACGGTGATTGTACAACTAAGTACCCTCTTATGTTCCTTATTTTTCCTCCTTCTTCTTGCAAGCTCCTTTAGAACTAGAGTCTTGATCTTTGAAGTGGCGATTTGAGGATATTTTAAAGTTCCTAAAAGTGGTTTTTGAAGTTGATAAATAGAGGGCACAAAATAAAGCTTGGTGCCATAAGTATGGAAGCAAAAATGGTGCCAGCAATGTTGAGAATTTATAGAGTTAGATTTCTTCTTTTGATTTGTATTTAAAGTGAGAGAAAAGGAAGTGAAAATGGGAGTAAAAGAGGGAGAGAGTGGCAGATTTTGAATGAGAAAAGAAGTGTGTGCAAAAAGCTTTAATTGATTGTCTTGTAGTTTACACAAAAGTCAACAATTGCAACTATTGATTATGTAAGCATTAAGAGGTGAATAGTGATGTGTAAGAGAAAGTGATTGATGGTTGAAAGACAAGAGCATCTACCATTTAAAGTCCTTTTGGGTCATGGAATGGTCTTGTCTCATTTAATGAAGTTAAGCATGTGAAATCTTGTGAAAAATTATCCATATATAGTATGAGTGAAGGGGTGATAAGGAAAATGTTTTATTACTAGATTTTGATAAGTTATCAATTGATAAATGATTCCAACTCTCAATTGATAAGTTATCTAAAGTGATTTGTTGATCTACTTACTGAAGTGTAAGGCTTGGACATGAAGATAAGGGTATGATTTTATAGAAAATTGTTCTTAGGTTTTCATCTTGCATTGTTTTGTAATTTATGATTTGATTTTTATAAAATTGTGAAATTTTCTAAAGTTGAATGAAATTATTCAAATTAAATTATCGATTAATTACTTAGGGTTAAAATTCCTTAATGGTTTTAAGGTTTAGGGTCTTAAATGACTTTAGAGCTTGCAGTCCTTCAACCTCGGGTTTTATCGTTAATTCGTTTCTAAATATAAGCTTAAGTTTTTAGTTTAGTTGATCTTTAGAAACGTTCGAAAAGTACTCTTAATCCAATCTTAGGCCCACTAATAGTAGGGTTTATGTTTATCAATTGATAAGTTATTTAGGATGATTAGTTGGTTTACTTATTCATATGCACAAATCTTATGCATGAAGATAAGGAGATTATCTTATATAAAATTCTTTTGGAGTTTGTCTCTTAAATTGATTTATAATTTATGATTTAATTCTTATAAAATTATGAAAATTTCTAGTGTTGAATAAAATTAATCAAATAAAATTCTTAATTAGCCGCTTAGGGTTACAAGTCCTTAATTGTTTTAAGGTTTTGGGTTTAGAGTCTATAGTTCTCGTATTCAAGTTTTTATCGATAATAGGGTTTCAAATTGGAAAATTAAATTCGTTTTTAAATGTAAACTTGAATTCTTAGCTTAGTTTATCCTTAGGAATATTTGGAAAGTGTTCTTAGTTGAATCACAAGTCCGCTAAAAAGTAGGGTTTACAACTTATCCATATATAACATGGCTTATAAGTACAAATAAGGAAATTGTTTTATGTGAAGTTCTTTTTAGGGCTTGATTCTCAAATTAATTTATAGGTTATGATTTACTTCTTAAGAAATTTTAGAGTTTTCTAGAGTTGAATAAAATTTATTGAAAATATATTTTTAATTATTTATTTAGGGCTATAAGTCCCTAATTATCCTAAGGTTTTGGATTCGAGTGAGTTTTAAAAGTACGCATATGTAGGGATTGGGGTTTTCTTGCATGATTAAGGTTTCCAAATCGTATAATTAGGTCTTTCAAGTTCATTTTAAATTCTGAGTTTAAAATTTTAGTCAGTTTTCATTTTATGTGGTCTTATCGACCTAGGGAAATATTTACGATACTCGAGTCCGACACTATGTTTAGAAGGTTAAATTTACAAAGTCTACATTAACAGTTGAAGATAGCTACAAAGTCTATTAGTAATAATTTTTTGGTTACTGTAATTGTGTTTTGTTGTAAATCATATTTGTTCAATTTTCTCTAAAAATTACTATAATGATAAGAATGTCTAAAGATAATATTAATAACAATGGTGATAGTCCTTATGAAAGTTTGAGGTGACATATTGATAACTTGGAATATCAAATTTAGAATCTCACTGACTCTATTTAAGAGCTTACTAGTTTAGTCAAAGGTTATAGATGTGTTAGCCAAAGTGAATGAAGGGAATGAAAACCCACTAGTAGAAGTAACCCAATGAGCTTGATAATAATGAGCGATAATCAAGAAGAGCTGTCAAGGCAAGAAGTAAAGAAAATCAACCTATGTCGAGAAGAAGCAATGACAGGAGTGTTGACTCTGAAGCAAATCAAGGAGCCCAGAGAAGAGAGCCGAGGTCAAGAAAAAATATGGACAAGCAAAGCTCTAATAAAAGTCGCCAATCTGAGGTGAACCAATTACCTAGGAATTCAAAGGATGAACCCTAAGCACATGGTCGAGGACTTGACAATATGAAGCTTAAACTGCTAACCTTTAGTGACAGCCTTTGGTAAGATAAATTAACTGCCTAGTGAGATGCCAAAGGAAAGGAGCCTATCAGAACTTAGAGGCTTATGAAGAAGTTGATGAACCAATGCTTTGTGCCAACTTACTTCAAGTAAGAAATGCCCCATGCTTTCCTACACCTAAGACAAGGCCGAATCAATGTCGAGGAGTACTTGCAAGAGTTTGAAACTCTGATGATCAGGTATGAGATAGCTGAGCCATAAGACTGTACCATTGCTAAGTTTCTAAGTGGACCCCAAGACGACATTACCAATATAGATGAATTACAACCATTTAACTCATTAGACGAATTGATCAATTGGGCATTGAGAATAGAAAGATAGAGGAGAAGAAGGCATTAAAGGCCAACTAACCGACCTCAACAAGATAGCCCTGAACCTGAGAAGTATGTGGAGAGAAGGCTAGAGAAGATGATGAAGAGAAGTGAGTCTAACTAACCTGACCAAACCAAGAAAAAGAAGGTAGAGAAAGAGAAAGTATCTAGTACCAAGGCTTGAGAAGTTAAATACTTCAAGTGCTTAGGCTACAGGCATATTGCTTCTCAATGTTCGAATAACAGAGTCATGATCTTGAAGGGCGAAGGACTCGAAGCTCAAGTAGAGAGTCAAAGTAACAAGAGTTCAAGAGACGAGTTGATAGAAGAAGATTTCTATGCCAAAAATCTAGATGAACTCTTAACCATGACAAACCGATGAGCTGACCTGAAGGAAAATCCCAAACAAAGGGAACATTTATTTCATATTCGATGTTTAATGAATGGAAAGACCTATCCCCTGGTTGTTGATGGAGGTAGTTGCACTAACATCATTTCTATCGAGTTAGTGGAGAAGATGAAATTGTTGACCTACTCACATCCCCGTCCTTATGGATTGAAGTGATTTAATGACAATGGTATGGTCCATGTGCATAAGAGAGCTCAAATAACATTGATGGCAGGGCAATATGTGTCACGACCCTAAAGGGGTCTAATAGGATTGCCTAATAAGTTTGTTCCTCACTATTACCGTTCAATCAAGTTATCAAACATTATTAGCGTATACGCAATCTATCTACAAGGGAAATGAATGCATACTTAGTGAATGAAGGCAATACATTCATAGGAGTCTAGAACTATGGAAAGTGTAGATTTACACTGTTTATATGTTGATTTTTCCTTCATATTTACCTATACAAAGTACCTCACCTTAATCACATGAGGCTACTGGGGGCAATGTCCTACAAGACAGTACTCGACTATTACCTTAGCCAAGAAACAGCAATCAATATAAGTAGACTTCAACTAGAGCCATCTACCGAACATATCAAAGGCCCTTTGAGTACACAAAGTGAGTCCTCTCGCTATGAACATATATCTAAGGCCCCATGGGCATAAATATACGAGTCCTCTTGCAATTAATTGGAGATACTATACTAGCTTTGCTTTAACGATAAAAATATGATTTATGGGCACTACAAGCCCTCACAAAATTCATACAAAATATATTTAAGATTGGAAAAACATTTACCAAAAATATTTTTCTCAAAAATTTACAAAGCTAACACTCTCCATCAGTATACCAATTAGGATACTGACATAAGATAGATATCACTAGTTATTTTAGTCGAATAGTTATATTTACCAATTTAAAAAAGTGATCACACGGATGATAACACATAAAGCAATCAATCATTCAATCAAATAATCAGTATCAATTGATAAATAGCATACAAATAACAAACAATAAGCAAATAGCAGATCATAAGAACTCCCTCACCTGGGTTAATGCTTACTTTCCAATCCTTTAAGATTTCCAGTTCTTAATAATTGGGTACGTAAAAGATAAGAAAACTTATAAGTATTTTAGAAAACTAGATTCCCGAATTAACTAAATATCCATCATTATTTGCCTAAATTTCCCACTATAACCTAAATATGGTATAGACATAGTTTAACTTAAATCTTTTATCGATTTTTCTCAGTTTGGCTTAAATTTTCAACCATATATAACTTTTTCATTTTAACTCCGATTTTTATGAACTTATAGTCATTGTTTTCTAATGTACTTTTGCATAGCAAGGTCCATTTGGGACGTTGCAACCCGCATTTTCTATTATGATATAAAATATTATGAATTTTATTATTTTGACCTAAATAATTATAAATTATTATTTTAAGCTCTTATTTACATATTTATTATTTAATAAATATCAAATTCTTATATTTTGTAATTTTCTCATTTTTGAGTTTATTTTATCATAATTTACATATTTTTCCATTTTTAAGATTTAATACTTATTTATTTCATTTTTGCTATTTTAATAATTTTCTAGTTAATTAATTATTCTATTATTATTATGAATTTAATTAAATTTTTATGAAATGCTAACGTGGCAACATGAGGAAGTGCCACATGTCAATTTCATGAATTTCTATATTTTTCCTATTTTGTATTTTTACGTAACATGTATAAATTATATTTGTTATTGTATTTTTTAAAATTTTATAAATTAATTTCTTTCCATTTCCTTGAATTCCACAACATACATACCTACTTATATATATTATCTTATTTTAATATTGTAGTATAGTATACTTATAATATTTATGTATACCCATATACTAAGATATATACTATACCCTTAACTTACGTATTTTATACGTGTATATATTCTTATGCAATTAATTTCCTTTAACTTATTCATACATATATACATATGTAATCAAATAATCTAACCTTAAATATACTTTGTGTTATATGCAGATATATGCATATACGATACCTATATATACTATACTTTTATTTTTATAATGTATACATACGTGCATACACAGTTACATCTATATATATATATTGAAATTACATAATATATATACTATTATATATGCATATATCTATACATGTACATATACATAAATCTTGTATACTAAATATTTGTAGAATCAAATAGAACATATATGTATACATGAATATACTTAAGTATTTATACATATATGAACACATATCATAAGGAAATGCCAATTATACATATAAACCCATTACATAACTCTATAATATATAAAAATTCTATTGAATACATGTATAGAAAAGAATTCATATAAATAATTATTACAAAACAGTTATAATATACATACTACTTACCTATTTTTCATAGTAATTTGATGAATAATATATGGCAAAGCTTCTTCTTCTTCTTCTTCTTCTTCTTCTTCTTCTTCTTCTTCTTCTTCTTCTTCTTCTTCTTCTGCTTTCTTTAATTGTTGTTTTTTAAATGAAAGAAAATTGAAGAAAAAAGAAAGAGGATGCTTCACAGTTGGTTCAAGGAAATATGTGTTTTGCTTTCACTAGGATAACTTCGATTTTGGAAAAAGGGAAAGAACACAACAGACATAGGCAAGGAAAAGAGGAAATGGAAAAGTAAAAAAGTAAACAAAAATCATTAACCAATTATAAGAGGTTAGAGAATGTGAATAAACCTTATCTTATACACTAAATCTCTACCATGTATTATTTTTGGCACATAGGCTACTGTTGTTCACGTCCAGCAAGGAAGCAAACATGTAGAAAGAAAGGAAAAAAGTAAGAAAGGAAAAAGAAAAAAAAAAAAGAAGAAGGAAAAAGGGAAAAAGAAATAACTAAAAAAAATAAAAATTCTAAACGTAAAATTTATAAAATTATATGTTTAATAATTAATATGAAATAATATTTGAAATTTTATAAAATTTATTAATTAAATTATTACCTGTTACGTTTATAATATTAAAGAATTATCTCAATGAGTTCGCTAATAATTTTATGCGATTACGTGTATTAGCCGATAATCGTACTCTAGTAGGTTTTTAATACTTTTAAAGTATAATTAGTTATTTTATATGCTTTGGTTTATAGTTTTAGAATTTTTGTCATGTTTCAGTTCAATCTCAAGTATTTACATGTGCATCGAGTTTAAGGTTTTCATACACGATTTAAGTTTCGATTAAATTTTTAGGGTTTTTATTACGTATAATAAATTTAGTTTCATAATTTAATAAAATTTTCATCTTACTTAGCCTTATCGACCTGTGAGATCACCTATAGAACTAAGATTCAATTCTACTCTTAAATATCTAAATTTGCGAGGTTTACAGTATGAGGACAAGCTTGAATTTGACGTAGTCCCTAAATGCTACAAATTTACTTCTTGGTTAACTATAGGAGTATGATCGGAAAGTGATCCATGATGGCTTCCATAATGTGTACACGGTTTGAAAAGATAGGAAAAGTTATTACTTGACCCATAAGTGTTGAGGAAATCCAAAATCACTCAGCATCGATGGTGACAAGAAAGGAGAAGAGAAGTTTGTTTGGCATCTTGGCCCATCCTCATTGTTTAATGTTGAGGGCGACTTCTTTTCGGCTCCACAATAATGATAGAAACTAGCCTACAACTATCTCCAAGTTGAGGCTAACTTATTCCAAGCCGAGGCCAACTTACCTAAAGCCTAAGCCAACCTATTCTGTATGAGTCAAATGACTCTTGCTGAGGTCAAGCTAATGCTAAAAGACTAAGAAGAAGAAAAGTCGCTACTCAACATTAAGTCTATCGTCTGCTCAGAAGTCCAGAGACCACATAACTAAGGACTCGAGGCCCAACTATAAACTCTACTTTTAACGAGCTTATGATTCGACTAAGAGTATTTCATGAATGTTCTAAGAATCAACTAAACTAAGAATTCAAGTTTACATTTAAAAACAAACTTAATTTTCCCAATTCAAAAGTCAATTATTAATAAAACCTAAACATGAAAACTACGAACTCTAAAGTCACTTAAGACCCTAAACCCTAAAACAATTAAGGACTTCTAACCCCAAACAACTAATTGATAATTTAATTTAAATAATTTCATTTAATTCTAAAAAATTTCATAATTTTATAAAAATTGAATCACAATCTACAAAACAATTTAAGAAGTCAATTCTAAAACAATTTCTTATAAGACAATTCCCTTTTCTTTATGCCTAAGACGTACATGTGAATAAATAAACCAACTAATCATCTTAAATGACTTATTAATTGAGAGTTAGAGTCATTTATAAATTAATAACTTATAAAAAAAAAATAGTGATAAGATACTTTCCTTATCACCCCTTCACTTATACTATATATAAACAAAATATCATAAGATTTCACATGCTTAACTTTAATAAAAGAGATAAGACATTTCCATGCCCAAAAGAGACCCTAGATGGCCGGTTCTTACAAGCTAGAAAGAGGAGTCATGTCTTTGTTTTTGATCTATTGATCACTTTATCTTACACTCTACTATTCACCCCTTAGTGGTTACATCATTTAGAGTTGCAATTGTCGACTTTTGTACATGCCATAAAATAACAAAATCAAATTTTTAAACACACTTTCCACTCCAATTGCAACTAGCCACTTTTTTTTCTATTTGCTCTCACTTTCAACTTCATTTTTACTTCCTTTTCTCTCACTTTGAAAACAACTCAAAAGAGGAAATACAAAACCCTACGAAATCTTACACTTGCTGCCACCTTCCAAGCATCCACACTTATGGCACTTTCAACTCCACTTGTGTCTTACATTTACCAACATTCAAAGTTCTTTTTAGGATCCTTATAACACTCTCTAAACCCATTCCAACATACCATAACTGTAAACCCTAGGAAAAACAGTAGTTGAACCTTAACTCAAGTCTGAGTGTTCTAAACTGTACAATAAGTCGATAAGGCTAATAATAATAAAAGATTATGAAGTCTAATAAATCAAATATAACACTGATAACAAAACCCTAGGAATTGATCGAAACCCTAAATCGTGTACTAAAACCCTAAAACTAGTTTAAGTACCATTTATTGAAATTGAACCCGAAATTGCTCGAAAGCCTAAAATTATAAACATAAACCTGTAAAATAGTTAAATACTACTCAATAGTGATAAAATTATAGTCGAATGTAATTTTTGACTAAATCACCTATTCGAACGAAATTTTAACGAAATCGCCACAATAACTTGTAAAAATTATAATTGTAATAGGTACCAATTAAATTGATAAAATTTCAAAAAAATTTAAAAATTAATTTACAAGGAGAATCATTATAATTTATATAATTCAAAAAATTACATATATTTTCTAATAATTTTTATTTTCCTTCTCTTTTATTTCTAATTTATTTGTTTCCTTCTTTCCATTTCCACTTCAATACTCACGTCTTGTACAAAACAGGATAAAAATCAACAAAATAAAACCCTAAACCAGCAGCCCACGTGACTAATTATATTGACAAGTGTTGGATAAATAAGCAAGCATAAATCTTGAAATGATTAGCAAAGATTATAGCTTATAATTTAAGCTAATGCAACCGTGAATAAAAAGGAAAAATCTGGAAACATTCTACAATAAAACCGAAAAGAAAAGAAACTTGGAAGCTTAAAAAAACCATAAGGGAAGAAGGAAGAAAAAAGAAAGGAAGAAAAGAAGAAAAGGAAGAAGGAAAGAAAAGAAGAAGAAAGGAAGACGAAAGGAACTAAAAGAAATAGGTGAGTAATTATTTAGTAGTATAGATGCATAATATTTAGTATATACATGTATAAATATAGTATTTGTATAGTATTTTCTTATAAATATAATATTGTTAATACATGTATATGTACACTAATATATAAATTGAGTAGTGTATTATGTATAAGATTAGATATGTATACATGTATATACATAGGTATATTATACATAAGTAGATGTGTTATGTATATTTTTTTTAGGAATACATATAATGAGTATTATTTTATTAAATAACTATAGTACATATGTATGTTTTGTACCGAATATATATATATATGTGTGTGTATCCTTATATAATTACTTTAGTATATATATATACATATATAATCGTATAGTATATATATATATTAGCATACTTCCATAAGTACTAATATGTGATATATAAATATATATATAATATAGAGTATAAGTATTGTAATATACGGCATAATATACAAGTAATGTATAGTATACATATTTTATGATAAATACTATATAAGTATATATATATATATGTATTCATAGGTATGTACACATGTAAAACATATATAAATGAATACAAATATATAAATACATGAATATATATATAAGAATATGTTTTAAATAAATACATTTACATATATAATACGTATAATGTATAGTATATATATATATATATATATATATCGAAGTGGTATATCGAATATGTATTAGCATATATAATATATTTACTAAATCCGTAAATATGTAAGGTGTATATGTATATATATGTATATATATATATGATACCGTAATTTAATATTTTTCAATAAAATAAACTATAAAATATATATCAATATATATAGGTATAATCATGAAGTACATAAGAGAGATAATAAATAAGAAAATGAGAAATAGGAAAAAAAATAAAGGTAACAATAATGATAATAATCATAATAAAGTTAAAAATCTCAAAAATAGAAAAATATGCTCAAAATAATAAAAATATCAAATATATAATTTAAATGATTATTAAATCATAAATATGTTAAGATTAATATTTTATAATTTTTTTAAACTTAAATAATAATTTTTGTGATATTTTTATATCACAATTTACGCTACGAGTTACAACATCCAAAACGGATCTCGTTACGAGAAAATACGCTCGAAAATGATCAAAATGGACTATAAGTTCATAACGATCCAAGTTAAAATGCAAAAGTTACATGCGATTCGATAAAAAGCTCAAATCGACAATTTCACGTAACTAAGCGAAATAGACCTTATAAATTACAAAACTAATTAACTTTAAATTCTCAAACTTACAAATTTTCCTTATTCTCAAGTGATCTTAATATCTACCCTAAGCTACCCACAGACTACTACAACCCTTGAGCTAGCCATGACTAAGTGAGTTTTTCTTTATGATTCCATACTTGTTTGTGCTTGTAATTAGTGAATCTAAATTATAATTTATAAATGAATGTATATAGGGTTGGGTTATGCTTGTGCATGATAATTGTTGTTGATGGTGAATCTACTTTAAATTTCAATAATATAATGTTTATTGCATAGTAGATTCACGAGATTGATTGTGTGTAATTTGGAATGATCACTGAATAAATATAACTTAACTTTTTATTCGATTAGAAAAGTTAACTTGGATCACATATAAATCATGCACTGCATAACTAATTCAGGCAGTCACATTACACGGAGGTAGCGAGAGGCCATACATGGGTTGATTATTGATTATTGTTGATTTTGTATGGTGCATACGTGCGATATGACCTTACCCTGACCCGCGAGATAACTAGGCATTGGAGGTGCCAACTGCTTGGCTATGGGTCGAGTCCAGAAGCCTTCGTTTAGGGGTGAGTGAGGGCTACATGAACTTACTCACAATCATATGTAGAACTCATTTTGATAAGGTTAGTAATGGATGTACCATTATATTTTAAATACAAAACACGGAGTTTCGTTATGAAATAAGTTATAATATGATACTTGGATCTAACTGTACCAATGAATCTCTAACCCTGACTTCAGAGGGCGTTAAAACCGAGTTGCATGCAGTAATTGTTCACCTGCATGTATTTGTTTGGCATATTGCTTGTTCATGCATTCATTTGGTTGAACTTAACTGTTGTGTAAACTTAATTGTTGTATGGTTGAGGGAAAATATCTCACTAAGCTAATAAGCTTATACCCTTATAGTCTTCTCTTACAGGCCAACCCATTCGTAGAGTCGGGCCGTCGTATGCTCGAGGTTAGTTTTCTACGCGGGATCAGTGTGGGAGCAGGATGAGTTCAAAGAGTACTTATGATAGTTTAAATTTAAATATGTAATTGCTATTCTAGTTTAACTTAAGACACATTTCAAACTCTGTATCTATAAACTTTTATACAAATAGACTATTTGTTATATTTTTATAATATTATTATTTGTCATGAAATGATATTGCTTAAGCTTGCGCACTCTTGATAGTTAGTAGTAGCTGTAGCCTTGTGTATCGTATAAAAGGGTCGTCAATTGTAAGGAAATTCAATCTACAATCCTTTGTACGGTATACGGCGACTACCACAACTAGCCCCCTCGAGTTGTGACAATAACTCAAGTTTTCAAAAAGGATGCAATAAGGAGGATGTAAGACAAAAAGCATAAGTGGAAACTTAATGCACAATCACCATATTCTTACTTTGCAGACGAATAAGTGCATCTTATGTTAGTAGTTTAGTATTTATATTAGGAGACCATGATTTCTTGAGGATATGTGTATGGTCATAAATTGATGAAACATCTAAGATTATCTCAAGAAGCAAACTCATGAAACCCTTACATGAAAGTTGAAATATAAACATGAAAGTTGATGTTTTGTAGAGATACTTGTTTAAAACTTTGAATAGAAAATTTTAATTTGAGAAAATCTTGAAATAGGAACTTAAATAAAAGGGAAGCATGCTGGATGTGAGGATTTATAAGTTGTTTGGATGTTGTTTTCACTTCGATTAAGTTAAACATGTTCAAATCTAGATTTAGGTAAAAGAAAAATCCATCACATAAAATTTTATGAGGAAACCAACTTTGTAAGACATGAACCATGATATTGGAGTTATGATAAGTATGAGATTTACTATTTTTATGTAAAATATGAGCTAAATAATCATCTCATGGAAAGGAAGTTAAGTTAAATATAAGTAGCTTAAGTTCATAATCTAACACCTAAACTTAAGGAAATGATGAAATAAATTGAAAAACCAAGTTAGAAGCCTACACACCAAACCGACCAGATCTAAAACTTTATTAAAAGAAATTTAAAAATACGATAAAAGTAAGTAAACAAAGTGAAAAGACCAATTAAGGCAAGTATGATAATCGTATTAACCCTAAAACTCACAACTAAGCTTAAAAGTTCTAAAACGAGCCTCAAACACCAAGTTGAACCCACCTTAAGTTTCTAACCAGCAACTTAGCACAACAATAAAAGCTGTTTTAAGACTCTCAAGAATCCCACAAAACAGCCCCTAAGCCCAAGAAAGTGACTATCATTTATTTGGATAAAAAAATAAGCCCATTTAACAACTTAAGCCCACTTAAGAGCTCAAGAAATAGTTGTTAGCCTTAGGAGTATAAATCAAAGTTGTAAATTTGACCTTAAGGAGTATTTTGAGCCTAGAATGAAATCTTAAGCCCAAACCTAAAGGATTTCCCAAGTTACCAAAAAAGCCCAAAAGCACTTTAAATCATGAGGACTACTACTATTTTGACCTATAGGCAAATTTGCATGCCTCATCTCGAAAATTTAAACTCACCATGTTAAAGTACACTTGAAAATGATGAAGATTGACTATAAGATTATAAAAATTGGATTTAAAAAGAGAAAGTTATACATGATTGAACTTTAAGTAAGAAACTGAGAAAATACGAAAACTTATCAAGAGTATAACTTAAGGGGTTTTAGCTTAGTTTTCTAAGTTTTATTTCAAAACGTTATAGTATTATGATTGCAATGTCTAGGGGACCCAGTGTTCAAATACAACCTACCATCGGACTACTTCGATTGACTTGCATGGCAGAGTAAATGAATTCCTGATGATTTTTTACTTGATTTTGCTTATAGAATAGATGCACCTAAACTTACATATATAAATTAAATGCTTGTGAGATATGGGAAATGCATGTGTATGAGTTTATGATTGAATGCTATGGCTTGTTAATCACTTAATGATAGTAATTTCTTGCAATAATTCATATGTGCAATTGTATGGAACGAAATTGTCTTATCAACATGAAAAACCGAATTAATCACTTATATAATCAAAATATTCAATGAATCATACATTCTCCATAATTACATTCGGAGGACACCAATTACCAGTTCATGTAAAAGATTAGAAGGGACTCACAAGAGGAAGGCCTTTTATTGGATTAGGTACTAGCTATGTCATTATTTATATTAAGTCTCTATCCTAAGCTAACAAGCTTACTAGAGGCCAGGAGACGCCAACTGTTAACAAGGGGTCGTGTCTTGTGGCTTCTGCTTAGGACATATGTTTATGGATTGTGAAGGCCACCACATCGCTAGACTTGGTATTTTAAAAATATAATTTGTTGTTCAAGAAAGAAAGTATATTATATGTGGTTTCTTTTTTACTTAAGCATAATAGTACAAACGATATAAAACCTTCGGATTTTGGTTTGGGTTGGTTAATTATCTCTAACCCTGACTATAAAGGGCATAATTTTAAATTGTATGTAGTTTCTAGGTTACTACATGTGTTATTTGGCATATTGACTATTTATGCATTCATATGTTTGTACATCTAATAAATTTCTACTATGTAGTATTAATGAATATATTTATCTCACTAAGCTTAAGCTTATACCTCGATAGATTTCCTTTATTGCTGGGGAACTTCTTCATTCATCCAAGCCCAAGAATGCCTAAAGTAAGTCTCGTTTGGAGATAGGTTAGAGTGATTAGGGAACAAAGGAGAGATTTTGTAATAGTTTTGTAGATAACTATTTATCTGTATTTTTGTTCATATTATAGATTGAAGTTTCTAATGCAGCTTCCTTTACGAACTGCATTTATTTGTAATATTCTTTTAGTGTGGAATTTAACAAGTCCACATGTTTACTTGATTAATTTATATCATAGAAGTTAATTCTAGTAAATTACTCTATATTAGTTATCTATGGGTCTAGTAGTAACGTATAGTAAAAGTAGCCTTGTATATTATATAAAAGGCCTACGATTAACAAAAGAGTTGATAGCAAACCTTTATACGGTACATAGTGATTTACCACGACAACAATATTGTTGAGTTGTGATACCAATATCCACTTGGCATAGCATAGAAAGACTAATGTCGACTAACCATAGAACTCGGCAACCGTAGGCCAACCTATTAGGTATCTAACTCAGTTATTGGGGGCTAACCTTTCAGGTATCTCAACTAAGTACTGTAAGACTTCAGAGACTCCTTCTCGAGCCTTGACATCCGATTGCCAATCCCGTTTAGTTTAGATCCTGCTCCTTTTAGGAAAAGCTAGGTGACTACATGTCAACATGTTCTATCAAACGTACAATTTTGTATTCTTGTACATATTTTCTTCATATTTTAATTATAGGCCCATTCTTTTGGGTTTAAGGCCTTCTACGTTATTTACAATTTTATCACTAGAGTTTAGGACTTACTATAAATAATAACATTTGTAATTAGCAGAGGGAGACATCATCATCAAACATCAAATAGTGAAGAATATACCTATACTTGCAATTTTCCTCTTTCGAGCAAGGTCATTCCTTGAGCTCCTAAGAGCTTGAATTTGTTGGATTGTTGAATGTGCTTTACTCTTTAATCTCTCTCGTGTTTTTATCAATCTTACCCTTAAGATTGTGGAAAATCCCTTCATTTGAGCGAGTTAGTAAATCACATCTACCTTTCATTTGAAACGCGAGTGATATTTAGTGTTCGTGAGTCATATCGAACCCTATTTCTAACTTAATTTCTGATTTTGTTTATATCTTAATGCGTAATATCCATATACATTCATTGTCAAAACCCTTATTTCTACTTCCTGCTCTTTATTCCCACTTGAACCTCGACTACCCATTCTGGGTTTGAGACCCATTACCGTATCAGAGCTGTGTCTACTGCTTTCGGTCTACTGAGAAAGAGATGAACAGATTTAAACGATAGATGTAGAGACCTAGGTCTTAACATAACTAAATGCTTCTTAACCTGAGCAATGGTAGCATAATGACATGCTTTGCACAATCATTGACATATTGTATAGGATGTTCCATTTCATAAACTTATTTACATTGTAATGCGTGTTAATTCACTTATTTATTACTTGTTTGTTGAGAGGATAAGAAGGTTACTTACTAAACTGTTGTAGCTTACCCTCTTATAATTTATTGTTGAGTAGGATCTTTGGTTACTGATTGGCTATGGGATGTTCGAGATCAATACTACCGACATAAGGATTGTCAATGAGAAGAAGAGAGCATAAATGGTCACTTCTATATTATTTGGACTCTCTAAGTTTATTTATATCTAAGTCAGGAGAAACTTTGAACTCTATATTTATTTTATGTCGAATTTAGATATTATGGTTTAACTTATATTAAATGCTCCATTATTACTTGATACTAGTATCTAGGTTGAAGTTAAGATTGTGAGACACATTATAGTACGTTGAAGGTTCTTGATTAAGAATAGTACTTGATCTAGGATCTTTCCATAATACATGATACTACTACTACAACTTGACAACCCATTTGAGTTATGATAAGGACCACCTCTTGTAAGATCATCAAATTACCTTGATTCTCTAAATATTAATAATAATCTTCTTTATGCAAATTAACATTTGTATTAAGAACTTGTTATCAATATACAAAGTTGGTTTCTTTATTAGAGCAAGTATAGTATACAATTTCTATTCATATATCTTGACAAAAGCCTTAAATTTATGGTTTCATATGTACCATGAACTTGTTATCAAATTACCATTTTCCCTCGTCTATTTCTTTTCCTTCCATTTATTATTATAAAAGAAAGCAAGAAAGAAACAAAAAATACAAGTAAGATATAATGAATAATGTTTTAATGTATGGACACAACTAAGTGAAGCTAAATAAAAGAATCATAGCCAATACAAGACTAAATCTACTAACAATTTTAATAGAGTAAAAATCTAACATATATGAAGATAATAAAGCACCCGTCTCAACTTTGAAGTAGAAACAATATATAATTAAATTTCATTAATAAGGTTTTATTATATCTGAAAGATCCTAGCCACAAAACATTTGCTTCATGAAATGTAAAGACCGTCTTGGTAGTGGTCATCCAATTGCAGAAACAATCATGTTAACCAGTACTTGTTTGATATAGAATAGATCTGCTTCCAAGACCACAATAACAACTGAATCGCTAGAGTAGCATAACAAAAGCCACAACCCAAAAAACTTGAGCACAGTCAAAATATCAAATGACTTAATCTGAAGTTTCCTACAACCTCGGAAGGCAAATAGGAAATATCGACCCTTTTATTTACTGTGTATGAAACTCTCAAGTCACAGCATTCAAACAAACTGATTAAGATACTCATCCACACTTGTGTACTTAACATCGGGGTAGAGCTCCGATGCCTCGACCCCAAACGATGGCTGAATGTCGAAGTTCGTTTGATCACCCTTCACAAGAACTACATGATTGATTGATAATATGACATTGTTTGGAAATGGAGACTCTGCACGAGGAACATACAAAGAGCTAATTAGTATAAAACCTGATGGCATGATGCATATTAGTCTTCCATGAATCGTTTACGCATCATGGCAATGGAAAAAAATAGTGTGCAGAAGCCAGAATGATGTTAACCTTTGATGTTTTTCAGAATTTGCTCCTCAGGCATATATGTCCTTTCCAGTGTTTTGCCAATCTTTCTCTCCCAAAGAGACACAAGATCATTGAATGAGTAGATGTTGCCAGGAGGTCGAATGTATAGAATTTTATTCAACGTTCTCGGATCATCCACTGCTTTGATGGTGTAAGTACCTATGTCATCTTCCTTGGTGAAAATAGCTACAATTTAAAATGAGAACACCAAATTAGAACACCAAATTAGCAGATCGATGCAGAGTTGATAAATGAACAAGGAAACGATAACAACTTTAGCTGGCTACTAACAAGCACCAACAAGGAAAACAACTTTAATCTACTCCAATACCATACTAGAAACCTGAAGCCTACCTCAAAAGCTAGCTTGTAAAGTGGAGAGTTCAAACAAGTTAATACGCACCATAAAGAACTTTATCTCTAAAGCAAACATCATCGAAAATTATCTAACCTTTGGGATTTCCATCCCCTAAGATGACAACTTTATCTCTAGGTGGAGAGGTGGCTCCTGGCTGACACAAAGTTGGAAGGAAGTAGCCAGCAAAATAGTTGGAAGCTACATATGTGTAAGGAATTTCTTCAGCCTCAATAAGTCGGCGGATCTTAGCCTTACTTTCAAATCCTGATTTAGCTGGCTCAACGGCACTGACACGATCCACATCATTACCAAACTCTGAGGGTAAGAATCTCTGCTTAAAGATATAACATTTAGAAGATAAGAATGCACTGGAAGCATAGCTAGTCGCTGCACTGAAATTTAAGTTAATCCTCTGTTTTGCACTCTTAATGTGGAACTTTGTTATTATTAATGCAATATGGAAAGTTAATGCAAATTCAGATTCAACTACACATGGCCCTAAGCAGCATATGTGAACGGGCAAGATCTATTCATAAGCCACAATGAGAGAGAGATAAAAAGCAACAGCCACCAAAACCTGAACAAAAAATTTTTCACATAATTCGTTCCTAAACTTTATTCAAGATTTGTTGTGATAAATACACTATAACCGAAAAGTATTATCATAGCAATAACTTTATTCAAGATTTTTTATAATAAATACACCATAACTGACAAATATTATCATAGTAATAATCTTAAGAAATTGCGGTAACCAGTAGCTTTTAGTAGCAAATGGTAGTGAACGGCAAAGGTTACAGCTGATGGCTAGTGGTGGTTAATGATGGCAGCTAACAGAAACACACCTTAACATTTCCAGCTTCCTTAATAGCAGCAATTATCTTATCTTGATCGCCGGTCAGACCTGTACTAACTGCAGAGATGACAACGTCAACTTTCGTTATCGCCTTCACTAAGCTATCATGATCATACATATCTCCCTGCGCAAAAAAAGCAACCATGATTTAAGAACTTGCCATTCCAATTTATAATCCACAGGAAAATCTTTAAAGCAAAGCTGCAAATGCTCTTTGAAACTTCACTGTCAACTTAAATACAAACCAAGTGACAACAAAACAAGGGGAGGTCTACCGTAAGTGTTCCAAAGTGCCACTAATCCATTTGCCTTATCAATAAATTATGACAAGAAAATAGAACAGCAGAAATACAGAATACAACATTGCAGAGCTTGGAAGCTAGACAGCAAAATCTAATTATTATGTTGCTTTCTAAAATATATTTTTCAACCGAATTGCAAGAGACGGTCGGAATAGTTTGCCAAACTGTGATTACGAATGTGGAGTTCCCTTCACATTGCAAACTTGGCTCCATGTGAATATGTGCCTAGAAAGGCCTTTAAGTTAGCATCACTTTATGCTTCAGTAATTGCAACGCACTCCTTCTAAATGTGTACTAAAGTCATAATCCTTTATCGATTTTATCGTAAGTCTTAAATATTTTTACTGGTGCACTTAAAATCCTAATTTTTTTTTTTTCAAATTAAACGTCAATGGGATCCTAGAGAAAATAATAAAATTAATAATGCACCAAAAAGGCAATTTATTTAAGAAAACACTTAAACGCACATTTGATAAGGCTTAACAATCAATTGATAGAACACGTAAAGATCATTGACAACGCGCAGCCTTCAGACCCATTATCAAAATGAATATCTAAATGCAACTTGCATGTTCTTTTACCTTCTTGTCCACTCTGATAAGAAAATGACCATGTATGGAACCGTAACATCATATCTTACCAGACATTGAAATTGAAAAAACAACATATATATATATATATATTTATATTGCAAATATACTCCAAGCGTGGACAGATACATATACTAAAAAGGCTATGGACCAATCAGTATGGATATGTACAAAACAATCGATGCAATACCCAAAGCCATCGTTAAAAGAATAATAAATAGCTAGTCTTTTGCTGGGTATATAATTTGAGAACATATATTGGTAATCGACATGATAGTATATTTAAAATAAAATCCGCACTAAATATTCATAGTATATAGTATGTAACTTGTAAGTACTTATGCCACATTCCGTGTCCCAACCAAACGCAAGTTGGTGCTCCACTTACTTTTTTCCGGTTTTCTCTATTTATCTCTTTATGATATTATTTTACATAATTAATATTATTGTATATAATTAACGGCTAAAGTGTGTATAGTATAATATTTTAAAATTTTAGATAATTTTAATCGTTATTTCTAAATTAAAAAATGATAAATAAAAAGGACTCAAATGCATCCTGTAAACGTAAAAAGATTGGTCTAAGTCACAAAATGAGTCCAAAAAGGAAAGAAAAGCATCATGTTATATCTGTAAAAGAATATGAGAAAAACTTTATGAATAATAAAAGCTAAGTAAAGATTTTGTTTCACTGACGTGCAGGAAATTGACGCCTAGGGTTTTGAACTTCTCCACGATCTCATCCCTGGAAGGGTTAGGGGTTTTGGACTCTCTTAAAAGAACGTACGCCGGATGACCGGCTTTTACACTCGCTTCAACGATAAACTTTCCGATGTATCCAGTTCCACCAATAATGAGAATTTTGCTCTTCTCGGCCATGGGAGTGGTTTTTCCGGCGGACAGAGAGGTAGTTTTCCGGTGAGGAAGATCTTTATGGTTTTTGAGTGAGTTGGAAAGTAGGTGAAGTTGCTTATGCGGGCGAGATGTTCAAAAGTGCATGAACAAGGACCATCAAGTTTGCTTTATATGGAGTTTGTGGACAATGAAATTATGACAATGGGCCTATTCGTTATGTTAAGGACGACGTCATAGTGATGCGCGTCGTCAGAAACGTAGCAGTGGAGAGTGGACAGTAAATCAATGCACCGACGAAAATGGGCAATCAAAGGGCAAAATTGGGTTAAAACGTAAAGCGTTTTGCATTTATTCCATATGATTTAGAATTTTCAAAAAAAAAAAAAAATCATAATAACATCATCTATCTTTTGGCCTTTTCTTTAGATAAATGACCATTTTTGTTCTTACTAATACTAACATGTGTTTAATCACTGGTTACAAATGCTAATTAGAGGACACATGTTGCCTTTTTTATGGTCTGCAATAATCAATTCTTTAATAATATTATTATATATATTTAATTAAAAATATAATTAATAATAATAAATGCAAAAATAAATAAATAACCAAAAAAAAATACGACTAACTTTAAGTCCACTCTGTAATAGATTAGTAAATGCGACTAAGGAGATCATCTAATCCTCCGAAACTGCAATAAGCTTCCCCAAAACCTCAGGCAATATGAAAATGGTCATAAAAATGGTGGGTCCTACCACTCTACACCCAAAAATGAAAAGAAAAATAAAACCAAAATAAAAAAGAAATAAAAGTAAGCTCATCAGCTCGGGTTACATATCTCGATTACGACATGTCGAGTTTCAAGTGCCAGATTTCTTTTTTTTTTTTTTTAAGTTTTAACTATGGTAAGTTGTTACCCACCATCCCACCAAAGATGAAACATTGCATGATCCCCATACTAAAATGGATGGGTTACATGACTCACCATCCACTTATAACGGTGGATCATAGTCCTCCATTTATTTTTTCTTTTTGTTATTTTCTAGCCACTTGAGACTCTAAGATGATTGAAAACTTGCCATATGGTTTATGGGTGAAATTTTTTGGTTCTTTATTTAATTTGTATTAAGTATCTTTAATTATATTTTTGTAATCAATTAATTATGACAAACCAATGAAACTATAGCATGTGTCATAAGATAAATTTTTATAAATAATTATTAAACAAAGGTCATATATTTCTTAGAAAGCAAGACCTGGGCATTTGTTTGTAAAAATGTCAAACACACGTCATATTTTATAATTTTATTAGAATTTATTGTCGTTAGAATTGAACATTTAGACTAGTGAGTCGTAAAAAATGTGCTTATTGGCTTATACTAACAATTTTTTCCTTGAAAAATGTAAGTTTTTAAAATCATGTTTAAAACAATCGAGTTTAGATTTAGAATATTTAAGAAAAAATTATTCAACTGAGCTCAAACTTTACAACTAATATAAAAAAGTTAGTTAAAGTGATTTAGTAAAATTAAAATTTAAAAATAATTATCCAAAATCTCAATTTTTTCCTTAAAAGTAAGATTATTTAATATAATATAAAATTACTCAAAATTCTAAAAATCGAGTTTGAAAAATAACGAGAACTTAGAAATAAATTAATTAAACTATAAAATAAGATAATATAATATAATTTACTATATCAATATACATGTATTTTTATGAGCATATTCGGTATAAATAATAATTATATATAATATGTGTTGAATTCATGAAAATAAATAAAAAATATATCTTAAAAATAAAATATATGTTAAAAACATTATTATATAAGTATAAATATACATTACACATGATATATATATGTAGAATATATACTTGTATATTAATAAAATCACTTAATACTAACATATATATATAATAATAATAATATTTAATCAAAATATCTACAAGAACTCATCTAAATGGTCGAAACATGTATAGAATTTGCTGGAGAAAAACATGGCGTCCTCATTTCAAATATCTAAGTTGAATCACAAGCAAGAAAGCTAGGAAGATGACACCACCTACTGTACAAATTAATAAGATAAGTATGGAATTAAAGGAGAAAAAAATCTAGATGCTCCTAAACTAGTATAAAAGTAGTTTAAGGACATGCATTAGATACTTTAGAACCTAAAACACCTAAAGAAAATTGGAAGAAAAAATTTAGGAAAATTAAAACATTTTAGAAAAATTATTCAAAAATAGAGTTGCAATTGAGCTAGTCCAGTTTCTAGGGTAAATTTGAATTTACTATAGAACCCGACCTGTCACCACCAGTACGCCTCATGCCTTAGCCATTCAATAACTCTCCACCACCCCATGGCCATCGGAGCTCCAATGAATTGAAAGGTCAAAGTTTAGCTGTATTTTTCAATTATTTTTTTTAAAAGTAAATCCACCTAGAAAAATAAATGTATTTTTATAACAAATATATCAAATGATATTATTTCTAGCTCAAAATTTTTATATAAAATATACATGATATATAGATATTTGCTATGTAGCTTAACTTTTGAATTTAGTATTTTTAATATTTATTGTATTTTTCGACCTAAAAATAACTAGAAATTAGGGTGAAAAAGTGAAAAAATAGTTTTTATGAAATTAACTAATAAAATTGACCTATATTGACTTTTAGTGAATTATAACGATGATAGGGCACATTGGAAAGAATTTTATGTAAAAAGGATAATATTTGGGTAATTAAGTATAATTTAAGGGTGAAATTATAAATTAGAGTATATAGGCAGTAAATTGATAACATGAAATCAAGAGATTATTGAATTCTCCATATTTTTAGGAGTTTATAGAAATTTTTAGAGAATTATTTGGTGACCTGAGCTATTTATTACGAAATTACATAGTAAAATAATTTAAATTACAAACCAGGACGTATTTTTAGTAAGAATATGCTAAAATATAATAAACAATAAAATTAAAACTACATATATATGTAATGGTCAAATTTTATAAAAAAAAGTATATTTTTAATATATTTAATGATATTTTGATAACTAGAATATGTTATATGTGTATTAGAGTTAAATAATATCTATATTATAGAGTTATATTGACAAATTATATAAAATACAAATTAATTACATAAAATACGTTAATATTTATTTTGATACATTTAACCATGTTAGAAATTCGAACTACCCGTTATAAATTATCTCTAAAAATAGAATTCGTAATACGTATCATTAGATTTATACGAATCTAACGATATTATTTTTACTAAAATTGGACAATTCTAGATAATAAAACTTATATCTCTATAATATTAGGAAAATTTATGTACTACAATAATCCTACAGTAATTGAAATGTGATTAACCTATTAAAAGTATGATTCAATATAATTGAAACAATATATTATACATAGTAGTATACTTACGTATATTATTAATAATTGATAAATTAACTTGATTTATATAATAAAACTATATATGATTATATAAGAAAATGAAAATATACTTTGTATGTATATACATATATATATAACAGTTTTAGATAAAACTTTAATATTTTTGTAACTATTATGAAAACTAAATTTAGGTTATATATATATAGGATCTCCTAACAATTAGACCATTGATGACCCGAGTCTTCCGAAGTGAGTATCTAAGCAAGTAGTATCTCAACAAACGGTAAAGCTACAATCCTAACTTACTTGCTTAGATAAGAGTAATATTGTTTATGATTATAACTAGTTGCTTGTGTGCATATTATGCGTGTGTTTAGTATTCAGTTGTGATGAGAATTGAACTCCTTAGCGTGCTATTCCATATGATTGCATCATTTTTGTATTATGCAAACTTGTTTAGTTACTCCTAATTATAACTAATAATGATTCGACTGTAACAAAATTGGATATGCATAGCATCTGTTAGAGGAAATGATTAAGAGTGTCAGGTTAAATACCGACTGCTTAAATAAAGAAGCTGAAATGGTCCTTTTTTCTATCCTTAGTCAAATTAAGTGATAGATGAAAAGGTTGGAGCAAGAGTGAGGGCCGTAATTCGAAAGTAATCACAGGAAAAGGGTATTCTCTAATGTACAAGCCTAAGTTTAGTCTAATTTGAGTTGCAATAAAACTCCTCAATATAGGTTAAAGTAAATATAATTTCTTTAACCTCACAATAGACCGATTAACATTATACGTTGTTTCAAATGATTGATTATATTGCATTTCTTCATAATTAATAACTTTACGTAAGATTGTTTGGTACTCTTCTAATTTCGTCTCACTTACTGAATTAGATGTGCTCATATCTTCATAGTCTTTTTTATAGGTACAAAGTGAAGACTAAGATGCTTAAATACTACCACTCTCAATTTAATGTTGTTGACTGAGAAAGTGAAGAAAGATGAATCTATTGAATATAGGATTTTGACTTTTCTTTTGAGTTTTTGACAGAACTAACTGAGAATTTCCTAAAACACCCACTAGTTTTTTAACTTATTATAAATAAACTTCAAAACCTGTAGCTTTTGGTAAACTTCGAATGTAAATTACAACTTTGGATTTATAATATTTATGTAAGGGCTATTATATTATAAGATAACAAGTTATATAGAACAAGTAGTTTGTAAAACTATATCACAAATTTGATTATTACTAGGTACTAGAATTGATACTTCAAGCTGGTTAAGTCGTGTATGTCTTATGTGAACTATATCTATGAGAGTAGTTGTGAGGTCAATTTTTATTTTAGGTTAGTTTACACAACGGAATTATTATGACTTCTATTGTTTAGAGGGTAACAAGAAATAATAATAATTAAAATAAAAATATATAACAACATATTATAAAAATAAAAAAAAATTTAAAGATTTGAAATTCTCCTTTTTAAAAAATTCATATATTTCTAATTTTAATGTTTTTTAATTATTATACTTGAAGTACCCTAAAGTAGAAGTGATCAAAATAAAACAAAAAACATGTAATACTAAATGAAAGCATGATTTATCGAAATGAACTTAATTAACGCAAAACTAACATCAAACAATAATATAAAAGGAAAAACCAATTAAAAGACTTCTTAAATGGGTATCTTATAAATCCTAACTAGAATCCTATATATTATATATATATATATATATATGTGCCCTCATCATCTCTTCTCAAATTACTGCTGTGAAGATGAGGAACTCCTATGACCTCAACACAAATCCTTCTATTTCTTACTAGGGTTCTTGAAACTTAATTTATACTACAATCTACATTAAAACCTAGAGAAAAATTTTAATAGCTTAATATCAAGAACATTGAGAATAGGATTACATTACAAGGTTAAGTAAATAATAAGAAATAAGAACTCCAAAAGATAAATTTAAAAATAAGAGATTTTATAAACCAACACCTAGGTTTTATTACAAAAGAAATCCTTTTAGATCTAAGATTAAGATTTGATAATAAAAATATGAAATATAAAGACTGAAAATGATAATTGGCTATTTAATAAAATTTGCTTATAACATTATAGAATATACCTTGAAACCAAACCTATAATAATAGATAAGAAGGAATATTGAGTTAGGAGGACTTAGGAGATGCATGCTAGTCTATCACTCCTCTGCTATCGATGGATTGCCCCCTTAGGTCAATCTCACATGTGCTTAAGCTGATTGCCCAAAGCCAAACATGGAAATTTCATTATTAAGATTATTCAAAATGCAATGGTTTGGATAAACTATTAGTTTAGTTTAATCTAAAACTAGTTGAAACTAATAAAAATGATGAAATAATAAATTACAATAAATTTAGGATTAAATTATTTAATTTGTTATTATAAGATAAAAAAAATGATTAGGAATCATAGATTGACTTTTCTGTAAAAATGAAGGTGAATGTATATGTGCATTTATATTTTGCGCATGATAGACTATTTGAAACTTAACTAATAAATATTGGACTATAAATCATGTATATTGCTTGTATGTATGGCTATGAGAGGTAACCATAAATGAGAGTATGGTGGTCCATATGTTTTATAATGAAGTAGTTAGATTGGGTACTAAAATTATTATGATAACTTGTTTATTTTGATATGGAGGAGTCATGCTTAATACGATGAATGAGCAAGAAGAAACTTAATACGATGTGCTAATAATTGGGATTAAACATTTATTAGATCGTTGTAAATGGACCCAATTGCTAATAGCAGGTTATTGGTGATAAACTTACCATAAGATGATTAGTGTGTTAGGCAAACGATAAGATCATCAATCCCCACAGACGATGTTGTTGCATTTTTATCTTGTTACATAATTGATCGATTTACATCTTTAGATTTGCTTAAGTGGCTGCTAATGTTAAGCAACAGTTTAGGTAAGTAAGTGGAACCTACATTGTACCTTGTGTGCTTTGCTCAAAATAATATATCTTAATGATTATAGTTTTGTGGAGTACAGGTTTATTCATTGGGCTTATTGCTTTCCCTCTTAGAGGAAAATGCTTTTCAGGTGACTAATTAGATTTGAAAACTTAGAAAGCATAGAGACGAGCCTTGCATATTCCCATATTTAGTTAGGATAATGTGGAGTTCCAACCATGCTTTTCCACTTCAGGCCATGACAATCTATTGATAAAATTATAAAGTAAGGTTCAAAAGCACGTATTCTAAAGATTTGTAAAGTTTTTGGTCACCAATATAAGGGTATACAAGAATAATAGAATAAACAGTATAAGAACTAAAGCATAGCACAATCTATTATACGTAATCATTTTACAACTTATGGAAAAAAGGACATACATAAGGATAAAGAAGATTTTTCTTGCGTTACTTAGTAATATCCGCCGTAAAATAGTCGTTAACATTTTTTAAAACTTGAGAAAAATAAAATTTCCATGAGAAAATAACAAGGATGGTCAATTTAATGCAATTCTATCGTATTGTTGTCAATAAATTTAGTCTACATAAGTCAATAATACACTCGGAGAGGGATAAACTTTATTTATCCCATTGAGTGTCGATGTCCTTATTTCAACAAATCACAAGTTTCCTTGTGCTTTAATTAATGATTATCAAGTACTTTTTTCCTTCTTTTTTATTTTACTTTTTTTCTATTTTCTTGGGAAAAATATCTCTACGGGTCAGATTTTTATAAATTTACTCATAAACATCATACCACATATAAACTAGAATTAATACATGATAAGATAATGAGCCTAAGTATTAAGATAAATATGCCATGTATTCCACATATTGAATATATCTTTAATGCAGACAAAGTTACACAAGGCAGGTTGAAATAAGGAACTTCACTCTATGTTGTGCTCAAGTCGTTGTCGTATCAATATGTGTAGGCGGGATTCGCTGTGATTAATGGATATGTCCAGGTTCATTTCGCCTAGAATTAATAAGGTCGTTGTGAAGTTCAAACTTTGATCTAAGAACTCTTAGCGCAAATTATCATTAAAAAAGAAAAAAGTAAAAAAATAAGAATAAGAACAAGCAGAGAGACAATCCATGAGTTACTAGTAATCGAAAATTAAGAGGACCAGGAATATCAAGATGACGTGTTCGATGAACAACTTTAGAATCAAAGTCAATAATGATTTAATGCTTAACTATGTTGAGCACGTTTTTGAAGGATAGAAGTTAGATAATCAAAATTAAGGGAAAATTCTAAATAATTTCCATTTAAACTTTGACGTAGATATAAATTTATCCTTTAAAAAAAATTTTAAAGTGTGATTTTTGAATTTTAAATTTTGCTAAATTAGTAATATCATGGTTATCAAAATTACGATTTTACTATTCATTTAAACTAATAAAATCGGTAGAATCGTGTAAAATCGATAAAATGATATACTAATAAAATCATATATTAAAATTTATAATTTTACAAAAAGTTTATATTTAATGATATTATATCCATTTTAACGAAGAAAAATAATATGAAATTATAAACTCATAAAATCATATATTTGATTCATAATTTTGACAATCATGGGTAATATAAATAATATTTTCTTTTTTAGTTAAAAATGTCATGCTATGATCCAAGTTTAAGAAGTTTTAAAGCAAATCTTGAAAAGTTTAAAGGCATTTATATATGAAAATCAAAATTTAAGGGAGATATTGTCTACCTATGGGTTGTTTATTTATCATTTTATCAAACTTTGAAGGGTGAAAAATTAGATTTTAAAAATTGAAAAAGTCAATCTGTATTTAAATCAAAATTTAGAAGGATTATTTATATTTTTTTTCCAAAATTAATAGCTACTTTTATGATTATGCTTGAATTAATTCCACGGATTTCTTCATCTTTATATGCATTTCTAGGATTATGATAGGTTAATGCTATGATGGAGTTCAAAAGCAATGGTAGCTTTTCCCTTTTCTTTTTCTAAATTTTTGGATGCGACACAATTTTGTGCGATGCTGATCAATAGTAAGGAAAAAAAAGTTTTATTGATTTTTATATGTCTGTATGTGATAAAACCAATGAAAAGTAAAGATGATATTTAAACACACTGATGGTAAGTAGTTTTAGAAAAATAAAAACTAAGATTTTGTTATCATTCATTTAAACTAATCAATTCACGTCACTTGTGGGTTACAATGGTGCTCTGTTGTTTTGCAAAATATAGAATACAGCACGATAGGTGTTCTCTTTTTCCTTTAAAACAATATATATATATATATATATATATGATTTACTTCATATTAAGAATCTACATTTACATCGAAAGACAAGAGAAGTAAGAAGACGAAATGCCGAAAAGAAGTTTCAACCCAAAAGCTTATCTTCCTCATAGTGTTACAGGCTATACCCAATCGATCATATTACTAGTAGTTATACGTGCTAAATTAATTTTAACTAAATTAAGAAACGCCAACTCATCGCTCTTCCCTTGGCCATGTGTATATAAAAATGTTGATGCTTCAAGACCTTTTTTTGGCATCACCATCTAAGTTTTGGATTTTTCTTTTCTTTAGGTCTTCATAGGAGATGCATACTACTATCTACCATAGTCTTGGACAAGGGATCCAATTGTTGGAACACTCTCTTGGTACCTTCTCCAATATATGGAGTTTGAATATTTCTTCCTTTCCCTCTTCTTGGGTAGTCCATCAACACAATCATCAGGAAAATGCTTCTTGACATAATAGTCATCATTGGTGCAATCATCATCAAAATACTTATGTCCATTAAAAGGATCCTTGAATTAATAGATTGGCTTTCCATTACTAGCAAATTGCTTGATAATTTGTTGAAGCATTTTATTCGGCTTTAATGGCCTAATAAGTTTTTGCTAGATTGACCATAAACATGGTAAGGAAGGTCTTAGGACTAGACCTTTCTTCCTCTTGTTGTGTTCTGAAACATATGGTGACAATTCCATCATTTTTGCTTACGAAGGTAAGGTCTGTGGACTATATGGGGGTTGTACCAAGTACTATCTTTTTCATAAGTTGTTACCTACGATTCTAGCAGAAGCCAAAGATATTCTTACCTTGAAAGCTATTTTGGTGCATAGATATATGTGGGAAAATGTGACAAATCCATTAAGATTATAAGAGCATCTTCTCCTCTTTCTAGGAATGTTACATCCAACGAGTGATTCTAAATTATGTACACAATTTGGTATTATAGAGTAGCAGCTATAAATCCTATTGCTAGAGGTGTTTTTGTTATTTTGCAGTTGGACTTTCAAGGTGCTCAACAACTTAAGGTCCTAAATGGCAAGTTATAGTTAAGAAATAATATTACAAACACTGTTTCAACATTAAGCATTGTTTGAATAGTGCTAATGCATGCTTATCAATGCTTCATGTATCTCATATCAAGTAGTACCATCCTAGCCACTATCAAGAGACCTTTTTGGTCATGGATAGTTTATGCCAACCTTACAACTCTAAAGTGGAGGTGTGTATATTTTGAGGGTAAATCCTTTAGAGACCCATATAGATATCATAAAGAGGTTTGTGAGGTTGTAGGCATAGGCTTCCTTATCCTCATCTTATTTTTACTTAGAGGTTGAAGAGTTGGATGACACTGTAATTGTTTTGGCTCCATAATATATAACTAAATCCTCTGGAGACCCATATAAATTTCATAGGGGGATCTCTAAGGTTGGTGTAGTCAGGTTATGGTTACCGATTTGGAGGAGTTAGTGATGATGTCTCCTCATTGCCATCTAAATTTTGGATTCTTCTTTTCTCTAGGTCTTCATAGGAGATCATGTACTAACATCTGCCATAGTCCTAGCCAAGGGTTCCAATTGTTGGATTGCCCTCTTGGTACCTTCTCCGATATATGAAGTTTGAACCTTACTTTTTTCCTTCCTTCTTGGGTAGTCCATCATTAGAATCATTGAGAAAATGCTTCTTGACATAACAATCATCATAGGTGTTACCATCATCAAAATGCTTATGTCTATTACCAAACCATCAATAGATTTTGTTTATTTTTGTCCTTTTCCTTTTTCCTGCAAAAAAAAAAAAAAAAAAAAAATCTTTTAGTTGCTTTTACCTACTTGTTCCATGTAACTTTTGGTTGCTTTCACCTACTTTTTCTACATAGCTTACTTGCTCTAAACTCCAAAGGTACTAGATTCCATGAAAAGGATGAGTTGCAAAGTACCCCCAATTATTTCCCTTGTAACATGTCATGGGTTTGATTAAAGATGTAGATAAGTTTGTGTAGAAATTATTCATACTGGACTTGATATCACTTAACTTCACTCAATAATAGTGGAAGTGAACTCTAGTTTAAGCTATTAAAAGTGTATTGGATCAAGGCTAAGCTTCATAATATATCAATTAACTTACAAGTTTAATCAAGGTTGGTTTGAGTTTAAATGTGGAAAAATTTGAATCGAGTTTTGATATAAATATTATTTTAATTAGGAAAAAAACTTTTTCTTAGATAAGTCAAACTTTTCGTATGCTATTTTAAGTTGAGCTTTCTAAATTTGATCTAACATAAGTTGAGGTTGAGTTAGAATTCAAATCCAATATTTAATCATATCGATTCAACTTGTTTACTGGTTTAAATTTAAATTCTTCTTTTCTTCACTTTTATGTGTATTCTATGTAGGTTCAAACCTAATAACCCATATCTTAAGTTGTCTCATTTATTCAAATGTAGATTAACTTGCATACTCTTAAAATTTCATGATGTTGAACGGGAAATGAATTTTTGAAATGGATAAAAGCAAATTGTCGTATAGAAAAGAAGGATATGATGAATATAAATCCCCCAAAAGCTTCTGCCTATGGAATCATGCTCTAGAGTATATGGTTTTTTAAAAAATAAAGTTAGTTTTAAGCTGCAAGAAAAGAACAAGAGTTTAACCAATCAAATCCTAAGAAGTGTTCATGAATACTAGGCTTGTGAGAGAAAGAGGAAGAAAATCTATAAAGGGAGATTGAAAAACCTTCAAATCACTAATCATAAGGAAGATTGGATTAAATTGAATATCAATGTTACTGTATTATGAGATGGCAGCGCTACAATTGGTGGTGTCATCAGTGACTCGTAAGGAGGCATATTTGGCTTTGAGAAAACATTGGGAAATATTGGAATTCTAACTGCATAACTTTGGGTATTTTTCTTAAAAAAAATAGTACTTTGGGGAATTTACTGGGGCATCCATTATTGTTTGTAGAATAACTTTTACAATGCTTAAATTCATATAGATTCATATATAGCAACACTTTTATTAAATTGACATGCAAATCCTAAATTGAATTATCATAATGTAATCATGACATGTAGGAAAATATTAATTAAGTTAGAGGGTCGATATTGAAGGAATCCCCAGTGAACTAAACGGAGTGGCTGATGCTATTGCTGGAAGAATGCAAACTGCCGAGGGGGGACAAGCTCCTTTTTATATACATTCTATTAACGTTTTAAGTTTGTTGAAAAATGAATTTACAAATATGGGTTTTCGTAAGGAGACAGGGACTTATGCAATTGTACTGTGAGCATAAACCCATGTGTGTTTTATACTTGGCGATAAATAATCACCCCCTCTTGAGCAAATTTCTACCATCGCTGGGGATAATATCTTAACTTTCCAATCTTAATAAGAGATTTTAGATGATTAATCATCAGACCTTGATCCAATTTTTATTTCAACACAATAATTTAGCCAATGTGTTTTATCGTTGGAGATAATTGCCTTAGAAAAAAGTACCTAAACCAAGAAAAATAGAGAGAAAAAAAAATCAGGGAGAAAAAAAAAGGTTACTACCTAGTTTATTCAACATATTATATTACGAAGCAACTAGAACGATTCGCTTACAATTAATGGTAAGGAAGCCATTATAGCCATTCATACGTGGCTGTCAATTGCAATGAGCGTAGAATTTCTTCTGCAAAATAGTCATCAAAGCGACAATGCGAAGATCTTTAAGTGATGAAAAATCCGTCGGAGAAACAAATATAATTAACCACTTCCTTTGATATTAGAGAAATGAAGAAAGTAAATGGATTCAGTAAAGAAAAAACTGAAATGGATGGAGAAGAAAATGGATAATATGTTATCTTTTAAGTTTGATTTGAAGTAGGAAGAAAATAGAGAGAGTGAAAGTGTAAGTATAGGGTTGCAAATAAATTTGAGTCGAGCCAAGCTTTTGAAAGTGTAAGCTAGAATCTTTTAAAATTTATTGAGTCGAGTTTGAAAATTATGAGCTGGAGCTCGATTTGTTTACAAACTAAGCTTGAGTAGTTTACAAGTAGCTTAACTCATATGAACAAATATATATTATATTATATATTCTCTTATCTCATATTATATTTTTACATATATTATACAGATATTAGTTTTGCCAACTCACAAACATGAATAGGAGCTTGAGTTTTGCCCATTTAGATAAGAAAACTTATTTTGAGGTCGCTTATTTACGAATAAAACTAAAGTAAAGCTAAACTTAAAGTAAGTCAAGCTCAAGTAGCTTATGAGTAACTTGACAAGAGAGAGATAGATACATGGGACAAGAGAGAGATAGATACATGGAGAGTATTTTTGTTTTCTTTATAAGTAGGAAGAGAGAAAGTACATCAGAAGGGATGTGGAAGAGAGAATAAGAACCGGGGGGGTAGGTAGGCGATATATAATTATAATATCGAAGAAAAAATAAGAAAGAATAAAGAAAACACAATAATTAATGCAAGGATATTCTAGTAAAAGGATAATTTAAGTAAAGGGTATTCTAGGAATTACAAAAGTTTGGTACCCTTAGGTTGACTTAGCTTTATGAACTCTCTTTTTATCATCTTCTCATTAGACTCAAACTTGTAACAAGTAAAGGCTTTCCCAAACCTAGTTGAGAGACCTTACATGAAACCCTAAGGTAAGATTGTTAATTATGCAATTCCTTATAATTTTAATCATAGGTGGAGATGTCTAGTGTCATTCTTTGCTTTAGAATCGTCATGTGCTATTAGATCAAGTCACGAAGGTTAGGAGGGGGGGTTGGAAGGGAGGGGAGAGGCGTATCCTATAATGAGAAAAGGATCAAAGGTAAGAAAAGCTTTGAAATTTAAAATGGATTTCAATCCTTGGTAAGATCATAACCAAATTTTTGTTGTAAGGTTGATTATGTTAGCATTTGTGGAGTAAAGACATTGGATTTGTATAAGATCCCGCTTTAAACTTAAGTAAGTATTCTAAAGCTCACTATTTATTTTATTAATTGTTAGTAAGAGATGAAAAGCAAGGGAATTGATTGAGGAGATTATGATTTAAGGTGTTTAGATTGATTTTAATGAATGGAGGAAGGATTAAACTAGTGTTTTTAGGTGTTAGGATACGTCTAGGTTTGTAGTAAGAGTTGTGCATGGCTAAAATTTGACTATGTTGGCTTCTTCGGGGCATACTAACTAGTATAGCCAAGAGTATGCTATGCTATCTAACATAGAGACTAGAATGACTACTGTTCACACAAAAGTTGTCTTCAACTCTTTCTTTCTTTATAGTTTTGCAAAATGCCTACCCTTTTCTAGTGAAGTAAATCTCTCGAAATAAGTGAGGGTTCAAAATGATAGTTAGGATGAGTTTTTGTTATAATTAAGAATTAACAAAACTAATTTGATTTCTATTATAGGGCTTTGAGAGACTCTTAACTTTAGTATCCAGGGCCATTCAAGTATGTGGCATATATTTGTTGGTTGTGGTTGTCATGTTAGTAAATTTAAAATAGACTAAATAAATATTTAACTCTTAATTGTTTGCTGTTTGTACATGGCTTGACTTAGGGGTTGATGGTAGCAAAACCCTAGGGGTACCTAGATGATCCTTAGATAGCAATGTCCTTAGTGGAGTTACCCTTGAAAATGATCTAAGGTAGATTAGCAAATCATAAGGCTAAAGGTATGTTCCTAGGTATTTGTGTTACGTGAAGCTTAGAGTGATAGTTCCTAAGCTTAGGCTTATTTTTCTATTGTATGAATGAAGTCATAAGTATTCCTGTGTTGGTTGAAGGATTAAACTAAAAGATATTTAAATCAGTTATGTTGTTATAATTGTTGAATTAAATGTATTTGCTTATTTTCATGTGTGTGGCATGCGCATATGCTTAGTGTTATACATTAGTCTTTTATCTCACCCATTTAGGGAACTATATATATATATATATTTTTTCTGTAAGATGTTGCAAAGGAAAGAGTAATTTTGGATAATAAAAGTGTGCATTTAAAGTGTGGACTTCAAACCTGGGCATGAGATTGATGTTAGAATAATAGAGGATTAAGATGTATTTAACTATTTTATTTTAGCTTAATAGTTATTTAAGATGATTATGTTTATGGAGTGATAAATTATTAAAATAGATGTTTTGTGAGATATTGAAGAATTATTATTTGCCAATCATTTGTGAATTTTTAGTTGTTCCGAGTATAATGTGTCAATAGATACTATGGACACATACACGTAGCAAATTGTGATGCTTTGAGTTTAAGGTGTTACAAGAATGAATATTTCTAAAGTATATATATGTTTAGAGAAGTTTGAATAAAGCCATCTTTAGCATAATATGATAGTAGAGATACAATAATTTTTATGTTTAGACAATGTCTATCATATAAATTTTTAAAATGAATTTATATTATGAATGAATGTAAATCTTCAAAACGAGTTCATATTATGGATGCAATATCAATAAAGGAGCAAGTATCAATGTGTGATATTATATGTAATATATTGGTTGGCTAATATGTATAAATGTATATGTAATTTATTGATTTATCATACTATGACATAATACATTTTATCAATAATATATAAGATATAATATAATTAAGATTAAACTCAATAAGAAATTATCAAACATATGCTATCAATTTCCTTTCCATTTTAGGCAACGCTAAAAATATTAAGAAAGGAACAAACTTTTTGTCAACATTCAACAAATATTTTAATGAGAAAAAGTGTATTGATAAATACAAATGGTAAAATTATATAATTTAAATCAAAGAAAAGATTCCTTTAAATCTTTTAGTTGAGTAAAATATTATTGCAAATATCATCCCTTATATTCAATTAAATACACTTTTCTCAAAATTTTATTATTCTTGTATATTTATACATCTACATTTATGTTGATACGTTATTTTGAACATAGGCTTCTCAACCTAAGTCAACCTAATTAAATCATTGTTTGAGCCTAAAATACCTTAACTAACTTACTTAGAGCCCTAGCTAAGCTCTCTAAAGCTTAGCTAACTTAATCAAAATCTACAACAAGCTATTATCATTGTAGATTCCTTGAATAAGGATCGAGCTCCTAACAGCTCAGTTAACCTAATCTAAGGATGTCTACTAGGCTCCCATCACACTCAAGCCTCTTAATGATAGGGCACTTAAACCCCTAATGTGCAGAACCAATCTATAGGGTTAGAAGATAAGCCAGGAATAGCTTCATACATAGGGAAAATTTGCAATTGGAATACGTTTAGCTTGAGATCCTCTCCACAATATCTAGAAGATATCATAGAGATATAATCTACTTTGTATATAAAGCTCACCTACAAGCCTCTAAATATGAGGTATCTTTTCATGTAAGGGGACGCACATTCTGTCACTCTAGCCCTCATTATCATTCTTTAGACACTTCAACCCTAATCTAACTTAAGCATTAGAGTAGCAACCTAGAACCATCTCTAATGCCCATCTTGTAGCTTATGTTTATTACATTTTGAAAGTTACCACTAACCTCGACGACCATCCTTAAAATTGACCATCAACATTTTGGCTTTATCTAATAATGAATCTCATACCAACAATGACTAGATGTAGATGCAATACTTATAGAAATCAATGAAGCAACATTGGTAGAAATAAGTAGCAACTTAGCAAATATGCTGGCAACACAATTGAAAGCCAACTTCCATAGTAACTAAACCTATAACAAGTTCCCTTAATCATTACTATTGATCTAAAGCATGTTTATTACCTAAAAGAAATATTTCATAAGCTGCAAGAGGAAAACAAAGAACTAAAGGCACGACTTAGTGAGAAGGAGCAACAGGACTTCCTTCTATCTCTAAAGGATGCCTCTAATAATGATGCTCCAATACCACCACCAATAGCTGAAGATAACCTATAGGTTGTCTAACCTGTAGTCATAGTAGGAAACTACCAATAGCAAAGCTCCAAGACGAACTTAGAGTAGCCACTTCGCCCAATTAGGGGCCACTTCAGACCATTCTCTAGTTGACAACAACTTAGACCAGATTAAGTAGTATGTTTAAGCCTTATTGATATTATGGACTAAAGAAGAATGAGGCTAATAGTCAACTCTCCATTAGCCGATCTTCCTTCATCGGGGAGATCAATGATTAGCTGTTTCCCTTACACATTAAGCTCCCCACCTTTGAGTTTTTCAAGGGGACCAGGGACCCTAGCAACTACTTCTCCCACTTTAAGACAATGAGAAATTTGCACAATTGCAAGGATGTAATCTCTTACGAAGTATTCTAGAGAATACTAAAGAAAGTTACCTAAACCTAACAAAACTCGTTCTTACCCTAAGCTTTTAATATAAGTATAAGTACTTTTTCCCTAATCTAATCAGATTGGTTCTATGGACAAAACATGCCAATGTCAGAATTTTCCAATACGCTAAAGCCAAGGTCCATTTGTGCTTTTAGGAGATTGAATCTCAATTCCATAGTCATTTTATAGCGAATAAGATGCTTGCCAAGGACTCCTTTACCTTTGGCCTCATTAAACAACACTTTAATGAGTCCATCAGGGATTACCTCATGAACTTTAATGCTATCATGCTTAAGATCCTCAATGTCGACATAGGCATTTCTCTATACGTTGCAATCAATGGTGTTGAATTGAGCCCCTTCTTCATGTCTCTAATGTAGTGGGTGCCCAAAAATCTTGAAGAATTTAGAGAAAGGGCTTACACTTTTATATAAATAGAGGATACAATTAAGGATTGACATAACTCTAACTAAGCCAAGATGGATAGGAACATGACAAGGACTGTAGCTTATTTAAGGACCAACTTAATCTTAGGGATAAAAGGAGTTTATCTAAAGATAGAGATAGATAACGAAGTGAGGCACAATATACTCCTATTGAGACATCACTTTGCTAAACCGATCTCCAGGGTAAATTCTCTTGGAGTTCAATGATAAGGGAATTCTCCCCTTACTCAAGAAGATGAAGGGATACCCCTTTAAGTGTAACTTGAACAAGTATTATGTGATAGGAATCAGGCTATCAAATATTTAACTCATAATAGAGCTCAAGGACTAAAGGGATTTACAATGCAAATCCTCCTGTTCCAATCGACTCATGCGAAGGCCAAGTATCTCCTTATTGACCCATTTTGCTTACTGAGCTGAGTAACTACCTATTTCTTGTATGCTAAGTGCTGAGAATCTGAAGGCCAAGATTATAGCCCATCTTTATTCTTGCACATGCCTGGCCAATTACTTACTTAGCTTCACCCTTACCGAAATGCTGAGAGAGAGAGTTTGGACTGACCAAGCCACCCCTGCTCGGACAAGCAAGCTGTCTGATAGGAATTAATCCCTTGGGCTGATCACGCACAATCGAGTTAGAGGACTCTAAGGACTCGCTCAGAAGATTCTAGCTTTAGGCCATAATTGAGACAGGGATTCCTACCTCGAGTTGATCTCTAACCAACCTAACTATCAGATCCTCATATGCATTAGATTTTCTCTTGTTTAGCAATTGTTTACTCTAGGAGACAACTTACGAATAGCCGAGGCAAGCTTCCAATCTGACTACAAGCATCCGACCCCCGAAGCAAGCTAACTTCTTTTCAAAACTAATTGATCTCTGACCTAAATTAGATCAGGTCAGCCTCTGACTGCAACACCTCTTTGTTTTTGTCTACTTTGTAACATATTCCTAACAACCAGCCACCAAGTGATACGTATCTTCTGACACAATATTCTGGAATGATTTTTTCTTTTCATACTAAATATTCTTTATCTCTTTTACCCCTTTTTGTATGTTTCATGTAACCTAAGTGTAAAATACCCTTTTTATCTTTTCATACGTGTAAAGTAACCCTAGTGGATAGGTATATAAGCCCCCTATTTCCTTGTATACAGGAATCAAACTTTCAATATAGAATTATTCAGTTAAGTAACCTTAGTGTTCTCATTATCTCTTAACTCTTATCTATTCCATTTAGCAATGAGTAGTGGTGAGTGACCCTTCAGTTCGGATCAGTGTGTCATATTTGGCAAATTGTAGGTTGAGTAAGATTGAATGGTGGGATATATCCATTTGGTAGCTACCTAGATTTTGCTAACCTTTTTTCCTGTCTGTTTTAGGTTGTTTCATTGTGGTATCTCTTCATGTGTTCAACCTCGGAGATACATTAGCTTCACTGGTATCAGAGCATGGTTCCATAAGGGAATGTGTGAAGTAGTAGTGAAGTTTTGGTTCATTTTATTGTTAGTGGTTGTTTTGTTCCTTTAGTAGTTACTACAGTGTTTTGTGTGACAGTAAGTATGGTTTCATTGTTACTTGGTTTTTATTCTATTTCCCATCATAAAAATCGAGTAAGTTTGTTTCTATTCTATTTGAGTGGCCATTAGGTATTACAGTTGTTATTGAGCTGTAAATTCATTTGAGAAGTACTATACCATGTCCGATTCAAGTTTTTAAGGTGTTGTTGGTGACTATGGCAGTGGTACTCAACCTGGTCGTAGCCATAATGGTAGTAACACTTTAAATTGATGATAAACTCGATAGACTCACAAACCTTATTGAGAGTTTAGTCACTGCAATGTAAGTTGGGATACAACAATCCCAAAGTATATAACAACAAAACCCATAGGAAGTTACCCTTAAGAGACACTACAGCTAAGGCAATCAAACCAATTGCCCAGTTCGACGACTACAAGCTGAAGGAGTAGCAGACTGAGCTACTAGATGAAGATTGGAGTTAGGGTTGATTAGGGAAGATGATGAGGAGATGGATGTTGAATAGTTTAGTGAAGAAGAGGTAAATTATTACTAGGCGTAAGGATGAAGACATTAGGTTCCTTGAGGGTTAGACAGTGTTAAGGTATAAATCCTGCCCTTCAGTGGAAGTGGAGACATAGATGAATACTTGGAGTGGGAAGAGAAGGTTGAGAAAGTATTTGAATGTTATGGGTATGAGGATGTGGTCAAAGTCTAACTTGCTTCATTAGAGTTTACAAGGTATGCCACTATATGATGGAAGAATCTGAATGTAGCCAGAGCAAGAGATGGAAGACAAGGTATTAGAACTTGAGATGAGATGAAAAGATTGTTAAGAGATAGATTTGTACCCAAGACTTACCTACAAGATACATTTACAAAATTGTAAGAGCTTTGCCAAGGAAGCTGATCTATTAATGACTACGTCAGGGAGTTCCAGATGCTAATGATCCAAGCTGACATAGAAGAACCAGAGGCCTATACAGTATTAAGGTTTGTTTTTGGGCTCAAGTATGAGATTTACAATATCATAGAAATACAAAGGTTTTATACACTAGAAGAGGCCATCAAGATTGCGTAGAGGGTCAAAAGGTAGAAGAGAAGTTTTTCAAGTCAACCTAGGTTGACATTATTACGAGTATTAGTACCGTGCTGATCTATTCAAGCAAAGCTAAGCAGGCCATACAAGACTGAGGATAAGAATGACAAACCTGAAGATAGCTGAGGAAACTAATAGGGCCGAGATAAGAGTAGGATGACCTCGAAGAAATACGAGAAAACGTAGACTTTCGGATAGAAGACTGGTAAGGTAAAGTATTTTAAATGCTTAGGCTTTAAACATATGGCTATTGAGTATTTGAATAGATATGTCATGGTGCTTTGAGGAGATATAGTGGATAGCATTGATGAGAGCGAGCCTAAGAAGCAAGAACATGTTGGAAAACCTAAAGCTGAAGAGGAAGAGGAGACTTGTATCTACGTCGACTAGGGAGAAGTAATGACCCTAGACTTGAGACGAGCCCTTAATTCCTTATTGAACTCTATGGAGGACTAGAGAGAGAATTTTTATCATACCAAATGTACCATCAAAGGCCAATTATGTGCAATTATAGTGGATGGAGAAAGTTGTGCAAATGTAGTTACGTAATCCTTTGTGTAAAGGTTGGGTCTATTGACCTTAAAGCATCTCTGACCTTATAAGATACATTGGCTTCATGATAAGAATGCTTTGCACGTGACTAAACAAGTGATTGTACCATTCAGTACTAGAAATCTATACAGGGATGAAGTGGTGTGTGATGTCGTCCCTATGGGAGCTTCACATCTATTGCTTGGACAAACTTGGTTGTTTGATCGACGTGTTACTTATGATGGGTATAAGAACACCTATGCCTTTATCAAGGATGGAAGGAAGATTTTGTTGCAACCTTTAACCCCGTCCTAAGTAACTGAAGCCCACAATTAACTCACTCGAGCTAATAAGAAGAAAGCCCTAGTGATGAGTCGAAGAGAGCTTTGATTTGTTGAAAAGGTTGATGAACCCATGTTTTTGGTGGTTAAAAGATTGTTAGAAATAAGGGAATTAAAAGATGTTCTAGAAGAGATTTGAAGCTTCCTAAATGAGTTTTCTAACCTATTTCCAGAAGAATTACTTAGAGGACTGCCTCTAATTTGAGGCATAGAGCAATGTATTGACTTGCAGCTAGGTGCTGCCTTCTTAAACCAACTTGCATATAGGATGAACCCTGAGCAGGACATTGAGCTAAAGAGGCAGGTGAATGAGCTTATAGAATAAGGGTATGTGAGGGAAAGCATAAGCCCTTGTGTTGTACCAGCTCTACTTGTTCCAAAGAAGGATGGTTTATGGTGCATGTGCATTAACAACCGAACAATCAATATAATTACTATAAAGTACAAACACCTGATACTGAAGGTCGATGACTTGTTAGATGGGCTTCATGGTGCTAAAATATTTTCGAAGATTGATATCCGAAGTGGCAACCACCAAATTCACATGAGGTCGGGCGATGAATGGAAGACTACCTTTAAGACTAAGTACAGATTCTACAAATGGTTGGTTATGCTGTTTGGGCTTACAAACGTGCCAGGCATATTCATGAGGTTGATGAATCATGTAATGCGCCTTCAATTGGGAGATGTGTAGTTATGTACTTTGATGATATATTGGTATACAGTACCGACCTGAATGATCATATTCAACATCTTCATGAAGTATTTGACATTTTGCAAATCAAGAAGTTTCATGGGAATGTAAAGAAATGCATGTTCTACTAGATAGAAGTGATATTAATAGGGTTTGTAGTATCGGGGGAAGGAATCTAAGCAGATGAGGAGAAGATCCAAGCTATTTTGGAGTAGCCGACGCCGAAGAATATCATTGAGGTCCGAAGTTTCCATGGCCTAGCTTCTTTCTATAGACAATTTATTAAGGACTTTAGTACAATAGCCATCTATTGATATTAACTGAGTCGACTAAGAAGAGTGAAGCATTCAGGTGGAACAATCGAGCTGAATAGAGATTTAGAGAGATCAAGGAAAAACTTACCTCGGTACTTGTCTTGTCACTACCAGATTTTGATAAGCCCTTTGAACTAGAATGTGATGCATTAAGAGTTGGAATTGGTGTTATCTTAACGCAAGAGTGATGATCTGTCGCCTTCTATAGTGATAAACTTAAAGGTCTTTCCCTGAACTATTCTGTGTATGAAAAGGAGTTATACTCCCTTTTCTGAGCCTTCATTGTTTGGCAACACTACCTGTTATCACGAGAGTTTGTTATTTATACTGATCACGAATCATAGAAGCATCTTGAGAGTCAGAACAAACTCTTAAAGAGATAGGCCAAGGGGCTGGAGTTTATGGAAGGATTATCATAGGTCATTTGGCACAAGAAGGGAAGTGCAAATGTGGTCACCGACGCTCTGTCATGATGGCAAACTTTTCCGACCACTTTGCATGCAAAATTATTAGGATTCTTACTAATTACTGAGAATTATACTCATCATTCTCATTTTAGCCCTATCATAGAACAGTGTAAGGACAGAATTGTCGTTAAGGGATATTAATGATGGCTGCCTATTCAAGGACCAAAGGCTATGCATACCAAACTATTCTACACATGAGCGATGGATTAGGAAAGCTCATAGCAAAGGATTATCTAGTCATTTTGGGGAGACCAAGATAGCTAATATGTTGAAAGAAAACTTTGATTGGCCTAGTTTGGCCAAAGATATCCATAAGATAGTTAATAGTTGTAAAGTGTACAAGCATGCTAAGGTGAAGAGAGAACCCCATGGAGAGTACATGCCCCTGCCAACACCTACTTTACCTCAGACTGACCTCAATACAGACTTTGTCCTAAGGTTACTTTTAGACATCCAGACTAGGATGGTACACTTCATTCTGTACCATCGGACTAACGATGCCCTATATATTACCGATCTGCTTTTGCAAGAGATTGTCCGATTACATGAAGTACCAAAGACTATTGTTTCAAATTAGGATACAAAATTTTTGAGCTATTTTTGAAAGATTCTTTGTAGAAGACTTAAAAATAAACTTATATTCAGCTTTATTAGCCACCCTCAAATTGATGGCTAGATTGAAGTAGTAAATAGGACTTTAGGTAATTAGCTTAAAGTTGTCGTGGGAAAGAACTCATGGGATTGGGATCTATGCCTACCAGTTGTAGAGTTCGCATATAAACGAACTGTCCATAACACTACTGGGAAAACCTTATTCAAGGTCGTCTATGGCCTTAACCTTACCATTCCCCTAGATATGATTAGCACCACAATAACCACTAAAGAAAGTCAATCCCTAGCCCAAGCATTGAATAAGTTACACTAGTTCATAACAAGGAATATCACTAAGTTCAACTAGAGACAATGAGAGATTGGCAGTCGAAGCTGATAAACTATTTCTTTCTAGCCCAAGGACCTACTATGGATTCACCTCAGCTGAAAGCGATTCCTACAATTGAGATAGAACAAACTATCACCTCATGCTAATGGTATGTTCAAGGTCTTGAGGAAAATCAACAATAATGCTTATCAAATCGAATTGCCTAATGACTATGGAGTTTCTTCCACCTTCAATGTGTCTGATCTAATCCCTTACTGACCAATAGGAGAAGACTTAGCAAGCGCCTTAGAAGAAAGAGTAAAGACCCCCCCCCCCCCCTCCCCCCAAAGATTTCAGGAAAATTCTTTCTAACTCTCAGGCAAATGATAGGAATCAACCCCTCAGACCGAGCATGTGTAGCCGAACTAGAGGACTCTAAGTATTTTCTCAGAGGGTTCCAGCACTAAGCCATAGCCAAGATAAGGATTCCTATCTTGAGCTAATCTCTAACAAACCTAACTATCAGATGCTCATATGCACCAGATCCACCCTTATTTAGCAACATTTTACTGTAGGAGACAACCTAAGAATAGATGAGGTAAGCTTCCAATTCGACTACAAGCATCCGAAGTAAGCTAACTTCTTTTCAAAACTAATTGGTCCCCAACCTGAACTAGATCAGGTTGGCCTCTAATTGCATTGCCCTCCTATTTCCACCAACTTTGTAACATATTCCTAATGACCAGTTACCAAGTGATACGTATCTTCTGACACAATATTCTATAATGATTCTTTCTTTCCATACTGAATATTCTTTGTCTTTTTTAATCGTTTTAGTATGTTTCATGTAACCTAAGTGAAAACACCCTTTTTGTTTTTTCATACATATAAAGTAACCCTAGTAGATAAATATATAAGCCTCCACTTCCTTGTACATAGGCATCGAGCTTTCAATATAGAATTATTTAGTTGAGTAACCTTAGTGTCCTCATTATCTCCTAACTCTTATTTATTCCCTTTAGCAATGAGTAGTGGTGAGTGACCCTTCAGTTCAGATCGTTGTGTCATATTCGGTGGATTGTAGGCTAAGTAAGATTGAGTGGTACGTCATATCCATTTAGTAACTGCCTGGACTTTGCTAACCTTTTTCCTTATTTGTTTTGGGTTGTTTCGTTGTGATGTCTCTCTATGTGTTCAACCCTGTCGATGCATCACTATCCGTACTTTTTGTTCATATCCTCTAACGGCATCACCACATGTATAGTATCATGTGTAGAATCTGTTGTACCAATAATTGCTTTCCTTATATATTCATTTTTACTTTTTTGTATTTTGTATATTACTTCCTTAGGAAATGTCCTTTTTGTCTTTTCCCTTTCGGATAAGTTTCCCTAACTTATGGGTATAAATACCCTTATACAATATCATCATCATCCTTAATACACTTGAGTATTTTCTTCCTTACATAAACACTACTTGTTTACTCTCGATATCACTCTTATCCTAACCCTTGAGTAAGGCTAGGTGGCGAGTATCCTTACTGGATCGATTCATGTGCCATATCAGATTGTACTATGAGTCCTTAGAAATTCCATTGGTGTATTATATCCTTTAGTACTGCTCATGAGTTTTGCTTACTTTTTCATTTGCATCCATCCCTTTTTGTGCCATTCTCCATTATTTCTTTCGAGGTTTCTGCAAGCTTGGATCCATCCAATGACTGACCTTGTTTGTTATTGGTCACAGTCCACAATATCTTAGTATCAGAGCTGAGGTTTCGTATGAGTTGTAGTAGGTTCTTTTAGAAGTTCTATTATACTCTATTCTGTTTGTATGAAATAGGGCAAGATACAATGTTCATTTTAGCTGCTGTGTTTATTAATTGTTAGTTTCCTAAAGTGTTTGTTTAAACTTTGAATATGTTAAGAAAATGACAAACCTGAGTGTGAATGTTAGTATAGGAGATAATAATAGTAGAGTTGTCTACCATGTATAAAAGTCTTAAGAAACGCCTAGACATACTGACGAGAGACTTAATGAAGTGGCTAACCTCTTGGAGGATTTGACTTTAGTTGTTCATATGTTATCTTGCTAATTAATTAAGGTCGCGTAAAATACCCCACAAGTTGCTCAACTCGTTAGAGGTCAAAACCCAACCTAACCAGTTCGAGGTGGAGAAGTAGGCAAATAAGTGAGAAGAATGATTGATTTGGTAGACGTAAAGGATGAGGAAGAAAGGTATTTTGAAGAAGAGTACGTGTGAGTCCCTAGAGCATCTGACCATATGAAACTTCAGATCTTGAGCTTCAATAGATCTAGGAATGCTAATAAGTATTTGGAGTAGGAAGAGAAGGTGGGGTATGTTTTTTATTATTATTAATATGAGGATTATGAGAAAGTGAAAATTGCTGCTATTGAGTTCTCCAGATATACCACCATATGGTGGAAGAATTTTCGAGCTATGAAGAGACAAGAGGGTTACCAAGAGATTAACACTTGGCTTGACATGAAGAAGATACTAAAAAACAGGTTCATGCCAGAAACTTATCTTCAAGATACTTTCACTTGGTTTTAGGAGCTGAGACAAGAAGGCAGGACTTTTGATGAGTATGTTCAAGAATTTCAAATGCTTACGATCCATTGCGAAGTGGAGGAACCACCAGTCAGATAGTTTTAAGATTCATTACTAGGTTGAGAAGTGACATCTAAGACATTATGGAACTCCAATGATTTACAACAATTGATGAGGTCATCAGAATAGCCTAGCAAGTAGAAAGGCAAAAAAGGAGCCGAGTACTGACAAGGATGCTAACTAGTTGACTTAAGTAGGTAAGTTATTGAGCTTAGTTAAGTATCGAGCTGAGCTAAAAGATAGATGTTTGAGCCTAACTAAAGAGCCAACCAGAACTTATGAGAAAGGGCAAGGGTCTGGTAGGAAGACGAGCCATATCAAGTGCTTCAAGTGCTAAGGCTTAGAATACATGGTTGCTTAGTGCCCAAACTGATGGACGATGGTCACCAAGGTAGACATCCTGAAGCTAGAGGTAGACAGCATTGATGAGGAACTAAAAGAAGAGGAGGAAAGTGCTGAGAAAGAATTGATTAAAGAAGATGTGTTTGTTAAAGACCTGGACCAATTACTCATGGTTGTTTGACGTACTATGAACATGGAACTCTTACTAGAGGAGGAGTCAAGAGAGAATTTGTTTCATACCACCTATAAGGTGAATGATCAAGTGTATGCCCTTATCGTAAATAATAGAAGTTGTACCAATGTAGCATCAACCAATCTTATTTCAAAACTAAAGTTATCGACTGTTGTACATCCAAGGCCGTACAAATTACACTGGTTAAGTGAAAAAGAAGCATTACATGTTATTCAGTAAATATTGCTACCAATCACTATAGGGAATTACTTAGACCAGATTCTCTACGATGTATTACCCATGCGTGCTTCTCGTGTATTACTAGGGAGACCGTAGTAGTTTAATAGAAGAGTTATCTATAACAGCTATAAGAACACATACATGTTCGAGAAGGATGACTGAAAGATTATGCTGAACCTAATGCTACCGAGAAAAGTTAACAAGTTACAGAAAAAACTTATTTGCAGATCAAAGAAGGCTTTGGTGATGAGTAGAGTCGAACTCCAAGAGGCCATCAATGTTGATGAGTTGACCTTTACATTGGTTAGGCACCTATTAGAAATGAAGAAGTGGGGTGAACTACCCTAGGAAACTAAAGAGTTATTGGACGAGTATGCTGATTTATCCCTAAGATAGCTACCTGAGGGGTTACCCCCAACTTGAGGCATAAAACATTGCATGACTTAGTACTTGGTACCACATTGCCGAATAAGCCAGCTTATTGAATGAATCCTGAACAAGTTGCTAAGCTCTAATGACAAGTTAATGAGTTGCTAAAGAGAGGATATGTGAAGGAAAGACTTAGCCTTTACGCTGTACCAGCTCTTTTAGTCTCGAAGAAGGATGAAACCTGATAGATATGTGTTGATAGCGATACTATGAACAAGATTACTATCGAGTATAGGTATCATATCCCGAGGTTGGAAGATATGCTAGATGATTGAGTGGAGCCAAGATTTTTAGTAAAATTGATCTTAAGTTTGGCTATCATCAGATTCACATGAGGTTGGGAGATGAATGGAAAATAGCGTTCAAGACTCGATATGGATTATATGAATGGATGGTCATGCCTTTTGACTTATCAAATGCCTTGAGCCCTTTCATGAAACTAATGAATCATGTACTGAGACATCTAATTGGGAAGTGTATCGTGGTGTACTTTGACGACATCCTAGTGTACAATACTGACATGTTGAGTCATTATGAACATCTTTGAGCTGTTCTGGATACCCTCCATACCTAGAGATTATTTGGCAATCTCAAAAAGTGTTGCTTTTACTAAGAAGAAGTGGTATTCTTAAGCTATGTAGTTAGTGGAGGAGGCTTACAAGTGGATGATGAGAAGATCCAAGCAATTGTAAAGTGGCTAACTCTTACTACCTATGTCGATGTAAGAAGTTTCCATGGACTGGATTTGTTTTATAGACAATTCATTAAGAATTTCAACACCTTCGCGTCACTGTGCTACTTACTAAGCTAACAAAGAAAAACACTAACTTTCAATAGGGAGAGAGGGAGGAGAAGAGCTTTGTCGAGATAAAAGAAAGGTTGACCTCTACCTTGGTATTGGTTTTACCTGACTTCGAGAAAATATTTGAGCCGAAATGTGACGCGTTAGGCATTAAAACGAGTGTTGTCCTAATGTAGGAAATTTGGCCAATCGCCTTCCATAGTGAGAAGCTTAAAGGGCTATAGTTAAATTACTTTATATATGACAAAGAACTCGTAGCATTGATTTGAGCACTATAAGTATGGTAGCATTATCTACTATCAAGAGAGTTTGTCATCTACACTAACTACAAATCTCTAAGGTACCTTTGAAGTTAGATGAAATTATCAAAGCGATAGGCAAGATGGATTGAGTTCATTGAAGGATTCAATTTCGTGATTAAATATAAGTAAGGAAAGAGCAATGTAGTTACAAATGCTCTTTCGAGGAGACATGTGCTTTTAACCAAATTATAGACTAGGTTGTTTGGGTTTATAAGTATCAAAGAATAGTATTATAGGGATCTACACTTTGAACCCATAATTAAGCGATGAATTGATGGAAGAACAGTAGATGAGTATCATGTGGAGGATAGTTACTTGTTATGAGGCGGAAAATTATGTGTACCAACTTGTTCACTGCAGTAACTGTTTATCAGGGAACCCCATAGTAGAGGACTCTTCGAACATTTTGGAGAAAGAAGGACCTATGAACTGTTGAAAGGTCGATTCTTTTGGCTGAAAATTAAGAGAGATGTGCATTGTGTTGTTGATAACTGTGTCGTATGTAAGAGGGCTAAGTGGCATGCCTAGTAAGGGAAAGCAATGCCTTTGCCTATTTCGATGAAGCCATGGATTGAATTGAGCATGGACTTTGTTCTTGAACTACTACGAACTATCCGAGACAAAGATTCTATAATGGTCATCGTAGATCGGGTCAGCAAAATGGCACACTTCTTACCTTGCTCCAAAACTAACGATGCTTTAATTATTGCTTTGCTTTTCTTGCAGGAAATTGTGTGGATACAGGACGTATTGAGAAGTGTAGTTTTCGATAAAGACCCGAAGTTTTTGTGCCATTTCTAGAGAACATTGTGGCGTTGCATGGGGACCAAACTACTACTCAATATTTCCTGATATCCCCAAACTGATGTCTAAATAGAGGTTGTCAATCGCACTTTAGGATCATTGCTCTGAGCTGCAGTGGGCAAGAACTTAACTGATTGGGATGTTTGCTTACTAGTGGTCAAGTTTTCTTACAAATGAACAGTACATGACACCACTAAGCAGACTCCCTTTAAGGTAGTTTATGGTTTCAAGCTTGAGTTACCCTTTAACTACACTTCTATACCTGCACTCATGGAAGAGGACCCTAATGCCTCAATTAGAGCACAATCCCTCTAGTACATCTATGATAAGGTCACTCGTCACATCAACCAAACTGCTAGAAGAATGTAGGAGAAGACCAAGGGTAAGATGGCTAAATAATTCTAGCCAAGAGACTTGGTATGACTATACCTCAGTAAGGAATGGTTCTCGAATAAGAGGAGGAACAAATTATTTGTACAAGCTGAAGGACCTTTTAGAATCCTTTAGAAGATTAATGACAATGCTTGCAAATTAGAGTTGCTCAAGGACTATGGGATTTTTAATGCCTTCAATGTTGTCGACCTTAGTCCATATCACCCTGGAAGAGAGCTTATCGAAAACCATTAGAATTTGATCCTAAATCTAAAATAACCCGGAGGGAGTGATTAGAATGAGGTTACTAAACATTTGACTTGCGGGTGAGCTCGAGTACTAAAGGGATTAACAAGGCGAATCTTCCTGTTTTAGCCAACTCATGTGGAGGTTGAGTATTTCTTTACCTACCCATTTTGCTTGCTAAGCTGAGTGAGTACCTATTGTCGCACGTTGAGTATCGAGAAACTAAAGGTTGAGATAACAACCCATTTTCATTCTCACACATGACTGGCCAATTATTTACTCAACCTCACCTTTGTCGAAATTCTAAGAGAGAGAGAGAGTCCAAACTGACCAAGCTATCCTTATTCAGACAAGTAAGTTGTTCGTACTTTTTGTCCACATCCTCTAACGGCATCACTAATTCGGCATCACCATGTATACAATATCATGTATAGAATCCATTGTACTAATGATTACTTTTCTTATATATTCATTTTTATCCTTTTATATCTTGTACATTATTTTCTTAACTTAACTTAAGAAAATACCCTTGTAATTGTAGTTGTAACATATCATCATCATCATCCTTAATACACTTGAGTATTTTCTTCCTTCCATAAACACTGCTTGTTTACTCTCAACATCATTCTTATTCTAACTCTTGAGCAAAGCTAAGTGGTGGGTAACCTCACTAAACTAATTCGTACGTCATATTGGATTGTAAAGTTCCATTGGTGTGTCATATCCTTTGGAGTTGTTCATAGGTTTTTCTTACTTTTTCATTAGCATCTATCCCTTTTTGCTCCATTCCTCATTATTTCTTTCGAGTTTCTGCAAGCTTGGACTCATCCAACAACTAGTTTTGTTTGTTCTTGGTCACAGTTCACAACAATTATGCTTACTCTAGGGACAAGGGGCATAATAACTATGAATTCCATAAACTAAAGAATGCTATTGAGGACACCATCAAATGTAGCTGCCTTAGAGAACATATCTAATAATAAATAAAGGATGAGGAATATCCTAAATAGGGCAAGCATAAAAAACATGAGTCAAATCAAGATAAGAGATCTTAAATATGTCTTTACACTTGAAAGTATACCTAACCTAATCATTCCTCATTCGCTGAGTTAAATATGTCTTCTTCCTTAATTATCTATTCATCATTAGATTAGATTTCTTGAATAACGAAACTACTACATTAAACAATTTAAGTTGAAAAAGCAAATGTGGTGGTATTTCACTTATAATTTGATATAAGCTTGTTTTGAATTGTAGAAACTTGGTCCTATCTCTTAGTTTTGATAACTAGTTAGAGCCAAAGCAAGACAACATGTTCTCATGGAATTATATCAAATTAGTAAAATTATTAACATATAGAACCATATACTTAAACTCACAATATCGCCATAGGTCTTGCCTAAATGGTTATGCTTTATTTTAACTTAGAGAAGTCTCAGCAAATCATAAACATTTAGAATTATACAATTAACTTGCAATTTTAACATATTTGAATAGTAATAAAACTAAAGTAACTAATTAATAGAAGTCTTCTCCTAATTTTTACTGAACTTTCTCGTCCTTATGTCATACAAATGAGAATTGACATCCATCCAATCAATTTTCCTTAATTGATAAGAAAATAACAATAGTGTAGTAGGAGAAATTAGATTAACCTTACATTGGTGCAACTGTTTCAAAATCGATATGTAAGTGATAGAGAGAGAGAAAGGTGGTAGGACTTTAGGATTTAAGGTGTGATGCCTAAGAAGAGGAGACAAAAAAGGGACACTTATGTTTGTTATGAATTTAGAGGTTATCCCCTTATTAAAAATGAGAGGGGGACATTATTACTTAATTTCCCTCTTTTTTTTTTTTTCTTTCTAAAGAGAAAATTATTAAAGAAAGATGGCTATCCTTAAAAAAAAAATAGGGGGTTGAAACAAAAAGTCTTCAGATAAAAGGGATGATAATTGTAATATCCCTTACATGCCAAGTGATGGAATTCTAAGTCATTAAGGCATCTTTTGGTGTAACGGCTCGGAATACATCAAAACTCCAAAGTTAAGCATACTCAAACTGAAGCAATCTTAGGATGGGTGACCTCATAGGAAGTTGCTGCACCAGAGGACAAAATCTTATGATATTCTATGCCAAAGCAAATAATACCTTGGTGAAAAGAGTTCCGGTCAAGTTGTTATAAGTGGTATTAAAGCAATTCACCAACTTGAAGGCTGAAGTCTTGCCTAGTGGTGGTCTTAGACCTATGTAACGAAACTAATGAGAACGTCAATTTTATAAGGGGGATAGAATGTAATACCCCTTACATGCTTAGAGAATAAATTCTAATCATTGAGATGCCTTTTAGTGTAGCGACTTGAAAAACGTTGAAACTCCAAAGTTAAGCATGCTTGAGTTGGAGCAATCATGAGATGGATGATCTTTTGGGAGGCTACTATACCATGGGACAAACCGGTATGGCATTCCACGCCAAAGCGAACAGTACCTTGGTAGGAAGAGTTATGGCTGAGTCGCTCCAATAACTGACCAAGGGGATTCCTACCCTAAAATTAAGCAAACAAACTAAACTTCCCTTGGGACTTAGCCTAATCTGCATAAGGGATCACTAGTCTATTAACAACAGACAAAGAAAAGGACATAAAACAAGAAAACAAAACACAAATTTCATCAATAATTGGCTCTATGTACCAACTGGAAGTATCAGACTTCCTAAAATACGAGTGTCGAGTTAACCTCCACAATCACATGATTAAGGTACAAATCTTTGACCAACTTTAAGCCTTTAAGAGTAACTACTATTTCTACAACTTCGACATCTATAGTTGATAATCTCTTGCAAAATCCCGCTATTGATTATCCTCTATGGTCTCTCAAAATACAATCAATACCTACTCTATTAGTCAAATTATCCTATGAACTATACAATTTTATTTTTATTACTCCAACATCTAGAGGAATCCAAGAAGAAGTAGTAAAACCCAATTGTTGATGATTTACTATTAATCTTGAAGAGACAGTAACTGTACTATAAAAAAAAATGGGAATTGATCAACTGTATCATTGCAAATGGATTAGGGACTCGATCATTAAGCATGCATAAATACATGATTCACTAAATGTACAAAGCATAAGCCACTATTTTTACAAAAGTAGATTTTAGATCATTTAGAGCAACTTGTTTTGACTCTTAAATCCAGAGAAGCCCTTCACTTGTCATTCTTATACCCAAACATGTATACCAAACAATTCTAACCTAATCACATTCTAACAACACATGCTTTATGGTATCTTCATTGCTGTAGAATTTGCATAGAGAATTAGAGCAACTTCTCTAAAGAAAATGCTTAAATTTTGGTAAAATGTCAATGGACCAAATAATTCTCCACAATTTATTATGTTTACCTCCACTCTTCACACAACATTCTCCATTCTCATTGTAAGGTCACAACAATCTATCCACCTAAGTGATTTCTCCAAGGGGAATTTCGAAAATATTTTAGGCAGTTTTAGTATCAAAGACAACATGTACTTTTTCTTGATTCCAATTACAAGGATTGCAAGAGATGAAATCCTTTACCTTACATCTAATATCAACATACAGATTTGGTTGATAAGATGGAGTTCTTCTACTTCCCTATGGTATTCAAAGATAAAAAAAGCAATCAATCATCTTACCATCACCAATTTGCCATACTAATTCATCCTTTATCACATCATGACCTATTAAAATACTCCTCCAAAACTAAGAAGGCTTATAACCCAAAATAGAATTTAAGAAGGAAAACTTTTAATCACTTTAGTTGACAAAACATCTAGATTGGTGGGAATTTTCCATGCAAACTTACCTAAAAGAGCATCATTGGAGGACTCTAAATCTTGAAAGCTAATACTACCCATGGTCTTGGGAGGTTGCAAATCACTTAATTTCTTCCATTGAGTCTTCCTCTTCTCATCATCATCATCCCACCAAAATCTACTCATCAAAGACGACACTTCTTTAGGAATTGAAAGATCAACATGAAATATGTCAAGATGGCATATGCGACTACCTTTAGCATAACTTCCTTCCCTCCATGAGACAACAAAGAACTCTTCCATCCCTACAACTTCTTTACGATCTTTTCCTTCAAACCAACCATGACAACATACTTTGATCTACCCTAAAGAGAAGGAAGACTAAGATACTTACTAGGGTCACTAGTTGATTTGATCCCGAGCTTTCCACAAAGGTAGTTTTTAGCTTCAATAGAAGTGTTCCTATAAAAGAATATGTTTACCTTTTGTAGATTTATAGAGTATCCTAAAGCTTTATAATAAAATTAAAGTATCTCTTTCATTGATGATAGATTTACATTTAACGCTTCCATAAAGAAGAGGGAGTCATCCACTAAAAGAAGATGGGTTAGTTCTAGGCAATTCCTTTTCATTTTAATCTCACATAGTTGCTTCAAATCATCTATACTTGTAAGCATTTTGGAAAGGACATTTGATACTAAGAGAAAGATATAAGGAGGAAGAAAGTCTCTTGGTCGTACTCCCCATGAAAGATAAAGTTTGCCTATTCTTTTGCCATTTATAACCAAATTGTACAAAATCAACTCAACATAACTAACAATCTATCTAATCTATTTCAAATCAAAGCTCATTTTCTCTAATGTTTTCCTTAAAATATCTAGTTAACATTGTTATAAGCCTTGGTCATATTAACTTTAATAGCACAAAAAACATTTTTCCTTTTCCTTTTGATTTTTAAGAAATGAAATCGTTCATGAGCTATCACTACAGTATCTTGAATAGATTTACAAGAGATGAAGGAATTTTGGTAGGACTAATGATTGAATCAAGGAAATATTGCAAAAGATTTGCTAAGACCATAGACAGAATTTTGAATATGAATTTACACAAACTGATAGGATGAAAGTGATTAGGCAAATGAGGATTACTAAATTTAAAGATTAATATCAAATCAATTTCATTAGCGTGTGATGGAAGAATACCTATGTACATGAAGTTATTAACAACTTCAATAATAGAAGGTCTAATTATATTCTAGAAAGAATGGTAAAAGGAACCTATTAAATCGTTTAGTCCTATTGCTTTATTTCCACCCAACTAAAAGGTCGCCACTTTCAATTCTTAAATAGTTACCTTCTCGATGAACTCTAAGTTCATCTTTATCATGATAAGATGGGGGATACAAGGCAAAGTTTCATCAACTTCACGAACCCATTTTGCAATAAAGATGTTTTGGTACTAGTTTAAAAAAGTTGACTCCATCTCTTTTTCATTCACTATCCATACTTCATTCTCTCCTTTGATTATCTTTATTTTGTTACTCCCCCTTTTTTCAACTGTAGATTAGTGGAAGAAACAAGTGTTATGATCACCCCATTTTAACCATTCTAACCTAAACTTTGTTTTTTTTTTTTTTTTTTTTTGGTAATGTCCTTCATTTTCTAATACCAAATCCATTTTTTTCAACATTAAAAGTTCCACCTCTTCACAATCTTCCTACACTCTTCTATCTTGAAGTTAGATAGCTACTTTAAAAGTCTATCTACTTCCTTACCATAAGTCAAAATGTTCGCATGACTCTACATAGAAAGGGTACATTTGCGATTATCCAACAAATGCATAATTTCACTGAAGTTGACAAACTAATCAGAGTAACTCTAGGAGTTTTTGACTTCCTTTTTGCAACCCTCTATCTTTAACCTTATTTGATTAAAACGAAAAGGCTTTGGACATGACAGTTGCCTTTTATCCATATTAACAACTAGTGGTTTATGATCAACTTTAAAGGAACTATTGAGACCATAGCATTTGACATATACTTTAACCATTGACAATTTCCAAAAGCCTCATCGAGTTTCTCTTTGGCTCTCCTTTGCCTACTTCTATCATTATATTGGGAAGAGTCCTTGAGAATTTGGTTCAATGAGATTTGTATCGAAAAGCATCTGATTAAGCACATTGATGTTCCTCTAAGCTTTCAAATTGCTAGTACTCTTTTCATTTTGACACAAAACATCATTCTAATCACCCACACAAATCTAAGGTTCCTTAATAGAGGAAGATAAAGTTACTACGTGATACCATAATTCAACCATATCTTTGAATGTAGGTTAGGTGTGAATCCATGATACTCCTACAAAAATGGATTCATCCTCTAGCAATAAGATAGCATCAATAATATTCTTACTAGAAGATAAAATTGTCACCTTGTAATTAGCTTCCCACCACAATATTAGTCCCCTAGATAATCCTTATATTTCAACAAACACTACCTCTCTAAACGTCAATTGTCTTTTAAGATAACTAATGTTGGAACTCTTATTCTTGGTTTCCATTAAGAAAACCAATTTAGGTCTGGCCAATCGACGTAAGGCTTTGACTTTCAAGGTTTGACACAACCCTTGACAATTCTAGTTTATGAAATTTACTATGACCTTATAGCTAATTTTAGCTAGCCATAACAACCATCGAAGTATGCAACTGCATTAGATAGTTGAATTTCAACTCTTTCTCTTTCATACACTAATTTCCTCCTTAAAGTAAGCTTCGTTTGAATATGTGCTGCATCATTTTTCTTCTGAAAAGGTTTCTTTGACAGACTCAAACACCTTATGCACAACATGGCTCCTTTATTTTTTATGGGTTGCAACATCAGGCAAAGGACTCGCTAGATTCTATCTATCATGTTTAATGGAAAGAGAGATTAAAGCTTTACCTAAAGGGGTCAAACTGAATAGATTTTTACTCCCTTCAATCATAAAAGAGGTGACAATAGAGGCTTGTGGTTGTAGATCCAAGGAAAGGGAAGAAAGGTGTGTATTAAGGTCAAAGGTATGTTTTGGGAAGGGTGTAGGATGATTTGTTTTAGATGATAAGGTTATAGTAGGGATTTGGGAATTTTTTAGGTCAGAAGGCTTTGGTGACTTGTAAAGGCTCTATGTGTTAAAGAAGGATATTAGGTAATAAATGGGTTCTTAGGTAGGCTTACTAGAAAAGAAATAAGTGGTTTAGCTTGATTAGAAATAATAGGTGAAGGGTTAGTGTGTAAAGATTCATAGAGACCTTTGTTTAAAAATCGAGGTACTAATTTGAGAATCTCCTAATCAATGAACCATTTCTCCTATGACTTATTACACTAATTATTGCCACAATATTTTGCCCTAATGAGTTCCTGATCATACACCCATAATTTCTTTCCTTAGAATTTTCATAATTTGAAAAGCTTCCCTTCGATAACATCGTGAAGATTAGATGTTTGATTTGGTAAAATATTATTACAAGCTTTTTCCCTAAGCACTAATACTCCTTTACTTACTTTCTCCATACTCCTTCCCTTTCCTACATAAATTGTATTGACTATATTAATAAGATTAACTTTTTGGAAATTCCTACTTTTATTACTTTCCATCAATTCATTTCCTAAGTTAACCTTCCTTTTAAAATCATCTTCCTTTGTCTTATGATTCCAATCAATAATTTTTTTTTTTTTTTTTTGCTACAACCACTCTAGGTCCTTCATAAAAATTCTTCATAATAGAACCATTAGAAGCTTTCTTATTATGTTGGCCTTCTTTATGTCCTAGCAAACCACATATATAACGAACATCCATTAGTCCCATGTATTTGAAGCTAATCCAACTATCCTTCTAGATGAGTTTGTAATCCATTTCCTTTTTGCAAAGAGGTTTTCAATTGTTGAATAAGACTCTTACCCTTAAAAAATCCCTTCTTATAATACTATAGACCTTCACCTTAATAACATGCCCCATAAATGACCCAATTTTAGTGGCATTTTCTTTTGTCATCATTCCTAAAGAAAGACTTAAGATTTGGATCCAAAACTTAATGTGAAAAAGGATAACTCTATCAATCTTGCAACTTGGATCCCACTCTTGTAACAATAATGGAGCATGATGAGCTAAGGTCCCATATCCAAGATTCTACTAGTATCAGATTTATTTCCCTAACTACACACAATTATTGTAATACCCAAGAAAAATTCAAAGGAGATGCAAATAAAATAAAGAAAGATTAAGAAAGAAAAGTGAGCGTAGTAAGGTAATTAAATAATTTTAGTAAAGGATACTTTGGGGATAGCAAAGGCTAAGGTTACACAACTTAACCTAGCTTTAAAAAGCTTCTCTTCTTAAGAAGCTCATTAATCTCTCATTATGTTACAAAACAGGACTCTCTCATAGTGAACCTTGCGAATCCTAAAGGTAAGACATAAGTCCTTATGACTCTATTAGTTTGTTGAATCTTAAAACTAATTGCGACTTTTATTAGTAATGCAAGAGGAAGTCTTTGGTGAAGGAGTTAACACTCGAGTCTAGTCGCAACCCTATAATTCCCACCAGTAAGTGACTTTTTATGATAAAGCATAAGATTAAATCTAAAAGCTTAGGATTGAATCTAAAAGCTTGATTTTGATTTTTAAGATGTAAAATGATTGATTAGATTAGAAGGTTGCAAATGATCTCTCTCTCTTTAAGGTTTCTACGAATATTAAGGTAATGTCTTCTTTCCCTTAGCAATCTTAATCCTTTTTTCAAATTATTAAATTTGATTGTTATGTGGAGTTGTAAGGCAAGAATTTATGATTGAGTGAAGGAATTTGTGGTATAGTGGGTTGAGATTTCAGTTGAAGTTTGAATCCATGGTTAAGGAGATTTGTTTTTAGAAAAAAAGAGAAAAGAAGAATTGAGAGGCAAGAACACAACCAAGAATCATGAGTGCAGTCCCAAACTATATTCATCTTGTAAAAGTCAAACACAAGAAATTTCATAAAATTCATGATGAAGGGACTACGATCAAGGTACATGGCCATGATCTAAGAACATGGAGTTTTAAAAAGAAATACGACCATAGTTTAGGGGTGTAATCCTCGTAGTTACCTTGTTTCATCTTCATAACCTAATTTTATTCTAATCCAGCCTAAAAACCTTGTTTAAAACCCTTAGAAAACTTATGAGAAGCTATAAATTGTAATTAAAACAACTTTTACTCGTCTTTTATTAGAAATCATTCATCTAAGCTTGAGTATATTAAGTTGTATCATTAGACTCCAAGTACATAACACTTGTATGTTACTTGTGCTCGCTAGGCTAGAATTTATACTTATTTGTAAATGCTTGAATTGACTAAGTAATTATCTAGTGAAATTAACTTTTTTGGTTGCTTGCATGTGGAACAACTTAGAGGCTTGGATAGAGATGTAACTAAGGTAAGTTTAGGATGGGTTTGGAAATCCTAATACCCATCTTGTTACTTATAAGATATCCCAAAACTCGCCTAAAACCTTATAAGGTTTTAAGAGTATTACTCAAAACCTACTCGATAAGCCCATTAGGAAATCTGATTCCTAAACCTAGAACCCATTTTCCTTTTTCTTATTTTACCCCTTAATAGTAAGTTATGTAAATTTAATTACACAAATTAAAAAGGTATGGAATGTAAAGAGCAGGAAAAGTAAAGCTCTAAAAATCTATAGATGCAAAGTACTACAACGAATTGGCATTGAAATGTTGAATTACAAATTGCCTAGAATATATTTCAACAAACAACAACCTCTTCGTTCTTATTATAAGTAAAGAAAATCTCTAAAACTGTCGCTTGATCAAATCCCATTGCTTTCCTACCAAGAAAAAAAAATGCTTTTATAATATGTAAATAAAAGAATAGCATACATTATAATAGCAACACATTTATAATTATCATCCATATAGTTTCACCCTATAATGAGGGGGGAAATATGATTTTCTATTGGCAAAAATAAATAAATAAACAAGTCATAAATAAAAGAGCCAACTCTATAAGCAAAGCAAATTTGATGCTTGCATATCAAAATATAGCAACATTTCTACAACAGTGTATTCTTAAAAGGATCAACCTTTTGCTTTATTATATTAGATTTATTGTAATCAAACATAATGACATCAAGTCCATACTTAATAAAAAGAATAAAATCTTGGAACTTGCTAATTTTGTAATCGATAGTTTTCATTTCCTATAATATATAATACTTGAATTGCTTCTTACTTAGTAGCGGATTTCCCAACAGGTTTTTTAAAAAACCTAAAATCGGTTCCAAAACCTGATAAGGTTTTTAGGCATTTCTCAAAACTTATCCTAAAACTCTATCAGAAAATATCTTATAAGGTTTTTATCAAGTTGGATAGGTAAGGAACCTTGTTACAACACACCTAGTTGCATCCCTAGGCTTGTAGTGGCAAGATCTATGGAGAGCAAACCTAATAATCCTTGCAACGCATTGTCCTTTATGGAGTTTTGCTTGGAAATGATATCATAAGTTGTTTATCTGGGGCTTGTAGTGGCACGCCCAATGTTAGGTTGCTGTAGATAAGGCTAGAAATAGCATACGCAACATAGGATTAGAGGGGGCTGATGAGGCACACTTACCGTTAGGATATTGAGTTGATTTATGTTACAACAGGAATTATGAGGACCTCTATTGTGAAATATGTGTTGGGTTAATTTGAAGATAATTAACTTATTGTATGTAACTTACCTACTTGCATCTCAATGCATGTAATGTTATATATGTTTGCTCATGCATATATGGTTATGTGTTAGGTATTAAGCTTTAACTCATTCTTTTTTTATTCTTTAGATACATGAAATATTGATGCACCAAATGACTAAAATTATGGGGATTCTTATCACTACCTTTAGGATGGGAAGAGTGATGACCTCGTATGATATTATAGAATATATTAAGAGATTTGATAACTAAAATTTACAAGCTTTATTTGGTATTAACTATTATTTTGTAACCAATTATTTTTATTTAGAAGGAATTATTATTTTATTTGAGGAATTTAAATTTATAAAAATAATTGGAGATTATTACTAGCATATCTTTTTTGGAGATCGTACTTAATTATATGCTTGACATATCATTAGAGAATTAAGGACACATGGCCGTTTGTGGCATCTTAGGTTCTAGAACGTTATAGATTTAATAGTATCAAAGCATAGATTCATGATTTATAGAAAAATAAGGAAAATGATCCGTAAAATCGCGAAATGGTGAGAGTACGTCAAAAGCAAGTTGAGTTTGACCTTATAAATAAACTTATGATGTGAAATGGTGAGAATAAGTAAAAAGTCAATTGAGTTTGAACTTATGAATAAACCTATGATCTACATTAGTGGTTCCACTGAATTATATTATTTAATATTATTATTCATTTTGGGAGACATTTACTTAATTATTGTTGAAGATAATTTATTTTGGAAGTTTATTTAATTATTTAGAGAAAATAGATATCTATAAATTTTACTTTTGTTTAGCAATATGTGAAATTATAGTAAATGCCTAAGATATAGCAATTAGAATCAAATATAGTTCTTAGAGATAGAATAAATCATCATAATTATTATGTCCTTCTACTTTTATAAGACATGATCATACAATAAATATTAAATAACTTGTAAGATTATAAATAAACATCAAAGTACTAAACACCAAATAAGAAGGAATAAAAGATTCAATAGTTGATAAAGTAAAAAATACGCATTAGATTTGGTTGACTAAAAATGGTTCTCTAGTCTACAATAAAGTAGGAAACTTAAAATAAGGTAATGAATAAGAAGATAATAGATAATAAACATATTTACGACCTTCATAAAATCTTACTTGTTTGTAAAATAATAACTCAAGAATTTAGTAATAGCAAAGAAAAAGGAAGAATTAAGTGACAGCTTCTCTAGTTTAACAATAAAAAGATACTAAAATAAAAAAAATTAAAATAATATAAAAAAACAAATAAACTTTAACTATAAATATAATAGTTGTTGACCATAAGACCTAACATATATGTTAAATGCATTAAAACTTTTAAAATGAAAAGATAACGTCAAAATATTTTTCTAATTTACATAAAAGTTTGTCTCGATTAATTTCCTCATAGACAGTAATGCAATGGTAATAAACTAATGACTTCACAATACAACTAATACAAATCATAGAATATCTCAAAGAGTAAAATAATCATCTCACTATGCCTTCTTAGAGAAGGAAGACAATAATAAAAATAATAAATATCCATCAACATCCATATTAACAACAATGATAATAATAATAATAATCATGACTTAATAATTATGATAATCGTTATAATAATGACAATAATAATAAAAGGTTATTCAATGGAAAACTATCTTAATAAAATCTCCATAGTGCATGATAATGAAAAATTAAGAATCATTTAAATAGTGATAAATCTTAAATGATAATCAACAATTCACCATTAAAAAAAAGGGTATTAAATCAAAAGAAAAAGAAAAAAGTATACAAGTACTAAAAAGAAATAAATAAGCAAGTACTATAGGTATACATAAATATATACCATATGAACCTTTAGTTGCGTTACATATAAAAGGAAAATAGATCATGAGTAAATTAAGATACATAGTTAAAATATAGGAAGAATCATGATAAAAGATTTAATGTTGATAAATACTAGCATGTATATATTTGAGAGAGAATGAAGAATTCGTAAGTTTCCTCCTTGTAAAATTATGTCTTGTTATGTTATGTTATATCATATTAAGTTGCATTGTATCATGTCATATTACATCGTTTCACTTTGGGTCACACCAAGTCAAGTCTTTAGTCATGCTATATTGAATCCTAGATCACCATTCTTAATTGTATAATATACATCTAGAATGGTATATATACAACTATTATAAATTTTAATAAAATGCCTAACATATAATATCTTATATAATTAATAAATAATAGTAGTGCCAACAGTAATAATAACAATAAACCTAGTAAAAGAACCAATCAACCAATGACAAAAATATTGATAATAATAACGGTAAGAAATTTATAACAGTAGTACAACAACAAACATATATATATATGTATATGTATATATATATATATGAATATGCATATATATATATATATGAACATACCAATAACTACATAGACGAGTTAGTAAGAATTAATATAAGAAATTTATAACTTCTCATAATTATTATTACAATGTAAAGAAAAGTCAACAATGAAATATCACTAATAATGAAACAAATAAGATAACTAATAGATAATAACAATAACAATGCTAATACAAAGGAAGGAAATATTGATAAGAACAAAAAGTAAGATAAGCCATGGTAACGATAACAAGTTGAAAGTATAATAAAATAATAAGTACATAAAGCTTCACAATGTATGGTAAAAGTAACAATAGTCCTATCTACAATAAAGTTTAAAATATTTGGAAAAACATAATATCCTTATGTACATATTTAGATCAGTAATTAAAAAGGTAAAATGTATGCATATCTTAAAGTAACAATCATGGTAAGTAAATACAATAGCTACATTGAACCTTGAAATAATGAAAAGTAAAGACACGTGGTTATAGAAAGAAACACATAAAGGAACAAACAATTTAGTTAACGTATAACCTAATCAATAAGTAAAGAATAACTAATTATGTATAAAAAAAATTCTAGATGATTAAACATACATTTTCAATATCTATTACAACAACCCTTATAAAGAAAAGTGAATATTATAAGTGAGTAATAAATATGGAAATGTATTAAATTGTTAAACAACAAACCACATTAAGAACACTTAAACCATAATGATATGATTTAAATAATTAAATAATGATCGTAGGTATAACCTTTTTCTCTTACCCAAATAGATGAATAATAAGGATTAGGAAACAAAGAATAGCTACAAACTAACATAAAAAAGATTGTGATAATAGTCCCAAATAGGAAGACCACAGTTAGGAATCTATAAAAAAAGTAAGCAAAGTTGGAGCTAAGAATGAATCAATAGAAGAAGGTTAGATTTTAGGTAATGGATTTTGAGAGAAATTTGACAATAAATTAGGGAAAATCTAATGACCATAATTGGAGATCTATAATTTGAATGATAGAAAAATTTATGGAGGCTTGTTGAATAATTAAAATAAGGAGAATGAAGGGAATAAAAAAATTGTAGATAGAGATAAATTTAGTAAGTGTTATTCTTCAGAGATTAGCTATGATCTGGCAAGAATAGAAAAGGGGGGTGGGGGTTTGCGGTGGGTTGGGTATGGGGGAAATGACTATTTTTTCATTTAAATAGATCATGAGAATAAAATAGCATAAATGTGAAATGGAATAGAGTTTGTATAAAGCATATTGGTTATGTTTTATGGTACTATAAAGTGGAGAGGGGAAGAGGTGAAGTTTAATGTGTTGAGGAAAGATATATTAACTTTTAGTTCAATCATTTAGCATTGGTATTGTTATAATCAAAATTAATAAATGGAACGCGGTGGTTTATCGAAATAGGAATCAAAATTTGAGATTATAAAATATAATAAAGTTGGAGCTCATTGAATAAATAGGAGGAATTGAGTCATTAGGGATTGTTTTGGTGAGGGAAGTTGGAAACCCAAAATTCAAATAAAGAATTTACAAAATAAATAGAGTAAGAAAGTCAAAGGGAAGGATTTAGGGATAGAAATTAAATTAACACAAATTACAAACATTATTTTAGGGGATATTAGTTATAGTCTGGTGTTCTTAGGAAAGTAATTTGTAAATCCGAAACTCTTCAAGTCAAAGTGAATTAACGATTAATTTGATAGAAATACAAATACGAATGGAGAATGATTACAGATAAAATGATTGAAATTTTATGGTTAAGATATAATTAGAATAGCATGATGGAAATTGAGATAAGAGGAGAATCCCTAAGTGATTGGAGGCTTATAAATATTAATAGGAAACTCTATATATAACTAAGAATTATTTAATTAGGAGACTAATAATGGACCTAGGAAATATCTAATAATAAGACATGTACTTGAGGATGGAAGGAAAATTTTATGAAAAAATCTAGTAAGGAAGCATATAATAAACCCAAGAAGATCTAAGTAATTTGATAAGAAATGATAATCCTAAGCAAGTATTAGAGGGAAAGAGTTTGTTATCAGAGTTGAATAGGAAAACAACTGTAAACATGTAACTCAAGGAAAGGAAGAATGGTGTGGATAAAAAACATTGGTAAAATGAAATAGATAACAATTGAAGAAGTAAACGCTATGAGATTTAGAGCATTAAGTATCAATCTTAATGAGACTAAAAGCTTAATGAGGTAATGAAAAGGGAGTTAAAAGAAGAGATGAGAAAGAAGTACTTAGAGTTATTCTAGGAAGTAGGTAAACTTTCTAGGATAACAGTTTCTTTAAAGGAGGTGGTAAAATGTAACACCTAGGAAAAATTCAAAAGAAGTGCAAATAAAGTAAAGAAAGCTCATGAAAGAAAAGGTAGGGTAGTAAGATAATTAAATAATTTTAGTAAAGGATACTTTAGGAATTGAAAAGACTAAGGTTATACAGCTTAACCTAGCTTAAAAAGCCTCTCTTCTTAGGAGGCTCATTAGTCTTCCATTGTGTTATAGAATAGGAATCTCTCATAGTAAACCTCGTGAATCCTAAAGGTAAGACATAGATCCCTAAGACTTTATTAGTTTGTTGAATCCCCTCATTAATTGTGACTCTTATTGGTAGTGTAAGAGGAAGGCTTCAGTTAAGGAGTTAACGCATGAGGCTAGTTGCAATTCTAGAATTCTAGTAGTAAGTGATTTGATGTTATGATAAAGTATAGGATTAAATGTAAATGGCTAATTTTAATTTTCAAGGTGTTAAATGATTGATTGAATTAAAAGGTTACAAAGGATCTCTCTCTCTTTAAGGTTTCTGTGAACATAAAGGTATTGTCTTCTTTTCCTTAGCAATCTTGATCCATTTGTGAAATCATTAAAATTGATTTTTATGTAGAGTTATGAGGTAAGAATTTTTTATTGAGTGAAGGAATTTGTGGTACTGTATGAAGAGATTTCGACCAGAGTTTAAATCTAGGTTGGGGACAGTTGATATTTAATCTAAAGTTGTTTTTAAAGAGGTAAGAACCACAGGCATGGCCCAAGGCCATGTTCCTCTATTAAAAGTTAAACGTGAGAAATTTGATAAAGTTTAAGACAAGGGGACCATAGTAGGATCATGGTCAAGGTATATAACCGTGATCCATGACCTTAGAGTTTTAAAGAAAAACACAGTCAAGATACATAATCGTAGTCTAAGAGTATAACCCTTACAATCACCTTCTTTCTTCTTCGTAACTTAAGTTTGGTCTAATCTAACCTAGGAACCTTGTCTACAACCTTTAGAAAACTTATGAGAAGCTATAGATTGTTTCTAAAATAACTTTTATTCATCTTTTGTTACAAATTATTCATTTAAGATAGAGTAGATCATGTTCTATCATTATACTCTATGTACGTAACACTTGTGTGTTTCTTGTTCTTACTAGGCTAAAATTTATATTTTTTTTATAAATACTTAAATTAACCAACTAATTATCTAGCTAAAACATCTTTACTTATTTGTGGCTTGACCTAAAGGCCTGAAGTAATAGATCCTTAAAGGGGCAACCTCGATGATCCTTGCGACATGTTGTCCCTTGTAGAGTTTTGCTCTAAAATGATCTAAGGTAAATTTAGCTTGTTTAGATAAGGCCCAGAGTAGCAAGCCTAACATTAGATTACTATAGATGGGGCCTAAAAAGGCATGCCTATCATGGGTTTTAGAGAGGCATGCTCACCGCTAAGATGTTGAGTTAGTTCATGTTGTAACAGGTGTTATGAGGACTTCAATTGTGAAATATGTGTTTGGCTAATTTAAAGATAATTAAATTATTGTATGTGACTTACCTGCTTACATCTTAACGCATGCGATGTTATGTATGTATGCTCATACGCATGTGGTTGTATGTTACATACTGAGTTTTAGCTTACTTATTTTTATTCTTTTGATGGAAAAAATATTGATGCACATAATGACTAAAATTATAGAGATTCTTATCATTGCCTTTAGGATAGGAAGAGTAATAACCTTGTATGATATTGTAGAATATTCTAAGAGATTGGATAACTAAAATCTTTAAGCCTTATTTGAGATTAGCTCTTATTTAATTATCAATCGTTTTTATTTGGAAGGAATTATTATTTTATTTGAGGAATTTAAATTTATGACAATAATTGGACATTATTGTCAGCATATTTTTTTTTAGAGATTATAATTAATTGTATGCTTGACATATCATTAGAGGACTGAAAATATATGGTGATCCATGGAGTCCTAGATTTTAGGGCATTACAATTATCAACTCTTTATTATTAATAAATGAGACATCTTTTAGGCTAAGGCTAGACTACATTCTATTCGTAATGTTGATAATTGCATTGTTGCTCAAACTCTTCACCAAAAAAATTTTAACAACAAGATAGTAATCTAAATTGGACTGTTTTGAGTCTAAGACAGTAAGGTCATGTTCATTAACACCATCTTCTAATGATATAATTGGGCCTTTCGAAGAAGAAGTCATTCAATACAAGAAAAAAAAAAACATAGATAATAAGAAGGCGAAGACTTGTAAACCCTGCAAATTTAGCTCTTTCAATATAGAGTCGACTCAAGTATTGTAAGTAATTTTTCTAAGTCAATAAACTCGATAAATTTAAAATTGATTAAAATTTTAAATTTGAAACTTAAAATAAATATGAAAATCCTAATTTATAAATCAAAACCTTAATCATGTATGAAAACCTTAAATTTTATGCACACATAAATACAAGAAATTGAACCTAAACTTGATAAAAAAAACCCTAAATTCAAAACCCTAAGCTTATGAAATGTATAAAATGTGCCTTAATAGTAATAAAACCCTAACTGGTTATGATTATTAATCAATACACGTAATGACGTAAAATCGCTAATGAATGAATAGAAATAACTCCTAAATATTTATAAACATAAAGAGTAATGACTTAATTAATAAAATTATGAATATTATTTTCTAATTATTTATAATTTCTTATTTATATATATATATATATGCTAGTTTTGTATTGATTTAATTATTATGAGTTGATTTTATTACGTGTTTCATGTTTATGTATTAAAGGGTATATATTAATTGTATATTCCATATTTCTTTTCATAATTATATTATAAATTATTTGAAATACCATTTAAAAGTTAAGTATACTTTTAGAAAAGTCAACTTAATAATTTATAATTTTCCTTTGCCTTTTTCTTTTTTCCTTTTCTCCTTTACTTTTTATTGGCAATTCACAACTGCACGAGTGTCCATGGCTATTGTCACGACTCAAAGGGGCTAGTTGTGGCAGTCGCCGTATACCGTACAAAAGATTACAGATTAAATTCCCTTACAATCGATGACCCTTTTATACGATACACAAGGCTATAGCTACTACTAACTACTAAGAGTGCATAAGTTTAAGCAATATCATTTCATGATAAATAATAATATTATAATAACATAACACATAGTCTATTTGTATAAAAGTTTACAGATACAGAGTTTGAAATGTGTTTGAAGTTAGACTAATATAAAAATTACATATTTAAATCTACAATTAATCAAAAGTACTCCCCGTTCTCATCCAGCCCCTACACTGACCCCGAGTAGAAAACTAACCTCAAGCATGCGACGGCCCGACTCCACAAAAAGGTTGGCTTGCGAAAGAAGACTACAAGTGTATAAGCCTACTAGTTTAGTAAGGTAATTTCCCTCAACCATACAGCAATCAAGTTATACAACAGTTAAGTTCAACCAAATGAATGCATGACAAACAGTATGCTAAACAAATACATACAGGTGACCAGGTACTATATACAACTCAAATTTAACGCCCTCCGAAATCAAGGTTAGAGATTCATCAGTACAGTTAGATTCAGGTATCATATTAGAACTTATTTCATAACGAAACTTTGTGTTTCGTATTTAAAATGTAATGGTACATCCATTACTAACTTTATCAAAATGAGTTCTACATATGATTGTGAGTAGGTTAACGCAGCCTTCATTTACCCCTAAACGAAGGCCTCTAGACTCGACCCTTAGCCAAGCGGTTGGTGCCTCTAACAACTAGTCATCCCGTGGGTTAGGGTAAGGTCATATTTCACGTGTGTACCGTATGAAATCAATAGCAATCAATAATCAACTTACTTATGGCCTCTTGTTACCTCCGTGTAATGTAACTGCTGGAATTGGTTATGCAGTACATGATTTATGCATGATCCAAGTTAACTTTTCTAATCGAATAAAATTTAGTCTTATTTATTCAGTGATCATTCCAAGTCACAAACAATCAATCTAGTGAATCTATAATGCAATAAACATTATATTATTGAAATTTAAAGTAAATTCACTATCAACAACAATTATCATGCATAAGCATAACTCAACCCCATACACATTCATTTATAATTCATAATTTATAGTCACTAACTACAAGCACAAATAAGTATAGAATCATTAGGAAAAACTTACTTAGTCATGGCTAGCTCAGGGGTCATAGTAATCTAGGGGCAGCTCAAGGTTTATAAAATTAACTAATATTATAATTTGTAAGATCTATCTCACATAGTTATGTGAAATTACTAATTCAAGTTTTTTATCGAATCGCATGTAACTTTTTCGTTTTAGCTTGGATCGCTATAAACTTATAGTCTATTTTAATTGTTTTCGAAGGTATTTTCTTGTGACAAGGTCCGTTTTGGACTCTGTGACTTGTAGTTTAAATTGTGGTGTAAAAATATCACAAAAATTATTATTTAAGTTTAAAAATGATAAAATATTAATTTTCGCCTTTTCTTAACATATTTATGATATTATAATTATTTAAATCATATAATTATATTTTTATTATTTTAAGCATATTTTCCTATTTTTGAGATTTTTAGCTTTATTATTATTATTATGACCTTTATTATTTTTATTATTTTTCATTTTCTTATTATTTATGTATTTCACAATTTATACATATATATATATATATATATCTACACCTTACATATTCATGATTTTAGTAAATATTAGGTATCATATATGCTAATACATATTTGGTATACTATATATGTAATATATGGTATACATATAATAACATATACTACATATTATATATATTTATATAGTATTTGTTGTAAACTATGTATATTAAATATTATATAAGTATTATATGGTATATGTCGTATACCATAAAGCATATACTCTATATTATATGTCTTATATACATATAGTATCATTTATAAACATATACCACTACATATATACTATATGACTATACATATATATATGTATACGAAAATAATTATACATGTATACATATATATATATAGTTTACGGTACAAATATTTATATATATATACTATAGTTATTTAATAAAATACTTAATACTAATTATATGTATTCCTAAAAAAATACATAATACATACTCTTTCGTATAATATTCCTATATACATACATGTACACATACCTAGCCTTATACATACATATATAATTAAATTTAAGTATTCATGCACATAGACATGTAATAGCAATGTTATATGTAAAAATACCATACAAATACTATATTTATACATTTGTATACAATATAATATACATCTATACTACTAAAATGAATTACTTACCTATTATTCTTAGTTTTTCTTCTTCTTTTCCTTCTTCTTTTTCTTCCTTCTTTCCTTACGTTTTGCTTTCGGTTTGTTTCCAAGAAATTTTTTCTTTTTCCAGATTTTATTTGCTTCTTATATCACACATGATTAACAAGTTAAGAAGGGTGAAAAATATCTTATCCTAATCTTTGTATTTATGAAGATGGGACAAAGTATTTATCTCCTATTTTTCTTTTATTGTATACTTAACACATGTCAATTCAATTCCTCACATGAGCTACTTCATTTTGCTGATTTTTGTTTCAGTTTTGCAGGACGTAGCAATGGAGAAAGAAAGGAAAGGAAGAAAAGAGATAAATAGAAAAAGAATGAGAAGGAAAATAAAAATTAATAATAAATATATGTAATTTTTTGGAACATATAAATTATAAAAATTCTTATCATAAATTAATTTTGAAATTTTTGTGAAAATTTATTAATTTAATTGGTACTCGATACAATTAAAATTTTTACAAGTTATTATAGCGATTTCGTTATAATTTCGCGCAAATAGGTGATTTAGTCGAAAATTGCAATCGACTATAATTTTATCACTATTGAGTAATATTTAACTATTTTATAGGTTTGTATTTATAATTTTAGGGTTTCGGACAAATTCAGGTTCAATTTTGATTAATGGTGCATAAATCATTTTTAGGGTTTTAGTACGTAATTTAGGATTTCGATCAATTCTTAGAGTTTTGTTATCGGTATTATATTTGATTTATTAAACTTCGTAATCTTTTATTGTTACTAGTCTTATTAACTTATTGTACAGTTTAGGACACTCGGACTTAGGTTAATATTCAACTACTGTTTTCCTAAGGTTTACAGCTATTATTACATGTGAGAAAACAAATTGATAAAAGATAAGATGAGTTAATAACTTTTTCCTTTACTTTTGATCACCGTTGGCCAACATAACATGTTTTAGAAAGTGAATTTTCTTTCTTTTTCTTTAGCTTTTAGGCTTAACAAACATTGGTCCTTTACTTTTTTTTCAAATCAATAAATTTTTTCTCCATTTTCTATCTTCTATCTTTTGTTTTTCTTTCAAATATTCCAACTACCATTCCACTCTAATTACACCACCTATTTCTTATTTTATCAACATCAATGGAGGGATAAAAAATGGAATTTCTTCTTCTATCATACTTTAAAGTAAGTAATTATATAATCTTTATAGTGTATTAGTTTTATTTCTTTTTTTTCTGTAAATTTAGGTTTTTGTGTATTTTCTATTATATTAGTATGTATTTCCATACTTATTGTAATAGGACTGTGAGATAGTTATTATATGTATTTTGATATCCTTGTAATAAAGTATATGTTTTCGCATTTGAAGTATATTTATAACTTGTTCTTCTTTGTGTATATGTGTTTATATTTGTATATGTCTAACTATATATAACTCTATGTACTTGTGTTTACTTATGTATATGTATGGTACATTTCAATATATATACATATATATATATAGTACATGTACATATAAGAGATATCCATGTATGAACCATAGTAACAAGGGGTATAAATACATGTATAAGAATAAATAAGAAATCATAAACATAAATGAGCATATGAACAAGTATAAATATACGTATAGTATTAGTATAATATATCTATGAGTATATGTACATATACATAGTATTAAGTATACTTACTTTATTATACTTATATGCAAAATAATATGGGGTAGTACAAATAGATACATGTATAAATATATATATCAAAAATTTATACGTATGTATAATAATATACTAATATTCTAGAATAAGTTAACAAATAAATAAATATATATGAGTATATATGCAGAACGTAAGCTATATGAAGGGAATAAAGGTGATTTTCTACTATAATTTAGTAGTTAATTATTTTATAAAATTATAAATGTATATAAAAATATTATGGAATTGTTAAAACTACAAAAAATCGAACAAAATAAGAAAATAACACTGGGACAATAGACGTTAGCACTTGTAATTATTTAATTAAGTTCACAAATCATAAAAAATAACAAAGAAATAATAAAACAGTAATAATTAATTAAATAGAAAATTATAAATATATCAAAAAGTGAATTAAATAAGAATTTGACCTTAAAATAGTGAAATAAGTAAATAATTATAAAACGGACTTGAAAATAAGAATTTCTCAAAAATATCAAATTTAAGAATTTATGAAATCATAGATTCATAAAGAAAAGCTTATAATCATAATTTAAAAATATTTAGGCCAAAATAATAAAATTCGTGACATTTCCAGCTCATGATAAAAACTGCAAATTACAATGTTCAAAATAGACCCTATAATCTAATAATATGTCCAAAAACGATAAAAATTAACTATAAATTCATAAAAATCGGAGTTAAAATGGAAAAATTATATGTGATTTGAGATTTAGGAAAAACCAAGAAATATAAGTAAATTAATTACATTATTTAAATAATATAATCATATAAATAAATAATTAGAACAAAACTCTAACCAAATAAAGAAATATCCAAATGCGATTGGTTACAAGCATATGTTTATAATTTCTTATGAAGGAAAATTAATAAACACATATTATAAAGTATGGATAAGACATAATTAAAATATACGAAGTCCTTTAAAATGTCATACTATTATACATAAACATGTACTTAAAAGTCAACGTGTTTCAAAGAAAATATGCTTTCATATGTAATAACAATATATGCTTTTATAAAACAATAATGATAGTAACAGCTAATAATAATAATAATAATAATAATAATAATAATAATAATAATAATAATAATAATAATAATAATGAATCATGCACTTACAAGAAATAATTGAATATAACTATACAAACACGCATGATATAACCCTAGAACAATACTACAATATAACGAAGCTAAATTTTTTAGTTACTTAAAGATACGATTTCAACTCTTCCACTTAACTCTATTATTTTATGAAACTTGTCCTAGTATATTACTATTTATCCTACTATACGTGAAAATTACAATTAAATTATAATATAACAATATACTAATATAAAATTTATAAAAAGTGAGAAAAATCTGAACTCATATAATATTTACTAAGTTAAATATTATTACCGAAACAATAAAATAAGATTTTCCAATAATCACAATAAATAAGTTAAGCAATGTCAAATAACATTATAAATTTTAATCAAACTTTATCACTAAAGAAGTACGCTTGAACTCAATAAGAATATATTATAAGAATGTAAAGATAAAAGGTAAAATGAAAAAGTTACATGTAATTTAATACTTAAATGAAAATAGGAATTCTAAGATAGCTAGTAAGCTGGTTAAGCCATTTAGCATCATGTCTAGGCACTTATTGGTTTTCTTTTATTTTTATTTATTAGAAAATATTGATTAGGAAGGCAAGTTATTTGTTGATTACTAGGATTCATATCGAATTTGGTTAAGTGAGTATTCTCAATAACTCTATACTTGTTTTGTAATTATAGTTAGTGTACCAAAATTTTACATATTAATTAATTAATGCTTAGGGTTTAGAAATATACATGTGATGGAATATTATTTGCTTGTTGTGCAAAATGTGGTTAAATATGGTAATTGAAGAATCAATTGTATTATTGCTATTTGCATGATTCGAATGGTTTGTTGATATTGGTTAATCACCTAATAAATTAACTTAATCATATTTGACTAATCTTAAATTAAATGGATCATGCATAAGCATAAACATTCCATATAATGTTCCAACCATCACCTCACACAAATGGTAATAAAGGGATGAGATTCTCACATGATTTGATTAGTATAATGTACAAGCATTGGTACAACAAGACCCTATCTTTGGCTTTTAAGTTTACCTAACGCCGAAGACACTAACCATAAGTAGTTATGGGTCAAGTCGAGAGACTACTGCTTAGGGTATGAATATAGACTGTATGAGCCACCTTACCGCTAAAGTTGAAAATTTGTGTAATACTATATTTTTGGAATAAAAACATATTTTGTGAAATATGTAATTTTTGTATATGGTTAAAAACCTAGATGCTAGAACCTAATTGTATCGGTATTGATGAATCTCCAACCCTTACTTTAGAAAGCGTTAAATCTAATGTTGTATGCAGTGCCAGCCAATTGCATATATTGTTTGGTATATCATATATTTATGCATTCATATGTTTGTTATTTAATTATTTGATAACCTACTTAACAGTATAGTGGAAGAGATGTCTCTCTAAGCTTGTGTAACTTACTACCTAACAGTTTTCCTTACAAGTTGATTAATAGTTGGACATGGGTTAAGAGCCGAGTATTGAGTATAAGTATTGAGTTACATTAAAAGATAGAATCCAAACATAGAATGTATAGTTGGTTTACAACATTAAATGTAATTACTATTCTTATTATGAGATTATGTAACTTTGGTTTGTTTAAATTTTAGAACTTCACTATCAAATATTTTCGTTTGGTAGGAGATACCAATTTTCTATGGATCTAAAAAACTGTGAAATATTATATATCTACAGTTATTTATACATTACGATAAGTTAATCAATTAAAAATTAGAAAACTTAGTGGTTAATTAATTAGAATCTTATAATATTTAACTTACAAAATGATTTTTGTATTATAAGTATACACGTAATATGAAATTTTTAAATAATCCTATTAGCTCTCTTATAAGGTCATGACCAGATTTCTAATAAAGGACACAACAATACCTCAAAAGCATAACATAAGAAATGAAAAGTATAAATGAATCATAGACAATGACATATTGATAGAGATAAGACACGCAGATTAGGAAAACTAAATATATATCATTCAGAATCATAGAAAAACAAGAGAAGATCATAGATGTATATAAAAACGATATCTCAAACTAAATAAAAATCAAGAAAAGATTACAAAGATATTTCGATACTAAAGACACAATTAGAAGTGTGGTGATATCCTATGAAGGGAGAGAAAACTCTTATAGAGAGAGACTAATTAATTGCCCTCATATTTGACTTGCTTTTCCAGGACCTTTCAGTTACATTATTTGCTATGAGAGCTTATTGATTATTATGCCATCTTAACATCGTCGTTGATCGCTTCAGTAGTTGTTAATCGAGGCAGACATAGGGATAAGATCAATACATGTGTTGCTTCCAGGCTATATTTGTTGATTGATGGATGTTGGTCTCGTGTATTTATAGTAGCTCTATTTATGGGTTAAATGGTATGACCTGCCCCATGGGAATTTCACACAAATGTATATGTTAATTACTAAATGTTCGGGTATAAGTCTTTAGAAATTGGATTGCCCCGCTATGAGTGGATTACTCTTATCTTATTTTGATGTCGGTAAATTCAATTACCTTGGGCCCATATGGCTCAAATCTTATAGTATGGACTAAAACATAACAGATGGTAGGAAAAAGCCAAGACTTGTTTGGATTGTAAGTGACTCAAAATCTTGTTGTCATTGCACTTTTTTTTTTTTCTTTTTGTCATGATTATCTAGTTGTAGAGTAAATTGACTGATTCATAATGATGTGATCATGCAGAAAATTCTTATGTGAAATCTAAGTGGATAGGTCTAATTAGATCATATCGGATCATTGATAATTGCTGATCCCAGACATTTTGGGAGCATGAGTTGGCACAACAATTATGATTAGAGAAGTTTGCTTGTCATCAGGCTGAAAAAATAAGAGAGTCACATTCATTAGCATGCGAGATTAAACAATCCTAATGATGAGAGGTTTTAATTCGTTTCAAAACGACTCATCTTATCATTAGGAAATTCAAAATTAAAATAAAAATTGTGGTAACTAATTTAATTTAAGTTATTCTAATTTTTTTTCCCGAAATAGAATCAATCACTCAATATGTTTTAAAGAGCTAGAATTTATTACCAAGCTAAATGGTAGAACTTATCGTGCCACAGGCTGCCCAAAATGATGCCTAAGTGGAGTTTCGCATCGCACGTTTTCAACATAGCGGGACACATGGCTATGAAGGGATGTCTTTTGGAAACAGAACGAAATCTTATCAAGTTGGATCAGATGATGACAAGGGAGTGGTAAAGGGTTTGTTCATACTGGAATCATATGATCATGGCCCACGTTAATTATGATCCTATAATTCCCATTCTTTATCATATCAAAATACTATAAGAGAGCCCTTTATATTACTTGGCTTGCTTCTCGTATAAAAATGAATTCTCCTAACTAACAGCAAATAAACCTGTTCCTCCAAGGATATTTGTTGTCTTTGTCAGCAGTGTATAAGCAATTGTAGAAAGGCTCATCACATATGGAGACTGAATTAAGAGCTATCTAGCTTGGTTTGGTCATCTTGGGTCATAGATTTTCTGTTTCATGTTTCAATTCGAAGGTCACCGTTATACGTTTTTTGTGGTGCTTATATATCCAGTTGGCTTACTAACCTTCTTGCTCTGATTTCACTTATTAACTCAATACACATTAGGTCTTTCTTACTCAACCTATATTGGTTGTTCAACGTAAATACCTCGGACAATATATATATGTTGAATATTATGAATGCAAATTGCTAAGATCCTTAGGTATAAATTACGGATCAGTCAAATAGTCCATTGTATCATACGTAGTTTGATGTTGCCAAAAAAAATTAATGCTTTACGGACGTAGATATATATAATTAGTTTCAAAATAGTGAGATTGTAAAACAAGTCAAGAAAAAAAAAAGGAAAAGGGTGATATAATAATAATAATAATGTTAGAAATTTAAAATAAGGGAAGGAATAATATAATAGAATAAAGATTTAGAGATATTGGTATGTCATGTAAATATATATCAAGTGTCAAAGGCAATATTGTCATGGAAAAAAATTTAAACATTAGTATAGTATATAAATAGGCTTTAAGTACCAACGGCAAACTTGATTAAGGGAAAAGTCCAAACCTATACTTTTTCCCTTATGTTATTTTTTCTCCTCTACTATTCTATACAAGTTCTTTTGGTGTGCCATGCCTGAAAACGCAAAAGAGAACCCTTGATAACACTTGTAGGTAAGGATTTAAGGAGTTAGGGTGGGTGGAAATTAAAGCAAAATATAGATTTTTGCAAAAGAAATTCAAAACTAGGTAAGTAACCACTCGTTCCTTAAAGAATTTGTTTTTCCGTCATTTAGACAAAGGAAACTTAAAAAAATCATACCTTTTTAGAAGAGTGGTGTAGGAATCGTTGGGTAGAGTGTTATGTACCAAGAGACAAAGAGTAAGTCAAGCCTTTGTACTAGTTTTACAAGTACTATTTTACAAGTACTTTTCTTTTTGGTTTTCGAGGGTTATGTGATTGTGTGTGCAATTGTAATCGTATGGCCGCATGAATTGTGTGTGTAATGGCATATAGTGGATGTGGTGCATTAGTATGTCTGATTTTGTGTGTAGTTGTGATCGTATGGCGACATGCATTGTGTGTGTAATGGCATATGGTAGACGTGGTGCGTTAGTATATTGGGTGATGTGTGTATGAAGTATATGTTTGTGTGTGCGTTAGGTACAGCGTAAGGTTAAGTATATATATGTATGCTATTAGCGTGTATACCATATGTGTGTATATCAATAGGGATATTAAAAAGATAAATGGAATGCAATTTGGAAACTCAGAGTATAGAGTAGAGGGTGGAGTTAAGGAGAAAGAACTATTAAGTTGTGAAATTTATCAAATTTAAAGCTACCGTTTATATTTTGAACAAGTACTAAGATACACGTAATGTCGGATCATTTTGAGATAGGAGCTCTAAGTATGGGTTACATGTTTGTTGGTTGTATGTGCTAAATTAGTATACATTAACCGGACTTAAATAAAACTCAGACTTAACTATTTACTACTTATGCTTAGCTTTGACCACCCGTTGGTAAGGTCCAGTGGTATTGGTAAGGTACCTGGTGATCTTTGCGCGACGTTATCTTCGATGGAGTCCCGTATTGGAATGACTTAAGTAAAACTATGATGGTTTTGGCACTCAGGTGATTGGGGATGACCTAACACCAATACATATGTAGTATTTATATATTATGTGTATTAGGGTCATAAGTAAACCAAGTCTCAGGATGTTGAGACTATGTTATTTGCGAACTTAAATAATAAGATTTAAAACCGATTGTTTGTTGCATTTATGTTGATACTCGTGTACATAATTGACTCATACATAGGTGATCGTGCGCATGTGTATGGTATCTTGTACTGGGCGTTAGCTCACCCTATGAGGGTTACTGTTTTTAAACTATAGGTTTAGGTTTTATTGGTGATGTGGAGCATTATGATAACGTAAGGTACGATCACTAATTGAAGATGAAGAGTATTGTTACTTTGATGGTGGATTGAGATGGGAAAAAATACTAGGCCTAGGTTATATTAAGTCATAAGCTCTTTATTTAGTTGTACAAGTGATGTCAGACATTTATTGTACTTAGGGAATCAAATGGTTTATTATGCCACTCATAGTTCTAAATTGAGAAGATTATTTGTTATGAGAGGTGATAAATTTATATTTAATTGTTAAATTTAAACAGGTTATAGGTTTCTATAAGCCTAACGTGTCAGTAGAAGCTAGGGACACTTGGTGAGCTGTAGCATTCTAGGTTCTAGGACATTACAGTTTAAGTGGTATTAAAGTTTAGGTTAAAGATCTTTAGGGAAATAGGAATGATAACTCGTAGGTGGATAGGAGTTGAGTGATCAAAACTTATCACCCCCTTCATCATAGATGTGATTAATGAGGATTGAGTGATCAGCGCTCATCACCCCCTTCTTCATGGGTGTGATAAGAGAGAATTGAATGAATAGCAGCTATCACCCCCTCCATTACGTTTGTGATCGAGGGAGTAATCGTTGTTGGAGAAAAAATTTCACTTTTCTTCATGGCCGTGATTATGTTAACTAATGGAGATGTAATAGAAACAAAATAAATAAATAAAGAAAGAAAGAAAGAAAGAAAGAAGAAGAAAAAGAAAAGGTGGCTTGAATAGTTAAGGGTTAGGCTTGAATACGAGAATGAACTATCAAGTATTTAGGTGTTGAATCTTTAAGATAGTAAGATATGAGAAGCATGAGTAGTTAAGGAACTAAGCTTAAATTTGGAGGAATGGTTCTTTCAAAACTTCCTTATCTTTCTATATACCTAGGTGTATTAAAGGAAGAGTCAAATTGGTGTAATAAAGATGATACTAGAGTTAGAATTGGTGAAGCTAATCCTCTTAATATGCTCAGTAATGTAAAACAAGTAAGATACTTTATATGAAGTGAAATATAAACTACTTAACTTATATTAAGGATACAGAGACAATTTATGGATAAGTTATCCATGATGTACTTATATGTACATTCATAACCAAAACCCAACAATACTATATATGATAGTGTAATTTTATAAATAATAGGAATATAACATTAAACTTTAAAAATTAAAGAGAAAATTAAAAAAAAAAAACCTTAGTATTAGATAAGTGGAAATAACTAACTAGTGAATTCAAAGGATTTAGTATACTTAAATAATAAGATCATAACGCTCTTAGGATAAATAAGACACCTTTAGAAAAATTTATGATATAATAGAAACTGGAGAACTATAAATACTAATATCAATACCGAGGCAAAATAGGAACCCACTTTGCTAAATTACTTATAATAGGTATTGATGCAACAATTAATAAAAGTTACCGATTCAAAAATGAATAACTAGTAATAGTGATAAATCGAGTAAAAGATTAAAAGCATGAATTGGTGTTCCCTTATACATTGACATGTGTGCCTATGAAATGGGTTATCAGGTCCTTCTTTCATGTCGAGTAAGAGTTATGTCCAGTATGTCAATAAGTTAGTTATGTTAATGGATTGTATTGAGTCACATCATGTGAGTCAAGTCATGTTATTGGTCTTGTCTCTTCGAGTTAATCGTTTGTGTTATATGTGAACCCCATATTATGTGTATATGTACCGAAATGTATAATATGGAAATTTCCTTAATATTGAAGGACTAAAGTGAGAAAATAGATTAAGTGTTAATTAAAGAACTAAAGATTGGAACATAGGTATTAAAGTATCCTAATAATAAATAAGAAACAAATTAATAGTATATAGCAAGCCTTGAGAAGAGTAACTTACAAATATCTATAACTTAGATTATTTTATTAGTAATGATAAGAAATAGTAACTAAGGAGATTACAAAGGATAACAAATACACAAAAGTTCAGTAAACCCATTAAAGCTTAAAAGAATAAATTAAAACGTAAGATTAATATTAAGGGATGTAAAAAATGTTAATATCAGATGAATTGGCTACTCTAAAATCTACAAAGGAAATAATTAATTAATATGACATAACCAATAATTAAAAAAGGGTATATAAGTAATAATAATAATAATGATAACGATAATAGTAAGACTTTCTCTTATGATCTAATAATGAGTTCGGGATAAGTGAAGGGGATGAGATGTCATTGAGTGAGGTGCGGTAGCAGTAAATGGGGGTAACTCCAGAATTGTTGGGAGTGAAATAAGTTTGAGAAGTGTTACCTTAGAATTGTAGAGCTACATAAAGAACCGTTATAACTGAAAAGGTAGTGTAACATGATAATGAATGTTTGACTCATAGTAGAACGGTTAATTAATGATTAGAGTGGTAGCTAAACTTAATGAAAGAAATAAAGTAAAGTGAAGTTGGTGTTCTCAAAGTATAAGGGAATAGGAATTAAATGGATGCTCGAGGAAGAAATTTGGAGAAAGTATTCAAAGTTGTTTTAAGATTTAGGTGTGTAAACTTTCGAAGACAGAAGTTTTATTGAGAGGGGAAAATTGTAAAACGCAGTAAAAAAAGGGAAAAGGGATATATAATAATGTTAGAAATTTAAAATAAGGGAGGAAATAAGATAATAGAATAAAGACTTAGAGACTTTAGTATGACATGTAAATAGATATTAAGTGCTAAGGACAATATTGTCATGAGAAAAGATTCAGAAATTGGTATGGTATGTAAATAGGCTTTAAGTACCAAGAGTGAACCTATCTAAGGGAAAAGTCTAAACCTATACTTTTTCCTTTACATTATTTTTCCTTCTCCACTATTCTATACAATTTCTTTTGGTATGCCATGCTAGAAAACTCAAAAGAGAACCCTCGATAACACTTGTATGTAAGGATTCAAGTAGTGAAGGGGGTGGAAATTAAAGTAAAAAGTAGGTTTTTGCAAAGGAAATTCGAAACTGGGTAAGTAACCACTCATTCCTTAAAGAATTCGTTTTTCTATTATCTAAACAAAGGAAACTCAAGAAAATTGTGTCTTTTTAGAGGAGTAGAGCGGAATCGTTAAGTGGAGTGTTATGCACCAAGAGAAAAAGAGTAAGTTGAGCCTTTGCATTATTTTTACAAGTACTTTTTTTTTTCGGTTTTTGAGGGTTGTGTATATGTCATAGAATTGTTGTGTGTCATGTAGTGTATGTAATTGCATGTATAGTTGTGATCGTATGATATCATGCATTGTATGTGTAATAGCATATTGTGGACGTAGTTCGTTAGAGTATTGGGTGATATGTATGTGAAGTATGTGTTGGTGTGTGCATCGGGTGTGGTGTGAGGTTGAGTATGTATGTGGGTGTAATCGATGTGAAAGTGTATGTATGTGTATAGTCGGCATAAGGATGAATGTATGCATATGTGTGTGAGTTGTCAATATGTATACTGTGTATGTATTTATATTAGTGGGGATATTGAAGAGATAAATAGAGTACGATTTAGAAACTCAGAGTATGGAGTAGAAGGTGGAGTTAAGGAGAAAGAACTATTGAGTTGTGAAATTTATTAAATTCTAAGCTAGCGTTTATATTTTGAATAGGTACTACGATACACATAATGTTGAATCTTTTTGAGATAGGAGCTCTAGGTATGGGATACATGTTTATTGGTTGTGTGTACTAGATTAGTGCATATTAACCGGATTTAAATGAAACTCAAACTTAATTATTTGCTGCTTGTGCTTGGCTTTAACCACCTACTAATAGGGTCTAGTAGTGTTACTATGGAATTTGGTGATCTTCACGCGACACTATCCCTAGTGGAGTCCCGTACTAAAATTATTTAAGTAGATCTAGGATGGTTTTAGTACTTAGGTGATTGGAGAGGACCTAATACCAATACCTATGTAGCATTTATATATTGTGTATATCGAGGTAATGAGTAACCCCATGTCCCAAGACATTGAGACTGTATTGTTTGTTAACTTAAATGGCAAGATTTAAAACTAATCGTTTGTTGTATTTATGTTGATACTTGTATATGTGCTTAACTCATTACATGTATGATCACGTACATGTATGGTATCCCACACTAGGTGTTAGCTCACTTTACGGGGGTTACTGTTTTTTAGCTATAAGTTTAGGTATTATCGATAATGTGGAGCATTATGATGATGTAAGGTATGATCACTAATTGAAAATGAGGACTATTATTACCTTGATGGTAGGTCTAGATGCGCGAAAATACTAGGCCTAGGTTATGTTAAGTCATGAGTTCTTTATTTAGTTATACATGTGATGTTGGATATTTATTGTATTTGGGGAATTGAATGGCTTATTATGCCACTTGTAGTTGTAAATTAAGAAGATTATTTGTTATAAGAGTTAGTATATTTATATTTAATTATTGAATTTAAACAAGTTGCAAGTTTTTAGACACCTGACATATCAGTAGAAGTTAGGGACACTTGGTGAGCTATAGCATTCCAAGTTCTTGGGCATTACAGAGATATTAAATTTAGGTTTGTCAAAGTCATCAATCAAACAATGAAAGTGTCACAAATATATAAGAAAATGTATGAAACTCATCATGCCATTTAGCTATATTATATGTAAAAAGGCTTCATAAGTAAGACACATCTTATAAAAAATCAATAAGATTTAATTTGTCTAATATTTCTTATTATTTGATTTACACTATGTTTTATTGGTCCATCCAAATGTTAACTATTATCACCACTTCATTTCTTGTTTATAATGAAATGATTGTCTTTATTGTAATTCTATGGAATAGTCATTTTACATGGTAAAAAATTGCCATTACACTATTTTTGAACTAATTTGAGATGAAGGTAAGCAACAGTCATTTTTAGTCCATTTCAATCATATTTAATGTACCAAATAAGTTCAACCTTGAGATAGAGCTTGGCTCTACTATAATCTAAACAAGTTAAGCAAATATTAAGTTTAAGGTTTACTAAATGATTCATCCATGTTATTACACAATTGGATCTAATAATTGATTGAATTTTACTGGTACAAATGCATGTGGGATAGCCTATACAAGCAGGTCTTATTTTCACTGTTAAATGAGGCTCTAGTAGGCTATGTATCCATGGGAAGAAGTGAATTAGTCAAATATAAACATTTTAAATTCATTCAAATTAGCGGGTGTTATATAAGAGCAATAAAGTTTTGTCTTATAAATAAATTTATTGCTAAGATCCATTTTGAATACATTAATTACTTGGTTTGATGTGGAAAAATCTAACATAGAAAATGAGATGTTTTAAATAAGAAAATTATTGACCAACAAAATCATGTTCATTAAACATCAATCATAAACAAAGATGGAACGTTATATGGCATACTGATTGTTTATGCATTCATTTATTTAAATTTAATTGTTATATAACTTGTTTGTTGTATGGTTAAGAGAATATCTCATTAAGATAGTTAGCTTATACCCTTATAGTTTACTTATATAGGGTGACTTGTTTATAGATTCGGGTCTATGGGTTGGTGTAAGAGTAAGATTAGTGATGAGAGTAAACTTATACTATTGTAATTAGATCCTAAACCTTCTTATGTGATATAAAATATTACCAGTTTACAATCTAGTGTATTATAAACTTATTGTCTATAAATACCTATATGTGTTATTTATAATTCAGTAGTGTTATGATTATGTAATGATATTACTTGCACCTACCTAACTCTAGGTTGTTAGCTATAATAGTAGTCTTGTATATCACATGAAAGGTTGTCGATTAAAAAGGGAAATCAATCTACAGTTCTTTATATGATATATGGCGCTTGCCACAACTAGCCCTTTCGAGTTGTGATACAGAAATAATAAATTTTGTCATCATTCAACAATGTCAAGAAGGGCATAAAATAAAGTGTTAAGGATTAAAATAAATGATGACACTTGGATTGATGAGGGAAATGAAATTTCAACTACTTTTCTATAGTGTTTTTCTAATCTATATACTTCAAGTTTAGATCTAATCCATTTTGAATTTCTTAATTATGTGGATTTGATTGTTTTAGAAGAGACAAATAGATGGCTCACAAGAATCGTGGAAAATGATGAGATTAAAGTGATAGTTTTTAATGTGAAAGCTCTTATAGCTTCTAACCTGGATAGATTTAGTGGTCTCTTCTATTAGACTAACTAGAATGTGGTGGGGAGCTTTCTAACAAAAGAAGTAAAGCAATTTTTCATGTTAGGTATGCTTCCAACTACCTTAAATAATATTTATATTATCCTTGTCCCTAAAACTAAGTGTTGTAAGTCCATTTCTCAATTTAGGCCGATTAGCTTATGCAAACTTTCATATAGGATTATATGCAAAATTATTACTAATAAACTTTAACCAATCCTTAACTATGTTATTTCCCCTTATCAAAATGCTTTTGTTTCAAGTTGACTCATACAGGATAACATTTTTATCACTCATGAAGTTTTTCACTACCTAATGATTAAAAAATATGGGGGTGAGTTTGATTGCACTATTAAGCTCCATATGGAAAAAGCCTATGATAGGGTGGAATGGAATTATTTAGAATCCTTGATGCTTAAGTTGGGATTTAATCATATTTGGGTTGGTTAGGTCATGAATTGTGTTAGAACTATAACATATAATCTTATGTTGAGCGGAAAGTGAGTTGATCCTTTCAATACTTCTCGAGGCCTTTAGTAAGGAGATCCAATTTCTCAGTATTTACTCTTTCTTACAGAGGATCCTTTGTATATGATGATTCACAAGGAGAATTTACAAGGGAAGATTAAGGGCATTTGTATTAGATGGAGGAGTCCTAAGCTAACTCACTTATTTTTTTTAGCTGATTCTTTACTGTTTGCTAAAGCCACTAAGGCTAATTTTCAACACTTCATAGGTATTCTTGAGTTGTATTGTAGGGACTCAGGTTAAAAGATTAGTTTTTCCAAGTCCTCTATCACTTTTAGTAAGAACACCTTGGTAGATATTCAAAGAAAATTCTGTTATTTGATACAAATATCACATGCTAGTAAGCCTAGGAAATACCTAATCTTCCTATAAAGTAGGGAAGATCGAAATGTAAATCTCTTAATGTTGTTAAAGAGAGGATCATCAACAAGCTTAAACGATAGAAGATTTTGTTGCTATCTCCCGGAGGAAGGGAGGTACTAATTAAGGCTAATTATGCTATGATCTAATTATATAAAAAGATCTTTCGATTTTTATATAATATTTAATACTGAATCAATACTTCAAATATATTAACTCAAAATAATAAAAGAATACATAATTAGATCACAAAAGTTAGATATCATAGATTGATAAAAAAAAAATAATTACATTAAAAAGTAAGGTTTATAATAACTGAATACCGAAGAGAACTAATTTAAGGCATTGACAAAATAAAAAGAAATAAAAAAGAAACGAAAAATAAGTCTCTAAAACATGAATGAATTGTAATATTCGCAAGACCTTTATGATTTATTTATATAATATAGAATTTTAAAATATAACTTTCGCATATCTTTTAAGTAAATTTTCCACTCGTCCCCGTAAGTAAAAGAGAGACACGGCATGGAATATTTTGAAAAATGCATGGACAACTTATGGCCTTTACTTGCAATTCATGCATGTGTTACGGACCTCCCGAAATGGGCCATTCTTGGGAGGTTCCTCAAGCCCAAAGACGAAAGCCCAAGCCCATTAAAAGCTTCTAGATGATGAAAAGCTCTAGAATGTTCCAGAGAAGTCCAGAATCTTGTATAGTAGTAGGTGGAGGTAGGTGAAGGTAGTAGTTGGGAATCAACTGTAACCATTAGATCGAATTGATCTTAACCATTAGATTGTAAAGGCTTTTTGTATATATAGGGGTATTCCCCTCAGATGTAATACATAAGTTATTTGAGTGAATACAGTATACTAGCAGAGTTTCTCTCTCTAATCTTGTGAGTGTATTATAGGCTGACTTAGCCTTCCTTAGTGAGGTCAGGAGCGCTAAGTGCCGCACGGGGTCGAGCGACGGAATCCGCCCGTGACAAGTGGTATCAGAGCCTGAAAAAGAAGCTGCGTGAGAAGAAAATGTCATCCGGAGGAGACAATAACACTTCATTGGTCGACGAGTTGGCTGACCATGATGATCGCCGCGTTACCAGGCAAAGGACTAGGTCCCGAGACTTGCTGAACTCCCTCCTTAATAGGATGGACAGAGCAGAGTTAAGCATTGCGGAAGCGAAGGAACAATTTGATGAATCACAAGGCAACCTTGAAGAGATGGAGGAAGAACTTCAAGGCAAGTTACAAGGAGCATTGAATCAAGCCATTGACGAGCTAAAACAGCGTGATGAGACGATTGAGGGAAAGAATGAAGTACTCCAAGCTCGAGTCACTGCTTTGGAAACTAAGGAGGAAGGTTATGAAGCCAAGATAGATGCTATAATGGCGGCCATGCGCCAGGAGATTGAAGAACTTAAGAACCAACTAACGGCATGTCGGACGGTAATGGTAAGTGGAGTGACCATCCAGTCTGCTCATAGGATCGATATCCCCAAGCCCGAACCTTTCAATGGGATACGATCCGCCCGGGAGGTAGACAACTTCCTTTGGGGAATAGAACAATATTTCAATGCTGTAAGAATCTTGGATGACCTCGAAAAGGTACGTACTGCTGCTATGTATTTGAAAGATTCTGCTATGGTATGGTGGCGTAGGAGGGCAAACGAAATCAATACTTGGGCTAGCTTTGTACATGAGATCAAGGGACAGTTCTCTTCCCAAAATGCTGCTAAAGAAGCGAAGGTGAAGTTGCATCACCTAACTCATAAGGGTGACATCAAGCAATATGTGAAGGAATTCTCAGAACTAATGTTGGAGATCCCAGACCTTAACCAGGATGACGCTCTAGTGATGTTTTTAGATGGTCTGGAACCTTGGGCAAATTTAGAGCTAGATCGAAGGGGAATAGAAGACATCTCTAAGGCCATAGCAGTTGCTGAAGGCCTAACGGAGTTCAAGAAGACAGAGCATAAGATCCCAATAGGAAGATGGAAAGGGGGAGTTGAGAAGGAAAGGAATGGGAGTTCCTTAAGAGGGAAACCTAAGAGGGAAGAGAGGAATAATGATCGGGGAAGGACTCGTGAAGGAAAAGATGGGGAACAATGGAAGCCTCGAGAATTGAAGTGCTATTTTTACAATGGGCCCCATTATGCTAGGGAATGCCCAAAGAAAGATCGGTTGGCAGCAATGATGGCAGATGAAAGCTCCAATGAAGAGGATGAGGCCAAACTGGGTTCGGTAAGACTACTTAGTGCTATGAAAATGCCGGAGAAGCGAAAGGGGTTGATGTACACTGAGGTAATAGTTGCTGGCAAGAAGTTAAATGCCCTTATTGATACAGGGGCATCTCATCTGTTCATCTCCGATGTAGCAGCAAGTAAGATTGGAATAGAGGTGGAGAAAACCAAGACATGGCTCAAGACAGTAAACTCAAAGGAAGTCCTTACTACTGGAGTCACCAGGGAGATAGAGCTCCATATAGGAGGGTGGAAAGGGAAAGAAACCATCGAAGTAGTACCTATGGATGACTTTGAATTTGTGATTGGGATGGAATTCTTAGATCGTATAGATGCACTTATTGTTCCTCGTGCAAACTGTATATGTATTCTCAAGACCAACTCTCAATGTGTGGTGCCCGTTACAAGGAAAGCTGGTCAAGCCACAAAATTCCTTTCCGCTATGCGACTAGCGAAGGGCTTGAAAGGGGAAGAAGAGACAGGGGATCAAGAGGTAATTCCACATCGAGTGGGGGAGTTGCTAGAAGAATTCAAAGACATCATGCCGAGAGAGTTGCCAAAGAAGCTATCACAAAAAAGGGAAGTGGATCATGCGATTGAGCTGAAACCAGGTACAAAGGCCCCTGCTACTGTTCCTTATCGCATACCCCCAAAAGAATCAGAAGAATTGAGGCGACAATTGAAGGAGTTGTTGGAAGCTGGATTCATCCAACCATCAAAGGCACCTTTTGGAGTTTCAGTTCTCTTTCAGAAGAAACACGATAGGCCTCTCCAGGTGTGTATTGACTATAGGGCCTTAGATAAGGTCACTAAGAAGAATAAGTACTCCATTCCTTTGGTATCAGACTTATTCGATCGAAGGGGAGAGGCAAGATACTTTTCAAAATTGGAGCTACGACTAAGATATGGAGACGAGTCCAAAAACACTTACGTTACAAGTAAGCCTATAGAAAAGCAACAAGTGCATCTTCATCCAAATTGCTTAACCTTAAGGGAAAACGAGTCATATGTAAAGCTGGAGAAATGTGCCTTTGCAAAGAAACAAGTGACCCTTTTAAGGCATGTAGTAGGAAAGGGGAAGATCAAAATGGACGAAGAGAAGATACAGGTCATTCGAGAATGGAAAGAAACTACTAAGCCCACTGAATTGAAGTCATTTCTTGGCTTAGTAAGTTTCATAAGTGGATACTCCCGAATGGCTACCTCCTTAACGGATTTACTCAAGAAAGATGTCTTATGGGTATGGAAGGAAGATCGACAGAAGGCATTTGATACCCTGAAGGAAGTAGTCATTAAAGAACAAGTTCTTACACCTTCTAATTTTGGTGAAGTATCTGAAGTATGCATGGATGATGGTGATTATGCCATTGGTGAGGTTTTGATGCAGGAAAACCATCTAATAGCCTTTGAGAATCGATCGTTGAACGATAAAAAGAGGCGACACCCAAGACATGAAAAGGAAAAGTCAGTTGTAGTACATTGCCTTCAAGTTTGGAGGCACCTTGTAAATACAAGTCATTTGGGCCAGTCTAAGTTATTGGCTGTCATGCAGCTCTCTTTCAATCTACAGAGGAAGGAGTTCATTGGACAGAGTCCTTTCGAGATCATCCTGGGAAGGCAACCCCTAACTCCTCATACAGTGGCAATAGGAGATACGAGGTCCAGCCCTCCCGCATATAAATTTGCAAGGGAATGGCGGGAAAATCATAACTTAGCCCGGACATACTTAGGCCGAGCTATCAAGAGAATGAAGAAGATGGCAGACAAGAAGGGGAAGCCGATGGAATATCAGGTAGGTAATCAAGTGCTTATCAAGTTACATTTGATACAATATACGAAGGGACAATTACATAAAGGTCTAATGAGTCACTACGAAGGCCCATTCTCAATTGTGAAACGAGTGGGGCGAGTATCTTACAAGTTGGGACTTCCATCTAAACTGAAATTCCACCCAACTTTCCACATGAGCATTCTAAAATCATTCCACAAAGATGAGGAAGACCCTATAAGAGCTATATCACAAAGGGCCCCAATAAGGGTACGGGATTCATTTAATAACGAAGTGGAAGGGATCATAGCTGATAGACATGTGAAGAGACGTGGACAAACTCTCAAACATGAGTATATGGTAAGATGGAAGGGAAGACTAAAGAGTGAGGCCAGGGGGGGCGCTAGTCGGAGCATTGTGGTAATTTAAAAAAAAAAAAAACAAGATTCAACAATTCCACTATGAAGGAGCGACGAGGGCATCGCCAGATTGAGCGGGGGAGAATGTTACGGACCTCCCGAAATGGGCCATTCTTGGGAGGTTCCTCAAGCCCAAAGACGAAAGCCCAAGCCCATTAAAAGCTTTTAGATGATGAAAAGCTCTAGAATGTTCCAAAGAAGTCCAGAATCTTGTATAGTAGTAAGTGGAGGTAGGTGAAGGTAGTAGTTGGGAATCAACTGTAACCATTAGATCGAATTGATCTTAACCATTAGATTGTAAAGGCTTTCTATATATATAGGGGTATTCCCCCCAGATGTAATACACAAGTTATTTGAGTGAATACAGTATACTAGCAGAGTTTCTCTCTCTACTTTCTCTCTCTAATCTTGTGAGTGTATTACAGGCTGACTTAGCCTTCCTTAGTGAGGTCAGGAGCGCTAAGTGCCGCACGGGGTCGAGCGACGGAATCCGCCCGTGACACATGCAGGCTTCAATTGGATGCTTACAACCCCGAATTTTGTCCAACACATCTTCGATATGTAAGTCAGCATAATGCTTCAATCCATTGCAATTCGCATGGGACATTAGACTTGAATCGCTATGTAAATTGCCTGGACTGAACATGGCTTCAAATTTTCTGACGGCACTGTTGCATCTCCGTGGCAACGTGAATTTCCAATATTGGCTGGGCATGAATTTCGATGGACATGTGGGCTTCTACTTTTCGATTGCGTTGAACTTGATGTCGGCAACACATGGGCTTCCTAATTTGTTTGGACAACTAATTGTGGGCTTATTGAACTGTAGGGCCATTTTGCTATATTTTAATATAGCTTCCGACAATATCACGTTAAATGTTGTTGTCATATTTGTCATAAACCAATACGACCTTAAGCGTGATCAGACCAAGTGATTATATTGATTCCTAAAAACTCATAACTTTTTCAAATTAAGTGAAACTTAACTCATTTTTTTCCTTTTCTTCTCAATCATTCTATTAAAACCTGAAAACAAAATATTTTCTAATTAACTACCAAATATCCATAGAATACCCATAAAAATATCAAAAACACCAATAAAAATCCATTGATAAACAAATGTAATAGAGTTGTTTCCAAACTTCCTCAAACTTAAGTATCTGCTTGCCTTTAAGCAAAATAAATCAAAGAAAAATCAAGATAAAAAATATTTTATTAAATTTGTCACTGCTTAAGAGACCAGCAAAAATTACACTTAACCTTAGAAATAACTCAAAAGATCAACTTGCAAATTCACTCAAAAGTTCCTTAGCAATTTCCTTATCTCCTTATACTTAATCTCTTTACGATGCTCAAAGGACACAAAGTACTAAATTTTACAAGTTAATTTATATAAATTAAAATTTGTCCAAATCATTTAATTAAGGATTCCCGAACCTAAAATCAGATTTAACATCCTACTAGCTAAGGAAAAATCATAAAAATTCCAACCACTTAGCTAAAATTTATACAGCTTTCTCTTTAATCTCGTTAAACATCATAATTCAGAGTAAACACATATCGTATTCACTCATCTTCTAATCATCCCCCTAGTTGCGTTTTTATTAGAAGAATTCAATTAAATTATTTCATTCATGCACAATTACTTCAATTAGAGTCCATTAGCAATGGGAATTTAAACCTTACTCTTCTGATGGACCAAGGCAAACTCATACTAACTGATCTTCACATTAATAGTAGAAAAGAACCTTACTATTTTGAAGGACTAAGGTCGATCTTTGCTAATGTTGCTACTTTATTTTATTTCATTTTCTTTTCTTTTTCTTTCTTGTACCCTCTAACTAAATTGATTTTTTAGAAAATTTTCAAAAGATAAATTTCATTTACTTGTTTACTAAATATTATAAGGCTAAAAAAATTTCCAAGAGGAAAGTATATATCAAAGTAAGCTCGAAAATAATCATCACTAGTTCTCAACTAGTGATGTTGATTTAATCCTAAGTCTTAAAATCCTAAGTTAAATGACCCATAACTCTACTCCATATGGATTTCACTAATCAACTTTAGTATCTTGTAATTCACTCATCAAAGAACAAGTATCAATTCATATTTAATTCAATTCATTTGGAAGTTGTTAATTCTCAAATTATTGCAACTCAACTAAAATAATTAGGTTAATTGTGGAAAAAAAAAACATTGGTCCCCTAAATGGCAATAAGAAATAAATTTTCAAAAATTTAAATGTGGGACAACAATGGAATAAAATTCCATGTAGTTATAAATTTCTTTCAGTTTCCTATTTTAGTGTCTTATTTCTGCCCTTTCCTTGTAGTCATCTTGTACAATTAACATCAAAGCACAAAAATCAAAAGCAAAAAGGGGAAATAAAGAAAAATAAAGGATAAAAAGAAAGTTGAAACTTTTCCAATTTAAGCACTTTGATATTGAATTTCATGAAATCGCCATAGTAGATTCCATCTATTAAATTCTTAAAGGCCTTGCAAAATAAAGAAAACAAAAAACAAAGTAAAAATAAAATGCATTAAAGAAAGATAAAGTGAAAACTAAAACTAAAACTATTCTTCAAAGTTAAAAAATTGAATTTCCTTCACTAGGGTCCTATGGGAAAGTATCCTACTCCCATAACTTCAAAAGACGAGAGGAAACTCCTTTTTCCACAAATAATCACACGATTGTAGTACACTTCCTCTAAACTTGCCTAAAATAAGTTCAATATGAGAAGAAGTTTTTATAATTGGTGCCTCTTCAAACTCAATTACATATCGTTAAAACTCCTTGCACTCCATCTCAAACTCTTCTTCTCCCATAAGATTCTCATCATCAGAAAATAGAGAAGGTTCTAGATTTTTTAATTTAAAGCATAGGTTAACCTCTCTAATATTCTCTTGTAGGGGTTAAAAAAATTTCACACTCTTAACTCACTATATAAAGCACTTTCAAATTTTGGGGACTAAAGGTTATATTTAAAGTTTTCTCTAATCCCTCTTAACTACCAAAATGTTCTGCTTTATATTCTTAGCTAATAGGATTTTGCTAAGTTTCCAACTCCTCTTCTCCTTCAACCATTAACCTACCATTTCTATTACTCAAAAACTCTTCCATATGTCTTGAATTACCCTTCTTATAAAGGTAATTAAAAGAGTTATTCTCTGAAAACCAAGAGTGGCATAATAAGGCAACTAAAGGTGGTAAAGGAGTAAACTTATTAAGATTGAAAGTGCCATACTTCTCCTAATGCTCATTAGGTAACTCAGCCACTATTTTATCTCATCGTCGTTCATATACCTATGTACTAGGTTGATATGGTAAAGTAGCTTGGGTGTAGACCAAGTTACTAAAAGTATAAGGATCCTTTATTTCATATTTTTCTAAGTAATTTATAAGAATTTTCTCTAAAGATCTCCCACTTAGTTGCTCATCATAGAGATAGGGATAACGTATATATGGGTTACTAAGATTAAAACATTGTCAGGAATGATAATGGTACCTACAATACTGATACATATCCCCATAATCCATGGATAATAGTTCTACATTATGACTATTAAAAGCATTCCAATAGTTATCTCCTTGATTCCACCAACCATACTCTATATTGATCTTAACAGCTAAAACAATTAAAATCTATAAACTGAAATATCCCAGCATACAAGCAATAAAATAAAATATGCAAATGTAAAGAAAAGATAAGTTAGAGTGCAAAATAAGTAAAACTAAAAAGTAACAACTAATTATGCCAAAAAAAAAAACATAAATAAAAAGAAAGGATGTTTTTTTTTTATTTTTTTTTAATTTTGTAGTTATAGTACTAGATCTACGGCATTTCTAATATCATAGCCTTTAGCAATGGCATTACAAACTTGATATGAGGCAAGTGCATCTATAAGTTTATGATATAGTAGATATAAGTTGAAACGTCAATCCTATAGGGCAAATGTGATTATTAGTACTTTATCCTTTTTCGAATATTTAACCTAATAATTTTAGTTAAGAAAATTAAATCTAAACTAAAATTAATTAAACTAACATGCAATATAAATAAATATTAAAGAAATTCATAACGCATGAATTCTATATTCAATTATTAATCATCTTATAATAATAAAGCACATATCAATCTCATCCTAATTTCTTAGACTGCAAGAATTCTTAAGATATAATAATATCTCCTTCAAGATTATTAGCACCTAATCCTAGAACAATTAGCTAGAATTTCTTCTTAATTAAAAACCTTAGAATTGTACTAATGATCTATCAATTCTACCATCAAGTCACATTAATATAGAAAGTCATGTTGTTTAATTTCTAAGATTGCATGCAACTACTGTAATTACACTATGATATAATTTATATAAAAAGGATCTCTCGATTTTTATATAATATCTAATATTGAATCAACACTCCCGATATATTGACTCAAAATAATAAGAGAGCATGTAATTAGATCACAAAGTTTAGAAATCATAGGTTGATAAAAGAAAAATAAACTAATTACATAGAAAAGTAGGGTTTATAATAATTAAATATCGAAAAAAATGCTAATCTAAAGCATTGAGAAAATAAAAAGAAATAAAAAAGAAAAGAAAGATGAATATTTAAAATCTTAAATTGTGAATGAATGAATGCTAATATTTATAAAGTTTTTATGATATGGAATTTTGAAATATATTTCTTGTATATCTTAAAATGGAATATTTAAAAAAAATACATTGACGACTTATGGTCTTTACTTGCTATTCATGCATGCAAGCTTCAATTGGATCCTTACGGCCTCGAATTTCGTCCAACACATCTTTGATATGTGAGTCAGCTTAATGCTTTAATCTAGTAGAATTCGCATGAGACATTAGACATGAATCACTATATATGATGATCAGCTTCATATTAAATTGTGTGGGCTTCTACTTTTCGATTGCGTTGGACATAATTTTGGTGACACATGGGCTTCACAATTTGTTTGAATCCTGGGCTTCGATTGAATTGTAGGTTCTTCATTCTATATTTAAATATACCTCCGAATATGGTATTGATTGTGTAACTTTCTCTCCTTTATTATTTTCAATGTAACTCAACGTGACCATGCCAAAAGGTCATATAATTTTCTTGTCTTATATAGTCTTCAACATAATCTCGTCAAGTGACGATATCGTTTTTTAAAAGCTTATAATTTTTCTTATTCAAGTCCAAATCAAGTGAAATTTGATTTATTTTTTTCTTTTCTTTTCAATTATTTCATTAAAGCTTCAAGAAAAAATATTTTCTAATTAAATAAAACATATCCATAAAAATATTAAAAATACTAATAAAAATCCATTAATAAATGTTTGTAATAAAGCACTTATAATGTACATATGTTAATTAAGATAAAGGGCACCCATTTAAATATAGAGGGCTATATATAACGTAGGAGATGTAACTACCTTTACACAGGCTTGAGTTTACTTAATTGTTATCCTATGTATCAAATATTAAAGAATAATATGGCATAAATAAAATTCGAGTTGTAAATTCATCCAAGTGGAAGAAATTGAGTAACATCCAGGGGTTTATCCTAATGGCCTAAGGTATCCCATCACAGGGGGGAAAAGAAAAGGAGCTTAGTAGGGCGTAATATTCTAATGTGCGTGATGGAAATTCTATTTAAATTTGGATCGATAAGATCTTATCACAAGTCAATACTATGCTACTGTTGACCGGTTGGGGACCATAAACACCACTTGAGCAGCTCTCACAATGTGCACGCCACCACCGACTAACAGCACTGTGAGGTGCGTAGCCGCCATAGGCATGGAAGAAACGACTACGGCCAGATGATTATGCCGTCGCTAACGAACCACCTCGCAAAAACATCGGCGAGATTGGACTCGACGGAAAATGTCCCCCGGACTGCAAAGTATTATGATGGCAGCAAAAAGGTATTTCTCGTTTTCTCAAAGAATATACCTAGGTACCGCATGAAGCATCACAAGTGGTAAAAAAAATTGTAAAACATGTGATCCTTTATTTTTCTAAAACATCTCGTACGGTGATGCATCATAGATAGAATATTTAATGTCTACTCAAATTTCGGTCAAAAAACAACAAAAAAGACTACTCAAATTGGAAACGGTGTACAGATGAGATTAGAATTGTAGAACTCTTGCATGGAGTTGTGTACGAGTGACTTCATTATTACAACATGCAAATTTTGATTAAAATTATTGGTATTAGAATCAACACATTTTATTAAAATTTACATGTTTAAACATATTCAAGTAATGAAAATATACGTCAGAATTTATGTTTTATACCAAAATATGTATACATATACTATAATTTTATCAATGATTTCATATGAAATTACTGATTTAATGTAGATAACTTCTAATAGAATAGAGATAAAGTTACTCGAATAACTTATAAATTAAGTTCAAGTCTCAACTTACTTTACTTGACTCACATGAGGTATAATCAAACATGAGTTAAGCTCAAATATACTTGGAGTTCTATCAAATTCAAATGATGTTTAAGATTTGACGTAAATCCAACTAAAGGAGTAATTTTCCAAATAAGTACTTTTAAAAAGAGTTTTCTTAAACTTAACTTGAATTCAGTAAAGTTCAATACCATTCAGATCCTTCAAAGGACTATTTAGGTATGCGTAAGGCCGCACTTGGTAAATAGAACTCTGAAAGTAGGCTTAGCATATTTAAGAGGTGGATTCACTAAGGTATTGAGGATTTTATTAAGAGTAGCATCAGGATTCTTTGTTTGAAGATAAGTGAACTAGTCTAGTATAATTTATATCATCGAAATTTTATTGACACTAAGGTTTTATTTACTTCGGCATATTATTTGCCTTGCTACTTCATCAATGATGCAAGTTCCAAAGAGGCTTCGTTAGGTTGATTATTGTGCAAGTTCCTATACAAAAAAACGTTTTATTGTTTAGGATTATTCCATGAAATCTTATCTCGGGGTCGGTAAGTTACATTAAAGGAACTCTATTCAACATTTTCACCATATTAGGTTCATCACTCTAATATGGATGCTCTAGAGTACTATTGAAACATCCAAACAATTATCAACTTTCTTTTTTGTTTTTTGTTTTTTTGGCCCACTTAACGAACGTGAATTCTATTTTATAAACAACATTGGAAAACAAGTATATACAATGATTATAATACAAACCACAACAAGTATCGATTCGGAGATTTGATTTGCAAATGGATACTTCTCGTGCACAAAAAAGGGTAGTATAAACCTTGAAGTACAAAGAACTTTCTGGGCAATCAATAAAGAAATTCAAGACTCTAGCCGTACATCTATGCAAAGGATGCCAAAAGAAGTGAAACAAATATATAATTATTGAAAGATATATAACATGAAGAAAAGAGTTGAGTGGCTTTTATTCATGAACATATTGATGGTTGCAAATTTCGATTCTAATCAAGAAGACCTCCTTGGGTAATAAGTTCATTAGCCACAATCAAATAGAAGAGTTCGACAAATCAAAAAATATAAAGAGGTTCACAATGAAAGGTAAGGATGTCCAGGCACGAATAATTTTGAAATGTAAAACATGTGATGGTCGCCTACCCTATTTTATAGCGTCTCTTTACTCATTGCGAACTACATTTTTAGCAGCTTTCAACCTAGAAAATCCACCGGAACCATTATTCATCATGGGTCAAACCGAACCACAGAGGAAACCTTCGTGTTTTTCTTTTTTAACTCAAGGAGTTTATTTGAATCATAATTTGCGATTTGTTGTTAGGTTTTTGGTCTAAAATAAGTGGAGCCATGTTGTATGATGTGTTTTGGAAACTAAAACAAATCAAGCATCACCCATCAAAGTTAAATAGAAACCGGATCAAATTGAAACAAACACAAAATATGATTTTTGTGGTGGTTCGATTTGCAATTTGGATTTATACCAAACCAAATCAAATTTACCTTATTATCTAGTTCCATTTCGAAGTACAACAAACCATATCCAACCCTAATGCTCAGAACTTGTCATCACATATATATAAAATTTACGCCAAATAAAGTTTTCTTTGCCACTTAATGATGATGAATAACAAAATAAAAAAAAAAAGGGAAAAAAGACAAAAGGGGAAAAAGCTAGGGTTTGGTAAAATGCAACAGGAGTTGAAAGCGGATCCGACCATATTCAATATATATTTTTTTTTTTAGCTTTTCTATTTCTTATAACTAGCAAATGTGTACACGTGATGCATGTGTTAAAAAATAAAAAAAAAAAAATTTATCATTTGACCATCAAATAGAGTATGAAATAGTTCATTGCAAGTAAAAATATAAGTTTGTATTGCAAATTTGACTTCTCCATACAATTATATTTTTTTAAGCTAGGAAGAAAGATAAACGGTAAAATCTAAAATAAAAGATACCATATACAATACTAACATATAATCGGCTAATCTTTTTTAAGAAGGAGTGCTATGTTATATTTAAATGTTACACCAAAGCCTCTATCTTTTTTAGGGTACAACAATGTTCTTTGGTTGATGGGAAGAGGAGTGAATAAATATTATTTAGGACAAAAGATCTATGTGTGATTATAATTTGAAATGGATGTGACTTGACACATGTGGAAACCAAATTGAGAAAGAGCTCATACATTTAAAACTTGTAAAGTTCCATAAAATATCCCATTATTTTGAAATACAAATATTTAAAAGCAAAGAGAAAAGGTAGGAGTTTAGTTCTTGTGAAGAGTCATACAAATAGTTGGAATTAGTGAACTTGGATTGTTGCCAATATGGACTTCATACTTCAATAAAAAAATAGTTTAGAACCATTGGATATGCTTTTGTGAACGATGAGTAAGAGGATCATGGGTAAGATAACTACTATGTTATTTACTATTAAGTTATTTTAATATTATAGGTATATTTAATACAGGGTAGTATATAGTTGAATAAGAGACTATTCTCTAAATAATATAAGATAAAGTTTAATATAAAGTAGTGTAGAGTTGACTAAGAGAGTATTCTCTTAGTAATATAGGGTCAATTTTAATAAAAAGGTAGTGTGGAATTGAATAAGAAACTATTCTCTTAACAGTATAAATCGATATAGATATAGATATAGGTAAGGTGACAATATATGTAAAATTATGTCATGACCAACAATTGTGCATATACGCATTATAAAATAACTTAAACTATAGGCTTAATGTATTATAGTAAAACATACGCGTAATGTAGAAATTATAATTAGTTATTTTAAGGGAGTAATAAAAATCCATAACCTTAACCATAAACGAAAATGATAAAAGAAAATTGCATTATATAGAAGTCACATAATAAAATTAAGATATTCTAAAAACTTCATATCATTCTTTAGTCAAGATGAGAGAGTTCAACTCAAATAACCCTTACAACATATTATGTACCTTTTATGTCATAGACTCTATACAATTCTTCAATCAAGAGAAGTAACTTTATTTGATAATCAAATAAAAGAGAAGCTTAAATAGTTATAAAAATGAAACGCTTTACATTATGTGAACAATAATAGCTTAATTATTTTGCTTTCCTAAGATTTTTTTTTTTCCTTTTCCTCATTTTTTTCTTCTCTTCTCTTATCTCTTAGCATTATGGAGGAAAACTACCCATTTCCCCAAATGTCTAAATAAAAGGAAAAAAAATAAGGCAAAGAGTAAAATTCCTTTTCAAAGTTTTCCAAATCTAAATAGATTGTAACTAAACTACTTTTTTTAATTTAGAATTTTTTCTCTAAATTTGATTTAAGTGAATTAAGATTTAATTGTGAATGTATTTATCACGACTCAATAGTATCATTATTATGGTAGATCGCTGTATACCACATAAAGATCTGCAATCAACTCCTTGTTGATCGTAGGCCTTTCATATGATATACAATACTCCTTCCACTATTTGTTATCACTAGGCCCATAGATAAGTAATGAACTAAAAAGTAAAGATAAATAATTATCTACAAAATTCTATTACAAAAATCTTCTCATGCTCCATCTCATCTCCAAACGAGATTCACCTCGGGCATTCCTTGGCCTGGATGAATGAAGGGATGGTCTTGCATTAACAAAAATATATCGGGGTATAAGCTTAGACTTATTGAGATAAGTCACCTCGTCAATACCGCACGACAAAAATTTATTTAATACACAAACATATGAATGTATAATCAATCAGTACGCTAAACAATACATGTAGTAGCCTAGGAACTATATGCAACTCATAATTACACCCCCTGTAGTTAAGGTTAGAGATAATTAATCGATACAAACTAAAATCTAGGTCTTAGCACTTGGGTTTTACATCGATTCCACTATTATGCTTAAGTAAAAACAAAACCATATATATAAGGTATATAATATACTTTCATTTCAAGCAACATACACACGCTTAAGCAGAAGCCATAAGACATTGCCCCTTGCTAACGGTTGGTGTCTTTCGATACTTAGTAAGCCCGTCAGCTTAGGATAGAAACTCAATAAAATAATGGCGTAACTAGTGCTCAATCCCATAAAGGGCCCTCCTCCTATGAGTCTCCTCCCATCTACTGTGTGAAGTGACAATCGGTGTCGTCTGATGCAATTATGAGGAATGCATGATTCATTGAATTTTGTTAATCGTATAAGTATTTAATCTAGTTTTCATGGTGATAAGACAATTTCATTCCATACAATTGCATGCATATGTCATAAAAAACAATTTCCATTATTATCTAATTATCAAGCTATCATATTCAATCATAAATTCACACACATGCATTTCCTATGTCCCACAAGCATCCTAATTCCATATATGAGTTTGAGTCCATTTATTCTATAATCAAAATCAAGTAAGGAGTCATTAGGAATTCACTCACTCAACCATGTAGATTAATCAAAATAATCTAGGGGTAGGTCTTCTCCAAAAGCTTGGTCCCCTGGACATTGCAAATATAATATTTATAAGGATTCGAAATAGAATTTGGAAAACTAAGCTCAAACCCTTTGAGTTATACTTTTGACTTGGTTTTGCATTTGTCTCCAGTTTTACTTAAAAGTTCAATCGTATATAAATTTCTCATTTTAAATCTGATTTTTATGTTCTCATAGTCAATTTTTATCATTTTCAAGTACATCTTAACATGGTAGGCTAGATTTTCAAGATGAGGCATGCAAATCTGCCTATAGGTCAAAATAGTAGCAATCCTCATGATTTGGAATGCTTTTAGGCTTTGTTTGGTTATTAGGCTTTTTGGTAACTTGGGAAGTCCTTTGGGCTTGGGCTTAGGCTTAGGCTTAAGATCTCACTCTTAGCTTAGGATACTCCTTAAGGTCAGATTTCCAACTTTGATTTATACTCTTAAGGCTAACAAAAATTTCTTAGGCTTTTAAGTGGGCTTAAGTTATCAAATAGGCTTATTTTTTATTCAAATCAAAGATAGTCAGTCTCTTGGGCTTAGGGTATGTTTTACGAGCTTCTTAAGAGTTGTAAGACAACTTTTATTGTTGGGGTAAGTTGCTGGTTAGAAATTTAATGAGGGTTCAACTTAGAGTTTGAGGCCCATTTTGGAAGTTTTAAGCTGGGTTTTGAGTTTTATGCTTTATACACTTATCGTAATTGCCTTGGTTGATCTTTTTACTTTGTTTACTTACTTTTGTCATGTTTTTAAGTGTCTTTCAACAAGGTTCCAGGTTTGGTCGTGGTGAATCCTAAGGGCTCTTGCTTCGTTTTTCAACTTGTTTAATTTTTTTCTTAAGTTTAGGTGTTAGATTATGAACCTAGGTTACTTATATTCAAATCTTAACTTAACTTCTCTTCCATGAGATGATTTCTTAGCTCACACTTTACATAAAAATAGTAGATCTCATACTTATTACAACTTCTATATCATAGTTCATGTCTTATAAAGTTGGTTTCCTCATAAAAGCTTCATGTAATGGATTTTCCTTTACCTAAGTCTAGATTTGAGCATGTTTAACTTAATTTAAATGAAAGTAACATCCAAATGACTCACAACTCCTCATGTGCAGCATGCTTTCCCTTCATTCAAGTTCTCATTTCATGATTTTTCAACTTAAAATCTCCCATTCAAAGTGTTAAACAAGTATCTCTATATAACACCAACTTTACATGCTCATAAGTCAAGTTTCATGTAAGGGTTTCATGAGTTTGCTTCTTAGGTTGGTTTTAGTTATTTCATCAACTTATGATCATACTAATATCTGTAAGAAAACATGGTCTCCTAACATGGAATACTAAGGTAATAACATAAAGAAACACTTACTCGTCTACAAAGCAAAAGTATGGTGGTTGTGCACTAAGTTTTCACTCAAGCTTCTAATCTTACTTTCTCCTTCTTGTAACTTTTTTGGAAACTTGAATTTTGGTCCTTCGAAGTGAGGTTTAGAGAGTGCTATAAGGATCCTAGAAGTGATTTTAGGAGTTGACAAATGGAATATACAAAGTAGAGTTTGATGTCGAGTGTTTGGGAGCTTTGAAAGTGGCAATAATGTTGATTTTGTGTTTCCTCTTTTGGGTTGATTCTCAAGTGAGGGAAATGGAACTAAAAATGAAAGTGAAAGTGAGAGATATAAGAGAGAGAGTGGCCAGTTGTATGGGGTAGGGAAGTATGTTTAAGAAGCTTGATTTTGTTGTCTTGTAGCTTGCACAAATGCTAACATTTGACAATATGCTAACATTTGACAATACTAGATGATGTAAGCATTAAGGGGTGAATAGTAGTATGTACGACAAAGTGGTTGATGGATGAAAGATAAGGCATGGCCTCCATTTATAGCCTTGTAAGAACCAGCCATTAGGCTTCCTTTACGATATTGAATTGTCTTGTCTTTTTTTATTAAAGTTGAACACTTGAAATTTTGTGATATGTTGTCCATATGTAGTATAAGTTATAGTGCAATAAGGAAAGTATCTTATCACTAGTTTTTTTATAAGTTTTCAATTGAGAATTGATTCTAACTCTCAATTGATAAGCCATTTAGGATGATTGGTTGGTTCACTTATTTACATATATAAGGCTTAAGCATGAGGATAAGGAAATTGTCTTATAGAAAATTCTTTTAGAGTTTACTTCTTAAATTGTTTTGTAAATTATGATTTAATTCTTAATAAATTATGAAATTTTTTGAAGTTGAATAAAATTATTCAACTTAAATTATCAATTAGTCGTTTAAGGTTATAAGTCCTTAATTGTTTTAAGGTTTAGGGTCTTAAGTGACTTTAGAGTTCTTAGTTTTTTATATTAGGGTTTTATCGATAATAGACTTTTGAATTAGAAAGTGAAATTCGTTTTTTAAATGTAAACTTGTATTCTTAGTTTAGTTGATCCTTCAAAACGTTTAGGAAATACTCTTAGTTGAATTGCAAGCTCACTAAAAGTAGGGTTTACAATATTTCATAATTATCAATAAGATATTTCAAGCATGGGCTTAAGCCCATGCCGACCTACTTATACTCATAACCCAGATCCTCTCAGCTTGGATTTGGCCCTTGTCCATTTGGCCCACCTTGATTGAGGCCTGCTTAATGGCTTATTCTTTTACTATAGACTAAAATGGCTAGAAGACAAGGGATAAAGCTCAAAGGTTAGGTTAACAACCATCTCTCACGATCTAAGACCACATCGGACTATATGACCCCATTATCCATGCCGGACTACACTTGTCCATTAATAGTTCCTCAACTTTTGGATATCCTCCCCTATAATACAAGCTTATCTCTCAATAGTAACTACTTGACACTTTGTGCACTCATACTCTGTTTAAGCTCTTGCATCCTCATATTCTCTACTTATACCTAACTAAATTAAGCATTAGAGTAGCTACGTTAGATAACACCTCGATGCCCTTCACTTTTTCTTGTTTTGTAGGCTCACTCTAAAGTGCAAACCCCAATTCCTTACAAATCACTACTAACCAAATCCTAGAGATGACATTTGGCACCAGTTGTGGAAAGCCTAAACTTACCTTTTACCTAAATACACTAAACACTCTCTAAATATTGTCCTTGTCTTTTTTGCATTCATCATGTCTCGCATTATGTACCTTAACAACAACTAAGCCTTGAACAATCAGCCACTAGTTAGGGAAACACATGAGTAACACCTGGGTTGCATGGAGTAGCTACTCAAGGAGTTTATTGCTCACAATAGGAAGCTTTGGATGCCTACAATAGGAAAAATGACTAGCAGCAGCAGAATAGCAAGGGTCAATTACCTAATCTCTTAGTACAGGAGTAGCAAGTGTGGTTTGTGACCAACTGTGATTACACCCTTACTGGTAATGGATAGGTGGTTGACTACAATGAGGGGGTAATACGCTGTATAGTGTGGAGCTCATCTAGTAGACAATATTGACCTGAATGAGCTCCATACAATAGTAAGGATGCTCTCCAAGAAGTAGGAAAGCAAAGTAACAGATGATGCTAGCTTAGTCGCTAGTAATAGAACCCCCTTCATTAGGGCTATTTAGGAGGAAATCCTTTCCCCCAATGGAAAACTTCCTACCTTAGACTACTATGATGGTTTAGGTGATCCTGATGATGACCTTCTCCATTTCCGTACCATCATAAACCTCTATGGTCATAGGAATGCCATCATGTCCAAGGACTTCCCAAGCATTCTGAAGAAGGTAACTCGAATGTGGTTTAACTACCTACCTAAGAACTCCATCAACTCCTTTAACAAGCTAGCTTGTTCATTCAGTCTCCATTTCAGACTAGTAAGCCTTTGTTCAAGGATACTTGGTCCTTTTACTTGATCAGGAAGAGAGAAGGGGAGACTTTGTGAGAGTATGTGGTTGGTTTAATAATGTCGTGGTCAAGATCCCTTAGTTTGATGAGGGAGTAGCTATTTATGCCATATAGCTTAGCATCAATCCCTCGAGGGACTTCTTCCATTCAGTTACGAAGAGTATGTCAAATATCTTAGCTAAATTCTAGAATAAGGCTTAGAAGTATATGGACCAAGAAGATAATATCCGTGCTAAGCGCAAGGCCAACCTAAAAAGGTCGGTGGGAGGAAGGAGAGAGAGAGTGTGTGTTTTTTAAGGATTGCTTTAGCAACAGACAACCAAGCAAGGATAAGGGGGATGGCTTTAGTGGTAAGAAGTCCTGAGCCTACGCCCCCACCCATCTACACTTATCACATGCCCTTGAACCAACCTATCCCTCATGTGTTTATAGAGGTTCAATATAGGAGTCAACTATAGAGGCCCCGAAGATGTGGGGGAACCCTAATCATAGGAACTCTGATAAGTTCTATTAGTTCCATGAGGATCATGGCAACATTATGGAAGAATACTTCCAACTGAAAAATGTAGTAGAGTACGCCATTTAGTGGGGTTACATCTTTAAGTATGTGGCTAACTATAATAGCACTAATTACACCAATGATGGTAAGGATAGGGTACCTCAGAGATGACAGACCAAAGATGCCTAAGAAGAGCAAAATGATGATCATCGCAACAACTGAGCTCTTAATAGTGTCATCAACATAATCATTGGAAGGTTACTCCTAAGGAGCCAGTTGAACCGTAGCGACTAGCTAAAGCTTTGTTTAAGGTGTTGGCTATTAGGGAGAAGAGATAGAGGAGAGACACCTTGATCTCCTTCTTCGATGAGGACAAAGACAAAGTAAACGCCCTTCAGTAAGATGACCTTGTGATTAGATAGGAATTAATGACTTTGAGGCCTTTAAGATCATAGTGCATATCGATAGCTCGATTGACATCCTCTTTAAGCACATGTATGACCAAATGTGGAGGAAGCTGCCAGTCAAGATGGAGCTATACCACTATGACTCAATTAGCTTTAGTGGGGGAACAATTTGAGCTATAGGCATCATCACCCTTGATATGGAGCTGGGTAATGACAACAAGGTCACTCGATGCCTTGTGGAGTTTATGATGGTTGATTGCTTATCCTCCTATAATGATTTGCTGGGACGATTAAGTTTGAGCGGCTTTGGAGTCATTATGCTGTTCTTCTACCTAAAAGTTGAATTCCTAACCCTTACTAGGGTGGGAATTTATAGATGTGATCAAAAGCTCTATGTAAAAGCTGCTCCAGCTAACAGTGTTTTCACTTTAGAAATAGGTCTGTAGGAGAAGCTAGCTAAGAGAGGCAAGAAAAGTGAGAAGATTGAAGAGGTGCAAAGCAATACTGGCTCAAACCAGACCACTAAAGTTAGGGTTGAGATGCCTTCCAAGGTAAAGGAGACCATAGATGACCTCTTGTGGGCTAACTTTGATAGATTCACCTGGTTAGCCTTGGACATGCTTAGAAATTCAATTTCCCTAGCAACCCATAGCCTCAATATAGATAGCAATGTCCAACCTATTAAGTAGAAGAATAGACATTTCACTCCAAAATGGTAGGTTGATATAAAGGAAGAAGTGTAGAAGCTACTAGAGTCGAGTGTCATATGAGAGGAAAAGTATCTAACTTAGCTAGCTAATATTGTGCTAGTTAAGAAAATGAATGGAAGTGATATATGTGTGTTGATTACACCAACCTCAACAAAACTTGCCAATAGGATTACTTTCATCTACTAGTTGGTTAACTCTACATTAGGGCATGCTCTACTCAGTTTTATGGGAACCTTTTTGGGGCACAACTAGATGAAAATGAACCTGGAGGATAAAGTGATATATGTGTGTTGATTACACCAACCTCAACAAAACTTGCCAATAGGATTACTTTCATCTACTAGTTGGTTAACTCTACATTAGGGCATGCTCTACTCAGTTTTATGGAACCTTTTTGGGGCACAACAAGATGAAAATGAACCTGGAGGATAAAGTCCATACCTTCTTCATCACCAACTTAGGTACCTACTGCTATACCTTCATGCCCTTCGGCCTAAAAAATGTTAAGGTAATGTATTAAAGGATGGTGATCACCTTATTTAAGCTACAGCTTAGGTACAACATGGAGGTCTATGATAGTGATAAGATCTTCAAATATAAGCAGCTTGGTAACCACATCGAAGACTTGCAAGAAGCCTTAGACTGGATGAGAATGTACAACATGAAGTTGAATACCTAGAAGTGTGTTTTTAGGGTTAGCTTAAATAAGTTTGTAGGCTTCATGGTCATCTAGTATGGCATTAAGGCTAATCTAGAGAAGATCATAGCCATCAGGGACATAAAGCCCTCCTCCTTAGTTAAGAAGGTTAGAAGCTTACCAACATGTAGCCGCGCTAAGCATGTTTGTTTTAAGGAGCATAGCTAGATGCATAGAGTTCTTAAAAATCATAAGGGTTTCGAATGGATTCCCTAGTGTGAAGCAGCCTTTAAGGAGCTATAGAACTTCCTCGAAAATGCATCGGTCCTATCCAAGCCTATTCTAAGAGAGGACATATACTTGTACTTGGCATCAGTGATAGGGTTCTTTTATCTATACTAGTTAGGATAGAAGGAAGAGAACATAAGCTCATATACTATTGTTATCCATATTCTCTAAGGGCCTGAGGTTAAGTACACCAAAGTAGAGAAGTTTGTCTTGGCTATCATCATCTCTACATGTTGACTTGGACCTTACTTCTAAGCATGCCATATCATTGTGTTGACAAAGCAACCACTTTATACATAGGAAGTTGGCCCCCAATTGGGAAGACTTAATCATGGTGAGAGAAAACTTGGGGAATGGAGCATATAAATCAGAAAGGTCGGATGGCGAGTTAATCCCACACACATGAAATGCTGACATTCTTTGGCTTTATTTTGATTAGTATAACGTACAATCGCTTGTAAACATCATGCAAATTTATTAACAAAACATCTATTCTTTAAGTCTAATATGTGCTTTCTATCTCTCTCCCCCTTTCTCTTACTTTCTTACTTCAAGCTAGCCCTATAAGGGTGAATGGACCCTTACGTGCCTCTTCAAGCATAGGTAGGTTGGAATACCTCTGACTTAAACCCTACTAAATAACCTCAGCAAGAGGAAACACTCCTTACATAATTAAGAGACTACCACAACATGGGTAGATTGAAACACCATCAACCCTACCTCCACTACAAGGGAAAACACCCCTTATACAACTTAGGGAATCCCATAGCATGGGTAGGTTAGAATGCCACTGAGTTAACCTCTACTAGGTAACCAAAGTAAGGAGAAACACCAAGTAAGTTAGAACGCCACCGACCTAGCCTTCTATTAGGCAACTTTAGTAAGAGCAAACACCCCTTATAAAACTAAAGAACTCCTATATTATAGGCAATTTGAAATACCATCAACTTAACTCCCCATAAGATAACCTTAAGAAAGAGAAACACCTAATGCACAACCAAGGAAATGCGACCTAAGCTATTAAATAGCTACTACAATCCTTTCAGAAAAGCAACCTCAGCTCTTTGAAGGAACACTAAAGATAGAATCAAGTAGTGAAGCAACTAAGTACTAGCAAACAAGTGCTAAGTATTAAGCCAAACAGTAGCAAGCTATAAATACGAGAACCATAAACAAGTATAAGTGGCAACACAAGAAAAGATTTTCATCCAATCTTTTCTAAAACTTTACAATGAAAGGAGGTTAGCATACTAGCCCATTACAAGAATTCTCCTTGTATGGAATCTAATGAGTTCAACAAAAGAAAAAAAGAAGAAGAAGGGGACTTAGATAGTCACGTAGGATTAGCTAGCTCCAATAGTCTAGAAAAGTCCAATGCTTCGATTCATTTGGAGGGTTGATCCATTTGACTTAATGGGTAATGAGCTATAAATGAAGGAGGAGGAGTTTGTTGGCTCTAGTCGATAGGAGGGCCAGCCTAACCCTAATCCTTCTTTTAAGTACCTTTAGAGGTAACCCTTGTTGAGCTGCCAAGGCTAAAGTAGATGGAGGAACGTCTTATACAACACTAGCAGTAGAAGGGGCACTTTGAACAAACTTGAGCTACCCTCTCCTCCTTATACATAGGTTCATCTAGGAAGTCTAGAAAACTTAGGTCGAGGCTGAAGTGATGGTTAGACATATCTTTTTGAAGGTCTTGGCCATACTTAATGGTGATTTCCTCACACTCCTCAATCCACCACTATGTAGTGAAGAACTTCTCTGTAGCTTTCTCCTTAACAGCAATGCTAATGACCTCCCCACTTTCCAGGCTAGAGTTGATCTCTTTCATCTCCTTAGCCCCCTTATAAAGTTCTTGGATCTTCTACTCCATCTCAACTTTTTAACCGAACAACTTCAGTGAATATTTTTTAGCAGTCTCACACTAATGTACCTTTATTACCAGCTTAGTCTGCATCTTGGAAACCAATGCGGTCAACTCAGTGTTGCATCGGTTGAGCTCTTCCTTAGCCTTCTTCTAATCCTCCAACTTGTTGGAGAGTTTAACCTTAGACTTCTACTCTTCGTCCAGTTGAATCCTGAGTTTGTCAGCCTTCTTAGCAGCTTTCTCCGTAAACTCCCCTCTATGCCTCGCATCTTGTAGATTTCCCTTCAGTACGGTCATTTGCATATAAGAACGATAGAAACGACGGTTAGCCTTACTAAACTTGTCATTAAAATTGTTAGAAGAGGACTCTACATCCTTAGAGCCCTTCTATGTACTAAACATCTCTTGGTAAAGACCCTTTACCTCGTTGAGTAACGTATTGTAGTGCATGAGCCAAAGCAGTAGTTGACAATGGTACTCCATAATACCCGACTTGTAGTAAGTTATAAGGAAAATACAAAAACATATTGTTAGGAAAAGCAGCTCAAAGGAACAAAAGCTTACTTGTTGAATAAAGGAACTTAGATGGCCTTCGATTTCAAGAGGTAAGTATACCTAGGTCTTTTACATCTCTTCTAAGGTAGCTCAGTCACTAGGGGTGCAAGACCCTATTAAGGCCTAAAGGTTGAGCTCTTAGTGGTGTAGTGTTAAGTTGTTACCTTAGATGTCCCACTTTGGCTTAAGGATCTTTCCCCTTAACTGCCTGAGTTGTGACCTGTTGCCCTTTAAGCGCAACTCGTTACTCTTCAACTCATACAATACATCCATAAGTGAGTCTAATACTATTCCTAAGCACTGGAATTTGTTTGTCATCTCGTCAAAGGCCTCTTTAGTTTCATCAGCACACTGATATGGGTGACCAGAGGGCTAATCGTAGACATAGGTCCTATTGATGGGATCCTTCACCTTGGCCTTCTTTGGCTTGGGTGCCTTCAGTCCCTTAGTATCAAAGGCCTTCTCTTTTAACCGACTAGCTCCTCTGTAAGGCTGGCCTCAGCCTCCTTCCCTTTATCTCTTGAAGGGGGAAAGGGCATCACTACATTCGGCTCATCAATGCTGATAGCATCATCCCCTATATTAATGGGCTCACTAGTAGAGGTAGATTCAATAGTGGGAGAGACTATGCTTAAAGGCTTGGCAACTGCCAACTTTAAGGGAGTACCATGAACAAAAACTCCTTGAGGTAGGGCAGGTAGCTCCGACCTACTAGTCTCACCCACCCCTAATGTAGCTTTTACAACCTTGTCCTTGGCTCGATAGCATTCTTATTTATCTTTACCTTAGCTAAGCATTACCTTAAGAGCTCCGACTTGGTTAGTCGGGCTAACTCTATTAATCTGGCCATACTTTAGCTTTGCAAAAAAAGATAAAGACAAAAAAAAAAAGCAAATGTAAGTATAACTCATATGACCTAAAATACTTATAAGCTCTATCATGACCAGCACTAGCAAGGAGGACTTGCCATTCCACAAAAAGATGTTAGATGAAGTGTAGTTTCAAGCAAGCTTACACTAGCATGGTAGAGGGGGTAGTTTATACTGAAGATATACCCATACCTTCCAATTAATTCTTTACTACAGCTTTCTTCATGTTGGAGAAGAGCTTAGAGATTAGATACTTCTCCACTATCTCCTTGGCATTGATTGGCCAACCATGCCTTAGTGCCATGAAAGCTTCTACCTCTTATATGGCCTTGGAATCACTAGGGTTAAGCTTCTTCTAACCACCAATTTAGATTGATTGGGTTCACCACATCCAAAAGTTAGCCTGCTTAGGTAGCTCTACCATAAGGAACTTGTCTTGCCAATTCTTTATGGACGTGTCCAGTCCTAAGAACAACTTCCTCCCAGAGTAGGTCTTACGGTACATCTACCCATTCAAATGCTTCCATAGAAAGAAGTAATTGAACACCTCAGGGGTAGCCCATACCACCAAGTATTCACACAACGTTTAGAACACTTTCAATATCCTTCACCCATTGGGAGGGATTTGTATTAGATAGCACCTGCAATAATCAAAGAGTTATTTCTTGAACTCCATGAAGGGGAGGCACATCCCATACTCTAGACACTTTTTTATGTACTACGAAGTACCTTCCTTACAATAAGGGTACCTTTCCTCTATTTGTTGTGAATGTACCAACGAAACCCGATGTTGGCCTAACCATTAAGTTGGTCAGGACATGGTTTACTATAGTTGATTTTCTCTTGGTCTACTGACTACTAAGACCTTTGTTTGTCCCATGCTAGTTGAATAAGTCTATGAACATTGGTAACTGGTTATCAGGACAAACATCCCTGGGGATGGTCCTAATTAGCTTTGCCCTATTAAGCTCCTCTATTGCCTTCCTTAACCTCTCATTTAGTTGTGCTAGTATGGATGAAACTTCTTCATCCTCTCTCTTGAAGGGAGTATAGCTCCCGATTGCCTTAGAGTCTAAACTTATTAAGTTATACCTAGACTCATCAGAAGGCATTTCACTTATGTTTGCTCTATTGTTAGTTAACATCTTGATGCAAAAAGGTGAAAATTTAAAGAAAGTTGAGAACTTAGCTAATCAAAAAGACTAAAAACTCGAAGGATTAGAGTGTTTATGCTAAGTAAGAATAAGCACAAATGGAGAAAGTTTTCAAACGGTGCCCTTAAAGGATATATAGGCAAAAAATGTATGGAAGCACATTTGCTATTATGGGGATCTGCACATGTGCAATCCCCTTGATGTAACATGATGAAGACACCTAGCAATGGTTTCAATCAAATAATTGCATTGAAAAGAGAAAACCTTTGCAAGCGAATGTAAGACTGTAAAACCATGGCACCTATTTTGTTACATTAAACATACCTTTGGAACGTACACTAAGACGAGAATTTCAAAAGGCTAGCTTTCTTGAGAAGCCTAGCTGAGGCCCCTTTAGCTTTCACATCTACGACAAAACTTCCCCAACATTATAGTTCAATATAAATAAGTTAGCCTTACTTAGCTCTACCACTACTAGCTCGACCTTACCTACCTTGAACACTTAATACCTCTATATACTCAACTCCTCTACTTAGTACTTTTTATAACTTAAAGAGTTTAACCTTTTCGTTCTCCACCTTAACATTTAAACACCCTGCTCATCCTAATGGGCATCCAACTTAGATAACCCCATCTAGCTTGGGACTTTAGTGCCTAGCTCAGCCCATGTGTATTCACCTCGGATTGCCTCATCTAACTCTACCCCATACATGTTCAACTTGGATCCCCCATTGGGCATTACCCCTAATCTGACTCGTGCTAGGTTAAGTTAGTTACTCCTCTAAAGACACTTGTATGGCAATTCCTCATATAGACCACTAAGTTGTCATGACTACTCTAGGTCTAACTCGGCTAGGTATCTAAGGAACCCATCCATCTTCTCTCTTTACCTCTGCATTAGTAATGAGACTACTCGTCTGGGGAGGGGGCAAGTGTTAATAGGATATTTTAGGCTTAAGCCTCTTAGGTCTATGCCAACTTACCTATGTTCATGACTCAGTTTCTCTTGGCTTAGATTTGGCTTCCATGTCCACTTAGCCTACCTTAGCCTAAGACCATTGAATGGCTTGCCTGCCCATCTACTATAATCTACAATAGCTAAAAGACAAGGGATAAAGCTCGAAGAGCAAGAGAACAACCATCTCCCATGATCTTGGTCCACATTAGACTACATGAGCCTATTATCCACAACATGAGAATGTACTACTTTTGCATTAACAGTTCCTCAACTTCTAGCTACTCTCCTCCATAAATATTAACTTATCGCCCAACGGTAAACTACTTGACACTTTATACACTCGATTCTCTCTAAGCTCTTGCATCCTTATACTCTTTACTTACACTCAACTAACTTAAGCATCGGAGTAATTATGCTGGAGAATACCCCAACACCCCTTACTTTTTTCTTGTTTTGCAAGCTCACTCTAAAGCCTAAAGCCTAATTCCTTATGAATTTCTATCGACCAAATTCTAGAGATAAAAATAATGATTAAAAAATATATATTTATGGTAGGCCATTTCAATAGTAGCTTATCCTATTATAGACCAGCAATACTAGAAATTCTTTAATCTAAATAAGATCTTCATATATATCTTATTTAATTGTATATCTTAATTTGCTTGTTATAAACACAAAAAATTTCCCCCTTTATTTGTTTTTTTTATTTTATTTTTATTATTTTTCTTTCTTTTCTTAATAGGCCCTAAATTAGAAAAAAATTCAAAAAATAGGGAATTAAAAGAAAACCCAAAAAATTAAGAAATTTAGAAAAAAATAAGGATCATGGAAAAATACAAAAATTATAAAAACTAAGGAAAAGCACAAAAAATAAGAAAATTTTAGAAAGAAACCCTAAAAAGATAAAAAGTTAGATAATGAAGTTTCAAAATTTAGAAATTTGAAAAATTACAAAAAATTATGTATAATTTAAGATCAAGTAAAAGATTTTAGAAAATAATATATTGTTAGGACAGTTATTTTTTTTTAATTTTAATTTCAGTTTAGAAGTTAAGCCGTTGAACGTGGGCTTAGATTTAAATTTAGCCCAAGCTGATCGAGTCCATATGTGCAATTTGATTACATATATGGACAAAGCATAAGCCAACGGTCTACCGGTTAAGTATATGGACATAGCAACAGGTTTGAGTATGAGGTCTTGGGTTCAAAATTTTGCAAAGGTAGGGAGGTCTTTTTCTTTTTTCTTTTTTAGCTAACACATTACTATGTGTTAGGATCTAGTTGTGTCATGTGTCCTGATACGTAGCATCATTGGATTGGATGATCTAGCTGACATGGTGCCATGTGGCATGCCACATCAACTGCTACGTGTCACGTGATGACACGTGGTAGGTCAGGGTTTGTCGAGTTGGCTGACGTGATGCCATATCAGCACTTTCCCTTTCTTTCCCTTAGTTTTCCCCATTTTCTCTTGATTTTCCTCCTTTTTCCTTCTCAAGAACAGCCCATCCCCTCTACTTTAAATTCAATTTTTGCACAAATTCCACACACAGGCACATAGTTTCTTGCATCAATCTCGCATTAAACATGGTGTGCTTCAAATTGGTATTAAGAACAAGTCTAGATTCAGTCAAAAGTACATTCAAATCAGCTTTCAAAAATAAAAAAAAAAAAAAACTGAATTTTTGTGCATTTGCATTCAAATCCAACTTTGAGTTTCCTTAGTTTCTGGGTGAAATTCAAGTATAAATAAGGGCTTAAGGATGTCAATGAAGACACACAACCATTCCCAAGCTTTGGATTCAACTCCTAAGCTTTCTCTCTCTCTCTTGCCATTCTCTTTCTCTCTCTTTGGGTTCCTCTCTCTAGCTAAACTTGAGCTTTACCACCACTACAATCGCAACCCCTACTTCGTCAGCTCCCTAACCCAACCTCTCTCAACCTCCACCGTGCCCCTTAGCAGTACCACCAGCAATCATCACCCAAACCCTCACTATTACCACCACGACTCACTCGAACCACCATTCCCAACTACCCTAAGCTTAAGTTGACCCCATGATTGAGCTCGTCTGGTTTCCCAACCCCAAAATCGATCACCCACTCATCTCCAGCAACCTCCAAGCAATGAGAAGCTCTACCATTGCTGACCACTACCAAACCACCATCCTAAGCTACAGCATTGGACTTACCCCCATTTTCTCCAATCAGAAACACATGAATCAACGTTCATCCACCAAAAATTCCCCTCGAATTGCCTTGAATTGCACCATCAAGCTATTGCTGCTGTTGAAGTCGGTAGAGCTCGACCCGAATCCACGATCCTGATCCGACGACTCATAGTCAACCCAAGATTCGACCTGGGAACTGTATCCAATGCGACCTACGTTCCATTTCTGGTATGAGTCTTGCTTTTCTTTTTCTTTTTTTCTATTTTTTTAATTTTGTATTATTATTATTATTATTATTATTATTATTATTATTATTATTATTATTATTATTATTATTATTATTATTATTATTTTGTTTATTATTTCATCCATGTAAAATGTAGATGTAAAAATAAATAAAAGAAAGAAAAGAAAAAGAAGAAAGGAAAAAGAAGAAGAAGAAAAGAGTAATTTTGTTTTGTTTTATTTTATTTTTACTAGTTTAATAAAAATAGATAAAATATAATAAGTAGTAAATAAATAAGTTGACATAATGAAATCAAAATAAAATGGGTAGGATGGTACATAAAATTATTTTGTCACTTAGAAAAAATTGATTTTCCAAAAATGAAATAAATATAAATCAACCATTTTTCAAATTAAGATAGTTTAAAATTTCGAAAACAATAAATTTCAATTTAGGACCTTTTTAGAAATTTTCTTAAATAAACCAAAATTGAGTAAAATGTAACCTCGATTATTTTTTTTAATTAAAACAAAATTACCTGCTAAAGTTTTCATAAAAAGAACTACATACGTCTAATCCTAACTAGCGGGTACGTAAACACCTACGGGGACGACGCTAGAAATTAAAAAAGAAAAACTAATTTTTCCTTCTTCTTTTTTAGTTTAGATTATTTCATTTGTCCAATTAGAATAATTAAATTGAATTCCATCTTATAAAATAAAAAGTAATTTTTAAAGATTAAAGTTAATTTTAGAAAGTCCATGGTACCTGTAAGGGTTTAAAAGCCCTAAACCCTAGAGTTAGATTCTCTGGTTTTTAAAAAATGATTTTTATAACTTTTTTTTTTCCAAATTGATAAACCGGTAGCTAAGTTATAATCAATCGACCTAATTAGTTATAACTTAACCCTTTTCCCAATTCCGGTTGGGTGGCGACTCTAAATCTTTTCAAGTTAAAAAAATAGTTTTCTTTAAACCCTAGTTGAAGGCTACTATTAAACAGGTAAGGGTTTAATACTTATCGATTTAAAGAAGACCTAATTTTATAAAAAAAAAAAAAACCAAGAGGATGAAAAATCAGGCTCAATACTTGTGATTTGCTTTTAAAAGGTGCAATTGATGCATATTTTTCTATTTTACAAGGCTAAATCAAATTAATATAAAACACTTTAAAACTATAGGATTTTACTTTTAAGTATTTGCAAGATAAGAAAATGTTTTAAGTTCAAGGTGGAGTTGAAAGAAGACAAATGATAAAAAATTAATTCTTAGGATGTGGAGCTTAGAAAAAGGTTATTTGCTTAATAGATATACCTTATATTTATTTACATATAAATTGAAATTTTACTTTTCAAAGTCATTCAGATTCTCCTACTATATGCAATACAAATATTTTTTTATATCTATTTACGGAATATATATATATATGTATATATCAAGAATTATAAATGTTAGAGTTTTTAAAGTTACAGTAGTTTAGATTGATATTAAAAATTAGACTTTGTTCTTTTTCAATATTTTTTATTTTAATGAGTACAATGAAAGAGAAGGATTCAAATCTACACAATTCCTATGAGTGTAAATAAAAAAAATGATGTAGAAAGTAAAATGAAGATATTCCTATAAAAGTTGAAATTTTATATATATATATTTTCCCAATGCAATTCCATTCTATAGCACACCGCACCTTTTAGAAGGTTTACGGTGCCAAAGAGAACCACATCACAACACAAAACTGGATTTTACGGTTTGATCTCCTATTTGAAATGTTGACAAGTTTAATCAATTGATTTTCTGAGATAAGAGATTTGAGAAATATGTTTTACATTGAATCCCATATATTGTGTGCGCGTGACTGCCCATAATACGTACATATAAATGTTTCATCTATGAAATTTACGTACGTGCAAACAAAATATAGATATTCCTCATTAGAAATCTAGTGAGGACGCTTATAATAGTGAAATTACGAGCCACTTTCTGTGTTTGACAAAATATAGGTATCATTAAATCGTGTGGCACATGAATGATTAGCCAGAATCCTTTAGCCTAGTGGCTAGAAGATTTTCTAGCGACGTGCACATGGAGACAAAAGTGGGAAAATTGGGAGATCCCTCGGACGATGTTAAATTTCCGGGGTAATATATTATTTTAAGTTTTCATACATTGACTAATGGAAAGATGAAAGCGGATGTTCTATGCGAAAGTAAAGTTAGTACATGTGTAGGCAAAATATGTTACTATAATGGCAGCCAATTCCCAAAAAGTAAGATTCATCAAATCATATAATTGATGCACCATCGACCGATAGCAAACTTTATTAGTCACGAACTATTTGACCTTACCACCTAGAATTTTGAAGTGAGTGTCTTTGTTTTTTTTTTTTTTTTTTATAATTATGCTTCCTTTCATATTTGCGTTAATCACAAGCTGTTACATAAAATATGAATATATAATACATATTTTACTTTATATTTTTATTCGTACATAACAACACAAGTGACCAAAGAGCAAATATAAAAGGAGATACTTTTTAGAGAGAGAGGAGGGAAAAAAAATAGAGAGAGAGAAATTTTGTTCCTTAAAATCGAGGAAAAAAGAAAAAAAAATTACAAAAATACAGCTTCTCGAAAAATAATCCTAGATGTATTGTACTTAAAATCGTCTCTTTAAGAGAGGATTTAAACTTATACTAAAATTGTCTCTTGAATAAGCGATTTTAACTCTAAAGAGAAAGTATCTTTTTAAGAGGCGATTTTAGTATAAGTTCAATTTGCCTCTTAAGGAGGCAATTTCAATACATCCATAAACTCCATTTTTATCTATTCCTCCACTTTAAAATTAGTTGAGCTTATATGCGATTGTAATCACCTTAAATTTAGTCGAGCCCATACACGATTTTAGTTGAAAATGTATTTAAAATGCAAGGTTCTATAGATAGTTATTTTTTTAATCAATCAATTGAATTATATTCGGTTATTTATTAGTAAGATGTTCAATTTTGTCCTCTTTCATAGTACACAGATATGAATTTTGAATCGACATCGAAATATTTTATTAACTTGAAATTATGAAGACATGAAACCTTTGTAGGAAATGTAATTATACTGTCAAAATAGGTAAATAGTATTTCGAAAATAAGGAAAGTAAATCAAAAGTGAAATTTTGAAAGCTAATGATGTTGATGTTGTTATTGAGCTAATGGTCAAAATCTTGGGGTTTTGCATTGTCTTGAGGCTCATCCTAGGGTTTTACATTATCCTGGGACTCAACCTTTTGAGACACATCCAATTGGGTGATTTGTTTACCATCCTGACTATAAGTACTTGAAAACAATGCATGCATGGGGACTGCAGAAGGGTACATTTGCATGACCCCCTTGTCCATGTCGAATTGAGGATCTTTAACCTACCTCCTCGATGGTGCAAGGGGGGTATAGACGTAACTAGTAGAGGTCTCTCCCACGACAAGAGTATGTTACATAGGATCTTTAAAGCCCTCCTCGATGAATAACATGTGGAACTCAAATCCAAGCAATCTAATAGATATTAGTGAGAAGAAGTATAGGAGAGAAGCATCATCACAAATATGCATACCAGATTGTCTATGTCCTCGGCCTCTAACTTGATGATGACAATGTCCCTTACTACCCCTTTCTCTTAATGACTCGTCCGGTGGGAGTCATCTTTATCGACATTAGGATTGGGTGTAGTTGGGTCATTTAGGTAGATCCAAGTAATCCCTTAGATGAGGTCATCTACTTGATGTTGCTAAGATATTATATTCTCATATGACATGTGTGGCATTCTATGTATGAAGTCTGCTTGCATTCTAAACGCAAATAAATAGAGAAACAAAAGTATAATTGAAAAAGAAACTTTACATACCATATACATCTAAGAAGCCTTAGACCGGCCGATGTATCTATGGATAACTTACTAGTACTTGAGGATGTAGTTAAGATGTATACTAGGTAGTGATTGGACTTAAACTATTTGATTTTGGTGATCCTCCTATTATGCTATCTAATCTGCATGATGGGTCGCCTAATTTATCTTTATCCTACCCCGTAGGTCAATATCTTGTAGTGTTTGTCCGATATCAAGGTGGGTGAGATCTCCTGCATCCCATCAAACTGTCAAGCCACACAATTGGGATAGTATATCTCCATGATGTGGAAGTATATAAGTGGTATACCCGCTAGCCATACATCACTCCTATAAGAACAATAATTGGGGAGTCCAGCAAAATCATCATAGTTATATGAAATCTAAACAACCTGAATTGGTGATAAAAAATGATGATGAAAAAAAGTAACAGTTACTGACTGAATAAGGAGTGCTTTTGGTAAATATGCATCTGCTCTGGATGCTGGCAATCGAATGCATCTTTGTACTGTCCAACCACATGGATGGGCAGCTCAATTACGTCGAACATTGCCTCCTATTGACTTATAAGTGGTCAACCATTGACAACTATTGTAATCCAACGATGTAAAGAGGTGATGTGTAGGAAATGCTTCCATGCCCATACATGTAGAATTACTAATGGACCACTAATCTCTTTTGCATCTACCCTAAAAACTAGGCAAAACTGGTAGTATAGCCATGCCAAGTAAGCCGCTCTTCACTTGTATCGCTTGGCCATGGTGAGGTCTAATAGGAGAGGGAGGAAGATAAAGTGGATGACATTGTTAAACTTGTTTGAAAACAGCATACCCTTGGTTAACTACATGGTATGTGCCCTCATGAAGCCTTAGACTATTTCGTCATTCATATGAAAAGGCAAATCAGTGAAATTGTCCTTCAACTGGGACAACTTCAATTTGGTACCATTTAGGACACTCTTTGGTAGGCGAATCCCTACGGTCCAGCCAATAGATGCCGTCACTTCAGTACCCAATATGTACAGTGCAATCCATGCTCGTTTTTCCCATAACAACTATAGCGTATAAGTACAGAATTTTGTAAGTTTATCACTTATTATGAGTATACATTATGGTCTTAAGGGAGATCGTATGGCTGTTCTCTCCTTTTTTCTTGTGCACTGTTAGTCTTGGCACCATTATGACTATAAAGATCTGCTCATTGTAGTAAAAAATCATGACTTGATGACCGCTGACCACTTTGCATCACATGTCAAACTTCTCTTTGTAGATTTGGTCAAAACTTTGCAATGCCCATATGCTCCGCTAACTTGATCTTATGCTTATTGAAGTAGTCATTACAGCTGTAAAAAGTTTTCTTAAGTAGTGTTATGACAGGTAAGTTCCTAGCATCATGAAAAGCACTGCTATAACTTTCTGCAATATTGGTTGTCCCATGACCTAATCGAGCTCTGTCATCGCATATTAGCATCGACATTTTAAGATGTGGACTTCTAAAGTAAGCTTCAATATGGGGGCTCATAGTCTTGGTCTTATCATAGTAGGTGTGAAACTTTCGAGGCTATAACTGGTAAGCGGCCTTCTTTATCAACTCTTTGCATTATTTGTTCTTAACCTAAGTATTGAAGTTATTGGTGACATGTCGAATATACCACCACCATGGGCAACACCTTGGCCAGACTGCATTCTCACCCTCTACTACAAATTGGATCTCAGCATGATGATCTAAAATCAAACGTATATTAGTACAATCTTTTATAACAGGCATGAGTATACACGTTAGGAACTAACTCCAGCTATCTTAACATTCCTCATTAACTAGGGCTAAACCAAGTGGGATTATGTGATTCTAACCATTAACTCTAATCATAATTAGTAATTTATGCTTGTACTTCCTATACAGGAATGTTTCATCGATTATAACTATAGGGCTACGATGTATAAATGCCTTAATGCACAGTTTAAATGCTCAAAGACTGTCGAAGAACACATGCCCAGTAATATCACTATCTTGCGATTTCCACTCAACCATAGTATTGGGGTTAGTCTCTCGAATCGTATTTAATAGATGTGAGAACATCACATATGATTCCTCCAACTTACAGTAAACTTGTTTAATCACTTTGCGCTTTGCTTCCCTAATTCTCTTGATGTGTACAGTATAACCATATTGATTACAAATAGTTACTTGTAGGTGTCTTCCCTTAATGCTTGGTGATTCTTGAACATCCTTAAACAGAAAGTAGGATAGTGTGTTTAAGTCCAATTTTGAGTAGTCTTAGCTTGTTCTAGGATTGAGGTATGTATGTAGACCCATGAACTTAGTTATCACAAGGCATCCTATATATTACTTCTTACAAGCTCTAAGTCTCCACCTTTAGCCTTTTCCCAATCAATGCATTTAATAGACCATAACGTTGGTTCAGACTCCTTTACAATGAAGTCATGATGGTTCATAACATAATGTAGCCTCATAGCTATCTATAGATGTTTTTTATTCTTGAATCGCATTCCTATCTTTAATTCATTGCTGAAGCTCCATTCACTACCACTTATACTTTCATTAGATGCCACCAATCCATCCCTTACACTTGCCATGTATAAAGGCATAGGTTCCAACATCCCAACTGTATCCATAGATGTCACTAAACCATGCCTCCAATCATTCGGTTCACATGACTCTTATGCATCTTCCATTTCCTGCAACTAACATTCACTCAATCTAACGTCGGAATTGCAATATGTATCATTGAAATCTTCATCAATGTTGATGAATGTCAGTTCATTCTTCACATTAGTATCTCTACTAGACTCATTGGTGATGAAGACATTAGGTTTACTGAACATGTAATTATTGCTTGGTACGTGACTTGATGCGACTACTAGGGATTTGAATACTAGATGTTAGCTTACAGTCCAACATCATCTTTGTGCCATTTGAAATCATGCTCAGTTGAGAGGGGCTATCAATGGTAGGCTCACTTCATGAATTTCAATATAGATCTCAGTAGAACTAGTAACTCCATTATGTCCTACTGACGAAGCAATTAGCTATTGGACATCATAATCATCGCCGATGAGAATGGCATAGAACATGTCCACGGTCTCACTTACAAGGAGGCATCTATGAATTAGCTCAATTTGGTGAGTTGTCGTGTTAACTCGAAGCCAATTACATATCAATCCAACTATTTGATCATATGTAGACCCAAATGGAACTTTAACTATTGTTCTCAAGCACTTGTCATACCGTACGCATAAGCTCCTTCCACAATATTTCCACCAACATAACAAACTAACCTCATATTATCCATTGTACACCTGTTTGCCACATCAACTACATAAACTTCATCATGCACATGTAAAAATACTACTTTGTGCTAGCATACACACTTTACTTCAGTTCATGAACACATTACCTAATTTGATTTCACTATCATTATCCCTTAATGGCACTAGAATCATCGATTAATTCAACTAAAATAAATAAAGAAGTTACACTACCTCGCAAGCAAATTCATTATCTACACCCCTTAATACTAATTATTTGTACACGTATTACCTAATATACATGTGTACATACAATATAGTACCTACATACATGTACACATAAATTTTACTAAATAATGAACATAATGTTTTGGGAAAAAAATCATAAACACATTAACATCATACAAAAAATAAATCTAGATATGACACGTATATATAATTGACTAGCAAACATATATTTATACAAAAAAATTGCTCAACTTATAGGTAAGGGAGAATAGAAAACTATTATATTCAACTATATATCATAAAATAGACGAAAATACTCACTTGCCTAGAAATTACCAATAGACAATAATGTAACCATCTTGCATCAAGTGAGAATACTATTTCTTCGAGAAACATGTAATTAAAACAAATAAAGTGAGTAAAATAATACCTTTTCCTATATTGATGTCTACAGAGAGAAAGTGATGATTATGCATTGATTGTCTCCTTGTTTTCAAAAAACTTCCCATAATAGAGACCTATACCACACAACTACTCTGATTCCATGATTGTTTCATAAAAAAATGGACCTAGATAGTTGCTTAGAGAGAGAGATAGAGAGAATTTGGAAGATATTGAGGATGTAGAATAAGGGAGAAGAAGGGTCGATGATGTTTAAATTCTCGTAGAAATCACTGTTTCAAGAGGCGATTTTAGTATGGTTAGAAATCGCCTATTCAAGAGGGGATTTTAAGTGGGATATATTTAGGATTATTTTTCCAAATGCTGCATTTTTATTTTTTTCTTTTTTTTTAGCATTTTTTTTTCTTTCCCCTAAAATTAAGATACTAATTTATAGTATATACATTTTCCTCTCTCATAAGAAGAGAGCACCTCTCTCCCTTATCAAGAACACCCTTTCTCCCCTATCCCCCATCACTACAGGTAGGCATGCTCTTTCACCATTATTAGCATAGAAAGCATACCTACAAAAAAAGTGTGGTATTTGGTTAGTTCATATGCCTCAATGTGTCAAAATTTATGTACTTTGCATGCTTGTGCTTTTCAGGTGTTGAGCCCATCGTGCTCGTATGTCTGGGTTTTATGTGCTTGTGCTTTGCATGACCGCCTACGTACCGATAATTAAGCTCCAACTATCATGCCAAAAATGCATTTTTAACATTTTCAAGCATTTGCAATGATTTATGGTTTTAAATATTTTTAATTTTTCGAAGTTCAAACATGTACCTTATGTATTATACTTTTATTACATATTTATATAGTAAATTATGGAGATTATTAATTAATTTAGTAAGTAAATATAATGTAGAAAATAATAATTACGTCTATGAGTATTTTACTTGAAGCATTCTCATTTGTGTAGATATATATACATTGATTATGCTTAAATGTATACATTAAAATAATAAGTAAAAAATATATATACTGAATATATAATTGTATATATGTTTGAATGTGTATGTAGATAGATGTGTATATTAATACATAAAAATATAGATGTATTTATGTACGTATAAATATGTGCATATATAAGTGGAAATATATACATATGTATATATGTCTATGAAAACACATACTATATACATATGTACAAACAATTTTGTACAAATACACATAAAAATATATATGCATGAAATATATAATTTGGAAAAATATACATGTATATATTTATGTATGTATAAACACGTACATATGTACACAGAAATGTATACATACAAATTTGTATAAATAAAAGGAAAGACAAATATGTGAGTACAAATATGTGCACATAGGTATACTCATATTATATATATATATATATATATATGCATGCATAAATGTGTAGATAAAATATGATATATTAAATTTACCAATTTATATTATATGCATTAAAAAGAAAACAATTAACTATTAACAAATCAAGAAGGACTTTCCATTAATAAAAAGTAACTTCATTTATTAAATAGAAGATGAGAAAAAGAAAAGAAAAAAAATAAGAAAGAAAACATAGAAAAAAAAAATCTTAAATTTCGTCAAACGGTGGGACTAGAGAATTTGAAGATTAACTACCACTAGGACTAGGCGGATGGGTGAGGGGCTTGGTATTGAAAGCCTCGTCATTGGTAATATGCTTATTGTTACCACCAACGATATATCTTTTTTAATCTAGCCTCTTGGCAATCCTAACATTCTCACAACTCTACCATTTGAACCTTTATGTTTCTATTACTATCCTAGACATCCTTGACAATAGTCATTGTCGAGCTTGGTTTTTTCCTCCTGATTTTTATAAATTAGTTTTTTTTTTTCTAAATTGATACTGTTTAATACTAACCTTCGACTAAGGTTTAAAGAAAAATAGTATTTTAACTTTAAAAATATTTTTGGAGTTACCACCCAACCAAAGTCGGGAAAAAAAGTTAAGTTATAATTAATTGGGTAGATTTATTATAACTTAGCTACTAGTCATTTGATAAAACTAATTTTTAAAATGGTTAAAAAACCAGACAAACAGGTCTAAGGGTTAGAATTTTTAAACCCTTTACGGGTGCCATTGAGTTTCCAATTTTAAACCTAATCCCTTAAAATCACTTTTCAATAATTATCCTAGAAAAACAAAATTTAATCATTGATTAACGAATTTGAATTATTTAAACTAAAGTGGAAAAATGGTTTTTTCTTTTTTTTTACTATCACCCCGTATATGTCTATGTACTCGCTATTCGGGATTAGATTTAGGTAGTTCTTTTGATGAAAACTTTAGATAGGTTGGTGATTTTTAATTTTGAAAGGGAGTTGAGTTTACATTTTAGTTCAGCTCGGGTTTATTTAAGGAAAATTCTCTATGAAAGGGACCTATACTTGACTTATTATTTTTTAAAAAAAGAAAACTCTATGAAAGGTCCTAATTTCAAAAGGATCCATTTTATTTTTGCTCCTTTTTTTTTTGAAAAATTAGGTTCTCTAAGTGATAAAAGAATTTATTTTATTAATATTTTTAATTTAATTATATATTTTGTTTTCTTATTTTTTATTTTAACTAAAAATAAAATATTAAAGCTTCTTTTCCTCTCTCTTTCTTTTCTTGTTCTTTTTTTTTTCAGTTCTGCCTTTTTTTTTGCCTTTTCCTTATTTACATTTACAATATTTAATTAATAAAAAGAATGAAACAACTAAATGAAAAAAAAAAAAAAACTTGAACAAAAGAGAAAGTGTAAGGCAGATTTCCTAATGGCGCTTGGGTCAGACTTGGGTTGAAGCACGAGTCGGTTTGGATTGGGTTAGGTTAAACTTTAGGTCAGTTCAAACTATGTGTTGGGTTACGCATAAGAGGATCAACAACCACTCAAAGATGCATCTAAGGTGAATCTAAGCACCAATTTGTCTTGGGAATCACGTTTTGATGTGATTCAGATTAGGAAATATAGGATTAAAGAAAAAACTACGGCTTGAAGATGGTGTTTGGGTGATTTTCAATCTTGATTGCCAATGGGCATGGTAGCTTAGCCGTACAGTATGTTGTTGGAACTTGAGAGGGTGTTGGGTTAAGGGTCTTTGGTGATGGTGAAGTTGGCCATAAGATTGGCTTGATCTTAGGTCAGTGGTTCAAGAGTAGGGGATTGTAGCTAGATAGCGAGAGAAAGAGAGGTGGACCAAGTATAGAGAGATTGTAAGAGATGATTGAGCTTATAAGGGCTTGTTAGTGATTCTCTATTGCTTCCCCACCTCAAACGCTTATTTAAGTTGCATTTTATAGTGTTCAAGCTTGGATTAACAATGGAAAGTGGTAATTGTGATTTGAATAACAGTATATGGTTTAAGGCATGATTCACGACTGAAGTACGAATTGTGTTGATTTTGGTCAATTACACATCCTTGAGTTTCACTCTTGCTTAAAATTTTAGATAGAATCTTCGAATTGCATTAAACAAGCTCAATTTGTGTAACAGAAAATGGAAGAAAATCTAGTCTTTGCAAATATTCCACCATTTCTAATTTGCCTTTTGATCCTCTAAACATTCATATTTTGATGTGTTATAGGGTTTGATTCTAAGTAGGCCATATTAACTTCATGATTGCCTTACTGATATGGTGAAATTAAAAAGGAAAGAGTCCTAAAATCAACATGAAAGTCGATTTCCCAGTAAGGAAAAGGAGAGAAAATCTAGGGAAAGAGAAGGAAAGAGAGAGAAAGGGAAAGTTGATGTGGCGTTGACATAGCGCCATGTCAGCTGTGTTAACCTATAAGTAGCTACCACATGTCTTACCATGACACTTGGCAGCTGATGTAGCATAAGGGCAACATGTGTATGCCATGTGGCACTTCACATAAGCATCATCCAATTTAAGGACACTACGTATGAGGACACAGTATACCCCTGATGTGGCAATGCCTAATGTGGCAGTATATCTTTTGAAAAAAAAAATAAAAAGGCTTTTCATACCTTTGTTGAGATTCAAACCTAAGTCCTCTAAGCTATACCTTATGCCATGCTTAAGACTTTTACGATTAGGTTGTTAGTCTATACCTTATTTGTATGTGCAATTAAATTGTACATATGAATAAGGTTAACTTAAGCTAGATTTAAATTTAAGCCTAAGCTCAACGGTCTCTTTTCTATTTTTATTAAAAATTCCATTCTAAAAAAAAAAATTGTTATTTTTTATATTTCCTAAATTTTTTATTTTTTTCTAAATTTTTTTTTTAGTTTTTATTAAATTTTCCATTTTTCTATTTTTCAAATTTTGTTATTTTTTTATTACTTCCTTTAATTTTCTTGATTTTTTGGCCTTCTTAAATTTTTTACTTTATTTGTATCCTTCTACATTTCTTATTTTTTGGGTTTTTTCTTATTTTTATAATTTTTGTATTTTTCCTGATTTAGGATACTTTATCCTATTTTAAATTTTTTTAAAAAAATAAAAAGGAGACAAAAATTAAGTGTCTACAACTGTCCCTCTTTGAGGTGAAGTTTAAGCAAAACTTTGTCACAAAGATAAATGAGAAACTATTTTTGCCCTAAGGGTGGAATTTGTCCTAAGGAATGCCTTAACTAGTTATCCTAGGCTTAGTCTACTAGGGATTTTGGTAAATAGTGAAAAGAGAGAGGAGGCGCTTTAAGAGTTAGCTAAGGGATTAAAAGAGGAATTGAAGCTTAGTCGCCCACTTACGAGCTGATGAATAGGTAAGCGTTCCTTGAGCTGGTAAAGACCCTAAAAAGATGTAAAAAACTTGGTAGTACCCTAATGAGTTGATTATCAAAGGTAAAACGAGTAAAGTACTCCTTAAGCTGGCTAAGACCTTAAAGAAGAACTTAGTTGTACTCTTCTAACTGACTAACCTTGGTGAATAAGCAAAGCACTCCTTGAGTTGGCTAAGATCCTAAACTTGGTTGTGTCCCAATGAGCTAATTAATCAAATCAGACGAAGCACTCCTTGAGTTGGCTAAAACCCTTAAGAGATATTGAAAACTTAGTCATGCCCTAATGAGTTAACTAACTAAGGCGGGTGAAGCACTCCTTGAGCTAGCTAAGACTTTTAAGAGATATTAAAAACTTAGTTGTGTCTTAATGAGTTGACTAACTAAGGTGAGTGAAGAACTCCTTAAGCTGGCTAAGACCTTAAAGAGATGTTGAAAACTTGGTCGTAGCCCTATGAGTTGACTAACCAAGGTAGGAGAAGTGCTCCTTGAGATAACTAAGACCCTAAAGAGATGTTGAAAACTTGGTTGTACCCCTATAAGCTGACTAACAAAGGCAGGTGAAGTTCTCCTTCAGCTAGCTAAGACCCTAAAAGATGTGTATCAAAAGTAAGCGCCTTGTAGGTTGGTTAGAGACTATGGATAAAAGCTTGCTAGAAAATGTGAATGCTGGTTATTATCTAAGCAGGTACAGTCTAAATGCAAATTTCAAAAACCAATGTGCTAACATCATATACTACTTACCTGGTTTTGCTAATAGCACCTAAATTGTCAAACCTTTCCCTAAAAAGTCCTATCAAAACTTACTAACTCATTTTTTTAAGTCAACCTAACTAATATTGGTACAAAGCCTCTATGATTTTGCCGGCATTATAGAGAAGTTATAGAAATTAATCCGATGCAGGTGCCACCAACTATTTCTTCGTGCAATCGAATGGTTATCTTTTCAAAAGTTTTATGAACTAAAACCTTTATTCTCGATTAGTGAATCTCTGCCATGAGGTGATTGCCTATCTACACTTTTTCTATCCCTAAAAAATAAACAATAAAAAATCCTCGTCGAAGGGGATCAATCTGCAATAAAGTATTTAAAAGAGTTTTGTCAATTATCCATGTTGCATATCTAACTTTGTAACCTTTGTCATGTTTTTAGTGTATGGGTTCAATTTAATAGGATAAGGGAGTTAGACCTTTTAGTAGAGTAAGAGGAAAGGGTGATGATTCCAATTTCAATAACTGCCAAATATACCAACTTTACTTATAGGGAATGAAAATTAGACCACAATAACAATCAAAGCGATTGCCATTTTCATGTTCTTTGAATAAAAATTTCCATTGACTTCTTATGGGTAGTACAACTTTACAGTGATAACAATAATAGGGTCTCCTGATTCTAGACCATCCATTAGGGCAAAATTAAGGCCTTTCCTTATGATACTCACTTCACAACGTAAGGGCCTTTGCAATGGGGAGTACATTTTTCTTTGGAGTCTTGTGTATTAGGTAAAGCCTTTCTTAATACCATATCACCCTCTTTGAAGTTCCAAGGTCGTATTCTTTTGTTGAAAGCTTAAGTCATTCTTTATGAGTAACATTGATTATGACAAAGGGATGACAATCTTTTCTCATCAATCAAATTCAACTGCTTGATGCATTTCTTTACCCAATCAGCTTTGTCTAGTTAGGTTTTTTATAGTACTTTAAGAGACGGGATCTCAACTTCTATTGGTAACACCGCCTCAATACCATATTCTAAAGAGTAGGGTGTTACCCCAATCAATTATTTGATGGAAGTTCGATAGGCTATGAGTACGAATGGCAATGTTTCGTGCCAGTCCTTGTATAAAATAGCCATTTTTTCAATTATTCTTTTAAGGTTTTTATTAGCTGCTTCAATGGCTCCATTCATTTGTGGTCGATATAGTGTAGAGTTTCTGTGAATGATCCTGAATTGTCGGCATAACTCTAACATAAGGTTATTGTTGAGATTAGTATCGTTGTCATTGATGATTGTTTCTAAAGCCCCATATCGAGCCATGATATCTCTCTTGATGAACTTAATTATGACCCCTTTAGTAATACTTGAGTATGATGAGGTCTCAATCCATTTGCTAAAGTAATCGTTGGCGATTAGTATAAAGTGATGTCCATTGGATGCTTTTGGAGTAATCGGGCCAATGATATCTATTCCCCACATTAAAAAAGGCCACAGTGCCGAGAGTATGTGTAATTCTTAAGGCGGGGTATTTATCTTATTTGCATAGACTTAGCATAAGTGACAATGCCTAGCCTGTTTGATGCAAATGCTTTCTATTGTTGACCAGTAATACCCTAGCTTCATAATTTTTTTAGCCAACATGTAACTGTTCATGTGAAAGACACATTCTCTTTTGTGTGCTTCTTTCATTAGCATCTCGACCTCCATATCATCCACATACCCCAAAAGTATGCCATCAAAAGATTGCCAGTACAAAGTGGACTTGCTTACTAAAAATTGAGTAGCCAATCTCATGATCATCCTTTTATCCAAAGTATAACAGGTTTTGAATTGTTTGAGCCAATGCATTACTTAGACCAAAGCATAGCAGGTTCTTTCAATTTCTAAATATTTCTATTACCCTATAAAAATTTCTTGCTCAAGTAATATACAACTATTCTTTTCCTTCCTCATCTTTCTAGCCCAACTTATACCCTATGGATTCCAGTAACATTGTTAGGTATAAAAATAAAGGCTTCCCCAGTTTTGAAGCTAACAAAATTGGAGGATTCATGAGGTACTCTTTGTTTGTTGTAAAGGCTTGCTTGCATTCTTCATCCCAATTGATCTTAGTGTTCTTTTTCAACAACTTAAAAAAGGGATGACACTTATTTGTGAGTTAGGATATGAACAGGGTGATGTAGATTAAACGGCTCAACAATCCTTTGATTTCTTTGAGTGTACATGGAGGAGGGCAAGCTAACTATTACTTTGACTTTATCAGGGTCTACTTTGATGCCTTTTTGACTGATTATAAAACCCAATAATTTCCTTGAAGTCACTCTAAAGGTACACTTCTCTAGGTTAAGCTTTAACTAGAATTTTCTTAACCTATTAAACAATCTGCTCAAATTATCCACATGATTTTCTCCTTCGTTAGACTTTGCAATCATATCAACATATACTTTAACTTCTTTGTGCATCATGTTGTGAAAGATTGCAACCATATCTCTTTAATAAGTTGCCTTAGTATTTTTTAGTTCGAAAGGTATTACTATATAGCAAAATGTGCCCCAAGTTATAATAAATGTTGTCTTGGCTTTATCTTCTTCAAACATTTAGATCTGATTGTATCCGAAAAACTCATCTATGAATGAGAAAAGATGGCTTTCGGCTGTATTATTAACCAAGACGTCAATATGGGGTAAGGGGAAATTATCTTTAGGGGTTACTTGGTTTAAGTGTCGAAAATCTACGCATACTCTAACTTTTCCATTCTTCTTCATTATTAGCATAATGTTAGCTACCTACTTAAGATAATCAAATGCTTCGATGAAACTGATCTCCAGTAATTTTCTAAGTTCTTCCTTAATTTTCAACAAGACATCCGATTGGAACCTTCTTAGCTTCTTCTTTTTAGGTTTGATATCCTTTCGTATGGGTAAGCAGTGAACCACGATTGATGGATTTAACCTAGGCATGTCTTCATAAGACCATGTAAGTACATCTTGGTATTCAGATTGTAGTGCGTCATTTCTATCTTTTGTTGTTCTTTGAAATTCCCTCTAATTTTCATTGTTTTGGAGTTATTATTAATCCTAACATTAATTGTTTTAATTGGCTTATCAATGGAAATTTTACTCATTTCATATCCTTACCAGCTTTCTTACATGTTATTGTGGTCTTTGACATCACTCTCGATGACTAACCTAGTAAGGTCGAAAGTGACATCAATATTTTCATCACCTATTTGCATGAGGTATCCATGGCCTTTATTCGAATCATTGGATCTGAGCAAAAAGTATGTAAAGGAAAGAGTGTAAGTGAGGAAGAAGCGAAGAAAAAGAAGACTGATTCTTATTTAGAAGAAATTCTTTTAAGTACAATATTGTAAAACAAAGGTAATTATTATAAAACTCTATAAAATACTAAACCGTGATTCATCCTTTACCCTAGAGAAGACTTATTGCTATTTATAGGGATAGAGAACCAATTATTTAGATGTTGGGACTTATTGGTTAGGCTAGCTATTTTATTCTTGCTGGAAGTGTCTTCTTTAGTAAGCTTTGAATTCTAGATTTTGTTCTAAATGAAAATTTATGATAACGGTGGGAAGGTCATCGGGGTGTAATACAATTTGTCACCTATTTTGCCCCTCACTTGCATATTTTGTAACTCATCTGCTACAGTTGGGATATAACCTAGCCCATAGGTACTAACTTGGCCTTCTTTGAATTTTGGTCTCCCGTCTTTTTCTTACTAAGTAATCATACATACCTCTTCAAATATTTGGAGCCCAAAGTCCTCTTCCTCCTCAGTACCAATGTAGGGTATGGCCGTTTCCTTGTAAATTTCGTAATCTTAGTTATCTAAAATCATTATAACCTAGCTATTTGAGACCAACTTAACCTTTTGATGTAAGCTAGCTTCAAGAAATGACCCTTGCTGAATGTATCTAAGGTTTTCCCAATAATAAGTTGAAGGTCCTTGGGATGTTTAGGACTTGGAATTGAATGTTGAAAGTCTATGGGCCAATATCAATTGGTAAGTCGATCTCCTCTATAATTTCCCTTCTAGACTTGTCAAAAGGCCTAATTGTTGTTGAGCTCAGTTTAATTACATTCACATTGATGCCTAATAGATCCATGGTAGCAAGAGCGCAGACATTTAATGAAGATCTATTGAGGACTCTTATCGTAATAATGTTGTTCACCCTTATTATTATGAAGAGGTGTTTAGTGTGTTGATGACCTTCTTCACCTAGTTCTTGGGTAGAGAAAGAAATCCGATCCATAGTAACGATAGAGTTAGTGATAGACTCTATTCTTTCAGTAGGTATTTCATGAAGGACCTGGACCTCCCTCAGAGTTCTAAACAAAGCTTCTTGATGTAGTTCCGATGCCATCAACAGACTTATAAGAGATATTTGTGCTGGAGTCTTAGCAAGATGATCCATTACTTATACTTACTTGATTTAATCATTTTGGTGAAGGTAGACAATCCTTCTTTACATTCAGCTGATTTGTTGTTGGGGCTCTCCAATGCAGTTTTCTTTTTAAGGTCTTCCTTCAGGTCTTAAATTCTACCAGAGCGAGTAATTCCCCCCATAAGTGAACTTGATTTCCCTTGATTTATTACCTGGTAGTTGAGAGGCACATGAAAGGTGTACCTTCTAGTCTTTGGAGTTTGCTTTTTCTCTTGTTTATAGAATTTATAGACCTTAGGTTCTTAGTTAGAGTCGATCATGTTGATGGCGGGATCTAAGTCATCAAATATCATGTTGATGATAGGCTCATGGTTAAGTAAGGGCTTATTGTTGATGTTTGGAGTAAGAGCCTCCATAAAGTCTAGCTAGACTATACCTTTGTCAATTAAGTCTTAAATTTTATTCCTTAATCTCCAGCACGAATTGGTTAAATGGCTTACCTACCTCAAGTGATATTGACATTTTGCATTGGGATAAAAAAACTTTAGTCTATATTTTTCACTAGGAGGCTCAAAATGGATCAAATTATCTTTTCTCAATTTTTCAAGGACCTCACTGAAGGGAATTGGTATCTTGGTGAACTGTCTTGAAACTTTATTGACTTGTGGCAGACTTCAGAATGGTTACCACATTGATGGAGGATTTATTTTGAAGGAGACTCAGGTATTAGGCTTAGTGTTTAAATTTACCATGCCGACAGTTGCTTCTTTGGCCTTACTAGTAGTAGGCTTTATAGAGGGTGGTATTCTACTCGATAGCTCTTGTAGTTTACTAGAAGCAATGGCATTTTCAATCCGGCATCTTGTGGCCATTACCTCTGTAAAATTGAAGGAGGATTGCCTAATCATACGAGAAAAGTATGGCCTTTTAAGAATATTAATAAAAGATGAAGTTAGCTCCTTCTCGGTCATGGGGTAGATACTTGTGTAGCTAAGGATCTCCACCTCTAGGCATACTCCTTGAATGACTCATTATGCTTTTTTTTTTTTTTTTGTAGGGAGACTGGGTCCATCATGGTTGGTGCCACTTTAAGATTAAATTTGTTTTGCTCATAAAATGCCTTAGCCAGCTTTTCCCATGTGTTCACTTGATTCAAATCCAATTAGGTGTACTAGGTCAAAGCAGGGCTAGTTAGGATGTCCTGAAAAGTTTGGACCATGAGTTGGTCATATTGCACATACTTGCTCATCTTGTGTACATATAGTAGGGTGTGTAGTTTAAGGCATCTAGTTTCATTGTACTTTTTGAAGTTAAGTACTTTAAACGTTTTTAGGAAGCTTCCATAATTATAGGTAGAGAAGTTTGTTATACTAACCTACTCGAAACCATCATACCCTTTAAGCATTTTCATTTTCTCGATGATTTGTTGGGTTAATCACCTCTTAAGCTCTTTTAATCTATCTTAATCAGCTTTAAGCTTTAGATCAAGTGGAAACGAGTAAGTATTTGGCTTGAAAGTTGGGTTAACCTTCGGAGAAACCCCTTCTGTCTCAAAGGATTCAAAAGTTTGGTTGACTTTAGGGTAGGCTTCTTCTACTTCAAGAGGTAGGACTTCAACATTCTTTCCATACTGGGCTTTGGAATTTTCTTCATTTTCCAGAGTTATTGACTTGAGTAAGGCGATGTTGTCAACAATGAAGCTTAGTTGATTTGCAATCTTCCTTACTGTTCATTTTAAAGAGTAAAACGTCAACTTAGTAAGATTAACAACTTCAGGGTTGACACTACTATTGTTGGTGTTGTTATTATTGTTTCCTTGGTTGGCTATTCTGGTTTGTGAGCAAGTTTTGATAGGACTTCTTTGGAAGGTTTGACGCTTGGGAGCTATCTTGGTGACTTGGTTTAAAATCACTTTTCAACAAGTTAACACCTGAATATTTTTCAAATGAAATGAATGAAAAACAAGAATGCGAAAAATGTATTGCATACAAATGTAGAGAAATAGAATCGATGAATAACCATGGTCATTTTTGTTATTTTGTAGCTTTCTAAGTTCCCTTCTACATTATTTGAAAAGAAAATACATTTGTTTCTTAAGAGGGGTATTCCTATCTCTAAATGTTCTTTTGGCACTTGGCAGGTGTTCCCTTTTTCTACTTACTTAGCCTTGCTAGTACTTCCTTCCTCTTTTTTAGGTTGGGCTCTTCCATTTCTTCAAGTTCTTTGAGCCTCTCCTAGGTCATCCTCAATTGATGTTCTAAGGCTTGGGAATGTTGTCTTGATTCCGAAAAGAGTTTCTTTCACATGTCTCGCTCTTCATAGATTATTTCTATACGAGCTTGTACTTGGTCCATGTAGGTCTTGATTTTAGAATCTGGTTCAACCGATGTAGGTTAGATGATTTTTGGTGCTTGATACTAGATCTCCCTTGCTTTATGGAGCAGATCATACAAGTATTCTTTAGTGACCCTATGCTTGTCTACTTCTCCTAGCTACTCACTTAAATCGATGTTTGGGCTAACAGTCCTTGTTTCCCATAACTATTTGATTGCTCAAAGTTTGGACATCTTTTGTGGTAATGGAATCTAAAAGTCCTCATAATTTAAGGTCATGATATCTAGTGAAGGTCTACAAACTATATCTTGGATACCTCTGAAGTGTTTGATCGCATTGTTAGGATAATAGCCTAGGAACAATTTCATCCCAATTAGGGGTATTGCTCAATAATTTTTGTAGACTAGGATTTCCTTTTTGAAGTTAGTCCATCTTTCTATCCATAAGCTATCAGCGACTGGAAAGTTTGCAATACTTTTACCTAGTAGTAAGTTGACTTTCCCTTTAGGAGATGGACCTTATCGACAAAAGAATTGATTAGATTAATATTATGAGCAAATTCTTCTCGGATCACGTCAAGCCCATAGCGCTTCATGTGGCTTACAAACCATACTATCAGTAATGTCATGCTGGTCTTTAGTGTGCCATCATTCTTTTCTTTCAAAATGCTGAGGCTTCTGATTTGTTTTGCAAAAATGGTCGAGACATATGATTTGCCTTCAAGAAAATGGCTCACTAACTCAGTGGCCTTAAAATGGATTAGGAACTTTCTATTAAGGAATAAGAGAGTCCTGAATGTAATTAGGATAAAGGCTTTTATTTTGTTCTATCCCCAGTCTTTGAGATTACCATAGAAGATGCCCCATTGGTTAGATTTAGGCTCAATGGTGAACCAGGCTTTTATGTCTTCCACTTTGATGTAGTACCCATTATAGCTTCTAAAGGCTTTGTTTACTTAAGCTTTTTTTACCCCTAAGAATCTTGAAAAGTCATTCACTAGGTTAAGTTTCAAATTTGGGCTATAAATATTTTCCAAGGAAGGGGCTTGAAGTAATTGGGTATACTCTTTAAGTGTTGGACTAATCAGGTGAGGTTTAATCTCCATTTTTATCCTAGGAAGTGATAGAATGGGCTTGATCTTGCTGATGATGGTCTCTTGTTCCTTTGGATTGAAGTGTTGAAATCATTAGTCCAAGATGGGCTTAGGGATGATGGGCTTACCACTAAACTTTTCCTTAAAGTAGATAGAGTTGGATGAACAGGCCATTTCCTAATCTGATTTACAAAAGAAAAAATATTTTACAAGATCGACCAACCATTATTTACACTAAATAAAACCTATTTACAACAAGTCTATTTTTATAACATTTTTAGAAGGGAAATCAAGAAAACTCCAATTCGTTATATATTTTCACTCTCATCTTACTTGATTATTTGTCAATTTTAGATATTGTGAATGCATAAAGGGTAGGTTCTAGAGGTCCTTAAGCTTGTGCAACCTCACTTGTTAAAGAACACTTTCATTGGTCACATTAAGCTTAGGTGAGGATGGTTTAATCAACTCCGAGTGGTGGTTACATTATAGCACTCGGAGCCTACACAATGGCCCCCCATCCTAGGGTCTTAATACGGTTTAGGTTTGACTGTTTCTACCATACATTTGTGAGAAAATAAATCCCTACCCCTAAATAGTTAAATAAACAAAACTTGCAAAAAAGTTAGTTATGGTACAAATAATAATGAATTAACAAATAAGTAAATAAAATACACTTAGTAAGATGATTTCTAGAAACTAATTTTAATTTTGGAAAGTTAAATGGCTAGCCATCTTGACGGTGCCTAGTGGAGTTGCCAAGTTGTTGAGTCTGGTTTTTTACTCTCAGTTTTTATAAATTTGATTTCTTTAAACCGATCAATATTAAACCTTACCTATTTAATATTGACCATCGACTAGGATTTAAAGAAAACTAAGTTTTTTAACTTTGAAAATATTTTTAGAGTTGCCACTCGACGAAAAAAGTTAAGTTATAACCAATTTGGTGGATTGGTTATAACTTCCTTACTAGTCTTTTGATTAAACCAATTTTTAAAACGGTTTAAAGAATTAGAAAAATGGGTTCAGGGGTTAGAATTTTTAAACCCTTTATGTGTACCATTAACTTTCTAATTTTAAACCTAATCCCTTAAAATCACTTTTCAATAATTATCCTAGAAAAATGAAATTTAATAATTGATTAATGAATTTGAATAATTTAAACTAAAGTGAAAAAATGGTTTTCTTTTTGTTTTTGATTATCGCCCTATAGGTATCTACGTACCTATTATTCGAGATCAGACATACATAGTTCTTTTGATGAAAACTTTAGGTAGGTTGGTGATTTTTAATGTTAAAAGAGAGTTGGGTTTACATTTTAGTTCAATTCTGGTTTATTTAAGGAAAATTATCTATACAAGGGACCTAAACTTGATTGGTTATTTAAAAAAAAAAAAGAAAACTCTATGAAATGTCCTAATTCAAAAGGGTTTACTTTATTTTTGCTCCTATTTTGAAAAATTCAGTTTCTCTAAGTGATAAAATATTTTATTTTATTATTATTATTATTTATTTAATTATATATTTTATGTTCCTTTTTTTTATTTTTGACCAAAAATAAAATATTAAAGCTTCTTTTCCTCTTTTTTTTTTCTTGTTCTTTTGTTTTCTTTTTTTTTGTTCTCCTTTTTCTTCACCTTTTTCCTTATTTACATTTATAGGATTTAATAAATAATTAAAAAAAGAAACAACAAAAAAAAAAATAAAAATAACTTTAACAAAAAGAGGAAGGGTGAGGTAAATTTCCTAATGGTGCTCAAGGTTGGACTTGGGTTGGGGCTCGAGTTGGTTCAAACTGGGTCGGGTCGGACTATGGGTCGAATCACATGTAAGAGGATTAACAACTACTGGAAGACATATCTAGGGTAAAGCCAACCACCAATTTGTCTAGGGAATCAATTTTTCATGTGATTCAAATTGGGAAATATAGGGTTAGGGAAAAGGCCATGGCTTAAAGGCAGTTTTTGGGTGATTTTTAGACTTAACTACCGATGGAAGTGGTAGCTTAGCCATACAATATGTTGATACAACTTAAGAGGATGTTGGGTTAGAGGTCTTTGGTGGTGGTAAAGTTGGCCATAAGGTTGGCTTGAGCTCAGGTTGGTGGTTCAAGAATGGGGGATCGTAGGTAGAGAGAGAGAGGGAGAGAGAGAGAGAGAGAGAGAGGTAGATTAAGTGGAGAGAGATTGTGAGAGATGATCAAGTTTGTGAGTGATTCTCTATTGCTTCCCCCGTGAACACTTATCGAAGTTCGAGTTTGTAGTGTTCGAGCTTGTATTAAGAATGGAAGGCAGTACTTGTGATTTGAGTGAGGGCATACCATTTAGGGCATGATTTGTGATTTGAGTGAGGGCATACCATTTAGGGCATGATTTGTGATTTGGGTACAAATTGTGTTGAATTCTGGTCAATTACAAGTCCTTGAGTTTTGCTCTTACTTAAAATTTCAGATAGAAACTTTGGATTGCTTTAAATAAGCTCAATTTGTACAAAGGAAAATGGAAGAAAAAATGGTCTTTGCAAATTTTACACCATTTTCAATTCACCTTTTGACCTTCTAAATGTTCATATTTGGATGTATTATGGGGTTTGATTCTATATAGGCAATATGAACTTCATGATTGCTTAGTTGATTTAGTGAAATTATAAATGAAGGAGTCTTAAAATCAACATGAAAATAGGCTGCTAGTAAGGAAAAGGAGAGACAATATAGGGAAAGAAAATGAAAGAGAGAGAAAGGGATAATTGAAATGGCCCACGTCAGCTGTGTTAACCTATAAGTAACTACCATACGTGCTACTATGATACGTGACAACCGATGTAGCATAAAGTTGACACATATACGCCACATGTCTTGTCATGTGGTACATCATGTAAGTGTCATCTAATCAAAGGGCGCTACGTTTTTAGATACAGTAGACCCTTGAAATCTGGCAGTACCTGACGTAGCAATGCGTCTTCTAAAAAAATAAAAGGCTTTCCATGCCTTTGTTGAGATTTGAACCCATGTCCTCTAAATTATACCTAATGCCATGCTCAAGAGTTTTACATTAGGTCGTTGGCTTGTATCTTGTTTAAATGTGCAATTAAATTGCACATATGAACAAGGACAGTATAGATTAAATTTAAATCTAAACCTAAACCCAACAATTTCCTCTCTACTTTTATTAAGAATTCTAATCTAAACAAAATTTTTATTATTTTCTATATTTCCTAAATTTTTTATTTTTTCTAAATTTCTCATTTTTTGGCTTTTCTTAAATTTTCCATTTTTTATTTTTATAAATTTCTTTTTTTTTTGCTTCCTTTAATTTTTTTTTTTATTTTTTGGCCTTCTTAAATTTCTACATTTTTAATATTTTTCTAAATTTTTTATTTTTTAGGTTTTTTCTTATTTTTCTAGTTTTTGTATTTTTCCTAATTTAAGACCCTTTATCAGATTCTAAAAATTAAAAAAGAAATAAAAAGGAGGAAAAAAATTGGGTATCTACAGTGATCATTTCACTATATCAATTGAATAAGTCTTCCATTAGTGTAATGTTGGGGTCCCTCTTATTGTTGCTGGCATTGGTGGGAGCTTCCTCCTCTTTATTCAGGATCCCACTTAACATTGTCATAGTAAGCTATATTTAATTTGGGATGTTCCTCTTTTGAGTATTATCCATGCTTGAACCAGTTTCTAATCACTTTATCCTTATAGTAGTGTAACTTCTTTTTCACTAAATCCATTGAAAAAATAGGTTTGTCCTTCTTTACCGCATAATCCCCTAAGCCAAAGCAGTATGACAAAAGTATAATTGCAATTAATTGAATGTAACTAAGGTGACTATCCCATTGTGAAAGTGTCTAAATGAAGCAGAGGGTGACGATGTGGCCAATATTCACTGGTCTCCCCTCCAGTATGCAGTTGAGGATGAAAAGATCCTCCTTAGAGAAAAAATCTCTATTTAAAAGTAACGCAATTGCATAACATATCATGTAGTGGATGCCCCATATACACAGTAGAAGCTCAGGACCTTTAAGATGCCTTAAATGTTGTGATGTAGTCTCACCTAGACACATTGGTTGTTCGAACATGTGTTGTAAAGCTTCTGACATATCTTACTAAACTAGCATGCAAGCACCAAACTCACTTTTGAATAAGTTATTAATATAATTTGGTGTAACACCGATGACTCTACTAAACATATATTTTGTTAAATTTCTAGGATGGTCATTTGTGTCACACTAAGGATATATGTTAGGTTCCTTCTGAACCATGTTGGTAGTGGCATTAGAGTAGAAAATGCATACTAAGTCCGCATAGGTACGATTTTCTAACTCTGCCAATCCTAGAAGATACACTCATTGTAAAGCTTTATGGAATAGGAAAATTTGCTCCAATTCATCAAAATCATAAGATTGCGATGGGAGTACATTACATATATGAAAGCAAGTTCGAAAAGCACTCTTACATAACCTTTATAGGAAAGTACTGGTCTATAAGAGGTGAGGGTGAATCTGAATGAACCCTTGAGCACTTAACCATTTTGCCTTTGGAGTTAAACCTGGCACGAAACGAGGTTGGAAGAGCCTTGCCCTTGCATTATAATAACACAGTGAGAAAGCAACATTTAGGGGCTATGGATGCTTAGAATTATAATGTAAGCACTTTAGAGAAATGGTGTTTGTTGTGACAAATAGCATGGGCATGTTAGGTGCTATTTACAAACACATGTATGCTAGATAAGGGACTAATGTGCCCTTATTGAAGGCAAACGTGGGGAGTAGGGACATTGGCAGCTCATGTCATGACCTTAGAGGGGGTTTAATAGGATTACCTAAAATTTTTATATCATGTGTACATTTATGATACGAAAACCAACTTACAAGTCATAGATTTTAAGACTCTAAACAATTAATCACTAATGTTTTCAATTTTTAATTAATTAACTTACTATAAAATATAAATGACTATAGATATTTGATATTTCACAGTCTACTAGAATCGCAAAAAATCGATATCTCCTACCAAATGCTCAAATAAAGTAAAGCAACTTAATAATTTAAAAGAAATACTATATTATACATAATCTTATCATATAAATATTTTCTACATCAATTGTTTCTATACCAATTATACACATTTCAATATACTTTAACAATAACAAACTTATTTTCAGTTTTTACTCTACTCTTAAGATTTTCCTTGATCCTTACTTAAAGGAACTTGTAGAAGAAATTATCGAGGAATGAGTAAACCATGGCTCAGTGAGTTTTTTTCTCACTATTATTGTTTAAGAAATTTATCAAATATTAGTAGTATACATGCAAGCTATCTACATACGAAATGAATGCAAACAACACATCCATAGGAGTCTAGAACTATGGGAGGTGTAGATTTATATCGTTTATACGTCGATTATCCTCTATACTTAAAGATACGGAGCACCTTACTTTAACTGCATGAGGTTGCTTAGGGGCACTACCCCTCCAAACAACACTCGACTATTTCCCTAGTTGAGAACATCAATCAATATAGGTGGATCCCAACTTAAGCCATCTATTGAACAAATCTAAGGTCCTTCAGGCACATAAAGCGAGTCGTCTCGCTATCAAAATATATCCAAGGCCCTACGGGCACAAATATGCAAGTCCTCTTGCAATTAATTGGAAGCATTATGCTAGCTCTACCTTAATGATAAAAATATCATTTACGGGCACTACAAGGACTCACAAAAATCACACAAAATATATTAAAAATTGGATTTTTTTTCTGAAAAAACATTTCTAATAAATCTACAGAGCTAGCACTCTCTATCAATATACCAATTGAGTCATAGATATGTAACATATATAACTAGTTATTTTAGTTAAATAGTTATATTTACTAATTTAAGAAAGTAATTACACGAATGATAGCATACAAAACAATCACTCATTCAACAAACAAGCAATATCAACCAATAAGTAGCAAATAAATAACAATTTTCTCCTTCACCTGAGTTAACGCCTACTCTCCAATCTTTAGAATTTTCAATTCTTGATAATTGGGTACCTAAAAAATAAATAAATCTATAAGCATTTTGAAAAACTACATTAATTAACTAAATATATATTATTATTTGCCTAATTTCCTACTATAACCAAGTATGGTATAAATATAGTTTAACTTAAATTTTTTACTATTTTTCTCAATTTATCTTAAATTTTCAATCACGCATAACTTGTCATTTTAACTCCAATTTTTATAAACTTATAATCCATCTTTATTGTTTTCAGATGTATTTTTTTTTTATAGGGGGTCCGTTTTAAATGTTATAACTCGTATTTTTCATTATGGTCTAAAAATATTACAAATTTTATTATTTTGACTTAAATAATTATAAATGATTATTTTAAGCTTTTCTATACATATTTATGATTTACTAAATATCTAAACTTTATATTTTGAATTTTTCTTATTTTCTTAGTCTATTTTACCACAATTCACTTATTTTTCTATTTTTAAGAGTTAATACTTATTTAGTTCATTTTTAATATTTTAATAATTTTCTAAGTAATTAATTATTTTATTATTATTATTATTACAAATTTAATTAAATGTTGACGTAGTAGCATAGGAAGGTACCATGTGTCATTTTCGTGAATTTGTGCATACTTTCAATCTTTTTCCTATTTTGTATTTTTACTTAATATGTATATAATTATATTTATTATTATATTATTTCATTAAATTTTGTAAATTAATTATTTTCTTATTGCTTTGAACTCACGACATATATATAGAAACTACCTTACTTTACCTATTAATTTAGTATTATAGTATACTATATATGTATTATTTAAATATACATGTATTTTTATAAATATTATACTATTAACATACATATTTTTATACATATAACTATACTTTATACTTCAATAATATAACCTTAAAGATATTACATATGCTATACATGTATACTTATATATACGATACCTATATATATACTTGTATTTTTATATGTTATACCTATATACATATACGACCATATTTACATATACATATATATATATTGAAAATACTTAATATAGATGCTACCATATATGAATAAATATATATACATATATAGACACGTCTATTTATATATATCTGTATATTGGAAATACATAATATAAATATTATTGTATATGCAAATTTATACATATACCCAAATATTTTTATACCAAGTATTTATAGGATCAAATATAATATGCATGTACAGATGAATATACTTTAGCATCTATATATATATGAACATCTATACATAAGAAAATACAAATCCTACATATATCTCTATTACATGACCTTATAATACATAAAATTCTACTAATTACATGTATGTACAAGAACACATAAAGATAACTAATACAAAATAAATATACTACACTTACTACTTATCTATTTTCCTTAATAACTTGATGAATAATATATGGCAAAGCTCCTTCTTCTTCTTTTTCTTCTTGATGACTTTTTGAAAGAAAAAGAAATAAAAGAAGAAGAAAAAGATAGAGTCTTCACGGTTTGGGAAGGGGAAAAGTATGTGTGGAGTTTGATTTTTGTGTTGAAAAACTATGCATAAAGTAGCAAGAGGAAAAGAAGAAAATAAAATAAAAAACAAGAAACAAAAACAAGGTAAGATAATTACTTGATTTGACAAGAGGGTTAACTAATGTTCTTGTTTTATGCAAGCAATTATCATATGGTGAATTATGCATACACAAGTGGTAACCGAAAAAACAATTCTGGAATTCATGTAGCAAGGAGGAAAATATAAGGAAAAAAAAAGACAAGGGAAAAGGAAAGGGAAAAGAAAGAAAAAAGGAAAAATAAAAATAAAAATATTAGACTTTTCTAAATATAAAAATTATAAATTTATTGATTATGAAATAATATTGAAATTTTATTAATTAAATTGCTATCCATTACATTTATAATATTTAAGAGTTATTTCAACATTTTCGTTAATAATTTTACATGGTTAAGCGTATTGATCGATGATTATATTTGTTTAGGATTTTATTACTATTAGAGTAAATTTATTTATTTTATAAACTTAAAGTTATAGTTTTAAGGTTTTTGTTAAGTTCAAGTTTAAGTTTAATTATAGGTATTTACGCGTACATAGGGTTTAGGTTTTTTCTTTTCTTTTTTTTTTTCTATAAGCGATTAAGGTATCAATCAAAATTTTATGGTTTTTCTCCTTCGTATTATGTTTGAGTTTAAAATTATAATTAGTTTTAAATTTATCGACTCCGTTGAGTAAGGGTAATTACTTATGATATTTGAATCGATTTGTTACCTAAAAAGTTAAATTTGTGAGGTTTACAGTCTAATGTTTAATTTTTTTACTATTAAGTATCAAATGTGCCTACTTTTACCTTCAATGTGGATATATTGATGCCTAACGGTAAAAAAATTTAAACGTTGGGGAGCTAATGTCCCTGCATTTACAACTAACATAGGTATGTTAAATCCCAATGTTCAATTTTTTGAATTTTAGGAAGCCAATGTAGGTATGTTGAGAGGAAATGTGGGTACATTTTCTCCCTATTACTTAAAAAATTGAATGTTGGGTATTGATATCCCAATGTTGAAGTTCGATGTGCTTATGTTCAAAATTCAACAACCAGTAAGAAAGTTAGGTGGGGCCAATGTAGGTATGTCTTAGACTAACGTACCTATGTTGGTTCCTGCCCAAGGGAAAATTAGTTAGGCGAGAATGGCCACCAATTAATTTTTCAAAGGTAAGGACCAACGTAGGCACATTGGTCTAAGACATACCCATATTATAACCACCCAACTTTTTTTTTAAAATGTTCTGATCTCAAAGTGCCCATGTTAGAGATTAAACATAAGCACTTTTACACCAACATAGGCACCATGGATGAAGTTTATAAATACTGCCCATCTGTGCCAAATGCATTTTAGTTGCTCTATATTTCCACCCCATGCTTGTGTTCCTCCAAATGCTCTCTTATTCTTCTAACTCTATGTTTAGCTCTTTAAAACCATATATATTTTCTTGATACAATGGCTAGATGAGGAAATCCATCAGAAAATCCTAATCATAATGAATTCGAGGATTGGATCTTCACTAATTTGTACGATAAATAGTTGTACTTTACGTTTCCCAATTTGAGATTTACCAATTTGATGAATCAGGTGAGAAACTCAATGTCTTCTATACCTATGTCTTCCATAGATATACAGTACCCTTACAAATCCTAATACCAACCCATAGATGTGTAATAAACCTGGAGGACCATACCAATGTGGTTCATATTATTCACAAGATGGTATTACTCATAATATACGACCACCTTTTGTAACTACCAGTAATTTTAGTCAAAGTTAAGTGCATAATAAATATTTCCTTTAAGGTTATTATTAAAATAAGTAGAGCAAAAATGATACCTAATTATCCATTGGCATTTTTGCTAAGGAAAAACTCAAAATCAATCTGTCGATGCTTACATAAAAGCTAGTTCTATTAAACCTATACTTGGATCCTCTGGCAAAAGAAGGAAATGTAGAAAGCATATTACCAAATGTTGGCAATACCTGCTAATCCAACCCGATGGTATGACTACCTATTGCATAACCTATAAGAATACTTTATCCAACAAATCTAAGTTCGGTATAGGTAACCTAAGATGACATCTGGAAATGCATGAGAAGAATGGTATGACACTGGTTAAGATCGATGAGAAACAGGACAGGTCAGCAGTTGGTTTTAGCAACCATGATAATTTTGTTTTGAATAACAAAGAGGCATGGGATAAGCTCATGAAAATGATGGTTGTTATACGTATATCATTCCATATTGCAAGTCATCCTCACTTTGGAAGGTAGGTGATGGAAAATTGATAACCTTGGTATCAACAAGCAATACAAGAGACCTTAAAAAAAAGATATTATCACAATTTATAACAAAATGTGACAAGCTTTAACGAAAGAGTTGACAAGCCTTCTAAGTAAGTACATAACTCGTTTACTTTCATTCACAAAATTAAATTTCATTTTTCTATTTTTATTCATATGTATAACTGTCAAGGCTTTGTCATGCCTTTATGGAGAGTCTCCTTTAAATCTAACATTTGGAGGTTACCAATTATTGCCATCAATGATAATTGCATGTGCGTTATTGTGCATTAGATTGACAATGAGTGACTAGTGCAAAAAAGAATAATAGCAATTATTTTCTTCCTAGATTCCCAGTAAGGCAAGTGATTACCAACAACATCATTGACATTGCCTAATCATACATCATCTAAAGAGTTTTTAGTATCAGTTTTAACAATGCCTCCAATAATATAGCTTTAGTCTGATACTTGAACGCTACGTTCTATCCAATCTACGAAGGCAATGCTAAAGGCATATTTTTCATGTTTTAATGTGCAAATTAGATATAATTATTATTGATTTTGTAGAAATCATTAAGAAATGGTAGTTAATTATTTTTGTCATGACCCTACAGGGGGCCTAGTAGGATTACCTAAAATTTTCACATCATATGTGCACCCATGATTTGAAGATCATCTTGCAAGTCAGAGATTTTAAGATTCTAAACAATTAGTCACTAAAGTTTTCATTTAATTAAATTACGACCACATATATATGACTATAGATATCCGATAAGCCACAGTCCAACAGAACCATAAAGAATCAGTATCCCCTACCAAATAATAAAATTAGGTAGAAAAGTTCCAAAACTCAAACTTACTAAAGTCACAAAATTTAGATATAAAATACAAGAATTCCAATGAACCATATAGTTTGTCCTTAGAGTCTAACTTCTATGCATCTCATCTCGACGTTGACACTCAACCCTTAGTTCTTAACCCATGCCCAATCGTCTAGCAACCTGCAAGAGAAAACTGTTGGGACGTAAGCTACAAGAACTTAGTGAGTTAATTTCCCTTAACCACACAACAATCAAGTCATACAATAATTAGGTTTAACCAAATGAATGCATGGCAAATAGTATGCCAAACAAATACATGTAGGTGACCATGTACTGCATGTAACTTAGATTTAACGCCCTCTAAAGTCATGGTTGGAGATTCATCGGTACAGTTAGATCCGGGTATCATATTAAAACTTATTTCATAACGAAACTCCACGTTTCGTATTTAAAATGTAATGGTACATCCATTACCAGCTTTATCAAAACGAGATCTACATATGATTGTGATTAGGTTTACGCAGCCCTTACTCACCCCTAAATGAAGGCCTCTGGACTCGACCCATAGCCAGGCGGTTGGCGCCTCCAACGCCTAGTCATCCCGTGGGCAAGGGTAAGGTCATATCGCATATGTGCATCGTACGACATCAATAACAATCAATAATCAACCCAAGTATGGCCTCTCGTTACCTCCGTGTAATGTGATTGCCCAGAATTAGTTATGCAATGCATGATTTATGCATGACCAAGTTAACTTTTCTAGTTGAATAAAAGTTAAGTCATATTTAATCAGTGATCATTCCAAGTCACAAACAATCAATCTATTGAATCTACTATGCAACAAACATTATATTATTGAAATTTAAAGTAGATTCATCATCAACAACAATTATCATGCACAAGTATAACCCAACCCCATACACATTCATTTATAATTCGTAATTTATGTTCACTAACTACAAGCACAAACAAGTATGGAATTATAAGGAAAAACTCACTCGGCCATGGTTAGTTTAAGGATCGTAATAGACGGTGGGTAGCTCAGGGTCGATATCGAGATCACCTGAGAATAAGGAAAATTTGTAAGATGGGGAATTTAAAACTAATTAGAGGTATAATGTGTAAGGTTTATTTCACTTAGTTACGTTAAATTGTCAATTCAAGCTTTTTATCGAATCGCGTGTAGCTTTTTCGTTTTAACTCGGATTGTTATGAACTTATGGTCCATTTTGATCATTTTTGAGTGTATTTTCTCATAACGAGATCCATTTTGGATGTTGTGACTCGTAACTTAAATTGTGATATAAAAATATCACAAAAATTATTATTTAAATTTTAAAATTATAAAATATTGATTTTAGCTTTTTCGTAACATATTTATAATTTAATAATCATTTAAATCATACGTTTGTTATTTTTATTGTTTTGGGTATATTTTCCTATTTTTCTCATTGTCTTATTTTTCCTATGTACATGGTTATGCATATATATATATATATTCCAATACTTATAATATAGGTATCATATATACATATATACACTATATATATTACACGTATTATATATGTATATGTATTTATTTAAAACTTACTCTTATATACATATTCATATATTTGTATATATAAATATATATATTCGGCATACATTCATATAAATACATACATATATATATTCGGCATACATACCTATAAATACATATATATATGTTTGGTATATATATGCTTATATAGTATTTATCATAAAATATGTATATTATACATTACATACACAATATACCATATACTATTATATATATATATATATACTTATAAAAATTACCCCACTATATACTATACCACTACACACACATATATATATATATATAATCATATATGTATACTCATATATATATATATATATATATATATATATAAAGGTACAGTACATACACATATATGTATATTATAGTTATGTATTAAAAAAACAAATGCATAATACATACTATATACTTATGTACGTACATGTATACACAACCTAATCTTATATTTACACATATAATTAAATTTGGGTATTCATGTATATAATCATATAATATTAGTGTTATATGTACAAATACCATAAAATACCATAAAAATACTATAATTCTACACATGTATACTATTATATACATATATACTTTCTAAAATAAATCTCTTACCAATTAATTTATATTTTTCTTCTTCTTTTCCTTCCTCTTTTTCTTCCTTCTTTCTCTCTTTTCTTTCTTTCTTTCTTTCTCTCTCTTCTTTTTTCCTCATGGTTTGCCAATGTTGTGTATGTGTTTGTGCAGATTTTTCTTTCTTTTTTTTCCATATTTACATGTTGCTTTTGCTCATGTGATTGTTAGCTTAATTTTTAAGCTAAGTTAACTTTTTATTAATGTAAATAAGGAAAAAGAAAAAGAACATCACGTGGGCAACTGGTTTTGAGTTTTAATTTGCTGATTTTAGTTTATGTTTTGCGTAGGAGATGGGTTGAATTGGAAAGGGAAGAAGAAAAATGAGATAAATTGGAAATAGAAAAGAAGGAAAATGAAAATTATTAACAAATATGTATAATTTTTCGAATCATATAAATTATAACGAGTCTCCTCATAGATTAGTTTTCAAAATTTTGTAAAATTTTATCAATTTAATCGGTACCTGGTATAACTATAATTTTTACTAGTTATTATAGCGATTTCGTTATAATTTCATGTGAATAGGGTATTTAGTCGAAAATTGCAATCGTCTATAATTTTATCACTATTGAGTAATATTTAATTATTTTATAGGTTTATATTTATTATTTTAGGATTTCAAACAAATTCGGGTTCAATTTTGGTTAATGATGTGTAAGTCAGTTTTTAGGGTTTTGATTAATTTTTAAGGTTTTTACTACTTATAAAATATTTATATTTATGATTTATTAAAATTTTTATTTTCCTTGGTTCTAATGACTTATCAAGTCTATAGTATTAGGGTTCAATTCTACTCTTAATTAGCTAAATTTACGGGGTTTACAATTTTCATTTGCACATTTTAGGAATTCGAGGATTCAAAGTGGAAATATGGACGATTTAGAAGAGTTTTACGCAAATGAAGAAGCCTAAAATGAGCCATAACACGAATGGAATTCAATACAGTTGGCTTATTAACCTGCTTACACTTACTCCAATAGCCTTTGGAGTCTACGCCGCTAGCCTTGAAGCTTATACCCATGACCTATCAGTTGGCCTTCATGAAAAAGAAGCCTTATGTGAGCCAACCCTAATTTTTCTTATTAATAGCCTTATGTTTTACCGTTTGAGACATTTTTTCGAGACATACACATACTTTCCTTAAACTTAGAGAATCGTAGAACAGTCATTAAATAGTTCTTGAAGAATTCGTTCGTAGAATCGCTTGGATCACTTAGAAGATTTTGCTTTTACTGTAGAGACCAAGTTTTGGAGTTGCAATTGAAGTTTATTTTTTCTAATTACAGAATTAGTGACATCTATTTTAATTATATTTATGCAATTTTGTGAACTATTCATGCTTTCAATTATGAATTTCCTTGCAATTTCAATTAGTAGTTGTGCTTTCGTTTCAAATTCCATGGTTGGCTAAATTTATTTATAGGAATTGATGAAACCTTAGATAGCTAAGACAATGACTGTGTTTGTGTTATAGGATTAATAGATATATAGATGATTCATTATTGCAATTTCTATGATTTCAATTATAGTTGTTTAATGGATTATAATTGTTAGAAACCTTAGTGATGCGGGAGTTGATATAAGGTTTTGTTAGAAATTCTTAGTTAATTTGATTAATTATTGTAGAAGTAGTGTTAATTGAATTAATTAGAAATCATCTAGTGATTAATGCGATGTTTGGTGATTGATTATTCACTAAGACATTAGTAATAATTGATTTAGGACATTAGAAAATCATAGTATTGGAAGATATATGATTGTCATTTAGAGTCCACTGTTAATTGGAGATGTGGGAGCTGAATGATTAATTAGAGGTTTAAGTCTTTAAGTTTTAAGGCATAATAATTTCACTTGAATGACCATATAGCTATTAATCTATATAACATAATAACAATTTGATTTGCATAATCTAGGGCGAATTTTGTTTTCCTACAATTCTCAATTGATTGCTTAGTTTTGGAAATTTTATAGTTATTTTCTTTTTGATAGCTTTAGTATGATTATTAGATTAATTAATTTATTTTTGATTGCCTGAATATCAATAAGAACTATCATAGGTTTAGTAATACTACAATCCTCGAGGGATCGATAACCTTACTTGCTTTATATTACTTGATTCTAACCTAGTATAGTTCCTGGAGTATTCGCAATATATATATAGTTTAAGCGAATCAAGCAACTTCTACTTCTGATGTATCTGCTACGTATTCAACTTATTAGTGACTGTTGGTCTTAAGGGTTGTGGCATAAACCTTCACTTAGCATAGATCCAATCTACAAAAAATGCCATGTGTGCTTCTAAGAAAAAGCTCATAAAGTTGTTATAGATTTGTACGACTAATAGGGACAATGGAGATCGGTAACTTCTACCTTTAGCCTATACAGCGATGTAGAATTTGACTTACAAGATGCATTCACAAGCATATGAGTTGAGGGTTGGTCTATCGACATTCTACAACTATTTCATCATTAATAATCTTGACATCACCCTTGATCTAATGACAGAACATGATTCAAAGTTATGCAAGAAGATGAAGGCACTCTTAAAGGCCTTCTTGATGGTTATAAAAAAACTGTTTGACTTGTACTAATTGATAAGTAATCTTGTTCTTCCCAACTTAGTTGACATTTTAGATGTGTTGCAACAACATCAAAGTGTTCCTATCTAGTGTTCTACTATTTGAGGTATGATTCAGAAACTTATGGAATATTTCATAACATTTCTTTTCCTCTTTACATGGTTACTACATTCAATCTACGGTATAAATTTTCTACCACCTGTGGTCTCCTTGAAGTATTCTATTGAAGTGTTAGGGTTTAGAATGCTAAGTATTATGTAGCTATACTAGATTCTGAAGCACAAACCATGCTCAAAACTTTGTACACCTTTTATAGGCAAAGGTTACATCATTCACCCCAATTAGCGCAACCTAGCAGTTATGTACCCAAGAAGTGAAGCAAACATATTGTAAGAAGTAGTAAAGATTTGAGGACCATCTTTGATTCTAGTAGAAAATTTAGGGAGCTACTAGTTTACACTGTACAACAATAGGTGGAAACAAAAGAGAAAGATTACGATGTTTTCTCTTGGTGGTCCAATAAGGCACACATGATGTTGATCCTTTCCTTCGGCTTCAATGGTCCCTTTTAAGTAGGCTTTCAACTTAGGTAGGTGACTCCTTAATCCCCACTACTTTTCGATACATATGGAAACCATTAAAGCTTGCATATGCTTGAATGATTAGGCTGATGCCTAAACACGTGATCAAGGAGATCATCCATATTCCTGGGTTCTTGGCAATAACAATAATATAGGGTCAAGTAGTTTAGATGAAGCATTAAGCATTGTATCGAGTAAGGATAGAGGTGAAGATGATGAGGACAATTACGATTGACTTACCTTCCTATAAGATTTTTGAAAATTTCTTTTCCTTTATATTTTTTTGTAAATATTCTAGTGGCCTAGATTAGAATTTGACTTGCACTATGAAAGTTTGTTAATGATAACGTCGTATAATGTTCTCCTCCAATTTACTTTTCTTGTTGATGGATAATATTATAAAAAAAATCTAATGATATCAAACCTTTTAATATATGAAAAAATAAAAAATAGAGATACATTTGTTAATTAAGAAATAACATTTGAATTCATCAAGTAAATAGTTAAAAAAAAAAGCAATAAGTCATTAAATTATATTACAGATTTACATTTGCTAATTAAGTAATTTGTTAGTAATTTATTTATTCAATAGTTTACCTTTAAGTAAGTAATTTACATAATTTATTAAAAATGTTATGGTCCATTTATTAAAAAACTTATTATTTATTAAATAATTTACTATTTATTAAATATTTTATCATTTATTAAATATTTTATCATTCATTGAATAATTTATCATTTATTGAATAATTTATTACTTATTGAATAATTTATTATTTATTAAAATAACCTATTATTTAGTAAATACCATATTCATTAAAGAATTTATATTATTTACAATAAATAAATGCCCAAATGTGCTACTTGTATGTTTGCGTGCTCGCGCCTAGGTAGCCTAACTAATAATCTTGCCTAGCATGCCTAGCCATCCCGTGCTTATACCTAGCACATACATGCTTATGCTTTTGGATTTTTTTGTATGCCTATGCTTAGGCCACCCAAGCATAAACTCGTACATGCCTAAGCTCATTTACCACCCCTAGGCACAAAACTCTATTATCAAATTTTGTTGACCAAACATAAATTATGCAAATCATCAGATGCTCAATCTCTTTATCTTGGAACATAACGTCAAAACCCTAGATCTGTAATTCATGGCTACCCCTTACAAAATCAAACCTACTCTTTATGCATCAAACACCTATACTGTAAGTAAAAAAAAAAAACCCTAATTCTTACCATAATTGCACTTAGGGTTAACCATAATAAGTAAAACCCAATAGCCCTTCATCTATTATACCCCATGAGAACCTAACACCTTTAACTCATAGTAAGGTTTGAAACTAATGGAATGCACAGGGTTTGCAAAAAGATAAGTCCCTTGCTCTATGCTCTGTATCCTTCTTAGTTTATATTTTGCTGTTCATTTCATCTCGTACCTTTCTTTCTTAAGTTTTCTATTAGTATCTTACTGGTAATGTAGTGTCATTTCGTTAGCTACATTTTGTTATTTCTTTCATTTCATACTTGTTATGTTCATATATTTAGCTATGCTATCTATTTTGTAATTGTTTTGTTTACATTTTGCCATATCCTTTGTTCTTTGTCTATGGAATCTCCTTATTTTGAGTATAATTTGTTAGTAGTGATGAACTAGTAAGTTCATCTATTTAGTTAATCTTAAGTGTCTAAGGCTTTCTTCTTATTTCTTGTAGATGGATATGCCCGACACAGCTACAAATCTTGGTGATGCTAATAATGCCGATGGTGTTCTTCTACTTATATTGGACCTTGATACCCAAATGAATATAACAAGAGATTATAAGACATTCATGGTTTATAAAGTGGTTTTAGAGAAGGTAAAGAATAGAGATACTATCATTTCTATGTTAAAGAAAGGCATGAAGGGGTTATGGGCATTGTGAAATTATGGCCATGAAGGCTAAGATGTATGTACATACTGTTGGTGCAAAGTAACGGCTAATGAAGATAATCAAATATGAGCCATGGGCATCTAAAGGAAAGCTCATTATTGTTAGCATTAGGGAGGCTCATCAAGACATTGAAAATATTGATTTGTAGAAATGCCCAGTCTAGGCTCAAATTCACAACCTGAAATTGGATCAAATGATTGATGGTAGTATGATAAATCTTGGTTCTATTGTAGTTGAGGTATTGGGTACGAACCTATTTTGTTTAAAGGATGAGCCCTTAGAGGCTTCCTGACAATTAAAGTTAATGTTAATTAGTTAGCTTTGATTAAAATCGAAATATAGTTTAGTCAAAACAAGATTAAGAAATATTATATGCATTTCAAATATGAAAAGCTCCTTGACATATGCTTCAAATGTTGGTAGATGGGTCACTCTATTACAAGTTGCAATGTGGAATGTTCTCAACATAATTATGGGTCTTAGCTCAAGGCCAATACAATTAGGCCTTAATTTAAAGCAGATGGTTCCTATAATGCCTTGCTTACCCAATCATCCTTTATAGAGGTGGCATCCACTAAGTCCAATCCTTTCATGAATTTATTGTTAAGAGGTGCTTTATTAACTAAATTAAAGCAAGGTAGTTCGTACAAATAAGATATAATTAAGGTTCATTCAAGAACCTACATCCCCCTATTAAAAGGACTAATCCATCACACTAACATTGAATGACCATCCCCTATAACTGATTCACTACCTATACCCTTACCCTATATTTATATACCCAAATACATATTTGATTACCCATACAAAAACCATCAAATGTTTACATTGTTGAACTTCCTAATTCACCCTCTCTAACCCCACAATCATCCCCTTTGTTATGCTCCAAAGCGATACAGTCATAACAATCTCGCTTTGTAAACCATTCTAAGATAGAAGCTAACCTTACAGTTATTATCTTAGACCTGATTTATATAAGGTGTCCATGATTAACTCGCCTTGAAGTAAATAATTTATAAATTGAACATGTTATTAACCTATGAAACTATGAAAAATACATATTTATACTAAAATAATCTAAGTATGTTTACAAGATTTAACAGCCTAATCATAATCTACTTAAGTAATACATAAATTGATTCTAGAAGCTTTAAAGATAAAATCTATACTTGAGTGTATAATTGATTCTTGGTTTTATATCCTTACTCCCCAAGATCTAACAATTGGTAGCTTTAGGGTAGTTATATAATCGCTTCTTAGCTAGTACCCATAACAACATTTATAAAGATATGAGCAATAAACCATTCAATAACTTGGAATAGAAACTTAAAGCTATACACCAATGACAAATAGGTTTATTAACCAAACTATCTAGATGAAATACATGTATAAGCAAATGCCATCATATAACATTATCTGATTCGTCATGAGATTAAAGAAAATTTCACTTACTCTAATCCAGGTTGGGGAGTTTAATGCATATTTTAATAGCTTACGACCAAACTTAAGCATGTGTAATGGATACACTGCTCCTCCCATGACTAACTTCGAACAATTGTCTTCATCTTTACCGTGACCTCCTCTTATGTCACTAAGTTTGACTAAGGACGAAAAAGGGATGCATTATGCTATACAACATTATCTTTTTCAAAGGGATTAATATTTAGCCGAAAAACCCTAAATGTTTCCCCTATTAGGTTACTATGTAGGTCCATGTTTGACTTATAAGTCATAAATTTAGTTAAATTTGGTTTAAGGTGTTTAAGCATTTCACACAAATTTTAGTCCAGAACATCAAACAAGAATCATATAATTAAATCCAGAAACATGCACATATAGGCATGCACATAGTCAATTATCTAGCAAACAGAATCAAGTATAATCCTAAGCTTTCGAGTACTATTAAAATAGTACTTCAAAATACGATAATGTATCGATCCAAACTTAGACTTCGTACTTACTTACTTAAGGTGTAACTCATATAGGCCATAGCCGATAATTCTTATAATATAAATGTTGTTTGAGTTTCTATATAACTACCATAGATAGGTTTATTTATGTAATTTATATTATGATCATCTTTAGTTTATAATCTTCTTATATTTAGTGATTTAGGTTTAAGTTTCTTAGAATTACTTCTCTTGTTTAGCTAGGTTTCAAATTTATTTCTTATTTTGATTATAGCTTCAACTTCTAAATTAGGTTTTAGTTTACCTTTTTCTTTTTATTATCCCCTGTTTGTAAGTCTTTTAAATGCCTTTTAACCTTTTTTCTTACGATTTATTTTATGAGTATAACCTTTGGTTTAGGTTTTTGACTTATTATCTAATATACTTATGTTAATCTTAATTCTGATATAGGAATGATCTACATTTTAATATAACCACTTATACATATGTGTATATATACATATAAGGTTTAAATCATTAGTTTTTAGTTTAAGATTATAAGTTTACTCAATTATTCAAATTTTATATCTCCAATAACTAAACTAGTTCTAAATTAATTTCAAATTCAATTTTTTAATCAAGTTTTATTTTATCTTCTGATTACTTTTTTAATTTGTAAACCATAGGAATTCCTATGTGAAATTCATATAATTATACTTAGGTATCTTAAATCTCTGTTCTAGCTCTTAACCAATATTTTAGCCAGTACGGTACACTGTGTTCCTAATTTAACTACTGAACTTATTCTCGATATGAGAATAACCTACATTTTTCGTATAATTTCATAAACTCCCATTCCAAATCAGATTTATATCATATTACTATTATTATAATACCTTAAATTTTTATCTAATATTTTCTACTCATTTAATCCGTATATACACATATTATGTATTACTATTAATTATATACTTTTATTACCAATTTAACACTTCTAATACTACACATATTATCTTTCACTATCAATAACATATTGAAATGTCTAATTATATTCTAAATAAAAATTTTACCTTAAATCACAAAGTGAACTTAAATATACCCCTTTACCTACATATTTAGTATATATAATCCATAGTACATACAACTAAGATCTCAAACTCCACAAATACCATTCTTCAACAACTATCATCTAATTATATACTAATCATAATTTTTAACAAATTAACATTAAATTACAAAATGAAGCCAAAATATTGTCTTTTATGCATGATTTTAGGAGCTGAAAATTAAGTAAAAATTTAGAAAATTAAATTTAACAAAAAATCTTCATAGCACTATAATATATATGTATATATATATATCATAAATAGTCTACACAAAAATTTTTAAGTCACAACTACATCTTTAAGGTTTTTTAAATCGAAATAAAAAACTAGTTTGAGTTTAGTAATTTCTTAAGAGCAGTAAGGCTTAAATTTATCAAATTGATAATTTTTCCTAAATCTAAATACTAAAATATCTCATAATACCAATTTTCATAATTTTCCAAACATATTTGATATTTTTAAGAAATTAGACAAATTCAAAAGAGAATTCGAGACTCACCAATTGAAGGGCTTCTAGCTACCAATGGTGACTCCACTCTTATCGGTAGCTCCAAGCATAGGGTTTACTATCTGGTGGTGGTGGCCATTCCTCCTCAGGTGACCATCAGATGCAAGTTTCCTTTATAAGCCTTAATTGCACACTATTTTGTCTAATTTTTCTAAATATACTTTCTCTTTTCATCTTAACCTCTCTCAATTTTTCTTGATCCACTAAGTGTCTAAACAAAATTTTAGAGAGAGTTTATGTATTTATAGAAGAGGCTTAGGGCTTCTTTTGTAATTTTACTTGGAAAAGTGTCCCATATCTCTTACTTTTTCACTTTTAATTTGTCTTAATTTTATTAGTTAACTTTTTCTTCTTCAATTCCAACTTGCTATGCCTCATTTCTAGAATTCTCTTCACTTTTCCATATTTTTCTTGATTTTTTAATTATTTAGTATTATTTTAATATATTTTGGGTATTTTAAGTAATTTCACCTATTTTTACCTACATGTAAATACATACATGGTACCAATGAATACTTCTAACTATTATATATGTTATTTTATGTTTTTTAGTGTGCATATAATTTACCTCTATCGATTCATTAATTATTGAAACTTATTTTACGTGTTTTTGATAAATAACGAGTAATATACATATAATTCAATATTATAATAATTAATTATTTATTTTCTTAAATTCAAACTCACCAAATCACTTTTACTACTATTCCGAACTCTGTTATAAAATGTAGGTTCGATCGGATAATTTATGCAATCATCCGATATTTTATAAACCATTTTTGAACCAATCGATCGTGAGTTAATCACCAATTTTTGTAAGACCTCACACCCTTATTGAAAGCCTCACCATCCTAACTTATTCCTACCTTCAGAACCTTAGATATAAAGAAGACAACATAAGAGTTGAGCCTTGGCCCAACCAAAAGGTTGAAGTTTAGTGATACTAAGGAGGAGAATGTACCTTAGGCAAGGAGATCTCCTAATTGATAGGGGAGGAATCTAAAGAAGTTAGTTGCAAAGTCAAAGAAAGTTAGTCCTCTTAAGAAGATGAATTTGAATTTTGATTCTTTGGTCAATGTACTAATTACCTCTTCCAAAAACTTGCTAGATGGTTGTGGTGGCTGGATAAAATAAGCCAACTAAAATTGTCAAGGGATGGGATCCAACTTGACCATTCAATATTTAACGAATCTCACCTTCAAACACAACCCTAATGCTGTGTTTTTTATGGAAACTAAGAATAAGTGAAAGAAACTTTTGCTCATAAGAAAATGGTTAAGATATAGAAGTAAATTGTACATTCCATCTACAAGCCTCTTGGGTGGTTTATCTCCATAATAGACTAACGATATTAAGCTCGAGATCTAGAACTTTGACAATAACCATCTCAAATCTACTGTAAAGTTATAGAATAGTTCTTTATTTTCTCACATATTTTAGATATATGTTGATCCAAATCATCATAATAAGCATATCTTATGAAGCAATTTGGAATCTTTTGGAGCTAATAATAAAGCACCTTGGTTATGTATTAGGAATTTTAATGACATCTGGTTCCATCATAAGAAAGAAAGTGGTAAACCTAAGAGTGGAAGACTCATTAAAAGATTTAGGTCAATGATTATGAATGCCAATCTCAATGATTTAGGCTTGTGAAGACCATACTTCATGTGGTCAAACAAGAGAGAAGATGGGGGGTTCGTGAAAGAAAGAATTAGTAAGGCACTTAGATCATAAGAATCGATTGATAAATACTTGAAAATCCAAATTTTGCATAGTGAGATGATAGGCTCATATCATATTATGGTTGTACTAGATTCCTACTTTAGTGATAGAAAAATTCGGAAGGTATTTGGATTTCAAAGTATGTGTACCACTTGTGAAGATTGTGGAGAGACCATTAAGAGCGTTTAGAGTGAAGATCTACCCCTTAATCACCCCTATCCAATTGGGTTCAGATTGAAGCAATGGAAGTTGAAGTTGTTGGAATGTAGTCGTAACGTTTTCTCGGACAACAAACTTAAGATAAGACGTATGCAAAATGAGTGTCTAGAGCATCAAAAGTGTAGGAATCCTAACAAGGAAGAGGCAAGACAATTAATGGAGAAGTTGCATCTTTTATGGACATGGGAGGAAATGTATTGGCAACAATAAACTAGGATAATGAAGGTGATAGAAACACTAAGTTCTTCCATCAATCAACTTTAGTGAGATGTCAAATAAACAAAATTTTGAGGATAAAGGGTGAGGATTGTAGATGGATAGAGGATGAGGAATTAGAAGTGAGATCTTTCCATGAGTTTTTTCTTGACCTATTTAGATCAAATAAGAGGAGGAATTGGAATGCATGCTCCACTTGATCCCTATACTAGTTACCTTTAAAATGAATGATAGCCTTGGCAGACCTATATGGCTAAAGAAATAAAGAATGTGGTTCTCCAACTTAGGGCTCTAAAGGCCCTTGAGCCTGATTATTTCTCATGAATGTTCTATTTAGCACTACTAGTACATTGTGGGTAATAATATGGTGGAAACAATCCAATCTTTTTTCACTTTAGCTATTATCCCTCATCCCTTATTCTGACTGATGTTGTGCTCATCACCCAAATTGTCAATCCCTAGCAAGATGGTCATTTTTGACCTATAAGCTTATGTAATTTCATTTATAATGTCATTGCAAGGGTTCTAGTCAATCATTTAAATCCGTTCCTCCAGAGTCATATCTTAGAGCCCCAAAGTGAATTTTTATCCAATCAACTCATACATGATAATATTATCATAGCCTATAAAGCATTCCATTTTTTCTAAACCAAATAATTAAAGAAAAAAGTGTTTTATGGACTAAAACCTGATATAAACAAAGCCTACGACCAAGTGGAATGGGATTTTTTTAAGGGAAATTTTAGTAAAACTTGATTTATGTGACATTTAGATTAAGTAGGTAATGGACTGTGTCATGTCTGTTTCATATAGAATTTTGCTTAATGGTAATATCACTAGTCAGGTTCTTCTAAGTAAAAATCATAGGCAAGACAATCCACTTTTGCATTACCTGTTTATCCTTGTAGTAGATGTGCTACCACGTAATATTAAGGGAGTAATATAAGAGCACCATCTTCATAAGATGTTGATTAGACAGTCATGTCCAACTTTATCGCACTTATTATTTGCTAGTGACTCTATTTTTCAATGAAGCACATGCCTCAAATGCCAAGTTTTGAAAGAAATATTGCAACAATATTGTATGGTTTCAGGTTAAAGACTCATGAAATTAGGATTGTTCTTTAGTAAGAGTGCACTTGCATAGAGGATTGATGAGGTTGGATAAACTTTAGAGGTACTAGTCTTAAGTAATTAAGGTAAGTATCTAGGCTTTTTATTGGGGAGGGTGGGGTGTATTGGGGGTAAGGATAAAATGGAAGCTCCATGTTTTGTGAAAGACAAAATTTGATCTAAATTGAAGAGTTAGAAGAGGTGTTTGCTTTCCATTACAAGTAATGAAGTCCTTATCAAAGCCATTACTAGAGCCACTCTAGCTTACTTCATGAGTTGTTTCAAATTAACATCGAAATAGTGTAAAGAGGTTAGTTCCATTATTGCCTAATACTAAAGGGGACAATCTAGTGATGAAAGGAAAATACATTACCAAACCTAGGACAATGATAATGCTCCCAAAAACAAATGATGATATGGGTTTTAAGGACTTGAGTGACTATAACTTTACTTACCTTACCAATATTTCCTAGAGATTGGTAACAAATGCTAATGCACTTTAGGTGTGGTTCTCAAAGGTATAGATTAGGGAAGGGGAATTCAATTTATCAGACTAGAATTGGGGGAGTAGTTTGCTTTTATATATTTCTATAATTCCTTACTCTTACAATCTTCTAGAGGTTCTAGGGATTCCTAGGGTTGGGTAAGTACTTTGCATGGGAAGGGCCGTCTTCTAAAAGGAGCTCCATGGAAACTTAAGGATTAGCAAAGCATATATGTAGGTCAAGATAAATGGGTTCTAAGCTCAGAAGGATAGGTGCCTAATTTTAAGCCTATTATGTATAATCCAAATTTTCTTGTATCAAAACTCTTTGATGTTAAGTTAAGCTACTAAGATATTCAAGAGCTTTATAGATGATTTAAAAGTCTATTAGTCAATGTTATTCTAAAAATTCCCTTATCCATTGTAAGAATGCAGGACCACCTTATATGGCCATATAAGAAGATTGGTAAGTGTAATGTCAGGTTGACATATAACTTCATTCATTATAATTTTTTTTTTCGAGATTGTCCTAATGCCTCATCATTACATTGCATAGATAAAGCATTCTAGATTCAGGTATGGCATAGTCCTAGCTAACCTAAAAGTAAAATATTTCATGTAGAGAGCAATTAATAATGTAATTCCTACTGAATGTTCTCTTATGCATGAAAGGTAGTATAATCCATAAACTATCTACAAATAATAATGAGCTACCTAATAAATCATGTTGTTATGGAAATTTGAGTTAGTGTTTGTAATCTAAAAAAAAAAAAAGAAAAAGCAAGGGTTTAGGGATGTTAAAGTGAGTCTGGCATAGCCACTCTAAAGCCTAAGTTAGAAGTGTTTGAGAGAAATAAATAATTTAATGAGTAGGGCGTGTGGAGAGTTCTTATAAAGGGTGTATTCCTGTATTTATAGGCCTTTGTTTGATAAGTTTAGAGGTAAGCAGTTAAAATGCCAGTAACATGTGGCATTTCTTAAATTTAGCTATGTGCAAATTGTAGGGAAAAGTAGGTAGTTAGATAGTTATTGTTTAGGTAACTACTAAATTGTTTACACCTATATTTGAATATTTGAACCTTCTTAGACTAGGCCTTAGCAATTGGGTCTCTAATGTGATAAGTGTAAATTACTTTACACTTTCAAAGCATATTTAGGCATAGAATTGATCATGAATATGATTTAATTCTTTAGTTTTGATACTTAATTGTATAAAATATGGATTTCAAGCAAATCATGAGCAAGGGGGTGAATTATATACAAGAAGAACAACTTTCTAGTCAGTTACAATCATGAAGGAGAAGAAATCAATGTAGTAGCATTAAGCACGGGCATGATAATGAAGCAACGAAGAATCTACCTTGGTTACACCCTTAATCATGGTCGTAATCAAGGGAAGTTTTGTCAATCATGACCATGATTGAATAGCAGGAGGATGATCACAATCATTATCATAAGCATGATGCTATCTAATAATGTGTTGAGGAGTTCATGCCCTTAATAATGATCGTGATTGGTGAAAAATAATTCTTTTCAAGACTATCATGCCCAAGTTACAAGCATGATAGAAAGGAGCATAATTATTCTTTTCAACATTTTCACGGGAATTGGTACATGAGAAACATCAAGTAATGTGGTGAAGAGGTAGATTCGAGTTTTTAACAGGGATAATATAAAAAGATATCGCAACTTGTGGAGAAAAGATATTAATTTTGCAGACATCAAATTTTAGTAGAGTAGACATCATCAAGAATACCACATCACCTATCCAAAACATGTCCACTCACCCATCCTTGTGCCTAATCTTGCATTTTTCCATTTGTATTCTGTATCATTTTCTAAGTGTGTACTATACTTTCCTGGAATTACTCAAGAGAGACGACGGGAATTTGTTGTTTGTGTATTCATCAAACTTCTTCAATGGAATAAAAAGTGGGTTTTACTTTTAACTTATTCCATGCTTTATTTCTGTGTAATTATGTTTCCTATTTGTTTGTATTGTTGTTTTATTATATGTAAGTAGTTCATTAGGGCTTGATACATCATTAGTATGATCAAGTGCTTGAAAAAGTAATTTCCTGACATTTGTTAATTTCAATGAATGGCATTTAATGAATCCAATTATGGTATAGTGTACGACATTGACTTAGGATAGATTTCAATAGAATATGTCGAATCGATACATTAATACAATCTCAATTGGTTGTAAATTAGGAAGAGATTCTAATAGACACAATTAGAATTAGAAGTACGTAGTTTGAAAATAATGCTTATATATTGTAATTTCCTACAGTTAACAAGTATTACGATGAAAAGTATTTTGGTAAGATGATACTAGATAATGAAGCAAGTCTACATGTTAAGTGTATTTTCACAGTTGTTTTTGTAATCATTGTATTAATCACTTTAGTTTGTCGATTAGTATAGTTTAGTTAACTATTAGAGTCTTAATAATTGATCAATTAGTAAATTTGACTGCTAGATAATAGGAAAAATATTAAGTACTAATTTAAGCCATTTTCTCAGTGGAGACGACCTTATACTCATCCGTACTATAAAATGATAAGTATACTTGCTTGTTAACCAAGTTAGGGATAGAATATAGGTTTATAAATCATAAAACTCAGAAGCTTTAAAAAGAGGCAATCATAGTGATATTAGTTAGAAGAATGATATCAAGTCGTAGAAGCTCTAGCAAGAGGTTGACAACCAAACTACCGATCAAGTGGTAGCAACTGAGTGGTTAGTACAATAGGAGCAAGCTAAACTCATGATCCTTAGCTAATTCTTGAGTCATTTAAAATAAGGTTGTGTGGTGCTGAGCATAAGATGAAAATCTACTATCAACAAGGTATAACATAGACCTAACTTGCAAAAAGTAAAACATTTCCTGTAGAGAGCAATTAATAATTTAATTAATACCCAATGTTCACTTATGCATAGAAAGGTAATACAATCTGTGCACTATCTGCTTTGTGATGTTAATGAAATTGTTGAGCATGTTTTATTGTATTGTTTATGGACTTTGAGGGTTTAGTTTACTGCTATAAGTATCCAAGTTGATGTTAATAGAGTATTTACCATTGAATCTAAGTTGAAGTCATATCTAGATAGAGTAGCAGTTAATAAGAAGGAAATAGTTGTTTTCTTCACTAAGCTTTCCATAATACATTTGAAAAGGTAGATGCAAAGCGGTGTTTGATAAGAAGCGTCATGTGTATTATTTGTGGATAATTTTGTTCAAAGAGCTATTGCAAAAGTAGACATTACTGCAACTAAAGACCCTTACTACCAGCATTACCAACTAACAAGTTGCAATTTTGAGCATCTTCATCATAGTCCTTCACATGATAAGGATTTTGACACTACTATAACAATCCACTCCTTGCCTTCCTTAGCTATCAAAAGTGATCTTTAGCAAATGGTACATCCTCTTTGATGAGAGAACATATTGTAGTTGATAGTTCCTCCTCATGGATAACACCAATAGATACAATCATTAAACTAAACTCTAATGCTGCCTTTGACCTAGTTTCAAGAGAGGTTACTATTGCCTTTGTAGCCATAAACAATAATGGTAGTGTATGTGTAGGCGAAACCAAAATTTGTGAGGCAATCTCTTTAGAAGTTATAGAAGCCTTGGCTATGTTAATAGCTATAAAATATGTGCAAACAAAGATAGGGATGATATTATTATTGAAAGTAATAGTACAGTGGTGTTCAATGTAGTCATGCATTCTTTGGTTCCTCCTTAGCATCTTACTACTTTCATCTATGGTTTCTGTTATTGGACGTAGAGTTTCAAATCCATCAAGTTTAACTTAGTTTGACAGGAAGCAAATGGAGTAGTAGATTGGATTGTGAGATACATGAGATTGAGAATGTTCCCTTATCATCTAGAATTTCACCCCTCCACACCACCCTACCACACCGCCCCTTCCCTCACCCCCAACCCCACATCTTTACTAGAACGTTTCTTCCATTTTGATGCTTATCATGTTGTTTATCCTCCTACTTGTGAGAAGATTACTAATGTTTGAACAATCTTTATATCACTTCTCCATGGTCATGAACTTAACTTCTAATATCATCATTTTTAGGTTAAAGAGAGGTTATATAGGTGGAGAATACTTATTCTACCTATTTTGCTTTCAAGGATGATGGGAAAATCTTGTGTTAATTCTCTTGCTTGTGACCTCATACAAAGTCACTTGTACATACAAATATATTCTAGTATAAAATGAAGATTTTAGTTAATGTTACCAGTACTAAAATTTGTATATTTTTACATATTCTAGTAACAGCAATGCATATTAAAATCTGTATGTTGTATCAAAATGTATATATATGTAGCACAATTTCACATTGTGATTTTATATGAAGTCATTAGTACATGACTTAATATAAGTAATTCCTTAAATATAACTAAGAACAAAATCTAAAATTGATAAGACAACATATTTTAAAATACCCTATATGTCATATGACATAGCTAAGTTAAAGTTCTAATTCTTCGAAATTATGTTTCAATCAATTTATGAATGGTTCAAATAAACTAACAATGAATTCTAGACAAATGTGCATGAAGAAATAAGAGAAGATTTGAAAAATAAAGTTTGAATTAAGAATATTTTCAAGGCCTAAAATAAAATCCAAGGCCTAATTCCTTAAGTTAGATATATTTGATTAGGTTTATTTTCACAATTGGTATTTGAACTTACCATATATGCAATTTATGAAGTTAAAGTTAGAAAAAGTCAATTTGATTCATGCATTTATCACTTTTTTATAATTAACGTCCCCTTTTGTATAATCAACTACCTAAATTGTATCCATTTTTGCAATTAATCTAAACTATAAATGATCTCAAGAAGTTCATTGATTGGGTATATACTACACTTATTAGGTAAGTGCACCTATCAAGTAATAGTATAGAGGACTTCTAAAGTCTAGGATTGTCAATCCTATGACAACTGAACACTTACTCACCCATATTAAATTACTCTAATTAAAATTATGGCAAAAGTGATGATAAATTTGGTAAAATTACAAAATAAAGACTCATTAACAATTATCACCTATGAATACAAATAATAAACAAAACCTAATTAACTATTAAAATGATATCTAGATGCTGATTACTAAGAGATTAACATATACTAGTTAAGGGTTTTTAATGAATTCCTTATTCTTATTAAGTAGAGGAATTTGATTGCTAATTTAACAAGATTCACTTCTCTGTTAAACTCTAATCTTAATTAGGTTCTATTCGAATAGCTTCTACAATAGAATTCCTTAGAACAACATTATGAATAAGAATTTTGTAATAACAAATAAGAAATAAATTTTACTTCTAGAAGAAGTCTATAACTTGTCTCAAAACTTATGGCAAATCTCTTCAATTATGGTAAATCTATTTATGTATGGGCCTCGTAACTTCAATACATAAAATCTAATAATTAAATTGAGACTTTATAAATAACAACTTAATCAAACAAAATACGTAATTAAATTAATAAGAATAAGAAAACTTCGTTAAAATAATAACAATCAAAGTACGCTATATGTTACCTCAATGGTTACAAGCCTAGATATCGATGCTTCTATGCTATAGACATGATAAAATTAGTCAATTTTCATGACGAAAATTGACTAAACCCTAAGAAAGACTTCTGTCAAGCCTATTGCATCTGCCTCCCCTATGTACATGTGTTTGACATCTATTTATATTGTCTAGACAAAATAATATTCAAATGGAAAGTATTTTTAAATCATGGTAAATTTACGGGTAAGTATACGACCATAGAGTTTAGGCATAGACTTCTCCTTACAATAATTCTTTGAACAATTATCTTGAAATTATTGATGAAAGGATCATGGGTACGGATCATAGGCTTAGTGTTGGACAACAGTCTTATACTTGGCTGAGAATTCTTCAAACTTCGATTATGAAATTAATGACGAAGCCTTCACAACCAATGAATACAATCATGAGGAGTGACCATGATCTTCCTCTTCACTTAATCCTTAGATGAATTCTCTTTGACACTTACTATCGTAAACTCATTCTTCAAAGTAAGTGCAAATTTCTTCAAAATTCACCTAAATTCTCATATTTTCACCATATCGCTTTATCTAAATCTTGAAATTAGGAAATGACTTAAATTGGTAGTAAATACAACAAAATTAAATGGAAATAACTCAAAATATTAGGGTAATGATAGAATGGATGAGTGTAAAATTACACTCATCAAATCTTCCTACATTTCAAGCACCATATTCAAGAGTAAATATCTTTGCCTAATTTGAGTTGTGTATGATTTTTGCCTAATTAAATAAAATTGGAACTAACTTAGGAGATAATCCTTGGTTAAATTGCTTGATTAGAAATTGATTTATATGAAGTAGCTATTGAGTTTTAGTAGATGTGTCTAGATTGCATTCAAAAGTGAACAAGGTGAAGAACATATAAGTTACTAGCAATTTTTAGGATGCAATGTCTATTAATAGGTTTAATTCAAAATTTTTCTAATTCTTGAATAATTGTAGTTTGATTTGAAGATCTTGTGTTGATTTATCGATCCTTGTTAAGGATTGATTTCAACAAAATTAGCAAGGATATATGCAAATATCTTCTCAATTTTGCTAGGCACCATAATCAAGAGCAAATATCTTCCTAATATTGCTAGGACCAAGGACAATCTTTGCTACATTGGCTCTTTTAAATTTCATATTAACAATAGGAAAGAACCTTGCTCTTTTAAGGGAGCAAGGTTAACCCATATCAATTTCTATTTCTTAGCTTTTCTTTTTTTTTTTTTTTGTTTCAGTAGATTAGCAATGGGAAGGAGTCTCACTCTTCTAAGGGACTAAAATCGATCCTTATCAACTACTTTTTATCATATTATCCTTAATTACACCTTTAACAATTTAACAAAATTCAAGAGAAATTACAAGAGATAAGTGTAGTTTACTTGTTTACTCATTATGGAGCTCTAAAAATCAAAAGGGATAAGTATAAATCAAAGTTAACTTCAGAAATAACATATGAATAAAGCTCAATCACGAATTTTAATTACTTAATGCCTTAGAATCTTGGGTTATTAACATGTACCTTTTGCTTTATAGGAATTCTACTATTCAATTCTAGTAACATATATAATGCGCAATAGTGACTTAGGAAAATTTAAATACAAGCACTATTCTCTTATTAGAATGGGATTGCATATTCAAAAAAAGGTTGAGATTAAAAATTAACAAGTCGATAATTCAATAATAGTAGTGTATCTCTTTCCTACACTTAATTTAGTACATTGTCCATAATATACTTCCTTCTAAATTATAGGGAAAAAAGTGCACATAGAAATAAATAAGTCAATACAATGGAGAAGGAAATATTTAAGGTAAGTGATACTCCCTCAAATAAATTGGACTCGCTTAAATTATCCATGAATACTTGCCTTGAGTGATTTTTAGTTATAGGCTCAAAATAAACCTAAATATGTAAACTTAAAAGAAGAAATAAGAGCATATGCAACAAAATATAGAAAATTTATTATTATTTCAATAGTAGGATGGAATGGAAACATCAACTAAGAAATTAAAGCATGAAAATTAAGGATTGAAACTAACTAATCATTTATTCAACCTAGACATGAAAGCTAAACAAAAGCAAATCAACACTAAAATATCTAAAAGAAGTCTAAATCCTCATCATTGTTTTCATCTTCTAATTCAATGGTTATTGACTTATTCTCTTCATTGCCCTTTAACGTCTCCTCTTGTGCTTCAGATGTTGCTTCCTCCTCATCATCTCCTAAATTCATTCGTCTCACAACATTAATTATTTTCTCATCCATTAGTGGAGGAATTTTCATGTTGACTTAGTCAGTAAGATTACTACAAAACTTCATCATTCTTATCTAGTGCCTAAACGAGGGATTGTTCAAAGACTTCATCGAAAGTAGCTAACTTTTGAATTTATGCTTTCAATTTGTTTACTTTTCATACCAAAACATCATAGTTTGTGGAGTATTTTCTCTCCTTTCTTTTTAGGCTTACTTTGTCAACATCATCTAGGAGGACTCCCATCTAGCGGAAGGTGGACAAAGACATTGGGGTGACATCTCTAATGATCGTCAATTATAGGTTATCAAAAAGGAGTTTAAGTTATTTAACCAAGACGATCACATAAGGTCCACATCCTATTTGGTTTATCCGAGTGTCGGTCACTTAGTGTCTCATATAAAAGGCAAGTGTGATGGCTAAATTTATGGAATACCCTTTAATGAGAGATAAATGTAGAATACCTCAAGCATAACCATAATATTGGTGCTTTTTCCTCTCATTGTAATGGTATGAATGAGTAGTTAATGGAGAACTCGGTATTGTGGGTTTTCATATGGGATGCCCATGTAAATTTTGGTTTATAAATTTTCTCACCACTTAGTTTTAGTCGATAGGGTGCGAGGGTAACATAATGGGGTAATTCACATGGAAGTGTATGAGACTCGAGGGAATAGACAAACTCCCTATCATAAAACCCTATACACGAGTTCCTAAATGCTAAACTACTTATGCCATCCTCCTTTCATTACCACGACATGGATTTCCAACTTCATGTAAGCTAATTTCAAGACCTCCCAATCTATGAAGCTTAACTAAGAAAAAGTTTTCTTAATAAGAGTCTCATAGCTAGCTGTATGATTAGGGTCATCGAATTCCAACATCTGTTTTGGGTGAGTTAGAAGTGTAGCTAATGGATCCTTTTCCATTATAGGTTGAGAAGAGGTCCTATTGGTGGTGTGACAGCTAGTTCTAGTTGCCATGGATTGTGTTCAAGGGTTCTCTTTCTTCCCTACACTTAGTTCTTTAGTATAGTGTTTTAGGAATTTAAGAGTGCAATAAGGAGTATCTAAAGTTAAGAAGTTAATTTAAATAATACTTACCTTAGATTGATATGGTAATTTTAATTGGTGACCTTCTTTTAATTAGAAGTGACAATTAGATATTTAATCTAGGCAAGAAGTAATTTTAGGAGATTACTTATACATTGCACCTTGAAAAGTGGAAAGCTATTAGAAAAGGGAAAGTGAATTTTAGGTAAAAAGAGTTTAAATTAGGAAAGCATGATACAAAATAATAAAAAAAGATTTAAGTAGAACTTATGTTTAATTAGTATTGTAAGTCATTAGTCAAGATCACAATAGTGATCTTGAACCAATTTTCTAGAATCTCTTTAAGTGTAATTTTTCGACAAAAAATTCATGGGTAAGATCAAGGGTGTAGCCTTTGCCATTAGTTCCTTCAAACCTAATTTCTAAGTTCAACTTTATGAAATTTCCATGTCTAGAAGTGTACAATTAGGACCATAGGCATAGTCCTTGTGAGCTAAATTTCTAAATTTCAAATTCAAGCAAATTTTATGTTGGAAGGAATATGGTTGAGACTATGGGCATTGTCTTAAATTGCGGTCCTCTCGAACTTATTTTTACCTTACTTTTCCTTAAGCTTCATGCTCTAGTTCATGATCATGATCCTTATCCTCTTTTTCCTTTGTGATCACAACTCTTTATTAAATAATTTTCACCTTACAACACTTAAGAAAAGTGTGAGAACAACATGGGTTAAATTATTATAGAACCAACATGAATCAAAACTACAAATTGAAATCTATGTAATATGAAAGAAATGAGAATGACTTAGGCTACCTTCCAAGAAGTGCTTTTATTTGATGTCATTCGCTAGATAGATTAAAACCAAGGTTACCCATTTTCTTTAATCAGGTGGAGGTTTTATTCATGGTTGTTTTTCTTATTGAACTCTCCTCCTTAATACAATTTGAGTTAGTGGCCATTTACCTTGAAAGTTCTTATCTTGAGACTTAAGTATGTGCATTATAATGTAAGCCTCATACCCTATAGATATAAGCTTACTTGGAAAGAACTTCAATTGGGATTGATATAGGAGAACTTTATCTCCAACTTGAAATTGCTTTCCTTGCTTAATTCGGTTGTCATAATACCACTTTGCCTAATCATTCAATATTCTTGAGTTTTTGTAGGCTATGTCATACTACTCTTCAAGCTTATTTAGCTAAAGTTTCCTATAGTTGCTTACACACTCAAGATCATGGTTAGAAAGCTTTATAGTCTAGTAGGCTTTATGCTCAATTTCCACAAGTAAATGGCTTGCTTTGCCATACATAAGCCAATACGGGGTTGTTTTGATTGGTGTCCTATAGGCAGTCCTATAAGCCCAAAGAGATTTGTTAAACTTTTCAAACTAGTTTCTTTGATTTTACTCGACTAACTTTTCTAAAATTTGCTTAGGGTCTCAACTTGTCCACTAGTTTGGGGGTGGTATGGAGTTACAATTTGATACTTAACTCCATATCGCTTCAATACCTTTTTCTAATTGGACATTGCAAAAATTGGTTCCTCTATTGCTTATGAGTGCTTTAAGAGCACCAAATATAGAAAATAAACTTTTTAGAAATTGTCATACTACTTTAGAGTTATTAGTTGGTAAAGCTTGCACTTCTACCATTTATGTACATAATCTATAGCTACTAGTGTAGACATTATCATGATCCTAAGGGGAGCCTAGTAAGATTGCCTAAAATTTGCATATTACGTATATACCCATAATATAAAAACCATCTTGCAAGTTAGAGATTGTAATATTCTAAATAATTAGTCACTAAGGTTTTTAATTTTAATTAATTAACTTACTATAAAATATAGTGACTATGGTTATAGATATCTGATAGGCTACAGTCCATCGGAATCACAAAAAATTGATATCCCCTACCAATTGCTAAGATAAGGTAAAATAACTTACTAATTTATGAGAAATATTACATAATTTTATCATATGAATATACTTTACATAAATTATTTTTGTACCACTATACACTTTTCAATCAACCCTAATATTACCAAACCTATCTCTAGTTTATACTCTATTCTTAACCTTATCCCAATCCCTACTTATAAGAAAGCTGTAAAAGAAACTATAGGGGAATGAGCAAACCACTGCTTAGTGAGTTCGTTCCTCATTGTTATCTTTTAAGCAAGTTACCAATCATTATTAACACCCTTGCAAGCTATTTACTTACAAAATGAATGCAAGCATAATAAATGCAAGCAACACATCTATAGGAGTCAAGAACTATAGAAGGTATAGAGCTACATGTTCATACATCGATTTTTCCTTTATATTTACCCGTATGGAGTACCTCACCTTAACACATGAGGCTACTTAGGGGTATGGTCCCACTGGACATTACTCGACTATTACCTTAGTCTAAAAATCAACAATCAATATAGGTGGACCCCAACTAAGGTTGCCCACCAAACATATCAAAGGCCTTTCAAGCACACAAAGCGAGTCTATCTCACTATCCACAAATATCTTAGGCCGTACAGGTACAATTATGCAAGTCCTCTCACAAACAATTGGAGATACTATGTTATCTTTATCTTAACAATAAAAATATCATTTACGAGCACCATGAGCCCTTTTAGAAATTATTCAAAAGTATATTTAAGATTGGAAAAACATTTTCTAAAATATTTCTCTCAAAAATTTGCAAAGCTAACACTCTCCATCAACGTACTAGTTGGATCATAAACATGCGACAAATATAACTGCTTTTTTTAGTCTAATAGTTACATTTACCAATTTAAGAAAGTGATCACGATAATAGTATACAAAGAAATTAGTCATTCAACAAACAATCAACACAACTAACAAGCAGCATACAGAGAACAAACAACAAGTAGATAGCAAATCATAAGAACTCCCTCACTTAGATTAATGCTCACTGTCCCAACCTTTGAGAATTCTAAGACTCAATAATCGATTATCTAAAAGATAAGAAAACTTATAAGTATTCTAAAAAATTAAGTTCCCTAATTAACTAAATATTTATAATTATTTGCTTAGTTTTCCACTATACCCTAAGTATAGTATAAATATAGTTTTACTTAAATCATTTTGCTCAAATTATTTTAAATTTTTAATCGCGTATAACTTTTTTAATTTAGTTTAAATTATTATGAACTTATAATCTATTTCAATCATTTTCGACCGTACTTTCTTATAATAGGGCCCATTTTGGATGTTATAACCTATAGTTTAACTATGATATAAAAATACCACAAATTTCATTATTTTTACTTAAATAGTTATAAAATATTAATTTAAGTTTTTCTTAGTATAATTATGATTTAATAATTATTTGAATTATATAATTTGTAATTTTCTTATTTTGGGTCTATTTTACTATAATTATTATGTTAACTTATTTTTGAGGTTTAAGATTTATTAATTCAATTTTTTTTTTCAACTGTATTATTTTTTTAATTAATTAATTATTTTATTATTATTAATTATGAAAATTACTTAATTTATTCTTAAGTGAAGACATAGCAGCATATGGGAGTGCCACATGTCACACTTGTGCATTTTCTATAATTTTCTATTATTTTCTTATTTCTTGTATTTTTTTACGATATATTTATATACTAATACTTATTACTATATTTTATTAAATTTTCTAAATTACTTATTTATTCTACTTTCTCCTAATATTGCGGTACATATATATATTTATTAAATTAATATTATAGTATATTATATATACTATTTAAATATACTCGTATTTCTATACATACGATACTATTCATATATGTATATTTATATGTATAGTATACTTTATGTATTAAACTATCTTAATCTTAATTATATATTACATACTATATGTATGTGTATAATATACACATATTTGTACTTAATATACATATGTACATATGCGGTTGTATTACATATATATATATACAAAAATACGAAATAGAATTAATAATATAAATACATACATACATATATATATATATATATCTAAACATCACGTCCAACATTTATATACATATATATATAGAATTATAAAATGAAAATACTAAGTACCTATATACATATATATACCTATTATATGCATAAACATATAGATAACATAAAATCAAAAAACTGAGTATATATATATATATATATACATATTCATGCTTACAATATATATATATATACATACATAAAGAAAATACTAAATACATTTATATATACATAAATACCGAAATACATAATATATGTATATATATCATATACGTATATTTACATTTATACATCATATACTAAAAATAAACACTAGGTACATACACACACACACACACACACATATATACCCATTGATGCATACATAGTATATCCTAAAGAAATACTATGTACATATACATATAGATATATAGAGTCACGTATACATATACATGCATACCTAAGTAATATATACATATATACTCCCATGCATACATATATAATAAATATACTATGGATAATACACACACATATTTATGCATACATACATGTAAATAATTAAAATAAATACTCAATATACATATACATGTTATAGAATATATATATATATGTACAAAAATAAATAAATAACTTACCTAATTTCTTTAATTAATTTAAATGATAAGAATATTTTTATTTTCTTCTTCTTTTTCATTTATTAGTCAAATTTGTATATGTGCTTTTTTTTTCCCTCTTTTTCAGTTTTGTTTTGTTCAAGTTCCAGACACAATCCAAATTGGTGGGAGAAAATGATAGCAATTTATCGTAAGAAATAAAGAACAAATCTAGTTAGATTTAGCATTAATTGAGACAAGACACGTAATCATATTTTTTGGTTTTTTCTTCATAACACAACACCTGGAAGATGTTAAAAGAAAAGGAAAAAAACATCGGTTGCTGAATCTACATGGAGTAAGGGAAAAAAATAGGAAGAAGAAGAAAGAAAAGAAAAAGGAAAATATATTTAATTCTTCTAAACATAAAAATCATAAAATTAGTACTTATAAATTAATTTTGAGATTTTATGAAAATTTATTAATTTAATTAGTACCCATTACGTTTACAACATTTATGAGTTATTTTAATATTTTCGTTAGGATTTATATACAATTATGCGATTTAGTCGATAATTGCAATAGACTATGGTTATATTACTATTAAGTTATATTTATTCATTTTATGAGCTTAAAGTTATGGTTTTAAGATTTTTGTTAAGTTATAGTTTGATTTTAGATATTTATGCGTATATCAGATTTAGGGTTTTTGTACACGATTTAGTTTTCGAGCAAAATTTTAGGGTTTTTATCGTTTGTATTATGTTCAAGTTTAAAATTTTAATTAGTTTTAAATTTATCGACTCCATTGAATTAAGGTAATTACCTATAATATTTAAATCGATTTATTACCAAAAACATTAAATTTGCAGTGTTTATAGATACCCCTTTTTTGCCCTTTGTAATTTAGAGCTTCTTTTTAGAATAGGGAAAAAGGGTCTTATCTTAGAAAAATACGAAAAAAAGAAACTTTAGAAAAGTAAAAAAATAAAAATAGAAATTTAATAAAAATAAAAATTGGAAGAAATAAAAATATAGAAAGGTAAATTTTTTTTTTTTAGGAAAAGCAGACTTTTAGGAAAATAAAATATTTCTAGACAAATAGTTTTTAAGAAAAATAAAGATTTAGAGCCATGCTAGGGTCATTAGGTTTAGATTAGTTTGTTTTCTATTTAGGTAGTTTTTTATTTTGTAGGATAATTAAATTGCTTTATTTTTTAAATAAAATATAGTTGTAATAGATGTCAAGGCACGGGCTAATAGCCTATTTAGTTTAACACATGTTCTTGATATCGCATTAAGTGAGAGGTCTTAGGTTTGATTCTTCCAATAGGTACTTTGTGCCTTTTTCTTTTTATATGAGCTAAGGTACAAGTGGCGAGCCACATGTTTGCGTCTAACATGTGGCAAGCAAATATTTAGCCAAACAGTTGACGTGGCTCTTACGTAGCGCTATGTCAAAATCTTCTATCTTCTCTTTCTTTTCCTTTCCTACTTTTTCTTACATGAACATAGTTCAATATTGCCACTTTGAGACCATCTTTGATTCATTTTTCTTCGTGATTTTCACCAAATTAATGGTGAAATCACGAAGATCTCTTGGAATACTTTAAATCAAACCCAAGAATACATCTATAAACAAACTTTTACTAGGTTGAATTTAAACTTGTAAACATGAATAACCTTAAATGCATTCATCATCAATTCTCCATGATTTGAGCTCTCTAACATGATTCAAAGCTACCTTTTGGTGCATTTGGCAACAACGGGTGTTGTGGACATAATTTTGACCAACTCTTTAACACTAATTCGTGTGCCTAATTCAAAGATGGAACCTGGGTCATCATCCCTCATTCAATTCAATTCAATGACTTTCTATCCTATTCCTAGGTTTAGTTAGTATACATAAGACTATATTTCGTCATTCCTACCATCAAGCATCATAAGAAATCAATTAACTTACATGAAAGGCACAACCAAATACACAATTTTGAGCTCTCTTTCTCTACTCGCCGATCTCTCTCTCTTTCTCTAAAATGGAGATCCACTTAAAGCATTTCAAGCACAATTAAGCTATCTAACGGACTCCTCACACTCTCATCATTCAATCCCATTTAACCTTATCCTCACTCGTGCCATCATATATGAGAACCACCACCTGGGTTTAAAACAAACCCTAGTCATGGCCTCCTAACCACAACCCATTGCCACTAATCACTTATGCCTAAAGCATGTACTATAGCTGGAATCATGATACCCCAAAACTTACAACCAACATTCTCTCATGCCTAGCAACCGCTACCAAGCTCACCTAACTACAACCACTAGTGGTTAGTCTAAAAGCACCATCAAACCACCATCTTTGGCTAAGGCTCTTTGTTTACCCTTACTAAACCTAATAAAATTCTCACAAAAAACAAAAAAAAAAAAAAACACTTTCTTGCTCATGTTAGTGGTAAGAAAAATTTAGGCTCAATAGCTTAGCAACTCTACTAAGAACATCAAGGGAGCTATCTACTTAAAAACTTACTGAAATTAAATTTACCTTTCAAAATACCAATGCTTATTTATTATTGTAGCCATCTTAGCTATATCTATATAAAGGGTAATAGAGACTAACCCTCAAGATAGAGTTGATGAACGAGACTAAGATGTGAGAGATAGGCCAAGAAGATAAGTAGCTAAGAATAAAGAATTAGAGGCCATTAATATGAATCTAGCTCTACCTTAACATGTTGAGAGACTTAAGTTAGATGAAGTTGAAGAGTATGAGGAAGAGGTAGAGAAGTTTGATAGATTTAAAGAGCACAAGCTTCATGCTCCAAATAGGAGCCGATCATCTTAAAGTGTATATTTCTAGCTTTAATGGGTCTGGTAATGCTGCTGACCATCTAGATTAGGAGGAGAAGATTGAGAAGATATTTAACTTCTACAATGATGAAGACACAATGTATATTTGTATAGCTACTTTAAAACTTTCTAGGTATACAACAATATAGTAGAAGAGATCATAGAATGTACGTCAGCAAACCTACCATAAAATCTGAACTTAGAATGGGATGAAAAGAGTTCTAAAGAGTAGATTTATTCCAAAACACTATGAGTAAGATACCTTCTAACGTCTCTAAGAACTTAAATAAGGTAGCCGATTAGTAAATGAGTATGTTAGAGAATTCTAGCTGTTGATAATCTATTGTGATGTTGATGAGCTAGAAGTGCTAACAGTATCTAAGCTCATTTTTGGACTACGATCCAAGATTGGTAATATAGTAGAAGTGCAAAGACTTGGAAATACAAATGGAACCATCTGAGTAGCACTCGAAAGGGAGAGGTGAAATCAATTCAACCAAATATTGAGTAATCAACCTTGCCTATCAAGTAAAACTAGTATGTTGAGCCAACCTGGATATGACTGGGCTCAATACAATTCTGAGGTTGACTATTAAGGTTAAATGTAGAGCAAACTTAAAGATGGTTGAAAGAAGACTAAGATCAAGGAGCCTAAGGTTAGAAGGGATTAAGGTTAGAGCTTTGGTAGGAAGACTCAAGAGATTAAGTGTTTTAAATACTTAGATTTTGGACACATGGTTATTCAATATCCTCACTGACGTGCCATGACCATCAAGAGAGACAAACCCTAGTTTGAAGTAGAAAGTACTAGTGAAACTAAGGAGGAAGGGGAAGGAGAATAGTATGTTGATGGATTCTTAGAAGACTTCCAACCCCTTACTTAACTTGAGTAAGGGGAACAATACCTCAATTTAGTTGTTTGTAGAATTCTTAGTACTGGTGTTGCTAGAGAGGATGAACAAGGAGAGGACCTCTTTTACACAAACTACTAAGTGAATGGAAACCTATACATTGTGATCAATGATGGAGGAAGTTGTACTAATGTGATAACACAAGGCGCGGTGAAGGCTCTAAAGTTACTGACCTATCCCTATCTTAGACCATATAAGAGTCACTAGCATAATGAGAAGGGCAGATTACCTGTTAATGAAAAAGTTAGAGTATTGATTACTATTAGCGATAGATATAGAGATGAGGGTTTGCGTGATGTCCTATCAATGTGTACTTTACACATTTTACTTAGTTGACCTTGGTTGTTTGATTTGAAGTGCTCCACGATGAATATAGGAACACTTATATGTCCTAGAAGGATAAGAAGAAGATTGTACTAACTCTTATGAGCCTAAAAGAAGTTTAGGAATCTTAAGTCAGGGTTTCCTATTCCTTATAAAGGAAACCCTTAGTGATTTCTCAAGCCCAATTTTCTAAAGATGTTAAGATGGAAAGGTGTGTACTTTTATTGGTCAGAAGACTACTAGAGTTGAAGGAAGTCGGAGCATTACTTACCAAGGTGTAGACAATTCATTAAGAACATGATGACTTGTCTCTTGCCGAGTTGTCAAGAAGTTTACCTCCTGTCAGGGGTATAGAGCATTGTATTGACCTCCAACCTAGAGCTACCCTACTAACTGACCTGCTTATAGACTTAATCTTGAGCAGGAAGTTGAGCTAAAGAAACAAGTTGATAAGTTGATTGAATGTAGATATATCTGAGAAAGAATGAGCCCTTATATCGTACCAGCTATCTTACTGCTAAAGAAGGATGGCCCATAGAGAATGTACATTCATAGCTAAAGTATGAACACGATCACTATTAAGTACCAATATTTAAACCCACGATTATATGATATGCTCAATGAGTTATATAGTATACAAATATTTTCAAAGGTTGATCCAAAGAGTGGTTACCACTAAATTCGAATGAGACTAGGAGATGAGTAAAAGACTACTTTCAAAATGAAGGACATTCTGTTCAAGTGGTAGGATATGCCATTTGGGCTTACAAATGCACCGAGCACCTTTATGCTACTTATGAATCATATTTTGAGACCTTTGATTGGTAAATGTATTGTTGTTTACTTTGATGATATTTTGGTATATCGTACAGACTTCATCTCTCATATCATACACTTAAGATCTATATTTAATATCCTTCATACCGAGCAATTATTTGACAATTTGAAGAAATGTGTGTTCTATCAAAGCAAGGTAGTATTCTTCAGATATGTTTTCTCTAGCAAAGGAATCAGAATTGATGACGAGAAGGTCTGAGCTATTCTCAAATGGCTGATGCTAACTAATGCTACTGAAGTAAGGAGTTTTCATAGTCTAGCTTTGTTTTATCATAAGTTCATTTGAAACTTCAGTTCCATAGCTTCCCCATTAACCAAGCTAACTAGAAAGAACTCTGAATTCACATGGTCTAAGAAAGCTCAAAAGAGTTTCAAGGAGATCAAATCTAAGTTAACTTTTTATGCCAGTGCTAATACTGGCTAACTTTAGTAAGGCTTTTGAGCTAGAATGTGGCATATTAGGAGTCAACATTAGAGTTGTTCTCATGTAGGAGCATTGTCCAGCTACATATTTTCCTAAGAAGCTTAGAGGTGCCATACTGAATTACTCAACATATGATAAGGAGTTCTATACCCTTGTCCAAGCACTTCAAAACTGGCAACATTACCTACTGTTGAGAGAGTCCATTATCTATGTAGATCATGAATCTCTTAAGCATCTAAAAGGATAGTAAAAAATCTCTCTACACCATGCTAAATGGGTTTTGTACTTAGAAACTTTTTGCTATACCATCAGATATAAGAAGGGAAGTTTTAACACTCTGGCTGACACCCTTTCTCGTCGACATGTTCTTATCACATCACTACAAGCTAAAATACTTAGGTTTAGTACTCTACCAAATCAATATAAACAAGATTTGTACTTTAGACCCTTAGTGGCCAAGTGTAACATTAGAGGAGTGGTAGATGGGTTCTAAACAAGTTTGTGTGCGAAATAGTTCTATTAAGGAGTTACTTGCTCAAGAAGCCCATGTTGGGGGCTTAGCCAGCCATTTTAGCAAGAAGAGAACTATTAAGTTATTGGACTAGGATGATGAAGGATGTGTGTAAAATTCTTAAACGATGGAGGTGAGCCAAGAGAAGAAAGGAGCCATATGGAGAATATACACTTCTGCCCATACTTAAGCAACCATAGACCAATCTAAGCATAGATTTCGTGCTTAACCTGCCTAGAACAACTAGAAAACTATTATGGTAGTGGTCGATCGATTTAGTAAAATGACACACTTCATCTCCTATCACAAAACCAATGATACTTTATTTGTTGCCAACCTCTTTTTGTACGAGGTTGTGCAGCTACATAATGTCCTAAGAAGTATTGTATCAAATTGTGATTCAAAGTTCACAAGCTTCTTCTAGCAAACAATATTGAAGAAACTCGACAATAGACTTATGTTCAATACTTCTTACCATTTGTAGATAGAAAACTAGATGGAGGTTGTGAGCAAAACAGTAGGCAACCTCTTTTAAGCTACTGTTGGGAAGAATTTTCATAATTGGGATCTATGCCTACCCATCAAATTTTCTTATAATCACTCAACTCATAGCTCAATAGGAAGATCACCTTTAGAGGTCGTTTATAGACTTAATCTAAACTTACCACTGGAGATGATTACTAGCTTAACCTCTTAAGGAGAAAGTTAATTAGGCTTGTAGTGTACTAAGTAGTTTCAGAAACTACACAAGATAGTTGCTAAACAATTAGCTAAAATAGTGGCTCTACAAATAGAGCAAGGAAGCCGAGGTCAAAGGTGAAGTATGTACAACTCAAGCGATCTTGTTTAGATTCACCTCAGTAAGGAACAAGTCCTAAGAAAGAATATAAGCAAGTTATCCCTTAGGTCAATTGATCCTTTCAAGATCCTTTAACACATCAACGATGACACATCAATGACAACACCTATGTACTAAAACTACCCGAAGGACATAGGTGTCTCCGACTTTCAACATCACCTATCGGACACCATTTATGCTGGAAAAAGAAGAAGACTAAGATTTGAGGGTAAATCTTCAACAATCTTAGGGAACCGATGGATTATTGACGTCTGGATCTCTTACTTGCACACGCCTTCAAAGCTTACAATCCCTCACAAAGAGGATACTCTCTTATCAACCTACTAAGGATGAGTTCCCATACATGAAAGTGCTATGGGCGAAATCTCTAAGGCTCAAACTTTGATATACTCTGCTATGCTCAGACTCCAATGTAGTTGCCAACTTGTCAAGTGTCGACCTATTAAACGTTGACCTTTTAAGTGTTAAACCACAACATATGTACACAATGCTCTACTTAGACTTTTACCTATTCACCAACCTATCAAGTGTTGTATCCGATTTCCCTGTACACCGAGCTCCCCTTTTTTGTCCTATTAAGCTGTAGCTTCACCCAATCACCTCGGCAGCTCTTAATGTAGCTTAGCAATAGTAGCCCCAACATCAGTTCAATTCAGCCATAGTGCCCCGAGATCGCAAAACATGAACCCAATGACAGGCTGCCACTTGTTCCTTACTTTTCTGATATTTAGACTATATTCCCTTTTGTCTGTGGTCATATTTACCCTTTTTATATATACTATGAATCTTTTTCTTACATTATCCTTTATGTAATTTTCTATTATTGTATTGTTGCCCTAAAGGACTTACTATAAATAGTTATTTTTACTATAGTCATAGTCATCTTACACTTTCCAAGTTAATGAATATTCTTATTCTTATGAAATACCCATCTTTGAGTATATCCTTCTTATGTTCTCATCTAATCTTGCCAAGTAGCTCGAGATTAGTGAGGAGTGAACCTTAGTATTAACTTGTACGTAATATCAGGTGAAGTACTAAATCATGTTGTGTTTATCGGTGCATCATAACCTACAAGCAACTTCATGGAAGCTACTGTGTTTGTCGACCTATCCTTTCCCTCTTTCTTTGATACTTCAAAAGACCTACTTGGTTATTACTTCCTACATTAAGCCCTAATAATTAACTCAGCTCCTAGGAACATCAATCGCGATAAAAGAATCTATGAATTCTAAGGCCATTCCTACTCTATGCTAAAATTCTTCACATTAATTCCACATTCTTAAATATAGAGATTAGTTCAACTTAAACTATAATTCTAAAGGATTTCCACTTATATTTTCCTCAAGTTTGCTTTATTTCTTATTTATGAGACTATTTGAGAGTAAAAGGATTCTATAGTTCTATATAATTTCCTTTGGATGAAGGGAGTATGAGATAGAGAACAATCATACCATAAGCCAGAAGCTTGTATCATTAAAATTTTCAAATAGTGGAATCTATTGGTATTAAGACCAGTTCCTTAGCATGGAGTTAGATCAGTTGATTAATCCATGTAGACACCAAATTTTTTCCCCCTTTACTTTTTTTATATTTATTTAATACATTTTTATTAGCTTTCTTTCTTTTCTTAATAGGCCCTAAATTAGAAAAAAAAATTCAAAAATAGGGAATTAAAGAAAACCCAGAAAAAAATCAAGAAATTTAGAAAAAATAAGGATCATGAAAAAATAAAAAAAATTTCAATAACAAAAAAGAGCAAAAAAAATAAATTTCAAAAAGAAACCCTAAAAAGATTAAAAAAATAGAAAATGAAGTTTAAAAATTTAGAAATTTGAAAAATTACAAAAAAGTAGAAAAATTAAATTTAAATAAAAGATTTTAGAAAATAACATGTTATTAGGATAGATTGTAATTTTGGATTAGAAATTGAGCCGTTGAACTTGAGCTTTGATTTAAATTTAACTCAAGCTAATCGAGTCCATATGTGCAAGGCACAGGTTAATAGCCTAACGGTTAAGTATATGGACATAACATTAGCATTGAGCATGAGATCTTGGGTTCAAAACTTAGTAAATGCAAGGAGGCTTTTTCTTTTTCTTTTTTTAATTTTTTGTTTTCAATCACATCAGGAACTGTCATGTGTTAGGATCTGATTGAGCCACGTGTCCTCATATGTGGCACCTTTGAATTACATGGCTTCGTTGACATGGCGCTACGTGGTGTACCACGTTAGTTGCTACGTATCACAAATGATACGTGGCATGTTAGGGTTAGATGGTACGGCTGACGTAATACTATGTCAATGCTAAGTTAGCCCCTTTTTCCCTCCCTTTCCTTCCTTTTCCCTTTGTTTTCCTCTATTTCCCTCACTTTCCTTAGATTTTCTCCCCCTTTCTTAGCTCAAGAACACACAACCCCTTCACTTCAGCTTCAATTTCCGTACAAATTCTGTACATACTCACACAGTTTCTTGCTTTGATCCTGTTGAGCACATAGCCTACTATGAATTGAACCCACTAACTCAGCTAAATTCGATAAAAAATGAATTAAACTCGAGCTCCTAAGTTGGAAAAAAACTGAAATCTTGGCATTTACATTCAAAATCCGATCCGATCTTTCGATGTTTTTTGGGAACAATTCGAGTACAAAATGGTGTTGAGGGAACTCATACGATTATACATAGTTACTTACAAGCAACTAATTTACTCACAACTACTCTCTCTCTCACTTTCTCTCTCTACATACACCGAACACTCCTTCTCTCTTCGGCTCTCTCTCTCTGGCCACCTTCGAGGAATATTACTACCTTAGTCGCAACCCTTACGTTCCTAGCTTTCAACTAGTATTAGCCACAACCACTGCTGTGTCCCTTAGTAACTTAACCAAACACCATCCATTAAACCCTAACCACCCCTCTCTCTCCTCTAACCACCACCCTCAGCCTTCTTCAACCCAAACTAGCCACACAACTAAACTACTTACTCTCTAAAACCCTTACCCCAATTGACCACTCACACTTAGTAAACTTCGTATAGCCAAACCACTACTACTACCCAAGGCCAACATCTAAAAACCACCAACCCGAGCTCCACTGGTCTCGATACTTTACCTACCCCTCATAAATCCAATAAGACACTTACTAAAATCCCTTTTCCCTGTCGTTTAGGTGGTCGGAAAACGCCTGGAGCTTCCCTATTGTGTAGTGTTACTTTCCTTCCATCCATAACCCAAACCTGATCTGACGACCCTAACCTGACTCGACCGCTCCAACCCGATTGACCTAAGTTCGACCCACGCATCCACTTTCGGGTCTAGACCATTTTTTATTTATTTTGGTTTCTTTTTTATTATTATTTTGTTTGTCTTATTTTTTTAGTTTATTTATTTATTATTGATTTTGTTATTTATTTTTTATTTCCCTTCAAACGTAAATGTAAAAGGAAAAAAAATAGAAAATTTAAAAAAATAAAAAAGAAAGGTAACTTTATTCTTTTTTGTTACTAGTTAAAATAAAAATAAATAAGACATAATAAATAATAAATGAATTAAGTAAACAAAAAAAGGGATAAAATAAATAAAATAAGATTAATTAATTAGAAAATTTTATTTTCTAAAAATAAGTAAAAATAAATAGATCTCTTTTCAAATTAGGATTATTTTAGAGTTTCAAAAAATGAGAAACCAATTAGGACGTTTTAGGAATTTTTCTTAAAAAAATCAAAACCGAGTAAAATGTAAACTCGATTATTTTCGAATTAGAACAAAACCAATCCACTAAAGTTTTTAGAAAAAAAAAACTACGTATATTTGATCCCGAATAGTAGGTACGTAGGCACTTACATGGCGATGATAAAAATGAAAAAACCGAATTTTCCTTTTTTTTTCTTCAATTTAGATTATTTCATTTTTCTAATTAGATTAGTTAAATTAAGTTTCATCTCATGAAATATAAAGGTGGTTTTTAAGATTAAAGTTAATTTTGGAAAGTCAATGGTACCCGTAAGGATTTAAAAATCCTAACCCTCGGATTCAGATTCTCTAGTTTTCAAAAAAGCCGTATTTATAAATTGGTTTTTTGATCAATAGACCGGTAACTAAGATATAACCAATTCACCTAGTTAGTTATAACTTAACTCCATTTCCCGACTCCAGCTAGGTGACAACTCCAAATCTTTTCAAATTAAAAAAAAAAAATGGTTTCCTTTAAACCCTGATCAAGGATCAGTATTAAATGGGTTGGGTTTAGTACCAATCAATTTAGAGAAGACCCAATTTTATAAAAAGAATCAAAAGGATGAAAAACCAACCTTGACAGCTTGGCAACTCTACTGGGGACGTCAAGAGAGTTAGCCATTTAATTTTCCAAAATTAAAATTAATATCTAAAATGACCTTACTCTTTTTCTATTATAAATTGTCCTAATATCATTTGTAGGTTTGGTTTTATGTATTTTTTAGGGGAGAGATTTATTTTGCTGCATCATGAATATATGATAGATACAGTCGAACCCGAGCCATCCTAAGAGCATAGGATGGTGAGCCATTGTATAAAGTCTCGGGCATAGTGGGGCAACTACCATTCAAGGCCGATTAGGCTACTCTACTTAAACTTCGATGTGACCAAAGAACCGTTTCTTTGTAAACGTGAAATGTAAACCCCCAAATTTCTTGACCTAACCTCTGAAGTAGACTTGAGTGTGTTAGATAATCTAAGAATTGATAAGGTTAATGGAAATGAAAACCCTAGAAGAACTAATCAATCGCGTATGAAACTTTTCTACCCTAAATGTATGTAAACACTCAAGATTTCATTTGAAAGTGATAAAAACCCTAAAATGATAACCTTAAAGACATACGTGCATTAATTCATCATAATATATCTTAAAACCCTAATTGATAATATAACCTTGATATTTTGCCAAATCATTAATGAAAGATTAAAAATGACTTTTAATCATGCATATATATTTAGAATCCTTAAGTAATCCGTTAGAAACTAAGATAATATATCATAGATCACATTTATCTTCTAAATATATAATTAAGATAGTATTACATAAAGTTAGGGGTATAGTTGAAACTTAGGTTAAATGTAGTGAATCTTAACATCTTAATTGATACTTTTCATACTAATTATACTAAGTAACTTACCAAATGATGTATATATGATATAAATACCTAAAGTGATATCTTATCATCTATTTTTACTAATCAACCCACTAAATGCCTCATTTCCTTAATTTTTCTCTTAATTTCCCTTATTTACTACATCATGTATACTAAATGGCATATGCTTATAGAAAGTTGACCAACTTAATACAAGTTGACCAAGTTAACACATATTGACCAAGGTCAAAAGGTTAACTAAGTCAACATTTAGAAAAGTCAAAGACACTAATGCTTTAGAAAATATCTAATCCATCTCATGATTTCTTTTCTTTTAGCTCTTCTTTTCTCTTTTCTTCTTTAATTGGCATCCACTTCTTTTTGTTCTAGGCCCCACCATCTTCTTCATTTCAAACACAATACAAAACAAAAAGAAACAAAGCTAAACCCTACTCCATTGCCGTGACCATCCCCTTTCCCTTTCACTTGCAAAATTTTCCAACGTTGTCTCCATATTTCAAGAATAAATTAAGGTATGTAATTATGTTATTATGTATTGCTTTATATTACTTATTAGTAAGGTAATAAGGTAGATTAGATAAATAGATATATGTTATGTGTGATCATGTTGAAGAAGGCGTAAAGTTTCTACCTTTAGGTGTAGAAGGATAGAAATCATGATGAAGAGGAAGGAGATACATGTGCATATGCCCTTAAGTATATGTACATAAGGATATACTAGAGGAATACAAATATGGAGATCTTTATACATAAGTATTTACTATGTACATAACCTAAACTATGACAAATCCTAACTATACATACCTATACTATGCTAAATACACTCTTAAAACACAAAAGAATTAAATTAGGGAAGTTTTCTTAAGAGGAAAATTTGGCATACGAAATTTGTACAAAAATACGTATATGACTATATAGGTATATGGGTATATGTACAAGTATAAATACTGTATAAGTATATAGTAGTTTATGTAAAGTGTACATAAGACACTTAGGTATGACATAAGCATAAGGTAAGGCATATGTAATTAAATAATGAGGTAAGCAATGATGTAATTAAAAGATGACATAAGCCATGACATAAGCGAATGATGACATAAGCGATTAATGATGTAAGCGATGACATAAGCATAGGTTTATAAAATAAGAAATAAGAAGAGTACATAATAATTAGGTATATAAATTAGTAAACCTTAATACACTTCCTAAATTGGATTACACTTAATTAGGTACATAAATTAGTAATAGTAAGGTAAAATTCTCTAAGTATAAGAATTTAAGGGTTAACTAAATCATTAAGTATATATAAATATAAGCAATAAGAATAATTAAGTTTCCATAAATTTAGTCCATATCGTAAAACACCGGTCTTAACGTCCAAAACAAACATTATCGTGTGAACATAAGTCCGAAAACGATGAAGAACAACTATAAAATTATAAATATCGGAAATAGAACAAAAAAGTTACATACGATTAATGATAAAGTCTAACTAGATAAAAGTTGATAGTAATCTAAGTAGAATTAGATAAATAAATATTTAGAATTACTAGTTAATTTAAATACTTACTAGCGTCATGGTCAAGTAAGTATTTATCCTATGATTCCATGCTTGTATGTGATTGTAGATAGTGGACTTAAATAACATTGTTAATTGACTACTGTGTGGGGTTAGGGAAATGCTTGTATATGTTGTTATATGTTGAGTTGTAAATTTACCTTAAGTATAGATAATACTTTGTTTGTTGCATCATAGTATAGAAAATGATTGTATGTACTATTGGATGATCATAGCATAATTTGGACTTAATCATACTCGGCTTATAAAAAGAAACCAGTGCATGCATTGCATAGACACAATTTCGGCCGTCACATCATACGGAGGTAAAGAAAGGCCATTCGGGGGTTGTTATTATTAATTTATTAGTTTTGTATGGTGCACTCATACAAAATGACCTTACCCTGACCCGCGAGAACACTAGGCATTGGAGGCACCAACCACTTGGCTAAGGGTTGAGTCTAGAGGCCCCCGTTTAGGGGTAAGTGTAGACTGCGGGGGCCTTCTCACGATTATATTAGAACTTGGTTTTTATAAAAATAAAAGACTTATTTGATTTAAGTATGGAACGTAGAATTCTATATTAAAGTAAGTTCTAGTATAATACCCAAATCTGATTGGTGCCGTATATACTCCAACCCTGACTTCGGAGGGCATTAAATCTAAGTTACGTATATGAATTAGTTAACTATACGTATTATTTGGCATTTTATTTGATCATTCATTCATATACATGAATATAATGTATTTATTACTTACCTATAGTATGGCTGAGGGTTTTGCTCACTAAGCTTAGGCTTATACTCCCTTAGACTCTTGATGCCACAGGTTAGCTTGGGGATGCCACAGGTTAGCTTAGGGACTTAGGCGAGAGTGAGCCATCCTATGTATTGAGAGAAAATAGTTTATGTAAACTCATACTTATGTACTTTTTTTTTTACCGGTATTATAAACTTAAATTTACTAAATTACTGTATATTGTAAGTTTTGTGGTTCAAATTTTATATAAATATGTTTGTGTGATGATATCATGTGAATTTGTATGTTTTTAGGAAACTAGTGGTTGTAGAGCCTTGTATATTGTGTAAAGAGTTAATGATTGGAAGGGTAACCAATTAAGAGTTCTTCATACGGTATACAGCATCTACCATGACTAAGCTGTCCTCAGTTCGTAACATGTAAGGTCATAGAGTATAAGGACCGTTAGAAGCCACCTTTCTTGCATTACATTCCATAAGGTCAACGAATAACTAACAAAGCAGCAATGTTACATAAAAAAGAAAAAATGACAAAGATCCAAAGTTTTTCCCTATATTCTCACTAGAATTGATGTACATAGAAGGTCTTATATATTTTCTCTTCTTGTAATTAGTCTTTCCCTTGTAATTTATGCTTTCTTTGTAATGTTTCAAAAATGGCTAGCTCATCCAACACTGGGTTTTCACTAAGGAGATTCATGTCTACAAACCTACAAACTCAAAGCCTATTCTCAGCTAACGGTTTTAAACCTTTAATCTAAGAGAGCAACAATTCATTACTAGCAAAATTAGACCTCTACTCTCATTAGCTAAAGTAAAGGTTAACATCATGCTAATAAAGGCCTTAGTCTATTTCTAGGAGCCCAAAGAAGTGGTTTTTCAATTTGGACCACATCTAATCAGCCCAACTCTAAAAGAGTACACCGAACTACTCCAAGCTCCTCCTTTGGATGAAATATACATCCCAGACCTCAACTTTGGCCTAATATATATTTTCTCAAAATTCTTAAGGATCTGTAAGACTGAGATAAATGAAGCCCTAGACAACTGCAACAAATATGCCATTAAGATTTGGGATCTAGTCCATTGGTTCCAGAATGAGCTTAACTCCAACAAACAAGCGTTGTTTCTTGGGAATTGGAAAGAAAATCGAATCAAGGCCTATGTGCTAGCAGTGTTTGCCACTATCTTGTTTCCAAGTGGGTCTCTTCTTATACACTTTAGGGTAACAAAGTTAGTAGCTCAATTATAGGAAAGTATGTCTTACATTTCTGCCTTACTTGCTGAGTAGATAAGGAAGCTTAATTTCCTTAAGAAAAGGGGTTGCGAAGATCTCAAGTTAAGTATGGCACTATTAATGGTATGGTTAGTCAGTTACATCAAATGCTTTAGGTTGGACTTAATAAGGGGAGCATTCATGAATAAGATTGACCTTATTGATTCTTTCGTCAATAAGATCAAATTACTAGAAGATATATCTACCCTTCTCTGGATAGAAGTTCTACAAAATTTTCAAGTAGAAGACATACTATGGACTGCCAGGTAGAGCAATTACACTAGGGTCATACTGATTTGCAAGAATTATGATGTTGTGCTACTAATCGAAATGAGTTAGAGTACAAGTTACTACCTAAACAACATGGTAAGGCAATTTGGAGGAATCTAGGACATATTTCACAAACCTTCATTAGAGCCATTCACTCTTAATTTCGAACGACCTCACTCTATAGAAAAGACATCCAAACTTCACAAGATCAAAGCTTAGTGGGACACCTAGACTGTAAGCCTAAACATCAATTGAGTGAGTTCATAGGAGAAGTGGACAAACACCAAGTTACTAAAGAGTATTTATACAATATACTTCATAAGGAAGGCACAATGCGATATTGGGCACCAGAAGTCCTTTAAACCTCCCCTATATGCCTTAACTTTGAAATGGTAACTGATATGGACCAAATGAAAGCTTGTATGGAGATCCTCCATGATGAGAAAGAAAAATGGGCAAACCTATGCCAAGAATCTAAACAAAGGCTGCATACCTTAGAACACCAGCTGAAGATGGCCCAAAAGTAAAATTCAAGAGTTTGAAGAAGCGGTTAAGTGTAACCAAAAGAAGAAGAAAATGTCATCTATCCCATAGAAAAAAAAAAGAAAATTAGTATAGATGAATTTGAACCTTTTTCTTTCTTTCATGTAATAAAACTCCGAAGATCCAAAAATAATAAATAACTTGTAGTTCTGTTAATCATTTGTTGATCCTCTCCTTTTCATCCATGTGATTCACTTACATTTCATTCATTTGTGTTTCTTTCAAAATATCCGTATACTAACTTATTGAAAAGTGATCTTACCCAGGTCACCAAGATAGCTCCAAAACGTCAAACCTTCTAGAGAAGTCCTATCAAAACTCGCTCAAAAACTAGAATGGTCAACTAAGGAAACAACAACAACAACACCAACAATGGCAACCTTGAGGTTATTGACCCCTCTAAGTTGAGGTTCCAATCTGTGGAATGAATAGTAAGAAAGATTGCAGATCAATTGAGCTTTCTTATTGACAGCATCTCTCTACTTAAGTCTACGGCTCTATCTTATGAAGAAAATTCCAAAGTCCGATATGGAAAGAATACCAAAGCCCTACCCCTCGAAATAGAAGAAGCTTACCCTAAAGTCAATCAAGGCTTTTAATCCTTTGAAATAGAAGGGGTATTTCTAAAAGTTAACCAAACTTTTAAGTAGAATACTTACTCATTCCCAATCAACCTAAAGCTTAAAGCTAACCAAGATAAATTGAAAGAGCTTGAGATGTGATTAACTCAACAAATTACAGAAAAAATGAAAATGCTCGAAAGGTATGATAGATTCAAGCATGCTGGCATAACAAACTTCTCTACCTATGATTATGAAGCTTTCAAAAAAAGTTCAAAGTACGTGAATTTGAAAAATACACTGGGACTAGATGCCCTAAGCTACACACTCGGCTGTACGTACGCAAGATGGGCCAGTATGCATAGTATGATCAACTGATGGTCCAAACCTTTCAACACAACCTGATTGGCCCTGCCTTAACCTGGTACACTCGGTTGGACCTGAATTAGGTGAATATATGGGAGAAGCTGGCCAAAGCATTCTATGAGTAATATAGATTTAACATCAAAGTGGCACCAACAATGATGGATTTGGTTGTCTTAAGGAAGAGGCACAATGAATCCTTCAAGGAATATGCTTAAAGGTTGAGGTCCCTAGCTACAAGGGTATCTACCCCTATGATTGAAAAAGAGCTGACTACAACTTTCATGAACACTCTTGAGAGGCCCTACTTTACTCACTTGATCGGACAAGCCTCTTCCAGCTTTATAGAAGTAGTGGCAGTGGGATGTTGAATTGAGAGTGCCATTTCCTTTGGCAAGCTACAAGAGATAGTAGATAGAAAACCACCCTCTACTAAACCTACCACCAGCAAGCCTAAAGAAGCTACTATCAGCATGGTCAACTTGAATGTAAGACCTAACTCCTGAGTTTCTTTTAGGAAGAATCCCCTACCAGCTCAACCACAATATACAAGCCAACTACAAGTTAGCAGAGCCTCGAGATAGTTCACCAGAATACCTATTCTACTCAATCAGGTGCTCAAGAAGTTAAGAAGAGATAATCTGCTCAATTTGAGGCTCTTATTGAAAGGTACAAGCCGAGGTTTTTTTATCCCAATGCAATATGTCAGTATCATCTAAGGTAAGTGGGCCATTCAACTTATTCGTACTAGAGGTTAAAAAACAAAATCCAAGATTTGATCGATGAAGGTACAGTACAATTGGATTTTGCAAAGGCTCCTACTCCAAACGTCAACAGCAACCTACTGCCAAACCATGGACCCATCATCAATATGATATTTGACCACTCAAAATCTACCATCAACATGATCGATACAAACCAAGAACCAAAGGTTTATCAATTTAAAAAAAAAAAAAGGTCCCACAAGCTAAAAGGTATACCTTTCACGTACCTATAGCCTCCAAAAATTATAAAGCTGCCCCCCTTAACTACTAGGTAATAAACCAGGGGTAATCAAGCTCTCTTGTAGGGGGGATCACTCACTCTGATAGAATATATGATCCGAAGGAAGACTTGAAAAAGAAGGTTGTACTGAAAATGCTAAGTACAGAATAAGTTGAACATGAAGAAGGATTAACTACCTTTACCAAGATGATCAAGTCTAGCGTGTATAAAATAATGGACCAGCTCATTAAGACTCCAGCACAAATATTCCTCATGAGTCTATTGATGGCATCAAACCCATACCAAGAAGCCTTATTTAGAACACTAAGGGATGTCAAGGTCCTTCGTGAAATCCTAGCTAAAAGGATTGGCTTCGTCACCAATTCCATCCTCACCATGGATCAAATTTCCTTCTCCACTGAGGAATTGGGCAAAGAAGGTACCCAGCATACAAAGCCTCTATTCATAATACTAAGGATAAAAACATCATCACAACAAGAGTCCTCATCGACAACGAGTCATCTCTAAACGTTTGTCCTTTGGCTACCCTAGATCTATTAACCATTGATACAACTGCAATCAAACCAAGTTCAACAATGGTAAGAGCTTTTGATGGATCTAGGAGAGAGATAATAGGGGAGGTTGACTTACCAGTTGATATTGGCCTATAAACATTCAACATCCCATTCTAGGTTATTGGGAAGGCCTTAGATACATTCAGTAGGGGTCATACCATTAACTCTTCACTAGAAAGTTAAGTTTATCTCCAATAGCCAGGTCATCACAATTCTAAATGACCAAGATTATGAAATCTATAAAAAGATGGCCATACCCTATATTGGTACAGAAGAATAAAAGGACTTTAGACTCCAAATGTTTAATGAGGTGTGCATGATCACCAATCAGTAGAAAGAAGAGAGGCTGAAATTCAAAAAAGGCCAGTTTGGGACCTATGAGTTAGGATACATTCCAACCCCGATGGAGGAATTACAAAGAATGCAAGCTAGGGGTAAACAGGGTGATAGGTTGTATCATGCTCTAATGGCCTTCCGTCCATTGTCCAAAACTTTCATCAGGGCTGAAACCCAAAACTCAAAGCCTACTAAAGAAGGTACTTCTAATTGAAATGAAGGGACTTAAATAATTGGTTCTCCATCCCTATAAATAAAAATAAGTCTTCCTTAAGGTAAAGGATGAATCATGATCCAGTATTTTATGGAATTTTGTAATAAATGACCTCCATTCTTTAAATGCTTGTACTCAAAAGAGAGTTCCCCAAAATAAAATCAGCTTCTTTTCCCTTTACTCCTGCCTTACTTACACTTTTCCTTTTGCATACTTTTCTTTTTCTCTAGATGCCACAATCTGAACAAAGGCCATGGATACCTCGCGAAGATAGGTGATGAAAATATTGATATCAATTTCGGCCCTACTAGGTTAGTTGTCAGGAGTGATGTTAATGACCATAATGATGTACAAGAAAGCTAGCAAAAACATGAAATAAGTAAAATTTCCATTGACGAGCCAACAGAGATAATTAATGTCAGTACCAACGAAAACCTTAAGGTATTGAAGATTGGGAGAAATTTGGAAGAAAATCAAAAGACAAAGATGACCACATTACGATCTAAATACCAAGATGTATTCACATGGTCTTATGACGACATGCCCAGATTAGACTCGTCAATCGTGGTCCATTACTTACCTATACACGAGGATATTAAGCCTAAGAAACAAAAGTTAAGAAGGTTTCGACCAAACATCCTATTGAAAATCAAGGAAGAAGTTAGAAAACTATTAGAAGTCGGCTTCATTAAGGTATCTGATTATCCTAAGTGGATAGCCAACATAGTACCAGTTATGAAGAAGAATGGAAAAATTAAAGTGTGGGTGGACTTTTGAGACCTTAATCAAGCAACCCTTAAAGATAATTTTCTTTGCCCCATATCGATATATTAGTCAATAACATAGCCAAAAACCATATTTTCTCTTTCATGGATGGATTTTCTGGGTATAACCAAATTCAAATGGATAAAGAAGATAAAGCCAAGACAATGTTCATTATGACTTGGGGTATGTTTTGCTACAAAGTGATGCATTTCAAACTCAAAAATGCCTGGGTAACTTACCAAAAGGCCATAGTAGCAATCTTTCATGACATGATGCACAAAGAAGTTGAAGTATATGTCGATGATATCATTGCCAAGTCTAAGGAAGGAGAAAATCATGTGGAAAATCTAAGGAGATTGTTTGATAGGTTGAGAAAATTCCAACTGAAACTCAACCTAGAGAAGTATACTTTTGAAGTGACTTCAAGGAAATTATTGGGTTTCATAATCAGCCAAAGAGGCATCGAAGTAGACCCTGATAAATTCAAAGTGATAGTTAACCTACCCCTCACGACACATACTTCAAGAAATCAGAGGTTTGTTAGGCCGTTTAAACCATATAGCCCGATTCATATCCTAACTCACGGACAAGTGTCGTCCTTTGGCTAAGTTGTTAAAAAAGAATGCCAAGATCAACTAGGACGAAGTGTACAAGCAGGCCTTTACAACGATCAAAGAATACCTCATGAACCCTCTAATTCTGATAGCTTCAAAACTTAAGAAGCCTTTATTCCTATACTTAACAATATTACTAGAGTCCATAAGGTACATGCTTGGCTAAAAAGATGAGGAAGGGAAGGAGCAGGCTATATACTACTTAAGTAAGAAATTCACTAAAGGGGAGCAAAGGTATTTAGAAATTGAAAGAACCTACTGTGCTTTAATCTAGGTAATGCATCGGCTTAGACAATACACACTCTACTATCCGGTTGAATTACTAACTCTACCATGATCCCCTGAAGTACTTGGTAGACAAATTGACCCTAATTGGCAAAATCTCAAAGTGGCAAATGTTGCTATCAGAGTTCAACATTACATACGTGAACCGGAATTTAGTTAAAAGGCAAGCTTTAGCAAATTAATTAGCAAAAAATCCCTTTGATAGCATTCCCCAAGAAGTATAAGTCAATTTCCCTAATGAGGGTGTCTTAATAGTTGAGGGAAACTCTAATAAAGGAGAAGATGATATCTTAGCCAATGTGTCTAGGTATGGAATTGGGGCAATACTAATAGCCCCTAAAGGTACTCAATATCCTATGGCCATAAGGCTCATTTTCCCATATACTAATAATATTGCTGAGTATGAAGCATGCATCATGGGACTCAAGATTGCCCTAAAAAAGACATTTGGGAATTAAAAGTATATGGGGACTCCTTGCTCATTACTAGCCAAGCCTGGGGAGAGTACAAAACTAAAGATCCTAAGCTGGTACCTTACCACTGGCATTTGACGGAATTAACAGAAACTTTCAAAGAAGTCACCTTCAATTACGTACCAAAGACTTAGAATCAATTTGTTGATGCCTTAGCTACGCTAGCATCTATGATCCAGATATCTGGTGGAGTCAAGATTTAGTCCCTTACTATTGAAATTGAAGATAAGCCAACCTTCTACCTAATGATTGAGGCTTTGAACAACCAAATACCATGGTATCATGATATTAAGACATTCCTACAATAAGTTACATACCCTAAAAAGGCCAAGAAAAGAGATAGAAAGATGATTAGGAGATTAGCCACTCAATTCTTAGTAAGCGAATCCACCTTATACCGATGCTCATTTGATGGTACATTCTTATGGTATGTGGCTAACAAAGAGGCTAAGAAGTTAATGAAAGATGTACATGAAGGAGTATGTGGCCTTCACATGAATGGATAAATACTGGCAAAGAAAATCATGAAGCTAGGGTATTATTGGTCAATAATAGAAAGTGATTGCATCAAACATGTTAGATATTGTCATTTATTCTAAGTTTATGTGAATAAGATAAATGCCCCGTCTCAAGAATTACATGCCCTCTCAACACTATGGCCTTTCTCAATGTGAGGCATAGATATCATCGATCTAATCACTCCAAAAGCATCCAATAGGCATCGCTTCATATTAGTCACCATCGACTACTTTAGCAAATGGGTAGAGGCTTTGTCATACTTGAATGTTACTAAAAGGGTCATAGTTAAGTTCGTCAAGAGAGACATCTTGGCTCGGTACAGAACTCCTGAAATAATCATCACTGATAATGGCACGAAACTCAACAACAAGCTTATGATAGAATTGTACCGACAATTCTGGATCATTCATAGGAACTCTACTCCTTATCGACCCTAAATGAATGGAGCCATCAAAGCAGCAAATGAAAACCTCAAAAGAATCATTGAAAAAATAGTTGTCACATATAAGGACTGGCATAAGATGTTACCTTCACACTCATGGCCTATTGGACTTCCATTAGGACATCGATTAGGGCAACACCATACTCTTTAGTATATGGTACTGAAGCGGTGTTACCAGTAGAGGTCGAGATCCCGTCGCTCAAAGTACTATCAGAAACTCATTTGGATGAAGCCAATTGGGTAAAGAAACGCATCGAGCAGCTGAATTTGATTGATGAAAATATATTGACAACCTTGTGTCATAATCAATGTTATCAACAAGGATGGCTCAAACCTTCAACAAAAAGGGTATGACCCCGTAACTTTAAAGAAGGAGATTTGGTGTTAAGAAAAGCTCTCCTCAATGCACAAGACTCTAGAGGGAAATTCGCTCCCAATTACGAGGGTCCTTATGTCATGAAGTGAATATTATCAGGAGGAGCTTTAATTTTGTCCCAAATGGATGGTTTAGATTTAAGAGACCTTATAAATATCGATGTTGTAAAATTGTACTATCCATAAGAAGTTAGTGGAAATTTTGCTCAAAATGCAAAAATGCCAATCATTTTAAACGTCATTGTGGTGCAATTTTCATTATCTACAAGCAAATTTGGTATCCTTGGCTGTTGTCATCGTTGAAATAATCACCCTCTCCATAGAAAGGTATAATTCCCTTACCCCATTTAATCGAACCCATACACTACAAACATGAGAAAGATTAATGAATGAGATCTAGAACATTAGTAAATAACAAAATTCTTTAAAATACTTTATTACAAATTGATCCCCCTCAATGGGGAGTTTTATTGTCTATTTTTTACGGGAATGTGAAACTCAAGTAAAAATCACGATAGATGGGAATAAGGCCTTAAGGTTCATAAAAGTTCTAAAGAGACAAAAACAATAGGTGGTTTTCCTATATCGGGCTAATTTCCATGACTTCTCCAAAAAGAACCAGTAAAGTCTCGAACATTGTATGTTAAGAACATTCGGGTTGATAATAAGGGACTAAAACAAGAGTCAATAATTTTCTAATGGGGGCTTTTCAAAATGGTTTGACAGTTTGGGTGCTATTAACAAATACTGAGTATGTATTTCCATACAGTGTTAGCACACCAATCTTTTCTTGCACTTACATTTAGACTAATTTTTAGTTTGAACAATCTTTTTTAACCAACCCATAAGGCATTCACTTTCTGCATTTAGTGTTTGGCGAACCTACAAAAATACAATCCTAGCTTAGTTCATCCTTCCAATCCATAAGGTTCTTTCATTCACCAAATTTCTTTTAAGCAAGCCCGTACGTCACTTCCCCTCTATTCACCAAGTCCTATAGGGCACTTCTCCTCATAGTTTACTATTGGCATGGCATTACCACCAATTTTAGGGTTGCTAGTCCTTGAGAGACACTATCACCTAGGTTAGTAAGCCTTGTGAGGCACAACCAAGTCTTCTAGATCGATCAAATTCTAAGGTTACTAGTCCTCGAGAGATGCTCCCGCCTAGGTCAATCAGCTCAAAGGAGCACTATCAGATTTTAGATCAATTCCATTTTAGGGTTACTAATCCCCGAGAGACGCTTCCACCTAGGTTAGTGAGCCTCATGAGGCATAACCAGGTTTTAGATCAATCCTAATTTTAGGGTTACTAGTCCCCGAGAGACGTTCTCGCTTAGGTTAGTGAGCCTTGTAAGGCATAACTAGGTCTTCCAGATTGATCAAATTTTAGGGTTGCTAATCCTCGAGAGACACTCTTACCTAGGTTAGTAAGCCTTGTAAGGTACAACCAGGTTTTAAATCGATCCCATTTTAGGGTTGCTAGTCCCCGAGAGACGTTTTCACCTAAGTTAGTAAACCTTATGAGACACAACCAAGTTTTAGATCGATCCCTATTTTAGGTTTGCTAGTCCCCAAGAGACGTTCCCGCCTAGATTAGTGAGCTTTATGAGGCATAGCTAGATTTTAGATTAACCCCATTTTAGGATTGCTAGTCCCCAAGAGATGCTTCCGCCTAGGTTAGTGAGCCTTATGAGACATGACCAGATTTTAGATCGATCCTATTTTAGGGTTGTTAGTCCTCAAAAGACGCTCCCACCTAGGTTAGTGAGCTTTGTGAGGCATAACTAAGGTTCATTTTGTTATCTAAATCGATTTTAGGAGAGCTATTTAGTCATCTTAAGGGCAAAAATAGTGTCTATTTGGTTTTTGTAGTAAAGTTTTGCTCAAACTTCACCACAAAGAGGGGCAGCTATAGACATCTAATTTTTGCTTCCTTTACTTGTTTTTAATTTATTTATTTCATTTTTATTATCTTTCTTTCTTTTCTTAATAGGCCTTAAATTAGAAAACCAAAATAAAAAATAGGGAAAGAAAACCTAAAAAAATCAAGAAATTTAGAAAAAAATAAGGATTATGGAAAAATACAAAAAAATTCAATAACAAAAATAAAAATAATAAATTTCAAAATAAACCTTAAAAAGATAAAAAAAATTAGAAAATGAAGTTTAAAAATTTGGAAATATGAAAAATTACAAAAAGTAGAAAAATTAAATTCAAATAAAAGATTTTAATAAAATAACATGTTATTAGGATAGATTTTAATTTTGGTTTAGAAGTTAGGTTGTTGAACTTGGACTTTGATTTAAATCTAGCTTAAGCTAACCAAGTCCATATGTGCAATTTGATTGCATAGATGGACAAGGCATAGGCCAATGGTCTGATGGTTAAGCATATGGACAAAACATTAACAAAGAGTAAGAGGTCCTAGGTTCAAAACTTAACAAAGGCAAGGAAGACTTCTTTTATTTTTTGTTTTCAATCACATCAAGAACTGCCACGTGTAAAGATCTTATTATACCATGTGTCCTGCTAACGTGACGCCACATGGCATCTACGTGGCATGCCACATCAACTACCATGTATCACAAAAGACACATGGGATATCAGGGTTGGAAGACATGGTTAGAATGGTGCCACATCAGCCCCTTTTGCCCTTCATTTCCCTCTCTTTCCCACACTTTCCCTAGATTTTCTCCCACTTTCTCAGCTCAAGAACACTCGACCCGTTCAATTCAACTCCAATTTTTGCACAAATTCTACATGCACTTACATAGGTTCTTGCTTTAATCATGTTGAGCACATAGCCTACTATGAATTGAACCTACTACTTCGTCCAAATTCGGTCAAAAATGAATTCAAGTCGAGCTCCTAAGTTGGAAAAAAATTGAAATCTCGGCATCTACATTCAAAATTCGATCTGACCTTTCCATGTTTTTTGGGGAACAATTCGAGTATAAAATGGTATTGAAGGAGCTCACACGATCATACACAACTACTTACAAGCAGCTAATTCACTAATAACTACTCTCTCTCTCACTTTCGCTCTCTATACACATCGAACACTCATTTTCTCTTCAGCTTTCTATCTCTAGCCACCTTCGAGGAACACTACTACCCTAACCGCAACCTTTGCATTCCTAGCTTTCAACTAGTACCAACCACAACCACCATCGTATCCCTTAGTAACTCAACCAAATACCATCCATCAAACCCTAACCACTGCCCATCACTCTCCTCTAACCACTACCCTTAATCGTCTTCAACCCAAACTAACCATACAACTGAACTCCCTACTCTCTAAAACCCTTACCTCAACTGATCACATCCATAAACTCTCTATAGCCAAACCACTACCGCCATCCATGGCCAGCATTCGAAAACCACTAACCCGAGCTCCATTAGTCTCGGCACCTCGACTACCCCCCATAAATCCAATAAGATACTCACTAAAATCCCTTTTCCTGGTCGTTTAAGTGGTCGGAAAATGCCTAGAGCTTCCCCATCACATGGTGCTACTTTCCTTCTGTCTACAACCCAAACCCGATCCAACAACCTAAACCTGAGCATACTGCTCCAATACGACCGACCCAGGTTTGACCCGAGCGTCCTTTTTCTAGTCTAAACCCTTTTTTATTTATTTCGATTTATTTTTTATTTTTATTTTGTTTGTCTTTTTTTTTGTTTAGTTTATTTATTTATTGTTGATTTTGTTATTCTTTTTTTTCTTTTTCTTTATTTATTTTTTATTTAGCTCTAAATGTAAATGTAAAAGAAAAAAAAAAGAAAAGAAAAAAAAGAAAAGAAAAAAAAAAGAAAAAAGAAAAAAGAAAGGTAACTTTATTCTTTTTTGTTACTAGTTTAAATAAAAATAAATAAGCCATAATAAAGAATAAATGAATTAAGTAAACATAAAAAAGGTAAAATAAATAAAAAAGGAAAATAAATAAAATAATATTAATCATTTAGAAAAATTAATTTTCTAAAAAAGTGAAAATAAATAGACCTCTTTTCAAATTAGGACTATTTTAGAGTTTCGAAAAATGAGAAACCGATTAGGATGTTTTAGGAATTTTTCTTAAACAAATTAAAACTGAGTAAAACATAAACTCAATTGTTTTTGAATTAAAACAAAAGTAATCCACAAAAGTTTTTACCAAAAAAGAACTATGTACGTCTGATCTCAAATAGTGGGTATGTAGACACTTACGAGATGACGATAAAAATAAAAATAAAAATAAAAACTAATTTTCCTTTTCTTTTCAATTTAGATTATTTCATTTATCTAAGTAGAATAGTTAAATTAAGTTCCATCTCATGAAATAAAAAGGTGGTCTTTAAGATTAAAATTAATTTTGGAAAGTCAATCGTATTTATAAGGATTTAAAAGTCCTAACCCCAAGATTCAGATTCTCTGGTTTTCAAAAAAGTCGTATTTATAAATTAGTTTTTTAATCGATAGACCATAGCTACGATATAACCAATCCACCCAGTCGGTTATAACTTAACCCCTTTTGTCGACTTTAACTGCGTGGAGACTCCAAATCTTTTCAAATTAAAAAAAAAAAAGATGGTTTTCTTTAAACCCTGGTTAAATATCAGTATTAAACGAGCTAAGTTTAGTACTAATCGGTTTAGAGAAGGCCTAATTTTATAAAAAGAACTAAGATAGTGAAAAGCCAGGCTCGACATTCCATAAAGAGCAACCACTTTTGATTTTGAACCTAATTGTCTCATATTTTTTCTCTTTACTTTGCTTAACTTATATCATTTGTTTCATTGCTTTCTCTTGTAAATTTTTTATTAGTCATACTAATGTTCTAATTCTAACATTTACAAAATAATTTAAAAGGGTTACTAAAGGCACTTTACAAAATTTTCAATTTTTAGCAACAATTTTGACACTAGTTAGTAATTTATATTAAAATATCATAAGTTGTAATACCTTTGAACCCTTGAAGTTACAGCCTTGTCATATGTCAATCCTAAAGGTGGACACACTAAGGCATCCAAAAACCTATAAGCTATCTAATCTCTACAATTAATGGTAAAATTTGCTGACTCACAACTTAAAGAACTTCATAATTTATAAACAAAGAGTGGTATATATATCGTCACAACTCCAAATACATATAAATCAAATATCCATCTAATAATCATAAATCAAGAGCTCACAACTCTTTGTAACACAATTATCAAATCATTACTAAGGAGTCTCACAGCTCTAACAAGTAGCATGATCAAAGAAACAGAGTAAACATAACTAAAACCAATAAATGAGCCTTAGTTTAACAATCCATCTCTAATAGTTACTCCGAGTGTATCCTGACCCATTTAGTAATAATCTCCATCCTTGTAATAGTAATAACAACTGTAACTGGCGTCATCATAATAATTGTTAGTAATATTCTCATAACTTGAATCCATAGTTGAAAAAAAAAAATTGCAATCCCCAAGTATGCTAATGCCCGATATAGGACAACAACTACATATGCATAATCAATCAATCACAGTCTCATAAACATATACACTAGTTATATATCAGCATGCAGCAAATACCAACTATTATCTTTGTTTAACAAGTCCAATAAACATCACAATTTAAGTATCCCAAGACTTAGAGTAACTCATGATGCCTACAATTAATCAATATATAATATTACATAAGTATTGACACTGGGTCTTTACTAACATCAAAGTAACCCTCCTAATTTTAGTTGGGTCATCTCAATGGAGGACTTATCTTAGGATAGTGTTGCACAAAGATCACCTAGTGCCTTACCAACGACATTGAACCATACTAATAGAAAGTTGAAGCCAATCATAAGTAGCACACTTAATTAAGATTTAAGTGTATTTTAAGTCTAGTTACATTACTATCCTAGCACATACAATGAAGCAAGCATGTATGCCGTACCTAAATCTATGTAACCATTGGTAACCAAGTCAATTGGTAGCTTAGGATCTATCTACATAAAGAATTTAATATCAAACGCTAGCTCACTACAACCTTACTCTACTTCTAAGTTTGAACTCTATTCTTCTCAACTATGTTATTTAATCCTACTCTTTTCCTAAAGTCAATTCTTAACTAAGTTCATAAAGTTCATAAATTAATTTAATTATTACAATTGATTTGGAAGGGTAATAGTAAATATTTAACAAAGGAATTGAAGCAAAATTTTTTAATGAAAGTACATGCTATTCACCACATACACAGCATGTATAGCACACCATATAGCCTACTTTAATAAATACATTGTGTGTATCACATATACATACCATATTTCCTAGATTTTCACACACACTAAATGTGTTACATGCCATGTCCCGCATTCTCCATACCTTATGATGCTTGTAGTTTTCCAACATATCGGCTGCCATCGAACCAACACAACTCCAATCATCCTTCATTGAACTTTTCTTTTAACCCATTTAAACATCCACTACTACACTAGAATTCCTCTACCACTACATCTTACATGTTTTTCTTTCTACAATGCCACGAAACTACTCCAAGAATCAAAATTTGCAACCTAATACAACAACACTAAGCTTAAGAAAACAAAACAAATCATAAGGGTAAAGGAAACTTACTTGAAATCTTGATGAAATCATGCTTCAAACATAAAACCCAACCTCTTAACACTACAAACATACTGTTCTTCACATTTTACACACCATACACCAAGGAGAGCAAGATTCAAACAAGAATATATAAAGAACTTCCTAAGAACCTACTTTCCTTAAGCTTTTCTCATAGAGGAAAGTGCAAATACAAGTTACAACTATTCAACCATTGAAATAAATGAAATTTCTTCGCGATGCTTCGTTTCCTCCTCAAGAAAATGAGTTTTTAATGACAGAGATGCAAAGGATTTACTAAAAAACATCACTCTCTTAGAAAAAGTAAAAGTTTTGTTGCTCCTTGGTACCTTAAACCCCATAACCCAAAATAAGGCAATGTTACAATTTACACCCTAACTTTACCACTTTTTGCAATTATACACTTGAAGTTTCAACTAATTTAACTATACACCTAATTGAAGATTTAGTCATTACCATTTATACTTCAGTTGACTTCTATTTAAAATGATAATCCACTCAGCATGTACAAGCTCTCAACAAATCCTTAAGGATCTTAATAGTTTGTTCTAACTAACCATCTATCTAAGGATGAAAGGAGGTGCTAAACTAAAGTTTCATCCCCAAAGCATTTCATAGGCTTCTCTAGAAGATACTAAGAAGCCGGGTGTCCTAAGTGGATGTGATAGTCATTAGCACTCTATATAATCTTACCAATTCTTATATGTACAACCTAGTAAGTCTTCTTAACTAGTATTTGATATTAATGGGAATAAAGCTAGTCATCCTAGTCAATTTATCGAAAATCACCTATACTAGATACTTTATATTGTCCTCTTCCGAATAAGCTACTCTAAGCTGTTAGCCTTATCCATTACCTCAAAATACACTGTAAGCTGAAATGTTGTGATCCTCTTCTACAACTTAAGCTTAAGTCCATGAATAAAATAGTTGAACTATGACCCCCCGATTTCACCTAAAAGCCTTTGGTAAGAAGCAGGCTAGGCATTCCAACTTTACCTCATATGCAGCCATAGATCAGTTCCCTTACTGGAGGGGTTTAGTATGCCAATTTCATTTGCTCTTTGACATCGTTGAAAATGAAGCATTCAAAAAAGATATCCTTAAACCTTTCCCTATCCAAGGGTCTTAGATTAGGAACTATATATGAGGCTCCATCTCATAACTTTGATTCATCTCCCTTCAACATAAAAATGACATAATTAATTGTCTCATCATTCGGTGCCTCTACAATAGCAAATGGCTTCTCCATCTCCTTGATCCAATCCTTAACAACAGTAACATCATCCAACTTAGGTTGAATTCCTTTACTACGTTAACAAAGTGGTCCATGCCTAGTTGCTTGGCCACTTACCTCTCCTATCCTAAGCCTTAGCATTAGCTTGAATCATTTGGATACCTTTTCTAATATGTTGTTACTATTGCACCAACTAGATTGTTCATAATATTGAATAACTAAGCAGCATCTACCTCCATCTACTTATGGCCCTGATAAGCCTGTAACTAAGTACCGTGCACACCTTACAAATCAAATACTTTGAGTGTACCCTAATCACCCTACACATTCTAACCACCCTAAACATTCTATCCACCCTAAATGTCTTATGTATCAATTGAGTAAATCTGAGTTTATGAGGCACTAGGACTTGATCTCCTAAGCAGCTTACAAAAGAAGAGGAAAGAAAGGAAAGAAATTAGAAACAAAAAACTAATGGAATATTAGAAGATCAAGTGAGTAAGTTAAATACTAAGCTTAGCAAAATAAGTAAGGAAGCATTGAAATAAGTAAAAGCAAGCAAAAGAGCAATACATTAAAATACTTAGTTAACTTCACATTCAAATTCATACCTAACCCCTGGCTACCCACATCTCTTGTATCTCACCAACCTATAGATCATCAACTTAATTTTTTAAGGATCTTGAACCTAAGCTCTAATACCACCAAAAGTCGTAACACCTCAAAACTCAAGAAGCCACAACCTTACTATGTATTAACCTTAGAGATGGATATGCTAAGGCATTTTAGATCTTGTAATCGATCTAATCTCTACAATTAATGGTAAAATCTGCTAACTTATAGCTTAAAGAACATCATAATTCATGAACAAAAAGTGGTGCATATAGTACTATACCTCTAAATACATAGGAATCAAATATCCCTCTAATCATCATAAATCAAGAGCTTAGAGCTCTATGTAATATAAGTATCAAATCACTACTAAGGAGTCTCATTTCTCTAGTAAGTACCATGATAACAAAACATTATGAACATAACTAAAACCAACAAATCAGTCTCAACTCAACAATCCATCTCTAATAGCTACTCTAAGTATATCCTAACCGACATCAATGTAGTAATAATCTCAATCCTCATCATAATAATAACAACCATAACTAGCATCATCACAATAATAGTCAATTGTATCCTCATAATTGAATCCTGTAGTTGAAAAAAAAATATAATCCTCGAATGGTAAGCTAATGCCTAGTACAGGATACCAACCACATGCACATGATCAATCACAGTCTCACATATGAATAGAATAGTATCTATATCAACATGAAACAAACAACAATTGTTATCTTTGTTTAACAAGTCCAACAAACATCACAATCTAAGCATCCTAAGACTTAAGATAACTCATGAAAACTAAAAACAAACAATATATAATATTACATAAGTATTGGTGTTAGGTCCTTCTCAATCCCCAAGTAACCCTCCTAATTCTAGCTATGTTATCTTAGTATAGCACTCCACTTGGGACAACATCATATAAAGATCACTAAGTGCCTCACTAACCATACTGGATACTCTTAATGGGAGGTCAAAGCCAAGCATAAACAACACACTTAATTAAGATCTAAGTTTATCTTAGCACTTAATTAAGATTTGAGTTTATCTTAAGTCAAGTTACTTTAATTATCTCAGTATGTACAACAAAGCAAACATATATCCCATACCCGAATCCAAGTAACCACTGGTAACAAAGTCAATTGATGGCTTAAGATCAATATACATAGAGAATTTAATATTAGACTCTAGCTCACTCAAGCCCTACTCTACTTCTAAGTTTGAACTCCATTCTTGTAAACTATATTATTCAATCCCACTCTTTTCCCGAATTCAATTATTAACCAAATTCATAAGGTTCGTAAAACGATTTAATTATTACAACTAATTTATATAAAGGTAGCAATAAATATTTGATGAAGAAATTTAAATAAAATTTTTTAAGTGAAAATGTACACTACACACCATGTATAAAGTATATACACTGTATATACCCAATTGGCTATACACATCGTATATTACATGCCATATAGCCCCCATTCAACAAACACATGGCATGTTTTGCATGCATACATTGTCTCTTAGACTTTCACACACACACACCAGGTCCCCCCATTTTCCACGCCTTACAACACTTACGGTTCTCCAATGTATCGACCATCATCGAACCAAAACGACTCCAATCATTCTTTAGCAAACTCCACTTCCAACCTACCTAAATACCCACCAGTACACTAAAATTCCTCCACCACTACATCTTACATGTTTTCTTCCCTCAATGCCACAAAACTTCTCCAAGAGTCAAAATTTGTAGCCCAATGCAACAACACTAAACTTAAAGAATCACAAGGATAAAGGCAACTTACTTAAAATCTTGATGCAATCACACTCCAAACATGAAACCTAACCTCCCAATACTACATAAATAGGTTTCTTCACATTTTATACACAACACACCATAGACAATAAGATTTAAACAAGAATATATGAAGAATTTACCATGAACTCACTTTCCTAAAGCTTTTCTAGAAAAGAAAAGTGCAAATCCAAGTTGTAACTCTTCAACCATTAAGGGAAACGATATTTCTTCACGATCCTTCATCAAACTCCTTTAGAAAAAGAGTTTTTAAAGATAAAGATGAAAAGGATTCATCAAAAATAGTTACTCTCTTGCAAAGACTTGAAGTTTCCTTACTCCTTGATACTTTATATCCCTAATTAGAAATTAACTTGTTTTAGAGGGTTCTTTTGAGTTTTCAGCCAACAAAGCTGAAGATATGCTATGGGGCGGAGGAGAGACATGGAGATTGGAAAATACAAATTGTAAGAAAGTGGAGAGTTTGAATATTTTTTAGTTTCCTTTATACCCCTGCTATCCCATGTTATATATATGTTATGCCACCTTGTAAATACTTATTTTATATTTTTCTTTCTTATTATTTTATTAATTCGGTTTTTACGTAAGATAAAGAAAAAAAAATGTTAACTTTGTGCCGATAGCTTTATAGCTCAAAGGTATAATTGTTTTTTTTTTTTCTATCTTTTCATTTTCCCTTCTAGAAAATGCGATATGCAGGTAATATTGGGAAAAGGAAAAAAAAAAAAAAGGGTATGGTTTGTGCCAAGTCATAATGTCGGTGAGGTTTGTTCACGGGACATTATAATGAGTTCTAACATTGACCTACTTGCCTGACATTAATGGCTAATATGACAAACAATTAATTCAAGTTTTTAAATTTGTCCAAATTGAATGACTCTAATAACCCCATGAATTTAGCCCCAGCTGACAGAAGTCTCATTACAGTTCACATGGGGCACAGGAAAAGAGACTTGTTAGTCATTTGGGGCATTTATGCTTTTTCCTTTTTCCCTAATTTTTTCCTTTGCCGTGCCTCTGCTTGACACTCACAGCCACTAACTATAAAACAGCACCAAGGAAAAATAGCACTACAAGTCTACGACCGTATTAATTATAGGTTTATAGCCGCCACAGGCATACAAGAAATGGCAACGTCGTTGCTAAACCGGGACAAGAAAAGCACCAACAATATTGGATTATCCTATTATTGTCCGAAAGAAGTCCCTCGGCTGCATGTTATTATTGCGAAACCAAATGATAGCTCTCATTTTCTCACTTGAAAATATGTTGTGTGGGACAATGTCAGGCATGTCATGTGAAAAGGGGCGGTCGAAAATGTATGCCAATATCTCATCATTTGTGTTTCTTGTACTTCCTGTGTGTTTGGTGCATTTCCACATATGGCTCTTCACGACTATCACCTAAAAATCATCCAAAAATTATATGCAATGAAATATGAAAACATGTCAACTGATATAATCTCTTCTGCCACTTTAACGTAGATTCCATGGAATTGTCCTTTACAGAACATGTTTAAATTTAAAGTTTCTTATTAAGTAGAGACTAATATACTAAAAGAGTTTCTCCACAAGAATCTATTTTACTCTTACAGGACAAATATTGCATATCCTACTTAGTAAAAGTGTATAAATGAATAAGTCTACTTATGAGTTACTCAAGTTAGACTTAATATTTATACTAATTATAATAGACTTTATTCAAATTGAGTTTTAGTGCTTAAATAGTTTATGAGTCAAGTTTAAGAGTTTGAATTTCAATCTATTCAACTTGATATACTATCAAGCCTAATCTATCTTAAATTGAATTATATATTACAAAAAGAGTTTTATGAAATTTGAGTCAAGTTTATGTTTCAATATGAATTTTAGTTAAAGGTGTCTACTTTTTAATATTTGTAGTTTCTTTCAATGATCGATCAAACCGTAGCAAGATTCAAGCATGCATCAATTAATTACAATAAATGGAAATTGGAATTTGAACTATAAGTATTTGACCAAAACATGCAAAATAACAAAGCCAAGAGAGAACCACAGGGTATTCCAATTACAGCTAAGCACCGAGCCAAACTAATCCTAAACCATCAATTCACGAGTCGACGATAAGGTAAACCATGACTGACATGTGAACTGGTGGTTTTGGGCTAATTCATTAGACTTAACGGTTTAAGAGTCAGTTTGAGGCCCATGAACTCATTTTTTTTTTAATATTTAATTTTTTTTATTAATTTCTTTTTAAAAAATATATTAATAATTTTTATAACGTGATCTCATTTCTCTTTTTTTTTTAAGTATACTAATTTATTAATAATTTCTAATTGTTTATTAAATTCTAAATTAATGTGATTTAAAGTTTTTTTTTATTTTTTTCTCTCAAATTTTTTTTTTCTCATATTCAAGTCTTTACCATTTAATAATTTTTACAAAAAGGGTTGAAATTAAATTTTTTATCTATTATTAACACATAATTAACTTATAATTAGTTATTTATTATTAGTTTGATGATATTATTTTTTAAAAAATTATCCTTCTCCTTTGCAAATAAAATAGCTTTTAATATGCAATGATTTATCGAATATTATCTAATTATTTTTTCCGATTTAATAGCTTTTTTTTTTCTTTTTCTTTCTCTCTTTTTTTTAAGGGGGTAGATTGCTAACCCGCCAGTAAAATAGTGGGTCGGTCGGATGATTCATAACCCATCGATTCAGGCGGTTCCGTTCAAACAAACCATTTAAGCTTTTAAAGTTCAGCGGTTCATCAAGATGGTTTGACCCGGCCACTACTGGGCCAGTTCACGATTCGAAACCAACCTTTGCCCAAGTCTAATTACAATGTTGAGATTTGGACTATGATAATTGTGTGATAGATAGCTGTCCATGACATTTAGAAATGAACGGTAAGAAAGTAACCCATATCTACCTAATGTCATCCTTTCTTTTTCAGCTTTCACATGCATTGCACTATATAATATAACTAAACATGGCAACCGTATTGAGAAATTCATTGTAATCATCTGAATGCTTTGTCCATCAAAGGTGAAGGGAAACTTTTGCACACCATTTACTTAGAAAATCGTATTACAAGTTCCTTAACTTTTTTCCCCCTATTTTCTACGTTATTTAATGTTCTTTATGGGATATTTTGAATGAATGCTTTTCTATTTGAACATTTGAATAAGTCTTTACAGTTACCATGTGCACGTATGGAGCTTATCCTTTTAATTTGGCAAGACTTTCATAGTATAAAGCCTACTCACGGTGTTAACTACTCCTCAAGGCCTTTTGATCAAATTTCTGCTGTTGCTCATGATAATGTCTTTAACTTCTCAAATTATTAAGAAGATTTGAGATGACTCGTCATCAAACTCCTTGACCCAATTCTTATTTCAACGTAACGATTTACGCAATGCGCTTTGCAGTTGGAGATGATTGCTTAAATTCATATCGCACGTGTCCACATTATAAAATCAATAACAATTAATAATCAACCCACGTATGGCCTTTCGCTACCTCCGTATAACGTGACTGCCGGAATTAGTTATGCAGTACATGATTAATGTATAATTCAAGTTAACTTTTTGTAGTTGAATAAAATTAAGTCTTATTTATTCAGTGATCATTCCAAGTCGCAAACAATCAATTCTAGTGAATCTATAATGCAACAATCATTATATTATTGAAGTGTAAAGTAAATTCACCATCAACAACAATTATCATACATAAGTATAACCCAACCCCAACCCCAACCCCAAACACATTCGTTTATAAATCATAATTTATATTTACTACCTACAAATACAAACAAGTATAGAATCATTAGGAAGAACTCACTCAGTCATGGCTAACTCAGGGATCATAATAGTCTAGTGGCAGCTCAGGGTCGATATCGAAATCACTTTTGAGAATAATAGAAATTTATAAGTTTGAGAATTTAAAGTTAACTAGTGTTGTAATTTATAAGGTCTACTTCACTTAGTTATATGAAATGGTTGATTTGAGTTTTTTATCGAATCACGTGTAACTTTTTCGTTTTAGCTTGGATCGTTATGAAGTTATAGTTCATTTTGATTGTTTTCGAATATATTTTCTTGTAACGAGGTCCGTTTTAGATATTGTGACTCGTAGTTTAAATTGTATTATAAAAATATCATAAAAATTACTATTTAAGTTTAAAAATTATAAATATTAATTTTCGCTTTTTCTTAACATATTTATGATTTAATAATTATTTAATCATATATTCGATATTTTTATTGTTTTGAGCACACTTTTCCTATTTTTGAGATTTTTAGCTTTATTATGATTATTATTATTATTATTGCCTTTATTATTTCTCATTTTCTTATGATTTATGGATTCACGATTTATACATACATATATATATATATATATATTCGGTATACTACATATACATAATATATGTTATATGCTATATGTACGTATATACTTATTTTATGAAAACAAACATACTCTTATGTACATATATACATTCATATATTTGTATTTATACATAATAATATACTTATATAATTTCCAAATACTTAGGTATATATAAGTAATCTACAAATATCTATTCTTATATTATATATTCGGTATATATATTTACATAGTATATACTCTTTAATGTCACTCTTTTTCAATACATGAATTTAGTTCATTAATGTCACACTCAATCTGTAAGTCATCTTGGAAACATACTAAGAGTCATACCTTAGTAACATTTCTTGCCCTCCTTGAACATCTTCTCTAAATGGAGTTAAAACAATCCCCACATTATCCACCTATTAATAGGGAGTTAGGTCAAATATCATTTGTTACACTCCAAACCATAAGTAGTGAATAACTATGTCAATAGACACTAAAGAGTATATTTTAATCATTTAACCTAAAAATTTCTATCTAGTATTAACATGGTATTGACCATATTAGCCTTATAAACATATGCAACTTCGCTTCTACAATCCATACGGGACTATAAACGCATGGGGTATCATAAAATAATTAAGTAGAAATCATTTGCTTAAAAAGTAAAGTATCTATTAATTGAATCTTTTATGGTATATTTAGTATTTTAATATTTTAATTTACCATAAATATAGCCACTATTCTACACTAACCATCCATTATTCTAGATTTACCACTCTTTCCAAGGTACCAATATTTTATTATATGATTTTACTATCTTATGGTTTTTTTCTCTATTTTATTGTATTGTGATTTTCCCTTTTTTCCCCCTTTATAATCAACATTATTCTTATTAAATTTATTCATCTTTTGGATTTTCTTTTTCCTTCTTTCATACCCTGTAATATAGGTACATTATAGGCTAGTACTTGTTAATACCAATATAAATTGCATTGCAATCTAAATCACGATGATCTAATATAAAACTAAAACAAATCATTAATCATTATCTATCCTACCTTATCATCATCAAAACTATATCCATTTTACATTTTGATAGTCAGTTTTTGTTCACTCGGCTTGTTGAACCTTGCTAGTTAAAGTTTCTCTTATTCGTTAATTCAACTGCTAAGTGACTGAGTAACTTAGATTCTTGGCACCTTACTAAGTAACACATATTCATTCCTAATTTGAATTCAAGGAAAATTGTGCAAATAGTTTTCACTAACACAATTATATTATATAATTGCGTGCTCTCTTTACATTTTAGGAAATGAGTCCGATCAAGAGTCTACCATGTGTCTTAATGGTTATTCCAATAATTGTCGCTTTAGACATGATATTCACCTATAAATATAGGAAAAAAATACTGTAAGAGCATCTAACACCTCTTGACTATTCACTTAACTTTCCTTATTCACTTTTACTAATTTAAGCATCAAAGTGACCGCACCAAAATAACCTCAATACCAAGTGCTTGACATTTCCAACTACTAAAATCCACCAACAACATCACCTATTATCATCATTATCATTATACAATGTTATTAGTACTATATAATGTTATTAGTACTACTAGACTATCAATGATATTCATATCTTATTTCAAGTCTTTTAAAGTACTAATTCATACTTTACTTTTAATAAAATCAATATCGCATCCAAATACTTAGAAGGGAATGACAACCTTGCTCATATCCTACTTAAGTAAGACATGTTAAGTTTAGTAAAATCACTAAACCATATCAATTAGTCTTTATCAAATTTTAATATTTAGAAATCATTCGTTAACTTTATTTGAAGAAAACTCTTTACTTTAAAAAAAATTCACTGTAATGATATGAAAGTCATAAGTATCTAAAGTTTATGAAACCTATATAGTCCATCTATAACTAAGAGAAGAGTTTAACAACTTGACTTATAACAGCATAAGCATCTTACATTATAATCACTACAATTGCATTTACCTAAACTCTAACATAGTAGTCAAAACCAAGCTCAATATTTAGATCATTAACAAAAATATCAAAACCTAAAAAGTTAAATCTAAAAGAAGTTGGCTAGTGAAGCTTAGAAACTAAAAGCTACAAAAACACATACTACGCCACTCGCATGCATACCTATGACAAGTGCAACAATTAGAGTTTATTAAGATAATTATTTAACTTACTCCTTAATGATAAATATTAATATAAACCTATCAATAAAAAGTTATACTACAAATATAACTCTTTACTTTATAATAAAATGAAAACTTAACTTATAGACCAACCAATAAACTCACCACTTTTTACTACTAGAACTTTGCAAAAGCTAATATATTATTGATGTTATATCTTGCATTTTGATAGAAACTTGGAATCATTAATTTTTGTGAATATTTTGATATATACTGTGAGAGAAAACGAATAAAACTAATCACGTGTAGAATCGATCGACAATCTTTAGCTTAGTGGCTAGGGAGTATTAAAGTTTCACATAGATTCAAACAAAAGTAGGGGAAATTAAGAGTTCATGAAATGATATTAAATTCTCATTATATATGCTTGAACTTCTTATGGCATCTTTGACCTATTGAAGATGTAGTAATTTCATATGTGCATGGATGGAAATAGGAACACTCTACTTAGAAGTAGTATGCATTTGTTTTGATCGTCCATATTCAAAGAAGATTCATGAAATTATGATTATATAATAATTGATATGTGGATTAGTATTTGTTATCTTAAATTCTTATCTTAGTGATTCATAATTCAATGAAAAGTATTATATAGTTAAATCAATTTATTAAACTGTAAAATGTTTTGTTGTAATCAACTAAAACACAATAGAAACATAAATTTTGAGTGAGAAGATTTCTATCTTTAATTCTAGGTTATAAATAAATCAAATTTACATAGTATAATGCTGACTTCAAGATCAAGTTTGACTCAATTTGAAAGTTTGAAGTCGACTCAAACTCAATAGAGTTTAAAATTTTTGCAGTTAAGCTTAATCCAAAATGGGCCTCAACAAACTCAAACTCTAATTAATTGAGATCATTTACATCAATTCAAGATCAACTCAATAAACTATTTGAGTAGTTTAAGCTTAAGCTTAACTCAATTCAACTACTCTTAAATCAATCATGAGTAAATATTGAATAGTTTATGTGTTTAACTCATTTATGCTTTTAATTGACACACCATATGTATCCAAATATTTTTGTAATGGATATCTATCGGTTAAGGAAGTATAAATCAAGAATGTTTATTGGGATGGTAATAAAGTCTGGAATTAAATAAGTCATGCTCAACCAAAATTTTATCTATCAAGTTTTAAACCTAAAATTTGAAGTTATTAAATATCATACTAAATAAAAGTTATTAATTCATCAACATCATTGTCTTTTAAATAATATAGTTGGTAAGTAACCATTGGTTAAATAGTACAAATGTAAATAGTAAGAGGTAGGGTAATGGATATTGCAATTTATAGCTAGTAGATAAAAATATTATAATATATATATATATATAGAGAGAGAGAGAATATTAGTTAGGAAATATTAGATTAGTTAATGGTTAGTTATTAATTGAAGAGATTCAAAAAGAAAATTAAGAATCAAGAAAGTGTCAAGGTTATTTTGAGAATTTCTACTCTATCTCTACTTATCCATCTCTCCTCCTATTCAATCTGTTTATCATTGTGAACCATCCTCCTCCAAGACCATCTCTTCTCAAATTGTGACAACTCAGCTCCTCTAATCATCCTCCATAGTAATAGTTTTGCTTCTCTCATCTCTTGAATGACCATGACAGTGAATATTTATTTTGATCAAGAGAAACTAGCATAAAGATTCATGCAAACTTATGGGAAAAATGATACACACCTTAGTAGTAATAATGAAAATATGGCATAAATACAATTTTGCATCAAAAAGATTAAAGTAAACATTCCAATAACAAAAAAGGACAGAACATACAACCAACCCTTGATTACGTAACCTGTGAACCAATTTTCAATGGCCTAACTAAGCAATAAAGGAACTCGTATTAGCTAAAAAAAAAAAAACAACCAAATAGAAAGAAGACAAATGCAAGCTAATCAAAGGAGAAGCTATATATTTGTCATAGGCATATATCACAAAAGATGCCTATATGGTTTGTAGCAACAACTTTAAGAAGTCATGTATAAGTCAATAAAAAAGATGATAGGTCTACACATGATGGAGACCAAAAAAATGTTTTAATGTAATGTATCGCATGAAATTTTTAAAAAAAAGTTAGGAAAAAGTAATTTATACTTATCAATAATTGATATTACACTATTCTATAGGATTATGCATAGGGTTAAAACTTTAAAATTATTAAGAAAATACAATAAATTTGGGGATGAAAAAGACATAAGAGATAACAAAAAAAAAAAAAACGAAGATACATTTTCCTATTTAACACAATAATTTTTTACAGCTCAATACTTCTAAAGATGTACAAATTTGACATTAAAAATTTCACCAAACAAATTTGCACTAGCTCATAATAAACTCAAATAAGTTTTTATTGATATAATATAAGATCCATAATTATTCAAAAGTGAAACGTTATAACCCTTTAATATGATTTTGATTTTGATTCTGTTAGCTTATGATTACCCTCAAGTTCTAATATGTTTTTAATATCTTATAGCTCTAATTCTAATATTTCTTCTTCTACTTCTAAAGATTAAATCACTCCATAAATCATAATCTAAGCTTATCCACATCATGTTTAAATAAGAAAGAAAAGAATTTAAGTTTGTATATTTATGTGAAGTGGCAAGATCTTTCCAAGAATTATCAAATTACTATCAACGGTCCAAGGCACAAGCTTTCTTTACTTTGCAAGTTAGATTGAATCAGTTAATTTTTTTATTTTTTTTCATTTGGTTGTTTAGGAAGGGAGATTTTAGGTAAGAACTGCTTGGATTTGTCTATAGTATGTCGATTTCTTATGTCGGAGACCATCTATTCTCGAATTGAAACAACTCAACTCTTATAACCATCTTACACCATAACAATAAATTGACGATAAAAAAAAATCAATTGGCTATGGTATTTTGACATAATCTCACACCAATTCGTGCCAATTATTATTTCAATGGAATGGTGATATTAAACTTTCAATAGCTTAATCCTCCAATTTATAAGAGATTATATGGTGCTAATTTAAGCTATCTTTGTTGATTGAATGAAATAACATCGTATGTAATATAATTTCATCTCTTTGATGTGCAAAACATATTGAAAGTATTTATTATTCAAGATATTTGATAGTTATTTTATACAAATATCTCTTATGAAACTTACATGTATATTTTTATTCATATAAAGAAAACACCACTTATAAGCCCCAAGTGCATTTACCAACATTATACGCTTAATATTTTAAGCTAGCATTATTATCAATTAACCAATCAATATTCTACCCGGAAATAAGATTGAGACCAATCATAATATTATTAGTGGTCACAAATTTTTTACATAACACAGCATGATTACAATGCAAATAGTTTTATATTCCTATAGAGTTCATTATGTTTCATATAATAAAAAATAATAGTAATCGATTGTGATCGAGTTTGGTCTTAGGTCGATTAAGCATTCAATTCAAATCAACACAAAGACAAGAAAGCCTGTAGTGATTAAAATGGATAAAATGTTTCTAAAATGGTACTAGATGCTTTATTTCAACAACATTAAATATTCAAATAAATAATACAAAATGTCCAATATAATATTAAATTGATATCCATTGACATAAAGCACGTATAATATAACTTTTACATGATGAGATTAATAATGAATGATTATTATATACATTGATTTTTTTAACTGTTCTAATTCCAATAAATGTTAATAATGTTATATAGTTTTCTTTCTTTTTTTGCAATTTTCTTTTTTCCTTTTGTAATGACATAAAAGGAAATACTTACAAATTGTTTAAATTTAATTTATTGATAATCTAATGTTATACATAGATCATAAAGGAAATTGTAAGGGCTTAACTTGCATAGAGATTATATTTTAACTAAATAGATTGTACTTTGTTAGTAATTCCAACTATAATAGTAGAAGTAGGAGGAAAAATTAGGAAATATACATAATAGTTGTAATAAACTCTTACATGAAATTATACTCATCATGTCATTATTGAGTATTAATATATTGAGAAAATGAAGAAAAGGGACTTACTCGAAAAGACTACCTAAAGATTTACCTTACAAAATAATAATAGAAAACAGTATTTAATTAGCATCTCATTCATTTGCAAAATAGAAATCAAATATGTAAAACATCAGAGATGTTAAGGTTTGATTTACCTTTCGTATAGCATGTGTTGAAGAAAAGAGAGGAAGAAAGACCTTTATACTTAATTGTGAAGGTTCTTAATGTAAGGTTACTAATAGCTGACATGTTGTGTTTTTTAGTGAGGATATTCTCTTGGGCTAGGCTTATTTCCATTGACTAGCTATACTTTAGTGCTTTTGCAATGGTAAGATTAAAGAATAACAATAAGTTCTCAAATATTAAATCTTTACAAGTTATAGTATATTCTTTAGTCAAATCTATTAAGGTTATGTAAGTACAAATGCAAGAATTGTTTTAAGCACAAGAAGATGTTCAACAAATGACTACTATATTGCAAAATTTAGTGTAAATAATTCATGGAAAGATTAATAATTTAAGCAAGAATGTTGCAACTAGTGAGGAGCATCAGAATAATTCATTACAAGCAACTTTAGAAACTCACAATTCTCTAAGCATGATTTTCGCTTATGTATTATTGAAGGGAATCAAATTGGAGATTCCATTGTTTTGTCATTCTAATCTTGTTGGGTAGATTTTGAAAACTAAAAATTTCTTTAATTTTCATAAAGTAGTTGTTGAATAAAGATTAACCATTACCTCTTTTACACTAAGAGATCAAACCTTACAATGGTTCAAATGGATAGAATGCATAATTTGTTGACTAAATGGCTAAAATTTCTTAAGAAACTTGAAGCAAAATTTAAGCCTTCAAAGTATGATGATATACAAGATAAGTTTTCAAATCTTTTTCAAGTTGATTTAATTGGTGAAAATCAGGCTTAATTTGAAGTCCTTTCAAATTAAGTAGTAGGCTTATTAAATAGTTTTCTTGTAAGTTGTTTTGTTTCTAAGCTCAAGATGACTATCAAATGAGAAGTGTCAATAAATAGACCAAAGACATTATGGCAAGCAATTTCTTTAGCCACTTGCTTCTAAATTTCCGTTGCAATTTTCCATAGCATCATCCTCTCCTTTACCCATAACCTACCAATATAAACATTATCAAGTTACATATTTTCAAGCTAATAGAAATTGAAATTGTTGCTAAAAGAGAAAATAGTCTATGTTACAATTGTAATGAAAATTTTCATAAAAATTACAAGTGTATATCAAAATTTTTGTTGCTATTAAGTGAAGAAGAAGATGACTTGCCTATAAAGCAACATGTTACTAATAATATTAAGCTTGCTATTGAAAAGCTATAGGATACTATCTTATCCAATAGTTATCATGCCTTATCTAACGCTTTGACTCCTTACACTCATAAGTTTCAAGGATGTATCAATGGACCATCAGTAGTTGTATCAGTAGATAGTGGTAAATGGTAATACATGTAGTTTTCTACAAACAAGAGTAGTAAAGTAATCAAATTAGATGATATTTCTAAGCCCATAATTTAATGTCATGATTGGTAGTAGAGATAAGTTCCAATGTGAAGGTCAATGAAATGAAGCGCCCTTAAAGATAGAAGATGTTGCATTTCAAGATACATTCTTTGTATTACCTATTCAAGATGTAGATATTATCCTAAGTATACAATGGTTGCAACAATTAAGATTAGTCACAATTAATTACAATAACATGACGCTGCAGCTTAAGTATCAGGGTAAATAGGTACAACTTGTAGGGGCTAATACGAAATAGATGGGACAAATTACTGATCATCAATTCAAGCGACTATTAAATATTGATGTTATAGCATCGTATTACCAACTTGTGGCTAGAATGTGTAAATTAATACACTTGAAAGTAATACCAAAAATGATGCTTTACAACATCTATTAAGTAAATTCAATCATGTACTTAAGGTACCTTCATCACAACCATTATTAAGAGAGATCTAACAACATACTCATTTAGTTAAATATCCCTCTCCAATCAATATGACACCTTATAGATATCCTCATCTTCAAAAAGAGGAAATTGAGAAACAAGTTAGGGATATGTTGGAACAAGGAATCATATAAAATGGCACACAAATCCATTCTCATCACCTGTTATATTAGTAAAAAAGAAAGATAGCATGTAGATTTTTTGTATTGATTATCATGCCCATAATCAAGCCACAATTAAGGATGAATTTCCTAATCCTACTATTGATAAGTTGATTGATGAACTCCATGGAGCTATTTTTTTTTTCTAATTAGATTTAAGGTTGAGATACCATCAAATACGTATGTGCCTTAGAGATATTGAGATGATTGTCTTCTAAACCTATAAAGGTCATTATAAGTTCAAGGTAAAGCCATTTAGTTTATGTAATACCCATACTATATTTCAATCAATAATGAATAGGATATTCAACCCTTATTTTTGCAAATTTGTCATAGTATTCTTTAAGGATATTCTAGTATATAATCTTACTTTTGACCAACACTTGATTTGGAAGTTGTTTTGCAAATATTATCTAACATCACATTTTTTAAAAACAAAGTAAATATCCATTTGTGTAAAGTATTATTAAATAATTAGAGCATATAGTTTCAAAAAAATGGAGTTGCAATAGAGCCTAATTGGTCACAGTTGTAGGAGACTAGCCCTTACCAACTAAGATTAAGCAATTAAGAGCTTTATTGGGACTATTAAGGTATTACGGGAGATTTACTAAGGGATTTGTTACTATAACAATTTCTTTAATAGGGATGCTCCAAAAAGATAAATTTAATGGACATAAGCTACTACACCAACTTTTTAACAGCTTAAATAAGCTCTTCTTGCAACTCCTATTTTGTTACTGCTAAATTTTTCATTACCATTTATGGTTGAAAAGGATGCATTGAAATAGGAATAACAATAGTTTTATAATAGAATGATCATCTTATTTCATATTTTAGTAAAAAACTTCCTCATATTTTGCAAAAAGCATCTACATACATAAAAAATTATATGCATTAGTGGAAACAGTGAGAAAATGGAAGAAATATTTGTTGGATGCCAACTTTACTATAAGAATAGATCACAAAAGCCTCAAAGAAACCTTATACAAATAATTAAAACCTTAAAGTAATAAAAATATTTAGTGAAGTTAATGAGGTATGATTATTCAATTATATACAAGTCAAGAGTAAATAATTTAGTGGCTAATACAATATCAAGGAAGGACCCTACATTGAGTGCATATTTGGGCATTTTTCTTTCACATTTTCACTTATTGGATATTAAAGGAAGAGCATCATACTTTCCTAAAGTTTTAGTAGGTGATTTCATTAGTGTAATAGGGACAGTTTTATGAGTAGCCATTAGAATGGAGAAATGACTATTATATTATGGAAGGAGAATATTTTTAGTGCCTTAGTCTTCATTAATTCCTTCCATACTTATAAAATTTCATGATTCTCTCCGCATTTGTACTTTGTAGAAGACACTCGACACTTATGCCAAGTACCACAAACACTCGTGGTTTGAATTCAAATCTATAGTGTGAACAGTTATTATAAGCACGATTATATTTTACAACTGCTTGCTATCCCTAAATATTAAGAGAGATGTCAAGTCAAGAGCTCTCTACATGTCTTAACAATTACCTCGACAATTGCCTTAGATATAACAACTATCTATAAATACCGAAAAGAAACTCTGTAAGGACTTTTTAACGCTTAACGCTTCTTATTCTCATACTTTCTATACCAAATCACCATTCTAGCCGTACCAGACTAGCCCCGGTACCAAGTATTTTACTCTCTCTTACAGGACTATTTCCTCACCCCAAAATTCACTAACAACATTTGGCATCGTTTGTTTTTCTCTAAACACAACTACATGGCTAGAACTAAGATGATACGAAGTGCAAGTGCTAATAGTTCCTCCCACCACCTTAAAGGAAGGAGTCGACTTGCTAATGAATAACAATTGGCTCGACTCGAGCAACTTTGTCTCAATTTAGCCAAAGAAATTTCTGAGTTAAATAAAAAACACGAACAAATCCTTGACCTTCTCCATCAAAATTTTCACTTGAATTAGGACAATGAACATGGTGATCATGATGCTAACATACCGACAATTCTATTTATTCACTTGAATTAACAAAAAAGCAAGATGAGGTTTTGCGCAACCCACAACTCATGCTTTTAAGAAGGTTGATAAGGGTAAGCATCCATAACACATGCATCATGTAGGACCTTCGCATATAAGTACCCCTGTTGCCATAACCAAACAGTTTCAAATCAAGAAAAGTGCCTTCGTCCTAGAGGTTTTGGAAGAAGTAATACCTCAGCACGTTAAGCTGCCTCAATTTAAAACATATGATGGGACAAAGGACCTCAAAGACCACTTAGAGTACTACCATACATTGGCCAAGTTACATGTTTCAAGCAACGTGATGGCCTATCAAGCCTTTCCCTTAACCTTAAGGAATGCAGCCAATACATGGATCAAACACCTTAAGCCTAATACCATTTCCTATTTCAATGAACTACCAAAAGTGTTCCTTCAACACTTCATTGCTAGTAAGCTTCCTATTAAAGACTCTTTAATCCTGAACACCATCAAACAAAAGTCCAATGAGTCAATTAGGGACTATTCTGCCAAATTCATGGCCGAGATGGTCTAAATCCTAGAACTAGATATGACTATGGCCCTTAACGCCGTAATCGACGGAGTTAAGCCTCATGGAGACTTTTTCAAGTCTCCTACAAAAAACGAGCTGAAAACTTTCGCTGAGTTTAATGCTAAAGCCACCTCATACATCCGACAAGAAGACAACATAAATGCATGGCGAGAGGTTGATCAAAGCAAAGGAGGTGGAAAGAATGACAAATGGAAAAAATGCTAAGGATAGACTTGGCATGGACAACGACAATGGCTCAGTGGCCAAGAGGAAGAGACCTAGGATCTCGACATTCTAATCTCACACACCCGTCAATAGTCCAAAAAGAATGAGAGGAAATGCCTCAAGAAGAAATTCGAATACGTACTACGACTTCCACTATGATAAGGGTCACAGTATGGATGAGTGCATTTAACTCAAGAATGCAATCGAAGATGTAATGCAATGCAATCACCTGTGAAAATGTTTAGCCCAAGGCATCGAGAGAATTGAAAGACTGTTTCAGAGGAGAAGAAAGGAATACGAAGATAACACTTGGCCATAAATGGTCATGAGAGATGTAAGGGATATTAATCCCAATAGAGCACCCAATAAAGTAATTAATATAATTATCAGTGGACTAGCATAGGCCAATCGAGTTCTTCAAACTTAGTTAATGCCAGGAATTACATTTGCAATATTCACCGAAAGAAGGTCAGGATTGATAATACAATATCTTTCAAGGAAGAGGATTTTGAGGGCATACATAGGTCGTATTGACAATGCACTTGTCATCAATGCGAGAGTCACAAACTTTTAAGTAAAGAAGAGTCTTGTTGACACAGGAAGTTCAGGCGATATCATTTTTCAGCATGCTTTTGATCAAATGAGGCCAAAGATCAAAGTGCAACTGCGCTCTTATAAGTACGACCTTTATGCCTTCAATAATCAACTCGTCTAAGTAGCTAGAGTTATCACTTGATCGATACAGATCTGCGATGGCGAGCATGTTGCAGAGGACAAAGTGGATTTTCTCGTCATCAAATGTTCATCCCCTTACAACATGATAATGAGATGGCCATACTAACATTTATTCGGTACTGTCCCTTTAACGACACATCTAAAAGCTAAGTTTTCCACTCCCACGAGGGCCGGTATATGCAAAAGGGATCAGCAATTGGCACGCTCTTTATATATAAGGGCTTTGAGGCGAGATGAAGTATTTTAGGTCGAGATATGCCTATAAGGGAACTCAATCAACATAAAGAATGCTAAGAATGATAAAGAGGAAATCCCTTTGGGAAACAATCCCGAGAAGACAACAAGGATTGAAAAACCCCTATCAGCGGATGTCTGGCAAAGTTTGATTGACTTCCTGTAAGCCAATGCTGACATGCCCGGTATTCCGACTGACGTTATGGTGTACAAGCTCAAGATTGACCCAAATGTAAAGATGGTCCAATTGAAAAAGAGACATTTTGCACCGAAGAGACAAGCGGCAATAAAAGAAGAGGTCCAGAAATTGTTAATGGTAGGATTCATCTGGGTAGAACCTTATCCAACTTAGCTAGAAAATTGTGTACTAGTCAAGAAGTCTAATGGAAAATGGCAATTGTGCATAGGCTTCACGGATCTCAACAAAGCCTATCTTAAGAACTGTTTCCTACTGCCAAAAATTAATCAGATGGTAGATAAAACTGCAGGACATGTGTTTCTTTCTTTTGTAGACACTTTCTCCGGTTATAATCAAATCAAGATGGGTAATGCCAATGAATTCTACACGTTTTTCATTACCAATTTTGGGATGTACTGTTATATAGTGATGTCCTTTAGGGTGAAGAATGCTGGTGCCATATACTAGAGATCAATAACAAAGATGTTCAAATCTTAGATCCATAGGAATGTTAAAGTTTATGTGGGTGACATGATTGTAAAGAGCATGAAGGAAGATCATCATCTCGCTGATTTGGAGGAGCGTTTGCTATATTGAGGAGATATAGCATGAAACTCAACCTACAAAAGTTCGTTTTTGGCACAACATCGGGAAAATTTCTTAGGTATATGGTCATACAACGTGGCATCAAGGTCAATCCAAAAAAAATTGAAGCTATAAAGAATATGAAAGCACCTCATACAGTTAAGGAGGTGCAAGAACTCACCAAGCGAATTACTACCCTCAACAAATTCGTGTTAAGAAGTGTAAATAGATGCATAGAATTCTTCAAAATTTTGAAGAATCAAAAGGAATTCAATTGGACCAACGATTACGAAAGAGCTTTCAACGAGCTCAAGGAATTTCTTACATTACCCCCGATACTCTCAACACCCATTCTTAAATAAAATTTTTACTTATATCTATCAATCAGTTACCGAGCACTTTCCTCTGTATTCATCCAAATTGACTGTAAAGATCATCGACCTTTTTATTACGTGAGTCATGTTTTGTAAGGGCTAGAGCTTTGGTACATAAAGATAGAAAAAGTTATATTGGCTGTAGTTCTCTTGGCGAGAAAATTGAAGCTATACTTTGAAGCTTACCAGATTATTATCTTTACCGATCAACCATTGCGGTAAGCATTATAAAGACCCGATTCTTTAAGAAGGATGATAAAATATGCCTTGGAGCTCAATACCCATGGTGTACGATATAAACCTAGAACTGCACTAAAGACCTAAGTATTGGTAGATTTTCTAGCTAAATTCATAGGGGACAAAGACTGTATGAAGATTGCCGAGAAACCTATCTGGTTTTTTTATGTTGATGGTTCTTCAACACAAGAAGGAAATGGTAAAAGCTTAGTTCTCTAAGGCCCCCATAATGTCCAAGTTCATTATGCTCTGAAATTTGGATTCCTAACCAATAACAATAAAGTAGAGTACGAAGCTCTGATTGCTGGATTGAAACTAGCTAAAGAAATTGATGCTAAGAAACTCAAGGTATTCTCTAATTCCTATCTTATGGTAAATTAGGTCACCAAAAGTTATGCGGTAAGAGAAGAAGAGATAAGCAAGTACTTATTGGTGGTACAAATGCTTGCAGAAGAATTCCTATCTTTCTCCATTCATAAAATTCCAATAAGTAAGAATATTGCTATCTACATACTGTCGAAGTTAGCTAGTATGGAATTTCTTGAGCTGAATAAGAAACTTTTCATCAAATTTCTCTACAAAAAAAGGTACTTAATATCTCACAAAGCTGTGAGTTAGCTCCTTATCCAAAAAACGAATCATGGATAGATCTCTTAATGAGTTATCTAAAAGAAGGTGTTGTCCTAGATAACAAAAAGGAGGCGTAAAGATTAGCTTACTAAGCTGCAAACTACACGTTAACTGATGGACAACCATATAAGCATGGCATATCCTAACTATACCTTCGATGCCTTTCCCTAATGGATGCCTAGAGGGTATTACCTAAACTTCATGGTAGCATATGCAGTAATCATGTGAAGGCACAAATACTGTATATTCGAGCGCTACAACTCGGTTATTATTGGCTAACTATGAAAGAAGATGCAAATGTCCTCATCCAGCAATGTCCTCAATGCTAGAAGCATGAGTTTCCAAGTAAAGCACCAACAAGTGAATTATGAGCCTAACCAATCCTTAGCCTTTCACCCAATGGAGGCTAGACATTCTCAGACCTTTTTCCAAGTCTATCATCCAACGACAATTCATCATTATCGCCATGGACTACTTTACTAAATAGGTTGACGCCAAAGCTGTGGCAAAGATCACTAAGAAGAAAGTAGAAGCTTTCGTCTTCAACTCCATCATATCTAGATTTGGAGTTACTTACACGATAATTATAGATAATAGCCCAAAGCTTGACAACAACAAGTTCCGAACATTTTGTCAAAAACACAACATTCGGCTTAACTATATGTCTATAGCATACCCTCAAACAATTGGACAAGTCGAAGCCATAAACAAGATCATACTATACAGCTTGAAACAAAAAGTGGATCAAGTCAGAGGAAAGTGGGCCAACAAACTACCGAATGTCCTATAGGATACAGAACCACTCATAGAACCTCAATGGGAAAGACACCATTTAAGTTAGCCTAAGGCACTGAAACCGTATTGCCGATTGAGTTGGACTTACCTAACTTATGTACACATAATTTTGATGTTATGCTTAATCAAGTCAGATTAACAGTGAATCTAGACATTACTGAGGAAATTTGAGACATTGGGAAAGCCAGGGTCATAGCATACCAGCATAGAGTAGCAAGATACTACAATCAGAAAGTTAAGCACAAGGTTTTCCAACCCGAAGATCTGGTTTGCTGTAAGATGGAAGCAGTGGGTACGCAAGCAAATTAGGGAAAGCTCGGTGCAAATTGGGAGGATCCTATTAGGATTTGGGAAGTTATTAGTGAGGAGCCTATCGACTAGAAAGGTTGGATAGATTGATCATCTCGTGAGCTTGGAACACTAATAATCTAAAATTTTATTTCAATTAATGTTGGATGATTTCTATTATCACTCAGCTGGTAGCAGCCAAGATGATTGTAAGATTTATTTATGACAATTATATATTTGAAGTCTATTTGTGCTTTGGTTATAATTGTCAAATGAACAAGTTCTAGGCTACACAGCAAACAAACTGATCTAAGTTCTAGCCTAATGCATTAAAAGAACTATACAAATGAACTACACAGCAAATGGTTAATGGACAGTATAAAAATGGGCTTATGAAATAAAAAATGTTGAGGAAAAATGGGTGTGTGAAATAAAACATATTGAGAAAAATGGGCATGTGACATAAAACATGCCGAGAAATTGGGTGTGTGAACTAAAATATGCCGAGAGACGATAGGCTTGTGAAATCAAACAAGCATAGACGTGATAGGTGTATGATATGAAATAAGCTAAAATATAGCAAGGCATGTGAAAGAAAACATACCAAGAAAAAAAAATGGAATTATTTAACCATACAAAACAACATGCAATAACCATACAAAACATGCAAGCGCAGTTACGTCAAATGTCATAAGCATTTGACATTGCCTTGGTTATATTCCAATAACTAATTACATTAGAATGCAACAAGCCGATACAACAAGTTTTATGACCTATTCTCAGATTCAATAGAAGTTATTTTTAATCTTTGGCTGGGGCTTCCTCAATAGCTGGGGTTCTTAGAGTGGCCAATTTCCTCAGCATCAGCCTCGTTGTCACCATCATTCGCACTCTTGACACTTGACTCGTCACCTTCATCTTCATCGGCACTACTAATTTTCTCTTCGTCGTTGGCAAAATCAAGACACGAGAGATCATAATCAGGATAAAGCTTCAACACCTCCTCACTTGTAGCTTAAAGCCCCTCCAACAACTTCTTATGTAGGAGCCTCTCGTATTGCCAACTAGGAGTGACTATATTGAGAGCCTCTTCAATTGAAGATCCCTTCTTCATAGCCTTTTGCAATTTGGCCACACGGCTCTAAAACTTTAAGTTGTCAATTTCTAACTCCTTTATTTGCATCTTGAGCTTATCTTTATCATTGGTCATCGTGCAAATAGTTCGTTCAAGGCCCCAGCACTCTTCCTTCTTCTTTTACAACTCCTCTTTCAGGCTTTCAGAATTTTTGTACTCTTCTTCCATTCCAACCTTCATGCTAGAGACTTCATCGGCAATAAGGTCGTATGCCAATTTTTTGACAGCAAGTTCTTCCCTAAGCTTTTTCACCTCCATCTTAGCCTTAATCCTCGCATTCTCGGCAGCAACAGTTTAAGCTTCTGATGTGTTATATGCATCCTCAATTTTTTGTTGCAAATTCAGTTATTATAATCAAGAATGATTGGATCTTACTTGGATATAACTGAAGATATTACCTTTTTTGCCTCTCTATCGACCTCGTCTAAGGCTATAAGAATGCAGTTGCTCATCAGAAAAAAAAAAAGTGTTAGTCACCCAGACAAGCTCAATAATTAAAAGCAATGTCTATGGATGGTCACATCATATAATTTGGCTGTGACATGGGCCTTATTGCAATCATTGACCCTGTTGACATCCTTCTTAGTGATATCTTTATCTTTTGGAAAAATGACTCCTTCCATTAAAGCCAAAGATTTCATCCTATCTCCTATAGTTGAGTCAGTGTCCAAAATATGGTGGCTCCAACAAGGGATGAAGTACTCGTTAACCTCTCTGTTTGGCACAAATTCGACGTTGCTAATGCCGAAAGCTTTAGTACGCATTGACTCCTTTACCTGTTTGTCCAAGCCCTTGGATTTCTTGATAGGTAACTGGTTAATAAGTTCCTTCCCTGGTCTTTTTTTCTCCACTCAAATCTACCATAATCCCTAGCGATGAGCCTTCTGCAGCAATGGGATTATCATCTTCTACTTCGGTATGTGTCTCTCAACATTCACCATAACTTAGCTCGATAAAAGTTTGAATAGTTATGACTGGAGGCTCCTCAAAACGAACCTCAGTCGACTGTATATTCTCAATCTCCTTCATTCTTTCGGTAGGATGAAAGCTTTGTACAACTATTTACTTAGCTGCAACTTCATTTACCTGTTTCTTTGCGATAGCAAGCCATGTGGTAACTTTTGATGTGGTCCCCCTCTTATCAACCTTGGATTTCTTACCCTTGGCCTGAGTTAGTAGCTTTGTAGGATTCACCTCTCTAGCACCTATATCTATAAGACAAGCAAACCAATTAATATAAATAGGGAAAAAATATTAACTTACATTTTCCATGTCGAGCAAGGCTCAAAGGTCAGTATTCTCCCTACAAGTCTCGAGAATGGCTTTCCTCGTGGCTATACTCGGTACGATAGGAACACATCATCATACCTTCTTTTTCAGAAAATATTGGTTCGCCATTTTCATAACGCTGTATAATTCTTTCAGCATCCCAAAAGAACATTTTGTTTCTCCTCCTCTCTTGAATTTTCTTCGCTGCTACTGTATCATTTGACATCAGATCTACATCCTTTGTATGTATCAGCTCAGTCCATTGGGTTTAGAAGTCCAAGTCCTCATCAAATACTATTGATACAAACTTATCGTGCTACTTGTAAATCTTGGATTCTAGCCTGTCCATGAACTTACGCCCATGTCTTGCAATAGAGAAGCACCATCCGTCAGGCTGCCTACGAATAGCGAAGAAAAGTCTAAACAGTTGAGGTATAGCCCTAATCTCAACTTCTTCACAAACAATCTCAAAAGCCGCCAGAGGCTAATATGTGTTGAGTAAGAACATATTCGACGTGACTCTAAAATAGTTGAAGAAGCTTCGTACAAAAGCTAAGAAAGGGAAGCGCAGACCAAAATCCAAATTCTTCAACTATATATGGAACTCACACTCCTGTGGAAAGCATACTCTTTCCTTGTCTCTCGACCTCCTCAATTTCTATGTTCTAGGAAGATCTCACCAATACTGATTGTACTTTATGACGAGAACTATGTCGACAGAACTGGCAACCCCATCAGGAGAATCACAAAAGTAAGCGATTGTATTGTACAGGATAATTATCCACAGGAAGTTCGTTAATCCAAGCAAGTTTATCTCACCTTGCCTCCATACTATCAGCCGAATCGCCTTAAGAACATACCCCTAACTCCTTTTTTGGGGGTAAAGAGTGGCCTTAGTTTTCGTCGCCTAGGAATCAAATAAAACAAGTCAACAAGTAACTTTGTGAACCATACCTAGATAGTTGTATGAAATGAAATAATGGAAGTCAAAGAATGAGATTTTGAAGATTAGAAAACGAATGAAAATTTTAGGTGCAACCAAAGGAGTAAAATCTGATTATGAACAGTAACTTATATATGGATAATTCGTTCTCATAACTGCAAATCTGCTTTTAAAGGTATTGATGCGCTAACATAATAGTCCTGCGGATTGTTGACACGTGTTTGGTGATAGAAATCTAATGACTAAAAACTTTTTGACAGTTATTAAGCCTGCAACAAAATGATGACCTAGGTGACAAATGTCATGCCTGCAGTTTTTTGGTTTCCCAACTAGGTGAAAGTTTTAAAATGGTGATGTTTCGGTTGGGATATGATTCGTCCTACTTCATATGTTACCCTGCATAAATCCAAAAAGTCTCCCCCTACTCGGCCTCTACCATAATATATATATATATATATATATATATATATAACTCCATTTATCGTCTATTCGTACACGGAAGTTAGGGGGAAAATGTTGATAGTCAATTTTCACTTAACTTTCACTCATCCTTTTATCGGCCTAGATGCCAGATAATCAAATCTCTCGGCATTCACACTTTGTAGAAGACACTTGGCACTTATGCTAAGTACCATAAACATTCCTAATTTGAATTCAAATCTATAACAAGAACAGTTATCATAAGTATGGTTATATTTTACAACTGCTTATTATCCCTACATATTAGGAGAGATGTCAAGTCAAGAGCTCTCCACGTATCTTAACAGTTACCTAGATAACTGTCTTAGATACAACAACTATCTATAAATATCGAGAAAAAAACTCTATAAGGACTCTCTGACACTTCTTATTCTCATACTTACTATACTAAATCATCATTCTAACTTAGGCATCAAAGTGACCGCATCGAACTAACCCTAGCATCAAGTATTTTACTCTCTGTTGCAGGACTATTTCCTCACCCCAAAATTCACCAACAACAACACCTACAAGAGAATTTCTTAAGATCTCTTTTGGGAGAATATAGGTACATAGATTGAAAAGTATGTTCAAAACCGTATTGTATACTAGCAAGTGAAGTATAAAACTAAATCACTAGGTAGCTTATCCTTTACCCATTCTAAATCAAATTTGGGAAGACATTAGTTTAAACTTAGTCACTTACTTACCAAAGTCAAATGGTTATTTAGTAATTTTGGTGATCATAGATAGACTTTCAAAATACTACCACTTGGGAGCTTTAGAATTATATTTTACAATCACTAAAGTTGCTCAACTTTTTGTTAATTTGGTGATCAAGTTGCATAGGTACTCCAAATCAATTGTTTCATATCGTGATTCTATATTCATAAGTAAATTTTCGAAAGAACTTTTCTTATTGAATCGCATAAATTTGAATATGATCAGTACCTTATCACCCATAAAGTAATGGATAAATTAAAGTTCTTAATAGGGTGATTCAATAGTATCTTAGGTGCTTTGTTATGGAGGATCCACTCTTATGGGTTAGATTCCTTCCATGGTAAGGTTTACCTATGATACATCTTATCATAATGGGGCTAAGACTACTTCTTTCAAGTTGTTCTATGGAAAGCCTCCTCCATCTATTCCATCAAATCCTAGTGGTACCTCTAAGGTAGAAGTAGTTGATATGGAACTAAAGATTAAGGACCAAACTTTGAAGGAGTTTAAGGAACATCTCCAACTAGCTCAATTAAGAATGAAGAGATACGCTAATCAGCATAGATTAGATGTGCATTTTAAAAAAGGGGACTTAGTTTATGTGCATTTACAAACTTATAAGCAAGGATCGGCTACTTTGGTTAAAATGCATAAATTGTCTAGACATTACTATGGTCCATTTCAAGTGTTGGAGAAGATTGGTCTTACATCTATGAGGTTCAGCTTCCAATACAAAAAAAAATACACAATGTATTCTATGTTTCATAGCTAAAGAAAGCCTATGGCTCTAAAGTTCTTACCTTATAGTTGCTAAAGGAAGCTATTAATAATCATCTTATTCTTTTTCCACTACAAATATTGGCTACTAGAGAGGTACTTAGAAATGGGGTGCCTATACATCAAGTATTAGTATAGTGTAGAGGGTTTGTTACAAGAAGACGTTATGTAAAAAGAACTAGAGTTTATCCAATAAAAATACCCTATTTTTAACCTTGAGGACAAGGTTAGTTTTCCATAAGGAGCAAAAATTGTTATATGTAGATCATAGAGGGAATTACGAATGCTTAATTGGTACAGACATTATCTCGTAACTAAATATATTATACTTCGTTAGTAATTGTAACTAAAATAATGTAAGTAAGAGGAAAAATTAAGAAACATACATAACAATTGTAATAGACACTTAGATTAGACATTATAAATACAACAAAAAAAAAAAGAAAAGGGACTTTAGAACCCATCTTATAGTGCCTCTATGCATTAGAGCCCTAGTCTTGTTCGAAAAGGACTACATAAAGATTTACCTTGCAAAACAACAACAAAAACCAACATTTAGTTGGCATCTTATTCATATTTTACATAATAGAAATCAAATTTGCAAAACATCAAGAGGTGCTAAGGTTTGATTTACCTTTCCTATTGCATTTGTTGAAGAAGGGAGAGAAAGAAATACCTTTATACCCAATTGAGAAGATTCTTAAAGTAGTGTTTTCGATAGTTAACAAGGTACATTTTTTAGTAAAGATATTCTCTTGGGCTAAGCCTATTTCTATTAAAGCTATCATCTAGGTTGATAAAACATATTACAAATAATTCAATGTTTTTTAACTAGAAAGTCTCAAGCATAATATAATGTAATTTCAAGAATAAAAAAATGGTGTCCAATCAAGCCAATTAGGCCTCGCAAGCTTAACGTGGCTCCCCATTCATGTATTTGGTAAAAAATTATAGAATCGGCAATAGGGTTAAGGTAAGCCTAGGTAAAGATTTTGAGAAATAAAAAAATAAATTATAAAACAAAACTTTTGGCTTAAATAAGCTAGCTGCATGCTCACAAAATTTGCTGAACAATCACTTGTATCATTATATCTTAAATTTCAAATAACCTTAATAGAATCAAATCTTCATATATTCTATTTAAAAATGACTTAAAAGTTGTGCTATTTTGTTTCAATGGATTAACTTAGGTTATTGTGCTCAATTTACTCAATTAATGAATCTAACATAACTTACATGCTAAATGTGACTTTGTTCAAGGGTTTAAAGTATGTATGAAATTGTATCCTTAAAGAATTTGGAAATTTGGTTTATATTAAATCAAATATAAGTTGGTATGTATTCATTCTACTCCTACTTATAGGTTGAACTTTAGAGAAAAAAAAAACTACTAAATTTAGTTATAAGAGTAAGAAAAGTAGGGATTTGAAGCTAACATTAAAACTTACATTGAAACCTATGGTGATCCACCATAATGTTGAACACAAGAGTGAGATCTATAATGCATATAACATATGTACTCTAAGGGAAATGAACATAAGGTTCATTCAAAGTGTAAAATGTACTACTCTAAGACATACATGAGAAATGTATTTTATAGTAGCCCATATTTTTACATATTAAAATTTTACTAGCATTTACCCACCATTTATTAAAACACGTAGCATTTTAATATTGTGTAAATCTAAGAAGCTACACTACTAAATTGAAATGTAATAAGAAGCAAAGTGTGTCGAGAGAGAATGACTTGAAGTTTTACTGAAATAATACAGCTAAAAAATATAACTCTCTTACCATTAATAACAAGGAACCTTAGTATTTATATACAACAAAAAAACTAACTAACTTTCTAACAAACTAACCAATTTGTTAATAGCTAGTAATAAGCAAAGCTAAGTTGGAAATAAAAAGATATAAAATAGCTGAAACTTATATAATCTATCGTCGCCCCTTAAGTTGGTGATGTTAAAAGAGCCAACTTGGACCACAAAAATAGTAGATGATGCTCAAGTAGTGACTTTGTACAAACATCAGTAAGTTGAAATTGGGATGGAATATAATTAGCAGAAATGAAGTCAAAATTAACATGATCTCGCACAAAATGGATGTCCATGTCAATGTGCTTTGTTCTAGAGTAATGACATGGATTATTGGCATAATAGATTTGTTGCCACATTTCATCGAAATAAGTAGCAAAACTGGAAGACAAAGGTTACATAGAATATAAGATGTCTATAGCACCTCTTTGGTTGTAAATGCAAAGCTCTTGTATTCTACTTTTCTCGATGAGGTAGAGACCATACATTGTTTTTGTGTTTTCCATGAAATAAGAGTAGAAACTAGAAAAATATAATAACCACTTATCATCTTATGATCCAATAGATCTGCTGCCTAATCTTAATCAGAATAATCTTAAAGAGACATTCATTAGTAGATGAGTAAAACAAACCAAGTGATAAAGACCCCTTAAGATATCTAAGTATATGTATAGTTGCTTACAAGTGTGGAAGTCAAGGCTTAGACATAAATTTGCTATGATAATGGACAACAAAACTTATGTCTAGTCTAGTGATATCAGGCAAGTGCATCTATCTGTTTTAATATAGCGGATGTGAGTCCGAGTCGATCCCTCAGAGACTTTGAGTACTAATATTAACCTTAGCTCTATTATCTAACCAGAAAATTATGAAGGGTTGAATTAATTAAAAATACTAAAATTAACAAACTAACCTAATTATGAGACTTGATTAAGCAATTTAGAAAGTGATAAAACTAAGAACGACTTCAAGAAGGTAATAACGTATTTAGGAATTATTTCCCCTAGTGTTTAACATGTGACTGCCTAAAATATATTTAATTCAATTTCGATTATTCTTGACCGGAGGGATTCACAATTAAAGTTAATACCTTTTTCAAGAATATTAACCCTAATCCTAAATTATTTACCGGAATCTCTTCACTTAGTAATATAATTTAGAATCGCATTAATATATAATGAATTCCCACACAAAAAACAACTTTCTGAAAGAAACATATATCTTATCCCTAAATATATATGTAATTCTCTCCAATTATGTCAAGATCTCATTATTCATGCGATTTCTCAATTATCATGCATAATATCATAGATTGATACTCTAGAAATATCAATTAACAATTAAATAACATAATTGAATCAAGAAAAGATGGAAACTTTATTGAAAATTGTCAATCAATTTAATAGTCTCATGAAATCCTAGGTTCTATAATCCTAAATACACAAATCTTAAGCTATCATAATGAAACTAAAAATAAATTGTAACAAAATCAATAAATAAAACATGAAAACCCCCCTTTTTTTATGATAAATCTCTTCAATCTTGAAGTTAAATGTTGCTTTTGCCTTTTCTTCTCCTTCTCCTCAAGCCTTTTTCTCTTTTGAATGTCCAATCTTCTATGCGAAGTCCTAGTATGTCCTTTTATAATATATTGAAAGGTTTCCGTTTTCATCACCAGACATGGCCTGGGACACAATCGTATCCCGAGGTTATGTAACTTTCTAACCTCAGCATATTTTCCTGGATGAACACAGCCTGGAGACACAGCTGTGTCCCAAACTATGTAACTTCATAACTCCTTCATTTGAACTCCGAATTGAGTGAAACTCGATTCCTTTTCTTCGGTTTCGATCCAAGAATGCGTTCAAACCTTAAAATTAAAATTTTACTCAATTAAGTATCAATTTCTTTAGAGAAAACCAAAGATGTAAGGGAAATACTATAAAATTACCATGTGAAATGTATTTAAAATAAGAGTTATCATCTAGTGAACATAATATATGACATTCGCCCACTTAGACTTTGAAACATTTTTGGATTATCAAGTAACTCACCTTTTTCATTGTCAAGTTTTAATACAACTGGTAATGGAGTTTTAGCAAGTCTAGAAGCTACCATACCTGACTTATTCAACATATCAATAAGAAACTTATGTTAATTAATGAAGCAACTATCATTTGTTCTACATAATTCAATCTCTAGAAAATATCTAGCAAACCCCAAGTCCTTAATGGTAAAAGCTTTATGCAACTAATCTTTCAAAGAATCAATCAAAATATCAGTAGAACCTGTTATGAGGATGTCATCAACATACAACAATAAAGCCACAAAGCTAGAACTTCCTTGAAAAACAAACAAGAAGTATCATGTTTGGATTGAACATAACCAATCAATAGTAGGAAATGAGATATTCTAAAATCCACTAGCTAGACGCCTATTTAAGGCCATATAAAGACCTTTTAAGCTGGCAAACTTAATTGGCTTTGGCTTTTGCATAACCGTCAGGAGGTAACATGTATATATATTCATCTAAAAAACCATGCAAAAAAGCATTATTCACATCAATTCGATACAAAGGTGAGGATTTTGCAATAGTTATTACAATAAGAATGCATACGGTACTCAATTTTGCAATAGGAGAGAAAGTATCATAGAAGTCTATTCCCTCAATTTGAGTATATCCTTTAGCTACTAACCTTGCTTTATACCTCTCAACACTACCATCAAGTCTATATTTGTCCTTATAAATCCACTTATAACCAATGGGTTTTTTTTTTTTTTTGGATAACTCAATCAACTCCTAAGTATCATTACTTTCAAGATCACTTAATTCCTTTCCCATAGCTTCTACTTACTCCTTATTCTTTATTTCTTGTAAGTAATGTGATGGTTCCTTAGTAGTTAGCACATTGGTAAAGGATGCAATGTAGTCTTTAGGAAATTATGCAAATGATTAATGGTCTAGTAATGGATATTTAATTGAATGTGAGGAAGCAACAATGGAAGTGATGGCATTATTAGAAGACAATGCTAAATGGATCATATATACAAAGTCTTTGAGCCAAGAAGGGGGAATTCCTTATCTTATTGGATTTACAAACAACTATTAGGTTAGTAAGGTTATTATCAAGACAAGTAGTATCTAAGAGATCACTATTAGAGCCAGATTGATCAGCATGGTAACCAAGTTGATCTAAAGGAACATTACCTGTGGAATCTAGACTAGAATCTAGTAGAATTGAATTCTTGTGTTGAGTAACACCAGAATAGGACACATTTTTAAAAGATTGATCAATTTTGAATGGAAAAATATCGTCAAAGAAAACAACATCCCTACTTACTGGGACTTGTTTGGAATGAAGATTATAAACCTTATATCCCTTCTGACCACTAAGATAACCAAGAGACATACATTTGGAGGCTTTGGACTCAAACTTATCCTTTCTTAAGGACATATCAACAATATAACACAAGCACCCCATTGTCCTAAAATTATCATAATTAAGAAGTTTGTTAAACAGCACTTAAAATGGGGTTTTCCAATTAAGAATATAAATAGGAAGGAGATTTATGAGGAATGTAGCGGTAAGTATACATTCTCCTAAAAATGAATTAAGAAAGTTTGCAAAAAGTTTTAAAGCTCTAGATGTTTTTAACAAATGTCGGTGCTTTCTTTCTACTTTACCATTTTGTTGAGAAGAGTAAGGAATAGTGTGTTGATGCACAATTCTATGCTGATGAAACAAATTGTTACATTGTTTGGACATGAATTCTCCTCCATTATCAGTTCTTATTACTTTTGGTGTAATATTAAAGTGATTGCCTACATACCTAAAGTATTGATCAAGGGTAGAACACACTTGGTACTTATGATGCATTATGCAAGTCCAAGTTGCTCTAGAGAAATTATCAACAATAGTAGCAAAATAATGAGCACCACATAATGAAGAAACATGATAAAGACCCTAGACATCTATATGAAGCAACTCAAAGGCATAAGATGATTTGCTATAGCTGACTTGAAAGGAAAGTCTATGAAACTTTGCCTCTTGACAAGTGAAACAATGCAATTTATTGAAATTTAAATGTTTACAAAAGTCTAAATGTTGCAATTTTGAAATGGATGTATGTTCTAATCTATTATGAATTAGATAAACATCCTTATTTTCCAAAACAAAAAACGCGGAGGACAAACATTCTAGATTATTTTTTACACAAGATGGACTCTTAAAACTAAGTATGTATAATCCATCCAATGCCTTTACCAAAGCCACCACTTTATGTAAGGTGAGGTATAATCCATCCAATGCCTTTGCTAAAGCCATCACTATATATAAGGTAAGGTCCTAAAATGTACAAGAATCTTTGTTAAAGACTAGTTATAAAGAGAAATCATTCACAAGCCTTTGTACTGAGATTGAACTATAAGCAAATTGTGGAACAAATTAAACATGTGAAATTGTGAGTAAAGGAGATAACTAAACAGTCTAACTTTATCTATACTAAGTACATTTCCATTAGGTAATTTTATGGATATAGGCATAACTAACTGGTGAATATCATAAAGAAAGTCAAAAAATGAAGTGATGTGATTAGATGTGCTAGAGTCAACTACCCAAAGATCCATATGATTACTTACAACATTAAAGTAAGAAGTAATAGATATGGAACAAGAATTACTAGCGTAAGCCATGCTTACAACAGTGGATGCTGTTTCTTCTTTATCCTTGAATATCTTAAACATTTCTTCACAAACTTCTTAAATCATCTACTTATCCATATGCCTGTAACTACTGTCATGAGAAATGTTACTTTCTAAAGGCTCATCAAAAGGAGTATCAAGAGCATTTCTACAAATACATATCCTTTAAAAAACCTTTCATACCTTTATACCAGTCCAGATATCCAACTAATTGGAAACAAGAATCAATTAAATGCCCTTCACCTTTGCAATATTTGCAAAACAAACCTTTCTTTAACTTCCTTTTTTGACTAAATTTTTACATCCTGTATTGGAGCTAGGTGCAAAACTAACTTTGTTAGTCACAAAGGCAACAACATCAAGTTATGAATTAAAAGCACTTAAGACTTGACATCACTTTTCAATCTGTTAATATGCATGATTTACAAAAGGAAGAGGTTCGGTAGATAAATTTGATTACGTATTCCATCATAAGCCTCATTAAATCCCATAAGGAACTAAATCAACTTGTCATGAGATTCATATTTTGCTATCTTCTCTTTAAAACCGCACTTGCAGTAGCTAATCCTACTACAATCGCATGTAGGAAATGACCCTAACTCTTGCAATTCATGTCAGCACCTTTTTAACTTGTTGAACTACACATTTATAGACTAATTGTTTTGTCTTAAGTTTGATATTTTGTGTTGAATTTGAAAAACTAAAGGTCCATTAGCCACTCGATATTGCTCTTTCACTTCTTACCACAATTCAAATGCAAAAATTGTATACAAAAAATTCTAAGCCATCTTAGTGTTCATCAAATTGAGAAGCCATGACCTAACCATATAATCACACCTATTCCACTTAACAATATTAGGTGAAGTTTCTTCCAACTTCCTAGTTGTTCCATCTATAAATCTAAATTTGACTTTCACACCTAAACCTAACTTTACTAATTTACTCCAAGAAATTTAGTCTGAGCCATTGAATAAGATGTTTCTAATAAACATACCTCGACTATCAGAACCGGAGATGTAATACAAATCATTTGTAACATCATTCTGATTATTCATGATTGACTAAAGTTTAATCATTCACGGATAGGATGAGAAGGTAAAACAACTTTGAGATCACCTAAATGATCGCTCTGATACCATGTGTGAATCTGAGAAGCTACACTATTAAAATGAAATGTATTAAGAGGTAAAGTGTGTCAAGAGATAAAGACTTGAAGTTTTACGAAGAGAATACTACTAGAAAATATAACTCTCTTACAACTAAAAAGAAGGAATCTCAGTATTTATAGACAACAAAAAATCTGACTAATCTTTTAACAAGCTAACCAATTTATTAACAGTTGATAATAAGCAAGGTTGAGCTAGAAATAAAAATAAATATAGTACCTAAAACATGTATAATTTATCAAGTACTGCTAAAGTCTTTCTCCCTCTCAGTTAAAAAAGATCCTTTCCTCATATATCAATCTAGTTATTTGAGTCAACATAACTATGTTTTTAGTTGTTTGACTAAAGGGCTATAGTTATTTGATGGGCAAAGTATAACACTAACAATTTAAATTAAGGATATGCAGTGTGCAAGAGTCATAGCTTAATGTCTTGGAAACAAATTTTCTAAATTTATTTTTAATTTTTTATAAATTTACTTTTTGAGATGTTGACACATATAATTAATTATTAGAATAATAAAAAAAATGACATTATAAGAATGTTATGAAATATTTTAAATTTTGGATAATCTTAATTATTATTGGTAAATTTTAAAAACCTAAAGAAGGGAAATTTAGAGCATCCTAGTCTGATTGTCTATTACCCTCAATGCACCCTTTGGAATTTTCCCGAATATTTTGGATGTTACGCCATTTCTCCATTCCCTCTACACATATGCTTCAGGACACACATCATTATTCTGCCTCGAGTGTCATCCTTCTTGTTATTTTTGCAATACCTCGGGGGTCATAACTTGTCTCCTACTTGAGGTATTTCAATAATCATTTAAGATTTTAGGTACGTCACTTGTTTACACCTTGTCTCCGGTTTAAATGCATGATGCACGCATTGGCCGTGGCCACCGTTCTCTAACCTAATAAAAGACTCTTTAGCTAATATATACCATATATATATATAGTGTAAACTATCTATGATATTCGGATACATGACTGCAGATGTAAAATATGGATTTATCCTACCACATGGCCGAATATGATAGATATTTATAAGCTACATACGCATACATATTGCGTCCATTATGTAGTGAATCTTTTCATTGTAGATCCAATCAATAATTATTAGCACTAACAGGAACCGAACAATACCAATTTCCTACCAAAAGAATTGTTGTAGTAAAACATAAATATGTACATGAAAGCCTATATTTGAAAAAGGTAGTTGATGAATCTATCGACGAGGCTGAGCGTGCGGTTATCGGTAGATATAGACCGGGTAAAGGGGCCCATCGATAAAGCTGTATGAATACACTAGCTATCTTACAATACTATGCTTTCGTTGAAATAGATTTATTCAACGCAGTTTTTTTTTTTCTTTTTTTTTTCTCAGTAAAAAGATAATCGAAAAGGTTTAACTTAATAAGGAAGTTTTCTCATAGATACTTGATAAATATTAAAAACACGGGTATCAATAAAGAAAATATTAAGAGGAAAAGAAAAATTTATATAATTTTATACAATTACTTTGTCAAAAAGTATTTAATATAATGGAGCACTTATTCCTGGAGCTATTTTTATTTTATCGCAAGATTCCAGCTGAATTACCTTCCAACGACACGTATGAAAAGGACTCTTGTGGTTTTCTTGCCCGGTCCAACTTGTCTCTTCGTTTTTTTCTCAAGGCGTTTCAAACTTTTCCTTTGTGTGGTTGTGGGTGGTGGCTGGCGATTTCCATTCCACTTTTCAACGTTGAATTGTCCTTTTCATCATCATAAATTTGATGGAACAACTCTCAATCTCAGCCGTCCAATTATTTTCACCCTCTTTAGCTTCAAGGTTAAATTTACCAAAAAGCCCTTATCGACTTTCGTTACCTCTACCTGTTAAAAAATTTATTAAAAGTATCATACCATGCAAATAATTTTGGTATTAAACAGAGAAAAATAAAAATTTAATAAAATTTTATATAATTATACGTGTTATTCTAACACGATAAATGATGTATTAAATTTGTATTTACTCGTATCCACCGTCACACAAACATTTTGTTACCTCAAATAATTGCGTTATATAATTTGTTGCTAACGATGATTTAATACTTGTCATGTCTCTTTTTGACTAATTGCGCCACCAATCAACCCCACGATAATAACTTTATAAAATGTTGATATACTCCTGTCTCTGGCCCATTGGTTCTTTTTAATCGGATAAAATCACTACGATGATCTTTTGAGTTGTGAAGCTATTTGAGAAAAGTGTAGTTTTATTGATTAGGAATTGTAAAACAAAGTTTGGATCCTTCATTTGTTAGAAATTGTCTGAAATTAGTCAGCATTGACCATGCATGGCTTCTGGAGGTAAGGTTGAATTCAACTGTCCAGACTTAATGGTCGGTTTTGGATTCCCAAACACGATATAATTATTCAATCTACATTCTAGATGCAATACACCCGTTTCTTTTATTAAAAATACATACATATATTTTTATACCTTTTTACTGATTACAATAGAAAGAGAGAATTTAAATATAATTCATCATATTAGAAAAATAATATCAATACTATTAAATTATAAGTACCTTAACAACTTTGAATATTTTCCCGTTACATGTGCTTGTACTATTTCTTTTTAGATTTTCCTTCCCCTACAATTGTACAGCCCAAGCTTTTTATCTTCTTTTACATTTTTCTTTTTTACATACTTTTAATTGTTTTTGTAGTTATATAACCCAATTTTTCGTTATTTTTTCACTTAGCATACCTCTTTTATTTCTTCAGCTATATGGATACTAATTAAATCATAATTTTATTGAACATATCGTATTTTCATGTTTCCTTTTTTTTTTTTTTTTTTGTAAACGGTGATGAAGAAGTTGATCTTAGATTCAACAAAAATAAAATATAAAATATGAAAATGGAAAAAGTGCAAAACTCAACTTATGTAATTGAAAAATGAAATAACATGGGAATATAAATTGGAAAGGTATGAAAATTCAATCATGTGATTTAAAAAAATAAAATAAAATAAAAAAGAAGAAGCAACATGCATATATGAGGTGGAAAAGTGATTCGTATTATGCAACCGGAGAAGAAGCAATACAAGTACGAAAGCCAGCTAAGATTGTCTCTTATTCGACTCTACTTTCATTCATTTCATCTCTGATGCCAGGAATGCTCATCCCAATCACGTAAAACGAAAGATCCAAATAGCATCCCTGTGACATATATCAATATATCTATGCATCTATATTATTTTACATTATCACGCCAACTGACAATATTAGAACATTTCGCCAATATTTATTAAGTAAAAGTAAAATGGGTGCTATAAAATAGTAAGTATAGATATATTATTCGGTTACGAATGCTACAAATTGTTTGAAAGAATGATAATCCAAATTCGAGTCGTTCAAGGTTTATAGTAAATGTTTGACAAGCTCATCCAGTTACTTTCTACTTACCAAACCATATTTCAAGTAAAATCGGTAAGTATATATGAATATGATACATGGTGGCTTTTCCTTTTTAGCAATGTATATATATTTCCATGATCTAATGGAAATATAAATTGTACATACGAGCTAAATAGAGTAGAAATGGATCAAATTAGATTGAAAACATTTAAACCATCAGAGTATTCACATATTATAACTTATGCAGATCCGTACCATTTTACACTTCTACAATCAAGATTGGTAAGAATAAATAATTTGACAAGATAAAGCATAGAAATAAAAAGGTAAGAGAAATTTAAAAATAAAAAATAAAAAAACTAAATATATATATTAACCTTAAACATTAAATTCCCGTTTACTTTGTAAGTAATATAGATAAGAAATAGATAACTATCGTCATGAGCAACTAAAGGACCGTAAATTCGTCTTCATCTACGATATTGAAGTACATGAGATTGTATCACACTTCAAAAAAATCAATCCTTTACAAATGAATTCCTTGAATAGTTCTTTAGATTAAAAATATGTTTTTAATCTGGCAAATAGGTAACAATTAATTCTAGCGTACCAACCAAATTTCCTTACTTTCACAGTTTTTAGTTATCTATATATCACTTTCTTTACATCAGTAAAGAAACTACATTAGTGAATTAGTTGTGATAATCATAAAGGTTTCCACCTCTTATAATATTTTTTATTTTTGACATATATTATATTTCATTTCTTTTATTTTAAGTACAAACATCATTGGTACATGTCTATTTAAATCTTTATATTAGAGTAATTAATGGGACAAATGAAATATACCAATAGACCCCTTTTTTTATAAAGAATATCAACACTACCATCAACACCACATTGATGCCACTACCATATCTACCATCCCTACACCACCCTTAGCAACACCTCTACCACCATGCCACCACTTCACTATTATGCTATAGCTAGTATCACAATAGTCAGCATAATTGTGATACATGTGGTTGTATTAATAGGGGTTTGGTAGTAATAACTGTGATCATATGGTGATATTGTTTGTATAGGAGTAGGGGTAATGGTGATGGAGATAGTATTGATAATGATGATGGTGTCGTGCAAATGTAGTAGTAGCTATTGAAATGACGATACAAGGATTAGTAATAATGATGATAGTGGATTGTTAATGGTGATTGGTCATAGTATTATGATGGTTAGGATGGCATAGGAATAGGATGGTGGTTATTTATGGTTATTGTAAAAGCACTAGCAGTGGTAACGTACTAAATGATAATTATTGTGGAGAGAGTTGGCAATGGTGACAGAATAGTAGTGGTTGAAAGGACATTTAGTAATAGTGATGGTATTGGTGGAAGGAGAGAATTATGAAGAATCCTTAAACTCACAAATCAAAATCCCAAAACATAAAAAATGAGTAAAACTTGATTTCCTAAACATGATCGATGATCTAAGTCTAGAAGACCTATAGTTGAAATTGAAACCTCCCTTATCAGAGCAAAAAACTGGTAGTAACTCATGTGCTATGATAAATAACTAAAAAAAAAATAAAAGTGGATTTAATTTAGACTCATTCCTAAATGAAGACCTTTATGAGATTCCTAATTGACTAAGGAAGTCATAGAAAGCTTAAGTATCTTGTAAGGAAATTCTGATCAAATCAACCAACGTCCCCAATGTCTATGCATTATATTTTTCCCATAATAGGGAAGAAATGGAGGATCATTGCACCAAAACAAGTTAAGAGCAACATAATGCCTAAATATTGGTATGGAAAATAAATCCATACACAATTTCCTTCTCTAAAGTTAAAAAGAAGGAAACATGAACCTTAGAGACTAGCCATAATAACTAAGCTATATGGCACTTAGCTATAAATTACTTTTTTTTTTTCATAAATTAAAATGACTGTAGCACTTTGCAAATGACTTCTCAATGGTTGAAAATGGGCATGGTTACTAAAGAATGATTTTTCAATCTAAAGATGATCTTACGATGGCACTTAAAGAGAGACCATGATTCATAAATAGCTCCTTTTTTACTATTATGAAGTAGGAACTTAACTTTAGAGCTTTTACTTCAAATTTCAAATCTGTAGTAGTTTGGGCTCATATACATTAATTGCCTCTTAAGTGTGATTTGCCCACTACTCTAATGAAGATTAGAGATGCAATTGGACTAATAGTTCAATTTCATGCTTATACTCTAAATATAGAGTAGGGAAGATACATAAGGCTTTCACTTCAAGTTAATGTTAGTATGCCATTAGTAGTGTCTAAATTAAGGGAATTAGCTAAAAGTTATAATAGGAAGTATTAAGATCATTGTGCTTTCTTTATGGTTGTTTAGTAAGGTATATCGAGGAGCAATTTTTAATTAAATGGAACAATAAAAATCAAGCTAATAATATAGTTACTTAAAAAGAACTTAATGCCATGGCTGTAAATCAAGATTGTAATTACAATTTATTAAAGGTGATTACAATGGGTAGTTTAGTCATAAGGTAAAATCTCAAACAAGACAAAATTGAGAAAAGAATTACAAAAAAAAAAAATAGGCATAGAATTTACTGTTGTACACCAAGAACTTTATTGCTACATGGCAAAGATTAATAATGAGAACCATTTATCAAATATGAAAAGCATAACATAAGGAAATGATCTACATTTGGACTAGATGCTAGTTTGAAGAAATCGAAAGAGAAATTCACTAAGATCTAAGATGTCAAATACTATGAGAAAGATAAATACAAGAATGACTTGAATCATAAGCTTTAGCCATCATTTCCAAAGGCAAGTAATACTTATAGTGTAGAGTCTAACTCCAAGAATAGCAATACATTAAATATATCAAGCTAACCACAACCCAAATGGTGGAAAACAAGGACATGAGTATACCCCAAAGGAACACATTCAATTCATTGGCTAAAGACATATCAACTATAGTTGACAATGCAACTTATAAGTTGAATGCTTCTTCCATAATAATGGAAGCCAAAGCCTTAATCGATTCTTCCCTAGACTTTCAAACTCTAAATAATTTAAATACAATAAAAGTGAGTTCCTCCTCTATCAAGAAGGCAACAAGACATGTTGGAAATAGATCAAGGAAGGTTTCCTCCATTTAAATGTCAACACAATACCTCTAACATCCAAACTCAAATGTTTCTTAACTAAGCTATAGGTATCACATATATCATATTCCTTATGAAGACAATTAGGGTTGGGTTACTATGAATCTATTCAACTTGATAACGTTAAATAATGCCCTAATGCTTATACATCAAGTGCCAATCATACGAACTATTATGATGGAGGAAAATTGAGCACTTTAAGCAATAAGGATAGATATCAAATCAAAAACTATTGAGGATTTCAACATTATCAACTACCATTTAAGGATCCTTGTAATAACTCCAATGGAATTTCACCATCCCTCTACTAATAATGCCAATAATTGATAACCTAAAGATGAACTAAGCCTTGTCACTACTCTTTCAAAATGAGACAAAATAATGGCAGTGGTGTAAATGCAATTCTCTTAGTTCCACATAGCTCTAGAGGTGAAAGATTAATCATTAATGGTGCTAACATACTATGGTACAATATAGTAACCATCTTATTTGAAGGTGTTACAACTCAATATCATAACAATTAACCTACAAAAATTTTGCCCTAGAATATTCGAGGTGTTAACTTTAACAGTTGCTTTAATATAATATGAGAGATAGTTCATAATCATTGCCCTTGTATGATTCTTCTACTTGAAATAAAATGAATTAACTCTTAACTTTCACTTTATATGCTTAGCTTCCATAGAAAGTGCTTATTTGTCTTAACAAGAGATGTACACAATGATATAGGTCAGTACATAAAAACTCATAGTTTTTATCTACAATCTATGCATGTCTAGACACAAATATTAGACTTCAATTATAAGGGCACTTTGATGAAGTTGAGTAAACACCATGGTGCAATATAAGGACTTTAATGAAGCTAATAAGTAATCAAAAAATTCTTAGGTAGGGGTAGGAGGTAAGGGTTATTAGGTAAGCAAGGTAAAGAGAGGGGGAGTTAGAGAACTAATAGGTTTGAAACCTAGGCATACACTTCTTTTATGCTAGATTATGGTCTTATTAACATAGGATCGAGAACCAAGTCTTACAAGGTTGAACCAAGGAGAGGTTACTCAATTACTTCACATTAAATTGATATGGTTTAGAGTAATATTTTTAAGAAATTTATTTACTCCTACACCTCGGTGATAAGGCTCTTAATGTAGGTTAACCTAAGTGAACCTATCTCATGAACCAAGGGATGGGTCCTAATTGCAAAATAGTTGAAAAAAGTAAATAGAAGTCGATGTTGAGATGGGTTAAGGATATGATACAATAAATGCCTTAAACAAACTTAAGGATAACTTGATATTTCACACATACTCCCTCCAAGGTTACTCACCACCATTCCTTACCTATAGATAAGAGTAGCTTGAACTCAACAGTTAGGTTTAGTTAACACAAGCAATAAGATAAGAGAAGAAGCAAAAATAGATGAATATTCACTAACTAAATTTTGATTAGGTACAAATGATACCTTTTGTAGTTGCCAATTAAGGTAACCTCCTAGGTTTATAAAATTTACAAGAAAGGATGATTTAATAAAAACAACTTTACATAGGTTATTGGGGTGATATAGACAAAGATTTGGCTACTATATGTGTGGTGCTTTCTGCAAAGCCCATACTTTGATAAGGGACACAAGGTGTACTTTGATAGGGTAACTTCAAATGTAGAGAATCAACTATGTGACGAGGTTAGGGAGTAGTGGAACTAGTCAAAAGTTTGCAAGCTTGTTAGTAAGCTTAGTGTTAAGATGGTTGAGTTGTTAAGACAATAAGCTAAGTTGTCCATTGTGTTTTGTCCAAGGTTAAGATAAGTTGACACTTTACCATCCTAGCTTCGAGTCAGCTCAAGACCAGTTCTGGGCTTCGCTACTCAAGAGATAAGAAACTACTGATAAGAGCTTGGGAACTCAAGTAGGTTGGCATGCAGGAGTTTAGCCTCTTCTTCTGTAAGTTGTCATTAGAGAGCTCAACAAACTTAGTTAGCAAGTTCTTGAACTTGGGACCATGTTATTGGTCCTCAATTCTTATCACTCAATGATCCCTATACTTAGGTAAAATTTTGATCATTTCCCTCTACTTCTAAAATCACATGTAAAGCCAACAAATTTCTTTTGTCAAACCTTCAAGTTCTAACTAATATGGTTGACATATTCATCCTTTTCTTCTTTTTTCTTTTTTTCTTACATTTATAACTATTTAGAGAAGCAAAAATAATTAATTTCTCCTAGTTTCAAAAGAATTTGGTGAAAAGCTAATGAATGGAATAAGCAGACTTTTAGGATCATAGGAAAACGAAAACAAAGAATTTTAGACGAGTTAGCTAGGATATAATGAGCATAGTTTTTTGTCTCCAACTCCTTAATATAACTCGAGAAAGGTTATGAAAAGACAAAGCCATGAAACTCGATAGAGCATAGATACTTGGAAAGATAAAAGTAAGAATAAACTGGATAAATCATGGTAAAAGGAATGGTAAAACATTCCATGTGGAATTATTGAAAATGAGAACAAAGTATTAAATTGTATCCTTACAAGATTTACTTAGAAATTGGATTGGTGATGAAACCAATTGAAAATTCATATATTTGATCAATTTTACAATCTCTTTCTATTTTAAAAGAACTCTATAGAAAAATGAAGAACTATGTCCCACAACACCCTATGGGGGGTTTATTTGGTGTTTAAAAGAATGAATTGAGCATATCCTTCCTTATAGAAGAGTACTAAAAGCCTTATATTCAATAGAAAGTTAAAAAGCACCAAGTACGGATTAACTTCATGCTTACTTTTTCAAACTGTACTTAGATTTAGTTGGGAGCCACTTTCTAATCCTACCATAAGTATCTTTGGATTACATCACACTCTACAAGAGATAAATGCAATCTTACTAGTGTTAATTCCTAAAGTATCGAGAGCAAATGAAATCTCTCAATTTAAGCCTGTTATCCTCTATAATACTATCTATAAGATCATCACAAAGATATTGGTAAATAGTTTATGACAATATATGGATTCCTTGTTGCATCCAAATCAATATAGTTTCACACCATAAAAAAGGCGGCCGATTTTATCATTCTCATGAATGAACTACTATACAGTTATGGACAGAGAAAGAGAAGCAAGAATGGATTTTGTGAAAGTTGACTTATACAAATATTGGAAAAAAGGAAAATAATATTTTATTTAAAAAATATTCTCAAAATATCATCATTGTAAAAATAATCTTAGGAATACCACACTTGAAATCGATTTTTCAAAAGGCGAATCCTAGTGATCGTACATTTTACAAAACTTGTTTGTCTTTTAGCATAAAAAGAGGTTCCTTATAGGCATAGAACCTAAGATGCCAAAGTAAAAAACTAAAGCTCCAACCACTACACCAAGTGCGTGTTCCATGTTACTCGGTTAAACATTATTTTATTTAAGTCCTTTAAAATTGATTTTTCAAGACTTGATTTTAATGCTTAAAATTAGCTTTTTAAGATGAGATTTTAGTTTGTTTGAAATTCGCACTTTGGAAAACCAATTTCAAGTGTGGTATTCTTGGGATTATTTTATAATAACTATATTTTTGGGATTTTTTTAAAATACAATATTATTTTCCTTTCCTGATAAGTATCTTCTAAAATAGAATAAGATTTTTATTAACCTATGCTAAATTCGCTTAACTTTTCTGAATGGTGGATTCAATTAATCACATCCTACATGCCTTCCACATTTATTTAAGTGCTTCTTAATGGATACTACTTTCAAGCCCTTTTTCCGTCAAGAGGAATAAGATAGATAGACCTACTTTCTCTACATCTATTCATTTTTTCATTAGAGATTCTTACTAGATTAATTGAATAAAGGTTACCTATAGATGGTAATTAAGAACCAATTTGCATAAAGGGTCTAAATTTCTAGATCTAACATTTTCTCTTTCAAAATTATATCGTTTTAATAGCAAGTGTCACATCTTAATATGTTAAATCAATAGCATAGACATTGTGTTTGCTCAAAATATAGTCAGTTATCTATTATAATATACACAAATAAAAGAATCATATACTTACCTAAATGTTGATGCTAACATTATACCCTAAATAGATTGAATCCTAAGCATGTCAAATCCCCAACTTTTGGAAAATATATGGGATTTTCTCTAGAAAAAAAAGTTTGAAATAAAAGTAGGTCAATTCGCCATGACATTGCAAGATATATAACATAAACTTGCCAGCTAGGAAAGGTAAATTTCTTAGTATGGCAAAAAGATCTGTCCTTATGAAAACAGCACTTTAAGTTGTGCCTATGTATTACAAGCAAGTTGTAACTATGCCTTTTATAAATGTAGTAGATAAACTAGTAAAAGAGTTTTTGTAGCATGGATCATTTGATAACAAGAAAATTCACATGATTAGTTGGTTGTTTGAAAGGAAAGAGGAGCATTTTTTGTATCAATAGTTTGAACAACAAAAATAAAGCTTACGTAACTAAAAGGTTTTGGGAGTTTGAGACTAGAAAGACATTATGGATGGATCTATATGAAGTAGATATAGAAGGAATATAATGGAAGACAATTTCATTGCTCTAAAAGAATGCTTCTACACTTTGCATTGATCCTATGCATGGTCAACAATTATTAAGAGCAAACAACATAACCTCGTTAATAGATGTAATACAAATTTTTTGTTAGATTCTCACCATTAAGTTGACTACATTGCATCCTTTATGGTCCACTAACTCGATTAGTAAAGAAACTTACAATAAAGGAGTGTTAGATCTTAGGACTCCTAATGGAATGAGGAGGTAATAAGTTTCCCATTCTAGATTGGCTAGTTTCAATGATAAGCCTTATCCATCTAACTCCTTAAAGGGCAAATGAATACTATACAGTTACAGCACTTAAAAAAGAACTTGCAAGGGGCTATGAAATGATAAAAATGGATCAACAAATAAATGGCAATAGATTTAGTACTCCCCTTTTAAGCCCTTAAATTGCATTATTGTTATAGAGATTGCAATGATTCTTACCTACATCTTATAAGATTAGATAGATTTAGGAACATCTTAGCTATCTGGTAAGTTATATAGTAGGGTTCAACTTTAAGGTCCTATGATGCACTCTCGAGCTCTAGGACTTGCCACCCTTGTTCATTAAGCTCTCTCTCAATAGCCCACTTTAGAAGAGGATAAGATTCTACAATCAACCGAGCTACATGCATGCCCAAACTCCTACTAGAACTTTACAATCTCTTTGATCCACCCCCACCTCTATATAGAACCCATTATCTCATGCTAGAAAAGCACTCAACCCTTATTTGACACATATCACTAACATTATTTCTATTATACTGCTTGTAAGCATATATTCCTTTCTTTTTTTTTTTTTAACTTCTCCTTTTCACCCTTCCAAACAATTCAAGGTTATGTAATTTGCTTCTTTAGTCACTTACTCATTTTATACATTTTAATTTTTTCTTTTGTAACCTAGATGGCTACTATATATACCCTCTTATTCTAATAGCCAGAATCAGTGAATGAATATTCTTCTTCTTCACATTGCCCTCATATGAGCTAATTAAAGCTTTCTAACACATTGTTTCTACACTTATCTAGCTTCAACAAGGTTAGAGGCTATTAACCTTTTTTTTCTTCACTTATACATTATATCAAGTGAGGATTTAGGTTCGTAAAGGGTTGAGTGGTACATCATATCCACTGAGTTGTTGGTGAGTTTACTTACCTTACACTACATTTCCATTTCTATTTTGGCTATAGGCTAGTCTGACCCACCCATTTTGGTTTGTGTGATATTGCTTCCAGATGTTTATCCACTTGAGGCATATCACTATATAGCTAGATCAAATAGCCATTGGTCCATATATTCCCCTTATAAAATGGATAGAAAGAAACTAGGAATTCGCAAAAGAGAGCTTAATTAATACATCTTACCATCACCTGCATTTTTTTCTTTTAGCTTATGGTATGCCTAGACAAAAAAGAGTCAAAGAGTTTTGAACTAAGAAAATCATCCACTACATTAGACAATTCACATGCACAGCCTACCATAGCCTACAATTTTTTGCTTTGGCTCTTGATGTGTCTAGAAAAATAAGAATCAAAGAGTTTTGAACTAAGAAAATCATCCACTACATTAGACCATTCGCATGCATAGCTTACCATAGCCTACAATTTTTTGCTTTAGCTCTTAATATGTTTAGAAAAATAAGAATCAAAGAGTTTTTAACTAAGAAAATCATCTACTACATTAAATTGTTCACATGTACATCTCATGAATAATAGGTAAATAAGAATAGAGAATACTCCTTACTCAATTAGTCTACAAATAGTATCATGATATTGATAGAAGGATGGACTAAACTTAATGCAAATGGTAAACTACTTGTAATCTCACATCAAGCTTAGAGGAGTTTTAATAGATGAAAAGCATTGATCTCATATTGGGTACTCAAGAAAACTAGAAAAAATTGATATTTTGAGTATGAAATTCTGAGCATGTATCTCAGAGCCTACATTATTGTAAACTCATAAGATTCACAAATATTGAATTGAGATTAGCATAGACTCAAAATTACAATACAACTAACAAAAGGAAATTATAACAATAATAAAAATTTTGCTTGTATTCACATTACTTATAGGAAAAACTTCTCTCTTTTGAAGATGTATTGTTAGACTTTGATTGTAGGAGTTCAATGCAGTAATTAACATGATAAAAATGAATAGTACATAGCAAAGGCCTCGAATGAATACTCTTTTTTATTCATCCTTTTATATTTTGAAAAATCTCTTGGAGTATTTCTATATATGTGTATGTATATGTAAACACTAGATTAGGGAGTAGAAAACTTATACATATATAATAGATTAAGGAGTACAAAAGTCCCATACCCACAACTAATATGACTTTAATAGCTGTATAATTGCCCTATTTATCACCCCAAAAATGATAATTGTCATGAAATACTTAGTATGAGATTGCATTCTAACCAAAGTGGACTTAAATAATTGGCACACTTCTACTTTTCACTCATGATGTGCTTATACAAGACCAGCAAAAATTATTTTTGTTCTAATTAGTTGCTTCTCTACTCAACCTTGGTATCAATACTTTCATTATCTTATTTCTATTTTTAAAAAAAAAAAATCTCTTGTATTGATAGTTAGTCCTCACCTCTAAGGCTCCTAGAGCCCAAGCCTACTAAGGAGTCTACCCTAAGTATCCACGAAATTTCTTTGGCCCAAATAAGAAGTGACCTAAAGTTCGTCTAGGCTTAACCCCCTTGCTTAAGTTAAGCCTCGAAAACTCTAGAGTATTCATCCTTAGCCTCCCTCAACCTTTACTCTCTACCCTAGAGAAGAGAAACTCGTTTACCCTTCTCAAAGACCACATTAGGGAGCTCGCTAAGCTATAAACCAAGTACCCTTCCTTCTTCCTATCTTCTTTCTCTCTCACCATCAAATGCTAAATGACACTTGCAACACGGCCTACAATTTAGCTGCTAAACTAAGGTGTCTACATACCACCATTGGGACAAACCCATCTCCTAAGCATCTACCGACCGGTAGAAGGTAGATTATCTTATCTCATACTAATAGCGCTACCGTCTTGAATTTCGCATTAGCCACTCCCTTCTTGCCACATATTTACATAGGTTAGCATCCTCAACTTATAAATAGAGGTAAAGTCTTCAAGTAAAGAGATAGACTCCTTTAATGCTCTTAGCAACTCACTACCCTCTTCCAATTATCCTCTTACTCTCTTTACCAACTTGAGTATCGAAAGGCCTTCATTAGCTATGATACAAGGAGCTTTTTATAAGTCTACCACCATATGTTGTTGATGGACCACTTGGAGTTCACCCAAGCCTATGATATTCACCATCACCATTTAGCACCTACCATTCTTTGAAATTCAAAAACATGGTTAAGAGCAAAAACACAAAACCTCATTTATACCTTTCAGATGGTGGCAATTAACAAAATATAGACTTACCACTACCTTTGACGGATTCACAACCATCAAACATGGAACAAGTCAAAGCAATGCTATGACAACTCATGGAAATTGATGCCAAAGTTCTTCAAGAAAATACTAACTTAAGATAATAATTGGCTGTAACCTAAAAACTCAAAGAAAAAATCAATCCCAATGATAAAGTTAACCTCAAAGACATAGCTACCAAGACAATAGGTGCCTAAGGCACTCACTTACACTACTTCCAAACCCTATGCGCCCACATAATTGTTCCAAAATGAATAATGTCCACTATTGGACTTATGCAAATAGCTAAACACCAATAATGACAAAGTACACCACTAAGGTACTCACTTAGAAATGAGTAGAGTCAAGAGAGGCCTCTCTCCCAAACATTCACCAAGGCACTTAGATGACATGAATGTCAATGAACTTGATGAACACATCCGACATGCTTCTAGCTTACGCAACCAAAAGTGCCTCTAGTCCTCTACCAAACAATCAGGCATAGTTGTGAGTAGAAGCCCCTTCACTATAGGCATCCTTAAAGAAACTCTCTCGCAAGACATATGCTTCCCCCATTTAAACAACTACGATGGGATGGGTCATTCAAATTAACACTTACCACACTTTTGCACAATGATGAGTCTTCATAACTTCTTCAATGCAATAATATGCAAGGCATTCCCAAGTATATTAACCAAAGTCATGTTAATTTGGTTCAACTAACTCCCAGGAAGCTATATTTGCTCCTTCAACAACCTTGCACCAAATACCAATAGCACTTCTTGAGCAATAAAGTATCGTACGGAGATTCATGTTCCCTATACAATTTGTACCAATACCTAAAACATTACAAACGTATCTCAAACATTTCATCCACGTCAAATTGCTTAATCATAAAGTAAAATTAACAATAACACTCCAGGCCATCATGTATGACCTAAACTCGAGTAGCAAGCTCTTCAAAGCGATAACACTATACTAACCAGATAACTTTGAGAAATTTACGACTATTGTCAAATGGTATGTAGCATAGGAGGACACAATCCAAACCTATCTCAAAAGCGACCTACAACATAGTACCTTAGTAAAACACTACTTAGATTTCTACGAGGATCACATCCTTTCCTTTAAGGAACATTGGTAAAGGAAAAAAACAAAACTTAGTTAACTTTTCCGGCTATACCCCATTGACCCAACCCTTAGGAGAAGTATATTATGAAGTTTATGAATGCTTACCGCGTGCTCTAACCATAAGAGAAACACTTAAGGCCTTTTCCTTGGGTGAATTTTGTGATTACCATGGAGCATAGTGCCACAACATAGGCTAGTGTAGGTACCTCAAGAAGGCAGTAAAAGGCCTTGTACATAAAGGTTGCATCCACCACCTTGTTGCCAGTGAGTAGAACCACCCCTGACCTACTTAGTAACACTACACTCAAAACCTACAGCAGCAAACACAACCTAAGTAGTAGAACCCACCAGAAAACACGAAACGTAGAAGTTACCAAAGCCAAGTACAGGCGATCATTGGTAAACTAGGCCTATCAAACAAAGACTACTTTACCACATCCTAACATAAGGTACTTTTAGTTTGATTGAAAAACCCAAGAATTGATACAACCATATCCTTCACCAAAGAAGACTAAGCAGGTGTCAAATATCCTAACATTGATCCCTTAGTCATCAACACTAAGATAGGATATTTTGACATCCCTAAAACCTTTAGGGACAACAACAACTCGGCCGATATCCTATTCTTCTTGGCCTATGAGAAAAGGAAAGATCGGCTCAATGAACAACTTTACCCATACAAGTAGATCCTAGTAAGGTTTAGAGGAAATACAATCCCCGCAAAAGGACTCATCGTATTACCTATTAGATTGGGGAATTGATAGGGATTAAGGACTGATTATATGCTCCTGAGCCTAAGGACTCTCTCAGGTGGTTCGTTAAGCTGTCCGAGATGAGTTAAGCATCAAGGATTAATGCTTACCCTAGTCCGATCTGTCAAGCCACTTTGCTCTCTATGCCATCTAGGTGTTGCTGAGGTGACCAGCCAACGTACGGAGCTAAATCCTCCACTATGCATTAGACCAAGCGTTAAATCTAAATACAGCAATCTCTACGATGCCGAGGCCAAGCCGACAACTGTTAGGAGCTGACCATCTGAGGTTGACCTGAATATGAGCCGTTCCTAAGCTAACCCTAGTCTTGCCCTAGCAATCAGGGTATCGAGCTTCTGACATTAAACATACCTAAATAAAGGCCTACCCTTACTTGACTCACCATATTGTCATAATCGTAGAGTAAATTGTGCGCGCGTTGTCTTTTTAGACAACCGTACTGTCCTTTCTGACAAAAGACGTTCACTACGTATGATTTCATATTTTCCTTGTAAATTATTTTCCTTCTTTTTAGCAAATTAGATCCTTTTTTTTTTGTAATTTTATGTAATGTAGAACTTACCCTAATAGGTTGCTATAAATAATCACATAATGTAATAGCTGCAATAGAATATACAAAAGAATGTATTGAACTTTTTACCTTCTCTTAAGCTAAGTATCATCTTATTTACTCTTGAACTACTCTTATCTAGCGCATTTGAGTATAGACTAGTGGCGAGTAACTTTCAGCCATACTTGTGCGTCATATCAAGTGTAACCTGAACTCATATGAGGAGTTGATATGTCATATCCATCATCGGTATACGGGAACCCCTTACTTACCCTCGACTATCATTTACTTTTCAAGCCACCTTACAATTTGTACCCATCCTTTAGGTTATGCTTGATATTGGGTTCGTATGTTCATTTACGAGTCCATACCAAGGATGATAAGTGCATCACCTCACAGCTCATCGACTTCATGGTTGTTTATCACCAGTCCCCTTATAGTGCCATCCTAGAGTGCCCTAACCTACATAAGTTTGATATCTACATCAATCAACGATGCCTCATGTTGAAGTTCCCCACACCTATAAGAATTGATGTTGTATATAGAGACAAAAAACTATCCTACACCTTATACCTTAGTAGTATCTTGCACGATAAGATCATGCACATTAAGTCTACCTCAAAACTTACTCTAAGCCCCCAAGGAGAATCAATAGAACAAACTAAGGTCATTCAATACGGTGATCATCCCGATCAAACCACACAAATAGGGACATCCCTATGCACCAAACAAAAGGAGGAAATTATAACCTTCTTGTGCATGAACTCAAACGTCTTTGTGATGTCTCAAATGAGGTGTCCAGGATAATCAACATTCTTAAGGCTACACACTACCTAAGTCTAACCCACACGTTCATCCAGTCAAGTAAAAGAAGCGACAATTTGCACCCAAACAAAAAGCCACCATAGAACAAGAAGTACAGAAGCTCTTGAAAGCTAACTTCATCGAAGGAGCAAGATACCCCACTTAGCTTGCCAACACCAACCTAAACAAGGCATGTCTCAAAGATTGCTTTCCCTTCCCTAGGATCGACTAGCTCATTGACTCACCTCAAGCCATGCTAAACTAAGCTTTATAGATGCCTACTCTAGGTATAACCAAATATACATGGCCCTTGAAGATCAAGTCTACATCTCTTTCATCACAAATTTCAAAATGTATTGCTGCAAGGTCATACTATTCGGACTCAAGAACACCGAAGCTACATATTAATGCTTGGTAATCGCAATCTTTAAACCATAGCTCGGGAGGAATGTTAAAGTTTACATCAATGACATGATTGTCAAGAGCAGGAGTAAAATTAACTACATTGTTAACCTCCGTGAGACCTTTAATACATTGAGAAAATACTATATGAAGCTCAATCCCCAAAAGTGTGTCTTTAAGGTGGGCTCTGGAAAATTCATCAACTATATGGTCCTAGAGAGAGGTATCAAAGCCAATCCCGATAAGACCCAAGCAATAAAAGATAAGAAGGCCCCAAAAAAGATCAAAGACATCGAACATCTTATAGGTAAAATAGTCGCCCTTAACAGTTTCCTTTCATGAAGCACCAACAAGTCTTTCTAGTTCTTCAAATTTCTAAAGAACCCATCGAAGTTCAAATGGACACCTAAATGTGAAATCACTTTTGATAAATTGAAGGAATTCCTCTACAACCCACCGGTAGTCTCTAAACTAGTCACTAGCTAAGACTTTTACCTGTACTTACCTATCAGTGATTAAACTCTTTCCTTAGTACTCATCTTAGCAAATGAATGAGAACATAAACTAATTTGTTACGTCAATCACAAGCTATAAGGCTCGAAGGTTAGGTATACTTAGATCGAAAAGTTTACCTTTACTATAGCCGTCGTTGCTTAAAAACTTCGGTCATATTTCTAAGCACATCCCATCATTATTCTCACCAATCAACCATTACGGACCCTCTTACAAAAGCTTAACACATTAGAGTACATGTTCAAGTGCTCTCTAGATCTCAACACTCATGGTTTCTAGTTCTATCTGCATGAAGTTAAAAAAACATAAGTACTCACAAACTTTCTCACCAAGTATACTAAAGAAGAAAAACTGCCCACTCATCCCAATATACCATAATGGACCCTACATGTCGACGGATCCTCTAATAAGTGGGGAGGGGAGTGGGGTTGGTGAGGGAGAGGAGTGGGGTAGGAATAATCTTGCAAGACCCTTATGGCATTGAGGTCTTGTATGTATTTAAGTTTAGATTCTGCACAAGCAATAATGAGGTCGAGTATAAGGCCCTCATTATAGGACTACAAATTGCAGCAAACATAGGGGTAGAGAAGGTTAATATATACTCGGATTATATGTTGGTAGTACAATAAGTGAAAGGGGAATACAAAACGAAGGGGGAGAGCATGATGAAATATCTACAAATGGTAAGAGACTTAGCTTCTAAGTTCTTCTGGACCATAGGTAAGATTCCTTGAGCTAAGAACTTTAAGGAAGACAGACCCTTAAAACTCACCTCCAAAACCTTACCCTTGCCTTAGAAAGCTAACAAGTAATTCTTCCTTTAGTTTATGCCACAGCGCATCATTGATAAGCCCCCTTAATAGATCCTTGAAATTAGCAGCACTCCCATCAACCCCTCCTAGATGAAGTGACACCTTACCTAAGGATAGAAACAAAGCTAAGAGGCTCACATACAACTTGACCAACTATACCATCGTAGATGATGTCCTCTGCAAGCGTGAATACAATTTACCCCTCCTCTGGTGTTTGAAAGAGAAGAAGGACTCTACACCCTCGAAGAGCTACATGTTAGCATTTGCAACATTCACATCTAAGCTCAAGCCTTATATATTTGAGCCCTTCACCTTAGATATTATTAGCCAACTATGAAAGAATATGACAAAATCTTAGTGCCACATTACCATGCCTATAGTAGACACCTCATTTTAGCCATTTTCATTTTACTTTAGTTGAGCCAAGTTAAAAAATAAACAAAATAAAAAAATAATAAAATAATAAAAAATTAAAAAAATAATAAATAATAAAAAAGAGAGTTGAGTCAAATTGCGTCAAAACATATCAAATCGAGTCGAGTTAGATCATTTAGTGTCAAATCAGATAATATTATGTGATTAATTTAATAAATTCTTAAGTCAATTAAGAATTGGGTTTTATTAAAATAATTTTAGTCTAGTTCGATATAAAATAAATTTTTTGTCTAAATTATATTGGGCTAAATTAAATTTATAATTTATTAAGTGGACTTATGGATTAAATCAAATTGGATCGAATTAGGCCTGAAAAATAGAAAGGCCAAATTAGAATTCATTATGATGTGTTGAGATAAGAAATATCCAATTTTAAGTTTATAAATAGAACCTTGACAGGCGACGTTGAATACATTTTTAGAATCTTCATATTCAATAAAATACAATTCACATGCACTATTATAATTCAACAAATACTTAACTGAATTCCACAACACCAAGCAGAAACCCACGCACGCCACTCTTAATTTCTTGACCTGAACAACAAAACAAAATCACCCTGCCACGTTTCATCGCCTGAAGCAATCAACAACCAAACTTTACAAGACGACCACGAAGCCAACAACAGATCGGCTACTACTCTACGCTGAATTCACAATCCGAGCCAACAACCTGACATAACACACCGAACATCCAAGCCCTTTGCCTGACTAGAATTCACTTCGTTGACCGAACTTACATCCAACACACACAAATTGACCACTGCCCTAACCGACGAAGAGCATACACTAAGCAGCCACGTCCCCTGATCCTCCACGGCTGCTCAACACGACAGCATGATGACTTGAAGCTCGTGACTCCCTGACCACGTTGAACTGCCGCAGTCGAAATCCAATTAACTTCAACCTATAAAGCTACACACGCCAACCAACAACAGCAACAAATCCACTCACGGTCCACGGCTGATCAACACGAGCAATACAATAGCCCCTGATCACTGCACGCAATTCTACGACCGATCAGTCACGCAACAATTCCACGTCTCTGATCTGTCGAACTGCACTTCGCTTCCATCGTTGCACAGCACATGCGCACAAGCGCAAGCACAGGCACGATCCACTTCACGATCACGTACAACTTGATTCAATAAAAATTATTATTTATTTTATTAGTTAGTTTGATTATTTTTACTAATCTACTTTTTGTTTTAACGTAGGTTTTATTATTTTCATATTGCATGTTTTTTTAGATAATTTCGATTTTTAATAAAATTTAGTTAAATTGCATTTTTTAGTAAGATAGTGATTTTTTTTTAAAAAAAATAAGCATATGTAATCTTACCTTCAACGTATCTTATAGTTAAAATTTTAAAAAGATACGTATGAAATACATATCTAAATCATATCTTCAAGATATCTTATTGTTAAGATTTAGAAAAGATATCTTTTGACATATAATTTTTTTAAAAAATAAAAATTCTTAACTAGGGTTTTCAAAAAGATTTAGTTAGTTAAGATTTTTTTTAAATGGGGAAAATTATATTTCTTAGTTTTTTTGTTAAAAAATAATAAATTATTAAATAAACGTAAACTTGACTCAGTTTTCAAAATCAAAAGAATCCACTACTAAATTTTGTATATAAAAAGAACTATGGTACCTTCAAAGCACATAGGCATCTTCAGGCCATATAGACATCTTTAAGGCACATAGGCACCTTCAAAGCAACTATATGAAATATAAATTATTTTTTTCTTTTTTTTTTTACAAATTCGTAATAAAAAAATAATTTAAAAATCACTTTAGTCATCTTTTGTATGTTAGGTATATTTTAAGTATTTTTAGGAAACTATAAAAGTAAAAGCACATTAATTTTTCTTTAGTTTTTTCATGCTGATTTAATCTTAATAAATTAGCTTTCGAACCCAGTTTTTTCTGGTTTAATTTTTTAAAAATCATTTTCTTAGAAAATTTCATTTTTTATCAGTTAAACTAGTTGGTAACTCTAATTTTTTAAATTTTTAAGAAAAAATTTTCCTTAATTTAATATCGAGTAATTTATATTAAACGAACTAAGCTTAATATAGGTTAAGTTAAAGAAACCGAAGTAGAGCTCAACACTTACCAAAAGCACATGCCTATCAACCAAGTTCCCAACTAAGAGCTCTACCTTATGACTATCCCATAGCCCTTTGCCTAATGGAGATATGACGTTCTCGAGCCCTTCCCAAAGGCATTGAGCGAATGGTAGTTCGTCATGGTATCTGTAGACTATTGAACCAAATAAGTAGAAGCACAAGCAATCACTAGCATTACAACATGAGCAACCAAAGGTTTTGTTCCCACAAACATCATCACCAGATTTAGGATCCCTTATGCCCTCATCATTGATAATGGAAAATAGTTCAATAGTGTACGGTTTCAAGAATTTTGCGACCAACACCAAAGACAACCCCACTATACCTCAGTCACTCACCTTAAAACAATGGATAAGTTCAAGCAATCAATAAGATTGTGCTCACCAATCTTCGTGGCCAATGGGCTAATCAACTTCCTATTATGATAGGAATTAACCTCTCGAACCGATAACGAGTAGTCGAGCTAAAGGATTCCAAGGACTCGCTCAGAGGATTCTAGCTCTAGGCCATAGCCAAGACAGGGATTCTTACCCTGAGCTGATTTCTAACTAACCTAACTATCAGATCTTCACACGCGTCAAATCCGCCCCTATTCAAGAACAACACTTTACCTTAGGAGACAGAATAAGAATAGCTGAGGCAAACTCCCAATCAAACCATAGGCATCTGATCCCGAAGCAAGTTAACTTCTTTTTAGAAATAATTGTTCCCCGACTTGAACCAGATCAAGTCGGCCTCTGACTGCAACGCCTTCCTATTTTTGCTTACTTTGTAACACATTCCTAATAACTAGCCACCAAGCAATACGTATCTTCTGATACAATATTCCAGAATGATTCTTTCTTTCTGTATTGAATCTTCTTTATTTCTTTTATCCTTTTTAGTATGTTTCATGTAACCTAAGTGTAAAATACCCTTTTTATCTTTTCATACATATAAAGTAACCCTAATGGATAGGTATATAAGCCCCCACTTCCTTGTAAGTAGGGATCCAATTTTCAATATAGATTTATTAAGTTAAGCAACCCTAGTGTTCTAATTATCTCTTAACTCTTATATATTCTTTTTAGTAAGGAGTAGTGGTGAGTGACCCTTCAATTTGGACCAGTATGTCATACTTGGCGAATTATAGGTCGAATAAGATCAAGCAGTACGTCACATCTAATTGGTAGTTTCTCGGACTTTTCTAACCTTTTTCCCTGTTTGTTTTGGTTTGCTTCATTATGGTGTCTCTCCGTGTGTTTAACCTTGGAGACACATCAGCTTCGCTAGTATTAAAGCATGGTTCCATGAGGGAGTATGTGAAGTGATAGTGAAGTTTTGGTTCGTTTTACTATTAATGGCTACTGTGTTCCTTCCATAGCTACTACAGTGTATTTATGTGACAATAAGTGTAGTTTCATTGTTACTCGATTTCTACTTTATTTCCCATTGCGAAAACAGAGCAAGTTTGTTTCTATTCTATTTGAGTATCCATCAGGCATTTCAATTGTTAGCAAGTTCTTAATTCATTCAAGAAGTACTGTACCATGTCCGATTCAAGTGTTTAGGGAGTTATTGGCGACCAAGACAGTAGTACTCAACCTAGTTGTTGTCATAATGGTAGTAACACCTAAGTATCAGTTGACAACAAACTTAATAAACTCACAAACCTTATTGAGAGTTTAGTCACCGCAATGTAAGTTAACAGATAGCAACACCAAGGTATATAGCAACAAAACCTATAGGAAGACGTCCCTAAGAGACACTATGGATAAGGTAATTAAACTAATCACCCAATTCGATCACCACGAGCTAGAGAAATAGTAGATCGAGCTACTAGACGAAGACTAGAGTTAGGGGAGATTGGGGAAGATGATGAGGAGCTGGATGTTGAAGAATTTAGTCAAGAAGAGGTAAACTATTACTAGGCGCATGGACGAAGATGTTAGGTTCTTCAAGGGCTAGATGGCATTAAGGTGCAAATCCCACCCTTCAGTAGAAGTAGAGATGTAGATGAATGCATGGAATGGGAAGAGAAGGTCAAGAAAGTATTTGAGTGTTATAGGTATGAAGATGTGGTCAAAGTCTAACTTGTTGCATTAAGGTTTACTAAGTATGCCACTATATGGTAGAAGAATTTGAATGTAACCAAAACAAGAGATGGAAGATGAGGTGTTAGAACTTGGGATGAGATGAAAAGATTGTTAAGAGGTACATTTGTGCTCGAGACTTACCTATAAGATACATTTGCAAAATTGCAGGAGCTTCGCTAAGGAAGCTGATCTATTGATGACTATGTTAGGGAGTTCCAAATATTAATAATCCAAGCCAACGTGGAAGAACCAGAGGCCCATGCCGTATTAAGGTTTGTTTTTGGGCTCAAGTATGAGATTCGTAATATCATAGAAATACAAAGGTTTTACACGTTACAAGAGGCCATCAAGATATCGCAAAGGTTTGAAGGGTAAAAGAGAAGTGTTCAAAGCTGACCTAGGCCGACATTATCGTGGGTACTAGTATTACGCCAATTTGTTTAAGCTAAGCCGAGGAGGCCATATAGAATCAAGGATAAGAATGACCAACCTGAAGACAGCTAAGGAAACTACTAGGGTTGAACCGGACAACAAGGCTAAGCCTAGAGTAAGTCGACCCTGAAGACATATGAAAAAGGGTAGACTTCCAGACGGAAGACAAGTGAAGTAAAGTTCTTTAAATGCTAGGGCTTTAGACATATCGCTACTGAGTGTCCGAACCAATGCATCATGGTGTTTTGAGGAGATGTAGTAGATAGCAACAATAAAAGCGAGCCCAAGAAGGAAGAAGATGTTGGAAAACCTAAAGCTGAAAAGGAAGAGGAGACTTGTGTTTATGATGACCAGGGACAAGTAATGACCCTAGTCTTAAGTTCCTTACTAAACTCTACGGAGAACTAGAGATGGAATTTGTTCCATACCAAGTATACCATCAAAGGCCAATTATGCATGATTATAGTGGATGGAGGAAGTTATACAAATGTAGTTGCACAATCCTTTGTACAAAGGTTAGGTCTGCCAATCTCAAAACATCCCCAACCTTATAAGCTGCATTAGCTTCATGATAAGGGTGCTTTATACATGACTGAACAAGTGACCATGCCATTCAGTGTTGGAAATGTTTACAAGGACAAAGTGGTGTGTGATGTCATCCTTATGGGAGCTTCGCATCTGCTGCTTGGACGACCTTGGTTGTTCGATCAACGTGTTACTTACAATGGATATAAGAATACCTATGCCTTTATCAATGATGGGAGGAAGATTGTGCTACAACCTCTAACCCTGTCTTAAGTAACTAAATCCTATAATTAGCTCACCCAAACAAGTAAGAAGAAATATCTAGTGATGAGCCAAAGAGAGCTCCGATCTGCTGAGAAGGCTGATGAACCTATGTTGCTATTGGTTAAGAGATTGTTAGAAATGAAGGAATTACAAGATGTTCCAAAGAGATCCAAAGCTTACTAAATGAGTTTTTTGACTTGTTTTCATAAGAACTACCTAGAGGACTGCCTCCAGTCTGAGGCATAGAGCACTGTATTGACCTGCAGTCAGGCGTTGCCCTCCCAAACCGACCCGCATATAGGATGAACCTTAAGCAAGATGTCGAGCTAAAGAGGCAAGTGGATGAGCTTATAGAATGAAGGTATGTAAGGGAGAGCATGAACCCTTGTATTGTACCAGCTTTACTCGTTCTAAAGAAGGATGGTTCATGGCTTATATACATCTATAGCCAAGCAATTAATAAAATTACTGTCAAGTACAGATACTCGATACCAAGGCTCAATGATATGTTAAATGAGCTTCATGGTGCCAAAATATTTTCAAAGATTGATCTACGGAGTGGCTACTACTAAATTCGCATGAGGCCGGATGATAAATGGAAGACTGCCTTCAAGACTAAGTATGAACTCTTCAAATGGTTGGTTATGCTGGTTAGGCTTACTAACGCACCAAGCACATTCATGAGGTTGATGAACCATGTAATCCGCCTTCTAATTAGGAGATGTGTGGTCATGCACTTTAACGATATATTAGTATGCAGTGCCAACCTGAATGACCATGTTTAACATTTTCGTGAAGTATTTGACATTTTGCAAATCAAGAAGTTGTATGGAAATGTAAAGAAATGCATGTTTTGCTAGAGAGAAGTGATATTCTTAGGATTTGTAGTATCAAGGGAAGGAATCCAAGCAGATGAGGAGAAGATCCGAGCTCTTTTGGAATGGTCAACACTGAAGAATGTCATTGAGGTTTGAAGTTTCCATAGCCTAACTTCTTTCTGTAAACAATTTATTAGGGACTTTAGTAAAATAGCCGCCCTATTGATCGAGTTGACTAAGAAGAGTGAAGGATTCAAGTGGAACAACTAAGCTAAACAGAGCTTTAGAGAGATCAAGGAAAAACTCACCTCAGCACCTATCCTGTCAGTACTAGATTTTGATAAGCCCTTCGAAGTAAAATGTGATGCATCAAGAGTTAGAATTGGTGCTGTCCTGATGCAAGAGTAATGACCTATCACCTTCCATAGTAAGAAACCTAGTAGCCTTGCCTTAAACTATTTTGTATATGAAAAGGAGTTGTACTCCTTTTTCCGAGCCTTTATTATGTAGCAACACTACCTACTACCACGAAAGTTTGTTATTTACAATGACCACAAATCATTGAAGCATCATAGGAATCAAAACAAACTCTTAAAGAGACAAGCAAAGTTGTTGGAGTTTATGGAGGGGTTCTCGTAAATCATTTAACACAAGAAGGGAAGCACAAATGTGGTTGCCGCGCTCTATCTTGATGGCAGACTTTGCTAAACACTTTATAGACAAAATTATTGGGATTCTCACTAATTATCAAACATTATGCAAGTAATTCTCATTTTGGCCCTATCATAGAACAATGTAAAGATGGAATTGCTATCAAGGGATATTATCTCAACGATGGCTACCTGCTCAAGGACTGAAGGCTATGCATACCAAATTGTTCAATAGGTGAACTGTTGATTAGGGAAGCTCATAGCGAAGGATTATATAGTCATTTTAGGGAGACTAAGACAACCAATATGTTAAAAGAAAACTTTTATTAGCCTAGTATAGCCAAAGATGTCCATAAGATAGTTAATAGTTATGAAGTGTACAAGCATGCTAAGGGGAAGAGAGAACCCTATGGAGAGTACATGCTACTACCAACACCCACTTTACCTTGGGCCGATCTTAGCATAGACTTTATCCTAGGGTTGCCCCGAGCATCCAGAAGGAAGGACTCTATTTTTGTTATAGTAGACCGCTTTAACAAGATGACACACTTCCTTTAGTGTCATTGGACTAACGATGCCCTATATACTGCTAATCTATTTTTATAGAAGATTGTCCAACTACATAAAGTAACAAAAACTATTGTTTCAAATCGGGACACAAAATTTTTTAGCTATTTTCGGAAGACTCTTTGGAAAAGACTTAGAACTAAACTTGTTTTCAGCTCTAGTAGCCACCTTCAAACTAATGGCTAAACTGAAGTGGTAAATAGGACACTAAGTAATCTGCTCAAAGCTGTTATGGAAAAGAACTTACGGGATTGGGAACTATGCCTACCAGTTGTGGAGTTTACATATAACCGAACTGTCCATAGCACTACTGGGAAGACCCCATTCAAGGTCATCTATAGCCTTATCCCTACCGTTCCCCTAGATATGATTATTACCCCAATAGCTACTAAAGAAAGTCAATCTAAAGTGGACCAAGCCCAAGAATCGCATGAGCTACACCAATCTATAATGAGGAAGATCACTAAGTTCAATTAGAGACAACGAGAGATTAGCAGCTGAAGCCGTTAAACCATTTCTTTCTAGCTTGGAGACCTAATATGGATTCACCTCAGCCAAAAGCGATTCCCACACTTGAGACAGAACAAACTATCTCCTTATGCTAATGGTCCATTCAAGGTCCTAAGGAAAATTAACTACAATGCTTATCAAATTGAGTTGCCTGATAACTATGGAGTTTCTCCTACCTTCAATGTATCCGATTTGATCCTTCACCAACCAACAGAAGAAAACACAGCAAGCACCCCAGAAGAAAGAGTAGAGACTACTCCAGATTTAAGGATAAATCTTTCTAAACCTCAGGTAGATGATAAGAATCAACCCCTCGGATCACGCGTAGCCAAGTTAGAGGACTCCAAGGACTCGCTCAAAGGATTCTAGCTCTAGGCCATAGTTGAGATGGGGATTCTTACCCGAGCTAATCTCCAACGGACCTAACTATTAAATCCTCACATGTATTAAATCTGCCCTTGTTCAACAACAACGCTTTACCCCAGGAGACAGAGTAAGAATAGCCGAAGTAAACTCCCAATCAGACTACAGGCATCTGACCCCGAAGCAAGTTAACTTCTTTTTAGAAACAATTGCTCCTTGACTTGAACCACATCAAGTTGGCCTTTGACTGCAACACCTTCCTATTTTTGCTTACTTTGTAACATATTCTTAATGACTAGTCACCAAGCGACGCGTTTCTTCTAATACAATATTCCAGAATGATTTTTTCTTTCTGTACTGACTATTCTTTATCTCTTTTACCCTTTTTAGTATGTTTCACGTAACCTAAGTATAAAATACTCTTTTTGTCTTTTCATACATATAAAATAACCCTAGTAAAGAAGTATATAAGCCCCCACTTCCTTGTACACAGGGATCTAACTTTCAATACAAATTTATTTAGTTGAGTAACCCTAGTGTTTTCATTATCTCTTAACTCATACCTATTCTCTTTAGTAAGGAGTAGCAACAAGTGACCTTTCAGTTCGAACCGATATGTCATATCCAGTAGATTATAAGCCAAGTAGGATCAAGTAGTATGCCACATCTATTTGGTAGTTGCTCGGACTTTGCTAACCTTTTTGCTTGTTTATTTTAGTTTGCTTCATTGTGGTGTCTCTTCATGTGTTCAACCTCAAAGATGCATCATGTTATCCTCTAAAGATATTAGACCATGCACCAATCAACTACAAGCTAAACCCCTTTTTGCATCATGTTTAGATCTAAAGCAATTCTACCCATAGAGTTTGAATTCCCAAAGAATAGACCCTAGAACTTCGATGTCAATATTAATAAGGTAATCCTCTAAGTAAGCCTAAATACCATTGACAAAACACGAATAATTATAAGGACCGAAGTAGCGGCATACTAACAATATACGGCCAGATATTATAATAAGAAGGTCAAACACAAGGTCTTCTGGTCGGGGCACCTTATGTACCAAAAGCTCCAAGCCATCGAGTCTCAAAAAGGGCAAGGTAACCTAGTACCTAAATGTGAAGACCTCACTCAAATAAAAGAAGATATAAGAAATGGCGTTTACTAACTTAAAACACTGGATGACCAACCTATCCTTTGAACATGGAGTGTTGACAATCTTTGACCTTATTTTATTTTGATTGAATGAGCAACCATGTGTACTTAGTGTGCTTTTTATAGAAAAGAATATATAACAACTTTTATATTCATCCTATCCTATCATATATTGTTGATTCACAACCTAATCACCATTAGGTCCCACCCTTGTCCGTCGAGGACCAAACATATGATGGACTATGTTGAGTTGATTTCCATCCTCGACATCTCAATAACCTCATAGGTTTTCTACACCTAAGTACGCTTAAGCCTTAAGCCTTACCTAGAGCACCCAATGGGTATCTACGCCTAAAGTTCTTATAGGATAAGCACATGGACTTAGTCCACAATGCCCAAACTCTTAAAACTTAGGCTCCACAAGCTTGATGCCCCCCAACTGGACACTACTCGAACCAAGACTCCTTAACCTAAGCCTAACATCGCATAAACCCAATAATAGTTGAGCACACACCAATACACAAAGTCACAAAGTAGGAACACACATAGGTATAACAAAGGAGCAAAAGTTATACAGTAAAAGATAATTAGTAATGAGGGATCTTCCATTTAGACGATTCAAGTCATACAACTTTTGGGGTCAGCATCCCAACCCATTTATATCATCAACCATTTAATACCAAAATGGTATGGCCACCAACATACAAATCAAAAATAAAAAAGAAAGAAAGGAGACAAGAAAAGTGTAGAAACAACAAAAGAAGCAGCAATAAACATCCCCTAAGCCTCTCTAGGGTTACTTCCTCCATTGGTAGCCTCCTCTTCGACCTCATCATCGAACCCATCCTCTCCATCCGTCCCAATTTGAACTTGATAACTCTAATTTTAAACATATTTCATAGGGTGATTTTATAGTATTTTCCGCACATTTTTTGTTTTCTTTAAAGAAATTGATACTTAATTGAGTAAAATGTTGATTTCAGGGTTTAAACGCGTTCTAGGCTCAAAAAAGAAGAAAAGTAATCAAGTTTCACTCAATTCCGAGTTCAAATGAAGAAGTTATGAATTTTTGAAGTTGTGTAGAAAATTTGCCTAAGTGAAGAAAATTACAAGACCTGGGGATACGGTCGTGTCCCAGGCCATGTCGGGTGACAAAAACAAAATCTTTTTTATACATTATAAAAAGACATATTAGGGTTTCAATAGAAAAAGGAGAGACATTACAGAAACGGAGAGACACAAGAGAAGAGAAAGAGAATTAAGGAACAACATCAAGAAAGAGGCGGAACAACATCAAGAAAGAGGGAAACAACATCAACTTCAAGATTAGAGAGATTGTTCATCAATAAAAGGGGTTTCCATGTTTTATTTTATATTATTGATGAAACTCGTTTTTAGATTCATTATGATAGCTTAGAATTCGAGTATTTAGGATTATGGAACCTAGGGTTTCATGTAACCCTTGGATTGAATTATAATTTCAATAAAGTTTCTACCTTTTCTTGATTCAATTATGTCGTTGATTATTGTTTGATATTTCTAGAGTGTCAATATATGATATTATGCATGTTGATTGAGAAATTGTATGTGTAATTAGATCTAGGCATAATTGAAGAGAATCACATGTATACTTAGAGATAAGATACATGTTTCTTCCAGAAAGTTGATTGTTTGCATGGGAATTCATTACACGCTAATGCAATTCTAAATTATATTACTAAGTGAAGAGATTTCGGTAAATAATTTAGGATTAGGGTTAATATGCTTGAGAAAGATATTAGCTTTAATTGTGAATCCTTCCGGTCAAGAATAATAGAAATTGAATTTGATATATTTTAAAAAGGTTACATGTTAAACTCTAGGGGAAATAATTCCTAAATACGTTATTACTTTCTTGAAGTCGTTCTTGATTTTATCGCTTTTTCAATTGCTTAATTAAGTCTTATAATTAAGTTAGTTTGTTAATTTTAGTATTTTTAATTAATTCAAACTTTCATAATTTTTCGGTTAGATAATAAAGCTAAAGTTAATATTAGTACTCAAAATCTCTGAGGGATCGACTCGAACTCACATCCGCTATATTAAAACTGATAGGTGCGCTTGCCTCATATCAAGTTTTTGGCGCCGCTGCCGAGGATTTTCAATATTAAGAACACTAGTTGCTTTATTACTTTAACCATTTTTTTTCTTTTGTTTTCATTGTTATTTTCATTAGCTAAGAGCTGCAATTTATTCTATATTTCTTATCCTTGCAGTGCATGACTAGAAGTAACCCGGAAGATTTGGTAGAACTTGATCCTAAAATTGAGAGAACTGCCCTTCAAAATTTGAAATCACGACCTAGACAAAGTGTGGCGACCATTGACGACGAGTCAATTGTTGAAATCAAAAAAGAAGGTGAAGAGCCCAACAATCAATTCATCGAGCAGGAGGATCCACCACACATGGCGAACAACGGGAATGAAGCAAATCGAACCATGTCTGATTATTCAAGGCCTACACTTATTGGAGCTGACTCTAGCATCGCAAGGCCAACCGTCGCAGCTAACAACTTCCAGATTGCACCTAACATCATACAAATGGTGCAACAATATGTTTAGTTTGACGGTCTCCAAGATGAAGATCCCAATGCCCACATCTCTAGCTTTCTAGAAATTTGTGATACTTTTAAAATCAACGGAGCCACGGATGATGCCATCCGACTGCGGCTATTCCCTTTCTCCTTGAGGGGTAGAGCAAAATAATGGTTGAACTTTCTACCATGAAATTCAATCACAACTTGGAATGAATTGGTAGAGAAATTTTTGGAGAAGTATTTCCCACCTGCAAAGACCGCTAAGCTTCGGAACGATATTTCTTGTTTTGCTCAATTGGAAGCGGAGACGCTTTATGATACTTGGGAGCGATTTAAGGACTTGCTCAGGAGGTGCCCACATCATGGCCTCCCACTATGGATGCAGATTCAAACCTTCTACAATGGTCTCAATTTATCCACTAGACAGATGATTGACGCATCCGCAGGAGGTACTTTGAACACAAAGGCACCTAAGCAAGCCCAAAACCTTATTGAAGGAATAACGATGAACAATTATCAGTGGGAAAGCACTAGAGCCAAGCAAAAGGCCATGGGAATTTATGATGTGGACTTGACCACTGCTCTGGCAACCAAAGTGGACTTATTGAGTAAAAAGATTGATGCACTCTCAGTTGGCCCTCAACAAGTGCAATCGGATGTAAGTGATTTTGGTATGTAAGGGTATGGAGCACAAGAACAATTGGAACAGGTGGATTATCTAGGAAATCCACCCATGCAACAAAATAACCCTTACAGCAATACTTATAATCCAGGCTGGAGGAATCACCCCAATTTCTCATGGGGAAATCAAAACCAAGGCCAGCAGAAGACTAACTTTAGCCCACCTGGATTTCAAAGACCATTCCCACCTCCTTTTCCTCAAGAAAAGAAGTCCAGTGTGGAAGAACTTCTCACAAAATATATTCAAGGCAATGAGGCTCGTTTATCCAGCATTGAATCCTCGCTGAGGAATCAAGAGATTTCAAATCGCAACCTTGAGAACCAAATTGGTCAACTTGTGAAGCTAATCTCTAAAAGACCTCAGGGAACACTCCCAGGGAATACCGAGGTTAATCCCAGAGAACATGTTAATGCTATGACCTTGAGAAGTGATAGAAAATTGCAAGTGGAGAAGAAGGATGGTGGGGAAGTAGTTGAGAAAGAAGTGGAAGTCAACCGTAAGGAAGATGCAAAGCCACTAAAATCGAAAGAAAATATGGAATCACCAAAAGTGAAGGAGTACAAGCCTCCCATCCCTTACCCACAGCGCCTTAAGCAAAGTTACACTGATCATAATAAGGAACTCGGTAAATTGCTTGATGTTTTCAAACAATTACACATTAACTTACCTCTTGTTGATGTCATCTTGTAGATGCCATAGTATGTGAAATTTCTAAAAGATTTTCTAATGAACAAGAAGAAGTTGGGGGAGCTTACAACAGTCACATTGAACGAGGAATGCTCGGCACTTCTCCAGAAAAGGCTGCCACAAAAATTAAAAGATCCAGGGAGTTTCACTATTCCTTGTATGCTTGGTAATTTGTTAGTAGATAATGCTTTGGCAGACTTAGGAGCTAATATAAATTTGATACCGTATAAAGTGTTCAAAAAGCTAGGGTTAGGAGAACCTAAATTAATGGGCATGAGCCTTCAATTAGCCGATAGGTCCATCACATACCCTAGAGGCATCATAGAGGATGTTTTAGTGCAAGTAGACAAATTCATCTTTCCGGTGGATTTTGTTATACTTGATATAGATGAAGATATTGAGGTGCCAATCATTTTAGGTCGACCCTTCCTAGCCACTGCTAAGGCTGTTTTTGATGTTAGTGAGCATAAGTTGATATTACGGGTCGGGGATGATGAAATAGTTTTTAAAACTCCAGAGGCAACGAACAAATTTCTTGACTCAAAGGACATAAGTAACAATGTTAATGCCACTAATGTCATTACATCTACATGTATGCAGGAAACGCTTGCCAAAGATTCCTCAAGCTATTGCTTGCAAAAGGGAGATGAAAATTTGGTGAGTAATCCCAATTGTGCAGAAGTGGCAGCTCAAACAGAAGTTCATGAATCCAGTATGGACAAGAAAGGGATTGATCCACTCCACAAGCCAAAGGATCTTAGGTTAAAATCTTTCAAAGAGAAGCCACCAATTTTAGAACTAAAACTGTCAAGAAATCATTTGGAGCATGTCTTTGCGGTGAAAAGTTCAAAACCCCCAATGACAACCGCATCAAAGCTAAAAGCAAACAAAACGAAGAAGTTTAGGCTACATGAATTTGATAAGTGGCATGATAAGGAGAGAAACTATGGAAGTTATGCATCAATGAAATGGAATTGGCAAGGTCGATGGCCAAAGGGTAAATCTACACTTGTATGGAGAGTTCGAAAGCGAGATACAGGAGGAGTTCTATTTCCACCTGGATGAAGAATCATGAATTACAAGACGTATCCCGTCGAGCTATTGACTTTAACTATCTCGCTTCTTGGGAGGCAACCCATGTTTAACTTTGCTTACACTTTAGTTCTTTAAGTTTATTTCATTTTATTTTTCTTTTATCTAACTTTGTCTTTCTTCTTTTATTTGTTTCAATTTTAGTCATAGGCTTTTCCCTTTCAATTTCATTTTTATTCTTCTCTTTAGTTTTCTTTTTCTTATTTTTCTAGTTTCATTACTTTTATTTCTTTAAGTTTCCTTTATCTTTATTTTTACTAAAAAAAAAAAAATTTAACACGGGCAAAGGACACGGTCGTATCCTAGCCCGTGTCCATCCAGACCCTTACAACTGCCCACCCACAGAAAGTTACACGAGCGTGGGATACGGTCGTGTCCCAGCCTGTGTTCGCCCAGTTATACTCCGAGCAAACAGAAAGTTACACAGGCGAGGGACACAGTCGTGTCCCCAGCCCGTGTGTGCCCAGAATTTTCCACCCGTGCACAGAGAGTTACACGGGCGAAGGACACGGTCGTGTCCCAGCCCGTGTGCGTTCAGATTTCATGATAGACCTTAGAGAGTTACACGAGCATGGGACACGGTTGTGTCCCAGCCCATGTCCATCCAGTTTTCACGTACGGGCACAGAGAGTTACACGGGCGTGGGACACAATAGTGTCCCCAGCCCGTGTCCATCCAGACTCCACACGACATATACAGAATTTTACACGGGCAAGGGACACGGTCGTGTCCCAGCCCGTGTTGACCCAAACTTACACGATTTTTGCACACGGCTGGTTTTATTTAAATTAAATACACCCCCTCACACACTCCCAATCAAACATTCTCTCTCATATTCTCTCTTACTCTCCCTCTTCTCTCCATAATTCTTGCATTCCGCATTTTGATCCAAGTAAGTTTCCTACTTAATTTTGCTCTCTCTTCCTCATGATTAGGTTGGCGAATGTGATGAGGATGTCGAGGCCAGTGATGACGATGATGATGCTACGATGGCTGAGGCATCGTTTGATGAGGTACATGAAGAGACGGATTTCGATCCCTCTTCTTAGTTCTTCATTTTTTTTTTTTTGTGTTGACTTTTGTTGTTCAAGGCTTGTGAACTCTGCCATATATAATGATGATGCTTCTTCATTTTGTGCTTCTGTTCGACTGGCAGGGAAGTATTAGTTTTCTTTTCAGTACATATGTTTTCTTTTTCCCTATGCTGTTTTTTCGTGCTGTTATGATTTTTGGTCGTACATTGACGATAATGTACATTATTAAGTGTGGAGAAGGGATGTATATGAATTTATTACTGTTTAGGAGACCAATTATTCACATTTAACCCAATTAATTTTTAAGTTAACTTGCAATAGGTGATTAACTGGTATTAAGCCAAATTAACTATTTCATCTTGATTGTTATTGATCTTATTATACTTTACTAGAATTGATTAGTCAAATTTGTGAAGGGCAAAGTTATGAGTTATTTAGCTTAGGATTTTAAGACTTAAGATTAGAGCAACATCACTAGTTGAGAGTTAGTCATGGTTATTTTTAAATTTACTTTTATGTATACTTTTCTCTTAGAAATTTTTAAGATTCCTATAATTTTTAGCAAACAAACAAATGAAATTCTTCTTTTGAGAAACCCCTGAAAAATCACAATGATTGGAGGTCAAAAGTAATAACAAGTGTAAGAATAGAAAAAATTAGTAAGGATTCGTCTTGGTCCGTCAGAAGAGCGAGATTGAGTCCCAATGCCAATTCAAATGAAAAAAAAAAAAGAAAAAAATTGATATGGATCGGCCTTGGTCTGTCAGAAGAGCAAGGTTCTTTCCCGCTATCAATATAAGGAATAAGTTGGTATGGATCGGTCTTGGTCCGTTAGAAGAGCGAGATTCTTTCCCGCTACCAACACAATTGTGCTTAAATAAGGTAAATTTAAAAAGACCTCTCAACAAAAGCATAAACTAGGGGGATGATCAGAGGAAGAGTGGATGTAAAATGTGTTTGTTTTAGATTATGGTGCTTGGTGAGATGGAAGAGAGAATTGTATATACTTTAGTCAAATGAACAAAATTTTTATGACTCTTTCTCGGTTGGCGAGATGTTAAATCTAATTTTTAGTTTAAGAATCCTTAGTTAAATGTCTTAGGTAAACTTTGATTTTCATAAATTAACTAGTGAACTCTAGTATTAAGTATTGTTGGAGCATTCGAATATGGTCAGATGAAATTGGTTGACTTTATTATTGCAAGTTGATTGAGAATAATTTTCTTACTTTTTTAAGGGTCAAGTGTATTCGTTCACCGGTTTCCTAAATAGTGATAAATTTTCTTTAGTGTTTCTTATCCTGAAAGTTTTGTTTTGATTTATTTGCTTGAGGACAAGCAAATGCTTAAGTGTGGAGAAATTTGATAATTCTAATTTTAAACATATTTCATAGGGTGATTTTATAGTATTTTCCGCATATTTTTTGTTTTCTTTAAAGAAATTGATACTTAATTGAGTAAAATGTTGATTTTAGGGTTTAAACGCATTCTAGGCTCGAAAACGAAGAAAAGGAATCAAGTTTCACTCAATTCCGAGTTCAAATGAAGAAGTTATGAATTTTTGAAGTTGTGTAGAAAATTTGCCTAAGTGCAGAAAATTACACGACCTGGGGATACGGTCGTTTCCCAGGCCATGTCGGGTGACGAAAACAAAATCTTTTTTATACACTATAAAAAGACATATTAGGGTTTCAACAGAAAAAGGAGAGACATTACAGAAACGGAGAGACACAAGAGAAGAGAAAGAGACTTAAGGAACAATATCAAGAAAGAGGCGGAACAACATCAAGAAAGAGGGAAACAACATCAACTTCAAGATTAGAGAGATTGTCCATCAATAAAAGGGGTTTCCATGTTTTATTTTATATTATTGATGAAACTCGTTTTTAGATTCCTTATGATAGCTTAGAATTCGAGCATTTAGGATTATGGAACCTAGGGTTTCATGTAACCCTTGGATTGAATTATAATTTCAATAAAGTTTCTACCTTTTCTTGATTTAATTATGTCGTTGATTATTGTTTGATATTTCTAGAGTGTCAATATATGATATTATGCATGTTGATTGAGAAATTGTATGTGTAATTAGATCTAGGCATAATTGAAGAGAATCACATGTATACTTAGAGATAAGATACATGTTTCTTCCAGAAAGTTGATTGTTTGCATGGGAATTCATTACACGCTAATGCAATTCTAAATTATATTACTAAGTGAAGAGATTTCGGTAAATAATTTAGGATTAGGGTTAATATGCTTGAGAAAGATATTAGCTTTAATTGTGAATCCTTCCGGTCAAGAATAATAGAAATTGAATTTGATATATTTTAAAAAGGTTACATGTTAAACTCTAGGGGAAATAATTCCTAAATACGTTATTACTTTCTTGAAGTCGTTCTTGATTTTATCGCTTTTTCAATTGCTTAATTAAGTCTTATAATTAAGTTAGTTTGTTAATTTTAGTATTTTTAATTAATTCAAACTTTCATAATTTTTCGGTTAGATAATAAAGCTAAAGTTAATATTAGTACTCAAAATCTCTGAGGGATCGACTCGGACTCACATCCGCTATATTAAAACTGATAGGTGCGCTTGCCTCATATCAGAACCCCACCTTAGCTACACACTCTTCAATTAGATAATTTAAGAAACTAAAGTCTAACTTAGGAAACTTCTCCTCACAATCCATTTTTGTTATCTTGGCACCATATCGACGAGCACTTATAACAACATCCCTATGGTTTGGCCCAAGGAGAACTCGTTAAAGAGCTCATCTATCATCGCCTAGGTCAAATCACATCCATTCCATAACTCCTCCTCCATTTTTTGAAAATTGGCTCAGGCTTCATTGGGCTCTCCCTTTAGATAGTTACCCTCCTTCATAGCTACCTCTCCCCCTTTCCGAGCAATGTTGGCTTCTACCTTAGTAGCCTTTACCTCTTCTTAGGTAACCTCTATCTCTTACTTAGCCAACTCTACCTCTCACTTTCTACTAATGAGTTTTTCCTCCCAAACAACAAGTTTCACCTTTAAGTCCTTGTCCCATTTCTCATAACTACCTAACTTTGACTTAAGGCTAGCAACTTCCTACTTCAACCACATTTTCTCTATGACACACTCATTACACTAATCTTAAAGCTCTAAATTCTACCACCATGGTTCCATTTTAAGTAAAAGAAGTATCGAAATAACTGAGTTATGAGCCTCTTCATATGAAAAGTGAACACATCATTCAATGCTATTAACACCTGCCAAGTGTTTGGATGAAGGGAGCCCGAGCATGCTTAAAAATACCTAAAAACCTCTAACCGAAATTTGTTAAAGGGTAAAATCTCTACCGCTTTCCAATAAATGTAGAACGAGTACCCATCATCACCATAGTCACATGCCTGTACACCTTCTTAGGTATGAATACCTCCTAAGCATCAATATTTTGATGGATCTCATCACAAATCCTCTACCACCTTTCCTCCTTATGAACGTATTCCACCTCGATGACAATGCCACCACCCTCAGTGGTCAGTAACAAAGGCTTAACCACCTCATCCTTCTTAAATGAATACTCGCACCAATGCCTTACCTCTACGTAAGCTCTCATTATTTCCCATAAGTAACTCTTATTTACACCATCACTTCTAACCACCATTATCTATTAAGGGGAGTGAGGACAAGCTCTTCCCTACGATCTATGCTTACCAAAGCCTTACCTACAAATCAGTTTGTTCTTGGTTATTGAGGCTGATCAACCATCGCCAAAAGCTTAAAACACGAGAGGGAGAGGGAAAGAATGGAAAAATGTAAGATTAAGTGAGAAAAGCTTGTATAGATCTTTGGTGAAATGATATTGAAAAGTAGAAAATGGACTAACCCCCAAACCCTTATATAGGTAAACATAGGCCATGCAAAGCGTCACTTCACAAGTAGCCATAGTAAGTAACTACGTATCACAAATAGAAGATCAATGGCCAAAGATCATTTAATAGATAGGTTTTCAATCAAACACCTATACACATGGCATTGATGGGGAATGACTCTCAAGAGCCCAAGGTACCCCAACAATCACATCGGTTACACTAACAATTACACCTATTACACTAAGGGTCACATCCAACTAAAGCCGTTAAATAATCAAAGACGAGAATGCATCAAAGTATTTAGAGATCATGATGTGCCTTAGAAGAAGGCTTGCCATAGCATGGATGGGTCCTCTAGAGACAATTACTAGAGAAAGGAAGAAGATGAGTTTAGGTAAGAAAACACAAAATGAAAAGGTTAACCTTCATAAGCTACTTGTAGACATAACTCACCACTTGAGAATTCAAGAACCACTACTATGCTGGATATGACTCACCATTCCGAAAATAATAGGTTACTTGCCAGCATAACCTTGCTCAAGGGTTGCTATGAACTAGATATGTTAAGATTCTCAATCTAGAGAAGAAAATGCAAAGAGATAAATTTCATTCCATAAGGTAGAAAATCTTATTATAGCAACAATACAAGACTATTATACCAATTCCTACTAGGGTTATTTATACTAGCTAACTTACTAAAATGGATAAGAACAATTACATGCAAATCTCATAATCCTTTTACTATGGTTAAGGGCATGGCTTGCCCTTATTTAACTCAACTCTTGGCCTCCCTACATGTTACATACCTCTTGACAACTTGATGTACATCCCTCATCATTTTTGGCTAATAGAATATTGACTTCAATAATTCATACATCTAATTTTCACCAAAGTAACCACATAATCCTCCACCATAAGCTTTTTTGACAAGCAAGTCATGTTCTAAACAAGTCAGCACATACAGTTTTCTAAATTAAAAAAGATATCCTTCTTCCATAAAGTAATCATATAATGTTCTTCCTTCTTAGCACTGAACAAAAAATAAGTCCAAAGTAGGGGTCCTAAGCTTACTACTTATTCAAGTTCACAAACCCTAACCATCTCGTTTGTAGTTTAGAATGTAACACATCTCCTCGACAAAGCATTTACAACCACATTAGCCTTCCCTCACTAGTACTTGATTAAAAAGGAGAATCCTTCCAAGAACTCAACCTATCTAATCTACTACTTTGAGAGTTTCAATTGGCTCCTCAAGTACTTCAATGTTTGATTATAAGAGTACAACACAAATTCCTTAAGCAATAAGTAATTTACTAGGTTTGCATATCTCAGACCAAAGAAAATAACTCCTTATCATACACAGAATAATTTAACATAGATCCTTTAAGTTTCTCATTGAAATAAGAAATAGGTAAGTAGTCTTACATGAGAATTGCTCCAGTTCCTATGTTAGATGCATCATACTCTTAACTCCAAAATTTTGTTAAAATCTAGTAATGTTAGCATAGGGGCTAAAGTCAACTGCTTCTTTAGTTCGGTAAAGCTCTTCTCCTCTTTATCTCCCTATCAAAACTCGATGTTTTACTTGGTTAGCTCGATAAGTGGTACAATAACAGTACTAAAGTTCAAGATGAATCTTCCATAAAAAAAAAAAAAAAAATCTAATCCATGAAAACTTCTAACATCAGCACATGACATAGGTGTAAGCTATTCTACAATTACTCGTATTTTCTCTTCATTTACTCTAAGGCCTCCTTTACCAACGGCATGGCCTAGGAATATAACGTCTTCCTAAAATAAACAACATTTCTTCAAATTACCATACAATTTTTTTAGATCAAAGCACCTCAAATACAGCATGAAGGCAACCTACATGATTATATAGATCAGGACTATACACAAGAATGTCTTCAAAATATACTACTACAAATTTTCCAATCAAATTTATCAACATATGGTTCATTAGTCTCATATAAGTACTCGAGGCTTTAGATAATCTAAAAGGCATTACAAGCCACTCTCATAGTCCAAGTCTAGTTTTAAAGGTTGTTTTCCACTCATCATCTTCTCTCATTTGAATTTGGTGATATCCCGATTTCAGGTTAATCTTCAAAAATATACTGGTTCCATGTAGCTCATCTAATAATATCATTTAGTGTAGGAATGGGATATCAATATTTAATGGTAATCCCATTCACTACTTGACTATCTACGTACATCCTCTAACTTTTGTCTTTCTTAGATACCGATAATGCGTATACAACATACAGACTCATACTCTATCAAACATATCCTCTTTCAATAAGCTCATTAACATATCGTTGTAGCTCGGCCACCTACTTAGGTTCATTCGATAGGCCAATTGGTTAGGCAATACGACTCCAAGCTATGACTCAATGCCATGCTCTATTCCTCATTTTAGAGGCAATCCTTTAGGTAGCTCATTTAGAAATAAGTCAATAAACTCTTTTAACAACTCTTTGACCTCTTTAGGTAGGTTAACTTGTTTCTTTATTTCCAACAGTCTTTGCAACAATAGAAAACTCGATTTGTTCTCCTTCACCATTGTTTTAAGCTCTAATCTTCTCGTCACTAAGGCCTTCTTAGTCTTTTGGATGAGTTTAGACTACATATTACTCACCTAGCTTAGAGTCATTGGATACAATGTAATAGGTCAACCATCTTTCTCTAAGCTATAAGTATTCTCATACCCATTATGCATGACTCATTGATTAAACAACCATGGTTAGCTTAATAATATATGAATGGCATACATAGGTAGTAAATCACATATGATGTCACCCTTATAACTTCCAATAGAAATAGGTAAGGATACTTGCCTTGTAATGTGCAATAATCCTTTCTCATTCAACTAGTGCAATTTATATGGTCTTGAGTGCGGAATGGTTAGTAACTTCAATTACTCTACCATCATAATAGATCCAATACTATCTACTATCAAAGCATAAAGTTGTTGATTTACCTTATAAGTAGTATGAAACAAATTCTCTCATTGCTCTTCTTATTCATCATACTCCATACTAAGAGCTCAAAGAATCACTAAGGTTAGCATATCTCCTCCTTCAAGATAGATCTCTTCATCTGCAACTTTTACCTTCACTCTTCTTACTTCTTCTTTCTTAGGTTCACTAACTTCCTCATCAATGCTATACACTTCACCTCCTCAAATGATTATAGTTCGATGGCTCAAACATTAAGAAGCCACTTGTCCAAAACCCTTACACTTAAAGCACTTTCTCATTTTTCTTTCATTCAGAAGTCTACCCCTTTTTAAATTCCTTTTCCTTTCCTCCTTATTCCAAACCTCGCTCCTTCTCCTTAAGAGGTCTATCCTTCTTTTGTGTTGGGTACGGAGCTAACAGGCTTCTTGCTTCCACCATAGGTAGGTTAGCTAGTCTAAATATGTAGGGAATTAAAACTCCTATAAGGTCGAGTTCTCGTCTACCTCTTAATTCCCTAGGCAACCTTAATAGCTTCTTCAAGAGTATAAGTAGATAACACTTCAACAATTTCTTGAAGGTTAGATCTTAGTCTAGTGACAAATCTAGAGACAGTTCAGGCTTCAAGTTCTTCTACTTCACAGCAGATCATCAGCATATGGAACTCTTGTACATACTCATCAATAGTTCGGTTTCCTTATCAAAGCTATTGTAATTTGGCAAAAGTATCTTGATAGTATGATTCAGAAATGAACCTTCCATACATAACTCTCTTCATCTCTTCCCATAACCTCACTCCTTGTTATCTCATGGCATGTAACTTCTTATACTAAATATGGGCATATCCAACAAATTCAATAGCAACTAGTCTAACCTTATACCTTTCATCACATCAATAACACTCAAACAACTTCTCAACTCATTCTTCCCAATCTAAATACTCATTGGCATTTCCCCTTCTTAAGAAGCTTGGTATCTAGATTCTCACATTATTTAATCTTGTAAGAACTCATAAAGTAGCTCCTCCTATTCATACTCCACTTCAGTTTCTCCTTTGTCGTCATCAACCTCTCTAAAGTTCATCCTTCGTTGGAATTGTTGATCAACCCTTCCTTGGAAGTGTTAAGCATGTTTGGGTGCTCGATTAGGTCAGATTTCATGTTATTTAACTTTAGGAGCTTAGACATGCCTCTCTTCTTCTTTATAGGTTTCTTCTACCTTACTCTCATCCTCCTTAATCAACTTTAACCTCCTATTAACTTCTCACTTAACTCCTTTAGCTTGTATTTGACAAACTAGCAATATACTTCCCTGTAAGGAACCTCTCAAGCTTGGTAGATACCCTAATCAACTTAATTCTCGATTAGGGTATTAACATTAATTTGGTTACCAACCCTACGGATCTCACAACCTTTACAGTCACCGTTTGGTGCATCAGCATCATCATATTCCCCATCATCACTGCCATTTGATCTAGTAGTTTATTAGTAGTAGGTTCCACATAGTGTCTACGACTAGGAGCATAACTATCATTGTTTCCCACCATCGCATTAACACTCAAATCAATTATGTTTACCTTCGTAACAACTACAATTACTACATTAATTCAATAAACCCAGAAATAATACCCTTAACTACAACTGCACTCCTCTTAATTGCTCTATTACACACAATGGAGATAAAACAAAACAAAGTATACTTACTTACACATAACCTTCATCCTCAAAACCTAAAACAAAACTCAAATAAAAAAATAGAAACTTCTCACTACAATATACCCACAACATAAATATAAGGCTTACTTCAACAATAATACTATCACAATCGCTCACTAAGCCACTCACCTCAAGAACAATAGAACAATGTTTGACTATGACACAAACTTGTGGCTATACTCAGAACCTTGAGCTTTGATACCAAGATGATGTGCCTCGAAAGAGGGTTTATCATAGATTGGATGGGTCCTCTAGAGACAACTATCAAAGAAAGGAAGAAGATGAGTTTAGGTAGGGAAAACACAAGAAAAAAAAAACCTTAAGCCTTATAAGTTACTCTCAGATGTGACTCACCACTTAAGAACTTCAAACTATTATGTCACCAAATATGACTCACCAGTCTAAAAATAGTAAGTTGCTCACCAGTACACTACTACTCAAGGGTTGCTATGAGCTGGATTTGGTAAGGTTCTCAATGTTAAGAAGAAAATAAAAGGAGATAAATTTCATTCAATAAGATAGAAAATCTAATTACAATATCAATACAAGACTATTATACCAATTCTTACTAAGGTTACTTATACTAGTTAATTTACTAAAATGGATAAGAACAATTACATGTACAATTGTAAAATGGAGAAGGAGATCTTGTAATCCTTCTAGAAGAAAACTATTCTAGGTGTTAGGTGTATGCATTCTTATAAGAACATGTATCAAACTTAAAGTCGAAGGCATGCTTCTAAATAACAAATTTTGATAAGTGGTGTTAAGGTTAGTGTGCTGAGGACCTTATGTCAAGTCAAGCCTTTCATGGTAGGTTAAGCTCTTTGAGTTGAGTGGTGTTGGTGCTTCTTGTGAATCAAGGCTTATCAGAGTAATACTCCAAACAAGTCAATAAGGTTCAAAATTATCACTTAGGTCACTGCTCAAAAGGTCGATAGGACTTGATTCAGGTTGGTAGTTAAGTACTCGAATGATTAGATTCACCAGTCCTCTTACTCTTGATCAGGTTAAAGGTCCGAAAGGTTGATTCCCATTAGCTTAAGCATGCACCCTATGAGCTTAGTTAAGATCTATAAGAGCTCAGTCCTGTTTCTAAGCACCTCACCCCAACTCGAGATTGCTTCACAAAAAGCAAAACGGACTAAACAAGAAGAAAAACGATGAGAGAAGAGAAGGGTACATGGACACATAAAAGAACTAGAATTTTATTCCTCATTAGAACAATTATAAGGTTTAAAGGCAAGCATAATAGCCCTAGATACAAGTAAAAGCAAGAGAGCAAATACAAAATACACTAAATCGGCCTAAGGCCCTCATGTCCTACTACTCAGTGTTAGACATCCATCTTTAAGCTCACAACTTCAATTTAGCATTACGGAAAGGTCTCTTTTAGAGCCAGTTTGCTCGCAAACCCTAACTACAAGGAAAAGCGGCCCTATTAAGGCCATCCAACTTGCAACTTCAACTTAGCTTCCCTGATGACACAAAAGAACCAAGACCGACCTGAAGCACTCAATCTGATAGCCATGAAACTCGAAAGACGTACCCACCACGCCTCCTCTATTATTGTAGTCACTACTAAGCTAGAAGCCCCTATCTTGTCCAGTCCAACATGTTAGTAGACACTTTCCTCATCGAGCTCAACTACTACGACAACATTGGCAATCTCAAGAGGATGCTACTTAGGAACAACCAACCTGCCCAACATCTTTAGCCAAAAAGAACTAACGAACACTTAAGATTCATCGAAGTCACTTAAGTACTCTAGGGTGTATGTAGCAACTACCATTGAACCAGTACAGAGAGTATGTATACTTATGTAGCTCATCATGTTCCTTAGGCTTCAAGCCCCTACGTGAGTTACTAAGCCAATTCAAGATGAGCACTCCTAAGCTACAGATAAATCCCTTCTTAAGGTTAGGAACACCATAGATGGCAGACAGTACCTGAACACCTACTATAGGGTTTAAGGAATCCATGGCATCGACGCCCTAGTAATTGGAGAATTAACACTTAGGCACCTCTTGAGGAGCCAAAGGAACCACGTACATCCCTATATTAGTCCTCAAGGGCCATTTTTAGTCATCGGGCAACCCATTACATCTCTTAATCGATGCTCAAAGGGTTAGTAAGGTAGAACCCCAGTTGCAACACTCTCTTACTCAGTATGATCATGTAGGACTCATTTATTTGCCACAAGCTCTAAAGGGATGAAAGGATTATGATACACTTTCAATTAACTCAAGTGGAGTAAAACTAGAATAAAGAATATGGTCCCCATTGCCCCCTTTATATAGCAAAGGGGAAGGAAATTTAATCCGTCCACATGTAACCTATCGACCCATCTGACAACTGAGAAAGGGTGACAATGAAAGGCTAACATTAATACCCATCATTACTCCAAATCATAGATTTCCTATGCATTTAATGATCGTGCGTGCTATGCATCTCCTAAGGTACCTTTACCAAGCGTTAAAAAAGATCATGCATGGGAAAGGACTATTGTTAACAGTCAAATCAACCATCACTTCTAGAAGGTCGCCCATGACACTCTCCCTAGTGCCCTAATGCACTCGTATACCTTTTCATCCATTATTGAGTCAAGAAAGTGTAAGCCCCTAAAATTATATTTAAGGCAACCGAGTTTAGATTTAGGGCTTTTAGGAAAAAGTTATTCAATTGAGCTCAAACCTTATGACTAAGATAGAAAAGTTAGTTGAAGTGACTCAATAAAGTTAGATTTCAAAAATAATAATACAAAATCTCAATTTTGCTAATAAAAGTATGATTACTTAATACAATACAAAATTGCTCAAAATCCTTAAAATCAAACTCGAAATACGATAAGGACTTAAAGATAAATTAATTAACCTATAAAATGAAATAATATAGTATAACATATTATAAGAATATATAAGTATTTTTATGAGTATACTCGGTGTAATTAATTATTATACCCATAAATTTACCCGAAATTACATAATCATATATAATATGTGTTGAATTTACAAAAATAAATAAGAAATATATCTTAAAAATAATAGATATGTTAGATACATAATTATATGAGTGCAAATATACGTTATACATAATATGTATATAGAATATATGCATGTATGTAACAAATAAGTAATAAATATTAACATAATATATATATATATATAATTTACTTAAAACTAACCTAAAACATATCTAATTGTAGTAAAAAAATTGAAGATTAATCTAGAACAATTTCTACATTAGCATGGCATCTTCCCAAAGATTTCAAACATGACTCAAAAGGTGATTTTATAAGATGAAGACACCTCCTACTAAAAAACAAATTAAATAAATAAATAGAGAAAAATCCTTCTTAGCTGCCTTGTACCTTATAAATATCGATTGACCTCAGATATACTAGGTTTAGCAATTTAGAGTTTAAATCACTAAAAGAAAATATTAGAAAAAAAATCATAGGAAAATAGAAAAAATAGGAAAAAACAAAGTTGGGTCTAGCTAGACCAGTTCCCAGGACAAACCTTGAACTATTGTTAAACCACTCCACTACCATAGAAAACCCATAGTGTTTGGCCCTACCAACAACCTTCCACTACCCTGTGGCCACTAGAGCATCTAAGAACAGGTTGGTCAAACTTCTACTATGTTCTTTTATGTATTTTTTAAAAATAGTAAATCCACCAAAAAATTATGAAAAAATTCGTAGTTATATTATTTTAGATATACTTTCATGTGACATTTTTATTTTTATAAAATTTTGAATATTTATACACTCACTTAAGAAAGTCATTATTTACCTAAATTTCACTTTCAAAATAAATATATCAAATGATATTGTTTCTAACTTGAAATTTTGTGTAGAATATATATGATAAATAGATCATTTCTATGTATCCCAATTTTTTATTCATGTATTTTTAATATTTATTGTAATTTTTAGCCTTGAAAATAGCTATAATTAAGGTAAAAATGTGAAATAAATAGGTTTTATGAAAATAATGGATGAAAATTACCTATATTGACTTTTAGTGAATTACAATGATGTTAAGATAGGTTGAAAATAATTTTGTGTAAAAAGAATAATTTTTTAGGTAATTAAGTATAATTTAAGGGTAAAATTATAAATTTGAATATGTAGGCAATAAATCAATAACATGAAACTAAGTGATAATTAAATTCCTCATATTTATAGGAGTCTATAGAAATTTTCAGAAAATTATTTGGTGACCTATTTATTATGAATTTACGTAGTAAAATAGCAAACTGTGAAAGATTTTCAGTAATAATAGGCTAAAATATGATAAATATTGAAATTAAAATTACATATATACATATGGGTCAAATTTGATAAAAAGTAAAATTTTAATATATTTAATAATATTTTGACAACCAAGATATGTTAGATGCATATTAAAGTTAGCTAATATCTATATTCTAAAGTTATATTGATAAATTATGTAAAATATAATTTAATCACATAAAACACGTATAATATGATAATATTTATTTAGATATGTATAACTATGTTAAAAATTTAAACTATCCGTTAAATGTCATCACTAGAAATGGAATACGTAATACGTATCATTAAGTTTATATGAACCCAATAATACTATTTTTACTAAAACCGGACAATCTTAAGTAATATAATCTATATCTCTATAATATTACAAAGAATTTACGTATTACGATAACCCTACCATAAGTGAAATGTGATATAACCAATTAAAAGTACGTTTCGATACGATCGAAACGATATATTATGTGTAATAATATAACTACGTATATTATTAATATTTAATAACTTAACTTGACCTACATAATAAAACTATATATTATTATATAAGGAAAATGATAATATACTTATATGTATAACTATTTAACAAAATACTTTTAGATAAAACCTTAATATTTTTGTAACTATTACAAAAATTAAATTTAGGTTTTGTATACATAGAGTCTCTCAGTAACCAAACCATTGATGACTCGATTTTTCCATAGTGAACGTTTGAATAGGTAAGTTGGGATCATAGTTTGACCGTTTGTTGAGAAACTATATTAGAGTATTTGGAGACTTAAGAGTACTTCTGTTTGTGTTTGTAATTAGTTGTTTATGTGTATGCCACGTATTGAACCTGGTTTTTTTACCTCCCAATTCTTTTTAAATTAGGTTTTCTCTAAACCGATCAGTACTAAACCTTACCCATTTAATACAGACCCTCGACTAAAATTTTAAGAAAACTGATTTTTTTGTATTTTGAAAAATGCTTTAGAGTCACCACCTAATAGAGTCGGGAAAAAAAGTTAAATTATAACCAATTGGGTGGATTGATTATAACTTAACTACTAATCTTAACAAGAAAACCAATTTTACAAAACAGTTTTCTTAAACGAAAGATTTGGATCCAGCAGTTATCCTATTAAACCCTAAACATGTATCACTTTTTAACTTTCCAATTTTAAATTTTCTTTTCAATAATACCCTTTTTCTATTTCTAAACAACTAATTATATCACATGTGATTAATTTACTTAATTTACACAAATATTTACAGAGATGAAAATAATAAAACTTTCCATATTTTAAGTCGTCTCGTACTTACGTATGTGTGCCTACGTACCTACTGTTCAAGATTAGATTTCCACAGTTCATTCCCTTGAAAAACTTTAGCGAATGAGTTGATTTTAATTTTTGAAAGGAGATCAAGTTTACGTTATTTACCCATTTTTATTTATTTAAGAAAATTTTTTAAGGGTTTTATTTTTCGAAACTCTAAAGTATCCTAATTTGGAAAAAAAATGGTTAGTTTATTTTTATTTTTATTTTCATTAGAAAAATTATTTTTCTAAGTGATAAGATGACTTTATTGTTTTTTATTATATTACTTTTTACTATTTATTTTATTTTATTTTTTGTTAGAATGTAAAAATAAATAAAAGTATACTAATTACTTCCTCTTCTTTTCTTTCTTTTTTCTTTTTGTTCTTCATTTTTTTATTTTTTTTTTATTTTTAGTTACAATTACATATTGAAATAAATAAATATATAACTATATTAATAAAATAAATAAATAAATAAACAACATGAGCTAAAAACTAAATTGGGAGATAGGGTCGGACTTTTTGCTAAGTCAAGTCGGTGTAGTGGATACGGACAAGTTGGGCTATAGCTATGGATCGAGTTAAATGCAGGTTTAGGTCGGTCACTCACAGCAGTTTAGAGAGGACATTTCCTAGGGTGATTCAGCTACCAAATCGAATAGGAAAGGGTAGTTTTGTAGTTTTTATATTAGACTTAAGGGGTCCATGAGTAGTGTTGCGGCCTAGTTTAATCGGTAGTGATAACGATAGTAGGTCACGAGAAGGTGGTTCATGTGCTTGGGGTAGTGGCGGTTGTTGCTATATTGGCTCGAATGAAGGCAATGGAGTAGAAAGAGAGAGCTGGCGAGTGGGCTATGTCATGGGGATGTTGCTGGGGCGAATGTAGTGTTTGGATATGGGTTCAATTGGATTTGGTGGATACAACAATAGGGAGCAGCTACTGTTGCTTCTAATGTTTAATGTTGGGTCAAACTGAAGTTTGAGGGATAGGCGCATTCGGTTGGTGTCCATATGTAAAAGTGGTGTGAGTAGGTGCTATTTGGTGGGTGCGGCATTATGTATACAAAGGTCACTGGGGGGTATTATACGAGAGAAAGAGAGGTTAGTTCAATAGTAAAGGGTTGTTCGGATGTGTTTGATGGGTCATTCTTAGATGTGGTGGCTGTAACAAAGGCTGACGTTGGGGTTTGGTTTGATGCTATTAATGTACGTAGTGGGTACGATTCAGTTACGTGTGGTGTGTTTTCTCAAAATGGAACCCCCTCCCCTATTGTATGTTCAGCTTCAAAAGAGAGACAGTAGGGGGGAGAGAGGATCCGAAAGAGAAAGTGAATCCCTATATGTTTGTATGCATCTTGTTTTTTTTAAAATGGATTCCCCCCCTACATGTTTTTTTTTTTCCTTTTGTTTTGTTTTTTTTTTTAAATAATGAGAAAGTAAGGAGAAGAAAAGGAAAAGGGAGAAGAAAAATGGGGAAAATAAAATGTGTTGTCATGGCCAATAGTAGAGCACCATGTGTAGCAATCAGATACATGGCCCAATGATGCCTTAACTTATGGTAGCGTAAGGAGTGTAAAAAGAAAAGGGTAAAAGGCATTTCTATCCCTACAACAAGATTTGAACCCTTGATCCCAAACCGAACCTAATGCAAATCCAAGCGCTTATCCATTAAGCCGTTGTCCTATACCTTGTTCATTTATACTAAGTTAGATTTAAATCTAAACTCAAGTCCAACGATCCTCTCCTTATTTAAATTAAAAAACTATATTCTATTCAATTACTTGAAAATTTATTACTTTCTAAATTCCTTAATTTTTTTTCAATTTTTTATTATTTATCTTTTTATTTTTTTGTGACTTTTCAATTTTTCTAAATTTTTCCATTTTTACATTTTTTTTCTAATTTTTTATGTTTTTTCCTATTTTTTGTATTTTTCCTAAATCTCTATTTTTTTATATTTTTCCTAAATTTCTTATTTTGGGGGTTTTCTTAATTTTTCCTAATTTATAACCTTTTAACCTATTCTAAAAGAAATTAAATCAAATTAAGGTGGCAAAAAAGACACTATTTTCACCCTAAAGATGGATTTTGTCTTAAGAAGCGCTATAAGCTAGGTAGCTATCCTAGGCTTGATCCGCTAAGGATTTTGGTGAAGAGAGAGGCAATGTTGTAAAAGCTAACCGGAAGATTGAAAGAAAAATTGAAGTTTAGTTGTACTCTTATGAAATGATGAATCGAGGTGAAATAAGAAAAGCGCTCCTTAAGTTAGCTAAGGCTTTAAAAAGAATGAAAAAACTTGGTCATGCCCCAATAAGCTGACTAACCAAAGCAAGCAAAGCGCTCCTAAAGCTGACTAAGGCCCTAAACTAAATGAAATGGGTAAGTGCTCTTAGAGTTAGCTAAGACCCTAAATAAATGAGAAAACTTAGTCGTGCCCCAATGAAATGACTAAACAAGGTGGGTGAAGAGCTCCTTAAGCTAACTAAGGCCCTCAAATGATGAGAAAACTTAGTCATACCCGAATCAGTTAACTAACTAAGGTAGGTTAAGCACTACCAGAGGTGGCTAAGGCACTAAATTGAATAAGAAAACTTGGTCATACCCCAATAAGCTGACTAACGAAGGGAAGCAAAGCACTCCTTGAGCTACCTATAGCCCCAAAAAGATGAGAAAACTTGCTCGTGCTCCAATGAGTTGACTAACCAAGGTAGGCAAAGCGTTCCTTAAGCTGGCTAAGGCCCTAAACTGATTAAAGAAACTTGGTCGTGCCCTAATGAGCTGACTAACTAAGGTAAGCAAAGCACTCATTGAGTTAGCTAAGGCCTTAAACTGAAATGAAAGGGATAGGCGCTCCTAGAGCTGGCTAAAACCCTAAAAGAATGAGAGAACTTGATTATGCCCTAATGAGTTGACTAACCAAGTCAAAAGCGTCTCTTAAAGATTAGCAACCTTAACTTTTGGAATCAATCTAAAGAACCTAATCATGATTATCTACACTCACTAACCTAAGCAAGAGCATCTCTTAAGGACTAGCAACCTTAAGTTGGGATCGATATGAAGTACTTGCTCGTGCCTCTCTAAGCTCACTAACTTAGGTGGGAGCCTCTCTTGGGAGCTAGTAACCCTAAGATGTGATCAATTTGAAGAACCCGATCGTACCTTATTAAGCTCACTAACCTAGGCGGGAATATCTCTCGAGGACTAGCTACCCTAAGCTGGGATCGATCTAAAGAACCTTGTCATGCCTCTGTAGGCTCACTAACTTAAGCGGGAGTGTCTCTTAGGGACTAATAACCCTAAGCTGTGATCAATCTGAAGAACTTGTTCATACTCCTTTAAGCTAACTATCCTAGGTGAAATAAGTGAAGTACTCCTTGAGCTAACTAAGACCCTTAACTAAACCCTGGTAGTTCCCCAAGTAAGTTGACTAACCTAAGTCTTAAAGAAAAGTTGGAAACGAAAGCACCCTATAGCCCATCTAAGATCTTAATAGAAATTGGGCTTGCTAAGAACTAGGTGAAGAAAGGTGGCCTAAAAAGAAATTGATGATGAAAGGAAATGCCCTTTAGGCTTAATAAGAAGATTTGATGAGGAGAAGCACTCTATGGGCTCGCTTGATAGAAATTGGTAAAAGAAAGTGCCTTAAAGGTTAGTTGGAACCCTAGAAAGAATAGAAAGGGTGACAATGTTCTTAAAGCTGACTGGGATCTTAAAAGACAGGACAGCACCCTAAAGGTTAGTTGGAACCCTGAAAAGAATAGAAAAGAGGACAACACTTTAAGAGCTGGCTTAAACCCTAAGAGGAAATCGATGAAAGTGAGGGTAACGCTTTGAAAGGTAGTTAGTACCCTAGAAAGAAAAAACGAACAATGCCTTAGAGGTGAGGTAAAATCTTAAAATGGATCAAAGAGAGGTCAGTGCTCCAAGAGCTAGCTAAGATCCTAGAAAGATGGAGGAGCACCTTAAAGGAAGGTTAGAACCCTAAAAAGAATAAAAAAATGGGACAATGCTCTAAGAGTTAGCTTAAACCCTAAGAGGAAAATCAATGAAAGTATTGGTAGCACTTTGAAAGCTGGCTAGTACCTTAGAAAGAAAAAATAGATGTCACCTTAAAGGCAAGCTAGAATCCTAAAAAGGATCAAAGAGGAGTCAGGACTCCAAGAGCTAGCTAACATCCTAGAAAGACGGGGCAACACCTTAAAAGCTAGCTGGAACCAGAAAAAGAATAAAAGAAGGGATAACACTCTAAGAGTTGGCTTAAACCCTAAGAGGAAAATCGATGAAAGTAAGGGTAGCACTTTGAAAGTTGGCTAGTACCTTAGAAAGAAAAAACGAACTGCACCTTAAAGGCAGGCTAAAATCCTAAAAAGGATCAAAGAGGAGTCAGCACTCTAAGAGCTAGCTAACATCCTAAAAAGATAGAGTAACGCCTTAAAGGCTAGTTAGAACACTAAAAAGAATAAAAGAGTGGGTAAATACTCCAAGAGCTAGCTAGAACCCTAAAGTAGAAGAGGGGATAGCACCCTAAGGCTAGTTGAAACCCTAAAAAGAATGAAAGAGTAGGTTGATGCTCTAAGAGTTAGCTAGAACCCTAAGCGGAATTTTGATGAAGGGTTGAAGAAGTAAGGCAAGGATAACAACCAACTTTTAAAGACTACTTAACTTTAAAAAGTATTTATAGAGAGATTGTCGAAAAACCATTTGTGAAAAGTGCATTAAGGATAGGCCCTTTGATTTGATAAAGAGTCAAAGGATATTAAAACTTCAATAGGGAAGAATGATGTAGACTCCTAAGGTTAAATTTTAAAAAAAAGTGACCAACTTAAAAAGTAAACGAATGACATGAATTGAAAGCTTAGCTACTCGAGTTGATATGGATTAGACAAAAATCTTGTAACAAGGCTTTACTTTCTCTATCTTCTTTTTTTTTTCTTTTTTTCTTTCTGTTTTGAAAATTTTTCCAATGGGTATAAATTCTTATTTAAGAAACAATCTTATAACCCCCTATCCTTGGTAATCATGTAAAGTTTCTCAATGCCTTTAACCCTAGGGCTTTTTCATAAGGCTCTTGTGATTTTAAGACATTCCTTTCTTAAGAAAAAGGTAACCCATGATTAGTTTAGTCAAAGAGGTCTTCCTTATTAGCTCTTGATCTAAATTTTGCAGTTCCAAAAATTACATTCTATTTTGCAATTAATATGCCTTAATCAATCGTTAGGTTTTCGATTCAATATTATGAATTTAGGCTTCTGGTCCAAGGGTTTCAAAAAGGACTAATTAAGAGGCTTATTTTGAAAAATAATATTTTATTTATTCCAAGTGTTTAGGTCAAGAACCTTAAGGAAAAATTAGAGGTATGCTTGCCCTAGCTTAAAAAACAACTTTTATTAAAGATAAATTATCTTTTGAAGATCAAAAGAGCTTTTGCTTTGTGAGGGTAGTATTGTAGGTAGGAAGGCTTTGTATGATTCTGCATAGGTAAGAGAGGTTTTAGAGTAGATATAGAGATTTTGGGTTTCCAAGCTTTAGAATGTGATTCAGGGCTTGGTGTTTTTTGGGACTATTTAAGTTTTGACCCCCGGCCTTTAGATGCAATTTTAGTTGCCCTTACTGGGACATAAAATATTTCTTAGAGCTTTTGTCTTATGTTCGAGCCTAATTCTTTGGCCTCTTTTCTTCTTTTTTTTTCTTTATTTTTTTGTTAATTGCTTTACCCCATTATCTCTTACTATTCTCTCTCTTCTTTTGGCCCTAAGAGTGATTATCTCTATTGTTAAGTTTTTTCTTTTCAAATGACTCAAGGCCTTAAATCCATGGATTTATAGTGTATGGGCTTGAGGTGTATAAAAAGGAATTGACTCTTTTTCATTTCAAAGAAAAATAATTTATCAAAAATAAAAGTCATTTTTGAATTAATGTTGCTTAAGTTAGTATAAACCAATCTTACCCTTATCTCCTAATCAAATGACCCTAACCTCTGAATTACCCCATTGTGGGGTGGTTCTTGATAGGGTTTACATTTGAAAATTCTCTAAATTAGTCTAATGGGGTTAACAATGGGTAATCATGTTTGGGATTTAGAAATAAATGGCTAATTTCATTTTAATCTACGTATTACATTCAAAGTAGACATCTTTTAAGGAATGAGTCTAAAGTATCCTCACCATTATATTGCTCTACTTTCAAAGTGTTTCGGTTGGTGTATAGGATATAGTTTGCCTCTTCTCATCCTAAACTTTTAAAAAGGTGAGTTATTGATTTCTTAAAGAGGAATCTATATTTATTTTTCCAGGATGAAGATTAGCTTTGCCACTAGGTTTCTTAAATCATACCCTAAGATTTGACTTTGTGTTTTGGCTTGATTTATGATTGGGCTCAGTTTTCTAAATAGACTAGGGGTTTTGGCTTGGCTTGGTTAGCTTTAGGAGTTGAGGGTTGTATTTGGGTCAATTGCCTTGATAGGTCGTGGCTCGTGTTTAGATTGATTACTTGGCTAAGTGGTTTGTGTTTTGGTTAAATAGTTAAATAGGCACAAGGTTAGTGTTTAGATTAAAAGGGCTAAGAGATTAGTGTTTGTATTGAATGGGCCAAAGGGCTCATATTGGCTTCTTAAATAGATCGAAGGGTCTTGTATAGGTTGAAAGCTAAGTGTTTGAGCTGGTTGCTTGAGTAGGCTAGAGGCTTGAGCTTGTGTTAGCTCCTTAAGCCTATAAGGATTTATTGTCGTCAGCAACCTTTCTTTTTATTCTCATTTTTTCAATTTTTATTTCTTTTTCTTTTTTTTTTTAGAGAAAGAAAGATAAAATTTTATTTTCTAGAAAATAAGAAAAATATTTACAAATAAGGATAGTGATTTGTTATAAGTTTATGGATTTTATTTACATTTCCTTAAATGAGAAGGAATAATGGTTAGATAAGTATTTATTGAAAGACTATTTATAAAGACAGGAATGTTAAAGAATGAAGAACAATGAACAAAAGAAAGCTTTATTATTTTGAAAAAGATCAAAATGCAAAAACAAAGATAGAGAATCTAACATTTATTTAGGATTTGATGTTTATTATAGGTTTTAAATTGGAAAAAAACCCTACATTAAGTCTCGTATACAAGCCTTAAGATCCTTTATCATCTCATAAGTATCCCCAATGACCTGTACCAAAAGGGACCTTAAGGCCTGGTTGTAAGCCTTAGAACACTTGAGCTTTTCCTTCAAGTAGGCAATCTCATCTCTCAGCATCTGTTCACAAATCCTAGAGATGTCTAGTAGTTTGTCATTCGCCTATTCGTTTGCTTAGTTGCCTACTATCCTAAGTCTACATATTTTATGGATTATGGACAAGAATCAATCATCAATGCAACAAAAGAAAAAAAATGTGGAAATCTGTAGATGTTAGGGTTGTTTAGGCTAATACATTACTCAAGTTACAAGCCCACTATAATTTTCAAAAACTTGATTGCATTAAAACTCTTAATCGATTAGTAAGGTTGCAATTTCTTAAGGGTAATGTATCAACTCAAGCTCAAAAGGGAGTATATACAGTTAGGGTGGGTTCTAAAAAGGTCCTTAAGTTATGTGACCTTACTTATTTTTTAAAAAGCACTTTTATTAGTCAAAATGAGCTTAATTGGCCCTAGACAGTGGCTACACCACTACATCCAAAACTTACACAATAACCCCCTACCTAGGGTCCAAAGATAGCCTGGGTTTAACCGCATCTACCCTACATCTTTGATTTAACAAATGAACCCTCCATGTCTCAGCATATACTATTTGTAAAATAAATATGCTAATCAAAACAAATATACACATGAAGTTAATAACAAATAAACAAATAAATATACAATAAGTAAATAAACAAATAACTAAATAATATGGGTATTTTTGAAAAGCAATTTTAATTTTGAAATATTTTTAAGCGACTGGCCTTCTTAACAACCATAATGAAGTATCCAAGCTATCGAGCCTGGTTTTTACACCTCTTGATTCTTTTTAAATTAGGTTTCCTTTAAACCAATCAATACTAAACCTTACTTATTTAATACTGATCATCAATTAGGGTTTAAAGAAAACTGATTTTTTTGTATTTTGAACCTTGGAGTCACTACCCAACCAAAGTCGGGGAAAAAGTTAAGTTAAAACCAATTGGGTGGATTGATTATAACTTAACTACTGGTCTTAATGAGAAAACCAATTTTACAAAACGATTTTCTAAAACGAAAGATCTAGATCCAAGGGCCATCCTATTAAACCCTTAAGGGTACCACCTTTTAACTTTCTAATTTTAAATTTGCTTTTCAATAATACCCTTTTTCTATTTCTAAACAACTAATTATATCACATGTGATTAATTTACTTAATTTGCACAAATATTTACAAAGATGAAAATAATAAAACTTTTCATATTTTAAGTCGTCTCGTACTGATGTATGAGTACCTACGTATCTACTATTCAGGATCAAATTTCCATAGTTCATTCCTTTGAAAAACTTTAGCGAATGAGTTAATTTTAATTTTTAAAAGGAGATCAAGTTTATATTATTTACCCATTTTGATTTATTTAAGGAAATTTTTTAAGAGTCCTAATTTGGGTTTTATTTTTGGAAACTCTAAAATGCCTTAGTTTAGAAAAAAAAAAATGGTTGATTTATTTTTATTTTTATTTTCATTGAAAAAATTATTTTTCTAAGTGATAAGATGACTTTATTGTTTTCTATTATATTATTTTTTATTATTTATTTATTTAATTTTAATTTTTATTTTATTTTATTTTATTTTGTTAGAACGTAAAAATAAATAAAAGTATACTAAATACTTCCTCTTCTTTTCTTTCTTTTTTTTTTCATTTTCTTCTTCATTTTTTTTCGGATTTTTCTATTATTTTTAATTAAAATTACATATTGAAATAAATAAATAACTATGTTAATAAAATAAATAAAAAAATGAGCCGAAAGTTAATTTAAGAGATAGTGCTAGACTTTTTGCTAGGTCAAGTTAGTGCAAAAGACATGGCTGGGTTGGATTGGAGCTACAGATTGGGTCGAGTCTCCGGGTTGAATTCGGGTTCAGATCGGTCAATCGTAGCAGCTTGGATAGGACATTTCCTAGGGTGATTTAGCCACTAAATCAAGCAAGGAAGGGTGGTTTTATGGTTTTTGTATTGGACTTAAGGGGTCCAAGAGTGGTATTGCAGTCTAGTTTGGCCGGTAGTTTTAGTTATTATGGTAATAGGTCATGAAAAGGTGGTTTGTATGCTTAGGATAATGGCAATTATTGCTGTGTTGGCTCAAGTAAGGGTAGTGGGATAGAGAGAGAGAGCTGGATAGTTGGCTATATCGTGAGGATGTGGTTAAGGCGGATGCGGCATTCGGATTTGGGTTCGGTCGAATTTGGTGGTCGTAGCAATAGGGAACGGCTACTGTTGGTTCCAATGTTTGGTATTGGGTCGAAATGAAGTTCAAAGGATATGGGTGTCGGGTTGGTGTCTATGTGTAAGAGTAGTGTAAGTGGTTATTATTCGGTGGGTGCAGTAATGTGTGTACAAGGGTCATCGAGGGGTATCGTACAAGAGAGAAAGAGAGAGGTTAGTTCGATAGTGAGGGGTTATCTGGATGTGTTCGGTAGGTCATTCTTGGATGTAATGGCCGTAATAGGGGTTGACGTTAGGGTTTAGTTTGCTGCTATTGGTATACTGTTAGTTGGGAAAGTAAAGAACAAGGAATTCATCGAATTTGGGTTTTTAACTTTCTTTTGAGTTTTAGGAAAAATAACTGAAAATTCCTTAGGTTGCCCATTAGTTTCTTATCTTATTGTAAATTGACTTTAAAACCTATAGTTTTTTATAAACTCTTATTGTAAATTATAACTCTAGATGTGAGATGTTTATATAAGTACTATTGTATTTTAAGACAATAAGTTATATAAAATAGGTATTTTGTAAAGTTATACCACAAGTTGATCATTCACAAGTATTAAAATAGACTCTCCAAGCTGGTTGAGTCGTATACCCCTTGTATGAATTATATCTACGATAACAGCTATGAGATTAACTTCTATTTTAGGTTAGTTCACACGGTAAAACTGTTATAACACCTCTTATTTGAGGCATAATAGAAAGGCTTTAGCTTCCTCAGCCCAAGTCTCCAATACTCTCCTCGCAGCCTAAGCAAATATTAATAGCTAATCTTCACCACCAAGGCTCTAAAGGCATAAACCCACTAGGGAGCCTAACTTAGGTACCTATAGAATTCCTTTGGCTCAGATAAGACGTAACCTAAAGCCCATATAAGCTTAACCCCCCCACTCGAGCCAAACTTAAAATACTCCAGAGTGTTCCTCCCTAGGGCCCTCGGCCTTTAATCTCTACCCTAGAGAAGAGAAGCTCTTGTCATGACCCTATAAGGGGCCTAGTTAGATTATTTAAATTTTTCATATCTGTATACACTCATGATATGAAAATCGCCTTTCAAGTCAAAGATTACAAAATTCTAAATAATTAATTACTAAGATTTCCAATTTTAATTAATTAACCTATTATAAAATATAAATAGCTATGGATATTCTATATTCTATAGTCCTATAGAATCATAGAGAATCAGTATCTACTACCAAACAATAAAATAAGGTAAATCAACCTTGCAATTTACAAGAAATACTAAATTATACAAATACTTAATATATAAATATTTTCTATAAAAGATATTTTTGTACCAACTATACACTTATCTATTAACTCTATTATTATCAAACTTATCTCTAATTTGCACTTAGCACTCGAAATTTCTCCTAATCCTAGCTTAAATGAACTTGCAAAAGAAACTACAGGGGAATAGGTATACCATTGTTCAGTGAGTTTGTTTTTCACTACTACCGTTCAAGCAAGTTATCAAACATTATTAGCACACATGTAAGCCATCTACATACGAAATGAATGAAGCGCGATGAATGTAAGCAACGCATCCATAAGAGTTCAAAATTATAGAAAGTATAAAATTACGTTATCTACATTTCGATTATCTCCCATACTTATCTATACGGGATACCTTAACTTGACTACATGAGGCTACTTAGGGGTACCGTCCCTCCAAACAACACTCGACCATTACCTTAGTCAAGAAAGAAATACTAATCCAAATAGGTAGACCCTAATTAGGGCCATCTACCATCTAAGGCCCCTCGAGCACAACAAAGCGAACCTTCTCGTTAATAATATATATTTAAGGCCCCACAAGCATAAATATGCTAATCTTCTCACAATCAAAATATATCTAAGGCTTCATGAGTATAATAAAGCGAGTCCTCTCGCTATTAATTGGAGATCCCATGCTAACTTTGCTTTGATGATAAAAATATCATTTATGTGCACTACGAGCCCTTATAGAAATCGTACAAAATTATGTTTAAGATTGAAAAAATGTTTTCTAAAAATACTTCTCTAAAAAATTTACAAAGCTAGCACTCTTCATCAATATATTAATTAAGTCATAGACATGTGACGAATATAACTAGTTATTTTAATTAGATATTTATATCTGCTGGTTTAAGAAAGTAATCACATGAGTGATAGCAAATAAGCAAAATAATCATTCAGACATATAGGCAATAATAACCAGCAAAACATTACACAAATAACACACATAAGCAGATATCGGGTCATTAAAACCCCTTACCTGGATTATTGCTTGTCACGCCCCGAAGCGGCAAAGTCGTAACAGCCCCGTTGTGTAAACCATTCTAAGATAGAAGTTAGCCATATAACTGCTATCCTGGACCTGATCTACACAAGGCGTCCACGACTAACCCGCTTTAAAATAAATAGTTTGTAATTTAAATAAATCATTTACCTAAGAAAGTGAGAAAATATATGTATACACTATAATTTAGTTATTACATTATTCAAAAATGAAAAATTCTAAAATAAAAGCTTAATCCTTAAAAATATATGTTTGTTCTTCAAATAATTTTCCTTACTCCCCAAGATCCAGCAATTGTTAGCTTTAAAGTAGTTATATGCCGCTTCTTAGCCAGCACCTGCACGACGTTTATAGGGATGTGAGCAACCATAGCTTAGTAAGTTAGGATGGAGGACTTAAAACTATACCATAAACATAACAAGGTTATCAATCAACTTATTAAGTACAATACATATTCAAACAAATACCATCGCAAAACGTTATCCGACTCGTCATGAGATTAGAGAAATTGCGCTCACTTTAATCCAAGTTGAGGAGTTTCCGTTAATGCAACAGCTCATGTCCAAACCTAAGCTTATGCAATGGAAGCATCGCTCCTCCCGCGACTACCTTCGAACTATTGACTTCACTATCGTCGCGACCTCCTCTTCTGTCACTTAGTTCAACTAAAGATGAAGAAGGGACCATTATGTTATCCTGCACCATCCCTTTCAAAAGGGTTGGTATTTAGCCGGAGAATCCTAGGTTCCCCTAATGGGTTGCCATGTGGGTTTGATTATGATTATAGGTCGTATATTTGATTAGGTCCAGTTTAGGATGATCAATCATTTCATACAAATCATACAATACAAGCTAGTACAACAGACAAAATCATAGCATCACTTATAATCAAGCACATACACACAACCAACTATTTATCAAGTACAACCAAGCATAATCTTAAGCCTCCAAAATATAACAACGTGTTAATCCCAACTTATCTGGACTCCTCGCTCACTTACTCGAGATCCAACTCGTTCAAGCCATCGCCGATCATCCCTATAACACAAACGTAGTTTTAGTTTTTTATATAACTATTATAAGTTGGTTTTATCCTATAACGCTTATTGTTATGTTTTGTTTAGGGTTCAATATATCCAGTTATCTAAGTTCTCAAATCTTTTACAATTATTCTAGGTTTGGGGTTAGGTTTGAGTTCAGTTTCCGCATCGATTTCTAAATTAAGTTCTAATTCGATTTCGAAGTACTGTTTTATACTCGAACTCTAGAAATTCGTTTCAACTCATAATATGAAATTAATTGAAATACTTCCCGATATCCTAAATACTATCACTACCCCTAGTTAGTATTTTATTCCACCCGGTACACTTAAATCCGTATTAGTGTACCGAATTTACTCCTGATGTAAGAAATTTTTACATTTTTCATATAATTACATAAATTTAAGTTTTCTATCAGATTTATTATATATTTTTATTATTATCATAATATCAATTTTTATTCTAATATCTTCTATTTATTATATTTCTAATAATTGTGTATTATGTACTATTACTTATTATGTACATAATATACATCTAATATTTTTATTACTATAAATACCATCTCCCAACATCAATTATCATTTCAGAATATCTAAATTCATCCTAAATCAGATTTTACATCTAATTACCCTAATTTACAAAATTAACTTAAAATGTACTATTTTTCCTTATTACTTATTTACTCCATAATTAACCTAATAATTACATCTAACACCCTAAATGCTACAAGTATTATACTTCATTAGACTTCAACATCCTAAAATATATAATTATTCACTAAATCAGTAATTAGCTATTTAATTACTTAATTAACCCTAAATTATCTATTTTATGCCTTATTTTAAGGCTTAAAAATTATCTATTAATTTGAAAATTAATTTTTGAAAACGGGCTTCATAGCACTATTTTATGTCATCTACATAGTCTATACAAAAATTTTGGGCTAAAAAATACACTCTTAAAGTCATTTATTTTTAAACTGAAATATGCTCAATTTTACATGATTTCTTAAGAACCATATATCACAAGACATATTTTTATCAAAATAATATTTTTCCTAAAAACAGAATACAAAAATATTTCATAATAACGAAATTCATAATTTTCTAAAAATATTTACTATTTTTATGAAATTACACAAAATCGGGCTTGAAATCGAACTCACCGATTTGGGTGGCTTTGGCCACCAGGTGTGTCGGCCCACCTGGGCACTGCCACCACCGTGTGGTGGTGGTGGCCGTCCACTCTTAGCTACTCATCAGGTCTGGGTTCTCCTTACAAGCCCCAATTGCACAGTTTTCTTTTTTTTTTTTACCTAAATTTTTTCTTCCAATTTCGATGCTTTTAATTTTTCTTTGATTTCTAACTGTCCAAATGAGTTCTGTGATTTTTTTCCCTATTTATAGAGCTTTGTAGTAATTAATGTGTGTTAAATTGGACAAAACATTGCTCAAATCCCTTAAGTTTTTACTTTTATGTTGCTCTAATTTAATTGGCTAATTTTTTTCTTATTTTCCCCAGCTGCCATGACCCAATTCTGGATCATTCCTTATTTTTTCTGATTTTTATTTATTTTTCCTTAATTAATTATGAATTTTCTTTAATTATTTAGTATTATTTTAGTATATTATGCGTATTTTAAGTAATTACGCGTATTTCTATCTACATGTAAATTCATATATAGTAAAAATAAATATTCCTAAATATTATTTAGGTTATTCTATAATTTTTAGTATACATATAATTTATCTCTAGCGATTCGTTAATTATCAGAATACATTTTACGCATTTTCAATAAATAACGAGTTATATACTTAAAATTTGGAATTTTTATATTCTTTTATTTTATTACTTATTTTCTTAAATTTGAACTTAAGGAATCATTTTTACTAATATTTCTGGTTTTACTTATAATGTAGGCTTGATCGTATTTTTTAACCGATCGAAACCTTGAATGACTAGTTGTGAGGCCTACATTTCTCATTTTCTAAGCCTTTAAAGTTTTCCATACTTGACAATTAAGTGCCTAAAAGGTAACAAGACTTATAAGTATTTTAAAAAGTTAGGTTCCTTAGTTAATTATATGTTTATCACAGTTTGTCTATTTTCTTGCTATGTCCCAAGTAAGGTATAAACATGCATTAAGTTATTTATTATGATGATTGAGAAATATTATGTTATTGTATAAGTAATAATATATAATTTAGTAAATATTATTGGATTTTTCCACTTTTAATAAGTTTTATGTCAGTATATTGTTATATTATAATTTAATTGTGATTCTCATATATAGTAGGATACGTTAAATAAAATAATAGAGTTAGGTGGAAATATTGAAATTATATATTTACACAACTAAAAACTTTAATTCAATGATATTGTAGTATTATTATAAGATTATACAGTACATGTATGTATACTCATATTTAATTTGTTTCCTTTATTTGCATTATTTTATCTTATTGTTATTGTTATTGTTATTGTTATCATCATCGTCACCATTATTATTAGTTATCGTCATTATTAATGTTTCTTATTAACACATATATTGCTATTACATATAAAAACATATATTCTTCAGAATGTTTTGACTTTCAAGTACACGTGCGTATATTTAACATTTTGACGTTTAAAAAAATCTTCTAGCCTTATAATTATGTTTTATTCGTGTTTTATATGTTTTTATCGATTTCTTCCTATAGGAATCTATATATATACATTTATAAATAATTATGTTTGGATATCCCTTTATTGATTAAGGTTGTATCCTAATTATTTATTTATAAGATCTTATCATTCAAATAATGTAATTAATTTAGTTATATCCCTTAGTTTTCTCTAAATCCTAAATTATGTATAACTTTTTCGTTTTAACTCCGTTATTTATAAACTTATAATCATTTTATCGTTTTTGAGCATATGTTCACGTAACGGAGTTCATTTTGGATATTAAAACCCACATTTTTCGAGATAAGACTAAATTGTGATAAATTTAATTATTTTGATTCAAATATTTTTATTTATTAATTTTCGAGTTTTCTTCATTATTTTATAACTTAATTAATTTCTAAATTTTATAATTTTATGAGTTTTTATTTTTAGCTTTAATTTATATAGGTTTCATTATTTTCCTATTTTAAGATTGATTTACTATTTATTGTAATTTTTTTATTATTATTAATTAATTTTATAAATATTCTTTAATCATTTTGAAGTTCTTAGATTAGTTATTTAATTGGAATTAAATTGTTGATGTGGCATTATTTTAGTGGTCTATGTTGCACTTTGTTAAATTTTATTAATTTTTATATTTCTCAAATTTTATAATAGTATTAGATATATTTATATATTACTATAGTTAATTAATGAATAGATCATAGGTCTTAATTATGTATCATAGTTTCAGCCCATTATATATGTATGTATATTTTGTCATATTATATTAAATAATTGCATTTTGTATATGTGTAATTATACTTATGTGCTTATGTGTTTATGTACATACATATATTCTTAATTATTTTATTATATGTATTTATATTTAATATTTTATTATATACGTTTATACATATACATATATACATAAATGCTCTTATCTATATTATTATACTTAATGTATTATTAGATATACCTATACTCAATATATTGGTATATATACCTATGCATATATACATGCTTACGTACATATGTCTATACATGTATATACATACGTATATGTACTTATACTTGTAATATATGCTTATTATATGTATTCATGTATATGTATATATATATGTATACGTATTTATACTCAATTTCATTCGTTCCTTTATACACGTATATATATACATATTTTTATATTTTCTTAGTATATTTTCAAGAATATTCAATATATTATGTATATACATACATAAGTATATTTTTGGTTATATATATATATATTTACTTATTATAGCCTATATATAAGCTTATGTACATCCTATAATATATATATATATTTATATATATAGCATATATCTATGTATTTATGTATATTCCTTATCTTGTTTTCTTATCTACTCCTATATATGTATATATATGTATATTAGATATTCTTATGTATATGTACTTAAACTATGTATACATTTGTGTATATGTACATATACGTACTAAATTTATATTATGACTCTACATATAAGTATATATTTAAACATAGTTTTCACAAGAAATAAATTGTTCACTCTAAAAGCCTAATACTTAAACATAAAGTTTCTAATACGCAACTGTAAAATACATACTCAATAGATGATATCCATGTATACACCAAGTGTAATATATAGATAATACAAAGAAATACATATACTATAGTTTACATAAATAATTATTATTAAATACACAAAGGAAATATATTTACTTGCCTTAATGTATTCCTGAAGGAAAGTCCTTTTCCTCCTTCTTTGATGTTAAAATTTAATGGAGTGGTAGGTTAGTTTATAAATAGAAAATTAGGTGAAAGTATGTAAAGAAAATAGAAGGAAAGTGAGTGAAGAGGATAGAAAAATGTGGGGATTACATTTCGATTGGGAAGGGGAAAGAATAAATGAGATGTGCATGCATTAATTAAGGAAATTTCAAGAAATTTTAGGATGATTCTAGACCCTCTAGGTGTCATGGTCACATTAGAAGAAAATGGAAGAAAAAGAAAAAGAAAAAGAGAAAAGAAAAGGAGAGATAAATATCATTAAATGAAATAAAAAGGATATGTTGACTTAGTCAACTCTTAATATATTATATGTATTATATATAATTAATTTGAAAATAAAAAGGAAATAAAGAAAAAAATAAAGTAAGAGGAAAAGTAGGAAATGAAATATAATAAATCAATAAAATATATAATAAAACTTCATTACATATTTCCAACTCTATAAATAATATTTAGAATAATAAATATTACAACTATAAGGTAAATTATAAATCATGTTATTAATATTTACTACATATTGTTTAAATAATAAATAAATTTCTCAATTGACATAATACTAACTTATCTATATAGATATAAGGTTAATATTAATTATAAAATAATATTATAATTTTTAATGAATTAATATAGTATTTTTATGTTTATAAGCATTTAAAAATTATTTATAATTGTTCGTTAGCGATTTCATACGATTTAACGTTTCATTTAATTATTAAGCTTAATTAAAGTTTCATCATTCTTATGGCAAATTAGTACATTTATAGGCTTAAAGTTTGAGTCTTAAGGTTTTTATCATATTCGGGTTCAATCTATAGTATTTATATACATAAAATTTAGGGTTTTCATGTACAATTAAGGTTTTTACTAGGTTCAAGGTTAATCTCTTGCATTTACATAAATTTAGGGTTTAAAGTTTTCTCACACGATTAGAATTTCGATTAATAAGTTAAGGTTTTTCATATTCATTTTAGGTTTAAAATTAAAATTTTAATTGGTTTTATATTTATTGACTTTATTGACTTAAGAAAATTATCTACATTATGTGAGTTAGATTCTATACTCAAAAGGCTAGATTTTTAGAGTTTACATTTCTCCTCTCCCTTCTCGAAAATCGCTTCAGGGAGTTTATTGGGATACAAATCGAGCACCTTTCTTACTCCCTATCTTCTTTCTCTTTAATCATTAAACAGTGAATGATACTTGCTACATGACCTATAGTCTAGCCGTTGAACTAGGGTGACCACCTACCATTGATGGGACAAGCCTATCTCCTAAGCATTCATCAACTGGCAGAAAGTAGATTGTCTTATCTCATGCTAACAACATCGCCCTTTTGGATTCTACGTTGGCTAGTCCCCTCTTATAGTATATACGCTGGCTAGTCTCTTCTTATCACGTGTTAAGCATAGGTTAACATCCTTAACTTATGAATAGAGGTAAAATCTTCAAGTAAAGAGATAGACTCCTTTTATACTATTAGGAACTCACTACCCTTTTTTAATTATCCTCTTACTCTCATCGTTGGCATGAGCGTTAGAAGGCTTTCGCTAGCTGTGCTATGATAAGTCTACCTCTATTTACAGTTGATGGACCACTCAGAGTTCACTCAAGAGTCATATTTGTGATATTCATCATCTTCTAATTTGGAAAAAAAAAAACAAAGAAGAAAAAAACATACAACATATAATTTGCATAAGTAATTTCATTAAATTATAGATTTAGCAAGGATAAAATTGTTTTTTTTTTTTTTCTGAAGCAAGAATAAACTTGTTGTATAACTATAAATAACAATTACATCATTATGGAAAAAAGAAATGGAAAAGTATTATTTCCAAATCAACTTCCAATTGAAAAAGAAATAGATACAATTTTTGGAAATAATTACTGTACGTATATAATATCGCCTCTTTCTTACCGCAGCTAGACGAGTTAAAGTATTGGTTGGCGTTTTCACATTTTACGGTTAAACTTTGTTCAGTTTTTGCATTAACCGGCGCTTGCGTTTGCTGAGCTGCTTTTTGCCTTCTCCTTGTGCCCTTTTATACCTGGATTTTCCCATCTCCACACACAAACCAACACACCACAGCAGCTCTCTCTCATCCTCTCTCTCTCCCTCCCTCACTCCCGCCCCTCTCTCTCTCTCTCTCTCTAAAATATAGACTTTGTTGTTCTAGAATACCCTTTACCTTGGTGGTAGGTATGTACTGAATTCTCATTTCATTGATATATCCTTATGTTCTTATTAAATTCTTTTTACTGTTTTATATTAGTTAAACTCGTGTTAGATCAAGCTTGTAACACCGACTTATTGTATGCTTCTTTTTTTTTTGGGGTTTGTATAAAGCAAGGACAAGAAATTAATGAATTTGTACGAAATTTTGAATCTTTATCATGAATAGTGAAAAATTTATTGAATTTTAGTTAGTAATTGAAATTTAAGATGATGGGTATGACTGTTTGCTTTGAAATATTGAGTAGTTGATGATTTTATTAATTTATGTTGGCTTTCCTAAAGGATGGCTGACGTTTATTAAATAATGTTTATTTCTTTCATGATGGAGGATTGCATCCTAGTGTAACGAGCTGTTTCGGTGCCAGAAACCGGAATACAAGATTCTTGTGCTAGTTTGGTCCAACTTAATATGTAAGTGGTCAAAGAAGTGATCTTGATGGGATTTGGATCCGCATTGCATCCATTTGGGATGTTAAACACGAGCCTTCAGGACTAGGTCAACGCTTCAATGAGATTTGCTATTTTGGTCGAAAAAGTTACTAGTTTTGTATGATAAAGATGGAATAAAAGCTTCAATTTGCCAAGCAACTAGTCAAATTGTGCCTTTCTCTTTTTTCTCTTTTTCGTTTGAATTAATTTGTCCTTGCGGTGATTTGGGTGTTGGTTAATATGTATAGTTGATATGCTAACTACTTTCTATTGCGGTTTTTCACTAATAGGTTATTTTTGAAAGTTGAGATGATCTCGATGGCATTTTGTGAAGCCTAGTCAATTTTCTAACATTGAACTGGGTCTTCACCCACTTATTTAGTAAATGGGCTGTTTTCATTCTACGCAAAGAAGACAGTTCCCTGGATATGAGGATCCTGTGACTCTTGCTTCTCAGACAGCTTGTAGGTTACTTTTGTAAGAAGCCAGTATTTTCCCTTGCTTATAGTTGGATTCTTGCAATTTTAATTTGAAAAATGTAATTCCTCCTTAGCAGATATTTTAATCTGCATTTGGAGAAATAAATGCTGATACAAGGGTTCATGTTCGGATAATGTCAGATCATGAATAGTTAGCATGATTTGTGGGATGTTGTGACCTGAAAAGGCAACATTGGAGATCTTTAAAAGGTTTTCTTGGACTTTGGATATTAAAGGGCATACAACATCCTACTGAAAGTGATGTTGGAGTACACTTTGTATAAAATTTTATAGCTGTTTCTGTTTGCTCAACATGACATAGTTGTTATTTCCATTCTTAGATTTACTTGCTGAACATGCAAACCCATGTTTTGAAAATGAATAGATTGTAAATAATTTGGGTATTTCACAATATTTTGGTGCCATGTCAATGATGCCCTTGAAATTTTGATAAAATTACTCTCTCAGGAGCTAGAATATGTGCTCTGGAACACTTTTTTGAAAAATTGACTTCTCCCTTTAATTTACCTTATATTAGCATAGGAAAGGGGGCGTTTATCACATATATCAGTGTTTTGAAATTGGTTTGCCATATATGTATACTTAATGCATCCTGCTGATTGTATATATGTGGCTGTTCTAGGCTCCTTGTTTTTTGAACTTATCTGGATTCCTCATGTTTTAAACTTTCAGTTAGTGTTAGTGAAGTTGAAGCTTTGTTTGAGCTTTACAAAAGCATCAGTGCTTCTCTCATCGATGATGGGTTGATTAACAAGGTAATTGGCTGCATCTGTAGAGTGCTACCTTTCCCCCACCTAAGCAAAAGGAGAAGATAAAAGCTGTCTTTAGTGTTGAGTTGTTTTCTATGCTATGCTTTCAACACATACATTCTTAGTAGGTCTGGTTCTAATAATAGGTGTCTTTATTCAAATTACTGTTCCTGGTAATTAACTAATGATTGGTGCTGGTTGGGTCAAGATGCAGTGTATGAGTGCCCTGATTAGTGATCTGTGAGTTTGAGTTCTGTTATGTCTTATGCAGGAGGAGTTTCAGTTAGCACTTTTCAAGAATAGAAAGAAGGAGAATCTCTTTGCCAACAGGGTGAGTTGTTTTACAATATATAGATTTTATCATGTATCACTTATCAGTGCGTTTTCATGCTCATAAGCAAGAACCAATGTCAGCTGTGCTGTTATTGTCAGTATTTCTGTGTACTGTCTTGAAATGAGACTACTAGAAAGCTTGGCATATTTCTTCATTTACTGTTTCTTTTCTCATTTCCAGAATGTAAGATGTCAACTAACCAATTGCTAGGTGATATACTGGCTATGTATTGCTTTGCTAATGTAAAAGTTGTCCTCACTTGAAAGAAACTTTTCTGAAAGTGGTTTTCTATATGTAGTTGCAATATATTCTAAGATTCTAAGCCTTTTTTTTTTCTGCAGATATTTGATCTTTTTGATGTGAAGGGTAAGGGATTCATTGACTTTGGTGACTTTGTTAGAGCTCTAAATGTCTTCCATCCTAATGTTCCCCAAGAAGACAAGATTGATTGTAAGTTGTTTTGAAGCTGTTTGTGGTTCCGTAGTATTGTTCTTACTCTGAATGCCTTCCCATCGAATTTGCAGTGCTGTTCTGCCAAGTAATTTTGACTAGTATATCCATAAAAAAGAAAAAGGTAATTTTGACTAATATTCCTCCTTTTTTTTTTTTTTTACAGTTTGCTTCAAGCTTTATGATATGGACGGGACGGGATATATTGAACGCCAAGAGGTGAGGTCACAGCTTCTTTTTTAGGCATGTTCGCTTGTTTGATATGATTACATGATATTTCTAGTCAAAAGTGTCAATGGAATAGTCAGAATTTCAATTCTGAAATCTTTTCTTTTGAATTTCTTTCTTTCTTTTTCTTTTTCTTTTTTTTTTACCCCTAATGCACAAGCAATCTTGGAGGCACTGGAATGCTGATTATACTTATACCATGTGGACTACATGATAGCTGTTAAGATTTGATTTAATCAGATATTTTGTATTCCGTTGGTTTCCATTCTCTTCCACCATAACATTTATTTGTATGTTGTTTTGGTAGGTCAAGCAAATGCTGATTGCTCTATTAGGCGAATCTGAAATGAAACTGGCTGATGAAACTGTTGAGGTTATACTTGATAAGGTTGGTATGCTGTCTGGGAACAGTGAGCTAATGGGAATATCGGGAGCTCTTAAATAGAGCTTGTTTAATGGAGAGAGAAGGGGGGGGGGGGGGGAACAAATCATGATTTTGATTTGATTACTTTTATGGGCCACTCTTTTGGCAAGTGGAGCGTCTTTTAACATCAATGGTGTTCTAACAAAATGGAATTGAAGTCTTAGTGGTAGGCGCTTGGTTTTTGGATAAGCACAGGGTAGGATAGCATTAATTTCTGAGGGTTGGTGGAACCTACAAGCATCATGATATGTTCTCATTTATTAAAAAAAGGCAATCATGATATAGGCATCTCATTAAAACGAGTCCCATCTTGTTTTATAAAACATGTAGGCTATCACCGTGCCCCACCTTGCCTTACATTTTATCCTTGTGGATCCTCAGCTTGTGATATTTCTTGGCAGACTTTTTTGGAAGCTGATGTGAACCAGGATGGCAGAATAGACAAGTCCGAATGGCAGAATTTTGTATCTAAAAACCCATCTCTTTTGAAAATCATGACCCTCCCCTACTTGAGGTTAATTAATCTATTCTCTTTAATTCTATATTTTCCCTTTCCTTCAGCAGTATGGGGTGTTTGATTGTGATTCCTGTCTTTGTAACTTGCAGGGACATAACAACAACATTTCCAAGTTTTGTGTTCAACTCGGAGGTTGATGAGATTGCAACTTAGGCTGCAATAGTAGAATAGCATAGGAGGTCAATCTACTATTTATTTTGGAATGTCTGGAAGCGGATTTTCAGAAAAGGCTTAATTGCGGTAGAATTACATGCATCGCCTTCTTATTGAGGTAGATATGAATCACTGGGAGCTTATAGCTAGTGTAAATCATTATTGCTCCTATTTGGTTTTTATATTCATTGTTACAACCATCCCTAGTTGATTCTATGATCCAAGTAAGTTCTCTTTGAATCCTGGGGTGCCTTAATAGTTAACATGTATAGATTTAAAGTCTGAATGCCTGGTTGCTTGAATTTCGTTGTGGGGTTGTGTGAGGGTGGGCACACTCTGGTTTGTCCATTGATGTCAGTGCCTGTGCAGTGGATGTGTGCAGATGACTATTGTTAGTAAGTGTTTGGTGGGAATTTTCTCTGGTGATGACATGAGAGAACATACCTGAGGCCAGGGAGGACAGAGGATCGGACTTTTCTTGAAAAACTCAAGCCTTTTTGCAATGAGACGCTGCGAGAATTGTGTGGTAACTTGTACTGAGAAATGCAGAATTGTTGTAACGATTTCTCCATCCATGTAGGCATCTCTCGTTTAATGATATATGTGACAGCTATGTGGAGCAATCGTTATAATAGGAGGCAGTGGAGTCAATACCATTGAACATATAACTCAATACCCTAAATCACAATGCTACAAATAAGGCATGCCACGGATTGAAGGGTGGTTGTTAATGGATGTTCATCTGCCTTTTTATCACTAGACTAATCTGGGACAAGAAGAGTTTAGCCACCGTCTTGTACATGATCGATCTAACAATGGAGGACAACTGGTTGACCATCGTACTAAAACAGGTTCAACTTGTGTGGTCAGTAATTGATGAACAAATTACTTAAAAGAGCCACCGGAAATCTCAACAGACTGTTAAGGAGATTGCTGAGGCAATTTAATGAATTTATTTAAACTCAACTCATTAAGAGTCAGCATGAAAATATGGCTTATTCCTTGTTGAACCATGCATGACTAAGTGTGCCAATTCCAAGTCTAGGAATCTACTCTAATAGGATAGGATTATGGAATAGAGTAAGATCTTTATCCCCTCCGAACTATCTAATCTCCAATCATGTATGATGTAAATCTCAGGTTATTCATACATAGCGCGCGAATTTTATTATATACGCACTGGTGAATTTTGGCCTTAGGCCTTCAGGCCCAGGTGCTCGATTGTGAAGCCAAGGCCCATAAACCAAAGGCCAGTGCTCAAGTAGTATGATGCCCACAAGTCATTAAATGCAAAGAAATAACTATGCACCTAGACCATATAGTGCCCATAATTCATTAAGTATGAATGGATGATTGCACACCCAAACAGTACGGTGCCTACGATTCTTCAAATGTGCTTAAACCGAGCCCCTAAAGTCTTAAAGAAGATGTTTTAGGCCACACACTATCAACCAATTAAGTGTCTAGAGCTTCCCATATAAACTCAATTTCCCTCTTCTAGAAAATGGTTGGAATTGCATACGTACATGAACCCTTGTGTTCTCATATTGTCTTATTCTCTTTCGTCTATGAATGATTTAAGTATTAAGTATTGAAGTAGTTATATGAGAGAAAACTCTGGCGCCACTTCTAGTCATATATTATTGTTGTTGGTGATTAGAGGCCCAATATCAAGCTTGATTAAAGGAAAAAAAAAAAAGAAAAAGTCAACACTCTAGCAACCCATGTTCTTGGAGTGAATCATGTATCCACCATGTAAATACTTCTAATAAATAATTTTTATCAACTTTTATATTAGTATCATCAACGTTCCCGCCCTCTCCTAGAGTAGGCCTACGTACCTTCTATCTAAGTTCTTATCATTTTCAAACTTCTATAGAAATGGGATTTTTTGTCAAATCTATTGTCATTCATTTATGATGTGTATTAGTTTTGAATTTATCAACACTAACTCATTCAATAAAATGATATTATAATAAACAATAATATTAGGTAAATATAATTATGTAATATAATAAATAAAATAAAAATATAACAAATTAATTAGAAGTGAGAAAAACAAGTAGGGAAAATTATACAACTCTAACTACCTTTTGACCATCACAAGGTTAATAAGAAGTTAAAACATACCTAAGTTGGACACAAAATTTAATGGATCTGACCAAAGTCTTCTTTTTATAAAATTTTGAAAAAATTGAAGGAAAAAAAAAAGTTGAAAAGTGAAGTAGAAAAGTGGATAAGCTCAGTTGTGAACTAAAAGTGTACTAATACATGAAGGGCTTCATGACAAATTTTGGAAATAGTATATTTCCATGAGATATGGGTTAATTAAGAAAATAGTTGTATGAGGCTACAAGATTTGTTTCTTTAGGAAATTTAGAAACTTTCCCTTATACAAGCTTGGTTGAAAATTGTACGTTGCTAGCTAAGGTTTGCTATGGTCTAGGTTAACATGAACACTGATTTTTTAATAGAATGAATCGAATCATGCCCCCCATTCCCTTCCCCCCTCCACCCCCCTAAACCAATGTTGTAATATGATAGTTAGCCAAAGAGAGGTATAAAAAAAAAAAAAGTATTTTACTATAATTGAATCAACTTCGAGGTTAAGCTACTAGGCTTGATGAGCTTATGAGCTTAAATGTAATTTAGTTTGAGAAAATGTTTGAATTTAAAAGCAAAAATCAATTTAGTTCAAGTTCAATACTACATTTCCATTTCACTCAAATAAACTGTTATATAGGGTGTTTAGTGATATATCCTATCAATAGAGGTTTTTCCCAAGATCATAAACCTATCTACTTAGAGCTATTTCTGACCTAACATCTAATCACATCTTCTCTTTATCCTGCTTTTGACCTCTCAAAGGTCTTACCAATTGTATAGGATAGTTCATGATAGATTGGCTACTTAAACTCCTATAAGAAAGAATTAACTATAGTAGATTGGAACGACCTCCCTCAACTCAGAACAACTATCTATAAGTCAGACTTTGACTTGGTTAGCTCTAAAGGGATCAAATTCTAATAGTGGGCACGAACTGTTAGCTTCCTTATCTAGATAACTACCCATCAACCACCATGATGTCAACCACATTTCCTAAAATTGAGGAGTGATCCTATATTCAAATTAGGAGTATGTGTTAGATTCAAAGGCAATAGTTGCCACATTCAAATTATCCTATGACTATAAAAGGAGGTTAGATAACAAGTGACAGGTTCTTTTGGATACACTAACACTTTACTTTGTACTTTACCTTAGCTTAATTTTTTTCCTATTTTGTAAAGTGCTTACATGCTTAGTGTTCATGATACCATTCTTACTAAATTCTGATATCAACAATTAGTGCCGTCTATTTCTAATAACACGATATAGTTATAACTAAGTCAAGAGATACCAACACTCTGAGGGAGAGTAGGGCTCTTCGAGCAACTTAAGAATAACAATCACTGCAACAACATACCCTTAAGATACGCTAAGTAGAAGTACATAATTAGACAACTCAAAATCAAGGGTAAAAGGATGGTGATCCGCAAGTAGCACAATTGGAGGAATTATGTGCTAAATTCGCAAAAGAACTTAAGAAGGTTTGAGACAGCATCAGAGAGTTATGTCAGAGGCTCAATGAGAGAGATACTGCCTCTTCTTTTACTCCCTCTTTACAATAAGTAGGATGATAAGTTGATCCAACAACCCAGGAGGAGGCATTGCAACAATTGAGAGGGAAAGCTCCAATGGTAAACAAGGATAATTTGCAGCAAGGACAAGAACCACGATTAAGGAAGAACTACCAACAACATGTATCGTTCAAGACTCCAATTACACCACATGTGTAGACGCTTGTAGGTAGAAGAGTTAAGAATGTGTTCACTTGCTTATTGTAAAAAGCTATAGTAGATATGAGCCTACGACATTTGTAAGAGTATATTAAGAAGTTGGCTACCAAAGGAACTTCTAAGTAGGAGATAGACATGAAAGGCAGAAAGGCGAGTCTCTTCGTGCAAAGCATAGTGGACGAGGTCTTACCACTAAGTGTTTGGCTATCTTAGTTCGATACTTATGATGGGAAGAAAGGCCTGGATGATCATTTGAATACCTTTCAAACTTTGAAGGATCTTTACAGATTGACTGATGCTATCGTTTGTAAGGTTTTCCCATCTACCTTGACAAAATCTACAAGCAATTGGTTCAACTCATTAAAGGTGACCTCCATTTCTTCTTTTGATTAGTTAGCTAAGGAATTTCATCAATATTTTCTGGTTAGTAAACCTTCAACTAAAGATTCTTTACTCCTGATGTCGGTTAGGTAGAAGTAAAGAGCATCAATCAAAGATTATGTCCCCAGATTCAATCAATTGATGATCGAGATTACTAATTGTGACAAGAGTGTGGCACTACATGCCATCTATAGAGGAGTTAGGGCAGACTCAAACTTCTTCAAGTCCTTTATAAAACACCCTCTAACCTTACTTGATAATTTTATAAAGAGGTTAGAAAAGCTCATCTGTCAAGAGGAACAAATGAAGGCTAGAAGGGAGTTAGGGAAAGAAACGCATGAGAAGAGGCTAAAAAGGGACAAGGGATCTGTAAAGGATAGATTAGGAAAGAACTTTCATGCTCAAAGCAAGCTTAACCGACCATTAGGAGATCGGAAAAGGCCAATTCCTACCTTTATTGAACATACCTCCCTTAACCGACCTATCTCAGATATCTTGATAGAGGTACATAATCAAGGTTTTTTAGTATAGCTAAAGAAGATGAAAGGTAATCCAGTTCGAAGGAATTCCAATAAGTATTGTGATTTCCATGGAGATAGGGGACCATAACACAAACAAGTGTATATATTTAAAGAACACACTCAAAGAAGCTATTCAAAGGCGGTACATAAAGAAATTTGTAGTTGATAAGGAGGAATGCCTTAAACGACCTATGTAGAGGAGGAGAATTGAACAATAAGCTCGAAATGGGGAGACCTAACTTAATAATTAGGACCTAGTGGCACATGATAACGAGAGAGGAGATAATTGAGCTCCTTGAGGCATGATTAATGTGATCTTTAGAGGACCAGTAAGAGGAGGTCTTTTGTCCACCTCAAGTTCATTTAATGCATTAAGAGATCATATGTTAAATTTAAGAGATAAGAAGCATATGGTTGACAGCATGATTGTATTTTCAAATAAAGACATTGTCACACCCCAAAAAAGTAGAGTTGTAATAGTCTCGTCGGGTGAACCATCCTAAGATAGAAATTGATGTTACAGCTGCTATCATAAACTTAGTCATACTAGATGTACTCGATTCTACTGTTTTGAAGCATTCAGTTCAATACATGTTTGATATAAATCTGTGGAATAATTTTTTGAAATAATTGATAAAGCAAACTTATATTTTACTTTTCAGAAGAGTATTTATTAGGGATGGATATGGTTTGGTTCGATACAATCCATCTCCCTTACCGAACTGAACCTAATATAATGAGTTTTTTTTTTATTGTTTTTTGAAATCTAATCTGACCATATGGTTTGGTTCGTAAATTTTGTAAACCTAATTAAAACCAATTCGGTTTAGTTTGGTTTGACTTACAGTTCAAACCGTTTGCGTTAAATTTTCATTAAACATTTTAATTTTTATTGAATTTGAATTTAGTTGGAATTTACTTAACTTAATTTTAATAATTAACACAAAAATAAGATAAAGAATAACAAGATAGAAAAAATTGATGAAATCTATGAAGATTAATGGAAATCTTGTAAGAAAAAAAGTATGAAACAAGTGTATGATTTTTTTTAACTAAATAGTTATGTTCAATTCAAAACAGTATAGTTCAATTCACTTCCTTAAACCAAACTGGAAACCTTTTATATATAACTAAATAGAATCATGAACTAAACGTTTGGCAGAAAAAAAAATCGATTTTTCAATTTAATTCACGATTCAATCTATGGTTCATGGCTATTTGGCCTAGCTCTAGTATTCGTAAAACCCATAGGTATACATTATTTGGTATATAGATCAAAAGAATGAAAATTAGCAAGCCCCCTAAGAAGACCAGGTAGTTTTCTTAGTAGTTAGAAAAAGTCAATAATAAGAACAAAATTCAACTAGATTCTTCTTAATCTTTACTCTTCAATCCCATTTGCTAAAGTTATGGTTTTGGGTATGATACTTGAAGTTCCACTCTAAACTTACAAACAGACTATAAGGGAATAAGTGATAACTTATTCAATAAATGAGATAGAAACAGGGTTTTCAATTAGATTAGTTAGATGTAATGCATGTATAAGCAAATATCATTGCATAATATTATCTGATCCATCGTGAGACTAGAAAAATTGCACTTGCTCTAATTTAGGTTGAGGAGTTTGATACTGTACACTCATGGATTGGGACCAAATTGAGGCTTATGCAATGGAATACACCCTCTTCCCGTAATCATCTTTGAACCATGACTCCCCACGACCTCTTGTCATGTCACTTAATTTGGTTATGGTGGAAAAAGAACCATTTCAGCTATCTTTATCGAAGGAGGTTCATATTTGGCTTGAAAATCCTTGTCATTACCCTTAGTGGGTTATGATGCATGTCAAGTTAGATGTTAGGTCGACTTTAAGTTAGATTATTTTCAGGGTGATCAAACAAGTTTAAACTAACCAATTGAAGCAATAATCACAAAACAATGTCATATGAAGCTAAATTCTTACAGCAGCAGACCACTATTTTAGCACATGCCTTGCATACGTATAAAGAACTAGATTATAATCATAAGCAAAAAATATACCAAAACCTCCAAGTATTCTAAAATAATATTCTAAAATGTTGCGAAGCATTGATCCTACTTACTTGTCCTCCTGACTCAATCACTCCTAGGCCATTTGTCATGTTAAATAGTTTGAGTAATTATGGTTTAAGCTTAGATAGGATTGTTATACTTTTAACTTAAGCTTATTGGGTTAATTAATCTATTGTAGCATAAGTAATTGTTTTATTTAATTCTCGTTAATAAGATATTAATATACTAAGTACACATATCATTCCATTGCGTACATACATATCAATTGCATATGGTGGCTTTATGTGTGTGTTTGTGTGTATATATATCCTACAATATGACAATTATATTATTAGAGTACTATGTATAATTTGGTGTATCTACATGCTCACTATGTATAAGAACAAGTGTAAAGTAATATGAATTTTAATAAGTACCATGTATTTGTCAAATTTGCACTATGCATATACCCTTGGTAAAGTTCATTATGACATATAGCATGTTAAAGTAATTTATATTTATTTACTTATTTATTTATCTTTTCTTTTCTCTTTTTTCTTTCTTCTTTTGTTCTTACATTGAAATATATTCATTGTATTATTCATGTTATATGCATAAATAAGGTTGTGTTAGTGCTCAAAATTCCAATATTTCATTATTGACTTTTATCATTTTAGAAAGAGAGAACTGGAAGTATTAGAACTTACTTGTCCATTATCAAAACAAAGATGGAAATCAAAAGCTTGAAATATTCTAATAAACATACATTGGAATATGGCCTATTCTATCACCTCATCCTTGGTGGTTTGTAAAATTCTTTTTTTTTTTGTAACTTATTCACTAGGATATTTTGGAAATGATGTTTATCCAATGTAAAGTAAGGAAATTTATTTATTTATTTTTCTTTTGAACCACCATTTTCTTTTACATGGTATGTTACAGAGTTAACTATTATCATTTCACACTTTTAATATTTAATTATCATAAACTATTATTATATTTCTAATGTTTTATACTTATCCTCTAGCCGAATAACCTCCAATTGTATTGATCCTTTATCCTTCTTTGATAAATTTCTATGTTTCCCCTTTATTCAATTGTTTTATAATATGATATTGTTTGTCAAGTAAATATTTAGTATAATCACTATTACTCTTCGTTATTTTTGCTAGACTTATTAATTATTGAAGTCTATAAAATAGGCTAGAGTTGCAATTTCTTTTTTTTTTTTAATACATAAATCCTTAATATATTGTTTGCTAGATAAATAAGGTTTAACCCGATAAACTTTAATTTATAATTAATATTAACTTATTTTAGGAATCTAAATTCATATAATTATTCCCTTAACTCTTGGGTCTCATATTGCCATTTTTTGTAATTATAAATTGGTCCTAAATTTCAAGATTAAAACCCTAACTACACTTTTGTCTATGTTTTTGCATAACAAGGTATATTAAACATGACAATATTTAAATGTTGAAATTTACATGGTAAGTTTACCATATTTTTATCATATTCCAAACGTTACCAGCTTGAATAGCAGAGTATTAGTAAGAAATTAAGGTTTGCCAATTTAATATTCAATGTATAATTAGGTAACTTTAGAAAACTTACATATTTGTTGTTTTGAGTAAGGCTTTAATCGATACATATATATTAGACAAGTTTTAGTTATGATTGCACTTTCATGTTATTTTTATTTCTTTATAATAAATTTTTTTTAATCAAACATTTGGTTAAATTTATAGATTGTAGTTTTCATTTACACTCGTCAACCTAGCCTATAAGAACATTTTGTTTTTATAAGGAAAATAAACAACTTATAAACTACTCAAAAGTTATGTTTCTAACTATCTTTCTAACAAAATTAACATTTTACCATTCCATTTTTGAAATCTAGATTTTTAAGGTTACTTTGACTATTTATGTATTTATTTATTTTAATGGCACATCATAAATTTGAAGCTTAATAGAATAACCAAATTTAAGCGCTAAAATCCTAATCGCTAATTTCTGCAAGGTCTCATATTAATTTCCACATAATGACGCCTTGGTTATTATAACCAGGGTAGCGGATTTTGAAGTTAGGAAGGTGATGGTAGATATAGGGAATTCTATCGACATAATTTTTAAGCATGCATTTGATTAGATGCATCGAAAGTTAGAGAACATTAACATGTAGCCATATAAGTATAGCCTGTATGGATTCAATAATCATTCGATCAAAGTACATGGAATGGCCATTTTGACCTTACAGATCGAAGATGACAAGAATGTAGCTGAGAAAGAGGTCAATTCCATGATAGTGAATTGCCCATAGAATGGAATAATAGGCTGACCTTCCATCAACATATTTAGAATGGTCATGTTAACGGCCCACTAGCAGCTAAAATTTCTAACCCCAACTAGGATAAGAACATGCTATGGAGACCAATAACTCTCTTAAGCTTGATACTTAAAGGCTTTAAAGAGGGATTAGGTTTACACCATTGAGCAGGGCTTGAGCAATCATATGCATATCAAAGGAGAACCTATAGAGGAAACACTAACAATTCAACTCAATGATAATCTTGAACAAGTGATTAAGGTTGGGGTTAATATGCTAGTTGACTTAGGAGAGTACATAATACGTTTCCTCTAAGCTAATAGGGACATTTTTGCTTGGTCTCCTTTTGACATGCCAGATATACTTGAAGAGGTTATCACTCACAAGTTGAATATTGATCTGAACATAAAGGTTATGCCATAGAAAAAAAGAAACTTCACTTCATAGAGATAAGCTATGATCAAAGAAGAGGTGCAAAAGTTGTTGAAGGCGAACTTTATTAGAGAAAAGGAGAGAATTACAATTGAAGTGATTAATGTTTGGGAGTAAGTTCAAATAAGTATCAACATTTTAAAATGTTCAAATAAGAAATCAATGTTTTATAAAGTAATTCAAAAAAGGGATCAACATTTCACAAAATGATTCAAATAATTTTATGAATTGACTATTATTAATTTCTTATTTGAACTACTTTGTGAGACATTAATCCCTAATTGAATTTTTCGATATGTTGATTTTTTATTTGAACTTTTTGAAACATTGATCCCTTATTTAAACTTACCCTTAAATGTTAATCACCTTTGTTGTAACTTTCCTTAGAGAAAAGCCATATCCTATATGGTTCGTAGATTGTGTGTTGGTAAAGAAAGTAAAAGGGAAATGGAGGATGTGCATTAACATTACCAACTTGAATAAGGCATGCCTAAAGGACTATTTCCCCTTGCCCCAAATAGATCAAATGGTTGACTTGACCTTAGGGCATGCTTTGCTAAGTTTCATGGATACATTCTCAAGATACAATCAAATCCAAATGTACCCCTTCGATTAAGTCCACATCTCCTTCATTATGAATTTTGGAACTTATTATTATAAGGTAAGGTCATTTGGATTGAAGAATGTAGGAGCCACATATTAAAGATTAGTCACAAAGATGTTTAAACCTTAGATACATGAAAATGTTGAGGTTTATGTGGATGACATGATAGTGAAGAGTAAGATGAACGATGACCACCTAGCCAATCTCGAAGAGACTTTTGACACCCTAATAAGATATAAAATGAAATTGAATTCACAAAAATGTATGTTTAGCGCTTCCTTGAGAAAGTTCTTAGGCTATATGGTGATGATGCAACATGGGATTGAGACTAATCTAGAGAAGATTCAAGCTGTACTTGATGTGCCTAGGAGCTCAGTTATCACTAAGACTTATTGAGGTAGCTTTGAACTAAAATGGGTCTTTCGAGATATCAAAGAAAATTATAGGGAAATGGTCCACAACCGAAGAAGAGCAGCTAACGTGAAGCTTCTCGAAGGATGTGACTCATCAACGAACACAACACAACTTGACACCACACTTGATATGATGTAGAAGTTGATGTTAAGGTCTACTCGCCACTAATCTTGAGCCACTTGGCAAGATTAGATAAGAGTGTATGAAATACGGACTTGGAGAGGGTTGTCTCATAAAAACAGGATATTCAGTATGAAAAATGTAAGTTATCTGCAGCTTACAAAAGAAAAGGACTATTTATAATAAGTCCCTAGGGTAGCATTACAAATAATGAAATGATAAGAAAATATATACAAAAAGGGGATTTCTAGTACATACCAACAAGGGTATAAAGGACAAAAGACTAAAAATGGAAAAGTAGTACTATGTCAGATGAGGTGGACAGATGGCAGTGCAACATTGGTCCCATACGAATATTCTCTAACCACAGTAGGTGTAGACACCTAATTTTTGCCCCTCTATAGTCTTAATCTTTTTTTTTTACAAAAAGAGTCATAATTCAAAAAAATAACAAAAAAAACTAATTAATAAAATAAATAATAATAATAATAAAAAAATATATAAAATTAATTAATAATGAAAATACAAAAAAATAAGAAAAGGAAAAATCATAAAAATTTCGTAAATTTTTAGGAAGTAATTTATATTAGGAATAATTAGTTTTAGTGTTAGTTTTAATTTTAGTTTAGGGAATCGGATAGTTTAAATATAATTCAATAGTAATAAATGTCAAGATATAGGTTAGCGGCCTAATGGATAAGTAGCGGAATATTTGGATGGATTTAGTTTGAGGTCTAAGGTTCGAGTCTCAGTAGGTATCTACTAGGTATCTATGCAAAGCGAGATGCAAATAGAGATGTATATTTAAGATCATTTGAATCTAGTTGATTTTATTAAATCAGATATGATAGATATGATTTGCAAATGATATGATTTGGACTTTATAAAAACACACACATAAAAAAAAAAAACCCCGAAATTCCTCCGACCCTTAAAATCAATTAGCAGCAGCAGCCACTTTGCTACACAATTAACACAGAAGTCAGGTTCACCGATGTCATTGTCCATGCCATATGCTGTCCACGACCGAGTCCCATCTCCTCCAACCGCATAACAGCCCAACTATCAACAGCAGCTGCAACAACTACAGCAACTGAACACGGCCGCTCTGCCACTCTTAATTCCATACCCATGACTGTCACCAACGAAGAAACTGACCAAAACTACATCCAGAAGCGCGCTGACACCCCACGAAGCCCCTTGATCGATAGCACTGTTTCGTACATCACCTGGCTGAATGCACTGCTACACACATATACGCTCACAGCAGTTGCAATACACTGCTACACGCACGCACGATAGCAGTATAGTTCACTGTTGTAGCTTCCCTGACAAGCTGAACTGCATGACGAGCACACATCACGAATCTGAACCCAATCCATATCGAAAGTCACGACGCACATGACTTCCACCATGGTTCTTGGCCGTATACAAGCTTTTCACTGACACAGTTCGAGGACGACGATTCCCAGAATCCTTGTGTACAATTGATCAGTAATAGTAGGAGAAGCTACTCCACGACTCCATTAGCCTAACTTCAACATAGTGCATTGCATCAGATTCACATAACGCAGCCGCCACGCACAGCCATACGACATCGCCGCAGCACCACTATCGAAGTCCAATCCGCCGTAGCAGTGTTATTTTACTGTCACACGCTGCAACTTTAACAGCAAGCCCAACCACAGGTGAACACATAACCACAACAGTCACGCTCAACGACAGAGCACACATACAAGTTTTCAATCCAGCATTACACTCGCCTCTCCGATGTCCTTCTATGGCTAGACCCATCCACCACCAGCACTGTACACACCCACTACTGAACACAATCACATATGCGACTTACTCCTACATACAAGCACATTGTTGTCTACTCTAACATAAACACGTACGGTTAAGCACGCGAGCACTGCACCGCTACCACACTCCATAGTTGAACCAAACAAGTCCTTAGCACTGATATGCAACAGCCCCGTGCCCATTGTTGGTCACCAATGAGTTCAGCACAGCACACACCAGGTTGCCATCGATGCTGCAATTCCTTTACTGAACAACAAGGTTTGGTTCTTTATTAATTTATCTATTTGTTTATTTATTATTATTATTTCATTAGTTAGTTATTATTGATAACATAATATGAGTGGATATGTACATATTAGATTAGGAGATTTTATTTTTGGTCTTAGTCTTTTATATAAAGGTAGTTGTTTAATAATAATGATATACGTGTATACATTAATTTAGGTGGTTTTTATAGTATTAAGTTTTTGTTTTAGGATTTTTTCACATAGAATGCTTTTGAAATAAAAAAAAATTAATAATAAAAAATCCTTTTAAAATTTTTTAAGACTTTTAGAGAGTTTTTGAATACACTTAAGAGTTAGGACCCTTTCAGATTTTATTGGAATAAACTAAATTGGCAACAACGTAAATTCGGTTGGTTTTCAAAAATTAAAATAAATCAACACATTAAAGATTTTTTAAAGAACTATAATTGTCTAATCCCGACTAGCGGGTACGTAGACACTTTCGAGACGACGATAAAATATGTAGAAACTTAAGTTATTTTTTCTTTTGATTATTTATTTATTTTAAATATTATATTTAAAAAAATAATCCTTATTTTGGTAAATAAATAGTGGTACCCGTTAGGGTTTAATAGGTTAGCCCCCGAATTCGGAACCCTCTAGTTTTTTATTAAAATTGAAATTGAAGACTGGTAGCTAAATCGTAACCAATCAACCCAATTGGTCACGGTTTCTTTTCTTTTCCTGACTTCGGTTGGATGGCGACTCCAAAAATTATTTTTAATAAAAAAACCGGAATTTCTCAATTTCTTTAGTCGGGGATTAATATTAGATGGGTTAGGGTTTAGTATTAATTAAGAAATGGGAAATCAATTTTAAATAAAAACCGAAAAATCAGGCTTGACAGTAGGCGAGAGGGGTCAAAATGTTACGGCAATAAAGGGCTAGGACTAAAGAGATGGTGCCATACCGAGAGAAAACTATTCGGCTGTTTAAGTAAATCTTTTGTCACTCGATAGGAACTTCTCACTAGTGTTTTGTCGAATTACTCGGCATAAGGTCTTCGGTAAGGGAATGGTCGGCATCATCACTACCGAATGTATAGATCAACGTACAACAATTAAGGGAGCTCAAGGAGTTCAGCCACATTCCTTCGGTGTAAACTTTCTCGTCATCAGTAGGTTGGCAGGAGAGATTCGCCGAGTGAAGGATTGGAGTCCTCAAAGCTATGTATGAGTAAATGGATCGTTGGTCGGTAATTCATCAATTCTCTAGGGTCGTTGAAGATTTTCCCTCAAATCTTAGTCTTCATCATCTTTGGGCATATATGGACTTAAGTTAGTGACATTGAATGTAATAGATACGCTGGGATCTTTTGGTAACTCAATCTCATGGGCATTATCATTAATGCGCCTCAGGATCCTATAGGGGTCATCTACCTTAAGAGATAGTTTATTCATCCTCTTATTAGGGAAGCGTTCCTTACTAAGATGGATCTAAACAAGGTCCCTAGGGCTATAAACGATTCATTTCCTTTTGTGACTTCCTAATTCCTTCTATCGGGCCACAGTTTTGGCCAGTTGCTCGGTAATTCTTTTATGCAACCTATGAAATTCCTTGGTACACTACAGGCCAGATTGACTCTCCCCTTGTGTATTTGGACTGTTAACCAAGTCTAAAGGTAGGTTCGGGTTAATTCTATAAACAACCTCAAATGTTGATGTTCCAGTGGAGCTATGAGTAGAGCGATTCTAAGCAAATTCAATGATGGGTAGATATAAATCCTAGTGACAAGAGTTCTTTCCAACAGTGGTATGCAGGAGATTACCCATGATTTTGTTAACTACTTTAGTTTGTCTGTCTGTCTGGGGTAGCAAGAGATACTGAACAAGAGCTTAGTGCTGAGTTTCATCCATAAAGTCTTCCAAAAGAAGCTTGTGAATTTGGAATCACGATCAAACACAATACTCCTCGACATTCCATCCAGTTGCATAATTTTCTGCAAAAAGAGGTTAGCAATGAATAAAGCATCATTAGTTTTGTGGTAGGGGATGAAGTGGCCCATTTTATTAAACCGATCGACCATTACCATGATCAAATTGTGTCTTCTCGACATATAGGGAAGGCCGAGCATGAAATCCATGCTTAGATTAGTCCACGACCGCTCAGGAATTGGTAAGGGGTATGTATTCTCCATAGGGTTCTTTCCTCCCTCTTGTATACTTAGATACCTTGCACCTTTCAAGTATTCGATGTACATCCCTCATCATCCTAGGCTACTAAAAGTGCTCCTTCAATATCTTAATCGTCCTCTTTCCCCCAAAATGGTTAGCTAGACCCCTAGCGTGAGCCTCTTAAACCAGTAGCTCCTTATAGAATCACTTAGCATGTAAATCTGCTTTCCCTTCATCATGAACCCTTCATTCAAGTAGAATCTATCCACAACTCCTCAATCACTACACTTGGCTACTAAAGGCCCAAAATATGAGTTATTCTCATATTGATCAGGTAAAGTGCCAAATCTAAGCACTTTAGCTTGCAATGTCGTAATGAGGGTATGATGGCGAGAAAGTGCACCAACTACTGTATTGTTGCTTCCTTTCTTATACCTGATGACATAGCAAAAGGGCTCTAAGAACTCGACCCACTTTATGTAACTCTGAGAAAGCTTCTGTTGCCTGCGAAGATGCTTGAGAGATTCATGATTTGAATAGATGATAAATTTTCTCAACAACAAATAATGTTACCAGTTCTAAAGTGTACGGACAAGGGCATAGAACTCCTTGTCATAGGTTGAGTAATTCAAGGTAGCACCTCAGATTTTTTTGCTGAAGTAGGCAATGGGTCGGCGCTCTTGTATGAGCACAACACCAATGCCAATACCAGACGCATTACATTCAACCTCAAAAACCTTCTCGAAATCTAGTAGGGCAAGTACTGGAGTAGACATCAACTTACACTTCACATCTTCAAAACTCCTCTGAGCCTTTTCTATCCATTTCAAATCAACATTCTTCTTGGTCAATTCAATCAACGATGCAGTTATGGAGCTGAAGTTCTGGATAAATCTTTAGTAGAATGAGGCTAGGCCATGGAAGCTCTTGACTTCGGCTACACTAATCAGTGTAGGCTACTCATTAATAGTTCTGACCTTTTCCTCATCAACTCAAACTCCACTCCTAGAAACGACATATCCGAGGAGTACAACCTCGCTTTAACAGAACATTCATTTCTTTAGGTTACTGAAAAATCTCTCGGCGTGGGGTATGTTAAACACCAATCTCAAATGTTCGACATAAACGAGAAGGTCAGCACTGTAGACCAGAATATCGTCAAAACAGACTACAACGCATTTGCCGATCAATGTTTTGAGCACATGATTCATGAGCCTCATGAATGTACTTGGCGCATTAGTTAAACAAAATGGCATAACCATCTACTCAAATAGACCATCTCAAGTCTTAAAGGTTGTTTTCCATTCATCTCCCAGTCTTATTCATATTTGATGATAGCCACTCTTTAGATCTATCTTCGAAAAGATATGTACACCATGCAACTCATTAAGCATGTCATCTAACCGCGGGATCGGGTATCGGTGCTTAACAGTAATCTTATTGATGGTATGCCTATTAATGCACATCCTCCATGATCCATCTTTCTTTAATACTAGCACGGTTGGGACAGTACATGGGCTCATGCTCTCACAAACAAATCCATGATCTACCGACTCATCAACTTGCTTTTGTAGCTCGGTTGCCTGTTTAGGATTAAATCCATAAGCATGTTGATTAGGCAAGGCTGCTCTAGGATGAAGATTAATGCAATGCTTAATTCCTCTCAAGGGAGGTAATCCTTTCGACATTTCGGTAGGGAAGAGGTCAGCAAATTCTTGAAGTAGCTGTTGCACTTCAATAGGTAAGTTCTTAGCCACTCTCACCTCTAAGAGTCTCCTGACCAAGAGGAGTGCATAGTCTTCGACCTTGACCTCTCGTGCAAACTGAGGTCATAGAAACCACTAAGGACTTCCATTGCAGAGATCTAATAACCTTTTCCTAGGCTTCTTGTACTTCCTTAGGACTCATAGGTGTCAATATAACTTTCTTCTCATCCTTTTGAAATATGTAAGTATTTCTACACCCATCGTGTAATACCCTCAAGTCAAATAGCCACAGTTGGCTGAATAATATGTGAGATACACACATAGGGACTACAGCACACATCATCTCATCCTTGTACCTATCACCAATAGTAATCAGTACTCTGACTTGCTTGGAAATTTATGATCCTCCTTTTTTCGTTCAGCCAGTGAATCTTATATGGCTTGGGGTATGAAAGAGTTGAAAATTTCATGGCTTTAACTACCCCTTATGCGATGACATTGGTAAACCTCCCTCCATCAATGATTATGGCGCATAGCTTGCCGTTCACCTGGCAATTCGTATGAAATAGGTTCTCTCTTTGCTCATTTTCATTACCTATAAAAGTACCGAGAGATCACCAAACAACAAAGCAATACTTGGCTCCACCTTCAGGGGGTATCTCGGCCTCTTGATCTTCCTCAAATTCTTCTAGCATCCAACTGGTTGCCTCATCTTCCTCTCCATCACTCACACTTTCTACTTCAAATTGGGGCTTGTCTCCCTTCATGGTCATGACTTGGTGGTTCGAATATTGACTAACCATGTGTCCATAGCCAAGGTATTTAAAACATTTAATTTCTCGAGTTTTCCTCCTTAAACTCTGACCCTAGTTTCTTTGGATCTCAAGTTCCTTGGTATTACTCTTACCTCGGCCCTTGTCTACTCGGCTTGGTACATGAACTCAACGTTCTACCTCGAAACTGTTTAACGTCTCGTCATTCCCTAGTCTACTTGGTAGGCCAATCGTATTCAGCACCATGGTTCGATTACTCGGCATTCGGTTAGCCTGGTTCTGCCATTGCTTTTCAACTCTTTGGGCTACACGAATGGTTTCATCTAAAGTTGTAGGGCTTTACAATTCCATGACGTGACCAATCTCAGCTCGGAGTCCTGAGATGAATGGTGTTATAGTTTGGGTCTCAGGCTCATCAACATCACATCTATCATGAGCAACTAAAAGTCTTAGACATAGTCATCTATGGATCATTACCTTGTATCAAGTCTTGGAGTCGTCAAAAAGTGTCATATTCGTAGTATTCAGGAACAAACCTATTCCTCAAAACTCTCTTCATCTTGTTCCATGTTTGGACCTTGTGTTGGGTCTTCAGGCAAACATTTTATAGCTTCTTCTACCACATTACCGTATATTTAGAAAATTCTAATGCGGCCACTCTAATGCGGACAACATCTTCATAATCATAAAAGTCAAATATCTTTTCAATCTTCTCTTCCTAGTCCAGGTAGTCGTCAACAATATCGGACCCGTTAAAGTTTGAAATCTGTACCTTAAGGTGTTCAGCACCTCTTAGTGCTTTGAACTCTCACTCATTAAGCCCTAAATAGTGGTCTTCTTCTTCTTAGTACTCTTCCACTTTGTCCAACTCTAACCTTCTCCTCGCAGCTCTATCAACACATCGCGACCGTGAGTAGTTCACTGGAAAGGCTTTTGGAGCTCACTCATTCATCTACCTCCTTGGCCTATCTATCATTTCTCGACCCTACTTGGAAACTTTCTCATACAGTCCATTCTCTAAGACCCTGTTTACTAAGGTAGCTAAATTGGCCACAATAGTAGCAAGATCTTGTATTTTCTCTTCAGTAGTACATGGTGTTTATTGGGTCACTCGACCATGACCATGACTAGGACTTACCAAAGTAGATTTGAACTAAAATGGGTCCTTTGAGATATCGAAAAAAATTAGGAGGAAATGGTCCACAATCAAATAAGAGTAGCTGATGTGAAGCTGCTTGAAGGATGTGACTCACCAATGAACACAACACGACTTAACACCATACTTGATATGACATACAAGTTGATGTCAAGGTCCACCTACCACTAATCTTGAGCTACTTGGCAAGATTAGATAAGAGTGTATGAAATATGGACTTGGAGAGGATTGTCTCACAAGAACAGAATATTGAATATTAAAAATGTAAGTTATTTGTAGCTTACAAAAGAAAATGACTATCTATAGTAAATCCCCAGGCCAGTATTACAAATAATGAAACAAAAAGAAATTATATACAAAAAGAGGATTCCTAGTACATACTAAAAAGGGTAAAAAGGACAAAAGACCAAAAATGGAAAAGTAGTACGATGTCAAACGAAGTAGATAGGTGGTAGTGCAACATTAGTCTTATACAAATATTCTCTGAGCACAGTAGGCGAGAGGGGTCAAAATGTTGTGATAATAAAGAGCCAAGACGAGAGAGATGGCAGCATGCCGAGAGAAAACTATTTGACTGTTTAAGTAAGTCTCTCGTCACTCAGCATGAACTTCTCGACAGTGTTTGGTCGAATTACTCGGCATAGGGTCCTCAACAAGGGAATGGTTGGCATCATCACTATTGAGTATACAGATTAACATACAGCAATTAAGGGAGCTCAAGGAGTTCAGTTACATTCCTTTGGCATAAACTTTCTCGTCATCAGTAGATTGATGAGAGAGAATTCACCGTATGAGGGATTGGAGTCCCCAGAGCTGTGCACGAGTAATTGGACCGTTGGTCGACTGTTCATCAGTACTAGACATGGAGTCACCAAAATCTATCAAGGAGGTCAAAAGGCTAACTGGTTGGGTGGTAGCATTGAAAAGGTTTGTTTCAAATAGTATGGAAAGGTGCGTGGAGTTTTTAGATTTTTGAGAAATTCATTTGAGTTCCATTGGAATGAGGATTACGAGAAGGCTTTTAAAGCCTTGGAAGAATTTCTAACTAAACTCCCGATCTTTTCGAAACCTATGGAAGGAGAAACACTCTATTTGTATTTGTCCATAAGTGATCAAACCCTCTCCTCTATGCTATTACGGGTAGAAGGATGAGTACACAGACCAATTTACTATGTAAGCCATGTCTTGCAAGGGCCTAAATTAATATATACAAAGTTAGAGAAGTTTGTTTTGGCCATAATAGTAGCCACCAAGAAGCTGCAACCTTACTTTGAAGCTCATCAAGTCGTAATGTTAACCAATCAACCCTTAAGGGAAGCTCTACACCTTAGGTCGCATGGTAAGTATGCTTTACAGCTTAATGCCCTTTAGATTCAATATTGACCTAAGGAAACATACAAAGCTCAAATCTTGGTAGATTTCATTATTGAATTCACTAAGGTAGAAAGTTATAACTCAAACACAGAGCAATTGACTTGGAAACTGTATGTAGATGGTTTATCGACCAGTAAAGGAAGTAAAGCAGAATTGATTCTTATAGGTCCAATGAGGGCTCGAATTTCTTATGCTCTAAAGTTTAACTTCCTAAAAAGTAACAATTAGTCAGAATATGAAGGGTTATTAGCTGGGATGAGGTTAACAAAGGAGGTTGGAGCAAGGTGTTTGAATGTGTTTTCTAGCTCCCAATTGGTAGTTAATTAAGTTGCAAGAAATAGTATGGCCAAAGATGAAGCATGATTAATTACTTGCAGTTAGTAAAAGATTATGGTTCAAATTTGAAAGATTGGCAATCAATGAAGATATTAAGGGTAAAGAACTATGTTGTAGACAAATTGTCCAAATTAGCTTCTATAGGCTTACCGAATTGGGAGGAAAGGATCTTCATTGAATATCTTCCTAAAAGGAGCATCGAGTTGCAACCACAAGAATGCCTAGAGATTCAGTAGAATGATCTAAAGTATTACTGGATGCATCCAACCATACAATATTTGGAGAAGGGAACTTTGCTTCAAGACACCAAGGAGGCCTAATAGCCTATCTACAAAGCAACTAATTTTACGTTGATTGATGGGAACTTATATAATGGGGCCATGAGTATGCCTTACTTACAATGTCTCTAGCCATTTGAGATGCAATAAGTAATATTTGATCTACACTTTAAGGTGTATAGTAATCATATCAAAGCAATGGCTCTGTATGTCTAAGCTTTGAGACTAGGATATTAATAGCCTATAATGAGAAAAATGCTCTTAGTTTCGCTTATACCTATAATCAGTACCAAAGGAATGTTCTAGTTGAACAAGCCCCATGTTCATACCTAATTCCTCTTACTAGTCCTTAACCTTTTGCCCAATGAGGATTAGATATACTTAGCCCCTTCCTCAAAGATGACTAAGTAAAGGAGATACATCATTGTGGTAGTGGATTATTTTACTAAGTGGGTTGAGGCCAAAGCTCTAGTAAGTATAATAGAGCGGAGCATTAAAGCGCTCTTTGTTAGCAACATTTTGACTAAGTTTAGGATACCATATCCAATCATAACAAATAATAGGCTACAATTCTTTAATAACAAGTTTAAGGAATTGTATGAAGCTTAGAAAATTTGACTATGCTATACATCTATTGAGCACCCCTAAAGTAGTGGTCAAGCTGAGGCAATAAATAAAGTTATTCTACAGAGTTTGAAGAAGAAGGTATACCAAGCTAGTAGTAAGTAGGGAAACGGATTGACAAATGTTTTGTTGAGGTATAGGACTATCCAAAGGACCTCAATAGGTCATACTCCATACTAATTGGCTTTTAGGATAAAGGTAGTATTGCCAATTGAGTTGCAAGTAGAAGGCACAAGGGTCCAGCCTTTCAACTTTGATCATAATGATATTAGCCTTTTAGCTAATTTAGATATGATCTACAAAATATGTGCCTTAACTAAAGCTCATTTCACTGCTTATTAATAGCGAGTAGCTTAATATTATGATAAGCAGGTCAAGCATAAGTTATTCTAACTTGGTGATTTGGTTTGTAGGAAACTTGAAGCATTAAGAGTAAGGGAATGCCAAGGGAAACTTACCTATGCTTAGGAGGATGTCATTAGAGTGAAAGGGGTGGTAGGGAACGAACATGCCTACAGGTTAGAGAAGCTTGATGGATAACTGATCCCTAGGGCATGGACTGCTAACAACCTCAAACCATACTTTGAATGAAGGATGTAAGGGATGGATGACTAAAGAATGGATGAAGATATGTTTGTTTGTTTATGTGTTTTGTTGTTATGATAGTTTTGTGTGACTTGTATTTTGTTGGACTTATTTCCCATGTGGAAATGTGTGTTTCTTTCTATCTAACTTGATTTGTTTGTTTTGCAATCATGTTTTAGAAGGTCGAAACTGATTAACCAACCTATTTCCTTTCAGATATGGCATTTAGGAAGTGCTTTTCATCATTCAATCCCTTTTACTTTACTCATTCTATTATGATGTTTATCACTGAAGTATAATTTGATGGAAATTAAGAACACGATCTTCATATAACTTTTCTAATAAGAAAAGACCTTGGAAAGTCTCTAAGCCTTATCAAAAGGGCGATGAACAAACTATAAAGTTCTCACTCCTTAAGTCTTACATCCAATAAATGATAGGAAAAGGAAATCTATGGTTCTCTAAACCTTAAGTAAGAACGATGAGATCTTAAAACCTTAAGCCTTTGTAAGGGTAACAGGTATGGTAGCTTTAAATCCTCTTAAGGATAATGAGCCATAATGTATCCATAAGTCTCTAGTTAGCAATGGGACTAATGTTCTAAGCCTAGTGTGAGGGCAACAAGCTATTAAAGCTCTAAGAAGCCTTAAGTCCAATAAATGGACGACAAGCTATTAAAGGTCTAACAACCGCTAAGTTTAGTGAATAGATGACGGGCTACTTAGAAGTCTTATGCTATTAATTAGCATTGGGCAAAAAATTCTAGCATATAGGGATCTCACTAAGAGCTCTTGAGCTATTAAAGAAATAACAAAACAAGTTAGCTGGCAGGTGATAAGTTCTTAACTGCTTAGATTTTATATACTAATTTCAAGTAATTTTTCCTGAAATTTGAGTTTATTTTAAGAAAATAATACTTAATTGAGTAAAATCGAATTTTCTAGGTTTTGGAATGATATTTGCAAGAAAATGTGAAAATAGAAATAAGTTTTGCTCAAATCGAAGTTAAAATAAGGAAGTTTTGAAGTTGACATGATCAAATGACATGACTATACCATTTCCAACAAAGATTTTTGGTAGAAGTGTGGCATGACTAATGAAGGACATGACTTGAGAGACATGACCATGTCCCAAGTTGTGTTACTCCCAAATTTGGAAAAGATTAAAAAATATTTAAAATGATATGGTGTATCTCAAGGATACGACCAAGTAATACAATCATATCACTAGGTTGTGTTATTGCCAGCAACGTCCTACTTTTTGTATCTCTTATATAAAGCTTCTTTAAGGATTTTTGAAAGAACTTTTTAGATGACTTTTGGGAGACTCGAAGGAGTAGGAACACTCAAGAAAGCAAATCACTTTTGTAGATACCTAATTTTTACCCCTTTATTTGTTTTTTTTATTTTATTTATTTCATTTTTATTATTTTTTTATTTTCTCAATAGGCCCTAAATTAGAAAAAAAATTCAAAAAATAGGGAATTAAAAGAAAACCCAAAAAAATTAAGAAATTTAGAAAAAATAAGGATCATGGAAAAATACAAAAAATTTTAATAATAAGAAAAAGCACAAAAAAATATGAAATTTCAAAAAGAAACCCTAAAAAGATAAAAAGTTAGCAAATAAAGTTTAACAATTTTAGAAATTTAAAAAATTACAAAAAATTAGAAAAATTAAAGTTAAGTAAAAGATTTTAGAAAATAGCATGTTATTAGGATAGATGTTAATTTTGGTTTAGAAGATCGGCCATTGAACTTGGGTTTTGATTTAAATCTAGCTCGGGCTGACTGAATCTATATGTGTAATTTGATTGTACATATAGATAAGGCACAGACCAATAGCCTAACGGCTTAATAGTTAAGTATATGGACAAAACATTAGCATTGAGCATGAGGTCTTAGGTTCGAAACTTAGCAAACGCAAGGAGACCATTTTCTTATTTTTGTTTTCAATCACATCAGGGACTGCCACGTATTAGGATCTGATTGCACCATGTGTCCTGATAAGTGACATCCTCAGATTTTGAAGGCCCTGTTAACGTGGTGCCACGTGGTATGTTACATTAGTTGCTACGTGTCACGAATGACACATGGCATGTCGGGGTTGGCTGGCACGGCTGACGTGGAGTTACGTCAGTACTACGTCGGTCTACTTTTTCCTCCGCTTCTTTCCTTTTCCCTTTGTTTTCCTCTCTTTCCCTTATCTTTCCCCCTCCTTCCTTCATTTTCCTAGAGTTCCAATGCTTTCCTCTTCAGATCGCCCACTTTAACACGATTTTTGGGCCCTTTCTTGTTGCAATTTTGCCAAATCAATGGCAAAATTGCAAAATAGACATGGCCTAGTGTTAATAGCGACCAAGAACACATCTAGATTCATGCATTAACTCAATCAAATTAAGCTTCAAAAATTGGAAAAAAACTTGAATTTCAGTTTTTCTCATTCAACTCCGATTTGAACTTTCCATGTTTCTAGGCTAATTTCGAGTATGTAAAGGGTATCGGGGATGATCATGGGGGACACAAAACTTTCTCCCGCACGACCACTTTCTCTCTCTAACCCTTTTTCTCTCTCTTCGAGTTCCTTTCTCTCTAGCTTACTACCATTAGTCACTACCCTAGCTAGCTTCGCCGCCCCATAGCAACTCTACTAAGCTTGCCACCACTCTAAGCCTAACAACCGAACCCCTTCTCTTCGAACGACCACTAAACACCACCTTAGATACTAACCAACTATATAGCCGAATTCCCCACACTCCAAAACCTCTACCAGAACCAACCAATCATGCCTAGCAACCCATACGCAGCCAAACCACCATCTCCACCCACAGCTAATTTTCGATAACCACCAAACCGATCACCTCAGGTCTCGACATTTCTTCTACCCCCCTATTCCCAATCTAAAACTCACAAATCTACCCTCGCCCTCAACAAAATCAGTTCAAATCGCCGTGAACCACCCCAGTTGCCATCGTTGAAGCTTGAAGAAGAGAAATCCGACCTGACTAACCCGATCTAACCCACCTAGGTCCGACCCGCGCACTCAAACCTGTCCGAAGCCTTTTTTTTTTCTTTTATTTATTTGTTTTGTTTTGTTTTATTTATTTATTTATTTGTTGGTTTTACTTGTTTATGTAAATGTAATCAAATAGAAAAAAGAAGGGAAGAAAGGAACAAGAAAAAGAAGAAAAAAAAAGAAAAATTTATTTTATTAAATAATAAATAATAAGTAAAAATAAATTAGGTGACAAAATAGGATAGTAAAAAAAAAGGAAAAAAAATAAATAAAATAAGATTAATCACTTAGAAAAAATGATTTTCTAAAAATAAATAAAAATAAATAGAGCTCTTTCCAACTTAGGACTATTTTAGAGTTTCCAAAAATAAAAAACCTATTAGGACGTTTTAGGAATTTTCTTAAAAAAATAAAAACTAAGTAAAATGTAAACTTGATTGTTTTCAAATTAAAACAAAATGAATTTACTAAAGTTTTTATAAAAAAGAACTATATACATCTAATCCCAAATAATGAGTACTTAGGTACTTACGAGACGATAATAAAAATGAAAAAAAAAAACTAATTTTCCTTTTTTTTTAGTTTAGATTATTTCATTTGTCCAATTAGAATAGTTAAATTGAGTTCCATCTTATAAAATAAAAAGGTGATTTTTAAAGATAAAAATTAATTTTAGAAAGTCAATGGTACCCGTAAGGGTTTAAAAGTCCCATCCCCTGAATCTAAATTCACTAGTTTTTAAAAAGCCGTATTTATAAATTGATTTTTTAATCGATAGACCGATAGCTAAGATATAACCAATCCACCCAATTAGTTATAACTTAACCCCTTTTCCTGACTTCAGTCGAGTGGCGACTCCAAATATTTTCAAGTTGAAAAAGATAGTTTTCTTTAAACCCTAGTTGAGGATCGGTATTAAACGAGTTGGGTTTAGTACTGATCGGTTTAGAGAAAACTTAATTTTATAAAAAGAACCGAGAGGGTGAAAAACCAGGCTTGACAACTTCAATACTCTAAGATTTAAGAATTTCCATTGATTTCATAGCATTTTCTTTTATGATTTCTTTAAATCTTGTTAAAGATTATTACTTTACCATGAATAGTGCTTAGATCTATTTTATCTAGGTCTTGTGGAACCGAAAATTATTATGCGATGTTGGTTTTTCTTAGATTTAATAAAGATCTTTAGTTTTCTTGATTCAATTATGCGTGCTTAATTGTTTAGATTAATATTTCCTAGGATGTTGGTTTGAAAACTAATATTGTACAGGAGAATCAAGAGATTTCTTATATAATTAAATCTAGGTATAATTGATAAAGATTATTGCAAGTTGAGAGATAAATTGTAAAGTTTTTTTGAATCTTGATTAATATTGTTAGAGAATTCGTTATTCTTTAATGCAATCTTTGATTATGCTATTGAAAAGAGATTCTAATAGGTGATATAAAGATTAGGGTTAATAGACATGAGAAAGTTATTAACTTTAATAAAGCATTCTCCCGATCAAGAAAATTAAGGATTGAATTAGATAATCTTTAGTAAGTTGCATGCATATTATTAACTTTAATGGAGCATTCCCTTGGTTAAGAAAATTAAGGATTGAATTAGATCATCTTTCGTAAGTTACATACATAATTCTAGGGGAAGTAAGATCTAGGTACGATATTGAATCTTGAATTAATTTCCAATTGAATTACTTTCTTATTAATCTCTTGAGTTGAGTCTTAGTTAATCTAGTAGTAACTTAGATTTAATTCTTCAAGTTCTTGAATTAAAATTTAACAGTTAGATAATAAGGAGACAGTCAGTATTAGTACTCATAGTCTTTGTAGGAGCAATATCAATTCTTTGAACTATACTACTATAAGATAGGTGTGCTTGGCTCATACCAAGTTTTTGACACCGTTACCAAAGACTTATGATATTAAGAACGCTAACAACTTTATTGATCTAGCCATTATTTCTTTATTTTTTCTTGAAATTATTTCTTTCTTATTTTCTTTTGTTTCTTCGGTGTAATTTTGAACTAATTCTTCATTTCCTTTCGTATAATGCATGACTAGAAGTTGTTCATGATACTTGATATAGCTTTGAGGAATTTAAGGCAACTAATAATTAAGGAAATAGTAGAGGCAATCAATTAAGGATCTCCTATGAAAATTAAAAACAAGGGGGAAGTAAAAGAGCAAGTAGAAGATTAAGAATTTGATCGAGAGAGCATACCTGACAACAACATAGGAAACAATAAGGAACAAAATAGAACCATGTTAGATTATTCTTAGCCTTCTTTAGCCAAAGTTGAGCTTAGCATAAATAAGCCAATTGCTATAGCAAACAACTTCGAGATTAAGCTAAACATTATACAAATGGCGCAATAGTGATAGGCTACTGACCATTGGCTTACTCACTCACGTACGCCTTAAAGGCCTCTAGTCCTTTACCCAAAGAATTCTCTCTTATCAAGTTGCCAATGACGAGAAACAATACACAAAAGGTAGATGGCTGAATTCCCTGAGAGCTCTAAGTTGTTATACTATGCTCTACTCTCTCTCTTGTGCTGAAGCTAACTATTCTCTGGCCGAGGGCTCCATGCTAAGTGATTTGACTTTTAGTTGCTAAAGGTTCTTACTGAATAATGAGAGCTAGCTTCTTATTGGCTGAGTACTTCTCTCTCGGCCTCCTTCCATCTCTTACAACATTCCTTCTCATCTTGGCCTCTTCATTGCCGCAACATCTTGATTCCTCTCACTTGTTATGATAAGAGAATCTTTATACGAAACCAATGTTATACTACCACCACCTGGCCGTTTCTTCTAATACTGTACTATTTCCCCTTTTTCATTTGTACTAAGAATCTCCTTTTATATATGCCTTTTTATAATTTCTTTATTTACATTATTACCTTAGAAACTTACTATAAATAATCCCTTCTCTTTATAAGTTGGAATCATCTTACCTTACAAAATAGACATTGAATATATATTGTAAAGCTACCCACTCCAAGTCCATTTTCATACACTCTTATCTAATATTGCTAGGTAGCTTAAGATTAGTGGTAAGTGGACCTTGACATTAACTTATACGTCATATTATGTCGAGTGTTAAGCTGTGTTATGTTCGTAGGTGGGTCATATCCTTCAAGCAGCTTTACATCAACTACTCTAGTTAATTCGTCGACCTACTCACTCTAAGTTTCTTCGATATTTCGAAGGACCCATTAGTTCAAATCTGCTACAGTAAGTCTTAGTGATAACCGAGCTCCTAAGCACATCAAATGGTTCATGTAGTTTGACAGCTCACAAGATGAAGACCCCGATGTACATATTTCTAGCTTTTTGGAAATACATGACACTTTTAAAATAAATGAGGCAAGTGATGGTGCCATTTAGCTATGTCCCTTTCCACTCTCATTATGTGACCAAGCTAAGTTGATAGGAATCAGCTTACGACTATTTCTAAGTTGAGGTTAACCTGCTTGAAATTGAAGCCGTCCTACTATAACTTGAAGTCGAACTATTCGAAGTTGAGGATGAACAACTCTTGCTAAGAAAGAACTGATACTAGAAGGTTGAGAAGAAGAGAAGGAGCCACTCAATATCAAGTCTATCGTCTGCCAAGAAGCCTAGAGACCACACATCTAAGGCCTCGAAGCCATAAATCCACTCGATACAGCATGGAGAGATTAGTGCTGACTAACCATAGAATTTGGCAATTGTAGGCCAACCTTTCAAGTGTCTTGCTAAGTACTGCGAGACTTTAAGGACTCCTACCCAAACTCAGACATTCAACCACCAACCCCGCCCAATTCTAATCTTACTCCTTTCAAGACAGATCAAATGACTACATGTCTACTCCTTCTACTAAATGCATAGTTTTGTACATTTGTGAATATTTTCTTTTATTTTAGTTATGGGCCCATTCTTTAGGGTTTAAAGCCTTGTATATTATTTACAGTTTTACCACTAAGTGATAGAAATTAGGCTACTAGGCCTTTGACTTATAGCTAAGCCCATGGACTAGAAGGGCTAGCAAGGCGGACCCTTATGCTCCAGTCGACTCCCATAGAAGCCGAGTATCAATTTGCTGAGTTACTTTAAATGCTAAGCCGAATGACTACCCATTTCTCTGAAGTATACCAAACTGTAGATTACTGAGATAATAGCCAGGCCATTCTTGATTACTCACTTATATCCAAGCTGACTAACTACTCAACCTCACCCTTGCCGAGGTACTGAGAGAGCGACCCAGGACTGATCTTTAGTCACCCCTACTCAAACCAACAATCAGATTATACTCTTTTATCTGCATCCTCCAATAGCCTCACCAATGTATCACCACCATATGTACAGGACCACATGTAGAATCTTAAATATTTATTTTTACCCTTTGTATTCTTATAAATTACTTCTTTAGGGAAATATCCTTTTTTTTCTTTTCCTTTTTAGGCTTGTTTCCCTAAATTCTCATATATAAATCCCTTTTGTATTCATAGCTATAATAAACAGATTGAACGTTAATACACTCTACATTTGTCTCTTGTAAACGCTACTTTGTTTACATTCATTCCACTCTTATCTTAACCTTTAAGCAAGGCTAGGTAGCAAGTAACCTAATCGAACCTTCTCGTACGTCATATCGAGTTGTGCCGTGAGTCTTTGGAGGTTCAATTGGTGTATTATATCTATTGGAGCTATTCATGGGTTTTGCTTAGTTTTCATTCACTTGTGTTCATTCGTACACTCCCCATCATTTCCTTTTCAAGCTTTCGGTAAGCTTAGACTCATTTAGTGACCAGCCTTATATGTTCTTAGTTACTGTTCGCACTATCTTGGCATCAAAGTGGAGGGTTTTTTTGAGTTATAGTTTGTTTTCAAAGTTTTATTTATACTTTGTTTTGCATGTGTGAAACATAGCAAGTTACTATATTCATCTTAGCTACTCTGTTTACTAGCTATTTAGTTTTTGGTTTTGAAGAATGATGGATCCAAGTGTAAACATTGGTGTTAGAGATGAAAACAATGGAGTTATCTACCATAGTCGACAATCTCAGGGAAACCTCAAGAGCATTAATAAGAGACTCGATGAGTTGGCTAATCTCTTAGTAGATTTAACCTGAGTTGTTCATGTGCTGGCTTGCCGATTGACTAAAGCCACCTAAAACACCCCACAAGCTATTCAAACTGTTAAAGGTCAGAACCCAGCTCGATAAGTTCGAGGTGGAGGAGTAGGCAAACAAGTAAGATGAAGGATAGACCTGAGAGAACTAGATGAAGAGAATGAGGAAGAGTATTTTGAAGAGGAACAACCTCGAGTCCCTAGAGCATCTAACCATTTAAAGCTTCAGATTCTGAGCTTCAATAGATCTGGGAATGTTGACAAATATCTAAAATGGGAAGAGAAGGTGGAGCGTGTTTTTTTATTATTATCAATATGAAGATTATGAGAAAGTGAGAATTGTTGCTGTTGAGTTCTTTAGATATGCTACCATATGGTGGAATAATTTCTAAGCTATGAGGAGGCGAGAAGGTTACTGAGAGATTAATACTTAGCCTGAAATGAAAACAATAATGAGAAACAGATTCACGTCAGATACTTATCTACAAGACACATTTACTCAGCTTTAGGAGCTGAGATAAGGAGGCCGAACAATTAACGAGTATGTTTAAGAATTCCAAATGCTCATGATTCGATGTGAAGTGGAAGAACCCCCAGTACGAACAATCTCTAGATTCATCATGGGATTAAGAGGTGATATTTGGGACATTATAGAGCTCCAATGATTCACAACAATGGATGAAGCCATCTGAATAGCTCAACGACTAGAGAGATAGAAGAGAGGTCGAGTATTGGTCATTATGCTGACTAGCCAATCCAGATAGATAAGTCATCGAACTCAGTCATGTAGCTATAGCCAGATCCTTACCCTTTCTGATAAGTTTGGGCATATGGCTACTCAGTACCTAGGTTTTAGGCATATGGCTACTTAGTGCTCAAACTGAAGAATTGTGGTGATTAAGGGAGATGTCACAAAGCTAGAGATAGAAAGTATTGATGAGAAACTTGAGGAAGACGAGGGTACTACCGAGAAAGAAATGGTCGAGAAAGAACTTATTAAAGAAGATGTGTTTGTCGACAACTTGGATCAGTTGGTCCTAGTTTTCCGACACGCCATGAACTTAGAACTCTCATGAGAGGAAGAGCAAAGGGAGAATTTGTTTCATACCACCTATAAGGTAAATGACTAGGTACGAGCATTAATTGTGGATAATGAAAGTTGTACTAATATGGCATAAGCCAAAATGGTCACATAGTTGAAGTTGCCAACCATTACATACCTAAAGTAGTACAAGTCACAGTGGTTAAGTGATAAGGAAGCACTACATGTCACTCGACAAGTACTGCTACCAATTACAATTGGAAACTACTCTAATGAGATTCTTTGCGATGTGCTACACATGTACGCCTCGCATGTATTGCTTGGTCAACCATGGCTATTTGATAGAAGAGTTATCCATGACAAATATAGGAATATGTATGTGTTTGAAAAAGATGGCCAAATGATTACATTGAACCTAATGTCACCGAGAGAAGTTAATAAATTGCAGACAAGACTTGCTCGTGGATTGAAGAAGAATTTGATGATGAGTAGACCTGAGCTCCGAAAGGCCATCAATGCTAACGAGTTGACCTTCATGTTGGTCAGATGCCTATTAGAGATAAAGGAGTGAGGTAAACTACCCTAGAAAATAAAAGAGTTGCTGATCAAATATGTCGACTTGTTCGTAGAACAGTTACCTAAGGGGTTACCCTCAACTCGAGGCATAGAACATTGCATTGACTTAATGCCCAACGTTGCACTCTCAAATAAGCCAGTCTATTAGATAAGTCCCAACTAAGCTTTTGAACTCCAACGACAAGCTGATGAGCTATTGGAAATAGGTTATGTTAGGAAGAGTCTCAATCCTTATGTTGTTCTAATGCTCTTAGTGTAGAAAAAGGATGGAACTTGATGGATGTATGTAGACAACTAAGCTATAAATAAGATTATGATCAAGTACATGTACCCTATTCTAAGATTAGAAGACATGTTGGATGAGCTAAGTAGAGCTAAGGTCTTTAGCAAGATTGATTTGAAGTCTAGTTACCATCAAATCCACATGAGGCTAGGAGATGAGTAGAAAACTACGTTCAAGACTCGACATGGACTTTATGAATAGATGTTCATGTCCTTTGGCTTATTGAATACATCGAGCACTTTCATGAGACTGATGAACCATGTATTGAGACATCTGATAGGGAAGTGTGTCATGATGTACTTTGATGATATCCTAGTCTACAATGCTGACATGCCAAGTCACTATGACCATCTTCAAGCTGTACTGTACACCCTTTATGTTGAGAGATTATTCATCAATCTGAAGAAGTGTTGCTTTTGCTAGGAAGAAGTGGTATTCTTGTGTTATGTAGTAGGTAGAAGAGGCTTACAAGTGGATAGTAAGAAGATCTGAGTAATTGTTGATTGACCAACTCCTACTACTTATGCCAACATAAGAAGTTTCCATGGACTGGCTTCATTCTATAGAAGATTCATAAAGAATTTCAACACCCTTGCTGCACCACTTATTGAGCTAACAAAGAAGAACACCGATTTTCGTTGGGGAGAAGAGGAAGAGAGGAGTTTTGCTAAGAGAAAGGAAAGGTTGACCTTTACCCCTATACTTGTTCTACCTGACTTTAAGAAAATATTTGAGATGGAATATGACGCGTCAGGCATTAGATTAGGTGATGTCCTAATGTAGAAAGGCCGACCAATTGCTTATTATAGTGAGAAGCTCAGAGGACCTCAACTAAATTACTCTATGTATGACAAAGAACTCTTAGCATTAATCCGAGCACTGCAAGTATGGTAGCATTATCTATTGCCGAGAGAATTTGTCATCTATACTAACTACGAGTCCTTAAGGTACCTTTGAAGTCAGACCAAGTTGACAAAGCGATAAGTAAGATGGGTTGAATTGCTTGAAGGATTCAATTTTGTAATAAAATGCAAACAAGCGAAGAGCAATGTATTTAGGTTTTCCAACATTAAGGAATATTACTTTGGGGATCTACACTTTGGACCCATATTTGTGCGTTGCCTCGATGGAAGGACAATGGACAAGTATCATATGGAGGAAGGATACTTATTTTAAGGAGGAAAATTGTGTGTGCCAACCTATTCACTTTAGGAGCTACTAATCATGGAAGCTCATAATGGAAGATTTACTAGACTTTTAAGGAGAAAAGAACATATGAATTGTTGAGTTGTCAATTCTTTTGGTTGAGAATGAGGCAAGATGTATATCGAGTTGTTGAAAGCTGTACCGTATGTAAAAGGGCTAAGTTCTAAGCCGAACAAGGAAAAGCAATACCTTTACTTGTTCTAATGAAGCCATGGACCAAATTGAGCATGGACTTTATTCATAGACTACCATGACCTGCCTGAGGCAAAGACTCTATAATGGTTGTTGTAGATAGGTTCAACAAGATGGGACACTTCATACCTTACTCTAAGACTAACGACGCTTTGACAATTTCTTCTCTTTTCTTATAGGAAATTGTACGGTTACATGGTATGTTACGAAGTGTAGTCTTCGATAAAAACCCGAAGTTCTTGAGCCATTTCTAGAGGATCTTGTAGCGTCGGATGGGGACCAAACTACTATTCAGTACTTCTTATCACCCTCAAACTGACGACCAAACAGAGGTGGTTAATTGCACTCTGGGATTATTGCTTTAAGCTAAAGTAAGAAAGACCTTAACCGATTGGGAGATTTACTTACCAGTGGTTGAATTCACTTATAGCCGAATAGTATATGACACCACTAAGCAAACCCCCTTTGAGGTTATGTATGGTTTCAATCTCGAGTTGCCACTAGATCACACCCTCGTACCTATACTCATGTAAGAGGACCCTGATGCAAGAGCTAAGGCATAATCCCTTCAGTACATCTACAATAAAGTCACTTGGCACATCGACTAAGCTACTAGACGTATGCAAGAGAAAGCCAAGGGTGGGACAACCAAACATTTTTAGCTAAGAGACTTGGTGTGGCTGTACCTAAGAAAATAGAGGTTTCCAACTAAGAGGAGAAACAAACTATCCCTAAGGGTTAAAGGACCTTTTAGAATACTCTAGAAGATCAATGATAATGCCTATAAATTAGAACTGCATGAGGATTATGGGGTTTCTAACACCTTTAACATTGTTGACCTCAGTCTATATCACTCTTTCATAGATGTCAAAGTATGCCAAGTTCCTGAAGGACTTATTGTCAAACAAGAGGAAGTTAGAGGAGATCTCGATAGTGACACTTAAAGAAATTGCTTAGTCCCATTGCAAAAAAAGATGCCAATGATGCTTAAGGATCCTAGGAGTTTCACTACACTTTGTGCTTTTGGCAAATTTTTAGTTGATAAGGCCTTGGCAGACTTAAGGGCTAGCATTAATCTCATACCATATAAACTATCGTAAAAGTTAAGGTTAGGAGAGCCTAAGTCCATGCCCATGAGTCCGCGATTAGGTAATAGGTCAATCACTTACCCTAGGGGGATCATTGAGGATGTTTTAATGTAGATCAATAAGTTCATCTTTCCAATAGACTTTATTATACTATATATGGATGAGGACCTTAAGGTACCCCTTATATTGGCCCTTTTTAGCAACTACTCAGGTTATTATCAATGTTAGTGACGAGAAACTAATATTAAGTGTAGGCAATGAAGGGATAGTCTTCAAGGTTTCTAAAGCTATGAATAAGTCTGTTGTATTAGATGATACCTGTTATTGTTGAGATGCCATTGACTCAATTGTTTTTGATGATATGTAGGAGATGCTAAAAAAGGATTTGTTGGAGTTGTGTTCATTAAGTGACGAAGAAGAATTGAATAGCCCTGAGTACAGTAAGTTAGTCACACAATTTGGTGTGAATAAACCCGTTGAGGATGGTTCAGGGTTTAAACAAATAAAAAGGGAAAAGGAGACATGATTGAAGCCTTCAATCAAAGACCCACCGACACTTGAGCTAAAGCAGTTCCCTAGCTATATAGAATATGCCTTCTTGGAGAAGGATTCTAAGTTGTCGGTGATAATTGCTTCCAACTTAGGGAAGCACTAGACGGAGAGATTACTGGAAGTTTTAAAGAAGCATAAGAGGGCACTAGCATAGAAAATTTCAAACATAAAAGGGATAAGTTCATCTTTTTACACCTATAAGTTACTGTTGGAAGAGAATCATAAATCTATGGTGTAAGCCTAATGACAACTCAACCTAAATATGAAGGAGGTGGTATAAGTAGAGGTGATTAAGTTGCTAGATGCTGGGATGATATATCCCATATTAGATAGTACATGGATGAGTTCGATGCAAGTTGTCTCGAAGAAAGTTAGTATGATTGTTGTGCCTAACGAAAAGAATGAATTCATTCCAATTAGGACGGTAATGGGGTGGTATGTGTGCTTCGATTATCGGAAGCTAAACAATGCCACATGTAAAGATCACTTCCCCCTTCCCCTTATAGACCAGATGTAGGAGAGATTAGCTGGGCATATGTACTACTACTTCCTGGATGGCCTATCGGGGTACTTTCAAATACTGATAGTGCTAAAAGATTAAGAAAAGACCATCTTTACTTACCTATATGGTACATTCTCTTGTAGGAAAATGCCATTAGCTTTTGTAATGCACCGACCACCTTTCAAAGGTACATGTTGGCCATATTCGAAGACTTGGTAAAGGATATTATAGAGGACTTCATGGATGACTTTTCAGTGTTTGAGGACTTGTTTGAATATTGTCTAACCAATCTAGAGAAGGTCTTGATAAGGTGTGAGGAAACTAATTTGGTTCTTAATTAGGAAAAGTACCACTTCATGGTTTAAGAGGGCATTATTTTAAGGCATAAGATCTCAAGGAGGGGCATTGAGGTGGACAATGCCGAGATTGATAGAATTAATAAGTTGCCACCCCCCACATCAGTAAAAGCAATCAGGAGTTTTCTTCGATGCACAGGGTTCTATAGGCAATTCATTAACGACTTTTCAAAGATCGCTAGACCCTTGACTCAATTGCTTAAGAAAGATGTAGCTTCTAACTTTTCCCAAGAATGCATAAATGCATTCAACACTCTTAAGGACAAGCTCACTAATGCTTCCATAATAGTAGCTCTCGATTGGAGTTTGCTGTTAAAGCTGATGTGCGACGTAAGAGATTATGTAGTAGGAGCCATCATAGGGTAGAGGAAGGATAAAATTTTCCACTCTATCTACTATGTTAGCAAAACTTTAACTAATGCTCAAGAGAATTATACAACAACTGAAAAAGAACTACTAGTTATCGTATTTACTTGCGATAAATTTCATCATTATTTGATCTTACCTAAGTAATAGTATATGTATACCATTCTACTCTTAGGCACTTGCTAACCAAAACGGATGCAAAGTCATGCTTAATCAAGTAAATCTTTCTCATTCAAGATAAGAAGGGTACAAAAGACTAGGTTGCTAATCACTCCTTAAGACTAAGGAACTTGAATCTGGAGAGATTGGAAGAGCAAGAGATCAATGATGAGTTTTTAGAGGGAAATCTATATGCTATCAATAAGATTAGTTCACTGATTTTGCTACTTATCTCATTGCTAAAATCATTCCCAAGAGACTTCCACATTTGAAATATTACTTTTGGGAAGACCCTTATCTTTTTTCAGTTTATGCAAATCATATGATTAGAATGTATGTTTTATACCTTAAGGGTTGGCAAATTCCTAACCATTCCCATTTAGGATCAATTAGAGGACATTACAATGCCAATAGTATTGCTCACAAGGTCTTAGAGGCAAGATTTTATTAGCTAATACACTTCAAGGACACCTAAAAGTTCATAAAGCTCTATGAAGGCTGTCAAAAGTTGGGTAATATCACTCAAAAGGATGAGATGCCCCAAATCCCATTTTGGTGTACGAAGTGTTTAACATATAGGGTATAGAGTTTACAAGCCCATTCCTAAACTCAAGTGAGAACAAATATATCTTAGTGGCTATTAATTGTGTTCTAAGTCGGTTAAAGCTTAAGCATTAGCCACTAATGACGCTAGGGTACTCACTAAATTTCTGAAAAAGCTTTTCTCTAATTTTGGTGCTCCAAGAGAGATAATTAATGATAAGAGCACACACTTTTGCAATGTTTAGTTCAACAAAGTCTTAAAATGTTATGGTGTGACTCAAAGGATAACGGCCACTTATCATCCACAAATGAATGGGTAAGTAGAAATAGCCAATAGGGACCCAAGGTGAATCTTGGAAAAGGAAATTGAGCATCACTAAAGACATTGGTCCAATAAGTTAGATGATGCTCTTTGGGCCTGTAGGACAACTTACAAAACACTAATACAAACCACTCCGTATAGACTTATGTATGGAAAGGCATGTTATCTCTCAATAGAGATTGAGTACAGAGCTTTTTAGGTTAGTAAAACTACTAACTTCAATTTTGAGATTATACGTAATCACAGGAAACTTTAGTTGAATGAGCTCAATGAATGGTGTAGTTTAGCTTATGAGAATTCCCAAATTGATAAGGTAAGGACCAAAAAATATCATAACCAACGGATAAGACAAGGAAGAACTTTTCAAGAAGGGTATCATGTCCTTTTATACAGCTCCTAACTGCAGTTGTTTCCTAGAAAGCTTAAGTCCAAGTGGTTTGGTCCTTTCACGATCACTAAGGTCTCTCCTTAAGGAGCGGTTAAAGTCACGCATCCCAAAAAAGGTACTTTTAAGGTTAATCGTTAGTAGTTGAAATTATATGTAAGTGGAGAGATTGAATTTCGTGAACTCAAGTAGTTATGACTACTTGATGTCGTAAGAGAGTAAGTCAATTTAACATTCTATAAACCTATCGATGTGAAACATAGTGGTCTTAGGAGGCAACTTAAGCCCATACGTTACTTTATCAACTTTATTTTTTAATATCTTAGCATTTTTATTACTTGTTTTATTAATTTCATGCATTAGAATAGCCATTTCTAACAAAAACAAAAAAAAAACAAAAAAAAAAAGAAGAAGCCAAGTCATGGAATTATAGTAGAGTACATGACTTAAGAGACATGATTGTGCCTCTTAGCCATGTCGTTCCTAAGGGGCCAACTTATGGAAACAATAGTAGAGTACACGACTTAGGAAACCTACGCTTAATCAGGTAGATCTTACTCCTTCGGGAGTTTGACATAGAGATTAAGGATAAGAAGGGTGCAAAAAACCTAATTGTTGATCACTTGTCAAGATTAGAGAACCTGAATATGAGAGATAGGAAGAGCATGAGATCAACGACGAGTTTCTTAAGGAACATCTATATGCTATCAACAAGGTAATTGATCTAAAAACTCCATAGTTCGCTCATTTTGCTAATTATCTCGTTGCCAAAATCCTTCCTAAGGGACTTTCACATCAGTAGAAGAAGAATTTTTTCTTTGATTTGAAATATTACTTTTAGGAAGAACCTTATCTTTTTCAAGTTTATGCAAATCATATGATTACAAGGTATTAAGTTTGGTAAATTCTTAACCATTGCCATTTAAGACTGGTTAGAGGACATCATAGTACTAACAATATTGCTCACAAGGTTCTAAAGGTAGGATTTTGTTGGCTTACACTCTTCAAAGATACCCAGAAGTTTGTAGAGCTCTGTGAAAGCTGTAAAAAGTTGGGTAATATCTCCTAAAAGGATAAGATGCCCTAAAAACCCATTTTAGTATGTGAAGTGTTTGACATATAGGTTATAGATTTTATGGGCCTGTTGCTAAACTCAAATGAGAACAAATATATCTCAGTGGTTGTTGATTAAGCTAAAAGTAGGATGAGGCTTCGACCTTACCCACTAATGATGCTAAGGTTTTCTGAAAAAGCTTTTCTCTGATTTTTGCGCTTCAAGAGAGATAATTAGTGATAGAAGCACACATTTTTGCAATACTCAGTTTGACAAAGTCTTAAAATGATATGGTGTAACTCATAAGATAGCTGTCGAGCCTAGTTTTTCACTCTCCCAGTCTTTTTTTATAAAATTAGGTCTTCTCCAAACCAATCAGTACTAAACACTACCCGTTTAATATTGACCCTCGACTAGGGTTTAAAGAAGATCATTTTTTCTAACTTGAAAAAAATTGGAGTCGCCACCCTACCGGAGTCAGGAAAAGGGGTTAAGTTATAACCAATTAGGTGGATTAGTTATAACTTAGCTACCGATCTATCGATTAAAAAACCAATTTGTAAAACGGCTTTTTTGAAAACCAAAGATTTAGGTCTAGGGGTTAATTTATTAAACCCTAAACCGATACCACTTTTTAACTTTTCGAATTTAACTTCGCTTTTCGAATTTAACTTCGCTTTTCTAAAAACATCTAATTACGATACATGCGACTGAATTAATTAATTTACATAAATATCTAAAAATGGAAAAAATAAAACTTTCCATATTTTAAGTTGCTCTATACTTGCGTACAGGTGCCCACATACTCGTTATTCGGGATCAGACTTCTGTAGTTTGTTTATAAAAAATTTTAGTAGGTGGTTTGATTTTAACTTTGGAAAAATTGTTAGGTTTACGTTTTTACCCATTTTGAGTTGATTTCAGAAAAAATTATAAGAGTTCCTAAGTTGGAATTTATTTTTGGAAATTCTAAATGATTCTAATTTGAAAATTGATTTATTTATTTTCATTTATTTTTAGAAAACTCAATTTTTTATGTGTAAAAACGATTTTTGTTTGCTAACCTATTTATTTATTTTATTTTTATTATATTATCTTATTTATTTTATACTTATTCTATCTATTTCTATTAAAATAAATAAATAGACTACTTTCTTTCTCTTTTTTTTTTCTTCTCTTTCTTTTTTCTTTTTTTCTTTTTCTTTTTCTCATTTATAACATTTACAAGTAAACAAATGAATAAATAAAAAAAATAGAAAAGAAAAACCGAGTCGGCTCGAATTGGCTTCGGATCAGCTCACTTTGGCTTGGATTGGCTCACTTCAGCTTGGATTGGCTCACTTCAGCTTGGATTGGCTCGATCGGCTCACTTCGACTTAGATCAACTTGTGTCGGCTCGAGAAATCCGATAGTGGTGGCTTTCATAAAAACACCGTAGGGAATGCTATCCTAAAGAGAGAGGAACCATGCTAGAGAGAAGAAACTTCAATTTTTGCTTTTTTAAAGTGTTTTAAAGTTTTTGTTGTGTTTTGAAAATGAAGAGTAGACCCCTATTTACAGATGTCATGGTTGTGTTAAGAATAGAAAAAATTAAATGTAACATGATTTTATTCCAATTTTAGATTGGACGAACCTAGACAATATATGGTGCTAAATATATAGCTGCGTGTGTATGAATGTGCCGGAGTGTGTCGGAATGTGTCTACCATACTTAGAAATAAGTTAGCAAAAGACGTGGCGATGACGTAACCCGTGACGTGGCGATGACATGGCAATAAAGTAAGAAAAGAAAATAAAAGATACATTTTGCACCTTCCATGAATTGAATCTAGGATCTCCAAGTCATATGCAATATCAAGTCTAGATGCTTATCCAGTTGAGCTATTGGTTTTTCCTTATTCATATATGTAATTAATTGCACATATGGATCAAGCTAGCCTGAGCTAGATTCAAATCTAAGCCTAAACTGAACAGCCTTTTACTCAAAACTATTGAAATTGAAATTTAACAACCTAAAAATTTATTATTTTCTAAATAACCTATTTTATTTTGTGACTTTTCAAATTTCTTTTTTTTTTTGTATTTTTTCTAAATTTCTTATTTTTTTGGTACTTTTTCCTATTTTCATATCTTTTTATATTTTTCCAGAATTCCTATTTTTTTCTAAATTTCTTCATTTTTTGGAGTAATATTTAATTTTCTTTTTTTTGAATTTTTTCTGATTTAGGACCCTATAACCTAATTTGAAAAATAAAGGGGGAGAGAGAGGTGGGGGGCAAAAATTAGGTGTCTACAGCTGCCCTTCTTTGTTGTAAAGTTTGAGCAAAACTTTGCCACAAAAATAAAACAGATACTATTTTTGCCCCAAGAGTGGATTTTATGCTAAGAAGCGCTACAGCTAGCTTACTATCCTAAGTCCAATCTATCGGGGATTTTGAGAAGAGAAGGGTGGCGCTCTAAGAGATGGTTGAAAAGATGAAAAGAAGGATTGAAGTTGGGTCATGCTCGTATGAACTGACAAAGTGAAGTGAAACGGGTTAAGCGCTCCTTGAGTTGGCTAAGACCTTAAAAAGAATGAGCAAACTTGGTCATGCCCTAATAAGCTGACTAACCAAGGAAGGCAAAGCGCTCCTAGAGCTAGCTAAGACCTTAAAAAAGAATGAGCGAACCTGGTCGTACCTTGATGAGCTGACTAACCAAGGTAAGCAAAGTACTCCTAGAGCTAGCTAAGACCCTAAAAAGAATAAGCAAACTTAGTCGTGCCCTAATGAGCTGACTAACCAAGGCGGGCAGAGCCCTCCTACAGCTAGCTAAGACCCTAAGAAAAATGAGCAAACTTAGTCGTGCCCTGATGAGTTGACTAACCAAGGCGGGTAAAGCGTTCCTAAAGCTGGCTAAGACCCTAAAAAGAATGAGCAAACTTGGTCGTGCCCTGATGAGTTGACTAACCAAAGTGGGTAAAGCGCTTTTAGAGTTAGCTAAGACCCTAAAAAGAATGAGCAAACTTGGTTGTATCCTAATGAGTTAATTAATTAAGGCGGGTAAAGCGCTCCTAGAGATGGCTAAGACCTTAAAAAGAATGAGTGAACTTGGTCGTGCCTTGATGAGATGACTGACCAAGGTAGGCAAAGCGCTCCTAGAGCTAGCTAAGACCCCAAAAAAGAATAAGCGAACTTGGTCGTGCCTCCATGAGCAAACTAACCAAGGCGGGTAAAGAATTCCTAGAGCTGGCTAAGACCCTAAAAAGAATGAGCAAAAATGGTTGCCCCCTGATGAGATGACTAACAAAGGTAGGCAAAACGCTCCTAGAGTTGGCTAAGACCCTAAAAAAGAATGAGCGAACTTGGTCGTACCCTGATGAGCTGACTAACCAAGGTGGGCAAAGCTCCCCTAAAGTAGGTTAAGACCCTAAAAAGAATAAGGAAACTTGGTCATACCCTGATGAGCTGTCTAACCAAGGCAGGTAAAGCGCTCCTAGAGCTGGCTAATACCTTAAGAAGAATGAGCAAACTTGGTATTGCCCTGATGAGTTGACTAACCAAGGTGGGCAAAGCACTCCTAGAGCAAGGTAAGACCCTAAAAAGAATAAGGAAACTTGGTCATACCCTGATGAACTAACTAACCAAGGTGGGCAAATCGCACCTAAAGTAGGCTAAGGCCCTAAAGGGAATAAGCAAACTTGGTCATACCCTGACGAGCTGACTAACCAAGGCAGGCAAAGCTCCTCTAGAGCTGGCTAAGACCCTAAAAAGAATAAGGAAACTTTGTCATGCCCTGATGAGCTAACTAACCAAGGTAGGCAAAGCGCTCTTAGAGATGGCTAAGACCCTAAGAAGAATGAGCAAACTTAGTCGTGCCCTGATGACCTGATTAACCAAGGTGGGCAAAGTGATCCTAGAGCTAGCTAACACCTTAAGAAAAATAAGCAAACTTAGTCGTACCTTGATGAGCTGACTAACCAAGGTGGGCAAAGCGCTCGTAGAGTTGGCTAAGACCTTAAAAAGAATAAGGAGACTTGGTTATGCCCTGATGAGCTAACTAACCAAGGTAGGTAAAGCGCTCATAAAGCTAGCTAAGACCAAACTTGGTCGTGCCCTGATGAGCTAACTAACCAAGGGGGGCAAGGCGCTCCTAGAGCTGGCTAGGAGCCTAAGAAGAACGAGCAAACTTAGTCATGCCCTGATGAGCTAACTAACCAAGGTGGGCAAAGCGCTCCTAGAGCTGGCTAAGACCTTAAAAAATGAGGATACTTGGTCGTGCCTTAATGAGTTGACTAGCTAAGGTGGGCAAAGCACTCCTAGAGCTAGCTAAGACCCTAAAAAGAATGAAGTAACTTGGTCATGCCCTACTGAGATGACTAACCAAGGTGGGCAAAGCACTCCTACAGCTAGATAAGACCTTAAAAAGAATAAGCAAAATCGGTTGTTCCCTAATGAGCTGACTAACCAAGGTGAGCAAAGCACTCCTAAAGCTGGCTAAGACCCTAAGAAGAATGAGCAAACTTAGTCGTGCCTTGATGAGCTGACTAACCAAAGCGGGCAAAGCACTCCTAGAGCTTGCTAAAACCCTAAAAAGAATGAGGAAACTCGATTGTGCCCTGATGAGCTGATTAACCAAGATGGGCAAAGCACTCCTAGAGCTAGCAAAGACCCTAAGAAGAATGAACAAACTTAGTCATAGCCTGATGAGCTCACTAATCAAGGCAGGTAAAGCGCTCCTAGAGCTGGCTAAGACCCTAAAAAGAATAAAGAAACTTAGTCGTGCCCTGATAAGCTGACTAATCAAGGTAGGCGAAGCACTCCTAGAGCTAGCTAAGACCCTAAGAAAAATAAGCAAACTTAGTCATGCCCTGATGAGCTGACTAACCAAGGTGAGCAAAGTACTCCTAGAGCTAGCTAAGACCCTAAAAAGAATAAGCAAACTTGGTTGTGCCCTGATAAGCTGACTAACCAAGGCGAGCAAAGTGCTTCTAGAGCTGGCTAAGACCTTAAGAAGAATAAAGAAACTTGGTCGTGCTTTGATGAGCTGACTAACCAAAGTGGGTAAAGGGTTCCTAGAGCTAGCTAAGACCCTAAAAAGAATGAGCAAACTTAGTCGTGCCCTAATGAGCTGACTAACCAAGGTGGGCAAAGCACTCCTAGAGCTGGCTAAGACCCTAAAAAGAATAAGGAAACTTGGTCGTACCCTGATAAGCTGAATAACCAAGGTGGGCAAAGCGCTCCTAAAGCTGGCTAAGACCCTAAGAAGAATGAGCAAACTTGGTCATACGTTAATGAGTTGACTAACTAAGGTAAGCAAAGTGCTCCTAAAGCTAGCTAAGACCCTAAAAAGAATGAGTTAACTTGGTTATGCCTTACTAAGCTGACTAACCAAGGTAGATAAAGTGCTCCTAGGGCTGGCTATGACCTTAAGAAGAGTGAGCAAACTTGGTCGTGCCCTAATGAGCTGACTAAACATGGTGGGTAAAGTGCTCCTAGAGCTGGCTAAGACCCTAAAAAGAATAAAGAAACTTGGTCGTGCTCTAATAAGCTGACTAACCAAGGTGGGTAGAAGGCTCCTAGAGCTAGCTAAGACTCTAAGAAGAATGAGCAAACTTAGTCGTGCCCTAATGAGCTGACTAACCAAGGTGGGCAAAGAGCTCCTAGAGCTGGCTAAGACCTTAAGAAGAATAAGCAAACTTGGTCGTGCCTTGATAAGCTGAATAACCAAGGTGGGCAAAGCGCTCCTAAAGCTGGCTAAGACTCTAAGAAGAATGAGCAAACTTGGTCGTGCTCTGATGAGCTGACTAACCAAGGCAGGCAAATCGCTCCTAGAGTTGACTAAGACCCTAAAAAGAATAAGGAAACTTGGTTATGCCCTGATGAACTGACTAACCAAGGTGGCAAAGCGCTCCTAGAGCTGGCTAAGATCCTAAAAAAAATGAGGATACTTAGTCGTGCTTTAATGAGTTGACTAACTAAGGTAGGCAAAGCACTCCTAGAGCTAGCTAAGACCCTAAAAAGAATAAGGTAACTTGGTCATGCCCTACTGAGCTGACTAACCAAGGTGGATAAAGTGCTCCTAGAGCTGGCTATGACCTTAAGAAGAGTGAGCAAACTTGGCCGTGCCCTAATGAGCTGACCAACCATGGTGGGCAAAGCACTCCTAGAGCTGGCTAAGACCCTAGGAAGAATGAGACAATGCCTTAAAGGCTAGTTGGAATCCTAATAAGAGAGGGATCGGTGCTCTAAGAGCTAACTTAAACCCTAAGAGAAAGATGAGACAGCGCCCTAAAGGCTGGCTGGAACCTTGAAAAGAATAAGAGAGGGATCAGAGTTCTAAGAGCTAGCTTGAACCCTAAGAGAAAGATGGGATAGCTCCTTAAAGGCTAGTTAGAACCTTAAAAAGAATAAAAGAAGGGTTAGCTCTAAGTGCTAGCTAATACCTTAGAAAAATGGGACAATACCCTAAAGGCTAACTAGAGCCCTAAAAAGAAATAAAGCAGGGGTTAGGGCTCTAAGAGCTAGCTAATACCCTAAAAATATGGGACAATGCCCTAAAGGCTGGCTAGAGCTCTAAAAAGAATAAAAGAGGGATCAGCGCTCTAAGAGCTGAATTGAACCCTAAGAGAAAGACGGGATAGCGCCCTAAAGGCTGCCTGGAACCTTAAAAAGAATAAAAGAGGGATCAACGCTTTAAGAGCTAGCTTGAACCCTAAGAGATAGCTTGAACCCTAAGAGAAAAATGATGAAGGATTGAAGAACTATTATAAGGCAAGCAACCAATTTCAAAAGATACTTTTGCTTGGAAAAGTATTTATAGAGAGATTGTTAGAAAACCATTTATGAACAAGGAAAAGAGTAGGAATAAGCCCCTTGATTTGAAAAAAGAGTGTAAAGGATGTTAAAAACCACAATTGGGGAAGAATGACTTAAACTAGAAAAATGACGACCTTGGAAAGGAAATGGATGACATGGATTAAAAACTTAGCCATTCAAGCCAACATGGACTTGGATAAAAGATTTTGCAACGAGCCTTTACTTTCTCTCTCTTCTTTTTTTATTTTTATTTTTTCAAAGTTTTGCCAACAAGTATAAACTCCTATTAAGGAACAATCTTATTACCAACCCTATCTTTGGTAATCATGTAGAATTTCTTAATGCCCTGACCTTAGGGCTTTTGTGATCTTAAGCCATTCCTTTCTTAAGGAGAAAGTAACTCATAATTAGTTTAGTCAAAGAAGACTTCCTTACTAGCTCTCGGTTTAGATTACACCCTTGACTTCAGTTCTAAAAATTATAGTCCATTTTGTAAGTAATACTAGACCAATCCATTAGGTCTTTTTCGGTTTACCCTTATGAATTTAGGCTTTTGGTCCAAGGGTTTCAAAAAAGATTAATGAAAAGGCTTACTTTAATAGAAACACTTTTATTAATCCCGGGTGTACAAATCAAGAACCTTGGGGAAAAATTAGAAGCATGCTTGCCCTTATTTCAAAAACAATTTTTATTAAAGATAAATTACTTTTAAGATTTGAAGAGCTTTTACATGTATAAGGGCGATATTGTGGATAGGAGGCCTTATGTCATTTAGTGTGGGTAAGAGAGGCTTCAAAGTGTCGGTGTAGATATGGAAATTTGGGTTTTTGGGCTTAGGAGCGTGATTTAAGGCCTTGTGTTTTCTAAGGCTATTTGGGCATCGACTCTTGGCCCTTTTGATCTAGTATGGTTGCCCCTATTGGGATGTAAAATATTTCTTAAGGCTTTTTATCCTATACTTTCGGGCCTAATTCTTTGGCTTTTTTTCTTCTTTCTTTCTTTTCTTTTTTAATTGCTTCGCCCTACTATCTCTTATTATTTTTCTCTTTCCTTTTGGCCCTAAGAGTGACTATTTCCATTGATGATTCAAGGCCATGGATTTCAAGTGTATGGGCTTACGGTGATAGAAAAAGGAAATTGGCTCTTCTTCATTGCAAACAAAAATAATTTATCAGAAATAAAAGTTGTTTTTGAATTAATGTTATTTAAACAAGCATAAACCAATCTTACCCCTATCTTCTACTCAATGATCCTAACCTCCGAATTGCCCCATTGTAAGGTAGTTCTTGATAGGGTTTAAATTTAGAAATTCTCCAAATAGGTTCAACGGGGTGAACAACATATGATTGTGTTTAGGATTTAGAAGTGGATGCTTAACTTCACTTTAATCTATGTATCACATTCAAAGTGAACCTCCTTTAAGGAATGAGTCCAAAACATCCTCACAATTATGTCACTCAACTCTCAAAGTGTTTCAGGTTGGTGTATAAGATATAGCTTGCCTCTTCTCATCCTAAACTTGTCAAAAAGTGAGTTACCAGTTCCTTAAGGAGGATTCTGCTTTTTTATTTGCCTAGGATCGGGTTTTGACCCTAGTTTCTCAAATCATGCCCTGGTATTTGATTTTGTCTTCTAGTTTGATTCATAATTGAGCTTGGCTTTCTAAATAGATCAAGGGTTTTTGGCTTAGCTTGGTTACTTTTAGGAGTTAAGGATTGTGCTTAGGTTGGCAGCCTTAACGGGCTATGGCTTATGTTCAGATTGGCTGGCTACCTAATGGCTTGTGTTTGGGTAGGCCGGTATTTAGGTTGAATGCTTAGCTAAATGGCTTGTGTTTGGGTAGGTTACCTGAATGGGCCTAAGGTTGGTGTTGGCCAAGTAGCTTATGTTTAGATTAGATGGTGATAAAATGCTAAGTCTGGTGTGGGTTGAAAGCCAGATGTTTAGGCTGGTTGCTTGAGTGGGCCAAAGGGCTCATATTTGTTCAAGGGGCTTGTATTTAGGGTTGAATGTGCCAAAGGACTCATATTTGGCTTGAATGGGCCAAAGGGCTCATGTTTGGCTTGAATGGGTTAAGGGGCTCGTATTTTAGCTTCCTTAATAGGTCGAGGGACCTTGTGTGGTTTGAAAACCAAGTATTTGGGTTGGTCACTTAAGTAGGCCAGAGGCCTGAGCTTGTGCTGGTTCCTTAGACCCATAAGCATTTATAGTTGTAAGCAACTTTTATTTTCATTTTTTTTTCTTTTCAATTTTTTTTAGAGAGAGAAAGGTAAAGTTTATTTTCAGAAAATAATTTACAAATAAGGATGGTGGTTTTTTTTTAATTTTTTTTTTAGTTTCTATTTACAAGTCTATGGATTTTGTTTATATTTTTCTAAATGAGAATGAATGGTGGTTAAATGGAAGACTATTTACAAAGACGGGAATTTTAAAAAATGATGAATGATGAACTAAAGAGAGCTTTATTATTTTTTAAAAAAGAAGATGAGAATACAAAAAACAAAGGTAGAGAACCTAAACTTTATTCGGGAATTTTATTCTAAGCTCCTTAGACTTGAACTGGAAAGACCTTATATTAAGTCTCGTAAACGAGCCTTAAGGTCCTTTATCATCTCATAAATATTCCCAATGACCTGTGCCAAAACGGACCTTAAGGCTCGGTTGTGAGCTTCAAAACACTTAAGCTTTTCTTTCAAATAGGCGATTTCATCTCTCAGCACCTGCTTGTGGAACCTAGAGGCATCCAATGGCCTATTACTTAGCTGATCATTCACACAGTTGTCTACCATCCTAAGTCTACACATTTTATGGACAAGGATCAGTCATCGGTGCAATGATAGAAAAACAGAAACGTAAAGATATGCAGATGCTAAGGTCACTTGGGTTAATATATTACTTCTTAAGTTGCAACCCTACTGTAATTTTCAAAAACTTGTTTGCAAAAATTCTTAAACGATTAGTAGGGCTCCAATTTCTTAAGGGTAGTTTATTAACTCAAGTTTGGAATGAAGTATAAGCAATTAGGGTAGGTTTTAAAAGGTCCTTAAGCTCTGTAACCTCATTTGTTTTTAGAAAACACTTCCATTGGTCACATGAGCTTAAGTGGGGTGGCCTAATCGGCCCCGAACGGTGGTTGCCCTACTATGTCGAAACTACACAATGGCCTCCCCTCCTAGGGTCTTAAGACGGCCTAAGTCTGACCGCATCTACTCTGCATCTTAGATGCAACAAATGAAACCCCATGCCCTAGTGTATGCTATTTACAAAATAAATATGCTAATTAAAACAAATATATACATGAAGCCAACAATAAATAAACAAATCGATATATAAATAAATAAATAAATAACTAAACAATGCGAGTAATTTAAAAATCGATTTTAATTTTGAAATGTTTTTAAGTGATTAACCCTCTTAACGTTCCCCATGGAGTTGCCAAGTTGTCAAGCCTAGTTTTTCACCCTTCTGGTTTTTTTTTTTTATATAAAATTAGGTTTTCTTTAAACTGATCGATACTAAACTCTACCCGTTTAATATTGACCATCGACTAGGGTTTAAAGAAAATCATTTTTTCCAACTTGAAAAAATTTGGAGTCGGGAAAAAAGGTTAAGTTATAACCAATTAGGTAGATTAGTTATAACCTAACTACTGGTCTATCGATTAAAGAACCAATTTGTAAAATGGCTTTTTTGAAAACCAAAGATTTAGGTCCAAAGGCTAATTTATTAAACCTTAAACAGGTACCACTTTTTAACTTTCTGAATTTAACTTCGCTTTTCAAATATACCCTTTTAATTTCTAAAAACATCTAATTATGATACATGCGACTAAATTAATTAATTTACATAAATATCTAAAAATAAAAAAATAAAATAAAACTTTCCATATTTTAAGTCCCCCCATACTTACGTACAGGTGCCTACATACTCGCTATTCCGAATCAAACTTCCGTAATTCGTTTATAAAAAACTTTAGTGGGTAGTTTGATTTAAACTTTGGAAAAATTGTTGAGTTTACACTTTTACCTATTTTGAGTTGATTTGAGAAAAAAATTATAAGGGGTCCTAAGTTGGATTTTATTTTTGGACATTCTAAATGATTCTAATTTGAAAATTGATTGATTTATTTTCATTTATTTTTAGAAAACTCAATTTTTCTAACTGTGAAAACAATTTTTGTTTATTAACCTATTTATTTGTTTTTATTTTTATTATATTATCTTATTTATTTTATACTTATTCTATCTATTTCTATTAAAATAAATAAATAGACTACTTTCTTTCTTTCTTTCTTTCTTTTGTTTTTCTTCTCTTTCTTTTTTCTTTTTTTTTCTTTTTCTCATTTATAACATTTACAAATAAACAAATGAATGAATAAATAAATAAATAAAATAAAAACCGAGTCCCTATTTATTTATTTTTATTTTTATTATATTATCTTTTTTATTTTATACTTATTCTATCTATTTCTATTAAAATAAGTAAATAGACTACTTTCTTTCTTCTTCTTTTTTTGTTTTTCTTCTGTTTCTTTTTTCTTTTTTTTTTTTCTTTTTCTCATTTATAACATTTACAAGTAAACAAATGAATAAATAAAAAGAAAAAAAGAAAAACCGAGTCGACTTAAATCAGCTCACTTCGGCTCGGTTGGCTCACTTTAGCTTAGATCGACTCGGTCGGCTTACTTCGGCTTGGATCGGCTTAGATTCGGCTCGTATCGGCTCGAGAAATCCGATGGTGGTGGTTTTTGTGAAAACACCATAAGGAATACTATCCTAAAGAGAGAGGAACCATGCTAAAGAAAGGAAACTTCGATTTTTATTTTTCTAAAGTGTTTCAAAGTTTTTGTTGTGTTTTAAAAATGAAGAGTAGACTCCTATTTATAGGTGTCATGGTTGTGTTAAGAATAAAAAAAATTAAATGTAATATGATTTTCTTCCAATTTTAGATTGGATGAACCTGGACAATATGTGGTGCCAAATATATAGCTACGTGTGTATGAATGTGCCGAAGTGTGTCGGAATGTGTCTACCATACTTAGAAATAAGTTGGCAAATGACATGGCAATAAAGTGAGAAAAGAAAATAAAAGATACATTTTGCACCTTCCATGAATTGAATCTAGGATCTCCAAGTCATATGTAATATCAAGTCTAGATGCTTATCCAGCTGAGCTATTAGTTTTTCCTTATTCATATATGTAATTAATTGCACATATGGATCAGGCTAACCTGAGCTAGATTCAAATCTAAACCTAAACCCAATAGCTTTTTATTCAAAACTATTGAAATTGAAATTTAACAACCTAAAAATTTATTTTTCTAAATACCCTATTTTATTTTGTGACTTTTTAAATTTCTTTTTTTTTGTAGTTTTTCTAAATTTCTTTTTTTTTTTTGTATTTTTTCCTATTTTCTTATCTTTTATATTTTTCTAGAATTCCTAGTTTTTCTAAATTTCTTCATTTTTGGGCGCTTTATTTAATTTTCTATTTTTTTGAACTTTTTCTGATTTAGGACCATATAACCTAATTTGAAAATTAAAGGGGGAGAGGGGGAGAGGGGGGCAAAAATTAGGTGTCTACAATAGCAACCCCTTATCATCCACAAACGAATGGCTAAGTACAAGTAGCCAATACAAACCTAAAGTGATTCTTCGAAAAGGCGGCCCAGCATTATTAGAAGCATTGGCTTGATAAGTTAGACGATGCTCTTTAGGACTTTAGGATAACTTGCAAAACACCAATAAAAACTACTCTGTATAGACTTGTGTATAGAAAGGTTTATTATCTCTTAATAGAGATCGAGCATAAAGTTTTTTAGGCTATTAAAATTGCTAAATTCGATTTTGAGCTTGCAAGTAATCATAAGAAGCTCCAATTGAATGAGCTCAGTGAATGGCATGGCTTAGTCTATGAGAATTCTCGAATTTAAAAGGTTAAAACCAAAAAATATTAGGACCAACAGATAAGACAAGGAAGAACTTTTCAAGAAGGGGATCATGTCCTCTTGTACAACTCCTGACTCCAGTTTTTTCCTAGAAAGCTTAACTCCAATTGGTCCGATCCTTTCATGATCACTAAGGTCTTTCCTCAAGGAGCTATTGAAGTCATGCATCCTGAAAAAGGTACATTCAAGATTAATTGTCAACAGTTGAAATTATAGACAGGTAGAGAGATCAAAAGCTATGAACTCAAGGAGTTAGGACTCCTTCATGTCATAAGAGAGTAAGTCAATTTAACATTCTATGGAGCTATCAACAGTAAACATAGTAGTCTTAGGAGGCAACCTAAGCTCGTAAGTTATTTTATTAATTCTCTTTATTTATTTTAGTACCTTAGCATTTTTATTACTTGTTTTATGAATTTCATGCATTAGATAGGCATTTCTCATAGAAAAAAAAAGGCCAAGTCTTAGAATTATAGTAGAGTACATGACTTGAGAGACACGATTGTGCCTTCAAGTCGTATCATTTATAAGGGGCCAACTTAAGGAAGCAAAAGTGGAGTACATGACTTAAGAGACACGGTCATATCATTCTCGAGCTACGGTTAATCAAGTGGTTCTTACTCCTTTAGGAGCTTGACATAAAGATTTGAGATAAGAAGGGTGTGGAAAACTTAGCTGTTAACCACTTGTTAAGACTGGAGAACCTAAATCTGGAGACATTGGAAGAGCATGAGATCAAGGACGAGTTCTCCGAGGAACATCTATATACTATCAATAAGGTAATTGATTTGGAAACTTTGTGGTTTGCTAATTCTGCTAATTATCTCATTGCAAAAATCCTTTGCAAGGGACTTTTAGATCAGCAGAAAAAGAAATTCATTGATCTGAAATATTGGTTTTGGGTAGGACCTTATCTTTTTGGAGTTTACGTAGATCATATGATTAGAAGGTATGTTTTACACATTGAGGGTAGGCAAATTCTTGACCATTACCATTCAAGACTCATTAGAAGACATCATAATGTTAATAGTACTGCTCATAAGGTCCTAGAGATAGGATTTTATTATCTTACGCTCTTCAAAGAAGCCTAAAAGTTCGTAGAGCTCTACAAAAGCTATCAAAAGTTAGGTAATATCTCCTAAAAGGATGAGATACCCCAAACCCCATTTTGGTTTGCTTATGTAAGGTATAGATTTTATGAGCCTATTCTTGAACTCAAATAAGAACAAATATATCTTAGTGGCTATTGATTATGCTCAAAGTAAGTTAAGGCTTAGGCCTTACCTACTAATAACGTTAGGGTGGTTACTAAATTTCTGAAAAAGCTTTTCTTCTATTTTGGTGCTCCAAGAGAGATAACTAGTGATAAGAGTACACACTTTTCTAATGCTCAGTTTGACAAAGTCTTAAAATGTTATAGCGTGAATCATAAGATGGCGACCCCTTATCATCTAGAAATGAGTAGCCAAGTAGAAGTAGCCAATAAGGACTTAAATTGATTCTTGGAAAAGGCAGTCGAGCATCACTAAAAGCATTGGTTCAATAAGTTAGATGATACTCTTTAGGGCTATAAGACAACTTACAAAACACTAATAGAAACCACTTAGTACAGACTTGTATACGGAAAGGTGTATCATCTCTCAATGGAGATCAAGCACAAAGCTTTTTGGGCTATCAAAACTACTAACTTCGATTTTGAGCTTATACGTAATAATAGGAATCTCCAATTGAACAAGCTTAGTGAATGGCATAGCTTAGCCTATGAGAATTCTCGAATTTATAAGGTTAAGACCAAAAAATATCAAGACCAAGGGATGAGATAAGGAAGAACTTTTGAGAAAGGGACCATGTCCTCTTATACAACTCCCAACTCTAGTTTTTTCCAGTAAAGCTTAAGTCCAAGTGTTTTGGTCCTTTCACAATAACTAATGTCTTTCCTTAAGGAGTCATACATCCTAAAAGAGGTATGTTTAAGGTTAATTGTTAGTGGTTGAAATTACATGCAGTTAGTGAGATCGAAAGCCATAAACCCAGGGAGTTACGATTCCTTGATGCCATAAGAGAATAAGTCAATTTAACATTCTGTAGAGCTATCAACGTTAAACATAGCACTCTTAGGAGGCAACCTAAGCCCATAAGTTATTTTCTCAATTCTCTTTATTTATTTTAGTACCTTAGCATTTTTATAACTTATTTTATGAATTTCATGTATTAGAATAGGCATTTCTCACAAAAAAAAAGGAAAAACCAAGTTGTAGAATTACAATGAAGTACATGACTTAGGAGACATGGTTATATCATTCTTAAGTCGCGCTTAATCAGGTTAATCTTACTCCTTCAGGAGTGACATAAAGATTCGGGATAAGAAGGGTGTGGAAAACTTGGTTGCTGATCACTTGTCAAAATTAGAGAACTCGAATCTGGAGATATTGGAAGAGTAAGAGATCAATGATGAGTTTCTCGAGGAACATCTGTATTCTATCAATAAGGTAATTGATTAGGAAACTCCATAGTTCACTGATTCTGCTAATTATCTCGTTGCCAAAATCCTTCTCGAGGGACTTTCACATTAGCAGAAGAAGAAATTCTTCTTTGATCTAAAATATTACTTTTGGGAAGAACCTTATATTTTTTAATTTTATGCAAATCATATGATTAGAAGGTATGTTTCACACATTAAGGGTTAGCAAATTCTTAACCACTGCCATTTAGGATCAGTTAGAGGACATCACAATGTTAATAGTACTGCTCACAAGGTCCTAGAGGTAGGATTTTATTGGCTTGTGCTATTCAAAGACACCTGGAAGTTTGTAGAACTCTATGGAAACTATCAAAAGTTGGGTCATACCTCTGGAAAAGATGAGATGCCCCAAAACCCCATTTTGGTTTGCGAAGTGTTTGACATGTTGGTATAGATTTTATGGGCCTATTCTTGAACTCAAATGAGAACAAATATATTTTAGTGGCCATTGATTGTGCTCAAAGTAGGTTGAGGCTTAGTCCTTACCCATTAATGATGCTAAGATAGTCACTAAATTTCTGAAAAAGCTTTTCTCTCATTTTAGCACTCTAAGAGAGATAATTAGTGATAGGAGCACATACTTTTGTAATGCTCAGTTCAATAGTCTTAAAACATTATGGTGTGACTCATAGGATAGTAACCCCTTATCATCCACAAATAGGTGGCCAAGTAGAAGTATCCAATAGTGACTTAAAGTGAATCTTAGAAACGGTGGTCAAGCATCATTGGAAGCATTGGTTCAATAAGTTAGATGATGCTCTTTGAGCCTATAAGACAACTTATAAAACACCAATAGAAACCACTTCATATAGACTTATGTATGGAAAGGTATGTTATCTCTCAATGGAGATCAAGCACAAAGCTTTTTTTAGGCTATTAAAATTGCTAACTTCAATTTTTGAGCTAACACGTAATCATAGGAAACTTCGGTTAAGCAAGCTTAGTGAATGGCGTAGCTTAGCCTATGAGAATTCCTGAATTTATAAGGTTAAGACAAAAAAAATATCAAGACCAACAAATAAGATGAGGAAGAACTTTTCAAGGACGGGATTGTGTCCTCTTATACAACTCCAAAATCTAGTTGTTTCCTAGAAAGCTTAGGTCTAAGTGGCCTGGTCCTTTCACAATCACTAAAATCTTTCCTCATAGAGTGGTTGAGGTTATGTATCCCGAAAAAGGTATGTTTAAGGTTAATGTGCAGCAGTTGAAATTATACATAGGTAGGGAGATCAAAAGCCATGAACTTGAGGAGTTATGACTCCTTAATGTTGTAAGAGAGTGAGCTATTTAACATTCTATAGAGTTATTGATGTTAAACATAGCGCTCTTTAGAGGTAACCTAAGCCCATAAGTTATTTTATCAATTCTCTTTATATATTTAGTGCCTTAGCATTTTTATTACTAAGTTTATCAATTCTCATTCTCAGGGTGCATATTCATCATCATCACAGCTAAGTACACGACTTAAGAGATAAGGTCGCGTCTCCTAGTCATGTTGCAAATCCTATGTAAGGATGCAATCAGTTTTCTCTCCCTTACTTCCTCACTTCAAAACACATGAACACAAAGTCAGTTCTCTGCTTTCTTTTCTTCTCTTACATTGATACACTTCAAAACACATACTTGTTTCCATTTCTTGCATCAATAGAGGACTACACTTCTTCGCATCACATTCTACTTCACTTTAAGAAGCATGGTAAGTACCTAATCTTCATTTGTTTCTGTTTTCATTTGAATTACTACTCAAGATTTTGATTCTTGAGGATGTTTCTTGCTTGAAATTTAAAGATTTCACTTTCGTTCCACTTCTTAGTGATTTTTAAGAATTTTCATGCATGATCTTATGGATTTGAGTAGTTGATCATTATTGACATGATCATGTCATTTGAATTTAGCGCCATCTCTTTGACATAAGTAGAGATGCGACCATGTCACTTACAATGTATTATACTAGGCACACTTCTTTTATGTTTGAATGGATGTATGGAGTTTTCCTTTATGTCTTTGCTTTGTTCCTTAAATTAGCACTTAAGGTTTTCGTGATTAATCTACTTTATTGTGCTATTAACGTATGAAATTACAAGAATCAGTGTTAAACATGCGTGGAATTCCTTGTATAATACTAGTTCTACAGAATCTATGCAAATTTCCTCAAGAACACAATTACATTTCGCATGCCCATCAAGTGTTCAATGAAAGTCCTAAATGAGTGCTACTATTAATTCTTCTACCCTTGTTCTTGATTTTTGTATCCCTTTGTGTTCTAAGTATGGGGAAAATGTTGGTGACCAAAATTATGACTTAAATTCTGTTTTCTTTTCACTAGGATAATGGTACTAAGAAAGAAGTTGGATGTTTGATGGAAAGACAAATCGATTGCCTTAGCTTATTGTCACAACTACCTCCATCACCATGGCTGCTAGTTGCCATTAAGCCTCCTATACACCCTATGCTTTGATTTAGCAGTAAAACAATAAGGGAGCACTTCCAACATTTTCAATTGTATACATTTGGAGAGACATTGTACTTAGATTGGAGTGTAATTGAGCAACTCAATTTGATGGAGCAAGTTCAGGCCATGGTCTCTATTGAGCCATGGGAAAAACTTCTTACCTTTCAAGCCCCCATAGCATGAGCATCCTTTAGAGTTCTTATGTACAATACAATTTGAAAAGCCTTTTGGACAATACAGCCTATAGAGGAAGATGTAGTTTTGACTTAATAATTGTGCTTATTATATTACAATCATTGACTTAGGCATCTACATGGGGTTATAATTGAAGGATTATGTTTAGACCAAGGAGTTTCTTCAGTTTCCATGTTGTTTGCCCTATGGAGTTCAACCTTATCAGTTTTGGCAACAAATTGCTCGTGCTAGTCCTTACATTACTAAATCAAGCAAGGCCTCTTCCATGCGGCATCTTGAGTATCACATAGTCAATTGGTTGATTCTTACAATATAGTGGGACGAGGTAAGAACATAAGTATGGTTGGAAAATTTGAGTTAATGGCTCTCTATAGTATGATAGAGAAGTGCCCAGTGAATATGGCAATGTTGTTAGCCAATTACTTTATCAAGTATGTGATATGAACATAAGTACATGGAAAGATGTGTTGTGGGCCATATGTTACTCATCTAGTCGAAGGAATGGGGATTTTGAAATAGAGCTTACCAAAAATGATGCTTGTTAGGGAAACTAAGCCCCTTTGAAGAGAAAAATTCTATCACATGCACATAGATCTAGGAAGTGATGAAGGACGAAGGGGTATTGGTGCTAGTTCCAGCCAAGGATTGGGTTCTCATCTTGATTACATTGAATAAATGTTGCAGAATTTGATGATATGGTAAGATACAATACAGAAGAAAATAGATGTTAAGGTAAGGAAAGTAATCACTAAACAAAATCAATTGACAAGGTTCTTTTACAATGTCACCAAACTAAATGAGCTTAAGTTGCTTGACATGTTTCTAACAACCTTAGCTTCTTCATCTAGTAAGGAAACTAAAGAAGACGAAGATGGGGAGAATGACAAGAATGAAGAAGAGGAAGTAGCTGTAGAGGAGAGTTCATGTGAGGAGGTAGACGATGAGGACAATCAAGAAGGGGATGAAGAGTATGAAGAGGATAAGGATGAGGTAATTATATGGATGATGTCTCCCATTAGAGGATTGTGTTGATGATACGGTTACTTGTTCTTTGCTTAATATGATTTGGTTATACTAGTTAATTGTAGAATTGATTTCCTTATTAGACTATTTTTTCTACTTTATTTTATTTTTAGTTTCTTTTGTTTTTTTCTTTGCCTAATGTATAGTGAAGTCATGTTGCGAAGTCAAGGATATGGAACTTGGAAGCTCATTTTGGAGATTGCATTTGGATTTGCCAAGTTCATGCTTCTTCAATTGTTAATTGTGTTACTGAAATTTTAGGAGAGTACTAATTTCTTTTCCCACTTTCATATCTTCTTACCCTATAGGTGTTTTGATTGATCTCTTTTTTATTGAATTACTTATTTCTATTTAAGAGACCAATTCATTTCACATTTAACCCAATAGTCTTAGTTGACTTGCAATAATGTGAGAAATTGACAACCTTCAATAGATTGTATTAAGTACTTTAATACTTGATCTTAAATGGTTAATTTATACTTTGCTAGAGTTGATTAGTGAAATCCACGTAGAGTAAAATTATGAGTCATTTAGCTTGGGATTTTAGGACTTAGGATTAGAGCAATATCACCAGTTAGGAGTTAGTTATGATTATTTCTAGGCTTACTTTAATGTATACCTTTCTCTTAGAAATTTTTAGAGCTCTATAATTCTTAGTAAACAAACAAGTGAAATTTATCTTTTAAAAATTCCCTAAAATATCATAAAATAGTTGGAGGCTAAAAATGAAATGAAAAAAAAAAAAGAAACCATAAATGAACGAAATAAAGTGATTATGTTGGTAAGGATTGGCCTTGATCCCTCATAAGTGTAAGGTTTTTTTCATCTGCCGATGTAAGGATAAGTTGGTATAGATTCACCTCGGTTCGTCAAAAGAGTAAGGTTTGAATTCCACTACCAATAGACTCTAGTCACAAATGAATTGAATGTTAATGGATGAATTAAATCAAGGTGAATCAAAGCCTTCCAGTTAAAATACATACTAGGGGAGTAATCGATAAATGTGCAAAGTTGCACATTTATCCCCACTTAAAGCACATGTTCATACATGTAAGTTGCACTTTTATGGTAAATTTTGTTTAAAATTTGATAAAAAAACATGTTTGGGATCAATTGTTTACATGTTAAGAAAAAAGATCAATAATTTAGGCTTTAAATTGTTAATGCATTACTTGTGTAATTTTCGCCCAAAGTTAATTGAACTATTGAATTTCTTAGTGCTATCATGTTTGTATTATTTACATGTTAAAATTTTGCAGATTAAGGCAACCAACATGTTTGGCATTCATTTACTCACTATGTTCTTTTAGAATCAGTCACTTTTGGAGATGTATGCACTTTCTTTTGTGCAAAACAATGCAGTAGCATAACAATTGGATTCTATTTCCTCTTCTTAACAGGAACAAAGCATTATAGCAATTGTGAGAATCATTTTAGCAACACCAAACAGCAGCTCTGAGTGCTTAAGATGTTGATTTGTGTACTCAATTAAAGCAAGCAACTAAAGCCAAAACCAACTTGCAATAGCTAACAGAGCTATTAAGCTCCAAACTAAGTAGCTATGCGACTTCCTCAATGGACATGCTAGTTTAAAGCAGGCCACCAAAGTGTAACAAAGTTGATCCTTTCCACGCCGTGCTCCTTAACATGAAAGATAGGACAACTGGAGATCTTCTCGACCAAGCCAAGAGCAAAGCAGCTGGACTGGACTTTGAGCAACCAAGCACTAGCCATGACACTTACAAATTTGAATAGCTGAACTTGAGCTCTTTCTCAATTTGAGCACAACAATAGCAGCTCCTTTATTGAGTTTGCACCAAGCCACTCTTTCATTACAGCAACCGTGAATTAAATCCAAAACAAGAGCTGCTCTCCAAACTCAGCAAGATTGGCTATAGCAATTTATACGCTAAGGATTCGAGAACAGCAGCTGCAACAGATTAGCAACCTAACACGTCATTGCTGAGCAGTTGCAACGCTCCAAAAACTAGACCGCAACCACACCTACAAGTTGCTGCGGCACTCCAATTAAGTAACAAAAGTATCAGGCCAAGAAGCTCTCCAAACAGCTGAAAATAAACTCCAATTGAAGAAATTTTGTAGCAGTTCCTTGGACATGTACCGTAGAAAATTTCAACAGCTAGCATCAATTAAACAACTCCAAGTCAACCCAGAATAGCAAGGAACAACCTAAGCAACTGTTGAACTCATCCAAACTGAACATTAGCAGCAACTCATTCCAACATGACTAAGCTGAGCAGCTACAATTTATTACGATTGTGGATTTGCTATGGACTTCCAACAAGTAGATGAGAGAATGACCAAAATGAATGACTTCTTTGGGTATTACAAGATCAATCACAAGAGTTGTAAATTAGAGAACGAATACCAGTCATTGAGAAGGACATTAACTCTTCTTAAATTGCCAAATTAATTTTCTAGCTTACAATTCATTACAAAAGCTAATTATCCTATCTTATGTTGGATGTATATCAGCTTATAACTTTATTTTGGTTCTCTACCAGCTATGAGCAATAATTTTGAGGTCTGAGCTCTTCAAGATAGACCAACTAAGTCCTAGGTTTAGAAGCAGTAGGGTGTGAGCTTCACCAAGGCTAAGAAGACCACAAAACAAAGCAACTCAAGTAAACTTTAATAGCATCATGATTGAACCAAGAAGCTATATAGACTCCACTTTAATTGAGCTATCCAGGACCAAGCTGATGTCTAGCAATCTAAGCATTCCAGTGACACTTGAACCAAGCCGAGAGCGCCCACATAGTAGCATTCTAACCCGTGACAGCAGCTGCAACACTGAACAACAGAATAGGAAGCACAAGTTCACAACAGAGCAACTCCAGCATGCTGGACAGCAGCTACTCCACCAGCCAAGTCATGCTTCTTTTCCAAACGGCAATGATGGGCCAAGTAACTTCCAACCAAACTAATAAACAGCTACAGCAACTTCTTGAGCTACAATTTTCAGCAACAACTTGAACCGAGCACACACTAGTAGCAGCTTCTTCATGTGAGCTCCACATCACAGCAGTCTGAGCTCCAATCCACATCTCAAGCAACCGCAGCGTAGCAAAAGAGGACTTGAACCAAGGAATGTCGAGCAGCTGCTGAACTTCATCCGAGCATGCTAGAATTTTCATCCGAGCAGCAGTTGTCCTCTCTTTTCGAGCTTCGCGTGTACTGCATTATGGATGAACCATACAAGTCTTTGGCAACATCAACCAACTACACGCAGCAGCTAATATCAACACACCAACAATTTCATCGGCCAAGTAGTCATCAAAGCTTGTGTCCAAATCCAAGCAAAGTACGACATGAGCAACCACAACTATAGCTAAACTGCAGCTGGTCGTAGATCTTGGGCAACAGTAGCACGTGGCTTCATTTGACTTCTTTTAGTTCCTCTTGAGTGATCACAAAAATAAACATTCCTAGGGTCCATTTAGTTTAGCTCAATAACTTTGGATTTGCTGATATCATTTTGTTTGTCCTTATTTTGTCCAATTATCTGTATCTAAATGGGAGACTCCTGTTTTTACAGTGGGGTTGGACTTTGTCATCTTTTGGGTGCTACTGTTTATTTTAGCAAAAGTAGTAGGCCCACGTTACCGATAGGGAAATGAAGGACAGTAGAAAAAGAGGGGAACCACAGCAGATAAGGGGCATACACAGTAGCAAACAAAAAGAAGAGAATACTCGCTTAGTTTTAGAACAATTTTATTGGTTTCGTGTAGAGATTTTGGAAGAATAGAATTTTTCTTTTTATTTTATTAGTTGTATGATGTTCACTTTAATTTCAGAACACTAAATCTTTTTGTTCTAGCATACTGGAGAACCATCTTGGGTTTTAGGATATTTCAAGATACGTAAATTTAACATTAGGAGATGGAATCGAAAATACTTATGAATTTAATTATAGGTGTTTTCTATTTCTTTGTGATTTTATTTATCTTGTACCTTGATATATTTATGTTATGAAATGAGATTGAATTTATACTTGTTGGGTTTTGAATTGATAAATTTAATAGATTAATGTGTTTTATGATTGGTTCAATTCTCATTATTGAGTAATTGAGTATTTTACTATTATGTTTATCATCTACTTATTTAGTATTTGGCTATCATTTTTTAGTTAGATAGAGTTATGAAATATTCAAAAGGGTTTCGTTAGTTCGTAATGAACATGAATTAAATTTTTGAAAAAACTCATCATATAGATATGTGGGTTTTAATTAAATTCATGAACTTACACACTTGATGTGGTTAGGAATATGGTTTGAGACCCAACATAGTTCGAGTCGTGGGAACGTTCTCAAACCATATTTTTAACTAAAATAGTAATTTCAGTATGAATGAATTACTATTTACTTAATAATTATAGATAAATTACCTTAGTAAGTGGATTTATGATAAAATTGGAATTTCATTGCTCTGAGAGGTAGGTAGTTTTAGTGAGTTTAGTTAAATCTCGTTTAATCAATTTCAAATATTGTTTCAAGACATCACATTGATCCAAATTAGAGTAAATTTACAAATCCTAATTTGATTTTTTTTTTAATCTCCCAGACTTGAGACCCACATGGTGTAGCTAGGACATTCAGTTTAGTGTTTGCTTTGTTATTTAGTTTTTACTCTCTTTTAATTTAATTATCAATAGCTTAGCCTAAAAAGAAACTTAATTAATTTAGTACTTAACACCTAGCTCCCTATAGAATAAAATCTTAACTCATTGTTTTTACTACTTCTACGACCTAATACACTTGTCGGTTCATGCTGACACATTTTCAGCAAGTCAGTAATCTAAAGATGAATGGATGTAACATATGTTTATTCTAAATTATGATGCTTAGTAAGATAAAAGAGAGAGCTTTATACATTTTAACTAAGTAAGTTAAAATTTCTATAACTTTGTCAAAACTAAGGAGATGTTAAATTTTATTTTAAGCACATGAATCCTTGATTAAAATATCTAGGTAAACTTTAATTTATATAGATTAGCTTACGATTTCCAATGTTTTGCGTTTCTTGAGCATTGCAATGAGATTGAGTGAGGAATGAAGTTATTAAAGAAAATTGGATGACAATTGCTAGTTGATTTTATCAATTTATTTTCTGGGTTAAGTGTTATTTTTAGCTGATCTCTTAGATAGTGATAGTTTTAAATAAGGATTTCTTATCCCAATACTTCTTTGATTTATTTGTTTAAAAACATGCAGATTTTTAAGTATGGGGAAGTTTGATAAGTTCTTAATTGTCTAGATTTTATATAGTGATTTTTAGTAATATTTCCTTGAAATTTGAGTTTATTTTAAGAAAATGATACTTAATTTAGTAAAATCTTATTTTCTAGATTTTTTAACAATCTTGAAAAAATAAACAAGAAAATAGAAACAAGTTTCACTCAAATCGAAATTAAAATGAGGAACTTATAAAGTTGACTTGATAAAACGACATGACTATGTCGTTTCTAGTGAAGATTTTCAATAGAAATGTAGCATGATCAATGAAGGAGATGACCTAATAGACATGATCATGTCCTATGTCATGTCACTCCTACATTTGGAAAAAATTTCAAAAAGATTTAAAACAATATGGTGAATCTGAAGGATACGACCAAGTAATACGGTTATGTCACTAAGTCGTATCATTGTCAGTGATGTCTTGCTTTTTGTATCTCCTATATAAAGCTTCTTTATGGATTTTTGAAAGAACCTTTTAGACAAATTTTGAGAGACTCCAAGGAGCAAAACACTTCAACACTCTAAGATTCAAGAATTTTTATTAATTTCATGACGTTTTCTTTTATGATTTCTTTAGATCTTGTTAAAAATTATTGCTTTACCATGAATAATACATAGATCTATTATATTTAGGTCTTATAGAACCTAGAATTACTATGTGATGTTGGTTTTTCCTAGATCTAATAAAGATCTTTAATTTTCTTGATTCAATTATGCATGTTTGATTGTTTTATATTAATATTTCCTAAGGTGTTGTTCTAAAATATGATAATGTACAAGTGAATCAAGAGATTTCTTGTATAATTAGATCTAAGCGTAATTGATGAAGATTATTGTAAGTTTAGAAATAGTCTTTCCGAATCTTGATTTATATTGTTAGAGAATTCGTTGTTCTTAAATGTGATCTTTAGTTATGTTATTAAGAAGAGATTATAATAGGTGATATAAAGATTAGGATTAATAGACTTAAAAAAGTTACTAACTTTAAGAGAGAATTCTCTTGGTCAAAAAAATTAAGGATTGAATTAGATAATCTTTAGTAAGTTGCATGCATAATTCTAGGGGAAGTAAGACTAATTAAGACATTAAATCTTGAATTAATTTTCTATTGAATTACTTTCTTGTTAATCTCTTGAATTGAGTTTTATTTAATCTTTAGATTAGTTTTAGTAGTAAGTTAGATTTAATTCTTCAAGTTCTTGAATTAAAATTTATCGGTTAGATGATAAGGAGATAATCAGTATTAGTACTCATAATCCTTGTGGGAATGACTTCTGTTCTTTGAATTATACTACTATACAATATGTACGCTTATCTAATACCAACAAGCTGTTTAAATAAGTTTAACAACACAATTGAAAGTCATTACAAAATGCTAGTAATCAATTGTACCAACTTCTAGCAATGCAAAAACAAATTTAATTCAGAGAAAAGGTAGAGAAATAAATCTTTCGAGAAAATTTTACATGCTATCAAGGTTGGCATATAGACCTTAGAGCAAATCTCCATCAAAGAAATAAGAATAATAAAACAAGAAGGAAATTATTAGTCTGGAGCCTAGGTAAAGGAGACATCCTAGGCATCTGGACCATGAGCAGTATCTAGTTAAGAATTGGTTGAAGGATTAGGACTTGCTATTTCCAAGACTTTAGGAGCTTCATCTTGCCCTTCTATATTGGTGGAATCATCTACAAGAGTGCATGCATCCTCTACTATCTATTCTTTTACTTCAACCTCTTCCCTATTAGCCTCTTCAGCCTAGGCTTGGATATCTTGCTATTTTTTAGAGAAATTTAAGCAACTGAGGTTATACTTAAGGTGATGGATTAGAATTTCTCCCTGATAAGTTGATCCCATCTAACAACTTTTAATACATTAACCCTTTATATTCTTCGCTCTCCTAAATGTCCTTCTAAGCTTTATCATAAGCCCTCTAATACATATAGCTCTATACCGTTTCAACTTCGGCCATTTTGATCTTCAATTCTTCATACGAACTTTATAGGTGAGTGACTTCCTTGCTATGTTTAACCTTGAGGGATTCAATGTTATTATCTATCTTTTGGAGGTTGGATATAAGCGTAGAACTCTTCCTTTGCTCTTTAGCCAAAGCTGCCTCTTTCTCTTCTTAAACTTTGTCTTCTTTTGTGGATTTTTCCTTCCAAGCCTTGAGCTTGCCTTCAACTTTAGTCCTCTCTTCCTCCAGCTTAGCTTTCTTAACTCCCTACTTTTCCTGCAAATTTTTCTTCTCAACCTCTACACCAGCCACTTGGTTTTTTGCCTCTTTAACAATCTAAAGAGGAAGAAAGGAGGGAGTTGTAAGCTTAAAAGAATACAAAGAAACTTAAAAAATAGATTGAAATAGAGGACTTACAATATTCTTTTCCTTAGTTAAAGCCTCTACAATCATCAATAGTCATTGAGAGTTCTAAAAATCAATATGAAGTCAAAAAAATGAATAACAAGCTCAGCAGGATTAAATTTACAAGAATAAGAAGACTTACATCATAGCAACTTAAGGCAACTAAGCATAATAAGCTGTTCGACCTTGAGTTTTGGCAAAGCTTCACTGCATTGGTCAAGGGTGAATATCATTGGGTAAATGAATCCCTCTAAGAAACTCTAAAGCCACCCGACCATTTCCTAAGGGAAAGTTGATTGTGCTAACATTCCATGTAAAAAAGAAATTGAAATACTTCAATGTTTTGTCTTTGGGGCAGAGTGATGGAACTTAGAATTCTAAAAGGGGCCTCCTTTCCTTCTTTGGCATTAGCAGAGTTACCCCCTGTCTTAGACTTATCATCCCTTAAAGATTTCCCCTTTTTAGTGTCCCTCTTCGAAGGAGGACATTCATGTACATTTAGTCACTTCCTTGGTTCAATGACCTCAACAAATTTTATCTTAATAGGAACCTTGGATTGTTGTAGGTCCTTAACACCTTTGGCTTGTTAGCCATCTATTTCCTTAATAGTAGTAGAAATGGTGGGTTTTGCTATTGATTTCATCCAAGCTTTTAATAGTGCCTTAACTTAAGATTTGGATGTTTGTTTGGTTAAGACTTGCTTAAAGAGGTTCTTTTAAGATCTTCCTTTCCCTTTGATCCATCGGCCTTCAGTTTAGTAAACAAATCCTTAGAACTATAATCTTTGAGCGACATATCTACAACAAGGTACTTAAAAGGTTAAATTGAAAAAAAAAATAAGAAAATGGAAATCAAAGAACTTACAAAAGCTATACTAAGTATGGGTAAGGAAGACCACCTTGCTCCTTAAAGTAGATGTGAAGGCCCTTCCTCTTATAAGCCCCTCTTAGTGTGGTAAGATCACAATAGCCTATACCTTACTCAACCTCAATCCCCTTATTTAGGTTTTTAATATTCCTATCAAAAGTGCCACTAGCACCCTTATCCACTTAGGCTTCATACCTAGGGAATATTGGAGCACCATTATAACTTAGAAGTTATGATGCTTGCATCCTAGAAGAACCACTTGTTGTTATAAGCTTCCAAGATGATATCATGGGTCCTTTGATCATAAGGTAGTAAACCTTAATGTTTGACAACTTAATCAATTGACTCCATACTATTGGGAAATCTAACTAGGTAACTGACTTGACTATAACCTACTTCTGCTCCCATTCATGGATTAAAGATTCTAGCTTTACCAAAAGCTTTCTATGAAGTCAGGCATAGATGTAAAACCAACCTTCTTTCTTTTTCAACGTAAAAAAAGTATCTAAACAAAGTAACTATAGTCCTAACTTCTAGATCCTCACATAGACATTCTAAGGCTACAAGTAATCTATAGGAATTTGGAGAAAGCATGAAAGGATACATATGATGATATGTAAAGTAAGATCCTTAGAGGATAGTAGAGGGTAATTTCAAACTAACCTCAAAATATTTCTCAAAGAGGGAAACTCCTAATCACCCAATGCTGTGATTCGTTCGTGCAATTAAGGTCTATCAAATGACTATGCTTGGGGGGCACTTCTAAAACTATGTCACATAGCATTAAATTCTTGTTCACTAATCATACTTGTGACACCATTTGGACTCATGTCATATTCAATCCTAGTATGTAGAGGTAAAGTTAGAGAATTACCTTTGTTATTAATTGGACACTCCTCATATGGAAGTTTCTTGATCTTTGATTACCTAAGGGTGCAAATCCTTACCAACCCAGTAAACCCAATTAAATCCCATGGGCAATCGGTAACATCTAAATCCACCATGCAAGGGGTTTCTTCTAGAGGATGGGAATCACCTAATCGATGTGCAGTAGATAGCTCTTAACTCCATTGTTGGGTACAAGTTGACTCATCGGATTCAATGGAAGACATAATTTACCTTGTGAGAACAATCGTTGTAAACGAGAAGTAAAGAAGAAATGCATGATGTGTAAATTAGGGACAAAAAAAGTTGAAGAAGACTAAAGCAATAGCACAAGAATTAGCAAAAAGTAGAAAGAAATTACGAAGGAAAAGGTGAAAATATAAAGAAATGAATTTGGTGATAGTTTTCTACGGATCCGTAGCCCTTGCGGTTACCAATTAATGTGATTCATCTGATTAGTTGTGTAAAGGATAGATCGGACAGTCCCGATGAAGTTACTCTTCCTAAGGGACATGCATATACTCTAACACGATCATACAAGTCCCATTGGTGGCACATAAAACGTTACGTCTAGCAGATAAAGCTTCTCCAATAGGCTAAGCAAAAGATGACGCACTAATAGCCATACACTACCTCAATAGTTAAGATTGAAACGAAGGCCTTCAATTTAAATAGTAGTATATTAGTCTAAAAGCTGCTTTCACCAAAGAAAAAGTGCAATCGATACTTTAGATATATGAATGGCATTACTACTCTTGAAGAGTTTATCAAGGGGATTGGGATGGCAAATTTTGATAAATGTTTTTCCTAAGATCATCAATTGATCTACTTAGAGTTGTTTTAGACCCAACATCCGATCACATCTTCTCTTTACTCTATTCCCCACCTCTTAAAGGTCTTAAAAATTGTATGGGATGGTTTAGGAAAGATTGGCTACTTGAACTCCTATAAGGACTTAACTAGAGTAAATTGGAATGACCTCCCTTAGCTTGAAACAACCATTTATAAGTCGTACTTAACCTAGTTAGCTCTAAGGGTTCAAATTCTAACATTAGGCGCGAACAGTTAACTTCCCTTCCAGATAACTATACATTAGCCACCATGAAAGGAGGTTAAATAACAAGCGATGAGTTCTTCTAGATACGTTAGCACTATACTTCCTACTTTACACTTTTTTTCCGTAAACTTTCCTTGACTTAGGTATGAAGTGGCAATGCTGAAGTCACCCCGATACCCCCTTAACCTAATTTTTTTTTTCCCCTATTTTGTAAAGTGCATGTAAGGTTAGTGTTTAAGATACCATTCTTACCAAATTCTGACACCAACATATCTAACTTGCCATATTCATACTTAACAAGTATACTAATATTCCAATAAATTTTAAATAAAGCAACACATTTTTGTCTTCTTAGAATGTTGGGATATTGTAAGAGAAACCATTTGTGAGACAATTAAGTGCATTCTACGAATAGGTGAAATGCTACTATAATTAAACAAAACCAGGATTGCCCTAATTCCTAAGGTTAAGTTGGATTTAGAAAAGACTTATGACAAAGTGGAATGGGACTTCATTCAAATAGCTCTATAAAGTTGCAACTTCCCTGATGCTTGGACTAATTCAATTGAGTCTTACTTCGCTACTATCCATTATAAAATTATATTCAATGGTGCTACAATTGAGGAACTTACATCCGGCAAGGGATTATGACAAGTGATCCAATGTTAGCTTAATGATTTATCATGTCTATGGAAATCTTGATTTAATTAATTCATATGATAAGGCAAATGGTAAGTAATTAGATTAAGAGGAATGGACTTAAACCAGTCTCATCTTTTATTTGATGATGACTTCTAATGGGGGAAGCCATGGAATAGAATGCAGTACAAATAATAGAGATTACGGATGGATTTTGCAATCTATTGGGTTAGAAAGATAATTATAAAAAATCATGTATTTTGTTTTCAAGAAACATAGGTAGAGATTTGAAGCTAAAAATTTCTGACATTTTTTGTATAAGACCGAATGCTGACATAGGAAAGTATTTAAGAATCTTATTAAAAGAAGAAGGAGCCATTGATAGTAGGGACCTTAATTTCATTCTTTGAAAAAATCAAAAGAAGAAGAAGACACTAGTCGGATGGAAATCAAAACTTCTTAACTTAGCAAGGTGAAAGCTACTTGCCAAATTTGTCTTAAAAAGTATAACAAATTACTATTCCTAAGCCATAACCTTTCCAATAGGCCTCACAAATAAGGTAGAAAAGATTCATTAAGATTTTCTTTAGGGATCAACTCAAGATACTCGAAAAATTCACTAGATTAGATGATCAAAAGTTGAAAATCCCAAAGATAAAGGAGGTTTAAGAATGTTGGGTGTAAAGAATCAAAGAAAATTTTGTAAAGTTAGCTTGGTATGTGAGGAGGAATGATCTTTATGGACAAATCTAGTAAATACAAAATATAAGTTAACTTAAAGAAGGGGTAAAGTCAAAAGTGAGATGTGATTTTACAAGGACCAAGATAAAGCCATAGAATGGGTTGAGGAGAGAACTATGAGATTAAAAAATAGAAGATGCACCAAATTTTAGATGGATAATTGGACTAAAGAAGAAAAGGTTAATAGTTAGCTCTTTGGCCTAACAAATAAATATGATGATCTTCTTCAAGTAAGCTAAGTGTGGGATAACAAGGCTAGATGGAAAGTGGAAATTATTAGTTACCCCATTAATGATTAGATCAAGTAAAGGATAGGGCTAATCTACTTGGAGAACAATGAGGATTTGAGAGACGATAGAGGTTAGCCATTTAAAATAAACTGAGAAGTTTCACCAAAATCTACTTATGTAGAAATTTACCATAAAGCTAATACATGCAGAAATGAGGAAAAGTGAGATTACCTATGGAAAGCCTAGAAACTCTACATATACATTTTCTAGATTTAGTGAATTCTCTATAATGGTATAGTAACATGAGACAACCTAGAAAAAAGAGGAATGCATATTAGACGAAAATGCTCTTTATGTAGATCAGAGAAACAAATAATTAAACATTTACTTGTAAATCACAAATGGTGTAGGGAGCTCTAACAACACTCTAAATCACACTTGAATGTTTCTTATTATAACTTCAAAGAATTTAGGATATGGATAAAATAATGCCACAAATGGAAGAGGAAGAACTGGCAAAAAATGAATGCCCTTAGAGAAGTAATTACTTTTCTTACTATTAAAAGCATTTAGAGGGAAAGAAATAAGACTTTTGACTTAAGTATATTGATGAGGATTGCTGTTGTAGAAATAAAACATAAGCAAATGAATGGAAAGTAGTAAAGAGAGTAGAAAAATTGAAGTTGGGTAGAAAAACATTATGAGGTCATGGGAAAAACTAAAAGAAGGTTAGTTTAAAGTGAATTATGATGGGGTTATGAAGGAGAAGGGAGATATAGCTAGCATGGTCTATCTTAACGACTACAAGGGATTTGTTTTGGGAGATTTACAGAAGTAGATTACTAAAGCTTCACACCTTGAGGCTGAGTTATAGGCGATAAAGGAAGGACTACAATGAGCAATTACACTAGAAAAGCAAAGAGTAACTATAGAAGTGGATTTGCAACAGGTAATATGATGTATAAGTAAACAAATTGATGAACTTAGATATTAGTTATCTAGTGCTACGAGAGTGTAGAAAGCTTATTTTATGTATTCTTATTGTCGATTTTTGCAAGGTTGATTGTGAAGGAAACAAGGCTTGTGAATGACTAAGGATGTTTATTCTTATCATGTGGTTCTTGTCCTTCTAATAAATGTAATACATAGTGATACTCTAAATATTTTTTGTGTGACAAGTAGTTATACGAGGAGAGCTATTCCCTAAGTTTTGCTTAGTGATTTGTGTTCTTTTGCTTAAACGATGTACTCTTATTTTATGGTTTTAATAAAGTTTAATTACCAAAAAAAAAAATAAAACAATACTTTACAACATTAATTTTTTAAGTGTTTCTTAATTGCATTTTAAATCTTTCAAAAATATTAATCGGATGTAAATCTTTCCCATACTCATCAAACTAATACTCCTTCTCTTGTATCTTCAAATATGGTACGAAGTCATATGGGTTGAATTTTAAGTTTTTTAAAGTATTTGACAGGATAGATGAGCCCTTTAGAATTTTGTTTAATATGCAAATATATCCTTGAAATTATTCTACGCTTTCATAACTTTTCAAATAGACTTCTAAACTTTAGTTATACCAAATTGAAAGTTTTACTCAAAATATCTATAGTTAAAGTTAGATTTCAAGTAAACTGAATTTAAATATCTAAACAACTATTTAACAAGGACTATAAACAAGTTGAGTTAAGATGGTACAATACTAAACTTAAGCTCAAGCTCAACTGGAAATTTTGAAGACTAATTCGAAATTTTAAAGCTTAAACTCAATCGAGCTTAAAATCTTGAACTCAATCAAAGCTTAACATTAAATGAACTCGATCGAGCTTAATACTAAATAAGCTCGAACTTGATCGACCTTAGCACTAAACATGCTCAAGCTCGACTCAATTAATTTCAATTTATTTAAAAATAGATTTTTTTCTAATTATAATAATATTAGTGATCAAAATCAACTCAAACTCGATTGACTTTTATATCCAACTCTAGCTTGATTAGGCTTGTACGCTAATCAAGCTAAACATCATAAAGCTGGAGCTCGACTCAATTTTTCTTGAATCAAACTAGAGTAAATATCAAGTCAAACTTAAGTAATTTAACTCGTTTACACTCCTTTATTCAACTAAAGCCTATTAATAAGAAATATAATATTTTTTAATTCATTTATATTATTAAAACCTTTGAAGGCTTAAATAATTGCTATAGTTAAAATTACTATTTAGGTTAACAATAAAATATTATTTAATAGAAAAGCTAATACTAAAATAACATTATAAAATTATATATAACTTATAGCATAGGTAAATTTATCTTTCCTTACAATCCTCTCTCTCTCCCTTTAATTTATCTTTTTACTCTACATCTATCCCTTAATCCCATGAAGTGATATCTGCTTTTGTTCTTTCTCCATGTCAAATAGCACTAATAATTGAAAGTTATCAGGTTTTTCTATCAATCTTGCTATCTATTTTTTGTGTCAATAAAGGTTGTTTTATCCTATGACATACATGCTATTCTTAGTTTTATTATTTTTTTCCTGACTAATACATATAATTGGATTGTCACTTTATTTTACGATTTAATTAAATTTGCATAGTCTTTCTATTATAGTAAATATTGTGTTTAAATGGAATTGTTAACACAAGAAAAAAAACACCACTTTTCTTGAAGTTAATTAATTTTATTTCACACTTCATCAATTATTTTAACTAATTAGATGAATCTTGTTGTTACCTTTTTTTTTTAAAAAAAAATCATCTATTAAATCAAACAATTAATTCCTCTTTTTCAATATATTTATCGTTTGCTAACTATTGATCTAAGTATCCTTTTCTTTTGCATTTGGTATGAATTTTGATGTTACCTTTTTTTTCTAAAATATCATCTATTAAATCAAACAATGAATTCTCATTTTTTAATTTATTTACAATTTGACAACTATTGATCTAATTGTCTTTTTAGTTTGCATTTGGTTCCATAACATATAAGTTGAAAAGAAGGTAATTACTAATTTATTTCTATTATTTTACTTTTAAAAAATGGTTCTGCAATTCTATAAATATGGGAATGGTATATATTGATTGATTGTGGACATGAAAGTTTTAGAGATATTTATTTACCTATAATATTTAAATGAGCAACATTAATCAATAATCTAATAATTATTATTTATTTACATTTTTTCAATCTTAGAAGATTTTTTTGTTTTGAGATCTTTTCTTAGGTAATAAATATATTTCTTAGTCTTCATATTGTTTGTATATTAATTTTTTTTCTTTTCTGCATTATTAATATCTATATAATTTGATTTAAAATTACATTGTATTCTAAATTTTATTATATTTTTATATTTATTTTTTACACGTATAATAGGAGTGGGCGTTAAATAGTTATGTTTGAAAAGTTCGTGGGCTTAAATAGTCCAATGTAAAAATTTAGAAGTTTAATTGCACAACGCCGGATGCCCATGATCGATTTCAATGTAATTTATTCAAATATTTTTTATATATAGGGGAAAAAATTTAAAAAACATAAAAAAACCACTTAGAGTAGGTCGGTTATTCATTTCTATCTACTAAGATCCAATTGGAGAGTTTAGTCCGTCCTCTGTTGCGTACCGACACCCGCCGTCGACTCTATCGGTTGGAGAGAGAGAGAGAGAGAATGGGAGAGAAAAAGGAGGTTCGAGACGAAGCCAAAGAGAGCATAGCAGAGAGACTCTCTTTAATGGAAGGCCTCTACTTTCCTCGCGCTCTTCTCTCTTCTTCCACCACTCCTTTTCTTCGTAAATCCATCTTCCTCGACCTCCTGCACCGCGACGTCGCCGTTTTTCTAGGTATCCTTTCTCTCTCTCTTTCTCACACACACACACACACGCACTAGTAATACCAGCTCTTCTTTATAACAACTTTCATTTTTCAATTGGGACTTATCTGCGATTTGGATGGATAGTTGTATATTCATGTAAACCAGTTTAGTCTTGTAATGGATCGAATTAAAGCAACCATAGGCAATGGTATGCCTGATAAATTCAGGGAATAATTATTGATGTTCATGTTTTCGTCTAGATGGGTGAACTAATTGCGTTTTGGTTCATGGTTTGATTCTAAGGCTTCCGGTTTGAGGGTGAACCTTGTCCACCCCGCACGCGATTCCGTAGGCTGGTCCATCTGATAGCTGTTAGATTTGGGTGCTATAACCAGTGTTAGACGCAGGATTTTATATGAGAGAAAAGGAGAGAGGGGTTGGAGAGCCCTAAATTTTTATTTTTATTTGGTGTTGGGCTGCAAAATAAAATGTTGTTGGTGATATTCGTTTAGGAAAGTTTAGAAATTTCACTGATAATCATGGAAAATTTTCGAAGCTTAGGGGTCTTTTTGAGGGATCGGCTCTCGTTGTGTCCACCATTGACTATAAGTATAGTAATGTACGCCCTCCTAACCGAATGCTTCTTAGTGTGACCATCTTGTTATGTCTCTCCAGGGTCTGTCTGCTTTCTTGGTTGGTGTGTAAAAATCTTGAAGCTGGTGCAAATGAAAAGATCCCATTGTATTGTTTTCTATATGTGAGTAAAGGTTTAGGGACTACCTTTATATCTTAAGGTGGACTTGGAAAGATAGTTTCATTGAATGATTCAGTTCAATATCTGCCGACCTACAACTACAAAGCACAGGTCAACTGGAAAGATTGACTTCCTGACACGAATTCATCATTATCATTTGTGTTTACTTCCTTCTGCCTAGAACTTCATTGGCTAGCATGAAGAACCTATGTTTATGCCCCATGTCATACTTTCAACACATATAGCAAGCCATTATCAAGTACTGTTTTATGTTATGTGAACCTACACGTTGTTAGTGATCAAAGGTCTGTAGAGTGAACTATGGATTATATCGTTCCTTGCACCATTGTTCCTGTCATATTTGTTGAGTAATTGGAACCTCACATCACTGTCTGGGTTTTTTTTTTTTTTTGAAAATAAGTAATTTTGGATTGGGGTTTGAACCTAGAACCATGGTGATTCTTTTGCTGGATATGCTATTGTATTTTTTATTCTTCCCTTGCAAAAGCATGAAAATTTGGATTTCTATTGTAAAGATGACTTAGTTCATACTGTATATCTGAGATATGCCATTTTCTTGTCATGATGACATTGTTTGTCATGTTATTATGGGCTTCTGACCATGAACTATCTTCTTTTGGAAACCCAAATTTGACGATCTTGTTTGTATCTGCTGATATTCTACTTGCAGCAATATGGCAACTTTTTACAGTAGAGGGATAAATGAAGACAATCTTTTGATGTTTGTCCTTTCATTTTTTTTGTTTATCTAGAGCGATATGGTTTGCAACTGACAAGTGATGAACTCCATGAATTTGACGCTCTCAAGGATGATTATGAAATAAACTGGCATTTAAATCACCTGAGGAGTATTATGAATCCAACATCTGAGGAGTTGCGTTCAAGATCAATAACTGTCAAAAATCGAAGGCGAGCATATCTAGATAAACTTATAAGGGAAGGTCAATACTTCTCGGAGGATGCTATGAGGGAGCGAGAACCATATTTGCATCATGAGTATGTGGGGAAGTTTCAGGATTTAAGCAGCAGGAGCATGGCAAAGCCAGGAGAGCGTTGGTCAGAAACTCTGATGAGGAGGACGGAGGAAGCAATTTTGGTTGCAGAGATTCGGAAGGAACAGCAAAGGTTGGGTGTTGCGGAGAAGGACTGGGTTGGTTGTGAGAGGAAACAAGATGAGGTGGAAGAAGAGGAGGAGGAAGAGGAGGAGGAGGAGGAGGAAGAGGAGGAGAAGGAGGAGGAGGAGGAGGAGGAGAACTTGGAAGCAGCAAATAAGGGACAGGTAGTCAATGGGTCTTCCATCATCATATGTTGATCCTTGCAGTCCTTTTTTCTTTGATGACATGAATTTTGATGGTTAAGTAGTCAAGTTAAGTTTCCGTTCTTGGTGGTCAAAACTATCTATCTTGTCAGCAATTAAGAATCATTGGTGATGGATATTTCATCCAAGGTTCTTTGGTGCATGATCTGTTAATTTGCCGCATATCTTTATATCATCATGACTAATTGTGAGGTAGCGAGTAGCCAGTAGAACAATAATTTGTAGAGAGGATGATAATTCATAGAAATGGCTGCCATACAATATTATCCCTTTCCCCCTTTCTTTACTTCTCTCAACAGAGATGAATTCGGGGTTTGGAACAGCTAGCATCGTATATATGCTTAGGGATGTGAGAATTGAACCTAGGGCATTCTGCAAATTGTCATGTTGATGTATAGGCATTACCATTCAACCAATCCCTAGTGCTGATCCAACCTGGTTTTAGATTCATATGCATATTGTCATTGAAAATGAGGAACCATCTTTGGAGATTTGTAAAGTTGCTACAGTGTGATTGTTAGATAGAGATGCAGAAAGTAGCTGAAAATCGAATTGGCGATTTTGATTGTGAATCCAAATTTAAGTTCTTGGGCTCTTATCCACACATATTTGTTGTTCTTTATTTTATCGTTGAAAGGACCTGGATACGGTTTTTGAATCTATGATGTTAGGGATTGGTGGTGCTGGTGGTTGAATTTGACAAAAGGATTATTAGACCATACAATTTACATGCACGGAAAAAAAGTGTGATAAGCCTGTCAGGTCATTTATCAAAGTGTGGTTTCATTTAATTCTTGTAAGAAAAGTAAAAGTTATTTGTGTAATTGAAAGTGATTGATGATTTTACTTTTTTCATCACATTCTCAAGTTCTCCCTATCATGTCCCTTTTGATGTATTTACTTCATGTAGGAGGTATACTTTGTATTTATTTCTAATGATAAAGGAAAGATTGGAATGTATCTGCTGCTTGGGTGTCACTTATATGGAACAAAAGCTTTATACATTCAGATGTGTTTGGTAATTAGTAGCTTATACATCTAACAATCCACTGAGTTGTGAAAAATCATACTATATGATAGGTCATCTCCTTTAATTCATCTTCACCTGGATGCTGAGGGATTTCATTATTGGTGCAGTCTACCACTTCTGCTCGGAATGTTGAGGGGCCAACTTTATCGGCTGCAGAACTGCAGGATCAGCTGGACCAGTTCACCTACATCATGCAGCAGAAGTTTCTCTCTGGGGAAGATCATCAGCACTTGGATTACACAAAAATAGATGGGGATGAGACTTTAGATGATCATTGGATGAGAGAGGCCAATATTGATGCAGAGGACAAGTACTTCGCAGAAGACTAGGACTCCCATATATATATTTCTTAGCTTTCCTGGAAAGCTGTAGGTGTTGATATATCTTTTGATTTTGTTCTCCGTCGGCTTGTGCCTCTAATTATGACTTAATCTCTATGTACATATGTATGGGCGTGATTTTAAATTTCAGCTTAGATGTGTAGTTCAGGTTAGCATTTTTGTGGTAAGCTGCTAAAATAGGATATTATTAGTCGTGAGGCAACTTGAATTTCTTCATGTAGGGCCACGGGTCCATTCTTGGGCCTGTGGCACCCGAGAAATAGATTTAAATCGAAATACTACGAATGGGCGGTGACATTTTATCCCGTTTGGCAAAACACAAAACCAAGCAAAAGTTAGGGCAAAGGCAATCCTGATTTCATCAATCCGAATAGAAGCCTTACAAATTTCAGCTCGAGGTCATTGAAGGGTAATAATTCTTGACACAATATGATACCGATGCAAAATCATTGCAAACACGGCACCTTGCTATACTATATGGCTAACTACTACTGGTGTATAACTAATAAAATGGATTGTTGACCTTAGCACGAATTTAGCATAAAATAAAGTATGAACAGGACTCCTTGAAATGCCATCCCTATTACATTCGTCCTCATGCGACGCATCAAGATCGTGGTTCGGTCCTCCACTGCGGAGGCTATGGTTGCTGTCAATGCTCTCTCTCAATTCACCATCCGACGTAGAGGAGTGGCTTGAGCCTTGGTCCCAAAGAATTGTTCTGAAAGTCATAAAACTAAGATTTTAAATCCACTGCGTTGCGCTATCTGCTCGTATCTCACATGAAGCATGCTGTGCAAGTGCAATGAAGGCGAGTTGCATTACGTTGCAGTACTCACCGTCGGCTTTCCTATGTTGTCTCTAATAACTTGCTTTAGTGATAATTGAAATTGACTTATCCAAGCTACTGTTGAGCTTGAACATGAACTTTTAACGTCTTAAACGGGGCAAAGATGTAATTAAATTTTAATGAATTCTGATGAGATAATCCGAACAGTCATTTGAATTAGTGTTGATGACAAGCTAGGTTGATCACATTTCCTTTTATCTATTATTATATCTCGTTTTCGTATTAATTATTGTATTTTTTATAAACTTTTTCAAACCATAATAAATATTCTCTTCTTTAGATCTTTTGAACCTCAAAATTCTCTACACTAGTACCAAATAAATTGTGGAAACTATGTTCACTTTATAGAATATCTCTTTGAAGTGAAATTCATCCCTAATTTTTTCCTTTCCATTCATTTGGATCTCTTCTCCTACATTGATTTTGTGTAGGGGATCCTCCTTGTCTTTTAAAAGAAGGAAAGGAGAAAGATAGTAAATCTCTCTTGTTCTTTTTCGTCCCTTTTTTTTTAAGTTGTTTCTTTTTCAACATCTCTTTCTTCTTCATTTTCCTACCTTTCTTTTGTTTTTGAGGTTTCTTTTAGCTTTTCAGTAATAACAGTATTTTGCCTAAATGGTAAACATAAGTAACAAATAAGAGAATACTAAAAATTCAATTCATAGGATTTCTCAATTCTAACAAATGAATAAATAACTACATTAGATTTAATAGAATTGTTTTGCCACATCTAAATTAATACCAATTCAACCCGTTTTCATGAATAAAATGTAACCAATAAAACAACTTGTTACAAATATCTTCTTGTTGCATTGAAGCATAGAAATGTTGACTAATCTAAGTAATCTTGCTAACATTGAACTTTCCAAAACGAAAGGGTTAAATAGTTAAAAAATGAGATTATTTAAGAATACACGTTAAAAGTCGACATTATATATAGAATTTTTGGTAGAAGATTTAAAATATATATATTTTTTTAAAGTGCTAATAATTGTTCTAGAAAAAATGAACAAAAGATAGATAGAGTTTGGATTGTTATTGTATGAAGTCTATTCAATGCTAGATGTAAAGATGTATAAGAGATCGACATGAACATTATGAGCTGTCTTTCAATAGAACCCTTTGTTACTGATACTTTCTTCTTCGTTCCTTCTTCTCCTCTCCATAACTCAAGCTTGGACATGGAACATACAAGAGGATGCTATGGAGAATGAAGTCAGAAATCCATAATAAAGTTTGGCCATAATGATCAAATTGATTATCTTCATGTAGAGGGATACTAGATGACTTAGTAAAAAGATTTCAGTGTCATCACAAATTTGTCCTTTTATACGATGATTTTTGAACTTTTCATATGTAGAAATAGAAAGATATAGCAAGAGATTTTCCAAGTTAGGCACTCATCGCTTATTGTATTAGTTTGTGTAGTTTTACTATATAACAACTTACATTCTAATTATTATAATGTTGTGCAAAGATGTTCCAGTGTAATTCTGAAAGTTCTTTGGTCATTGTACCTTTGCGGTTCATTCTATTTAACAATAAAACCTCTTTAAAAAAAGCCTTTGTTTTTCGTTTTTACAACACTTTTTCGATTTAAATTTTCAAAAATAGTTTAATTGTTTAAAATGGTAGTCATTTACAAATATGCATTCGTTAAATAGTGCCTACGGAAAACTTCAGAAATTGCCATTACTTTGTTTAATACATATATTTTTAATATTACTTCTCTATAAATATTGTTGATGTGGTTATTCTCGATCTAAATATCGCAATCTCCGTAGAGTGGATTGGGGACAGAATTATCTAGCAAGATGAGTAAATGTGAGCTATCGGGATGCGGAGATTACTTTGGAACGTGCATTTTGACTCTTTAGTCAATAAGGGAGTTAAGAATAAGTTATCGATAAAAGGAGAGAAAATATTTATATAAAGAGAGAGAGAGAGAGAGAGAGAGAGAGAGAGAGCTTAGACTCCTCATCTTTTTACCTTGACGGATTACCTCCTATTTACAACGAGTAGCAAGAGTCTTATTGTGCAATTGAGGACTGCTTTGAATTTAGGCTGGAAGGGCTCTTTTTGATTGCCTCTTATGTCCTTATATGGCAAGCCATATTTACATCAACTGCAGCTTTAAATTAATATGTTCATAAAATTATTATAGTTGTTTAAGCAAAAAATTAGCTATATAACTCAGTTCTTTTGTAGAAAGCAAAAGGATGCATATATATATTCCAAATCATATTTATCCCAGAAAAAATTTATGAACATAACTGAAATTACTAGTCTTACATTGTGCTGACTTTCAACTAGTTATTGAGTATTCAAATGAATAAAATTCATTTTACTAAGCAAGTCTTCTATAGTAAATGAAATGAAAATAGAATTACGCACATGTAATTTTATACACAACAGGAGTCCCATACTTAAGAACTCTTAGAACTCAGTCCTCACTATCCTCGCCTTAAACTTATTGCTCTCAACCGCTCCAGTTCCGCATCATATGCACAAGCACGTGCACATTGGCTTCAAAACTGTACTATACTTCTTCAACAGCATGAACCGGGCAATACACTCTGTTTCGAGACAAACAGGTAATAGGATGCATTTGCAATCAATATTCTCTCTTATTAACAACTGAAAGGGGAAGAAAAAACCAAGTGTCTTGCAGCTAATAATTATATATATATACCTGAACTCTGCATTAGGCTGTCAGGATACTTTCTATGTACAGTCAGTTGAAAACAGACAGCAAGAAATAATCACAATTGCTAAAAGGGAAAAGCAAGAAGAAACTCTGCTGTAAGTTCAAGAAAAAGAGCATATGACACTCAAAGCAGTAGAAGAAGCATCGGAAGCGGCATATATTTAATGTATCAAACCACCGTCCAGAATGCTGAACATTGACATGATATATCAGTTGAGTTAAGAGGAATTTACTAGCAACACCCCCTACCTATATGCCTTCTATTATATACAAATCATCCTGAGCAGTGAAAAATCTACAAAAAGCTTGCTCCAGTCTAACATCAGAGTCATATAACTATGGGAACCACCTTCAGAAAACAAAAATAAGATCATTTAGTAAAATACATATAGCTCGGCTTTCTATCTGTAATTGCTGTCCACGAGTGGCAATTAGAGATATTAACAAAATATGTGCATGAGCTTGAGGCTACAAAATCTGCCGTCAGATCAACCAAGAGGTTGTGGATCGGTGAGATCGATCAAGTCATAGCAATCGATTAGAATTTTCTCTTTCGGCTGCTCTATGATCCTCTCAAAAATGTGATTCAGCCTGGGGTGCTCCACCATCTCTCAGAATTTGGTCTTCTGAAGAGGAGATTGAAACTTTATCCTTCCCCTTGCAAATCCTACGGGAAGAAGAGAACACCAACTCAGACAACCTATCCTTCTCCAGCTGCCGGCAGTATATCTCTTCCTCATATGTTCCAGAAGCAATGAGATGGCATACATGAACCATTTTTCCCTGCCCAAGTCTATATGCACGGCTTATAGCTTGCCTCTCCACCGAGGGGTTCCATGCAACGTCAAGTAAAACCACCCTTGAAGCACCAACCAGATTTATGCCTTCTGAACAGGCCTTTAAAGATGCAAGCAACACCCTTGCTTCACTTGTTGGAGAATTAAAAGTATTGATGGAGTTTTGCTTCTGCCTGATATCTTGTTGTCCATCCATGTAAAGTATTTCTTTCCTCTCTGTCCAGTGAAAATTGGAACTAAGCTGTTTCATAAGTAAGGCCAATGGATCGATGAACTGACTGAAAACCAGAACTTTTTCTTTCAGAGCCTCACTTAATCGAATGAGCTCAATCGGAAATTTAGTTTTTACACCAACCTCAGGTTGATTTTTCAGTCTCTCCAGCTTTCTCCTGTCAACGGAGGTTCCAGAAAGGATAATCCGCTTCTGTGTCTGGACTTGACATAAAGTCTTCCAGATGAGAATCTGATCATTTCTAGGTGTATGCCCTTCATCAAGGATTACAAGGCCAGGTTTCTCCAAAAGAATATTTATTACTTCCTCATCTACCTCATTGTGATTTTTCTTTTTGCCTTATCCAGCAAGATTCTCAAATAATTGGTAACTGATTCCCAAAATGCTTGCCTTTGTAGACCACAAGTATAGTTTCATCAAGCGGCCCTCATCCCCAACTCCAAGCTGCATAGCTAACTGCCTTTCCTTCCTGGAAAATTCTGGCTTGTTGAGATTGTAGAATGGGATGTCCACCTTCCACTTTTGGAACTCCTTCTCCCAGGTTAGTAGCATGCTGCGAGGAGCAATTATTCCAGGCCTGCCCATTGGGAATAACTTCATATATGCCTGAACAAAGACAATTGTTAAACGTGATTTTCCAGTTCCTGGAGCATGCGAAATTATGCATCCACTTCCACCATCAGGTCGAGTTTTTCTAACCACATCAAGCTCTGTTGATTCAGCTATATTCCTCCAGAGGAATTCAAAACCTTCTTGTTGGTGAGGGTACATAGTATTCAAAGTGCCAAGAATCAGGTCACCAGTCTGGGAAGAGGGCACACCATCTTGAGAGGTAGAATCAGAGTCATATGGGGAAAATCCTTTGAAAAAATAATCATCACCTCTGAGAGAAGCTCTCCAGTCTCCTTTTCCAAAAGGATTAGTATCCTGCAGGTAAATAATAAATCAAAATGATGAAATATGACATACAGCAGGAAAGAAAGCAAGTAGAAATAGGAGCATCTAAGGGTTTTATTTTTAAGTCATTGGTCAGTGGTCAAACATTGCAAATAGAAAACAAACTGGCACGAGAATTGGTGCAGATGAAACAGAGGCCTTACCAACTTCAGAATCTCAGTCCTCTAAAGTTCTGTAAAATAGAAAGAATATGACAAAACAGCGTGTTTTAGTGATGGACAAAATACATGCTAAAGAGCTGAAAATGCAAAGATAATTCCATAAAATAAAACACAAAGCACAACTATGGCATAATTGAGAAGCTAACAAAAGGAACATCTGCTACAAAATTCCAGAAAGACAATATGCAGTAGATTGGGGCTTACAAACTCAGGAACAATTTCTCTTATCTCCCGGTGCAAGTATGAGCAATGTTTGCACTTGAGTCCATGCTCATCATCAAGAATGAGTTCATCTCTCCCACAAGGGCAGATAGTGTCTCTACCACCATTATTGGTTTCCTCATCAACCTAATGACAGACATAAGCAAATTCAGTTCTCCAGTGAAGTAGAATCTCAGTAAAGTAAGCTTCTGATAGATTTAAAAAAAGGGACAGAAACCAACAGGGGACAATTCATACAGTTACTCAGATAAAGATTTTTTTTTTTGGTTTGGAGGCAGAAATCACAAGATAAGATGCCCTTTTGTTATTGTAAATGATTATCACGGTCCATGCTACTAGCTTCATTCATTCATGTAAACATAACAACATATCAATTCGGGGTGGGGTGGTTGAACAGATATACAATTGAATCAACCAAAGCATGCAACATATAAAGCATCAACTCAGACCAAAACATTCGACTAAATGCCTCCAGTACCGTCATCTATCGTCTCTGATTTTCTCCAAGAAGCAAGGCGGAGTAGCCATTATATCAGATAAGAGTTGAGTAAAATAAATTGTATTAATACCAATTCAATGTTGGAACATAACACTCTTTATTTTCTGAAAAGAGGGAGGAAAAACAACATTTGTTTTGTGAAACGAAAACCTAAAATTCTTAATTATCAAATGGCAGCAATAAATGAACCCACATCCTTTTTATGCGGAAAGAAGAATATACAGAACTCAGAAAGTTGCTATAGTGCAATAAAATAAGTAACAAATATAAAAGAAATTGTTCACAAGCATTGAAGGAGCAAATGTGTAATGAAAATGCAACTAAGAAGTTAAGGGAAAATGAGAGGTGATTCTTCCACTAAATCCACATACCAAATCAGGCTCGGCAGAACCAATCTCTGTATATGCATAGCAATACTCCATTTCATTCCACAGCTTATCCATTTCTTTCTCATGGTCTGATTTTTCCAACGGCATTGATTCCAGAGTATGATACCAAAATTTGTTGGGAAGACGTATCGATTTAGCTAGTGCCACCGTTTCTTCTCTGATGAGAATCTCCTTATGTTCTAATGTGGAAGCAATCAGAATCTTGGCCCCATCATAACTTTTAGGAGATCTCACCTGCTTTTTCATAGTTGGATTCTAATCGGCTAGTCGCTTTGCAGCTCCAGAGGCTTTCCCAGTGAAAGGAACATCCTCTTCGTCCTCTACACTATTGTCCACACCACCACCACCATGGCAAATGTCTTCTTTGCCATTGTTGTGATCTTCTCCCTAACATTATCTGCACTATCCTGATTGTGCTGCTTTTGATTGATCTTTGATTTTTTCCTAGGGGATTTATTATGGTGACGATGGCCACTGTCATGAGCATCATCGTCAGAGCTACTATCCACTGGAGGAACATGATCATTGGCGGTGGCTGTGGCAAGAAAAAGAGGGTGGCTGAATGGGCCCAATTTCATATCAACCGTTTTTGTAAAAGGTGATCTTGTTCTCCTTGCCACACAATCACTTCGGCTTGGATTTTCAGTATTCTGTTCACCGCAATCCTCATCCTTGACAGGGGTAGCTCGACAAAAGTTGCTATCTTCATCCTCTGATTCACAAGGGCCATTTTCACCCACACTCTTTTATGCAGAAAGAAGAATATACAAAGCTCAGAAAGTTGCTATGATGCATTAAAATAAGTAACAATACAGAAATAAATTTTTCACATGCATTTAAGGAGCAAAACCCTGTAACGCAAATGCATCTAAGAAATCAAGGGAAATGAGAGGTAGATTCTTCCTCTAAATCCACATACCATGTTAGGCTCAGCAGAACCAATTTCCATATATCCGACACTAATATCCGCACCACCACAATCACCAGTGCGAATGTCTTTTCTGCCATTATTGCGATCTTCTCCTTTAACATTATCTGCACTATCCTGATTTTGCCTCTTTTGAACTTTTTTTTCTAGAGGATTTCCTATTGCAATGACTCGCACTGTCATGAGCATTATTGTCAGGGCTACTAACCTCTAAAGAAACATCATCATCATTATCATTACCACAACCATCATCACCATCATCATAATCATCATCATCCTTGTCATCATCAAGACAAAGTGGGTGGCTGAAAGTGCGTAATTTTATATCCACTGTTTTCGTAAAATGTGATCTTGTTCTCCTTGCCACAAAATCATTTGGACTTGGATTTGCAGTATTCTGGTCACTGCCATCTTCATCCTTGACAAGGGTAGCTTGACAAAAGTTGCTATCTTCATCCTTGGATTCACAAGGGCTAATCTTATCCATGCTTACATAACTCCCTGAAGTCTCCCCAACGTGCTCGGTATCCCCATTCAAGACAACCGCATCATCCTCGCTAAACACAAACCACCACCCAACCCAACCCAACCACACCCCCCCCCCCCTCTTTCCAAATCCATTACAATCAGATTCTATATAAAAACACGCACACACACACAAATTAGTAAGAAGGAGATCACCCGGAATGATCGAATACCAACTGCCAAGCTTCAACTTCTCTTTTCTTTTTTCTTTTCTTTCTTTTTATGGAAAGAAATCCCTCCTCTTTACATTTTATATATACATTATATGTGCCAGTACACATATAAACACATAACTATTATTGGAAAGTGAAATGTGAGATGTGTATATTTATATTATATGGATCGAGTATATTTTTGCATTAGGCTTCATTTTGAAGTTAAAATTAAGTTTTTTAAAATGTACAATAACTTTTATAAAAGGATAAAAAAAATCTATTTTTTCTACGGTGAAAAAAACAATAATTTTATTAAAGCAGCTTTGTGGAAATTTTCCATATTGATTATTTAAAAATTTAGTTGTTAGTCTGGTTACAAAGCTGGAGAAGTACGCCAAAACTATGTTTTGTTCGATGACTTCGGATGATCGAACACCCTGTGAAAGTTAAGTTTTATATAAATTCTGGCATGTTTATCCAAAATTTTACATATGACATATTGTTGGTTTGGCATTACATAACATAATTTTTCACTCTGCAAGTTTAGAAATTACATTCAATGATACTTCAATGGACAATGATGGTTCTACCCTCACTTGCCTTCATCCTTTTATTATATATAACTAACATCATTTAATTTGACATCTACAAATGCATAATATGAGCAAATAACAATAAGGATTATTGGCAGTATACGGTATGCTTTGCATATTATTATTATTATTATTATATTTACTACATTAGATATTTTAAGTATTATTATAGTATTAAGCAAATTCCTTAAACAGTTAACTCTATTTTTAAGAACTCCTTGAGCATAATTATACCTATTATTATTAATTATTCAAGTAACATAACCAATTTTAAGTAATATGTTTTATCTCAAAGCCAAATTAGCCTTTTGGTGAAAAATTAAGATGTTAGTCTAAGTTTAAAGGTCATAGGAATTAATTGACGATTTCAAATACCGGAATATTTTTCTAGAAATAGCATTTGTGTAACTTTTTATATTTTATTGCAATTTTTTTTTTCCTTTTCCTGGAATTATTAACTATTCTTAAGTTAGATTACAAGGGGTATACATCATACTCCTCACCATCCTGGCGCTCCAGTTTCACATTCAAATATACAAGCACATACACATTAGCTTCAAAACTTTTACATCTTCAACAGCATGGAGAGGGCGATGTACACCGGCTCCACCCAAACAGGTATATCAGATTACATATGCGCAGCTAATAACTATATTATATGCCTGAACTCAGTATTAGACCGTCCTGGTTCTTTCCAGGTACACCTCAGCAGAAAGTTTCAAGAAAAAGAGTATACTGACACTCATAGCAATAGAAGAAGCATCGTGAAAGCAGCACATATTTAATGGATGAAACCACTGTCCACTTTGACATGATACATCAGTTGAATTAGAGGAATTTACTTGCAACACCCCCTACCTATATGCTTTCCATTATATACATATCATCCCGCGCGGTGAAAAATCTACAAAAGCTCGCTCGAGTCTGCCTATGGAAACCCCCTACAGAAAACAAAAAATAAGATCATATAGTAAAATACAAATAGCTCTGCTTTCTCTCTACCCATAATTGCGATCCGTGAAACGAGTAACTAGAGATATCAACAAAATATGTGCATGAGCTTGAGGCCAAAAAACCATGCAGGCAGATCAACCAAGAGGTTGTGGATCAGTGAGATCAATTAAGTCATAGCAATCGATTAGATTTTTCTCTTTTGGTTGCTCTATGATCTTCTCAAAAATGTGATTCAGCTTGGGGTGTTCCACCATCTCTCTCAGAATCTGGTCATCTGAAGATGAGACTGAAACTTTATCCTTCCCCTTGCGGATCCTATCGGAAGAAGAGAACACCAACTCAGACAACCTATCCTTCTCCAACTGCCGGCAGTATTTCTCTTCCTCATATGTTCCAGAAGCAATGAGATGGTATACATGAACCATTTTTTCCTGCCCAAGTCTATATGCACGGCTTATAGCTTGCCTCTCCACCGAGGGGTTCCATACAACATCAAGTAAAACCACCCTTGAAGCACCAACCAGATTTATGCCTTCTGAACAGGCCTTTAAAGATGCAAGCAACACCCTTGCTTCACTTGTTGGAGAATTAAAAGTATTGATGGAGTTTTGCTTCTGCTTGATATCTTGTTGTCCATCCATGTAAAGTATTTCTTGTCCCTCTGTCCAGTGAAAAGTGGAACTAAGTTGTTCCATAAGTAAGGCCAATGGATCGATGAACTGACTAAAGACCAGAACTTTTTCTTTTAAAGCCTCACTTAATCGAGTGAGCTCAATTAGAAATTTGGTTTTTACACCAACCTCAGGTTCATTTTTCAGTCTCTCCAGCTTTCTCCTATCAATGGAGATAGAAACCCCATTTTCTTCCTCATACTGTTCAGGGAGCAATGCTGGATGGACTGAAATGAGGGAAACAAAACGACTCAAATCCAGTGGGTTCTTTATCCCTTTGATATCCTCAAGGAGGGTTTTCTGCAAATCTCCTACTTGCAAAATAACAACAGAATCCCTTAACCCTGGAAGACTTTCTTGAAGTATGGTCCCTTTGTGCACATGCACAAAGGGATCAATCATCTTCCTGAGCTTCTCCAGTGCGTGATTATTCTTCCCAATAGAATTTGTCAATGTTGCCCAGTTCTCCCGTAACAAGTTTACCTTTCGTCCCCGCTTCATCCCATGGGGCCCAGAAGGTACTGCCTCAAAGATCTTCGGCCTCACCAGGTAGATTGTATTTAGGAGCTCTTCAAAGTTATTTTGGAATGGGGTTCCGGAAAGGATAATCCGCCTTTGTGTCTGGACTTGACATAAAGTCTTCCAGATGAGACTCTGATCATTTCTGGGTGTATGCCCTTCATCAAGGATTAGAAGGCCGGGACTCTCCAAAAGAATATTTCTTACTTTGTCATCTACCTCATGGCGATTTTTCTTCTTTTTGCCTTGTCCAGCAAGTTTCTCAAATAATTGGTAACTGATTGCCAAAATGCTCTCCTTTCTATACCATGAGTAAAGTTTCACCAGGCGTATCCAATGAGGGCTGTTATCCCCAAGTAGCATAGCTTTCTCCCTTTCCTGTCCAGAAAATTCTGGCTTGTTGAGATTGTGGAATGGGATGTCAACCTTCCACTTTTGGAACTCCTCCTCCCAGGTAAGTAACATGCTGCGAGGAGCGATTATTACAGGCCTGCACATAGGGAATAACTTCATAAATGTCTGGATAAAGACAATTGTTAAACGTGACTTTCCAGTTCCTGGAGCATGCGAAATTATGCATCCACTTCCACCATCAGGTCTAGCTTGTCTAGCCAGCTCATCAAGCTCTGTTGATCCAGCTATATTCCTCCAGATGAATTCAAAACCTTCCTGTTGGTGAGGATACATAGTACTTCTTATGCCAGGAATCAGGTCCCAAACCGTGCCACCAGTCTGGGGATAGGGCCCACCATCTTGGGAACTAGAAACAGAGTCATACGAGCAAAATCCTTTGAAAAAATAATCACCGCCTTTAAGAGAAGCTCTATAGTCTCCTTTTCCAAAAGGGTTACTATCCTGCAGGTTGAAAATAAATCATAATGATGAAATATGACATATACCACCATCTCAATCATGCAGGAAATGGACTAAGTAGAAATAGAAGCATCTAAGGTTTTTATTGTTCAATCATCAGTCACCAGTCAACAAAGATACATTGTAAACAGAAAATAAACTGGTGCAAGAATTAGCTCAGATGAAAATAGAGGTCTTACTTACTTCAGAAACTCACTGCTATAAAGTTTTGAAAAATAGAAAAAATATGACACAACGGCATGTTTTAATTATGGGCAAAATGGATTCTGGGGAGCAGAGAATGCAAGGATAATTCCATGAGATAAAACACAAAAACAACTAAGGCATAATTGAGAAGCTAATAAAAGGAACATCTGCTACAAAATTCCAAAAAGATAAAAGCAAAAGTTTGGAGCTTACAAACTCAGGAGCGATCTCTCTTATCTCGTGGTGCAAGTAAGAGCAATATTTGCACTTGACTCCAACCTCTTCATCAAGAATGAGCCCATCTCTACCACAAGGGCAGAGAATGTCTCTACCAACATCATTGGTTTCCTTGTCAACCTAATGACAGATATAAGCAGGTTCAGTTCACGTGAAGTAGAATCACTGCAACTTGAGCTTTTAATAGAGTTAAAGAAAAAAAAAAAAAGAGAAAACAGTAGGAGACACATCAAACAGTTGCTGAGAAAAGGATTTTTGGATTCTGAGGCAGACATCACAAGGTACCATGTCCTTTTGTTATTGTAAATGGCTATCATGGTCCATGCTACTGATTTCATTCATATATGTGAACATGCCAACATATATGATATTTGTTGCCAATACAAGTTCACACAAATAAACTAGCCCGTCTTTCCATAATTTTTAACATAATAAATAAATTACCATAGATAAACAGATAAATGAATTAGCTACCCTCTCAACCTTAAACTAGTGGTAAAAAGGGAGATATATTATTGAATCAACCAATATAAGTGACATATAAAGCATGAACACAAATCAAAGCATACGACTAAGTACCTCCAATACCATTCGTCATTGCCCCTGTTTTTCTTCAAGAAGCAAGATGAAGTAGCCATTATATAAGATAAGACTTGAGTAAATACATTTTTTATTAATAGCAACTCAATGCTAAAATGTAACACTCTTATATTCTGAAAAGAGGGAGGGAGAACAACATTTCTCCAGTGAAAAGAAAACCTAAAATTCTTAATCATCAAATGGAAGCAATAAATGAGCCCACACTCTTTTATGCAGAAAGAAGAATATACAAAGCTCAGAAAGTCACAATGATGCATTAAAATAAGTAACAATATAAATAAATTGTTCACATGAATTTAAGGAGCAAATTTGCATAACAAAAAATGCATCTAAGAAGTTAAAGAGAAAATGAGAGGTGATTCTTCCTATATTTCCACATACCAAATTAGGCTCAGCAGAACCAATCTCTGTATATGCATGGCAATACTCCATTTCATTCCACAGCTTGTCCATTTCTTTCTCATACTCTGATTTCTCTAGTGGCTTTGGTTCCTGAGTATGATACCAAAATTTGGTGGGAAGACATATCAATTTAGCTGATGCCTCCATTTCTTCTCCGATTGGAATCTCCTTATGCTCTAACATGGAAGCAATCAAAATCTTGGCGGCATCATAACTTTTAAGAGATCTCACCCGCTTTTTCATAGTTTGATTCTTATCAGCTAGTACCTTAGCACCTACAGAGGCTCTCCCAGTGAACGGAACATCCTCTTCATCCTCTATACCATTGGATAGAGGATTCTCATCAGCTAGTGGCTTAGCACCTACAGAGGCTTTCCCAGTGAAAGGAACATCCTCTTCATCCTCTATACCATTGGATAGAGGATTCTCATCAGCTAGTGGCTTAGCACCTACAGAGGCTTTCCCAGTGAAAGGAACATCCTCTTCATCCTCTATACCATTGGATAGAGGATTCTCATCAGCTAGTGGCTTAGCACCTACAGAGGCTTTCCCAGTGAAAGGAACATCCTCTTCATCCTCTATACCATTATCAGAAGCACCACCACCACCATTGCAAATGCCTTCTTTGCCATCATTGTGATCTTCTACGTTAAAATTGTCTGCACTATCCTGACTATGCCTCTTTTGATTAGTCTTTGGTGTTTTTCTAGGGGATTTTTTATTGCGACAATGGCCACTTTCATGAGCATCATCCTCAGAGCTACTATCCACTAGAGAAACATCATCATCAACATCATCATCATCATCATCGCCAAGACAAAGCGGGTGGCTGAAGGTGCCCAATTTCATATCCACTGCTTTTGTAAAATGTGACCTTGTTCTCCTTGCCACACAATCATTTCGGATTGGATTTGCAGTATTCTGCTCACTGCAATCTTCATCCTTGACAGAGGTAGCTTCACAACACTTGCTATCTTCATCCTCTGATTCACAAGGGCTAATTTCATCCATGCTTACATAACTCCCTGAAGTCTCCCCTACATACTCAATATCTCCACTCAAGACAACTGCATCATCCTCACTAAATACATCCCCTTCTGGATCCTTCAAAGGGTTAGAATTACTCAATTTCACATCAACATTTGAACCATTTGCATTCTCTCCTGCATCAGAATTCAATCCATCACATTGACCCGTCCTTGCATCATTCTCCAAAGAAGGACTCCTCAACCCATGATCACTTGATTCATTTTGACAAAAATGCCCTCCAGAAGCACCAGCAACCCCATCAACATTCGAACCAACGCCATTCTTTCCTGCATCAGAATTCAACCCATCAGATTGACTTGTGCTTCCATCATTCTCCAAACAAGGACTTGTCAACCCATGATCACTAAATTCATTTTGACAAAAACGTCCTTCAGAAGCAGCACCCACCCCACTCCCTCCACTGTCATTGGCAGTAAAATCAAGAAATTTCCAATCATCTTCACTCACTTGTACACCAACTGAAACACGCTTCTTCATTACAAGATTATGGTCATCTTCTGCTTGAACACCGACTGAGACACACTTCTTTGTCACAACACTGTTCTCAGAACCACCCGTCCTTGATTCTGCCTTAACTCCACATTCTCCATGAACACTGCTATCAGTCTCATTCTCACCAATATTGTTAACAGCGACGTCCACCTCATCACAATCAATTATAACAACATCTTCATCATTCTTCACCATTCTCTCCATTCCATCCCTCTTATCCTTCCTCGGTCTACCCCGGCCACGTTTCGGTGGCCTGGGCTTCACTGAACTTGGGGAAATCGCCTCCTTCCTACAACAACATCCATTCAAACAATCATCCTTAGAAACACTAGCTGACTCACTCAGCAGAACGAAACCCGCATCAAAATCAAATTTTGACTTCTTTTGACTACTTCCCACACCAGCCACTGAATTTCCTTTCCTTTTCCGACCCAATGCAGTTTCCTCCACCCAATCAAAATCAAAAGATTCCTTTTTTACACTAAATTCACGAGTTTTGCGCCAATTACCTGGAATTAGGTCTTGTTTTCGATCTTTCTTGCCCATAGACAAGGTGTATCCCCTTCTAAACATAGCCACTCGCCAAAAATCCAAATTCTGGGAAGAAAACAGACTAAAAAGTGTCGTGTTATGCTCGAATTCGTGTATGTGGAAGTCAGTGGAAGAAACAAAAGGACAAAGCGACGGAAAAAGAAAGCAAGAGAGAGATGATCGGCGGCGAATGGAGGGAGAGAGAAAAGAAGAGGGAAAGAGCGCCAAGGAAGGACAGAGAGAGATACAGAGAGGGACTGGCTATTGGTGTTCTGAGTCCAAGACTCTCTTCATGCTTGCATGGTACGATAGGACTACAGACTGAACAGATACGACGTTTGAGCTTTTTCAAATTTCTTTTTATTATTATTATTATTTTTATTTTTATTTAAGTCTATGCTTTGACTGCTTAACTGCTTAAGGAAGTAATTTGACTTACTTTTTTTTTTTTGTCTTTTATTTTTTTTGCTAAATTCTAAATCCGGCCAAACTTTTCGAAGTAAATATAAAAAGAAACCGACAACACTCCACAGTCCAGAGAAGTATGAACGAATATATCGCGGTGATGGTCCGGATATTGGCACAGAAATATTCAGAAATTTAGCATTATAATATATTCAGTAAAAAAATAATATAAATAATAATTATAAAAATATATCTAATATATGATAATAAAAAACAATAATTAATTTATCAAAATCGTTGTAATTTAATAATGTTATTAATCTCCTATCAAATGGATCTGTTTTCAAATCCCTTTTTTTCGAGTTGTACCATAATGCGAAAAAAAAAACATATTTCATGCCTATAGATATTATAGAATACATATATAAAAAAAAAAAAGAAAAACGTATTGTTAAATTTTGCAAGACCTATAATTTGGAAAATAAGGCCTTTGCACTAAAAGATTCAAGACTACCAATGAAATCCTTCGTTCCAACTTCAATTGAAGTTACAAAAAATTAATTGAAGTGGTCCCTTAGTGTAGATTTTAAGAATGGATTAATAAAATATTAATATTATTTCTTTTACCAAAAAAATATTAATATTATTTTCATTAATATTGTTAAAAGTCAATGAAAAAGCTTATCATTTATCGAAAAAGCGAAATTTGAATCCCAAAATTAAACAAAATTTTCTAAATAAATCTAGTGAATGATAAAGATTAATATAATAACGATAATGGTAAGGATAATTATCTATGATAAAGTATACTAGTGAATTAATTAACCAAAATCTTTAGGTTTTAAAACCCTAAATTAAGGGTGTCCATAAAATTCTTTCAATTAGGGTTGAAACTCACAATAAAGTTGTAAAACTAATTAAACTAACCCATAAATTTAGATTTAAAAATAGAATAATAAAAGTTAAAAGTTAAGACTAATGTATTTACGTGTTATTTATTGGAACTGTAAATTTCAAGTTCCATGATCAAACAAGATCATAAAAATAAATTACTTAAATTATAAAATTAGAAACTAACATGAAATGTAAATAAAAATTATATGTATATCTACTAAACATATTAAACATTTTTTTCGCAACACTAAATATAATAAACTAAATATGTGCAATACATAAAAATTAAATTAACAAAAGCAACCCTAAATATATATTTCAATTAGTTAAAAAGAGTAATGAAAAAATAATAAAAAGTAAGTTATCAAAACAAAGGGATGCTAGTGGTTTGCTAGAAAACAAAGGGATTCGCAAACAAGGGGCATGGGTGGTTCTAGTTAATGATTTTGGCAAATGGTTTCGTTTTTTTTTTTTTTTTAACCTATGGTTTTGCCAAATAGTCATTTATTAAGTATGCAACTACTATCCTCACCTTTAAAAAAAAAAAAAAATCGTGAGGAGCTCAAAGGAGTTTTGTTTGAGATTTAGAAAAATTAAGAACATATAAGCATAAATCTACATGTATGTGGTTGGAGAGCCTAGCGACAACATAAATTCGATCCGCTGCCACCACCTAAAGATCCAACGAATGCCGAAGCCGGCTGATATCTCTACAAGCACTTGCAGTCACCGAAAGCCCACGATCGGCGAGTGCCGATTTAAAGGTAATTTTTTACGAATTTGCTAAAAATCCTGAATGACATTATAAAATTCTACAAAAATTATTTATATTTTTATGTAAAAATTATTACTTTGAGCAAATTTGTAGGTTTTATATGTTGCTCTAAAGATACACATAGTTTTGAATGAATTTTCAAAAACCTAAATGATGATATTTCAAGCTTAAAAAATTCCTATAAAGTCCTATAATATGTAAATTTTTGTTATGTAAAGAGTTTTTCCAAAGCAGCTTATTTAGTTGGTGCTAATTTTTAGTTTTTGAAAAATCACCATACCAGAATTTTTGGAAAAATTGCCTTCCTCAAGATAATTTTGTTAAAATTGGTATTAAATCACTTTTTGAGAATTTTGATTACATGCAAAAAGGTTGTTATTTAATTTAAAAAATAGTTGATGTCCAAAGTAAACGAGGTTGTTTAAGACCAAAAACGCAAATTTCCAACTATACACGCTTGTTGCTTTGTGGGATTTGTTAAGTAGATGAATTTTTTAGAGAAATCTTTCATGGCTAGAAGTAAATAGAAAATTTTCATGCTATTTGTCTCAAATTAGTATGAAATTTTCATAAATTTTTATCTAATTATGCATTTTTAAATTAAAATAGCAGGTCGACAGCGATATTTGCTCTTTGTAATTCCAAAAATAGTGACTTAAGCATCGGAATGATAAAATTAAATAACTTTTCGGAGCCCACTAACTATGTTTTGTCTTGTAGACTCAAGCCTTTTTTTCCAAGCTTAAGGCAAAATCTATACCGGCAAATTTCAAATGACCACAAATCCTATTCTAAACCAATGTACAAGGTCCTTTAGTAGGAAAATGCTAGCAAAAACTCTTGTAAAAGGATATGTAGAGGTCCCTTAGTAAGGGAACATAAAAATATAGATTCTAGAAAATATAAAGTAGAAGATAACATAAGCTTGAATAAACCAATAATACCTAAAACTAGTGGTAAAAGGTTTTTTGATATAAATTCTATCTTAAAGTAACATAGAAAGAATGGTAAAAGGTTTTTTTATTGAGAAACGTCAATAAAGCCTATAGGTAGAAAGAGGTGTACAAGATGTTATAAGCTTACACATATGGCCTAACGATACCTAAAAGGAAATGCATAAGATATTCTAACCTATATAGGATAATAATACTTAATCCTTAATATAACAAATACTTAAATTATAAAGATAAGTTACTAATAAATCTCTAATATTTCTATAACTTATATAGAAATTAAAGTATAAATTCTTATATAAGTTTCTCTAATGATGTAAAGACCAATGCTATAGGAAAGTATGATTAGCGTTAATACAAGGTAAATGGGATTAATGTTTAATCATATTTTGAAATACTACATAAAAGTACTTAGAGACTAAAGTGCATATTTGCTCGTAGTTGAAAATAGTTAGACTTATGCATGGATGTATGTGGTCGGATTCTACTATGTTGTTTTCTAGTAGTGCTACATGTTATGATTCCTTGTTATGCTTTGCTTTCTAATTGGATTGTTTGTAACTGTTAGGTTAACATAAAATGGATTGACCTAAACTCTAATATAAACCCTACCATTGTCTGATTTATATTGTATATGCAAGTATTAGACTTGTTATTGTATTTTGATATTTATACGTTTAATATTGTCTAATATATATTGTAATTATACTTTTGTATTTTTTGAAATACAATTTTAACAAATTATTGAATTCATATAATTGAACAAATTATATATAATATTAAATAAGAGCCATAGATTTGCTAACTATTGAAAATTTAATTATTTACATTATAAAATAAATAACTTTTGTAATATTTAATAAAAATAATATTAATTAACTTAATATTATAATATGGATAAGTATTTTTAAGAATATAAAATATTGTTTTTTTAGTTAAGTGAATTTTATTTTTGTATTATGGTATAGATATGACAAAATCTAGGTTTTTTATCCAATTTATTAGCTTAATTTTTTTGTCTAGTTATTGAGTAAAGTTACAAATTAAACATAGGATAAAATTTTTTGTTTTATTCAATACTACAAAAATTACATAACTAAATGCCACCTTAAGATCATAAAGTGACTAAGGTTAGGAGTTTTTTCCTTTTATTAGTAAGTTATATATAGACCATAGATAATGAAGATAGTTGCATGTGATATTTGTTCTATCTTTGTTCTATTATACTATTTGATCTATTAGTAGCTAACTTTTGTACAGTAATTCAAGGAATTTTTTTTTATTGACCAATAAAGATAAGGATTTTTCTAAAGATAAAGTCATCATGCTTGCCTTTCATTTATACTACTGAAAGTTTTATTAATAGCCATATTATAAGTATCTAAAGATGGTGTAAATAATATAGATGCTACCTCTCAAAGGAAACCCTAGCATGGGCCCTCTCCTCCATTGAAAGATCAAGATAATGACCTTTTGCATAGATTAAAGAAATGCTTAGCGGGGGACGATAATCAATACCATGTCGATCATATGGATTCAAATACAACCGGGTGGAGAGGGGGGTTGGGGTTGGGGAGGGGTGGGGAGGGGAGGGGGGGGGGGGGGGCAGAGGTGTGTTGTGGGTTTACAATTTCCCTTTTTTATGAAATTGTCCTTTAGAGATATTGTTTTCTCTAATATCTCAAGGGCTTATGAAAGAGTATGTTTTCCAAAAAAGCATAACAAGGAATTTATGGACCATGACTCGAGTTCTATGGAGGAAGAGGAGAAACTTCTCAATAAATTTGCTGAAGAGGGAGTATGTTACATAAGCTTCTCTAAAGCAAAAAAAGATATTATGTATATTCCTTGGTAATGCTTTCTCATAGTGAAGGTGATGGGTCCAAATCTTAGATATAAACTAATGTTTGATAGATTGAGGAAATTATGGAAATCGTTAGCTATGTTCAAACTAATTTATGCAGGCACTGGTTTCTATCTTATTTCGTTGGATAGTTCTTTTGATTTCACTTAGATTGTTAAAAATGGAGCTTAGTTCGTTAATGGATACTATTTAACCTTGAAGCGTTGGCAGCTAGATTTTCATCTAGAGACGGCTAGCTTTGATCTAGTTACAGTTTGGATTCGTAAATTTGGTTTATTAATGGAATACTTTTCTTCTCTAGCCATAAAAAGAATAGGATAGATTAGCCTATAGAAACCTTACAACCTAAATTGTCAAGCATGAGGATAATGACCCATATTCGGAGAAGATTAATGGTTCGTTGGCGAAGGATAACCAAGAGATGCAAAAAGAAAACCTAGATATTATCTCCACTTAGAATAATAGAAGGCTATTAGAGCACATTGATGGCAAAATTAATCAAGGATTAAGTGAAAAGCACTTATAGGAATTAGATAAAGGTTAAGAGGAATAAAGATCTTGAGAGGAAAAATAAAAAATCTCAAAATAATAATTATATGTAAGGAGTTGGGAAAGAAAAAGACAATTTGTCTTAGGAAGTAATGCATCCCAAGAAAGAAGCTTTGGTAGTGCCCAAGAGTAATAACTCTTCACTTGAAATGGAGGGAACATTGAAATATTCCAAGGAAAGCAAGAGATGACTAAAAAGACTGGAGAACGTAAGGATTTTCCTAATTCTTCAAAGAGTATTACTAAAGAGAAGGTCCTTCCCTTTGCCTTTGGCAAGCCCATTCTATTGAAGAAAAGAAACCTAAAGAAAACCTCACACCTGTAAAAAAAGCTACAAGACAACATGGTGCAACTTCTCAAAGTAGTGACTTTAATTGCACTAATTCACCCCCTTTTATGGTTCTTCTTAAACTACTAGACCTTTTGACTTAGGAAATGCAAATAAATTTATTTTCAAGGCAGGTTATGGTAGAAATTAGGAGCATCACCATGATAGACAACCAATGGAAGAGGGACAATACTTTAGAGATCATTTATAGCCATATACTTCCCCATAGTCGGGCATATCACATGGTAAGAAAGATCATTTTAACCATGATGGAAGCATTGCTTCGAGTAAAAATGCCAATGGTCAACCCACAAATCACAAGGTCTATGATCCTTTGAATGATGGAATAGACCTTTAGGTCAATGGTGGACGATGTGATAACAAAGGAGGAATTTCCAGTAGACACACAAAGAGTTCCTTATACTTTGAACTTGATGAAGACAATAAGGAGATGACGTTCCTTACTGTACGGGAGATGCAGTTTGCTCTATCCTAAATAACCTTTTGTACCCTCGAATGGAAGGTAGCAATTAAGTAAGTTTAGTGAGCATTCCATGTTGACAAATTTGTTTACATAAAGTGTGTTATGATGAACCTAAACATGGAAGATACCCTCACAAACAATGTGAGGCCAAAGCCCTTTAGAGTCTTAGTGTAGAATGTTAGAGGAGCTAATGTTAACAATAGGAGGAAGGAAATAAAAAATCTCCTGAATCAATATAAACTCCATATTATCATCCTTGTAGAGACCAAGATGGGGGCGATTATAGCTGAAGCCTTCTAAGCTAACTTGTAATTCAACCAAATGATTTGTTTAGAGGCTAAAGGGCTTAGTAGGGGCATTATTGTTCTTTGGAACACTAAAGATGCCATTGTTCATGAGAGGCACATCTCACATCAACACATCTTAATGGATATTTAAGTATGAGATTCTTCCTTTTATTGGTATCTTTTTGCTATCTACACTAGTCCTAATTTCATATTCTTTGTTAGGAAGAATTGGAAAGCATGTCTAGTAGTATCATCCAAGCTTGGGCAATGATTAGGGACTTTAACAAAGTTTCAAGTAAAGAGAAGTGAGGCCATTACAAATCTATCAATCTCAGATTGATAGATACTAGTCATGTATGGATGCTTATGGTATGGTAGATTTGGGTTTCATGAGGCCTAAGTTTACTTGGTCTAAATGATCAAAAGATTTGAAGGACCTAGTATAAATGAGGTTAGACAAAGCTTGGGGTTACTATAGTTAGAGGAGGATGTTCTTGGAAGCTAAGTTACAACACCTAGCTTCTTTTGTGTCAAATCATCTACCCCTCTTGTTAAAGACACATTCTGCTACTCAAGTTGGCCCTAAGGATCTTAGGCCTTTTCTGTTCCAGTCCATGTGGTTACAACATCCATATTTTAAGCCTTTTGTGTCTTATTACTAGTATAACCAACATTTTAAAATTCCATACGATATAGAGAACTTCACTAATAATCTTAAGAAGTGGAATAAAGAGGTTTTTAGCCTAATCTATGTAAGGAAAATGAACATCATGAATAACTTAAAGAAAGTCTGAAAAAGGTTATTTGATAATCCCTCTTGGTTTTTACTTAAAAGGGAAAAATCTCTTCTTTAAGAACTAAATAGGGTTCTAGCTCATGAAGAAAAACTTTAGGCTGCCAAAGCAAAGGCCAACTGGCTTATTGATGGAGAATGTAACATAAAATTCTTCCATGCTAGTGTTATGATGAGACGCTCTAAATCAAGAGTAGTGGGGTTGTTTGAATTTGCTGGCAATTAGCACACAAATCCTCTTGAAATATAGTTGCTTTTCAACCATTTTTTCCATGACCTATATATGATTCAAAGGTCTACTTATTTTTTTTTTTGCTTAATTCTCCTTAGAACAAAGGTCAAAGGGTGTTATCACTAGAGGAAAAACAAGGGTTGGGTCAAGCTTGGACAAATGTGTACATTAAAGAGGCTTTTTGGTCTATTGGGAAAAATAAAACTCTAGGAATTGATGGATATCTAGCTGAGTTCTTTCGACAATGTTGGGATATAGTAGGTCTTAAGGTTTGCTTAATGGTGCACAATATTTTATTAGAAGGGTGCATACTAAATGAGTTGAACAAAACATTAATTGTCTTGATACCAAAGCTATTGGAGGCAAATAAAATCAAAGAATTTCGACTTATCAATTTGTGTACCGCTATGTACAAAATCATTTATAAAGTATTAGTTAATTGGCTTAGGCCTTTGCTAAAATAGTTAATCAATCTAGAAAAATCTAGTTTCATCCCAAGATGGTCTTGTAAAGACAATGTTGTTATATTCCATGAAATCTTGCACATGATGGAAAAGAGAAATAGAAAAAAGAAATGGATGGTGGTAAAACTTGATTTAGAGAAGAAGTATGACCAAATTGAATGGGTTCATAAAAAGTTCCTTGGTCAACTTGAATTTTCCTAAGAACTAGATCAAATTCATCGGCTCGTCTTGGATAAGTATCTTATTGGTTGGTTCTAAATGGAGCTATATTGGAAGACTTCAAAGTAAGGGGTTGTGGCAAGGAGACCCTCTCTCCCCTTATTTATTCATTTTAGGCTTGAAAGCTTTAAGCCATATGATCTATTATTTTATTGCAGTAGGTAAGTGCATCCACCTAAAATTTAAGGGATCTGATTTAAGCCTCTCCTACCTCTTCTTTATGGATGACCTCCTTGTCATGGTAGAAAAGTCTCAAGAGAATGAAAGACAAATGCTTGAAGAAATAAACATGTTTTGCTCTATATCCAAATAATAAGTGAACTTTTTCAAGTCTTGTATGCTCTTCTTATGTAACTCATCCAAAAGACTTGAAGGATAATGTTTGTAATGTTTTTTGTATAAAACCGATAGTGAACCTTAGCAAATATCTTGGTATTCTTATTAAGCTAGGGGGCAACCTTAAAGGTAAGGATCTTCATTTCATCATTGAAAGAATAATAAGGAAGAAACTTACAAGATGGAAGGAAAGACTTCATAGCATAATAGGAACGAAACTTTTTATCTTTTCTTACCTTAAATCCATTGCTAACTATTACTCGATCGTCATTCCTTTCCCAGTGAATAAATTAGAAGCCATGGATAGGAGTGTTCTTTAGGGAACAACTAAAGAGAGAAAGAAAAATCATCGAGTTAGATGGGAGAAGGTCTAAATGGTGAAAGCTAACAGAAGACTAAGTATATTGGATATTAAGAAAGGAAGTATAGTGAATTTTATCTTCTATGCTTGATAAGTACTCACAAAGGACCTCCTTTGGACTAAGCTAATCAAGCAAAAATATAAAGCCTAACAACATGGAAGAAAATCAAGTGGAGGTTCTCATTTCCACAAAGAGTTAAAAAAAGTAAATGATTAGCTTTAGCTAAGACTACAAGTTAGATTGCGGAATGGGAGAGATATCAAGTTTTGGTTTAACTCATGGTCAATCTAGGGGAAAGTCTCCTCCTAGTTATATGGCTTATTTAATAATTATGATGATCTTCTAACTATGCAATAGGTCTGGGATAGCCCATTACAATGGAAAGAAGAACCGATAGGATATCCCATTGATAACCAGATTGTAGCTAAGCTAGGGTATATTTACTTGGATGACTCCATTGAAGTTTTTTATATTCAAAGATGGCCGTTTGATACGTCAGGAGAAGTTACTTCAAAATATGCATACAAAATACTATGCAAAGAAGAATCTACTTCTACTAATAGCATAGATTGGAATTGGATATGAAAGACCCCAACTATCCTAAGATTCTGATTCCTCCTTTGGTGTATCCTTCATAACGGGCTTGCTACTAAAGATAACTTTGGTAAGAGAGGGATGAAGTTTATAGTAGAATGTCCCTTGTGTGGATTTGAGGTAAAGAATGTAATTCACCTTTTTTTCTAATGTAGTTGGACTAATGATTTCAAGAGCAGGTTAGGAATCACTGTATTAGCCATCTTACCAGAGTCTCAAAGCTTTCAAGATTAGATCAAATGTAATATTATGTAGTGGAGAAAGTATTGGAATCTTGTACACCCTCCACATGAGGTCATTGTTCTATTCGGCTTAAGAAATATTTAGAGAGAATGCAACAAAGAGATTGTTAATCCTTGGTCTACTTAGGAGTGAAACTTAAATCTACAAGAAGTGAGTTTACAACCATTTGGATGAAACCATCACTTGGTTAGAATGAGGTTAATTGCGATGAGCTGTTAGTGAAGATTCAAATAGAGTAGGTGTTGTGGTCATCATTAGAAATGATCAAGGTTAGATTTTGGGTAGAATCAGTAATTATATTCATCAAGCATCTCTTCTTGAAGCTAAACTTTAGGTAGTTTATGAGGGCCTTAAGTTAGCTAACCACCTCCATCTCTCTACTATTGAGGTAGAAACTAACTCATAGTAGGCCCTAAATTAGATTTCCAAACATTATGTGGACTCTTCGTTATGTCATCTAGCAATCTTAGCTTACAGATCTTTACTCCATTCCTTTTCTTCTGAGCATTTTTATAGGCTCGTGTGTGAAAGGAACATGGTGGTAAACTCCCTTACGAAGTATGGTCTTCAAGAAGGAATGCTTATTTCTTTTAACACTAAAGCTCCGGACTTCCTCTCTAGTTTTTTGTTAATAGATGTTGTTAATATTTTTTATTTTGATCATGATTTGGAACTGGGGCCTAGTTCTTGTGATGTTAACTTTGTATTTTGCTAATTTCGTTTGTTTAGTGCATTTTCTTCAGCCCCCCCCCCCCCCCCCCAAAAAAAAAAAAAAAAAAAAAGATGGTATAAATAATTAAACAAATCTACTATATAAGATTGTTTAAAAATAAAAGTTAGAAATGATGCTTCTTTCGTACTGAGTTCTTAAGAGAGTGACAACTGAAAAAAGATCGTGGTTAAGAAACTAAATAGGTGAATGATGGGCAAATATGTACATAAAATGGGCATATTTAGAGACAAAAAAATTAAAAACAATAAGCACCTTAAATGGGTCCATCCATTTTAATATAATAAAGGAAAATAATATATTCAGTAGGGTTTTACCTCTCTTGATAAGTGAATTAATTATTTTATATGAGTTTTTGTCTTATTACTTAAACATATATCCATATATATATGTGTGTTTAAATTATTGAACAACACTTCTTTAGAAGCATTTATATCACTAACTTTTTCGTAATTTCTCTAAAAAAAATCAAATGAAGATATATACTGTAAATCCCATAAATCTAGTCTTTTGAGTATAAAATCGAATTTATATACTATAAATGATTTTATTAAGTTAATAAAATTCATAAATTTAAAACTAATTAAAAATTTAATTCTAAACTTAGAACTAATATAAAAAATCTTAACTTATTAATTGAAACTCCAATTGCATACAAAAACTTTAAACCCTACAAATATGTAATTAGAAGAGATTGACTTAAAACCTGATAAAAACCTCAAAATTCAAACTTTAAGTCTATAAGTGTACTAATTTGCTATACGAGTAATAAAACCTTAATTGAGCCTAATAATTAAACGAAACGAAAAATCATGTGAAATCACTAGTGAATGATTATATATAATTATTAAGTGTCAATAATTGTGAAAATATTACATTAATTTATAAAATTGATAATATTATTGAATAATTATTTAAAAAATTATATAAATTACTATTATATGAATTTAATTATTAGAATTTGATTTTAGTACTATTTTAGGTTGTTTATGTGTTATGTAATTAATATAACCTATATATCTTATAACTTTCTTCATAACATAAATATATGTTATCATTAATATTATTTTTAGTATTAAACATATTTTGAGGAAATTCAAATTTTTTGTATTTAGTTATTTCCTTATTTTATTTATTCTACCTTACTTATTTAATGTTCCTTATTATCTTTTATTTTCCTTTCTAAATTACAAATTTTCATGTATACATAAATAATTATTATATTAATATTATAATTTTGACTAAAAGTCAAATATATCATTTTGAAGTCATTTAATGCATTCTTGTCCTTTCTTTTCCTTCTTCTTTTTCTTTTCCTTCATTTTCCTTCCCCTTTTGCCGTCCAAATAAGTGTCCATAGCTTTTATCACATGTGAGAAAACAAGTTTATAAAAGATAAGATGAGTCAACAACTTTATCCTTTACTTTTGATTACCGTCAACCAACACAACATGTTTTAGAAGTGATTTTTCTTTCTTTTTTCTTTAGCTTTTAGGCTTAACAAACATTCATCTTTTATTTTATTTCAAACCGACGAATTATTCCTCTCTTTTCTATCTTCTATCTCTTGTTTTTCTTTCAAATATTCCAACCATCATTCCACTCTAATATACATTACCTATTTCTTATTTTATTAACATCAAGGGAAGGATAAAAGGGGGGTTTCTTCTTCAATCATACTCAAGAGCAAGTAATTATATAATCCTTATAGTATACTAGTTTTATTTTATTATATAAATTTAAATTTTTGTGTATTTTCTCTTATATTATTATGTATTTCCATACTTGGTGTAATAGGAGTATGAGATAGTTATTATATGTATTTTGGTGTCTTTGTAATAAAATAGATGTTTTCGTATTTGAAGTATGTGCATAAGTTGTTCTTCTTCATGTATGTGTTTATATATGTATATGTCTAACTATATATACACATATGTTATGTTTATCTATGCAAATGTATGGTGCATATCAATATGTATATATATATATATATAGTACATGTATGTATAGGAGATATACATGTATTAATCATAGTAACAAGGGGCATAAATACATGTACATGAATAAATAGAAAAACATAAACATGTATTTATATATGTGTAAGTATAAATATACATATAGTATTAGTCTAATATATGTATAATGTTGATGGTGAATTTTGAGAATTGGAAATATCTTGCAAAGATAAAACAAATACTTGGTACTAGGGCCAGTCTGGTGTAGCCACTTCGATGCTTAAGTTAGTAGGTCAGAATGAAAATAGTAAAGTTGAGAAGTTTAAGAGTTATCCGATGTCTCTTACCGGGTTCCTTTTTCGTATTTATAGGAAACCGTTATGTTTAAAGGAGTAGTTATTAGATAATTGCCAAGATACGTGAAAGTTTTTTGATTAGGCTCTTTCTCTTAAATGTAGGAAGAGTAGGTAGTTTGTAATCATAACCGTGCTTGTAATAACTGTTTATGTCATGAACTTGAATTCAAATCTGCGATGGATCAGAGTTACTTGATGTAATGCCGAGAATATCGATTACTTAGAGAGGTGTTGAGAAATTATATTGCGTGGCTTGTTGGCAATCGAATAGACGAGTAAGACGGAGAGCAAAACTAACTATTAACATTTTCCCTTGGGTTCGAGTAATCAATAAAGGGAGTAATATATAATGCACTAGAAGCCGAGTGGGAGTAGTTCTTTGGATGCCGAACAAAAAAGGGAGTAAGGCGGTTTGCATCTTAGTTGAAAAGTTACAATTTTTTAATTGTCACCTCTTGAAGAGATAAAAAAGTAGGTGTTGTGACACCTGTTGCCTCGGTAACCATTGTGCCACAGACTAAATAATTGTTAGAGAGTTATCAACCGTCAATTTCCAAAGACATGATATGCGTCGTCAATCTGCACTACTTATCAAATCAGTGATCATTACTGTTAGAAAACATGTTTACAGTTACGAGGGCGAATTGTCTTTTTTTAAAAGACTTTTTAAGATCATGATTCACTTCTGTTCAAATTCAGTCGTCATAACCGTATTTTCTTATTTTCTCGTCTTCACTCTTTTAAGTTCTTCAATTTTCAAGATAATATTCATAAACATTCAGGTTATGGTTCGCAATGTTGACTGTCAACTTATCCTCTCTAAGTTTGAAGCAATGGAAACTTATGCCACTTGCACCCCCCCCCCCCCCCCCCCCCTCCCCCCCCTCCCCCCCTCCAAAAAAAAAAAAAAAAAATGGGAGTGAGGCAGTGTGCTCCTTTGGCAGCTCTGATGATAGCATTAAGGCTAGGTGGGATAAACTTAATCGAATCAATGAGCTTGCTGTAGATGATTATCTCGAAGACATGGAAGGTTAATCTTTGGTAAGATATTTGTACAACACCATAGCTTGCTTTTATGACTATGTAGATAGAACCATTAATTCCGTCGAATAGAGTTCTTGCCATAAAGTACAATCAGTACTAGCAAGACCTTCTCGGAACGTAGAATCTAAGAAAGCAGAGAGAGGAAGAGAGGGTTTGTTTCCCAAGGGAGTGCGAGTTCCATATATACTTGAAATATTTAGATTTTAGGTTGCACTTTCCTTTCTCAGCTTTTATTAAGGACTTTTTCAACTACTTTAGAGTCATATCGAATATGTTCTCACCTAATACATACTAGCTTCTGGCTGCTTTTGAGATAATTTGCGAAGAAGTTAAAGTTAGGGCTATACCTCAACCATTTTGGCTTTTCTTTACAATTAGGAGGTAGCTTGATCAGTAGTACTTTGCCACTACAAGGCATAGGTAGAAGTTTATGGATGGATTGGAGTCCAAGATTCATAAGTGGCATGATGAATTCATGTCAATAGTATCTGATGAAGAGTTGGACTTTTGGACCCAATGGATTGTGCTAATTTGCACTAAAGATATTGATCTGATGCTGAACGATGCAGAAGCGGTAAAGAAAATTCAAGAAAGGAGAAAGAATAAAATATTCTTCTGGGACGTTAAGAGAATTATACGGTGTTACATAAGTGAAGACCCAATCTTTTCTAAAAAAGAAGGTACGCTAATGAGTTACCATTGTGCTAAGTATAGCCACAACAGGAAAGCCGTTCTTGCAACTTGGGGGAAGAGTTGTCGCCTTTGAGCCTTGTTCGATATAAAGAATGTAAGTTTATTATTTTCCCATGTTGATATTAACCTGTTTGTTTATGTTGTAGATATGCATGCTGGCAAGGTATATCCTACTAAGCTATTAGCCTAAGTAAAGGCCAAAAAATCAAATGCTAACAAATGTGTGCCATTGCATCTACCATTCAACTAATAGTCGTGAAAAAGGTAGCCAAAGACATAACCAAGTAGCTTGTGGCATAACAAAAGCTTCTTAACCGGCCGAGAAGTAGAAGAAGGATCTGCCAATCGAAACTGAAATAGTTCGTTTGAGGGAGGCTACTGTCAAGATTATTCAAGATGTTCTACCCACCATAGAGTTGAAAGAAGAGGATAAGGAGATTCGCCCCCATAGTGAGGTTGATGTCATTGTTGTTGAAGCGTCATCCTTAATAGTGGAGGTGGCGCTGAGTAACAATAAAAGATCGGGGAAAGAACTCGTTGGCTAACCAACTACCAAAAAGTTCAAAGATTCGGATGATAGGTTAAAGGAGGAAATGCGCAATAAAGTACTCAGCATCAGCAATGCTGAATTCGTCTACAATAAGGAGGTTAGCGAGTATTACATTCTGTACTAGAACCACACAATTCTAGATACCAACTCAGCCTTAGGTGATAGGACAAAGTCCCTTGGCTTTAATGGAAGCAGTAATTCTTCTTAAGGATAAAGATTTTACGAATAAGGATTTCGATAGAGTCAATGGTTGTAATAAGGCCCATATCATGGCCAAATTGTATGATGTGAGTATCCATAACCATTACTTTTAATTGTTAAATTCATTCGGGTTACTAACTCAATTCCTTTTCCAGATGAGCAACCATATTCTGATGGCTTTGGACGAAGCTGACAAAGAGGCGAAGAAGGTAATATCCTTGGTAGTATTCATGTGTTGTAACGAATCATTCTTGATTAAATAAGTTTATTGTAGAGAGTTGAGAATGCATACAATGAATTGAAAGCTTAGACTGTTACTGCTAAGAATGTAAGGATAAGGGTTGAGATTGAGGTGAAAAAGCTCCAAGAAGACCTTGTTGCTAAGAAGTCAGTGCATACCCTTACTACTGATGAAGTCTCAAGCCTAAGGCTAAAATGGAAGAGTAGTACAAAGAGTTTGAAGGCCTAAAAGAGAAGTTGCGGAAGAAGAAAGAAGAGTGTTGAGGCTTGGGTTGAACTCTTTGCACGATGGGCAAGGAGAAAGATTAACTCAGAATGTCAATTAAAGAGTTAGAGACCAACAACTCGAACTTATAGGGACATATCACCGAATTAGAGGAGACTTTGAGGAGAGGACCATCAATCGAAGAGGCTCTCGATATAGTCACTCTTAGTTGGCAATACGAGAGGCTTCTACGGAAGAAGTTGTTGAAGGGGGTTCAAGTAGCAAGAGAGGAGATCTTGAACTTTCACCTTGATTATGATCTCTCATTCCTTGACTTTGTTGATGTCAACGATAAAGTGAGCAGTACCAATAAAGACGATGAAGATGAGGCGAGTGCCAAGATTGCTAATAAGGGTGATAGGGAAGCTCATACTAAGGATTCGGGAGAAGACAAGAACCCATGTGCCGAGAAAGTAGCTTGCTCAAAGATAGCCCTAGCCTCCTATCCATGAATTACTTCTACAGATTCTAAAAGTAAGCCATAAGATTTTTTGTATTCTTTGTATCTTACATTCTCTTATGTAATTGTTTGAACAAATCGTTAAGCCATACATTTGTAACCATATTGTTTGAATGAAATATCCTTCATATGACTGTTTTTAGTATGTTTTAGTTTACTTACTAAGAGTTCCCTGTGTTATATTTCACACGTCCTTATTCATTAGCATGTTTCAGCTCACGCAAATTATCTTTCAATGGGTTTACTTTCACATGCCCAATTATTTTCTCGACATGTTTTATTTCACCTGCATAACCATTTCTTGGTATGTTTTATTTCACATGCTTAATTATTTCTCGGCATGTTTTATTTCACACACCCAATTATTTCTCAAATCCTTTTATTTCACACGACCAATTATTTTTTGGCATGTTTTACTTCATACGCCTAATTACTTTTCGGCATGTTTTATTTCACATGCCTAATTATGTTTCGGCATGTTTTATTTCACATGCCCAATTTGCGTCTCTATAGACATTGTCCGTTAGCTGTTTTGAGGTGTGGACTAGTCGCATTATTCGGCTGTAAGATTAATTTATGTAGTTCATTAGCCGTGATAGACTAGAACTTATTTACTTGTCATTTATAAGAAGAATAAGAAACATAAGATTTCAAACATAATTCTCGTAAATAAAAGGCACCGTAGTCTTACAAGCTTATTGGCTGTTGCCTTACAAATAAGCTAAGCTATTAATTGAAGTATAATTTCAAATTCTCAGCTCTCCACGCTCGACGGATGATGGATCCATCCAACCTCTCTAATCAATAGGACCACTCGCTGATGATTTTCTGGATCTTAGCAAGATCCTCCCAGTTTGTGCTAAGCTTCCCTGGATTTACTCGTGTGCCAATAACTTCCATCTTCTGGCAAATTAGATCCCTAGGTTGAAAAAATATGTACTTCACTTTCTGATCGTAATACCTTACCGCTCTATATTTGTATGCCGTGATCTTAGCTCTTGTAATATCTTAAATTTCATTGATAGTGTCCAAATTTGTTGTTAATCCAACTTCATTAACCATAACATCAAAATTCTAAATCTGTAGATTATGAAAATCCAATTCAATTGGTAATACGGCTTCCGTATCATATGTTAACCTAAAGGATGTTTCCTTAATCGTAGTTCTGTAGGTGGTTTGGTACCCCTATAAAACATTTGGTAGTTCATCGACCCATTTCCCCCTGACTTGATCTACTTTCCGTCTGAAACTGTGTAGTATAATCTTATTTACGGCTTTAACTTGTCCGTTTGTCTGAGGATGTGCTAGAGACGTATAGTTGAGGTGAATGTCATACTTCTCATAGAATGCTCGAAACTTATTTTTATCAAACTATTTGTTGTTATCTGTAATTATCATGTAAGGAACTCTGAACCTTGATATGATGGAGTTGAAGATGAATGCTTCCATTTTTTGTTCAATGATCTTCTCCATTGCCTTGGCTTCTACCTATGTGGTAAAGCAATCTATAGTAACAATGACAATTGTCGCTGGGTAGTAGACTTTGGAAATGGTCCAAGAATATCTAAGTCTTACTGGGCGAAGGGCTGAGAGCTGGTTAGGCTACATAACTCAGTTGAGGGGGCATGACTCGGCAACTCGTACTTTTGGCATTGGGGATTGTACTGGACAACTTCCTTTGCATCTTCTCTCATAATTGGCCAGTAATAGCTGAGTCAGAATGCTTATACATATAGTGTCCGCACTTTTATGTGATTACTACATACGCCACCATACAACTTAGATAACACCCTTTAGGCATCTTTAGGAGGAAGGCATCGAAGGTAGGGTTATGATATGATGTGTTTATACAATTGACCATCAATTAGTATATAGTTAATGGCTTAGTATACCAATCTTCGTACTCCTTTCTTATTGTCAGAGAAAGTACCATCTCTTAGATAATCCACTAGGGGATTCATCCACGATCCATCTCTCGGGTAAGGAGCCAATTCATAGCTTTACGAAAAAGTGGATAAACTTTTCGTTTGGATAAACTTTTCTATGGAAGAGACTTAACGAAAATTTTATTGCTCAATTCAAGGAACGACATACTAGCCAACTTCAATAACTTATCGGCTATAAGTACAAATATAAATTTTCTCCAAAAATGGGTGTTGAGAGTGTTGGGGGTGATGCAAGAAATTCCGTAAGCTTATTGAAAGCTCTTTTGTAGTCATCAGTCCAATTGAATTCTTTTGGATTCTTTAAATTTTAAAGAATTCTGTGCACTTATCTATACTTCTCGACATAAATCTGTTAAGGTGGCAATTTGCTTAGTGAGTTTTTGCACTTCTTGGACCATGCGAGGTGATTTCATGTTCCTTATGGCTTTAATCTTTCTCAGGTTGGCCTCAATACCGTGTTGAGTAACCATGTAACCTAAAAATTTTTCTCATGTTGCCCTAAAGACACATTTTTATAGGTTAAGTTTCATGCTGTATCTCTTTAATGTGGTAAACGTCTCCTTTAGGTTGGCAAGATTCCAATATTCCTTTATGTGAATTTAGGATATAATCATCTTGGTAACAAGTCTCTAGTATGTTACACCGACGTTCTTAAGCCTAAAGGGCATTACCGTATAGCAATATGTTCTAAAATTGGTAACAAAAGACAAGTAGACTTCATTCTCCTTATCCATCTTGCTCTGGTTATAACTAGAGAAAGTATCCATAAAGGAAAGTAACATGTGTCCAATGGTTGCATCTATTATCTAATTAATTTTTGGTAGTGGGAAATAGTCCTTGGGATAGGCCTTCTTAAGATCTGTAAAGTTTATGCACATTCTCCACTTGTCGTTAGAGCTCTTAACTAGCACACAATTGGTTAGCTAAGTCGAATAAGACTCTTTTTGGATGAATCTTACCTTTAATAACTTCTGGACTTCTTCCTTGATTGCCGCTTGTCTCTCTAGTACAAAATGTCTCTTCTTTTGCTGGACCACCTTTATGTTTAGATCAATCTGGAGCTTGTCTACCATAACTTCTCTCGGGATACTCGGCATGTTTGAAGGAAACCATGCAAACACATCAGTGTTGGCTTGTAAGAAGTTGATCAAACTCTACTAAGTATCTGTTGATAAGGGTTTCCCGATTCTCATTGTTTTCCTTTAGTCGTCTCCAAAATGAATTTCCTCAGTATCACTTTCGGCATTCTTGATGCTAATTGACTTGCCTTCTAGATAAATTTCAACTTAAAATACTTTTTCTTGTCTTAAGGCCCTTATATACAAGGATCGTGCCAATTGCTAATCCCCTTTGCATACGCTGACCCCTATAGGAGTAAGGAACTTAGCTTTAAGATGTGTAGTTAAAGGGATAATGCCGAATAGATGTTGGTATGACTATCCCATTATCATGTTGTATGAGGACCAACATTTGATGACAAGAAAGTCCACTTTATCTTCTACAACATGCTTATCATCGCCGATTTGTATTGGCAAAGAAATGACTCTAACTACTTAGACAGGTTGATTGTTGAAGGCATAGAGATCATACTTGTAAGACCGTAGCTGTGCTTTGATCTTAGGCCTCATTTGGTCAAAGGCAAGCTGAAAAATGATGCCGGCTGAACTTCCTGTATAAATAAGAATCTTCTTGACTTCAAAGTTGGCAACTCTCGCATTGATGACGAATGCATCGTTGTATCGCATCTAAACGCACTCAAAATCTTCCTGTCCAAAAGATATTGTATTATCAACCCAGACTTTTTTGCCTTGAATATTGCAAACGTAATTCTTAGCATTAATCAAGTTTGAAGAACTTGATTGGCCTATAGTAGGTCTACCGACAATGGTATTGATTACTCCATTAGTGCTCTACTAGAATTCACATCCCTTACTTCTCTCACGGTTGATGCCGGCTGTATGTTATTCTCTTGTTCCTTATGTCTCCTTTGAGACGGTTTCTTAATACTCTCAACATCATGTGTTAAGAACTTATGCAAGTGCCCACGTTGGATCGCATCTTCAATTATGTTCTTGAGTTGAATGCACTCATCTATATTGTAACCTTTGTCATAGTAGAAAATCATAGTATTTGTTGGAGTTTCTCCTTGAGGGATTCCCTCTCATTCTTTTTGGCTATTAGAGGATGCCTCTCTCCCTACGAACCTCCATTAAAATGTCCAAAATTAGATGATTGACAAGCAGATGGGATGAGTATGTTGAGACCTTCAGTCTCTTCCTCTCGGCATCTAAACTCTGGTCATTGTCTATGCTGAGTCTATCTTTTGCACTTTCTCACCTGTCATTCTTTCCATCTCTTTTGCTTTGATCAACCTCTCACCGTGCCTTTATGTTTTCTTCCTGATACATGTATGAGGTGGCTTTATCCTTAAACTTGGTGAAAATTTTTGGCTTGTTCTTTACGAGAGACTTGAAAAGGTCTCCGTAGAGCTTGACTCCATCAATGGCATTGAGGGCCAGATTCATATCCAATTTTGGGATTTGAATCATTTCAGCCATAAATTTGGCTAAGTAGTCCTTGATTGACTCATCAGACTTATGTTTGATGGTGTTAAGGATTGAAGAATCCTTAACACAAGGTTTGAAGAATCCTTAACACAAGGTTTGCTTCTAAGGAAGTGTTAAAAGAACACTTCTGCTAGTTCATCGAAACAGGAAATGGTATTTAGTTTCAAATGTTTGAACCATGTATTGGCTACATTCCTCAATGTTGAAGGAAAAGCTTGATAGGCCATTACATCAGTTAAACTATGCAACTTGGCCAACGTACGGTAGTACTTTAAGTGGTCTTCGGAGTCCTTTATTCAATCATAAGTCTCAAACTATGGTAACTAGATGTGTCGAGGTATTACTTCCTCTAAAATCTCTAGAACACAGGGACTCTTTTTAATTTGGAAATGCTTGCTTGGGATAGTAAGGGTGCTGACATGCAAAGGACTCACATGGTGGACTTACTGTGGTTGTTTACTTTTGTCATTCTTTTGAAAAGTAGGAGCTGAAGGTCCTATCATATTCTCCGCTTGCTTTTTTTGCAACTTAGGTGAATAAATTCAATTGTCGCTATGTTTAGCGTCGTAGTGGCCTTAGTCTTTGTTTTGGATCGGGTATGTGTGGATATTACTATTGAAAAGGTTAAGGATTTGCTTATGTTTTTTGTTTAATTCTTATTTTTTTTTTGTTAAGTTAAGGTAGAGTTGCTCAAGCTTAGCTAATCATTGCTCATCAATATACTTACTCCCTTCTTCAAGGTGTTGGGAGGAAGTGCTAGTACCTCTACTATTAGATACTCTTGTTTTAACCATATGGGTGTATTTAGGAAAAAACAGACGACGCCAATTGTTGATGGTGAATTTTAGGAATTGAAAATATCCTGCAAAGATAAAACAAATACTTGGTATTAGTGCCAGTCCAGTATGGTCACTCTGATGACTAAGTTAGTGGCTGAGAATGAAAATAGTAAGAAGTTTAAGAGTTATCTAATGTCTCTTACTGGGTTCCTTTTTCGTATTTACAGGGGACTGTCGTATTTGAAGGAGTAGTTATTGGAATAACTATCAAGACATGTAAAAGTTTCTTGATCAGATACCTTCCCTCAAATGTAGAAAGAGTAGACAGTTATGTAATCATAACCGCACTTGTAATAACTGTTTGCACCATGAACTTGACTTTAAATCTGTGATGGATCAGAGTTACTTGGCATAGTACCAAGAATATCGATTACTCTGCAAGGTGTTAAGAAATTATATTGCGCGACTTGTCGGTAGCTAAATAGATGAGTAAGATGGAGACGAAAATTGACTATCAACATATAAGTATATGCATATATACATAATATTGAGTATACTTACTTTATTATACTTATATGCAAAATAATAAGGGGTATATGTATAATATAGTATACGTATAAATATATATATACTGAAAAACATATAAGTATATATAATAATATACTAATAGTCTAGAATAAGTTGATAAATAAAGTAATATATATATGTATATATATATGCTGGACGTGAGCTATATGAAGGGAAGAAAGGTGATTTCCTACTATAATTTAGTAATTAATTATTTTATAAAATTATAAATATATATAGAATATTATGGGATTGGTAAAACTATAAAAATTAAACAAAATAAGAAAATGGCATTGTATGCCAGTGAGGAGCTACTACATCAACACCCCAAATTATTTAATCAAAATAAAAAATAACAAGGAAATAGCAGAATAATAATAATAAACTAAATAGAAAATTTTAAATATAACAAAAAGTGAATTAAATAAGAAATTAACCTTAAAATAGTAAAATAAGTAAGTAATTATAAAATAGACTAAAAAATATAAAATCTAGAAATTAATTAGATCATAAATTAATAAGTAAAAGCTTAAAAGAATAATTTAAAAATATTTGGGCCAAAATAATTAAATTTCTAACATTTGTAGCTCAAGATGAAAAATGTAGGTTACAATGTCTAAAATGGACTTTACTATGTAAAATTACACTAAAAAATGATAAAAATCAACTATAAATTCATAAAAATCGGAACTAGCATGAAAAAGTTACATGCAATCGATGAAAAAGCTAAAACCGGGGATTTTATATGAATAAATAACTAATTTAGGTAGTTATTACAAAGTAAGTGTATAGACTAGTCATTTCACTTAAATACTTATTATCTTTCATATTCCCTAAATGTTAGGTGATCTTGATACGATTATTGATTTACTAAGTGGACTATTACGACTGTTGTTAGATCCTATGATTGAGTGAGTACTCTCGATGACTCTATACTTAATTTGTGCTTGTAATTAGTGTACCTAAAGTAAATATTAATAACTTGATACATAAGGGCTTGGGTTATGCATGTGCTTGAATATTGGCTATGTATTGTGTAAAATGTAGTGAAACATAATAGCTGAATAATTGATTGCTTGATTTATTACTAGATAATTGAATGATTTGTTGATATTGGTTGATCATCTCAAAAATTTACTTAATCATATCTGATTTAACTTAAATTAAATAAATCATGCATAAGTACGAACATTCATATATAGTTCTGGCTGTCATCTCATGTGGTTGGTAATAAAAGGGTCTTGTAGAGATGGGATTCTCATATGATTTGATTAGTATAGTAGAGGAGAATTAGTACAACAAGACCCTATCCTTGGCTCATGGGTTTACCTAGCGTCAAACATGTTAACCTTGGGGATTGAGTTTAGAGATTATTGTTGTAAGGCGTAAGTATGGATTGTAGAAGTTACCTTACTGCTAGACTTGGGAATTTATGTATTACTAGATTTTTGAAATAAAAACATATTTTGTGAAATATGAAACTTCTATATATGGTTAAAAACCTAGGTGCTAGAACCTAGTTGCGATTAGTACCGATGTATCTCTAATCCTTACTTCAAAAGGTGTTAAATTCGATGTTGTATATCCGATGTTGTATGCAGCATTGGTTAACTGCATATATTGCTTGGTATACTACATGCTCATGCATTCATATGTTGTTAATTAATTGTTTGATAACTTACTTATCAGTATAGTATGAAGGATATCTTACTAAGCACTTGTAGCTTACTCTCTAATAGTTTTCTTTTGCAGGTTGCTAGAAAATTAGGCATAGGTTAAGAGCTGAGTGATGAGTGCTAATATTGAGATGTATAGAAGTTGGAATTTGAAGATATAATGCATAGCTAGTTTGAATTATTGCATATAATTATTAATACTATATTTAGATTTTATAACTTTTGTAAGTTTAAGTTTTAGATCTTTACTACCGAATCTTATCATTTGGTAAGGGATACCGATTCTCTACAGTTTTGAGAAATTGTAGAATATTAGATATCTACAGTTATTTGTCTATTACAATAAGTTAATAAGTTAAAAATTGGAAAATCTAGTGGATAATTAACTAGAGTCTTGCGATCTTTAACTCGCAAGGCAATTTTCATATCATGGATGCAAACATGATATGAAAATTTTAAACAATTCTACTAGGCCCCCTTTAGGGTCTTGACATATACGTAATGGCTAATGCTTATAATATTATGGAAATTATTGATTGGAGTTTAGACTACAATTGGATTATTCAACATGGGTTCAACAAAGTAGTCAATAAGGAAGATGTTTCGAAAGTGCATGGAATGTAAGTGGAAAGTTCCTTCCCTCTACCTATATATATAGATAGGTATATATAGTTTCCTTTTTCCTTTTTCTATTTTGAGGGCATTCATCAGGAAAAGGAAAAAAAAAATGAAAATAAAAATCCCCTAAAGTACTGCACTTAGGAAAATAAGCCAAAGAACATAGCGCTTGAAATCATCTCTTAAAGAGGTAATTTTAAATTAGACTAAAATCGCCTCTTGAAGAAGCGATTATAAGCATCTTATTAAAAATTGCCTCTTAGCCAAAAACATAAGATTGCCTCTTGAAGAGGCAATCAAAACCAATACACAATTCATGCAAACACCCTAATTCAATCAACAAAACAACACTCTAACCAAATTTCACATTCATAGTCACAACTAGCTCCTTATAACAAAATCCAAACACCCCAAAACTATATGAGTAAAGCTACACTATTGTTCAAATGTATCAATACTTGTAAAGCAAAAAACTATACAATGTCTATATTTTGTACATGTTAATATCATCGGCAACCACATTAGAGCAAATGATAAATAAAAGATTGGAAAATCATAATTAAGCAATATGAAAGTTTCATTACTCTAATCAAGTATATATGAAATGTACATCAATTACAATCAAAATTTTCAAATAGCTACAACTAGTGATAATTTAAGGCTGTCTTCATCGTCAGTGTATATAGGTATGCATCTCCTGTATATCTATATCAGGTTGAGACTGCACCATCTAGTTTACCTCTAACTGTATGATCCATGCACCATCCTTTGTATATGTACCGGAGTAGGTTACGTGCATAAGGATCGAAATAAGCTTAGCCTGTGTGAGCTCTTTCCTCATATCTTCATTGTGATCTTTAGTTAGTCTCCTAAGTAGAGTAAGAGGAGTGTAGATTTGATTGTTGAAGCTCTCTCTAATGAAGGGTGTTTGAAACTAAAACTCAAGCGCTACAAGAGATGCAGGGGACGAGTAGTGTTGAGGTGAAAGATTGTCTCTATTGCTTAACTTGATCAGTCGGTGCCCTTGCCCTCTACCCCATCCATGTCTTCGTCCTTAATAGTACCCTCCATGCTATGGCTCATGTAGTGGAGAGTCTTCTTGCTTAGTATCTGATCTAGGCTTAGGAGCATCGAGTAAATGGGTGCCCCTGACTTGCTGAATGACGCTGTCTACCCTTAGCAGCTTTGCCATGATATGGCCTATGTATAAAATCTATTTACATGTCAAAAATAATAGTTTGGTTAGCATATAACAACAAAAATGAATAGGTGTTGAGAATAATAAAGTTGGATGCGTACGATGTATACCTAGGAGGCAACTATAATTATTTTCCCCTTTTTATCGATGCATGGTAGAGCACGATATGGTTATCACCTTAAATATTTGCATTGTAATAAAAAATCATAACACAATGACCATTAGCTACTTTGCATCACCTATCAAACTTCTGGTTGCCATATTTCATCGACACCTTACCTATGCCCATCTTTCTAGCTATCTTAATCTAACCTTGGTTAAAGTAATTGCTGTAGTTATAGAACATTTTCTTCATTAGTGCAGCAACGAGCAAGTCCCAAGAATCCCTTAATGCATTATTATAACTCTTAGCAATATTTGTGATCCCATGACCAAAACGAGCTCCATCATTATATGTTAAGTCCAAATCCTTAGATGTGATTCTCTAAAGTATACTTTGGTGCGAGAACTCATCGTTTTGGCCTCATTATAGTACATGTAAAATTTGCGAAGTTGCAATTGGTACATAACTTTTTATTAGTTCACTGAATTTCCTAGTCTTTGCTCAAGACTTGAAGTTACTAGCAATGTGGTAAATATACCAGCTCCATGGCCAACTATTTGGTCACACTGTATTCTTACCCTCAATTATAGACCATATATTAGCATGACTGTTAGAGATCAAACATATGTTTGTTCGATTCTTTATGATGTACATGAGAACACACTTTAAGAACCATCTCCAACTATCCCGACATTCTTCATCTACAAGTATAAGTCCTACTGGGACCATATGCTTGTCTAGTTCTTTATGATGTATATGAGAACACACTTTAAGAACCATCTCCAACTATCCTAACATTCTTCATCTATAAGTAGAAATCTTAATGGGACGATATGATTTTCACCATCAGCCTCAGTCACGATGAGTAGCTTATGCTTGTACATTTTGTATAGAAACCTACAATCAATAGTGATCATTAGCTTGAAAAGAATAAACTGGTTAGTTCACCCACTTACATTAAGATAAGTTATTACATAACTGCAGTTACAACTAAAAGGTTATATAGAACATCATAAAAGAATCTTAATAATAATGTTAGGATTTCATATTTAGAAGATTTTGATCTCTAAAAAAAAAAAAAAATTATATGTTCCAAGAATCAGGATGTGACAACTAGCTATGTGTCTATAATTTATATAAGCACACTGAGACTCGGAATGTGTTAATATCTACAAAAAAATGCACTTAATTTTCTAATCACATAGTAGAAACCACAATAATATAATAGGGTCATTAATCCTACTAATAAAACATCTCCTCAAACAACTACAAGTGGTTTAAATGAGTTTACCACATCTAAGAGAGATAAATGAAATCATAAGTAAACATTAGGTCCATTCTTAACATCAACATTAACTAAAATAACTAAGAGATCCACAATTATCTATAAAAGACACTACGACTAACATATCACTCGCCTTTACAAAAGAAGTCATAACTAATGTTCTCCCTATGGTCATGGCATGAATTAGCACTTATACTCATCACTTACACTTGAAAATAGATTAAGGAAGGAGCCAAAGTGATGTCTCCAAATCCTTAAGAAGTATTTAGCATAAAATAGATGTGTAGTAATACAAATAACCTAAATTTCTTTGATTTTTTTTAGTTTAATATGTGGAAAAGATATATTTTGTGTGTTTTCTTGATATGGTATATGAATTGAAATATAATTAAGAATATGAAAAACTAGTCGAATCGGGATTCAATAGTTGATTCTCTATCCTATCTATACTCAACTATACACCTGTAGTAGCACCACTACATAGGTTTACACTACTATCTATATACATTTTTACAAGAAAATGCTCTAGTAGTTAATGCACCATGATTAGTCCAATAACTATTCACTTACTACTATTGTATTTTTACGTGTTTAGATATTATTTAATATCCATTATGGTACTTTACATTTGAAATATACTATTTGATGTTTAGTACATTTACTTATTATATAAATAGTTCACAACAATATCTACGAATAGTTTATAGCAATATCTAATTAGTAAATGAAGGTAATTAATGAAATGGTATTGGAGCCAATCACATTAGTTCTTAGGTGCAGCAAGGAGACTATTTAAATATATTTGATTTAAATAAACATCTAGAAGACTATTTTGCTTGTAGAATATATATATGATATATGCATAAATATAAATATATATATAATCAATCTTTCTCTCTCTCTCTCTCTCTCTCTCTATATATATATATATATAATATGTAGTGGTACATTGTACAACAAGATCAAGACGAGAGGTTAAGATTAAAGACATCATGCTAAGCTTTAAATCCATATTTGTTGATAAGTAATTTTAGACATGGACCCTCCAACCTAAGCCAACATATTCAAGATATGGGTCGATTGCTTTAAGCTTAATCCAACCTACCTTACTAAGTCGAGCTTCTTGTAGCTCAAATGTCTACCATGAAATTAAGGCTATGCAACTAAAGGGATCTACCAAGTTCATTTGAATCAACTACATAGAATCTGAACTTACTAAGAGGACCTTCAAGTCCCTAAGAACTTAGACCCTTAGGCTTATAATGGCTAAGCCCAATTGATGGAATTCAAACCATGATGCATAGGAATAGTTCAATACAAATGACAAGAAGGAAATTATCTCCAAAAACTTCTACTAAATTTGAAGCACGTTATGGATCTTGATGAAGGCATGACATACTTGTTGAAAACAGCTTAGCTAATCCTCCATTAATTGAGGATGAGGCCTCTGGTAACTTATTTACACTCTTACACTCTTTTTACCTACATTATGCTCACTTTCTCTACAAAAATTATTGACTTAGACATTAGAGTTGTTATGCTGGAACATTCTTTGGTACCTCCTTTAACATAACATGCGCTCATTTTGCAAGTGATGAATCGCTCCTTCAAAACTCTTAAACAACTCTCTAATGTTCAAACAAAACAATGTCATTTTAACTTATTTGTAATTCAATAATCTTTAGTTAGGTGGTTTACATTTGACTCCAAATATCTTAGTGAAGTAGATCAATTTAGGTTACTCAATTGAAAATAGATTGAGATCAATAAAGGGTAGTAAGGCAATTAAGCAAGGGTAGTCAACTAAGGGGTGGTCAGTTGGACTGAATAGGTTGAACCGACCATAGGTGGTTAACAGTCTATCACATAGAATGATAATCATCCAATGTTTTACTTATTTTGCTTTCTAATTTTATTATATTGTCTTGTTATTTAGTTTTGTCATATGTTTATAAAAAGACTCTATATATAAATATAATAGATATTACCTCAATGGATTTTAAAACAAGAGAGAAGAAAAGAAAAGATGGGAAGTGACAAGTTGTGCATGTTATATAATCAAGATAAGAAAAAATAAATAACTTTTGCTTATATTCCATGAAAATCAAACTTCGGTATCAATACTTCTGATCATATTCTACTTTAATATTATGGCTAATAAGGTGAAACAAACATTCAAATAAATATTTACTACAATGAAATTCATATGAAGTAAGCTTTAGAATGTAAATTTCTATCACATCATTGGTAATATTTATTATATTGAATAACTTTTATATTCCTTATAATGAATAACTCTTGTCATTCTATTCCAAAAACTAAGTGTTACAATCTCCATGTCCTTTATATTCGTTGTTATTAGCAAACTTAGAGCCTGTACACCTCGGTTGATTGTTTGGTTATCTTTTGAATGAAGTTTGTTTTGAAATAATAATAGAAGAAAATGATATTATTGTTGTTCTTTTAATTAGATAGAGAATCATGGATTTTCACAAAATATAGCATTTTTAGCTAATAATGCCTAATTAAATCGTTAAGAGAATGCCTAAAAAAAAAGAAAAAAAAGTATAGATGCGAAGCAACTAGTGATAGAAAAGAAACCAAATTAAGGTTATATTAGATAATAATGTAAAATTAATATGTAATCAATTTAGAACTTCAAAAAAAAAAAAAAAAAAAAACTTATCCATAACTAAGCTAAAAAAAAAAGAAAAGAAAAAGGATACAAACACTCTCTTATCACCATTTGCTATAAATGGAGAGAGGAAAATCACTAAGAATCATGTTAATTAAAGATTATTATGCATTTTATTTGTTTAAGAGTTTGATTAATTAAAAAAAAAATGTAAAGCAAAAAGAAAGCCAAAATAAGAATTCTTACTTGTTATAACTCATAGCTAACTTCAAAACATAACTTATCTTAGGTGTGTGCAAAAGTTTGAAAGACTAAAAGGTAAGCAACTCTAACATTTGTACCCATCCTTATTAGCTCCTTTGCCCTTATAAGGAAAGAGGGAAGGATCACGATAGGTTCATGATCAATGATTCTCTACTTATTATAAGTGCTCAATGTTCTTATTACTAAAGGTTCCCTCTTTAATGCTAAGTTGGGCTAATAACTTAGTTAACCTTTTTTCACCAAACTCAACTCTAAGAATGTCACGTCTTAGCTTAACATAGGATGTATCATCACACAGAAATGCCTATTGAAAACTTAACTCAACCCACTCATTTATCAAAAGAAAACATTGTTTACATAATAAAGGGGTTGCTACATCAAAGTCCAGCTGAATGTTCTGCTACAACTTATGTGTATAACATAATATTTACATTAAAACATGAACTAGCTTTTTCCTTTGTCATCTTCACAATAATAAGATTCTTGATTTAATACAGGTTTTATATAAAAGTTGTTGACTCCAACTCATGCTCTTAGTGTATATATCCCCCATTAGTGTTGAGCCCTTTATAATGTAGTTAACTTGAGGATAAAGCATTTTATCCCCTCAGCTACTGTAGCTAAGTGAGAGTGGATAACAAACAACGTAATATAGAAAATATGATATAAAATATTGCATATCACAACTAAAACATTTCAATCATAACTCGTAGAATTAACTTAACATATACATCTACCCAACTAAGCATTTATTGCTAATAATGTAGCATGCTATGCTTTTGCACATAGCATGCATTGGTACTGATATCTTATGCCCTCTAATCTTCTTCTAGTTAGTTGACATAGCCGGGCACTTGAACACAATGTCTAAGAACCAATAGACAACAAGGAGCTACTTGGGAATAGGACCCCTACCAAATTAGACTACACACTATAGTCTACTATTTTTAAAAAAGGCAACATGGAGCTACCTAGGAGTAAGACCCCTAACTTTGCTTTACAAAATTAGACTACACACTGTAGTTCACCAAATCAAAGTGGCAACATTGTTAAATTAGATCAAACACTGTAGTCTACCAAATCAAAGTGGCAACATTGCCAAATTAGACTACACACTGTAGTTTACCAAATTTAACTATCAAAATAGTCACAATGTTCGGCAATGCCATCTATATGCTTTGTAAAAACTGAGTTCATAAAGCCATGCTTTTTCTATGATCACTTAGAAGCCTCATTTTAAAAGTTCTGACTCGTAGGTCCCTTTTTATGCTATGCCATGCTATGGTATGCAATAGAAACTTAAGTACATCACTCAACACAACTAGTCTTTCAATTTTATTTGACCTAGTGATTAGATTTTAGTTTTCGAACTCCCCTTAACGAAATTCTAGTATATTACTTAGGGTTTACTTAGGTAAAGTCTTAGAAGATTGAGTTAGTAATCACTCAACTTCCCTAGTTAGCATAATCAATCGTAAGTAAAAATCATCATCCAACATAGCAGCAGAACAGTTTAACCAAGATACAGTTTTTGTTATTCAAAATCACCACATCAGTATCTACTATAGTAGCATATCAATTTACTCAAGATATACCCGTATTCAATCAACATAGTATCAAATAGCATACGGCGTTATGAGTAGCAATATATCTACTTCAAGTATAGGTTAGATCTACTTACTTAGACTTAGTAATAGCGCAAAATCCTATACTATGTGACGTAGTCCTTCCTTTACTTATCATACATATGAAAATATAACACAGTCTTCAAATTAAGTAGGTTAAACCCCAACTATTATAAGCTTTCATTTCCACATTTTTAAATTTCATTTGATCGTATCTTACTCATTTATTATCTGATTTTAATAAACTTTATGTCGTTACAATTTTTATTTCAAGTGCTATTGATATACATTAAGAATCAAGACTAATCAATATTGCTAAATATCCAATAATATCCTTTCGTATTATCAATTCGGCCATACGTTAATGTAACTTTGTAATTAACTCAAATGAACCCTAAATCTAAATTAAAAACCCTAAATTTCCTCATTTCCTGAGCTGGTCAACTCCCTTTATGTACCTAAAAATACTAATCCCTTACATATTTAACAACTATCACATTAGTACTAATTACTATTTCATATATTAAGCTATTATATAATCTTATATTGAGAAAATACATAATAGATAGTTTATGAGATTAATTAATTTCACAAAAAATCTTATAGACTCATAAAACTATGTAGGTTAATTATTGGCCATGAATTACACTAAACTAGCTATTATCTATTTTTACAAAAATAGCAATTTTAGCTTAAAATAATAGAAAATTAAGGAAAATAAATAAATTTATATGTGAGATAAAAATTAAATATTCCAAATATCATTATAAATATCCAAAAGTCTAAAGATGTAGGGATCATTCATTAATTTCACCAAAACCCATTTATTTCAATAATTCAATAAAATTGATTGTTTTGTTAAAAATAATTATAAAAAATAGTAAACATGCTTCATTTTGAAAATTATTGTTACCAAAATTAAATATATATATTAGGCGTATTATATATAAAAATTAAGCTTAAAACAACATCATCTAATATTTATAAAAATTAGTTTAATTTTTGCCTAAATAGGGCATTTTCTTAACAAACCCATATTAACACTAATTATTGAATTAAAATAAAATTAATAAAATAATATAAACCTAAAATAACTTTAGAAAACCAAATTTCATAATTAATTGATAACATTTGATATTTTTATCAAATTATACAATATAAGGGTGGAAAATTGGTTCACCTGAACCAGTTGCCTCCGACCACCACTTGGCCACCACATCTTATCGAAATACCTTCTCTGGCCACCTTTTGTTGGACCTTTAAGTTGCTCCAGGTCAGGTTATGGTTTGGTATAGAAACCGTCCTATACCCATTCTGACCCTATTTCTTATTCTATTTTTATTTTATAATTTTTCTAATTTTTTTTATTTTTTAAAATTATGTTCTTATGTTTTTAGGTTGCTTAAATATTATAAAAGGGGTTTGGACCCCTATTTATAGGCTTTAGGATTTTTTGTATGTAAAAAATTAAATTACATATGTCAAATTTACGTTTTCCTATAAGCCAGTATCATCCTCTCATTAACCAAGTGTTAACTTATTATTTTCAATTGATACTAGCCTGATACATTATTTAATGACTCATTCATCCAATTTTTTTAATTAATTTTCCATTATTTTACCTAATTTTAATAATTTATTATTATATGTATATATTTAACACATATAATGTATATCATATGTAATACATTTATATTATGTATGATTCAACTTTATTTATTATTTTTGAAATTTAATTAACTTATCTCTAATATCTCGCTATATTTAAAATCTCCAATTTTACGATTATCGGCTTTATTGGTAAATTAACGTTTTTATCAAATTAATATTTTTATATACCTTATTTTGAGAAATTGAATTTACTTAAATTACTTTATGTAACTTTTCTAACTTTACTTTGAAGTTTGAAATAAAATAGATAACTTAGTCGTACTCCCTAAATTTAGGAGCTCGGATCCTAAGTTCTTGAACTGACTCGAAATCTTAGGGTATTACAAAGAATTAGTGAACCTCTAAAAACACACAATTTCTTTTAGAGGCTTTTATCTTTAAAAATTTTGATCGGTACTAGTAGATATTATCACAATTATATTTAAAATTTGTTTTCTTAAAGAAATCAATATGAAGAAACAAAATTTCTTTAAAAAAGTAATTAGAAATCCCAAAAAATAGATACTAATAAGTTAGATTTTAAATTGGATGAGCAAACAAGAATTATTATTTAGTAAAACCATGAAGGTCAATAGAAAAAAATTACATAAGACTAACCTACTCTTGCTTTGTGGAATGGAAAGATAGAAATAGAATTATAATTCTTAAATAATAGAATAAAGAAGTAGTATTTATTCTTTATTGTTCTCTCTAACCTCATGGGTATATATGGAAGTATGTTGGAAAAGATTGAACAACTATTACTTTGGTCCTATAAAGGAGTCGTAATTCCTTATTTTGTAGTAATGACAATTTTGTATAATAACTAATCCACCAACCAATTGCAAGAATAGGTTTATAGGAAAGGAATATCTATTCATTCCACTCTTAGGATCAAACATACCATATTGCCATAAATATTTTAATATCTAAGCAAAAAATAGTAAATAGCTAACAACCAATATCTAAGGTAATAAACATTTATTAGCCACATATTTGGCCCAAATGTTTCTAGCTAATATTTAGTTGGTATTAACTACCTTAGAATTATAAACCAATATGAATTCTCTCTTACAATTCACATGGAATTAGATTTACATGGGGTATAATATCTCCACAATTCTTGAAAATACGCAATAGTTAAGCTAATAATCACTATAGCTCTTTAGCAATCATCATGGCTCTTTTACAACCATTTGATCCAAAAGTTTTTAAATAATTTTTACTCTGATATTCACTATCTTAACCTTATAAACCAATATCAATTTTCTTATACATTCCATATGGGACCATATTCAAATGGGGTATCACAATCTTCTCTAAATTCTTTTCCCTTTCTAGTATACACTTTGATTTAGTCCTACTACCTTGAACCTATAGGTCTCTTAGAAGCATGTTTGAGGTCACATACACCATGATAACACTAAAAAAAACTTTTAAAGGAAGTGGTTCAAAAATCCCTCCTAGTATTTGTTAGTTTTGCTATTGGCTAGTTTAGGCCTAAGGTATTACAAATATCACATTAGGAGAACTACCTACGTAAAAGGAAAAAGTAATGAAACTAAGCAAATTTCAACCTAGTCATTTAATATACCAAAGGCCACATACGACTACCTATGAGTTGAATTTAACTTACCTTAATCTCCCATTTGTCCAGCCATACCTTAATTAACCGACCCATTTTTGATCTAATTACCAACTATTAGTTTTCGATCATTAATGTTTATTCTTAAGTTGGAATCCTTGATAATTGACCCCCAAGTTAATAAAGCAATCTAAAATAAATCTAAAATGATTTTAATGTATGATACAAGTAATTGCATGCTCTTCTATGGAAATTAATTAGAGTGTTCATTAGAGAATAGAAAATAAAAGTCTAGGTTCTTGGTATGTTTTTGCCTAAGTATAAGCACTATCATGCTTGATTGATTGTGTGCGTAGAATTAGTTAATATACTTAATTTATATCTAACGTAATTGCTTTTTCTTAGTTTAGCTAACATTGAGACAATTTGAGTGGATAAGAGAGTGATTATATGGATTTCTGACTGATGTTGATACAAAATTCACAATGTAAACCTTATGTGTCCTTGCCTACATATTAAGACACATGGTATGTTGCCTTGTCCAAGTTTACAATATGATAACCACCGTTCTACTTTATGATGTTCTTTTTTATTCTCTTACGATATAATATTTTAAAACTCAATTATTGTAATTGAAAGTTTGAGCACTTTTTTATGATTACGTTGAAGAGTTTCACCTATATTTTTCATTAATAATATTAGTTTTTTTTTTCAAATATAAATTTGGGCCAAGAAGGAGAACTATTAGCATCGTATAAAGTAAGAAACTATATGGAACTATAAGAACTAAGAGCTTTCTTCATAAAGCACATGGGTTTCAGTTTAAAACTAACATTAGTTAGCATTTAATTATGGTGTGTTTAGTGTTTGGTATGGTGTAACTAGTATGGTATCTACATAAATAAGAAGGAGATATATTTTATTGATACGTGGTGTCATATTGTGTTTGTCAAGAATATCTCAAGTATAGAGGAAAGTGGTCAAAGTCTCACTTGCTATGAATTATTGGTAAAAGCTATTGAAACATCTAACTTGAAGATTTGCATTAGGTAGTAAGAAGTTAGGGTTAGAGAGAAAATAAGGTTGAATTAGGCATCCTTAGTTTGTCTTTCCTTTCTTTTTCAATGTTTTTTTTTTTGGCAATTTTTGTCCCATTACAACCTTAGGGAAGGAGGGGATCCAAACCCATTGGGAGTCTAGTATTTATACTATTAGACTATAATAGTCTTGGCTAAATATTTGTAATGCTTTGACCTTTTTGTTCTTTATCCTCTTTTCATTTGATTAATAAAGTTTGATTGAGGTCTTAAAAGGAAAAGAAAAAAAGAAAAATGGAGAAACTTTCTCAAGAAACCTCAATACATAAAAAAGATGATTTTATCATAACAGATTTAGTATCAACTTAACTTATAAAAATCTAGCTTTAAAGGATTTATTATAAAGTGAAGAAGTCTTTAAAAGAAAGATTCTCAAAATTAGACATTAGTACCAAAAACCATGAATCAAAAAACCAAAATGAACAAAACTTATAAACTTTGGCTTTAAGTGGCTTCTTACTAACACTTTCAATTTTGGAACTCATTCACATTGAGAAAAGACAAACTGAATCAAAATACTATATTCTTACATTATATGTATATAATATGATTCCTTGATAAATTATGAATATTAGTAAAATACATTCATTACCTACCTTATATATACTTATCTCTATTCCTATGCTCGTAAGAAGATGTTTGTCCAATAAACTTGTTTACGTAGCCAATTAATCATTACTTACTACAATAAGAACCCATTTCATTAATTTTATGTTTTAGATGGAAAAAAATAAATACAACAATAACAATAAATCCTTAAGCCTTCTTGCATAGTATGGGGCCAAATAAATGATCTTGTTTCACCATACATTTTTTCATGCACCATATCTTCATTACTATTTAATAACATTAGATAATTTTATTTTACTTCTCTCCAAGTATGTTTTAGTGTGTCCTCATTTTATGTTAGTTGTCTCTAAAGTATCTTGATTTTTAGTGAGTGTATTTAAATCACGTCTCTATATATGGAAAATCTTCTTAATCATACTTTCCTCATCTTCTTATCTCTACTACTCTTATCTTTTGCCCCTATCCATAATTTCTTGCCCAAAATTGTATGGCTATATGATAGAAATACCTTTCTAAGTTTTATGGGAACCTTTACATAGAACAAGCCCATGCATCCCTCTACTTAATCCACCTTACTTGATTTTTATAAGCAATTTATGTTCAAACTTATAAAGTGTTGATCATAAAATCTTAAAATTCTCACTTTAATATACCTTGTTCTTCCACTTTCAAAAAAGATTCCACTCATCCTCCTCTTGTCAATAAACTTGAACTTCATATACTTTACTAGTTCATGAGAAATGATACCAAATGTTATCCCTCTAACAGTATCTATTATTACACTCCGAAGTAGTAGAGTTATGATAGTCTCACTAAGTAAACTAATCTAACATAGTAGCTAATATTACAGTCGCTATCATAGATGTGATTTATAAGACGTCCATGACCACTCACTTGAAGAAAATAGTTTGTATGAAAATATTGATAAAATTACATAAAGAGATTTAAAACATATTCATAAACATATATATATATATATTTATGTATGTATATATATTAGCTCTGATATCCCAAGAGATATTTACACATCATAGTGGTCTAAGGTAAGTAAAATTTACATAATTAAATTCACATAACCAAGAGTCATTAACTAAACCCTCAAAAGCTCAATTGTTCTTCCAATTTAAATCCTTACTCCCTAAAATCTCCAAAAGAAACTACCCTTTAGATAATTATAGTGCAGCATTTCAATTAGCACCTATAAGAAGATCTATAAGGGTATAAGCATCCAATAACTTAGTAAGTAGAGACGGAGACATAAGATTGTACAACAAACATAAGTAAGGTTCTCAAACAATTAATTAAAGACAATGTAATACGCAAATGCCATCACATAATGTTTTTGATCTATAGTAAAATTAGAGAAATTTCGCCTGCTCTAATCTGAATTCGAGTAGTTTTTGTATATATGTAACAGCTCATGAGAAAACTTAGATTTGCACAGTGGGGCCATTTCCCCTTCTGTGACTATCCTTCAAACCATCATCCTCAAGCTTATTGTAACTTCCCCTCCTATTACTTAGTTTTACTAAAGATGAAGAAGAGACCATTATGCTATAGTGTTATCTCTTTTAAAGTTGTTGGTATTTGGTCAGAGAATTCTAGTCGTCTCCTAAAGGGTTGCAATGCATCTAGATGAGGTGTTTAGGTCGAATAAAATTAAGTTCAATTGTGGGTGTTTAGACAATTTCACTTAGTATAGCACTTGCAAACCATGATAACAAAACACTATCATACAGCCAAATTCAAAGACATACAAGCATACGCATAAATACTATTTACAATCATAACTAAATACAACCTTAAGTTTTTAAGTAATTTAAATAGTACCCCAAAATACAATAACATATTCATCTAAACTTACCTAAAGTCTCTAACTTGCTTGCTTAAGTCTGATGTAGGACATATTGTTACCATTCCCTTCTATAATATAAATATCATTTTAGTATTTATACTCTTATTATATATAAACTTCAAATCATAATTTAACTCAATTGTCAAAGCTTTATATTGCTTATAATTGAACTAATCCTAAACTCTCTTATTACATATAAACTTCAAATCATAATTTTACTTAGTTGTATTGGCTTTATATTACTTATAATCGAACTAATCCTAAGTTCTGACTTAATTTTTAAATCAGTTTCTAAATTAGATTCTAATTATAATTTTAACATGTAAACCCTAGGAACTTACCCTAATCCAATATGTGAAGTTCAATAACTATATTTGGGTACATTAAATTTTCTATTTAGCTCCTAATCAATATTCTAGTCAATCTTATGCATCCTATTCCTAATTTAATTTCCAAATTTTCTCTTGATGTAGGAATATCCTACATTTTACCTAAATTTCACATATTATCCATTATCACATTATTTACACATAATATAAACACCTAACATCCCCAACACTATAAATACCATCTCCTATCATCAATTAATATTTTAAGATGACTAAATACACCTTATATTAGAATTTAGTTCAATTTATCATTAAATCACTAAATAAATCTTAAAAAATTGGTCTTTTATTAAGATTTTAAAGGCCAAAAATTAGATAAACACATTATAAGCACATTATCACTAAAAATTATATTATCCATTATCACATTATTTACACATAATATAAACTCCTAACATCCCCAACACTATAAATACCATCTCCTATCATCAATTAATATTTTAAGATGACTAAATACACCTTATATTAGAATTTAGTTCAATTTGTCATTAAATCACTAAATAAATCTTAAAAAATTGGTCTTTTATTAAGATTTTAATGGCCAAAAATTAGATAAAAATTTGAAAAATAATTTTTAAGAAAAAATCTTCATATAAATGTAATATATACCCTAAATAGTACATATAAAAATTTTGGGTTTAAAATTATATTATTAAGGTTATTTAAAACAAAAGCAAAAATTAACTCGACTTTAGTGATTTCTTAAGAGCAATATATTTTGGGAATTAATTTCATCAAATTGATATTTTTCCTAAATATACATAAAAAAATAATTTATAATACCAATTTTCATAATTTTCTACATTAATTTGATATTTTTAATAAATTATATAAAATTAGGTAGGAATTTGAACGCATTAGAATAACCAACTTACAACTGCCTCTAGCCACCCTAAGGTTCTTAACCTAACCTAACATGGGGGTCATTGTGTGGTGGTGGTCTTGGTTGCATCCTAGGTGGTAGCTTAGTATAGGTTTCATGCTTAAGCCTTAATTGCACTATATTTTTGTTATTTTTCTAAAAATACACTCTCTTCTCTTTCAATTTTCTCTCTAATTTTTCTAAGTTTCTAATTGATCAAAATGAATTATGGTATAGAGCTTCTAAATTTATAGAGTGGTTTAAATAATTCTTTAAATTTCCTTATGCTAAATGTCCCTTTTCCTTTTTACATTTTCCCTTTTGAGTGTCTAAATCCTATTTGTTAATTTTCCATTCTTAATCCTAACTTACCATGCACCAAATGCAGACATTTCTATACCTTTTACACATTTTTCTTGATTTTTATTAATTTTTCAAATTAATTTAGTATTATTTTAGCATATATTAGGTATTTTAAGTAATTCTAGGTTTTTTTACCATACAAAAAGACATATGTAGTATAAATAAATACCCTTAAATATTATTTAACTTTTTTTATGATTTTTAGTATGTATATAATTTATCTCTAATGATTCCTTGATTATTAGAACTCATTTTACGTATTTCTGATAAATAATGAGTAATATATATATAATTTTATAATTTGGTATTTAATTATCTTATTTTCCTAAATTTAAGCTCATAGAGTCACTTTTACTAATATTCCTAATTTTGTCATAATATTTGGGCTTGATTGGACAACTTACATGATTGCTCTAAATTTTACATATCGAATCTAAAACATCCAATTGCAGGGTTTACATCTATGTACACAATTATAGGAATAATTGATAATCTTTATACTATTAGAAAACTTGAATTGACATTTGGGATATTTTCTTTATTTAAAAATTTCACTTGTAAATGCTTTAATGAAAAATAACTACTTTTTTTGTTCACTTCTTTTGTCTAAAAGCAAAACTTGTTTTCATATAAAAGCATAATGAAAAACTATTTGCTCAATCTCATTTGATGAACTCTTAAGCAAAAATGTTATATTCCCATTTAACTATAATAGAGTAAATGCAATATATAATTCTCTAATGGAATTCATACATTCAATACATTTAATTTGATTAGTTTTCATTAATTAATTTTCAAATGGTTACTCTACTACCATAAATAGAGAATAATATCTAAACAATGGCTTCCATGTAATGTCTAACTTTCAATTACTTTCTATTAGAACAATAGCATTAATTGGCAGATAATTATTCTATTATTGTGAGATAATTTGGTTTTACTTAAGGGGAAAAAAAGAGATAAATTAGTTCCACTCTCTAAATAGTAATTGGAATAGTATTAGTATTTACTATAATTTATAGTTAATTGACTTATTAATGTTACCCCTACTATTATGTTCATTCTTTGAGGTTTTTTTATACACAAAGATAGTGTATGTAGAAAGTAAGGTGGTTGTCTAGTAACAATTATTTACCACCTAACATTATGACTCCATTACTATGTAATTAGACCTCTTCTTATGGTGATACTCATATTAAATTGGTACATATCATATTGTCAATATTCAACCATTTAACTTGGTTTTTGAGATAATTTAAACTGAATAACATTTGCCATGAATAGGCATACGAGCCCCCTCAAAATTGATAAGTCAAATTAAGTAAGACCTTCCAATACTATTAGGCTTATGATCATGTAATCTCATTAAGATAGGATTTAGAACAGATTTAAGCAATCTATGGAAGATGGCAAAGAATCGAAAATATTTATATAATCTAAAAGTAAATATCAAATCTAAAGAAGCCTCCTAATTAGCTTCTTAATTAAGTCACCTAAGTGGCTTAAATTTAGAAAATTTCTTAGCAAGCTTCTCAAATAGGTTATCTAAACAGCTTAATTTAGAAGTTTCCTAACTAGCTTCCAAAGAAAGTTTTTGCAATTACCTCACTTAAAAGTTTCCAAGTCAGCTTCTTAAGTAAGTTGTCTAAGTTAATTTCTTAGGAAAACCATTTAGAAACTTAAACGATATGTTTCTTTGTCGAACTTCTCTAGTTGGTTACTTTTGTAGCAATATAAAGATGTTTTTTAGTGAACCCCTCATGGAAGTTACGTAATAACTTCTCATGGGGCCTAATAACCAACTTCTCAAAAAAAAAATAAAAAAGGAAAAGAAAAAGGCTATCAACCAACTTCTCAAAAGGGTTAATAAGCAACTTCTCACCAACTTCTCAAAGAATGATATTTTTTGGCTTTTTAAGAAAGCTTATGAGTAACTTCTTAGAGAAGAATATAGGTTAACTTTTCATGGAGGTTACTAAATTAATAAACTCACCATATAAGTATTTTATTTTAACTTTTATAATGAAATTGTCATTCATACATCTTAATTAATTTTCCTTTTGTTATTAACAAGTAATTGTTACTAAGGTTAATTAATTATTCAATTTAAAACTATTTATCAAAGAAATGAATAAGGCATAGAGAAAAATTTCAAAGATTGCTTACAAATTTAATAATAATTTTGATAATACACTAAAACACCTTAATTATTAAAAATAAATTATAGTTTCCTTCAAAACTTAAATTTTAAATTCGAAAGAATTGCATAAAAACCTTATATTTAGAACTTGGAAGTCTTGTAACTTTAAATATACCTGGAAGATCCTTAAATGACTTTGTTTCATTAAATAATATTCCTATAAATTTCAATTACTAAAACAAGATGAATAATAGAAGAAAATAATCCATGAAGTTAGTGTAAATAATTTAAAGCCTTGGTCTTCAACCAATTACCAAAACCTAGATTTGTGGATTATTTTTATCACACATGTAACTTGGAAAGTATAATTGGGAAAATAATGAAACAAACTTATTAAAGGGAAGCTTAAAAAATGAGTTTGTCATGTGCACAAGACCTTAATTGCTTGAAAATGATATGATTTAGGGCTTCAAAAAAATGCTTTCTAAATTGAGTTAAAACACAGTATAAGGTCACAAAAATTAGAAAAAGAGTCATAATAAGATTTATTTTGCAAAATAAAGCTTATATAATATTTACTTTAATAAAATATAATTTCATCGATATTACCAATTAAATATCGAAAACTTAAAATTTGAGTTCTGGAATATAATGAAACTTTAGAGATAAATGATTTAATTTATAAAAATAACATTTTGGAATTGAATAGCATGTAATATAATTATATAATCATAATATATACATGATTTGTACTTGATATGTATATATAATTGTACAATACCTTAAAAATAGGTAGATTATGTATTAAATTATTAAAATAATCGACAAATAAAAATAGAAACACTTGTTTTCTAGTATGGTAAGTGAAAACCAGCCTTAGATTTTTCCTAAGAGTGAACTATAGTATAGATGGACAAACAACTAATGAGTAATGTCCGTGCATTACTTATAAGGCTTACATATGGATACTTAGATTAAAAAAATAGTTTAAGCACCATTGAATTAGCTAGATATAAATAGGAATTTAGGGTGAAACTTCAACCATTTTTGACATTGAGAAATTATGAAGCTATTCTCAATATTATTAAGGTTATGAAAAAAAAAAGAAAAATTAGAAAGTACTTAGAAAATTAGGTAGAAATTAAATTGGGTATTTAATGGATAGTTACTACTATGAGTTTTTAGGCTTTTAAGTTTGACATGGAAGGAGTTTCATAGACACAGTGGAGTTGCCAACGGAGATCTAATGACTAGAGAAACAAAACTACTCAAATTTTTTCTTATACTTTTTTTTTAATTTATTAAAAATATCAAATGTTGTTCAAATATTATGAAACTTGATATTTCTTAGTATTTTTGTATGTAAAATCATAAAATCAACCTAGATTTTTTAAATTAAAAGCTCTTATATGGGTTCCTTAGTAAACCACCATATTCCATTAAATTTTATATTAATTTTTAAAAATAGTAAACAATTTTGTTTTGAGCTATTTTTGGTATATATATTCCTCATATGCTATATTTAATTTATATTAAAATATATTTTGATAAATTATACATTTAGTATTTATTAAAATTATTTTCTTGAATTTGCCTTATTTTTCATGGTAAAAGAATAATGAGTTTGTAATTAAATTTCTCAATGAATTTGATTTGTAGTGACTTCTAGAACTTTGTTATGATTAAATAAGTATTTAGTTTAGATCCTAAAATTTTATTTGGTTATTTACTTAATTTAAGGTACTTTTTAGTAAAATTGTGCCTAAAATAGATATTTTGAAACTATATGTAATAGGCATGCCAAATATTATTATGAGCTTATAGTATTTTTCACAAAATTAAAAAAATACGTATACTATTTAACATGAAAATTTCTAGTGTATGCTTATGTAATGGCTTATATAGTAAATTGATCATATATATATATATTAATTATATAATTTGAAAGCTGAAGTATAAGGTAAATATTTTGTTATATTTCTTATTGATACTAACCTAAAGTACATGAGGAAATGAAAATTTTACAAGTAAATATGTAATTTGGCTAAATCAAAGGACAAATCAAAGGAAGAATCAAAGAGGACGCCTAGTAGCCTTTGTGTAAGTTAGGCTTGGAGACTGAGTTAGATGAAGTACCTAAGACTTTTGATAAGTTAGGACTGTAGATGTATGTTAAAAAAGCATTCATTTGGAAATTTTGGAATAAGTTTGATTTAGAGGATAATTCAAACAATAGTTTAGAGGATAAATTAAAGATTGAATCAAAGGATTTTTAGGCTGAACACTTTCTTAAAGTATGATCTCAAGTCTTAAACCCTAAGTATAAGTAAGTTAATAATAAGCTAAAATATATGTTTACAACCCACAGTTGACTTTATTACGACATATTCTTATTAGGTGAAATAGTTAAAGAAGAACCTTGCTTTGATGTATAGCATTGGAATGATTGGCAAATCCAAGTAAGTAGATATTTGTGTGTTTGGAAGAGATTATATCTACTTGTGACTTTCTAACTAACTTGGTTATTATAGATTTGATTGATGTTGTGTACAAGAATGACATGAAGGTTGATGATCTATGTGGCAATTCCTGATCTTTGGGTAATATGTACGGTTGAATGGAATATGTTAGGTTATATGTTAGCATGTGTTAATATGGGAATTGATTAGTGTCAAATTACTGGGATTTGTACTAGATTAGGCAAGAAGCTAGGTACTAACTTTACCTGATGAGGTGTTCACCCAAGTGAACCCAATAACGAGGTCTTAGTAGCGAGAGTGTAGATATAATAAGGTAAGGCTAAGCTAATAAGTAAAAGAGCAAACCTATTAGGTATTTTACTGGGTGTTGCTTGGTATGTGATTTGATGCATTCATGATATGGCACAACACAATAAGGATCTACAGGTCAAGTTTCTCTAAAATTGAGATTTTGTTAGGCTATGTTTTATATGAAGAGATGACTTTCATAAGAAAATGATATAAACTTTGAATGTTAGGTTTATCAAGTAAACAACTTGATTTATAAAAGCTGGATTTTTCAACATATAAAATTGCATTCCTAACCACTTTATGTGGTTATTGCTAGGGTTTTTGCAACTTATTGTCATATTGCTAGGTTTCTAGACTTTGATTATTGTCTAAATGCCTGGTTGAAGTCAACCAATTGAACAAGTGTTAGGTTAGGTTAGGTTAGGATATTAATAGTGATGCATGCGATATGCATGAGCATGACACATACTTGTTTCATTTGTGTTGCTTTGGTAGATTAAGGAATATTGTGATTAAACTGATACTTTACTGTATAGTTGTGATATGATACTACTTGTTTTGTTGTTTACTTATCCACTCTCACTCAACTTATAATAAGCTAGAGGGATAAGTTGTCTTATGCTCAAGTAAAGGATAAGTTAGACCTAGTTTTGCATCGTAGAGGCAAAGAGGCTCTAGAGTATTAGTTAGAGATGGGTTCTTAGAAGAAGTCATTGGCTATAGGATATAGTTGAAGTATTGGGAGATAGTTCTTCAAAGAAAACCATGATGTTATCTTACAAAGGATTTAGTATAGCAATTGTAGTTAAATGTGCATGCTTATAAAGGAATCATATAATGTATAGGAATATATAGTTGTGACACTTTATGTATGGCTCTCTAATGTATAGATTTCCATTGTTATTATTAGATTAGAAAGGAAAAGATTTGAGATTTAAATGTTTCATCAAGTAAAAGAGTAGGCTGGATATTAGTGTCACCTTATCCCTAACTTAGGGATGGCATAATGAACTACCTTTAAGCACTAAAGATTTTATGAAAATGTTTCAAGTAGGTACCTAGAAAGGCATTACAAATTGTACTCCAAAGTACTTAATTGAAAGACTTCATTTGGTTTCTTATCTACCCCTAGCATTCTTATACTTTTGAAAAGGATAAGTAAGAATCTAAGTGGTACAAGCATCCTATGACGGGATTCCTCGAAAATACAAAAATAACTATTCTATTTAGATGAAGCTTAGTCAAAATAATTAAATAGTGCTTCAAAAATAAGATTTAAGATAGCTTATAAAAGTTTTCTTTCTTTTATTCTTTTTGGTAACCAACATATTTTATTAACATAACTACTACATCAATGGTAAGCTAATTAGGTTTAGGGATATATCCTCCCTTACACAATTCATAAAAAATTAACATTTAATAATCTTATGGTAGGGTATTTCTAAAGATACAACTATGAGCTAGATTTGTACTCAATCTTGCCTAAGCATCTACAATACATTATTCTCCCTATAGTTAGGCCTTAGCTTAATGTTCCTAAGCTTCGATATCCTATCCTTGCAAATAAGGACAACATCATGCAAAAATCATTCCTTAAGATTAGTACTATAAATAATATTAATTATTATATGACAACATGAGATGAGCAATACTTTGAAGCAAGGAAATTCAGTTAAAATTTGAAGTCTAGTGGCAATAACCTAGAGTTTCACTTCAATAGGTGATACCGTTGCTATGGCCTTTGCAAAACCAACTTGGCAACATCTATTATGCTTTATAATTGTACCACTTATTCTTGCCTTATTATTTGGCACTTGTATAGAAGCATTTAGCAATTAAAATGATGATTTAGTATCCTTGTGTTCATAAGAGTTGCTAGTTTGATTGTTACAACTTTTGTTTATCAGCTTTTTTTATAATACCTTAAGATTTTGAGCCCATACAATTACCTTTGGATTTGAGCCCCTAAATTTAAGGCGCTTAGCTATATTATACGTTTAAATTCAAACTTCACAATAAGGTTAGAAAAATTAGACAAAGTAATCAAATAAAGTCAATTTCTCAAAATAAGCTAAATAAAAATATTAATTTAAGAAAACGTCAATTTATCGTTAAAGTCGATAAATATCGAAGATGTGAAATTCGAGCATTTAAGTATAGCGAGATAGTAGAGATAAGTTATTTAACTTATAAAAATAATAAATGAAGTTGAATTATATGTAATATACATGTATTAACATAAAATATGCATTATTTGTATTAAAGACATATTTATAATAATAAATTATTATTAAAATAAGGTAAATTAACGTAAAAAAATTGGAAAATTAGTAAAAAAAATTAAAAGGATGAGTCATCCCATGATGTGGCACTCAAGGATCGATTTCAATTGATGAGTCGAAAGGCAAATAATAAGAAAATGACACCTTATGCATTGAAAAATTAAGAAAATGACATGTGCAATCTATATGTCAAATTTTTATTAATCCTAATCTAATTGGAAAATATAAATAAGGCATGCACACTTGAAAAAAAAAAACATTTTGGAAGTCTAGAAATAAAAGAAAAATATTTAAGAAAATTTAGAAAAAAATTACAAAAAAATAATAAAATTAGAGTAAAACAGAACACTGAATCTGATCAGGCCGATTTAATAGGTTATTGGTGTTCGGTTATGATGGCCATTTGAGGTCAAGGAAAGCACTACTAGAGGAGGTGTTTCGACAAGGTTGGGTGGTCGGAGGTAGTCAGTTCAGGTGAACCAAATTTCCGATTGAAACTTTGTAAATTTTGTAAAAATAGCAAATGATGTTATTTAATTATAAAACATGGTTTTCTAGAGTTATTTTATGTGTACATTAATGTCGTAATTTTATTTTAGTGAAATAATTATTATAAATATAAGGTCCTTAAGAAATGGCTTTGTTTGGACAAAAATTGAATTAAATTTTAGAAATATTAAATAATGTCCTTTTAAGTTGAAAATTTTTGCGTAACATACCTTATATATGCATTTAATTTTAGTAATAAGGATTTTTAAAAATAATCATGTTTACTATTTATTATAATTATTTTGGATAAAATTGACAATTTCGTTGTTTTATTGAATTAATTAGGTTTTAACAAAATCAAAGTATGAGCCCTATATGTTATGATTTTTGGAAGTTCATAATGATCTTTAGGACACTTGAATTTTATCTTGTGACTAAATTCACTTATTTGATTAATTTTCATTAATTTTGAGTTAAAATCGCTATTTTTTTAAAAATAGATAATCGTTAGTTTAGTATAATTCATGGTCAATAATTAAAGTACATATTTTTTTGAGTCTATAGGATTTTTCATGGAATTAATTGGGCTTTTATACTATTTATTATGTATTTTCATAATATAAACATATATATTAGCGCTATATATGATATAGTAATTAGTACTAATGTGATATTTGTTAAATATGCAAAGGATTAATATTTTTTAGTACATAATGAATGCTGAATAGCTTAGGAAATGAGTAATTTTAAAATTTTAAATTTAGATTGAGGGTTTATTTGAGATAATTACAAAGTTATATTAATGTATGGTTAAATCGGTAATACGAAAGTGTATTTTTGGATATTTGATAATATTGATTAGTCTTGATTCTTAGGATATCTTAATAGTACTCAAAATAATGATTGTGATGATATAAAGTTTATTTAAATCGGATAAGAAATGAATAAGATACAATTGAATTAAACTTAGAAACACAATAATGAAAACGCATAAGAACTTAGTATTAACCTAATAATTGACTTGGGGTCTGTATGTATTTTCTTAAGTATGATAGGTAAGGAAGGACCATATTGTGAAGCTTAGGATTTTACGCCACTATCAAGCTCGAGTAAGTGGATATTTCTATTTTCGTGTAAGTAGACTTATGTATACTTAACTTAAAGTCACTTGTGTTGTGAATTGTAATAATGTGTTAGATTGACTGAATACATGATCCTGTTAAATGTGTTTTGACTAAGTCAAATGTTCCCTCATATATGATCGATTCATTGATATGTGTTTTGTTTGGAAAATTTAGAAACTGAATTGTTCTTTAGGGTATTCGCCCAAGTAAACCCTATGTGAAGGAATGTAATATAACGCTAAGAAACAAAGCTGAAGTTGAGATAATTGAATTGTTTATAATGTGGAACTTGAGATTTGTGCTTGATATTAGGCTATTTTATTGTTTATTGTATTCATGGCATGGCACAAAAGGACTTATGGGTTGAGTTTTTAAAAGCTTCAAAACTGTTGAGTTAGCTTTTAAGCATATACAATTGCATTGCTCAACTTATACTGGCTACGATGTGTGACTGATTATGTATTGGATTTTCAAAGCACAATGAGTGGTTTTTGTTGGGGATCTTACTCCCAAGTAGCTCCTTCTTGCACTAGGTTCCTGGATATAGTATCTAAATGCCTAAGTATGTCGACTAATCAGATGAAGAATTGGAAAAGTATACGATATTGATATCGATGCATGTCAAATGTATGAGCATGGTACTAACTTCTTGCATAAACAGTTTATATTGATAACTTAGATTATGAAATTATTGATCTAAGTGAGTATGTATTGTGCTTGTTCTGTATTTTGTTTTATCTACTCTCACTTAGCTCACTGAGAGTTGAGGGGATGTTTGTGTATCCTCAAGTTATGAAGAGAATTGACAGGATAACATCAATTGGGGGAAAAAGTTTTTTAAGAGTGCTTAATACGAAGTCAGTTTCTTTTGAAGAAGTTTTGCTGTATTTTGTTCTTATTTCTATAAAGGATCTGTACACACACATACACACACACACACACACATATATATATAGAAGAAGTACTGTATTTTTTGTTTGTTTAAGTTTGACAAATGTAATCTTTTCTATAAACAGGTGTTAAGTTAAACTCCAATGTAATATTCTTTTATTATAAATAGAAATTTTGTTGAGTATAAACAGGTATTCTTGTGCGATGGTATATCTTATGCTACGCTGGGATATGACATTTTGTCTTCGTACTACAAAAAATCTATTGCATTTGGTCTAACATAGTTAATCTAATTAAGATGAAGATTTCTTACTCAAGAGAAGATTTAATTATTTCTATTCTTCCAAATGTTCTACAAAAGAAGGGAGAAAATACAAGCCCATGGAGATTTGAAAATCTTTTTGTTTCCTTTTACTATTCGACAACTAGGCTATATCTAAACATTGAATGAGTGATTAAAAGATGCTTAAAATAGCAAGCATTTATTTTAAGAAAAATAGAATTCTTTTGTTCTATTTCAATCTCTTAAGATACGTGAATATATTTCCTTTGCATCATTGTAGAGTCAAAACACATATTTTGGACATTTATTTCTCTTTTAACTAAAGTATCCCTTATTAGTAATTATAGACACCTCATTTTTGCCATTTTTCATTTTAGTTGAGCTAGGTCAATAAAAAATAAGTATAACAAAAAATAATATAAAAAATGAAAATTAAAAAGATAAAAATAAAATAATAAAAAAGAAGTTGAATCTTATCGAGTTTAGTATAGCAAGTTTAGTTGAGTCAAGCTGAGTCATATCGAGTTAAGTCGAATTGGGTCAGATCGTTTAATGTCAAATTGGATAATGGTGAGTAATCAATTTAGTAAATTCTAAGTCATTGAAAAATTAGACTTCATTAAAATATCTTAGTTTGGTCCAATATAAAATGGATTTTTATCTAATTTGTAATGGGTTAGAATATACTTAAGATTTATTAAATAGACTATTGGGGTAAATCAAATTGGATCGAATCGAGCATGGAAAATAGAAAGCCCAAGTTAGGTTTCTAGAAGCTAAGACAAATCTTTAAAGAATCAAAATTGTATCTTTTGTATCTTGGTTTAATTGGAATCAAATCTATACTTAAAACGATATAGAAGATTCAGTTTTAGGGCTTATAAATTAGTAGGTGACGTAGATGATGGTTTTTACTCACATACAACCCATTGCCCAGCATATGAACATAAGTTACCGCCTACTCTTGCCCAAGCTATTGCCTAGGTACTATTGACTTTCGCCTACTCTCACCTAAGCTATCGCCTAGACAATTGCCCACTCTCGCTTAGTTAGCCACCCATTTTCGCCCAGTTAGTTACCTACAGTCGCCCACTCTTGTACAGACAGTCGACTAAACATCGCCCAGTTATTCGCCCACAGTTGCCTACTCTAGCTTAGACATTACCCGCTTTCACCCGCTGTTACCCAATCAGTCACCTACCTTGCCCAATTAATCACCTACTCTTGCCCATTGTTGCCCAATCAGCCACCCACTCTCGCCCAGCTAATCGCTTGTTGTCGCCCAGCAATGCTCAGTCAATTGCCCACTCATGCCTAAATCACCTAGACTACCCAAGTCACCTAATTCTCACCTATAGCACATAGCCCATACAACACAGCTACCGAATACACGTTGACAAATACGAGCATAATACCGACATGATTCGACGCATAGGTAAATTTTCATTAGTTTTTATTTATTTATCTTTTTAGTTATGTTTTTCACCTTTATTAATTAATTAATTTTTTTCGTTTAAGTGCATGTTTTTTTAATTATTATTTATTTTATTGTAACTTTTTAAGGCAATTCCAAGAATTCCAATAAAATCTAATTGAATTAAGTTTTTGTAAAATCCTAGTTTTTTTAAATAAATAGTATATAAACATAGCTTATAGTTTAGATTTTAAAGAAAGATATCTTTTGACACATAATTTTTTTAAAAATAAAAAAAAAATCTTAATCAAGTTTTTCAAAAAGATTCAGTTAGTTAGGGTATTCTTTAATTTGGAAAAATTGGACTTATTAAGTTTTTTTTTTTTAAAATAATAACTTGTTAATAAACTTAAACTTGGCTCGGTTTTTAAAGTAAAAAGAATCTACCTACTAAAATTTTATAAAAAGAGAACTACGGCTGGTTTGATTCCGAATCGCAAGTATGTAGATATCTTTGTGGCAACTGCATAAAAATGAGAAAAACATTTTTTTTTCTTAGAAATTAGTAATATAAAATAATAAAAAATCAGCTTTAGTTGTCTTTTGTATATTTAGGTATATTTTAGTGTTTTTATAAAATTATAATAATAAAAGCCTATCAATTTTTCTTTAATTTTTACATGGTGACTTAGTCTTAATAAGTTAGCCCTCGAATTCGGTTTTCTCTGGTTTAATTTTCTAAAAATCAATTCTTTAGAATATCTACAAACTAGTGGCTAAATTAAGATTTTCCCACTTGAAAACCCTAATTTCATTTTTTTATCAGTTAAACTAGTTGGTGACTCTATTTTTAAATTTTTTATAAAGAAATATTTCTTTAATTTAATATTGAGTAATTTATATTAAGCGGGCTAGACTTAATATAGATTAAGTTAAGGAAAACCGAAATAGGACTCGACAAAATTAGCGACTTCACTAAGGACTCCTAGTGAGCAAGCCATATAAAAATTAAAAAAATTAATTGATGGGATTTTTGTAATTATTTTCTTTTTTATATTATAGTTGTACTAATTACTTTTTAAGTGATGTAGGCCCTAAAAAGAAAAAGAAAGCCTAGACCAATTGGCTTTCTTAGGGATCGGGGTGGAGGGGGGGGGGGGGGGGGAGGGGGTTTATTTTTAGTGATCATTTGCATGTTTTGATATGGTCAGACTTGGGCCACCTTAGGAACTTAGGATAAGCGACCATTGTGTAACCCTAAGGTTGCTGGCGTCTTTACCCCCATCTAGTGGTGATAGGTGAGCCCATTTAAGCTTTAATGTAGCCTATTAGGCTTCTCCCTGGAAAGCCTTGGAGCTATAGAGCTTGAGACCTGTAGAACTTACCCTCTTGCATTGTTCCTTTTTGAAAAAAGGGTACTTATTCTTAAATTATAGGAAAAGCTCAATCAATCTGTAGTTGGCTTGTTCTCATTCTTTAAGAAATGGGAAATTCAAGAAAAAACTAGTAATCCTTATATATGAGTGTTCACAAACTTCATTCTTTTTTTAAAAAAGGGAAATCCTATTTTAAACCTACTTATATAAGGGCATTTCCCGACCGTGGATTCATTATACTTCCTATAATTTATTAATTATTGACCTCTATTGTATTGCAAGTGTGTGCAACATATTGCATTTATATATATTTAATTATGCTTGTTTCTCTATGAATATTCTATTTCCTGTATTATATGTGTTTTATGTTTATCGTTTTTTAGTAAGTGGACGCTATGGGCTTAATTAATTTTTGGCGAATTGGACTATTACTAAAATATTTTAGGCTAGACTAATATAGAATAAATATTTATCTAATTTATGGGCTCAAATCAAATTTAGGAATTACTAGGCTAAATTGTAGTAAATCAGATCGGGCCTAAAAAGAAAAAACCCAAAATAAAGTAGGGTTTTTAGAAAAATCATAATCATATTTTCCATATCTAAGATTATAGTCATAACTTGAGATATGAAAGATGTGATTATAGGCATATAAATACTTAAGTGGGAATGATGAACATTTTTGAATGAAAAAAAGAAAAAGAAAAAAATTACATACGCAAATACACTTAACATGCCTAAGACAAGCCCTTGGCTATTGCCTAGCATCGCCTAGCCTCACTCACTATTGCCCAACTGTCGCCTACTGTCACCCAACCGTTACCCACTATCGCCTAACCGTCACCTAGTGTCGCCCATTATCACCCACCCGTCCCCTACTGTTGCCTAGCATCGCTCACTGTCGCTCAACCGTCGCCCACTGTCATCCAGCTATCTCTTAGGCTCTCGTCCATTATTGCCTAGCCATTGCCAGCATTGCCTAAGCTCTCGCTCGCGCTCTCACCCAGCAACGCCCATGCTGTCGCCTAACTTCTTGCCTAGGCTCTCGCGCATTATCACTAGACGCTCGCCCAGTCCATCACCCAAGCTATCGCCCAACACAGTAGCCGAGTACAACACTGATACAATTGGACGTGTAGGTAGGTTTTCATTAGTTTTTATTTATTTATTTTATTAGTTATGTTTTTCTCCTTTATTAATTTATTTTTTTGTTTAAGTACAGGTTTTTAGTTATTTTGTTGCAACTTTTTAAGGCCATTCTAATAATTCCAATAAAATCTAGTTGAATTAAGTATTTTTGTTTGTTTAAAAAATATAATAATAATGACAAACATGTCTTCAACATATTTTATAATTAGGATTTAGAAAAGATACCCTTTTTTTTATACGTAGTAGTTTTAAAATAATAAAAATCTCAATTAAGTTTTTTAAAAAAAGATTTAATTAGTTAAGGTTTTTACTGATTCATGAAAATTAATTTTTTTAAAAAATAAATTGATAAAAAATATAAACCTAACTTGGTTTTCAAAATAAAAATAATCTACCCACTAAATATTTTTTAAAAGATATGACTGGTTTAATCTTGACTAACGGATATATAGGTACCTTCGGGGCAACCGTATAAAAAATAAATTTTTTTCCTTTTTCTTAGAAATTCGTAGCTATTGCCTGTTATCAATGATGGGAAATAAGCTACCAGACTCCTGACTCACAATCGAGCATGAGGACTAGAGGGGCTGGTACGTCGAATCCTTATGTTCCAACCAACCTCTACCGAGACTGAGTATCTCCTTACCGAGTCACCTTTAATGCCGTACTGTGTGACAACCCATCATTCTGTAGTTTGCCGAGTAGATGAATACTCTCCAGTGCTGAGCCGTACAATCACTCAGAATCATCTTTGTCGAGAAACTGAGAGAGAGAATCCAGATTGATTAAGCTATCCTTACTTAGATAAGCTCATTTGTCTATGCTTTTTGTTTGTATCTCCTAACGACCTCACCAATGCCGCATCGCTACGTATACAGTATCACATGTAGAATCTATAGCACCAATGATTATTTTCCTTATATATTCATTTTTTCTCCTTATAACATGTACATTGCCCCCCCCCCCCCCCCTACAAAATGTCCTTTTTATTTTTTCCCTTTTAGGCAAGTTACTTTACTTTGTGAGTATAAATACCCTTGTACTTGTAGTTGTAATAGATCAGATAATCTTCAATATACTTTTGAGTACCTTCTTCCCTGTGTAAATACTATTGTTTACTCTCGGTATTACTTTTGTCCTTTCTCTTAAGCAAAATTAGGTGGCGAGTAACCTCATTGGACTAATTCGTACATCACATCGAATTGTGCCGTGAGTCCTCGGAAGTTCCATTAGTGTGTCATATCTTTTGGAACTGTTCGTGGGTTTTGCTTACTGTTTTCATCCTTTGCTTTCACCCTTTTGTACCTTTCCCCATTGACTCTTTTTGAGCTTTCTGTAAGTTCGGACCTATTCAGTGACTGGCTTTGTTTGTTCTTGGTTAGGTTTGCAACATCTTGGTATGAAAGCAGAGGTTTTGTGCAAACTATAGTTAACTCTTCTTAGATTTCTGTTATGCTCTGTTTTGCTTGTATGAAACAGAGTTAGTTATTGAGTTAATTTAATTGTGGTGTTATTAGTTGTTTACTTTCTGAAGTATTTGTTTAAATTTTGAATCAGTAAGGAAAAATGATAGACCTAAATATGAATATCGGTACTAGTGATGATAGTGGAGTTGTCTATTATGGGTGTTAGTCTCAGGGAACTTCTAGAAATATTGACGAGAGACTTAATGAGGTAGTTAACTTCTTGGTAGATCTGACTTGAGCTATTCGTCTACTATCTTGCCAACCCGTTGAGGCCGTGTAAAACACTCTGTAAGCTACTTAACTTGTTAGAGGTCAAAGCCCAGCTCTACCATTTCGAGGCGGAGGAGTTAGTGGATGAGTAAGGTGAAGGTTAGACCTGAGAGAACTTGATGAGGAGGAAGAAGAGTATTTTGAAGAGGAGCGCATATGAGTCCCTAGAGCATTCGACCATGTGAAGCTTCAGATTTTGAGTTTTAATGGATCTAGGAATGTTGACGAATATTTGGATTGGGAAGAGAAGGTGGAGCGTGTGTTTGATTATTACTAGTATGAGGATTACAAGAAAGTGAGGATTGCTGCTGTTGAATTTTCTGGATAAGCCGCCATGTGGTGGAAGAATTTTTAGGCCATGAGAAGAAGAGAAGGGTACCGAGAGATTAATACTTGGCCCGAGATGAAGAGGGTACTTAGAAATAGATTCGTGCCAGAAACATATCTCTAAGATAATTTTACATGGCTTTAAGAGTTGAGACAAGTAGGCTAAACTGTTGATGAGTATGTTCAAGAATTCTAAATGCTTATGATACAATGTGAGGTGGAGGAACTACCAGCTCAAACAGTCTTAAGATTTGTTACTAGGTTAAGAGGAGACATCCGAGATATTGTGGAACTCCAACAATTTGACACAATGGATGAAGCTGTTAGGATTGCCTAACGAATAGGGAGGCAAAGAAGAAGCCGAGTAGAGACCAGAGTGCCGACTAACTAACCGAGACAAGTAAGTCATCGAATACTGCCGAGTATCGAGCTGAGAAGTAGGATAGATGTTCAAGCTGAGTAGAAAAGTCGGCCTGAAGATGTAATGCTGACCCGAACGTAGGAGAAGGGGAAAGGGTTTGGTAGGAAAACCAGCTAGATCAAATGCTTCAAATACCAGGGGTTCAAACATATGGCTACTCAGTGCCTGAACCAAAGGACAATGGTCATTAAGGGAGACATCCCGAAGTTAGACGTAGAGAGTAAGGAAGAAGAGGTTCCTGCTGAGAATGAGAATGCTGCAAAAGAGTTGATTGAGGAAGACGTGTATGCTGAGGACTTAAACCAGCTACTCATGGTTATTCGACATATTATGAGTGTAAAACCTTCACGAGAGGAGGAACAAAGAGAGAACTTATTTCATATCACTTGCAAGGTGAATAAACAGACATACGCCCTCATCATGGACTATGGCAGTTGCACCAATGTAGCATCGGCTGACCTCATCTCAAAACTGAGGTTACCGACTGTTGAACATCCGAAGCCGTACAAGTTGCAATGGTTAAGTGACAAGGGAGCATTACACGTCACTTGACAAGTATTACTACCGATCACTATCGGCAATTACTTTGACTAGATTCTCTACGACATACTGCCTATGTGCGTTTCCCATGTATTACTAGGAAGACCGTGGCTGTTTGATAGGAAAGTCATCCACAACGGTTATAGGAATACCTATATGTTCAAGAAGGATGATTGAAAGATCATGCTGAATTCAATGCCTCCGAGAGAGCTTCATAGGTTACAGATGAAACTTGCTCGCGGATCGAAGAAAGCTTTGGTGATGAGTAGAGTCGACCTCCGAGAGACCATTAATGCCGATGAACCAACCTTCCTTTTGGTCAATTGACTATTAGAAATGAAGGGGCGGGATGAATCACCCCAAGAGGTAAAGGAACTATTAGATGAATATATTGACTTGTTCCCAAAATAGTTACTTGAAGGGTTGCCCTCGACCCAAGGCTTAGAGCACTACATTGACTTAATGCCTGATGCTATACTGCCAAATAAGCCAGCTTATCACATGAATCCCGAGTGGGCTTCTAAGCTTCAACGTTAAGTCAATGAGTTGCTGGAAAAAAGATACGTGAGAAAGAGTCTCGACCTTTGTGTTATACCTTCACTTTTAGTGTTGAAGAAGGATGGAACTTGGCAAATGTGTGTTGACAGCTGAACCATAAACAAAATCATGATTAAATACAAGTATTCAATCCCGACGCTAGAAGACATACTAGATGAACTGAGTAGAGCCAAAATTTTCAACAAGATTGATATCAAGTTTGGCTACCATCAAATTTGCATGAGGTTAAAAGACAAGTGGAAGACTGCGTTCAAAACTTGACATGGACTTTACGAGTGGATGGTCATGCCCTTCGGCTTATCAAATGCCCCAAGCACCTTCACGAGGCTTATGAACCATATACTGAGACATCTTATTGGGAAGTGTGTCATAGTATACTTCAATGATATCCTGATCTACAATGCCAACATGCTGAGTCACCATGAACATATTTGAGTTGTCTTAGATATTCTCCGTATCGGGAGATTACTTGGCAACCTAAAGAAATATTATTTTTTCCAACATGAAGTGGTATTCTTAAGCTATGTAGTCAGTAGAGAAGGCTTATGAGTCAATGATGAGAAGATATGAGCAATTGTTGAATGGCCTACCCCTGCTACTTGTGCCAACGTGAGAAGTTTCCATGGACTGGCTTCATTTTACCAAAGGTTCATCTGGAACTTCAGTACCTTCATTGCACCACTTACCGAATTAATGAAGAAAAATATCTACTTTCGATGGGGAGAAAGGGAGGAGAGGAGTTTCGTTGAGGTAAAGAAGAAGTTAACCTTCGCCTTGATGTTAGTGCTCCTTAACTTTGACAAAAATTTTGAGCTAAAGTGTGATGCATTAGGCATTGGAATAGGTGTTGTCTTGATGCAGGAAGGCTAACCAATGGCCTTCTGTAGTAAGAAGCTCCAAAGACCTTAGTTAAATTACTTCATATACAATAAAGAACTCTTAGCACTAATTTGAGCAATACAAGTGTGGCAACACTATTTACTACTGAGAGAATTTGTCATATATACTGATCACAAGTCACTACGGTACCTTCGAAGTCAGACCAAACTATCTAAGTGGTAAGCGAGATGGATTGAATTCCTTGAGGGATTCAATTTTGTGATCAAATACAAGTAAGGAAGTTACGGTAAGAAGACTCATGAAGGAAGTTGATGAAGCCCATCCAATCAAATCCATCGACTCTTGTAGATATAGGATTTATATTTTTAAGAAAATTAGTTAGGAGTTTTTCTTTTCTTTTACTTCGTTGTATAAGTTGGATTTTATGATTAATAAATTTGCAGCTTTGGTAAATAAAACTTTTATTAATTGCATAGTTTCTTACTCATTATTATTAATATTATTTGTTTAGTTGACGTTTAAAAAGAAAAAAAAAAGAGAAAAAAAAAACTTGAAAAGAAAAAGAAAAAAAAACACAAAAGAGGCAAATAATGGAAAAACAAAAATCACAAAAAAAAATCTTTAATTCACCAAAAAGTCTAAAATTTGGTTTTCCGCGTAGGATTTTGAAGATAGTGTCCAGGCAAGCAAACTCAGCTAAAAGCTCAATATTAACTCATTCTAAGGCTAGAATGTCAATTTAAGGCACTGGAAACATCAGTTAAGATGAACTCGACCTAAAAGTAGCAACTTTGGAAGAAAACATGAATAAGATAGCCGAACTGATCTAGGCTCTCACTCGGGCTATTAGGATTCTTAACGACAAACAATGATCTCAAGTCAACCCGAATCGGAACGTAAAAATGGCCCTTCCCCCCTAAAGTGGAAGATGAAGAATTGGTTCCTAATGCTGAGGTATGGAGAAAGGAGATTGAAGAGAAGTACTAAGAGATGGAAAGAAAGTTTATGTGGAAGTTAACTAAGAAAATGAAAACCCTAAAATTGGTTAATGGATTTGAACAGATAGGAATCATCAACTTGCTAACATATGAAGGCGATGAATTCCCTAAAAGATTTAAGGTGCCCGAATTCGAGAAATACGATGGGATTAGTTGCCCGAAGCTCTACACTAGGTTATAGATCAAGAAAAATGGGGAAATACATAAAATATGACAAGGCAATGGTCTAGACTTTTTCGGACAACTTGACTAAGCCCACCTTAACTTAGTATGCCTAATTGGAATTGAATGAGATCAATAATTGGGATAAGTTAGTAAAGGCTTTTTACAACTAGTATAAGTTTAACATTAAAGTGGCCTTGTCCATGTGGGATCTGAATAATTTATAAAAGAAGGCCAATGAAAGCTTCAAGGAATATGCTCAGAGATGGAGGGGCATGGTAGCTAGGGTAACTCCACCCTTGATAGAAAAGGATTTAACCTTCGCTTTCATCAATACTCTTGGAAGCCCATATGACCAACATCTGGTTAGATAGCCTGCCTCTAACTTTGCAGAAATTATAGCCTCAAGGTGTTGAATTGAGGAAGCTATTGCTACTAGAAGGCTTCCTAATCTTGAAGTAGCTGAGAAAAAGATACCTCTTGCGACATTTTCCAACAAAGCCAAAGAAGCCACCATAAAAGTTGTCAATACCGGCAATCTTATCAAGCTTGCAGCCTTAGTAGCTATGACTGAAGGATCTAATCCCTTGCCGAATCTGAATCAAAACAATCACTCGCAAAGAAGACAGTTTACTCATATTCCCATTCCTTTGAGCCAAGTTCTTGTACGACTAAGGAAGGAGAATCTTCTAGCATTTGAAATATCGAGAGAAGGACAAAGACTGAGGGATTATAACCCGGAACTTCATTATGATTATCACTTAGGGCAAGTGGGGCATTCCATAGACCAATGCTGGAGACTCAGACATAAGATCCAGGATCTTATTAACGCTAAATTGGTTCAATTGAATTTCATTCAGACTTTTACTCCCAACATGGGTAACAACATTCTGCTGAATCATGGAAATTCAATCAATATGATCATAGTAGAAGTTTCTAAACCGAAGATCAATCTAAACAATCTCCCCATCACCATTAAGGAGATAGCTTAGAATCTAAGGCAAGCCGAATACTTACATAACAAGAATCTCAGGGATAGAACTTGGACTAGATTGGCAATATATCAACTGCTGAAGGATAGGAAGATAAAGAAAGTTGATATCATGGCTATGACGGTTTGAAAACTGTGAAATAGAAACACTCAGAAGGAGCTTAGAAAAAGATATGAAGCTGGAGTTTTGACAGTTGACACCCTAGGAGAATTGTCGGGGAAGTTTGAGTATTTGGTAGATTACGTTGGTTCGCCCGCCCCATATTTTGATGAACTACCCACTAGATGGGATCTAGAATTTGAGGAAGAAGATAAACTTATTGCGAATGCTAAGAAGATGGCTGACATGGTTGGAATGATTGGAGATGGGCCCAAGCCATTGGTTTTTGAGTAATGTAGAAAGACTAAGAAGGTTAAAGAATTGGGTAAGCCCAAGAAGATTACTTTCAATGTCCCAATAGCCCTAGAGAATTATAAAGTAACACCTCTGGATTGCCAAGTGGTGAATCAAATGACTAGGTCCATACCACCTATGGTTGGTGGACTCACACACTCGAGACGAGTCTATGATCAAAATGAGGAAGCTAAGAGGAAGTCTACTATGGAAGAGGCCTTATGAAAGATCTTTGAAGATATGGATGATACAGATCGAAATGTTGCCAAGAAGGTAATGAAAGCTAATGAGTATAATATTATGGACTAGTTAGCCAATGTACTGGCCCAAATTTCCTTAATGGGCTTGCTGTTGTCATTAGATACTTATTGGGAGGCATTAATCAAAATTCTAAAAGATATCAGAGTACGTGAAGGGATTTTTCCTGAGAAGCTAAGGTTGGTGGTAAAATCGATTTTCGCAATGGATCATATTTCATTCTTGCCAGATGAGCTAAGTGAAGGAGACTAGCACATAAAGCCTCTTTTCATAGTGGGTTGCTCGAGTTCTAATAAATAATGGGTCTTCATTAAATGTATGTCCCTTAGCAATACTAAATTTACTTAGAGGAAATGCAATTGAGATAAAGCCTAACTCAATTTCAATAAGGGCTTTTGATGGATAAAAAAGAGAGATAATTGGAGAAATTGGGTTGCAAGTCGAGATCAGTCCATAGGTTTTCACTATTCCATTTCAAGTTTTAGATATACCGCAAACTTTTAATCTTCTATTGGGAAGACCGTAGATTTATTTAGTAGGGGCAATTCCATCTAGTCTACATCAAAAGGTGAAATTCATAACCAATAGGTAGTTGATTACTATTCTCAGGGAGTAAGACTACGAGATTTGTAAAGAGACGACTATTCTAAATGTTGGGAGTAAAGAATTAGAGGAGCCAGGATTGTAGATTTTTGGCAAAGCCAGTATGATTGAAGAGTTAAGACAGGGGGTACGAGATCACTTGGAACAGCTTAAGTAGCAGATTGGAACGTTTGGGCTTTGGTATGAGCCCATTGAAGAGGAGATTCAAGAAATAAAGGCTAAAACCAAAAGTAAGAGAGAAGATCAATTGTACCATGCTCACATGGAATTTCTGAAGGAATTTCTGAACATCCGTCAGACATTCCCAACACTAGCTGGTGTTTAAGAACTTGAAGTAGCCAGTCTATCCAAGATCTTGACTCAGTGATGTAGCATTGGTCTAGACGAGAAGGAAGATATTGGTGCACTAGTTTCCTTGTACAACTGGTTTTCCATTCTTGTTAATAGGTCTCTTTAGAAACATAAAATTAGATTAATTAGGAATATTCAATTTTGATAATTAGTCTAATTAGTTAAGCCTTTTCTTTTAGAAAATTTGAATTCATTCATTCAATAAAATTCATTCCTTTCTTTCGATCAATTCTTCCTTGTTATTAATTCGTTGTCCTTTTCTTTTTCCTTTACTCTGCAGATTAGATAAAAATGATGAACATAATGGATTTCTTGCCCATGTAAATGACAAAAGTACCAACATCACCTTCGGTCCTATTAGGTCTGACGTCAGAAATGATATTGAGACTCCAAACGAAATTTAAGAGAGTTGGCATCGATATGAACAGGACAGAGTGATAATTGAATAATCGATGGTTGTGATTAATTTGGGGAAAGAGGAAAATCCACAAAACTTGAAAATTGGTGGTAATATAACCGATAATCAGACATAGGAGTTGTCATGATTGTTATTTGAATACTTGGACATATTCACTTAGTCTTATGAAGACATGACCTGTTTAGATTTGTCTATTGTAGTTCACAAATTGACAACTAGGGAGGAAATAAAACTAAAGAGACAAAAGCTTAAACGATTTAGGTTAGATATAATCTTAAAAATAAAAGAAGAAGTGAAGAAGTTGCTAAAAGTTAAGTTCATAGAAGTGTTAGATTACCTCGAATGGGTAGATAATGTAGTGCCAGTATTAAAGAAAAATGGGAAGGTTAAGGTCTGCATAGATTTTCGTGATTTAAATTAGGCGACACTAAAGGATAACTTTTCTTTGCCACATATTGACGTATTAGTGGATAATACAGCCGTGAATCATCTTTTCTCATTTATGGATGGTTTTCGGCATATAATTAAATGAAAATGGCTGAAGAAGATAGAATCAAAACCACTTTCATTACTACTTGGGGAACGTTTTATTATTGTATGATGCCTTTCAGGTTGAAGAACACTGGGGTAACTTATTAGTGTGCTATGGTTACCTTGTTTCATGACATGATGCACTAAGAAATCAAGGTTTATGTGGATGATATGATTGCCAAATCTAAGGAAAATGAAAATCACGTGGATATTTTGTGTAAGCTATTTAAACGGTTGAAAAAGTTCCAATCGAAGCTGAATCCTGAAAAGTGCGCCTTTAGAGTAACCTTGAGTAAGTTGTTAGGTTTAATAGTTAATAGAAAAGGAATTGAAGTAGATCTAGATAAAGTTAAGGCAATCATAAACATGCCAGTACTAAAGACTGTAAAAGAAGTTCGAAGATTGCTGGGAAGGTTGAATTACATTGCTCAGTTTATCTAATAGCTAATCGATAGATGTGAGCCGTTATTTAAACTTTTAAGAGAAAATGCAACAATAGACTGGGATGAATAGTGTAAGCAAGTATTTGCTGAAATCAAAGAATATCTCATGAATCCTCTTGTAATGGTCACTCCTATGCCGGGACGGCCTTTGATTCTTTACTTTACTATTCTTCCTGAATCAATGGGATGCATGTTGGGATAGAAGATGAAACGGGAAGAAAAGAGTATCCTATATATTACTTGAGCAAGAAGTTCACAAAAGGTGAGAAAAAATACCCAGAAGTGGAAAGAACATGTTGTGCCTTAGTATGGGTGATGCATAAGCGCAGGCAGTACGCTCTCTATTATTCAATAGAATTGTTGATAAAACATGACCTGTTAAGGTATTTAGTAGAAAAGTCGGAGTTCATTAGGAGAATATCGAAGTGGCAAATTCTACTCTCTGAGTTTAATATCAAGTACGCAAATCAAAGTTTAGTTAAAGGGTAGGCGATGGCCGTTTAGTTGGCAAAATACCCATTAGAAGATGAGGATGATGGTTCAGAGGCACAATTTCCTGATGAAAATGTGATAATGGCGAATGAATTGAATGATGAGAAATTGGAATGGAGGATGTATTTTTATGGAGCAGCTAATGTGTTCCAATGTGGGATCAGAGCCATACTGGTATCACCTGAAGGTAACCATTTCCTTGTGGCAGTGAGATTAATATTTCCATATACCAACAATATAGTAGAATATGAAGCCTGTATTTTAGGTCTTAAAATGGCGTTAGATATGGAAATACAAAAACTTGAAGTGTACAAAGATTCTTCCCTTATAATTATCTAAATCTTGGGAGAACATAAGACGAAAGATGAAAAATTGATACCTTATCACGAGCATTTAAGCAAGCTGATTGAAAAATTCCAAGAGATTTCATTCACTTACATTCCAAGGACCTAAAATCAATTTGCTGACACATTGGCAACGCTAGCGTTAATAGTGAAAATTAAAAATAGGATAGAAATCTAACCCTTGAAGATTAAGGTGGAATAAAAATTGGCTTTTTGCCTTACATTTAAAGAGAAAGAATGAAAGATGCCGTGGTATTATGTTATCAAAAGGTTACTTTAAACGGGTAAATTTCCTGAAGATGTTGATAAAAAAGATAGAAAAACTTTAAGAAGGTTGGCTACTTAGTTCCTATTAAGTAGAGCCACGTTATACAAGAGATCACTAGATGCAGTATTACTAAGGTGTATGGATAAAGAAGAAGCCGATAAATTGATGAAAGAAGTGCATGAAGGAGTCTATGGTCCTTACATGAGTGGCTTTATGTTAGCTAGGAAGATCATGATAATGGGGTATTTTTGGATGACGATGAAATCAGATTATATCAAGCATGTGGGTACTGTTACCTGTATCAAGTGTACGTTAATAAAATCAATGCTCCTCTCTAAGAATTGCATTTATTATTTGCTCCTTGGCCTTTGATGAACTGCCGACCAATGGCCCCATTACTTGCGATGGCTTTGAGGACTCCAATCCCTCATACAGCAAATTCTCTTTCAGTAACCTACTGATGATGAGAAAGTTTACATCGAAGGAATGTAACTAAACTCCTTGAGGTCCCTTAATTGTCATACAATGATATGTACACTCGGTAGTGATGATGCCGACCATTCCTTACCGAAGACCCTGTATCGAATAGTCCTACTGATACTATTGAAAAGGTCTTGCCCAGTGATGAGAGACTCACTTAAATGAGTGAATAGTTTTCTCTTTGCATGATTCCATCTCTCTCTCTTCTTGGCCCTTTAATGCCGTAATATTTTGACCCCTCTCGCCTACTGTGCTTAGAGAATATTCGTATGGGACCAATGTTGTACTGCCACTTATTCACCTCGTTTGACATTGTACTACTTTTCCGTTTTTGGTCTTTTGTTCTTTTTACCCTTTTTGGTATGTATTAGGAATTCTCTTTTTGTATATACTTTCTTGTCTTTTCGTTATTTGTAATGCTACCCTAGGGACTTACTATAAATAGTCCTTTTCTCTTATGAGCCATAGATATAACCAACATTTTTACGCTAAATATTTTAATCTTGTGAGACAACCCTCTCCAAGTCTATATTTCCTATACTTTTATCTAATCTCTTCAAGTAGAGTAGGATTAGGGGCAGGTGGACCTTGACATCAACTTGTGTATCATATCAAGTGTAGTGTCAAGTCATGTTATGTTTGTTAATGAGTTACATTCTTTGAGCAGTTTTATGTCAGCTACTCTTGTTTGATCGTAGACCCTTTCTCTCTAATTTTCTTTGATATCTCGAAGGACCCATTCAGTTCAATTCCATCTTGGTAAGTCCTAGTAATAACTGAGCTCCAAGGCACATAATATATTTCTGCTATCAAAGCTTGAGGTTGAGGTTAAGGTTAAGACCTAAAGCTGTGTAGTAATAGTCAGTTTGCTATTCGAGATACTGCATGTAATTGTAGCCCTCTGAGTGAAGTATAGTTATTGAAATTTTGTGATAGGAGTATTGAACCCTAGTGTATAGGGAGAGATTTACAATGTTAAGAGTGATGCTTATGGTTGTAGTTGAGTTACCTAACAAACACCACGCACTACTGATGATCAGATATAAGATCTTGTTGCAATTGTGTCCAATTTAGCTATCTCAGTAAACAGGGTCTTAGAGAATGGATCACGTAAGAGAGTTATAGAGTAGGGCTGAGAAATGAGAGATAGGCCGAGGAGGCAGATGACTGAGTGTGCTCCTGAAGCCTTTCCAGTGAACCACATACCACCACGACGTGCCGATAGAGTCACAAAAGAAGGTTAGAGTTGGATGAAGTGGAAGAGTACGAAGAAGAAGAAGAAGACTGAGATATTAGGATTGATGAGTGAGATTTTAGAGTGCCAAGGGGTACTAAACATCTTAAGGTTTAGATTTTGAACTTCAACGAGTTTGCTAGTGTTGATGAGTACTTAGACTAGGAAGAGAAGATTGAAAAGATATTTGACTTCTATTGGTGGGTTATTAATTCAAATGTATCCACTTAACTTTTAGGCACTTGTATGGCGTAGATATTTTTCATCAATCTAGTGATAATGATCTTAGTTATATCATATGTTGGTCTAAATATCTATATCTTATCATTACTATTATTGTACACATACTTTAATTTATCTAATGAGACTTCATTATATAATATATATGGGCAAAAATGTATGTACATACAATAAACACTTGCTTTTGTCAACAACATTATATAATAATATATCTTGACATATTGTGTAAAAATTAGAACAAATTCTTGATTTAAGTCTATCTTTATTGAAAATCTTAAGTCAAACCCTTGTATGTCTTTACTTCTTATCATTATATCTCTATACACATGTTTAGTAGTTCTAACATATGTTACTCTTGCATCTTTCTTTTCCAAAACTTTCCATAAGGCCATCTAAGAAATTCAATCATTCACCTTTTGATGGCTGATAAACACTATATGCAAGTCTTATTTTTCTATCCCCCCTCCCCCCCCTTTTTTTTTCTTTCAAACTAGTTTCCTTATGGTGAATACTTTTCATTAATTATCTAATATACAAATATAAATTGATTTTTTGACATAATGATTTTTTACCCTTAATATTATTTCAATCACTTGATCCCAAAGTTTTATAGCATGTCTCATTGATTTAATACTTCTATAATTTGCATTTCTCTTCTTTATACTTATACAAGTGAATGGAAATAATTTCTCTTTATTGGTCAGGAATTTTTTTTTCTTTTTTACAAAATCATGACGAAAATGTTTCATCAGCCATATTACACCACTTTTCTCAAGATATTTTTCTTACTTAACTATTTTCATGTATATGTATATATATATATATATGTTAACAGACTATTTTAGGCATGGATCTTAACTCTAAATTGACCTCTTTAAAGCATGGGATGATTATTAAGAGCCTAGATTGACCTTTACGGAAAGCTCGATTACCTAATTAAAGTTTCACATCCTAGTTGAAGTTTATGTGAAATTTCCAAATCCAAGATGACCTTACCAAAACTTAGACCTAGCTCCCTGGAACTCAAAGAACCTCCCCAAAGCCTTATTTGACCTTTCATCTCGAACCTCTTAGTACTTTTTAGGCCTCCAAGCTCAAGGCAATTAAGCTTGCCTACGAGTTTGAATGAAGACTCGGTGGGAACTACTCAATTGGGTAAGGAAATTCAGTAGTTGGCACAAGTTTATCCTGCAAATCCTCTCCATAAAATTTGGAGCTAAGGACAAGCTAATTAGGAGGATTATCTCCTTCCTAAAATAGTGTGGTAGACTCCTTTATAAATAAAAGATCAACATTGTGACGAAAGATCCCAAACCCCTCACTTTTTACAAACGTTATACACTTCCCTTACTCATCTTTGACTTAAAGCATTAGAGTAGAAGTTTATGTTTGTTATCTTGTGTAGGTTATCCACAATGCTCTAAAATCTAACCATCAACAATATGTATATGTATCATTCCCCTCTTTCATGTTGAGCCATTGATAAAAATTTTCAACTCTTAGTTTTTACTTCACTCATTGCTTTCTTTGTTCTTTCTTATTTCGTTCATATCTTCCTAAGATTTGCTTATTTCCATGAATATAAAGTATATCATAAGCTATGACTAATTTGATTAGCTTTTACTTTATCCTACTACTTCTCTTGTAACCACTATAAATTTTTTATCTATAGGAGCATGATTCCTTGATATCTCCAAGCATACTCTTATATCCTCTAATCAATTGTTTCATAGAACAATATTAGGATCATATCATAAATCGTTAGGGTTTGTTTCAATACATGCTTGGTAAGCTATATACACTTAATTGCAAAAGATAGAAAACTTAGATATTAAATTGCTTAAATTCCAAGTATAGGTATCTATACCTTACCCCCTCTAAATTGTAATTTTACATACTTGATATGTACATCCACCATTAGTTAGGATTGTAAAGTCATACTTAGAAGAAAGTCTAACTACACAACATAGACTAGTGATGTTAGATGCATTTGCTAAGTGTAAAAAGTTGAGGAAAAAAATACATAATGATACCTACGCTTATGCGGTGAAATTTAAGGGATATGAAATGAGATACTATTAAGAAATTAGTTTAGAACAAAGAAAGAATTGTTTTAATCCCAAAGTCTTGACTTTAATACATAATGCTCTTGCCACATCAACAAACTTACAAAAGAAATAAGTCAAAATAAATAGTGACTATCTACATTGTGGGGAAAAGGAAGAAGACTTGCAATATGTTTTTCATGATTCCCTGAATATTGTAAAAATAGTGTAGAGATGGCAGTTGTATGATTAGAATCACCAAAGGATCCAAGGAGATATATAGATCAAGCTAGACTTTGCAATAAAAAGGAGGAACATGAATGACTTAAGACCACCCAAAAAATTCATTTTTGGATTCATGCTTTAGCAAACATGTATGTTTCAAAACATGAAGTTGTTTGAATATCATTAGAGCTTTGATAAATAGGAACAACACATCAAAAAGTTATCCCATGAATATTGGGTTCATTTACAAAAACAAAAACAAATAACAAATGTAGGAAGTAGAAGGAGACCATGAAGAAAAGGAATACTATGAGCCCGAGGAAAGAAATGTACGAGTCCCTAGAGTTGAAGGACTGAGAATGCGTATTTTAAGTTTTTCTAGAGGTGGTGATATTGAGGAATACCTAGATTAGGTAGATTAGATTGAAAAGCAATTTGAATGCCACGAAGTGCCCGATAATGTAAAGGCTAGACTTACTGTATTGGAGTTCCCTGGTTATGCCGCCATATGATGGAAGAACTTGTAAGCCACTGAAAAAAGGGAAGGAGAACGAGAGATTAAGGGTTGGGATGAAATGAAAAGAGTTATATAGAGAAGGTTTGTACCGAGCTATTATTTGTAGGACGCCTTCAAAAGACTAAGAATCAAGACAAAGAAGATTGAGTATAGATGCTTATGTTAAGGAATTCCAAATGTTAGTGGTCCAAAGTGAAGTCGTAGAGCCAGAAGACTGAACTGTATCTTGATTTATTAGTGGATTGAAGTATGAGATTAGGGATGTCTTAGAAACCTTAGACGTTATAACACTTGATGATGCAATTTGAGCCGCCTAGAGGATAAAAGGTACTGAACAGGAAGATTCTGACCACCCATCAGTAATCCTGGCAGTAGTTGATCTATTTATAGTAGACTTGTGCAAACAGAACCAAGCAAGACCGCTAAGATCCAACCTACTCAGATTACCCGAGCAAAAGAGGAGGAACCCCCGAAGAAGTTTGAGAAAGGCTAAAGTTCAGGGAAGAAGACGAGTGAGATAAAGTGTTTCAAATGCCAAGGATTTGGATATATGGCTGCTCAGTATCTGAATAGGTAAACAATGGTGGTTTGAGGCGGGGTACTAACTGTTGAGGTTGACAGTATGGATGAGGAAGTAAAGGAGTTGAAGGAAGACGGAAAAACTAAGTTGTCCGAAGATGAAGTTATCTATAGTGAAGAAGGTAACTTTATGCCAACTACTTTAGTGTTGAAGAGGACAATGAGTGTCGTTCCTATACCTAAAGACGAATAGAGAGAAAATATCTTCCATATTGGATATAAGGTGAGTGACTCACTATGTACATTGATTGTTAATAATGGGAGTTACACGAATGTAGCTTATGTATTTATGGTCTAGTAGCTAAAATTGCTAACCATGTCCTACCCAAAACCTTACAAGCTTCACTGGCTTAGTGATAAGGGAGCCCTATAAGTGAACAAATAGATGTTTACGCTAATCTGTACTAGCAATTATCGAGATGAAGTGCTTTGTGATATGCTGTACATAACTGCATCTCACATTATGCTTAGGTAACCATGAATGTTTGATCAAGTAGTTATATATGACAGAAGGAGGAATACATGCTCTGTAAAGCACGGAGGAAAAAGGATGAAATTGAGTCCTATGACCACTGAACAAGTGAAGGTCATGTAGTCTTAATTAAGTTAAGCCATGAAGAAGGAGGTTTTCATATTTACTCGAGCTAAACTGAAGAGAAAGATGGAGCTCAAAAGACCAACCTATCTGCTAGTTTGAAGAATTCTAGAGTTAAGATTTGAATAGGAGTTGCCTACTGAGGTAAAGAGCTTGCTAGAGGAATTTTCCAACCTATTTCTATAGGAGCTACCGAAGGGTCTACCTCCAATCTGAGGTGTTAAGGATGCAATCGAACTGCAGTTAGGAGCTACATTGCCAAACAAGCCTACCTATAGGTTGAATCCTGAATAGGTCGCCAAGCTGCAGAAACAAGTTGATGAAATAATGGAGAAGGGGTTTGTGTGTGAGTCCCTTAGCCCTTATTGCATTTTGGCCTTATTAGTGCCAAAGAAGGATGGTTCTTGGAGAATGTATGTTAATAGCCGAGAAATCAATTGAATCACCATCAAGTATAGGTATCCCATACCTAAGCTCGATGACATGCTAGATGAGTTATGTGGACCAAGATTATTTTCTAAGATTGACCTTAAATCTGGATACCATCAGATCTAAATGTGTGAAGGTGATGAGTGGAAGATCACATTTAAGACACAACATGGTTTATATGAATGGCTTGTGATGCTATTCAGGCTATCCAATACACCGAGCACATTTATGCACTTGATGAATCATGTGCTTCGAGAATTGTTAAGAAGATTTGTAGTAATTTACATTGATGATATTTTGGTATATAACCCTAACCTGGAGACTCATTAGGAGCATCTTTGAAGAGTCCTCGTGAAACTCCGAGTTGAACAACTCTATACCAATTTGAAGAAGTATGACTTTCTCCGATCCGAGGTGATCTTCTTAGGTTTTGTTGTAAGTGAAGGTGGTATGCAAGTCAATGATGAGAAAATAAGAGCGATCATAGAATAGCCTAAGCCAACTTATTTTGCTAATGTGAGGAGTTTCCATGGCCTGGCATCAATCTATCACAGGTTCATAAATAATTTCAGTACTATTGTGGCCTCACTCATAAACTCTCTAAGAAGAATGTTGAATTTAGATGGGGAGAGAAGGAGCGAAAGAGTTTTGAGGAAGTGAAAGAGAGGCTAAGTACAGCCTTCATCCTAGTTGTATCGAGCTTTGATAAGGTGTTTAAAGTCGAGTGTGATGCATCTGGACTAGGCATAAGTGTTGTGTTGACACAAGAAGGTAGAGCTATTACCTACTTCAGTAAGAAACTTTGAGGAGCTACATTCAACTACTCTGTCTATGACAAGGAGTTTTACTCCTTAATCTAAGCCTCGACGGTATGGCAACACTATCTGTTACCTAAGGAATTTGTAATGTACACTCATCATGAATCCTTAAGATATCTAAAGAGCCAATTGAATTTGTCCTGGAGACAAGCTAAATGGGTCGACTTCATGGAGGGATTTTCTTATGTCATGAAATACAAGAATGGAAAGACCAACTTAGTGGCCAATGCCCTATTAAGACAACATAGCCTCCTGACCAAACTGTAAACAAGGTTAGTTGGTTTTTCAACCATAAAGGAATTATACGCTGAAGACCCATACTTTAGTCTTATCTATGCCCGATGTGAGGAAAGACGAAAATTGGACGACTATCATGGGGAAGACGGATACCTATTCAGGAAAAGGAGACTATATATCCCGACTTGTTCCATGAGAGAATTATTGGTATGCAAGGCGCATAGAGGAGGATTAAAATGATATTTTGGCCAGCTCTAAACCCTTGAAGTATTGTTTACAAGATTCTTTTAGTTGAAAATGATGAAAGACATGCAGTCCATGCTGGAAAGGTGTACGACCTACAGGAAGTCAAAGAGCTAAGTTGAGCAAGAACATTTCCTACCCTTGCCTGCTCTAACCAAACCATGGTCTAAGCTAAGTATGGATTTTATGCTAAGATTGCTAAGGACATCTTGAGGGAAGGACTCCATCATGGTAGTTATGGATTAGTTTAGCAAGATGGCACATTTTGTACCTTGCTCTAAAACTAACGACGCTTCGGCTATCTCTTTTCTTTTCTTACAAGAGGTAATCAAGCTTCATGGCATGCCCAAAACCATTGTTTTGAATCGAGACCCCATGTTCATGAGCCACTTTTGGAGGACACTTTGGAGGCAAATGGGAACTAAACTATTATACAGCATGTCTTGCTATCCATAGACAGATGGACAGGCCAAAGTTGTCAACCAAACTGTAGGAACTTTGCTATGGGTTGTTGTTGGTTGAAACGTGGCCAACTGGGATTTGTGTCTACCAATCATCAAATTTGCTTATAATAGGACCACCCACAGTGTAACTAGCATAGCTCCATTCGAGGTCACTTATGGATTCAACCTTGAGCTCCCAATGGACCAAGTACCCCAGTCGAGGCTTGATGATGATTGGCCAGTCATAGAAAGAGGCAAAGCCACCAAAGCTATGCACCAGAAGGTTATGGAGCAATTGAGTCAAGCTAATACTAAACTTGAGGAATAACAAGTTATCTCTTAAGGCTAACAGACCTTTCAAAGTGCTAGAAAAGATTAATCCTAATGCCTATAGGATTGAATTACCTGAAGGATATGGAGTCTCGAACTCCTTCAACATTATCGATCTCCAACCTTATACTGTCGAGTACGAGTAACTTGAAGCCAAACTAGATTTGATCCCAAACTAGATTTGATTCTCAAATAACCTAAAGGGAATGATAAGGATCAAGGATCGATTACTCGCTCTCGAGCTCGAAAGCTTTGACATATGGTCCATCGAACTATTTAAGCAGAGTTAAGCATCGAGGAACAATGTTTTCCTCAGTTTGATCTGCTTAGCTACTTCACTTTCTACACCATCAAGGAAGCTACAGAGGTAATTAGCCTATACATGGAGTCGACCCCTCCTCGCACCCTAGTCCAAGCACTAAGCCAAGAAAATAGCCATCTCCATAGTACCAAGGTTGAGCTGATAATTGTGAAGGCTGACTAACCAAGGCCACCCTGAATGTGAGTTGCCCCTGATCTAAGCCCTATCCAGCCCCAACTGTAAGGAAATCAAATTGTTGATGTTGCATAGACCTAATCAAAGAACTACCCTTACTCAACTCACGATATTGTCAAAATCATAGGTTGAGTAAAATGCACACGTTGTCCTTTTCTAACATCTATATCATCCTTTTTTACAGTGAATCTTCTTTTTGTACGAATCCATGCCTTCCTTGTAAATTATTCTTCTTTTCTTAGCAAGTAAGGATCCATTTATGTACATTTCTGTAATTTAGGATTTACCTTAACTGGGTACTATAAATACCCTCATAATGTAATAGTCAAATATCAATACATAGAAGAATATATTGAACCTCTTTACTCTTTCGTGAGCTACGTATCCTTTTTGTTTACTCTTAAGCTACTCTTATCTAGCCCATTCGAGCATGGACTAGTGGCGAGTGACTTCCTACCATATTTGTGCATCATATCAAGTGTGACTTAAGCTTGGATGAGGCATTGGTGCGTCATTTCTATCGTCAGTATATGAGAATCCTTGGTCATCCCTCGATTATTATTTACTTTTCAAGCGATCTCACGACTTGGACTCACCTCCTTTGGTTATGCATGATATTGGGTCCATATGTTTATCTATGTATCCATATCACTCTATGCCTTGAAGTTTGGTTTCTTAGTAAGCAACAATGAAGCCAAATATGAGGTACTTATCACTGGCTTAAAGATTGCTGAAGATATCAGGGCTTAGAAACTTAGCATACACTTAAACTCCATGCTAGTTGTATAGTAAGTCAAGGGAGAATACGAGACTAAAGGCGAAATGATGGCTAAGTACTTACATTTAGTTCAAGGCCTTCTTGTAGAATTTACCTCTTGCGAAGTCAACAAAATCCCTCTAGTGGAAAATGTAGAAGCAAGTAGACTATCCAAGATAGCTTCGTCCACTATCCCTACATCACACGATTGTGATAAACCACTTGTAGACACCTAATTTTTCCTCCCTTTTATTTTTTAAATTAGGTTATAAGGCCCTAAATTAGGAAAAGTTAAAAAAAAAAAAGAAAATTAAAGAAAGCCCCCAAAAATGAAGAAATTTAGAAAAATAGGAAATCTAGAAAAATATTAAAAAATATGAAAGTAGGAAAAAGCATAAAAAAATAAGAAATTTAGAAAAAAATACAAAAAAAATAAGAAATTTTGAAAAGTAAAAAAAAAAATTGAAAAAAAAAAGATTTTAGAAAATAATATTTTGCTAGAGCAGATTTTTAATTTTAATCTAAGTTTAGGAGGTGGGTCGTTGAACTTGGGTTTAGATTTAAATCTAGCTCAGGCTGACCGAGTCCATAATTACACATATGGATAAGGCACAGGCCAAGGGCCTGATGGTTAAGCATATGGGTAGAGTACTAACATTGAACACGAGTTCTTAGGTTTGAAACTTAGCAATGTTAAGGAAGGCCTTTTTTTTACTTTTTGTTTCTAATAACATCAAAGACTGCTACGTGTTAGGATCTAATTGTGCCACGTATCCTGACACATGGCATCATCAGATTGGATGGCCTTACTGACATGGTGCTACGTGTCAGCTACGTAGCATGCCGCGTCAGCCACTACATGTTAAGTGTTGACACATAACCGGTTGGGGTTTATCGAGTTGGCAGACGTGGTGCCATGTCAGTACTTTTCAGTTTTCCCCCATTTTCTCTCGATTTTCCTCCTCTTTCCTTCTTAAGAACAACCTACTCCCTCTACTTTAGCTTCAATTTCTGCACAAATTCCACACATAAGTACATAGTTTCTTGCATCAATCTCGTACTAGACATGGCTTGCTTCGAATTGGTGTTAAGAACAAGTCCAGATTCAATCAAAAAGCACATTCAAATCAGCATTCAAAAATTGGAAAAAAGCTAGGTTTTTTAGCATTTCTCATTAAATTTGATTCTAACTTTCCTTTGTTTTTAGGTTAAATTTGTGAATAAATTTATGATCATAGGATACAAATAACATACAGAACCAACATAATCAAATCCTACACTCTCTTTATCCCTTCCCGATCACTTTCTCTCTCTACTAATCTCTTTCTCTCTTCGGGCTTCCCTCTCTAGCTAACCTCAAGCTCAACCACCATAACATCCATGACTTCCACTCCATCAACTCCCGAATACGACCACTCTCGACCGTTGCCATTGGCCTTAGTGACACCACCAAGTTCGTCGCCACTTAACCCTAACTACCGTGACACCTAGCTTTAAACACTATCCTAACCACCACGGCGGAGTAAAACCAAACCACCACGACTCTCTTGGACCTCTAAAACCCCCAACCCAACTAACCACTAGCCTTCAGCAGCAACACCACGCACCACCCAAATACCATCGCCGATCGCCACTTCCCATAACTGCCAAACGACCACCCCAAGCCTCGGCGTTGAACCTACCCCCCTTATTCCTAATCCAAAATTCACAAAAAACTTATCACCCCCTCGCTTTGGCCACTAAAACTGCCTGAATCGCCTTTTGCCGCTATTGCTGCTATTGAAGGCATTGAAGCCCAACCTGAATCCAGTAAAGCCGACTCGACCTGTCCAACCCGTACATTTGAATCCGTTTGAAGTTTTTGTTTTTCTTTTTTATATATTTTATTTTTTGTTTTATTTTTTTATTTGTTTTATTTAAATGTAATAGAAAATAATAATAATAGAGAGGAAAGAGATAAAGAAGAAAAAGAAGAGAAAAAAAAGGGGAAAAAGAAAAAAAGAGTAATTTGGTTTTATTTTATTTTATTAAATAAGTAAGATATAATAAGTAATAAGTGATAAAAATATTAAGGAATAAAATAAAATAAAATAAATTGATTTTCTAAAAATAAATGAAATAAATAGACCTCTTTCCAAATTAAGACCATTTTAAAGTTTACAAAAATTAAAAAATCAATTAGAACATTTTTAGGAATTTCCTTCAACAAATCAAAACTAAACAAAACGTAAACTCAATCGTTTTCAAATTAAAAACAAATCAACCCACTATATTTTGCAAAAAAAGAATTATGTATATTTGATCCTGAATATCAGGTATGTAAGCACATACGAGGCGACGATAAAAATGAAAAAAACCTAATTTTTCCTTTTCAGTTTAGATTATTTCATTTGTCCAATTATAATCGTTAAATTGAATTTCATCTTATAAAATAAAAAAGGCGATTTTTTAAGATTAAAGTTAATTTTGGAAAATCAATGATACCTGCAAGGGTTTAAAAGTCCTAACCCTCGGATCTAGCTTCTCTAGTTTTCAAAAAAGCCGCTTTATAACTTGGTTTTTTAAATCAATATACCGGTAGCTAAGTTATAATCAATCCACCCAGTTGGTTATAACTTAACCCATTTTCCCGACTCCGGTCGGGTGGCGACTCTAAATATTTTGAAGTTGAAAAATGGTTTTCTTTTAACCTTAGTCGAAGGTTAGTATTAAACGGGTAAGGGTTTAATACTGATCAGCTTGGAGAAGACCTAATTTTATAAAAAGAGCCAGGAAGGTGAAAAACCAAACTTGACAGCTTGGCGACTCCATTAGGGACGTCAAGAGGGTTAGCTATTTAGTTTTCCAAAATTAAAATTAATCTCTAAAATCACCTTAAATGCAATTTATTTACTCGTCTTATATTATATATTATGCTAATGTCATTTGTAGGTTTTGTTTTTGAAGGTAGGGATTTATTTTGCTGCATCATGAATGCAGGATAGATTTGGTCAAACCTGGGCCTTCATAGGACGTCAAGATGGGGAGCCATTGTATAAAGTCTTAGGTGTAGTAGAGTAACCACTGTTTAGGGCCGATTAGGCTACCCCACTTAAACTTCAATGTGACTAAGAAACCGTTTCTTTATAAACGTATGAGGTCATAGAGTTTAAGGGCCGTTAGAACCCACCTTTCTTGCATTACATTTCATCGGGTCAACGAGTAACTAACAAAGCAGCAATGTTACATAAAAAAGAAAAAAAAAGCCAAAGATTCTGGAGTTTTTCCTTGTATTCTTCCTAGAATTGATGTACATAGGAGGTCTTGTATATTTTCTCTTCTTATAATTAGTCTTTCCCTTGCAATTTATGCTTTCTTTGTAATGTTTCAAAAATGGCCAGCTCATCCAACGCTAGTGTTCTCGCTAAAGAGATTCATGTCCACAAACCTACAAACCCAAAGCCCATACTCAGCCAATGGTTTCAAACCTTCAACTCGAGAGAGCAACAGTTTATTACCAACAAAATTAGACCCATAGTCTCACTAGCCAAAGTGACGGTTAACATCATTCTAGTGAGGGCCTTAGTCCATTTCTAGGAGCCCAAAGAAGTGGCTTTTCAATTTGGACCGCATTTAATCAGCTTAACTCTAGAGGAGTACACCCAACTGCTCCAAGCTCTTCCTTTGGATGAAATATACATCCTGAAACTCATCTTCGGCCAACTTATAACTTCTCAAAATTTTTAAGGATCCGTAAGACTAAGATAAATGAGGCCCTAGATGATTGCAACAAATACGCCATTAAGATATAGGATCTAGTCCATTGGTTTCAAAATAAGCCCATCTCCAACAAACAAGCGCTGTTTCATAGGAATTGGAGAGAAAACTGAATCAAGGCCTATGTGTTAGCTATGTTCGCCACTATCTTGTTTCCAAGTGGGTCTCTTCTTATACACTTTAGGGTAATGGAGTTAATGGCTTAATTCTAGGAAAGTAAGTTTTACATTCTTACCCTACTTGCTAAGCAGATAAGGAATCTTAATTTCCTTAAGAAAAGGGGTGTGGAGATCTCAGGTCAAGCATGGCATTATTAATAGTTTGGTTCATCAGTCACATCAAATGCTTTGGGTTAGATTTAATAAGGGGAGCATTCGCAAGGAGATAGTTTGCTTTGTCTTAACTGTGGGAATCTCTCCTAAGTCTCTTGGCTGGAAAGAAACAGCTCGATAGCCTTAACTACCAATTTTGTGCTGTCTCAACTTGAATTTGGCAATCTTCTTTGTTACAGACTGGTGTAGTTCATGTAATTCTCAAGCTTGATCATCTCTGATGAGAATCAATCTATGGGACCCCTAACTTGCAACCGAGCCGAAAGACTAGAGAGGCTGGCATAATGAATCCTCATGTTCTAACCAACCCCTATTGAAGTCAAATACTTACTTACCGAGTCACCTCTAATGCTGTGTCATATGATCACCCTTTATTTTGTAGCATACCAAGTTAACGATTACTCTTCATTGCTAAGTGGCCTAATCACTCAGCATCATCCTTGCCGAGAAGTTGAGAGAGAGAATCCAGACTGATTAAGTCATCTCTGCTCAGATAAGTCCATTTGTCCATGCTTTTTGTTTGCATCTCCTAATGACCCCGCCAATGTTGCATCACTATGTATACAACATCACATGTAGAATCTGTAGCAGCAATGATTATTTTCCTTATATATTCAATTTTGCCCCTTTATACTATGTACATTGCTCCTTTAGGAAATGCCCTTTTGTCTTTTCCCTTTAGGGTAAGTTGCCCTAGTTTATGGGTATAAATACCCTCATACTTACAGTTATAACATAATGAGATTACCTTCAATACACTTGAGTATTTTCTTCTTTGTGTTAACACTACTTGTTTACTCTAGGCATTACTCTAATCCTTTCCCTTAGCAAGGTTAGGTGGCGAGTAACCTTACTGGACTAATTTGTGTATCATATCGAATTGTGCCGTAAGTCCTTAGAAGTTCCTTTAGTGCATTATATCCTTTGGAACTGTTTGTAGGTTCTTACATACTGCTCTAATCGTCTTTGTCACTCTTTTCGTACCTTTCCTTATTAGCCCTTTTTCAAGTTTTCTGTAAGCTTAGACCCATCCAGCGACCGGTCTTGTCTATTCTTGGTTACAATTCACACCGTCTTAGTATTAGAGCAGAGGTTTTGTGTGAACTAAAATTAGTTCTTCTTGAATTTCTATTGTGTTCTATTTTGCTTGTGTGAAACAGAGTCAGTTATTAAGTTCAATTAACTGCTGTGTTATTAGCTGTTCACTTTTTGAAGTCTTTGTTTAAATTCTGAATCTATGAGGAAAAAAAAAAACAGACCCAAATATGAATGTTGGTACTGGTGATGATAGTGGTGTTGTCCACCATAGGCGTCAGTCTCAAGGAACTCTCAAAAGTATCAACTAAAGGCTTGATGAGGTAGCTAACCTCTTGGTAAATCTAACCCGAGCTGTTTATGTACTGTCTTGCCGACCCATTGAGGCCGCTCAAAACACTCCATAAGCTGCTCAACCTATTAGAGGTCAGAACCCAGCTCGACCATTTCGAGGTAGAGGAGTTAGCGAACGAGTAAGGCAAAAGATAGACATAAGAGTGCTTGATGAGGAGGAAGAAGAGTATTTTAAAGAGGAGGGTATACGAGTCCCTAGAGCATTCGACCATGTAAAGCTTCGAATTCTGAGTTTTAATGGATATAGGAATATTGACCAGTATCTGGATTGGCAAGATAAGGTAAAGCATGTGTTTGATTATTACTGATATGAAGATTACGAGAAAGTAAGGACTGCTGTTATTGAATTTTCCAAATATGCCGCCATGTAGTGGAAGAACCTTTAGGCCATAAGAAGGAGAAAAGGATACCGAGAGATTAATACTTAGCCCAAGAGAAAGAGAGTGCTCAAAAACAGATTCATGCCTGAAACATATCTCTAAGATACTTTCACTCAACTTCAGGAGCTGAGGTAAGTAGGTCGAACTATTGATGAATATGTTTATGGATTCCAAATGCTTATGATATGATGTGAAGTGGAGTAACCACCTGCCCAAACAGTCTCAAGATTTGTTAATGGGTTGAGAGGAGACATCCAAGACATTATGGAACTCTAACAATTTGACAAGATGGATGAAGCTATTAGGATTGCCCAGCGTGTAAAGAGGCAAAGAGGAAGCCGAGCAACGACCCGAATGCCAACAAACCGACTAAGACCGGCAAGTAATCACACTTTACCGAGTACCAAGCAGAGCAAAAGGGTTTATGTTAGAGTTTAGTAGAAAAGCCAACCTAAAGATGTAGTGCCAACCCGAATGTATGAGAAAGGGCAAAGGTCGGGTAGGAAGACTAGCTAGATCAAATACTTCAAGTGCTAGGGGTTTGAACATATGGCTACTTAGTGTTCGAACCAAAGGATGATGGACATGAAGGGAGACATCTTGAAGTTAGACGTAAAGAGTACGGATGAGGAACCCGAAGAGGAGGAGGTTCCTGCTAAGAAAGAGAATGCTGACAAAGAATTGATTGAGGAAGACATGTATGCTGAGGACTTAAACCAGCTACTCATGGTTGTCCAACACACTATAAGCGTAGAACCCTCACGAAAGGAAGAGCAAAAATAGAACTTATTTCATATCACCTATAAGGTGAATGAACAGATGTGCGCCCTCATTCTAAACAATAGAAGCTACACCAATGTGGTGTTAATCAACCTAGTCTCAAAACTAAGGTTACCGATTGTTGCACATTCGAAGCTATACAAGTTACAGTGGTTAAGTGAGAAGGGGGCATTACATGTCACTCGGCAGATACTACTGTTGATCATTATCGACAATTACTCCGACTAGATTCTCTACAACATATTGCCTATATGCATTTCTTACGTGTTGTTAGGAAGACCATAGCAATTTGATAGGAGAGTCATCCACGATGGTTATAGGAATACCAATATGCTCAAGAAGGATGATCGGAAGATTACGCTAAATACGATGTTGTTGAGAGAAGTTCACTAGTTACAGATGAAACTTGTACGGATCGAAGAAGGCTTTAGTGATGAGTAGATCCGAGCTCCAAGAGGCCATTAATGCCAATGAGCTAACCTTCCTGTTGATTAGGCGACTACTAGAAATGAAGAAGTGAGACGATTTACCTAAAGAGGTGAGGGAACTATTGGATGAATATGTTAACTTATTTCCAAAATAGTTACCTAAAAGGTTGCCCCTAACCCGAAGCATAGAGCACTGCATTAACTTAGTACCCGGTACTGTACTATTGAATAAGCCAGCTTATCGCATGAATCCCAAGCAAGCTTTTAAGCGTCAACGTTAAGTTAATGAGTTACAGGAAAGAGGATACGTAAGAGAGAGTCTTAACCCCTGTACTGTGCCTACACTTCTATTGCTAAAGAAAGATAGAACCTGGTGGATGTGTGTTAACAACCAAGCCGTATACAAAATCCCAATCAAATATAGGTATCCAATCCTGAAGCTAGAAGACATGTTGGATGAATTGAGTGGAGCCAAAATTTTCAGTAAGAATGATATCAAGTCTAGCTACCATCAAATCTACATGAGGCCAGGAGACGAGCGGAAGATTGCCTTCAAGACTCGACATGGACTTTACGAGTAGATAGTCATGACCTTCGGCTTGTCGAATGCCCTAAGCACCTTCATGAGGCTTATGAACCATATGTTAAGACATCTCATCGGGAAGTGTTCAATGACATCCAAATCTACAATGCTAACATACTAAGTCACTATAAACACATCAGAGTAGTCTTAGATATTCTCTGTACTGAGAAATTATTTAGCAACTTAAAGAAATGTTGCTTTTACCAGGAAGAAGTGGTATTCTTGGGTTATGTAGTCTGTAGAGGAGGCTTGCGAGCCGATGATGAGAAGATCTGAGCAATTTTTGAATGGTCGACCCCTACTACTTATGCCGATGTGAGAAGTTTCCATGGACTAGTTTCATTTTACCAAAGGTTCATCAGGAACTCCAGTACCCTTGTTATACCCCTTACTGAATTAACGAAGAAAAACACTAACTACTGATGGGAAGAAAGGGAGGAGAGGAGTTTTACTAAGATAAAAAAGAAGTTGACCTCTACCTCAGTGTTAGTGCTTCCCGACTTCGATAAAAATTTTTAACTAGAGTGCGACGTGCCAAGCATTGGAATAGGCGTTGTCCCGATGCAGGAAAGCTAACCGATTACCTTCCATAGTGAAAAGCTCTGAAGACCCTAATTAAATTACTCCGTTTATGACAAAGAGCTCTTGGTACTAATCGGAGCACTACAAGTGTGGCAGCATTATCTACTATTGAGAGAATTTGTTATATATACTAACCACGTATCACTACGGTACCTCCGAAGTCAGACCAAACTATCCAAGCGGCTGGCAAGATGGGTTGATTCCTTGAGTGATTCAATTTTGTGATAAAATACAAGCAAGGAAATAGCAACATAGTTGCAGATGCTCTTTCGAGGAGGAATGTGCTCTTGTCAGAACTATAGACCAGACTATTTGGTTTTACGAGTATTAAAGAATAGTACTTCGAAGATCCACACTTTGGACCAATAATTTTGTGATGCATGGATGGGAGGACAGTAGATGAATATTGTGTGCAAGATGGCTATCTGCTTTAAGGGGGGAAACTGTATATGCCGACTTGCTCCCTACGGGAATTATTAATCAAAGAAGCCTACATCGGCGAACTCTCCAAACACTTTAGAAAAAGGAGGACTTGTGAACTAGTGAATGATTAATTCTTTTGGTTGAGAATACAAAGAAATGTGCACTAAGTGGTTGAAAGCTGTACTGTATGCAAAAAGGCCAAGTACAGAGCCAAATAAGGGAAAGTAATGCCCCTACCTATCCCGACAAAGCCGTAGACTGAAATAAGCATAGACTTTGCTTTCAAAGTACAAAGAACTTCTTGGGGAAAAGATTTTGTAATGATCATCGTGGATCGGTTCAGTAAGATGGCACCTTTTGTGCTCTATACCAAAACTAACGATGCTTCAGCTATTACTTCTCTTTTCTTACAGGAGGTTGTACGGATACATAACGTACCAAGAAGTGTAGTCTCCGATGAAGATCCGAAGTTCTTAAGCCATTACTAGAGAACCCTATGGCATCGGTTAGGAACCAAATTACTCTTCAGCACCTCATGTCACCTCCAAACCGACGGCCTAATAGAGATGGCTAATCGTACTTTGGGTTTACTACTCCAAGTTGCAGTAGGCAAGAACTTAGCTGATTAGGACATCACTTAGCTGATTAGAACATCTGCCTACCAATGGTTGAGTTTGTTTATAACTGAACCATACATAACACCATCGAGTAGACCTCTTTCAAAGTTGTCTATAGATTCAATCTCAAGTTACCCCTAGACCATGCCCCTCTACCTGTACCTGCGCAAGAAGACCTTAACACCTTAGGCCAAAGCATAATCCCTTCAGCACACCTATGACAAAGTCACTCGGCACATCGACTAGGTTGCTAAAAGAATGTGTGAAAAGGCTAAGGGTCGATGGGCCAAATAATTTTAGCTGGTAGACTTGGTATGGCTATACCTCAGTAAAGAGTAGTTTCCAAACAAAAGGAAGAACAAGTTATCTACAAGAGTGGAAGGACCTTTCAGAATCCTCTAGAAAATCAATGACAATGCCTATAAGTTGGATCTACCTGAGAACTATAGGGTTTCTGATGCCTTCAACATTGCTAACTTCAATCCATATCACCCTAATGAAGGACTGAGCGAACAGCATTTAGATTTGATCTCAAATCCAAAACAACCTAAAAGGAATGATAGGAATCAAGCTATGGGACCCCTGACCTGCAACTGAGTCGGAGGACTAGAGGGGCTGGCATGATGAATCCTCATATTCCAACCAACCCCTACCAAGGCCGAATACTTACTTGCCGAGTCACCTCTAATGTCATGCCAAATGACTACCCTTTATTCTGTGGCATGCCAAGTTGACAATTACTCTCTATTACTAAGCCACCTAATCACTCGGCATCATCCTTGCTAAGAAGCTGAGAGAGAGAATCCGGACTGATTAAGCCATCCTTGCTCAAATAAGTCCATTTATCCGTACTTTTTGTTTGCATCTCCTAACGACCCCGTTAATGCCGCATCGTTATGTGTACAGTATCGCATGTAAAATTCATAACGCTGATGATTATTTTTCTTATATATTAATTTTTTCCCATTTGTAATATGTACATTGCCCCTTTAGGAAATGTCCTTTTTGTCTTTTCCCCTTTGGGCAAGTTGCCCTAGTTTGTGGGTATAAATACCCCCATACTTGTAGTTGCAACATAATAAGATTACTTTCAATACACTTGAGTACTTTCTTCCTTACGTAAACACTGCTTGTTTACTTTAAGCATCACTCTTATCCTTTACCTTAAGTAAGGTTAGGTGGCGAGTAACCTTACCAAAACAATTCATGCGTTATATCGAATTGTGCCATGAGTCCTCAAAAGTTCCTTTGGTGCATCATATCCTCTAGAACTGTTCGTAGGATTTTGCTTACTGCTCTAATCGTCTTTGTCACTTTTTTCGTACCTTTCCCTATTATCCTTTTTTCAAGCTTTCTATAAGCTTAGACTCATTCAGTGACCAGCCTTGTTTGTTCTTAGTCATAGATCGTACCAAACTCTGGATTGACTCTATTCAGTAGCTACTGGCATACTTACCATGTCTAGGGGAATGGTTAGGTTAAGGCTATAGACGATGTTGAATAGGGTCTTCCCTATAATGCTGTGGATCATTTGGTTGTATGCGAACTCTACAACTGGTAGGAACAGATCCCAATCCCTCAAGTTTTTTCCTATAAAAGCTTTGAGTAGATTGCCTAGTGTCTTGTTCATCACTTTAATCTGGCCATCAGTTTGAGGGTGGCTATTGGAGCTGAGCATTAGTTTAGTTCTAAATCTTCTCCAAAGTGTCTTCCAGAAATAGCTCGAAAATTTTATGTCCCAATCTAAAACAATAGTCTTCGGTACTCTATGTAGTCGGATAACCTCCTATAAAAACAAATCAATAATATATAAAGCATCAGTAGTTCGATGGCATAGAATGAAGTGCAACATCTTGCCGAAACAGTCCACTACAATAAAAATAGAATCTTTCCATCTCGATGTCCAGGGTAACCCTAAGACAAAGCCCATGCTAAGGTTATCCCATGGTAAGGTAGGCATTGGTTAAGGCATGTACTCTCTATTGGGTTCTCTCTTTCCCTTAGTACACTTATACACTTCATAAAGATCAATTATCTTATGGACATCCTTAGCCAAACCTGGCCAGTGAAAATTCTCTTTCAACAGATTGGGTGTCTTAACCTCCGCAAAATAGCTTGAAAGTCTACCGTTGTGAGCTTCTCAAACCAACAGTTCACATGTGATGCAGTTTGGAATACATAGCCTACGATCCTTGAATAGATAGCCATCCTTGAGATAATATCCCTTAATAGCAATTCCATCCTTGTACTATTCTATGATAGGGCTAAAATGAGAATCATGAGCATACTGCTTGGTAATTAGTGAGAATCCCAATAATTTTTTCTGCAAAGTGGTTAGCCTTGATAGAGCATCGGCGACCACATTTGCACTTCCCTTCTTATGATAGATGACATACGAGAAACTCTTCATGAACTCCAACCACTTGGCTTGCCTCTTTGAAAGCTTGTTCTGACTCCCTATATGCTTTAAAGACTTATGGTCTGTATAAATAACAAACTCTTGCGATAGCAAATAATGCTACCAAATAGTAAGGGCTCGAAAAAGGGAGTGCATCTCCTTCTCGTACACATAATAGTTCAAGGTTGGGCTACTTAGTTTCTCACTATGGTAAGCGACGGGCCATTGCTCTTGCATCAGGACAGCACCAATTCCAACTCCTCAAGCGTCGCACTCCAGTTCAAAGGCTTTGTCAAAATCGAGTAGTGAAATGACAAGTGCTAAGGTGAGCTTCTCCTTAATTAAGCTTTGCTCAGTTCGATTATTCTACCTAAGCCCTTCATTCTTCTTTGTCAACTTGGTTAATGGGGTGGCTATCATGTTGAAGTCCTCAATAAATCGCTTATAGAAAGAAGCTACATCACAGAAACTTCGAACTTCAGTAATATGCTTCGACATCAGCCATTCTAGAAGCACTCAGATCTTCTCCTTATCTACTTAGATTCTTTCCCCTGACACTACAAACCCTAAGAGCATCACCTCTTTCTGGCAAAACATGCATTTCTTTACATTCCCATACAACTTCTCAGCTCGCAGAATGCTAAATACTTTACAAAGATGTTGAACATGGTTGTTCAAGTTGGTATTATACACTAATATGTCATCAAAGTATACGGCTACACGTCTTCGAAGAAGAGAATGCGTCACATGGTAAATTAATCTCATGAATGTGCTCCGTACAGTAGTAGGTCTGAATGGCATAAACAGCCATTCTTAGAACCCATGCCTAATCTTAAAGGCAGTCTTCCATTTATCACCCAGCTTCATGAGAATTTGGTGGTAACTACTTCGTAAATCTATCTTTGAACTATGAAGCTCATCTAACATGTCATCGAGCCTCGTATTAGGTATCTGTACTTAATAGTAATTTGGTTTAATGTTTAGCTATTGATGCACATGCACCATGAACCATCCTTCTTCAGAATAAGGAGAGCTGGTACAACACATGGGCTTATACTCTCCTTCACATGCCCTCATTTAATGAGTTCATCCACTTATCTTTTTAGCTCAGCAACCTACTCAAGGTTCATCCTGTACACAGGTTGGTTTAGTAAGGCGGCACTTAGCTGTAAACCAATACAATGCTTTTTGCTTCAACCGGTGGCAGCCTTTTAGGTAAGTCTTCTAGAAACAGGTCGGAAAACTCATTTAGCAAGCCATAGGTCTCTTCTAGAACATTATGTAACTCCTTCATCTCCATCAGTCTCCTAACCAATAGGGACATTGGTTCATCAGATTTTTCAGTAGATTAGAGCTCTCTATGGCTCATCACTAAGGCTTTCTGCTTTGTAGCATGGGTAAGCTGACTATGGGTTTCATTTACTTGGGAGGGGTTAGGGGGTTGCAACATTATCCTCCTTCCATCCTTCATAAGGGCATAAGTGTTTTTATACCCGTCGTACGTAACATGTTAGTCGAACAACCAAGGTCATCCAAGTAATAGGTGTGAAGCTCCCATAACAATAACATCTTACACTACTTCATCTTTGTATAAATTTTCAACACTAAACTGTACGGTCGCTTATTTAGTTATGTGTAAAGCACCCTTATCATGAATCCAATACAACTTGTAAAGTTAGGGATGCCTTTAGGTCAGTGGACCCATCCTCTGCACAAATGATTGTGCAACCACATTAGTAAAACTTCCTCCATCCATTACGATTGTGCATAATTGGCCTTTAACGATATACTTGGTATAGAACAAATTCTCCCTCTAGTCTTCCCTAGGGTTCGATAAGGAAATCAGGACTCATCGACTAAGGTCATCACTTCTCCCTGGTTAACATAGATACAGGTTTCCTCTTCCTCCTCAGCTTTTACCTCTCAAACATCCTTCTCCTCCTCCAGGTTACTCTCGTCGGTGCTATCTACTCCATCTCCTTAAAGCATCCTAACATATCGGTTCGGACACTCAATAGCCATGTGTCTGAAGCTTAAGCATTTAAAGCATTTTACCTCGTTAGACTTCCATCCGGAAGTCTATCCTTTCCCATACATTCTCAAGGGTAGCCTAACCTTGGCTTGGCCTAGCTATCCTACTCGGTCATGTTGACCTACTCAGCTATTGTCAAGTCGGTCATTCTTTTCCTTAGCTCGGTATAGTCTCTTAGGCTTGACTTGAACAAGTCAGCGTGCTATGGGGGCTTAAGAGAATGTTGGTCCAAGTCATCTTAAAACATTTCTCCTCTACTTTTTGACCCTCTATGCTAGTTTGATAGCCTCTTCTAAGTTAAAAAACCTTTGTACTTCTACGATATTGCGAATCTCATACTTGAGCCCAAAAATGAACGTTGATACTATACAGGCCTGTGGCTTATCTACGTCAGTTTAGATCATTAACATCTAGAACTCTCTTATGTAGCCATCAATAGATTGACTTCCTTAGCGCAGCTCTTGTAACTTTACAAACGTATCTTGTAGATAAGTCTTAGGCACAAATCTGCTTCTTAATAACCTTTTCATCTCATCCTAAGTTCTAAGATCTCGTCTTCCATCTCTTGTCCTAGCTGCATTTAGATTCTTCTACCGTATGGTAGCATACCCAGTAAACTCCAATGTAGTAAGTTGGACTTTGACAACAACCTTATACCCATAACATTCAAATACTTTCTCGACCTTCTCTTCCTACTCTAAGTATTCATCTGCATCTTCACTTCCACCAAAGGGTGAGATTTGCACCTTGACATTGTCTAGCCTTCGAGGGACTTGGCATCTTCATCCCTGTGCTCAGTAATAATCAACTTCTTCTTTTTTACCAAACCTTTCAATATCCAGTTCTTTGTCACCTCCCGCAATCTCATCTAACTCCAGCCTTTGTCTAGCAGGTCCTCCAGCTTAAAGAGGTCGAACTGGGTGATTGATTCAATTGACTTGGCCATAGTGTCTCTCAGGGGTGTTATCCTAGGGGTTTTGTTGCTGTACACCTTGGGGTTATTGCCTATTAACTTGCATTGGGGTTACTAAACTCTCAACAAGATTTGTAAGTCTATCAAGTTTATCATCAACAAACCCTGGGGTATTACTACCATTATGACTAAGACCAGGTTGAGCACCACTGCTCTAGTCACAAATGACACCTTAAATACTCGATTCTGATATAGTATAATACTTTTCGAACAAATTATTAACAATTGTAGTACCCAAAGTTACTCAAATAGAATAGAGATAAACTTGCTCTATTTTCACAATGTAAAATAAAGTAACAACAAAGTATCAATGAAACTACACTTACGAACACACAAGCACATTGTAATAGTTACGGAAGGACCATAGCAGCCACTAACAGTAAGGTGAGCCAAAACTTTGTTGCAACTTCACACACTCCTTTACAGAACCATGCTTTAATACCAGTAAAACTAATGCATCTCTAAGGTTGGACACACAAAAAGGCACCATAATAAAGCAAACCAAAAAGAAATAAAGAAAAGGCTAGCAAAGTTTGGGTAGCTAATGAATGGATGTGATATAACCTTCGATCCTAGTCGGCCAACAATCCGCTGAATATGATACATCGATCCGAATTGAAGGGTTACTCAACACTACTCCTTGCTAAAGGGAATAGAAAAGAGTTGAATGATAATAAGAACACTAAAGTTGCTCAAGGTGAATAATTCTATATTGAAAGTTGAATGAATGATCGTATACAAGAAAGTGGGGTTTATAAACCCATTCACTAGGGTTGCTTTACTTGTATGAAAAGACAAAAGAGTATTCTATTTTAGGTTACATAAGACATACTAACAAGGGAAAAATAGAAAGAATATTTAGTACAAAAAAAAAGAAGAATCATTCTAGATTATTGTGTCAGAAGACGCGTATCGCTTAGTGGTTAGACATTAGGGATATGATACAATGTAGGAAGAAACAAGAATGCATTACATTTAGGGGTTGACTTGATCTGGATCAGGTCGAGAGCCAATCAGTCTGGTTAGGAAGTCGTTGAATTAAAGTCAGGCACCAGTGGTCGATTAGAGAGCTTGGTTTAACTAGACTTTCCTGGATAACCTCTTAGGTCAGGACTTCGTAGTTGGGTAGAAGCATGTTAGACATACCTGAGAATCTGATAGATAGGTCGGCTAGAGGTCGGATCAAGATAGGAGTCCTCGTCTCGGTTATGGCTTAGAGTTAGTATTTTCCATGCAATCCCTTGAAGTCCTCGAGCTTAACTTCTTGTGATCAGTCCAAAGGGTTGATTCCTAATAGTTTGTCATTGTGGTAAGTGATGGGCCTTCGTTCTTGCATTAAGATAGCAACAATTCCAACTCTCGATGCATTACACTCCAATTCAAAGGGGTTGTTAAAATTTGGTAGTGAAAGGATAGGTATTGAGGTAAGCTTCTCCTTAATATCCTTGAAGCTTCACTCAGCTTGATCGTTTCACCTAAACCTTTCATTCTCCTTTGTCAACTCGGTCAATAGGGTAGCTATTGTGCTGAAGTCCTTAATAAATTGCCTATAGAAAAAAGTTAGGCTATGAAACTTTAGACTTCAATGACATTCTTCAGTGTCAGCCATTCTAGAACAACTTGAATCTTCTTCTCATCTGCTCAGATTCCTTCTCCTGATATTACAAAACCTAAGAACATTACCTTTTTTTTTAGCAAAACATGCATTTCTTTACATTCCCATACAACTTCTTAGCTCGTAGAATGCTAAGTGCTTTGCGAAGATGTTGAACATGGTTGTTCAGGTCACCACTATACACCAATATGTCATTGAAGTACACAACCACACATCTTCAAATAAGAGAGCGAATCACATGGTTCATTAGCCTCATGAATATACTCGGTGCATTAGTAAGTCCGAATGGCATAATCAACTATTCATAGAGTCCGTGCCTAGTCTTAAAGGCAATTTTCCACTCATTGTTTGGCCTTATGAGAATTTGGTGATAGCCACTCCATAGATCTATCTTTGAAAATATCTTTGCACCATAAAGCACATCTAATATGTCATTGAACCTCTGTATTAGGTATCTATACTTGATAGTAATTTGATTGATTACTTCGCTGTCAATGCACATGCACTATGAACCATCTTTTTTTGGACTGAGTAGAGCTGGTACAACACAAGGGCTCATGCTATCCTACAAATATCTTAGCTTAATGAGTTCATCGACCTATCTTTTTAGCTTGGCAACCTACTCAAGTTTCATCCTATATGTAGGTTGGTTAAGTAGAGTGGCGATCGGCTGCAGATTAATACAATACTCTATGCCTCAAACTACTAGTAGTCTTCTGGGCAGTTCTTCCATAAATAGGTCGGAAAACTCATTTAGCAAGTGTCGGATTTCTTCCGGGACTTCTTATAATTCTCTCATCTCCATTAATCATCTAACCAACAAGAACATTGGTTCATCAACCTCTTCAATAGATCAAAGCTTCCTACGGCTCATCATTAGGGCCTTTTTTTTGCTAGCTCGAGTGAGTTGATTATGGGTTTCATTTACTTAGGATGAGGTTAGGGGTTGCAACACAATCCTCCCTTCATTCCCATCATGCATAACATGTCAATCGAACAACTAAGGTCATCTAAGCAATAAGTGTGAAGCTCCTATAGGGACGACATTGCATATCACTTCGTCCCTGTATACATTTCCAATATTAAAAGGCATGGTCACTTGTTTAGCCACATACAAAGCACCTTTATCATGAAGCCAGTGCAGCTAAAGTCGAGGATACTTTGAGGTCGACAGACCTAATATCTGCACTAAGGATTTTGCAACAACATTTGTACAACTTCCTTTGTCCATTATGATCTTGCACAATTGGCCTATAATGGTACACTTGGTATGGAATAGATTTTCCCTCTAGTCTTCCTTAGAGTTTGGCAAGATACGCAAGACTCATCTTAAGAATAGGATCATCACTTCTCCCTGGTTAGCATAGATACAGGACTCCTTCTCCTTTGCAACCTCGGGCTTCCTAACATCTTCTTCCTTGGACTCACTCTCGTCGGTGCTATCCACTATATCTCTTCATAGTATCACGATACATTAGTTTGAACACTTAGCAGCCCTGTGTCTGAAGGCTAAGCACTTAAAGCATTTCACCTCGCTAGTTTTCGTCCAGAGGTTTGTCCCTTCTTATATGTTCTCAAGGTTGGCTTAGCCTTAGATCAATTTGGTTAACTGCCTCAGCCCTATTAGCTAGCCCGATTGTCATTAGGTTTGTCATTCTTATCCTTGGTTAGGTATGGCTTCCATGAGTCGACTTAAACAGGTTAACGTAGTATTGAGGTTTGGGAGATTGTTGGCCCAAGTCAACTTGAAACATTTCTCTATTTCTCGACTCTTTGTGCGATCTTGGTCGCCTCATATAAGGTATAAAATCGCTATACTTCCGTGATATTGCGAGTTACATACTTGAGCTTAAAAATGAACCTTAATACTGTACGGGCCTAAGGCTCTTCTACGTCAGCTCTGATCATAAGCATCTAGAATTCTCTAACATAGTCATCAACAAATCGGCTTCCTTGGTAAAGCTCTTGCAACTTGGCAAACGTATCTTGTAAGTACATTTTGGGCACAAATCTACCCCTTAACAACCTATTCATCTTGTCCTAAGTTCTAATACTTCGTCTTCCATCCCTTACTCATGCCACATTCAAATTTTTCCACCACAACATCGCACACCTAGTAAATTCCAATGTAGCAAGTCAGACCTTAACAGTATCGATAAGCCCATAACAATCAAACACCTTCTCGACCTTTTCTTCCTACTTCAAGTATTCATCGGCATCTTTATTCCCATTAGAGAGCGAAATTTGCACCTTAACATTATCTAACCCTCGAGAACTTAGCATCCTTGTCCTTATATTTGGTAATAATTAACTTCCTCTTATTCGGCTTACAATCCACCAGATATGATACACTAATTTCAATTGAAGAGTTACTTGCCCCTACTCCTTACTAAAGGGAATACATAAGAGTTAAATGATAACAAAAACACCAAGGTTTCTCAAAGTAAGTAATTCTATATTAAAAGTTGAATGTCTACGTATAAGGAAAGTGGAGGTTTCTATACTTGACCACTAAGGTTATTTTACATGTATGAAAAAACAAATGGGTATTTTACAATTACGTTACATGAAGTAGAAAGAAAAGGTCGAGAAGGTATTTGACTCTTATGGGCTTACGGATACTGTTAAGGTCTGACTTGCTACATTGGAATTTACTAGGTAAAATAACCATTAGAGAGCGGAATTTTCACCTTAACATTATCTAACCCTCGAGAACTTGGCATCCTTGTCCCTATATTTGGTAATAATCAACTTCCTCTTATTCGGCCTATAATCCACCAGATATGATATACTAATTTGAATTGAAGAGTTACTTGCCCCTACTCCTTACTAAAGGGAATACATAAGAGTTAAATGATAACAAAAACACCAAGGTTACTCAAAGTAAGTAATTCTATATTAAAAGTTGAATGTCTGCGTATAAGGAAAGTGGAGTTTTATATGCTTGACCACTAAGGTTATTTTACATGTATGAAAAGACAAATGGGCATTTTACAATTACGTTACATGAATCATACTAAAAAAGGGTAAAAAGGACAAAAAATATCTAATACGAAAAAGAAAGAATCATTTTGGAACGTTACTTCAAAAGATATGTATCACTTAATAATTGTAAGTCAAGAGTACGATATAACATAGTTAAAAATAAGAAGTGCTAGTAGTCAGGGCCTGACCTGATTTGGATCAAGTTGGGAGCCAATCAGTCTGGTTAGGAAGTCAACCGAACTAGAGTCAGGCATTAGTAGTTGTTGGAGAGCTTAGCTCAGCTAGCCTTTCTTAGATTACCTTCTGGGTCAGGACTTTATAGCTGGGCATGAGCATGTGGACATACATTAGGATCTAATAAACAGGTCGGTTAGAGGTCGGATCAATATAAGAGTCCCTATCTTGGCTATGGCTTAGGGTTAGTATTTTTCATGCAAGCCTTTAAAGTCCTCTAGCTTAGCTTCTTATGATAGGTCCAAGGGGTTGATTCTTACTGCTATTCCCCATATCATAATGTACTTGGTAAGCCAAATAATGAATGTTCGAGTAGATCAATCCCTAATTGACGAGTTGACATTCGTTGATCATCTAAGGCTAGCACGAGGGTCAAATCCCTCCATCAAGCACCGACTAGTCCTTCAATGAGTATCTTAGCCTTGCTTTTATCTTTAGTGGCTATAACTCGCTGTAACTCATTAACGAACATCTAACATCTGAAGTAAGGTTGGTATGCTAAGTACCTCTACCCTTACCAGATCACTAAGCTACAAATTTGGTGGCTTGGTTAGCCACAGCATGTCGCCCATAGTAAAGCTCTATCACCTATAGTCGAACGTACCATCTACTAGAAACTAGTATGAGCAAATCCCCGATCACTACATGTCTAAGTAAATCACATAAAAGGCGTTAAGCGCCAACAAGTAAGGGCGTCTGATCTAGCTCTCTCAAATCCCTTTCTCTCTCTAATTCTCACCTTCTGAAACTTCTTCTCCTCCTTCTCTCTAGAGAAGAGAGGTTGAAGATACACATACATATCGAGCAAGTACAGTCCACTAGGTCTCTAGTGTTTGACTCCCCTCTTTTTTGATCCTCCTTGTTGACTCAAGAGTCGAAGAGCCCCATGGCCTTACCCATAGGGGGCTTTTTTGCAAGTATCAAGGAGTAAGAGGCGAAGCCTAATTCAATTCGATCTTATATATATATTAGTTGGTCTCCACTCAATCAACAATAATGTAATTATAGCTTATAGGGAAATTCCCTCCAAGCTTCGGGGTTGGCGAATTGATGTAATATTAAGAGAATACAACACAACAGCTAATGCACTAGTAGGATTATAACACAACATGTGTGAATCTAGTCTTTCTTTCTTTTCTTTTTTTTTTAAATCATCCTCCTCATAGTTGATATGCCATTTTGAAGGTGGATGTGTTAGGCTATGGTAGTAGAAAGACCAAGACAACTATGTATTATGAGGATATTTCATGCTTGTATATACCCAAATGGATTGTTAAATTTATTGGGATTATGATACTGTACAAGTTGTTGGGTTTTTAATGCATTATCCTCACTGAAAAAAAAAAAGTTTCATTTCTCAATTTTCCAGTTTCGATTTAGAATTTCTCAAATAAAAAATTGTCAGTGTTAGTTTTGAAACTGCTTAAAACCAGAGAAACCACCTATCCTAAATGAAATCCTTCAATAGAATGTTAAGAAACTCAATTTAATCATAGCAAGAAATCATGTCAATACAGGCAAATATCCACTTAAATTTGAAAAGGTTTCGTATTTTGGGTAGAAGAAAATAAAGTGCCTTCATTAGAATATAGATACCTACCGCATCACAGAACCGTAAAATCACATCATGCCAATGGGAACCTGGCATCTGGATTTGGAAATCAAATCATTCCTACTCATATAAATTTTGAAGCTGCGAGATTTCGAAATGTGCGCACTACCAATATAAATATAAATATATATATATATTTATATATAAGCAAGAGAGAGAGAATGAATGAAGACAATGAAGCGAGGTCAACGTCTTTATTTATTTATTTTTTTTGGTCCCCTCTGTCAAGCCCATCTGTCGATCAATTTAGGTACCCATGTGCATGACTCACTTAATAAAATTCTTAATTATGCCACTCGACTTCGCTTGCCTCAGGCTACAATTATCTAATTATTTTTTATTTGCTTCTTGGTCCTTTCCACTACGTTTGAAACAGAGAGAAGGAATAAGAAGGAAACAAAGGGAAAAAGAATGATGGCAAAATACGTAAGAAATGAATGCAAAAGGAATGATAAATTGATTATTAAGGGAAAGTTTATTGAATAATTTTCTTAAAACTTGTTAAGATTCCAGAAAACCTCAGAAAATCTAAAATGAATTTTCATTGACTGGAAATTTAAGTCATTTTGTTGAATCTCCTTTCAATTCTCTCCCTATATGAAGGAAATGGTTTTTGCAGACTTAAGGGATAATTCTTTCTTGTAAATTCATTCTCTACCCTATTCCATGCTTATTTGAAATAAGTGAAAGATATCCTTTTCTCTCCAATTCTTCCATCTAATCCTTTTCCTCCAATTCAGATAGTATTGGAGGCGTTCCCGCCCCTGCTCAATTGGTGACTTGCTCACCCATGTAACTAGTATTTTAAAAGAAAGTAATTGTTTCCAAATCTGGTGAAATTGAAAGAAAAATTTTTCCTTCTAAATCAGCTCCCCCCATTTTCCTTCGTTTTCTAAATAAGAAAAGTGTGTCAAATGTTTTAAAAGAAAGTCCTTATTGATCAAAAGAGTGATATAATTATCATGGCTAATCAATAAGCAATTGTGTCCTAAGAAACCCTTAATAATAAAATGAATCTCTTTCTAAGCTACTACTTCAATTCATCCAATTATATTTGCTACGTAAATTGTATGAAAATTTGAATGTTATTTGATACAAGATTGCACTAAATAAATGTGAATTTGTTACTCTTTATGGTTCGATTTTAAAGATTCAATCAAAAGGAAAGCAATAAAAAAGTTAATTGGGGCAATATCTGCAGTGTATCAAAAGCTTCCTCTTCGGCAAAATATGATTTCTGATTCAAATCTCTTTATGCCATATGGAACTTCATTAAGCGAGCCGTCCATACAAAAATCATCAATGCACTTCTCTTAGAAATTATACATTTTCTTATCAAATGATATGTAAAAAAAAAAAGAAAACGGTTGAACTGCTAATCAGTTGGGATCTATATTCAAAAGAAAAATAATCTGAACTCTTTTCCACTGGTAATTTATGTTAATGTGTTTGGTCGTATGTTTGAGTTTAAATTGGTTCGTATCTTAAGAGCCTCAATATGTAGCACAATTCATATATTAGTAGTATTGGATAATTTAAACTCATGATCGAGTCTATTCAATAAACATGTTTTCGATTAGATTTGAACCTTTTTATAAACTAAAAAGTCTAAAATAGATCATGTTGTAGTTATATAATTTGTTGAAATAATTGAAAGACAACTCTTCATCAAATCAAAGTCTAAAAGGACAAATTGATTAAAATTTTAATATGACAAATTATAAGGTGACAAAACAGCAAACTTAAGCAAAATTACAATTAAACACAACAAAATAAACCATTATTTGTTTGCTAAATCACATCAATTTGTTAACTTGAGTTACAGTGTAATTCGATATTACTATCAATATTGAAAGCAGCTACATCATTATGTGGAGAAACAAAATCTTGTAGATATAAACATGTGAAAAGAGATATGCTTCATGTTATCAAAAAGATAAGATCACCTTTTAATATTGGTATTGGAGATATAAGGCATCACAAAATGAAATTCACAAGTATATAATTATTGATTATTATACATGGCATGATTAGGGATTCTATAAGAAAATTTGAAATTTTTTAAGCTTTCACTTTGAAACACAATTGCTAAATGTATAATAAGAGATATAAAGTAAAATACTAAATTATTAGTTATACAAGATCGCCATCAGGATTAGGTTTGAATTTAGGTCAAGGCATTGGATAAAATGTTAACAAACTTAGTCTTAAACGGGTTAGCAAGTTTATAAACGAGTTTGACTATTAGATCTAAGCCCTTACACATTTATAAATGTCTCTAAATTACATATCTAATTCATTTGTTAATTGTATTGAGTCATATCTAGGAGGTAAATGGTGTTAAGACCTAAAAGATGCTTAATAGAGTTGTCTAAAATTTTCATATCACGTATGGACCCATAATATAAAAATTATCTTATAAGTCAGATATTACAATACTCTAAATAATTAATTACTAGATTTTTTATTTTTATTTTATTAACCTATCATAAAATATAAATAACTATGGATATTCAATATTTCATAATTTGTTAGAATTATAAACAATCGGTATCTCCTACCAAATAATAAGATATGGTAAATCAATTTTATAAATTGTAACAATTATAAAAGTTATCCAAAACCTTAACATACATATACTTTTCACATTGGGTGCTCATGTACTAACTATACATCTCCTAAATAAATCTAGTTTTCTCTTACAAAACTTAGATTTGCACTATGCACTTGAGCTTATCCTAGTCCTAGCTCAAATGGACCTATAAATAGGGATGCAACTGGGGTAGGTTTGGAATGGGTTTTGTGAAACCTTAACCTGTCCCTATAGGGTTTAACATTTTCCAAAATTCTATAAAAACCCTATTAGGTTTTACCCCCTATTTCCAAAACCCAACCTTATAAGGTTCTTAGCACTATAGGGGCGAGTTGTTATAAGGTTTATAAGAGATTAAATAAAAAATAGAATGGAAGAAGTTAAGTAAAATTAATATCATATCTACTAACTTACAAAATAATAAAAATTAAGAATTGAATATGTTATATAATGTAAAGCTTATATAAGATATATAGATTGTATAAATTAAGAGTAAATATTATTACTAATATTTTTTTATTGGGTTGGGTTTTTCATTAGGTTATTTTGTAATCTTAAAACTCGATACCCTATAGGGTTTTTTATCGGGTTCAGTGAGTTGGGTACCCTTTAACGATTTTCCTGGTTGTATCCCTACCTACAAAAGAAGTTATAGAGAAATGAGCAAACCATAGCTTAGTAAGTTCAATCCTCACTACTATCGCTCAAGCAAGTTATCTACATAGTAAACACAAGTAACACATCCATACGAGTCCGAAATGATGGAAAGTATAAATTTACATTATCTATATGTTGATTGTCTCTCGTACTTACTCATATGGGGCATCTCACCTTACTTACATGAGGTTACTCAGAGGCACCATCCCTCCAAACGACACTTGACTATTACTCTAGTCATGAAAAAAAACCAATCTAAACAGGTAAACCCTAACTAAGGCCATCTACTGTTAACGGATCATATCTAAGGCCTTACAGGCTTAACATTTGTAAACCCAATCTAAGACCTTGTGGGCTCAATTTTGCGAGTCCTCTTGCTATTAATCAATTGGAGATGCTCTGCTAGCTTTATCTTAACGATAAAAATATTATCAATGAGTGCTATGAGCCTTTGTAAAAGTTGTCCAAAAATTTGTTTAAAATCATAAAAATGTTTCCAAAAATACTTTTCTCAAAAATTGGTAAAGCTAGCATTCTCTATATGTATACCAGTTTTGTCATAGACATGTGATAAATATAACTAGTTATTTTGGTAGGATATTTATATTTATCGATTTAAAGAGATGATCACATGGATGATAACGCAAATGGAAAAATAGTAATTCAAACATAAAAACAGTAGCAATTGGCAAAATAGCAAGCAAGTATCAAGCATAAGTAGATAAGAGGTTATTAGAACTCTGCCACTTGGATTAATGCTTATTTTACAAGCTTTTGGGATGTTTAGAACTTGACAATTAAGTACTTAAAAGATTATAAGATTTATAAGTATTTGGAAATATTAAACTTCTTAGTTAACTAAATGTCTATTGTAATTTGCCTAATGTCCTACTATAACCGAATCATGGCATGAACATGATTTAATTTATTTATTAGGGTAAATAGGAAATATTGTATTTCTATATGAGTAATAATATACGGCTTAGTAAATATTATATGAGTTTGAATTATATCACTATTTGTAAGTTTTGTATTGTTATATTGTTATACCATGATTTAGTAATAATATCTATGAGAAGTTGAATAAAATGGTAGCGATAGGGATATATGGTAAAAGTTAGGCATAATGATAGGAATCAAGCGACGAGACCCTTGACCCGCAGCCGAGCTCGAAAACTAGAGGGGTTGGCACGACAAATCCTCATGTTCCAACCAACCCTTACTGAGGCCAAATAATTATCAAATCACCTCTAATGCCATTTTGTATGACCATCCTTTATTCTATAGCATGCCAAGTTGACATTACTCTCTATTGCTAAGCCGTCCAATTACCTGCCATTATCCTTATCAATAGGCCGAGAGAGAGAATGCGAATTGATTAAGCCATTCTTACTCAAATAAGTCCATTTTGCTGTACTTTTTGTCTACATCTCCTAACAACCTCGCTAATACCGCATCATCATGTGTACAGTATCGCATGTAGAATCCGTAGCACCAATGATTATTTTCCTTGTATATTTATTTTTGCCCCTTTGTAACATATACATTGCCCCTTTTTTCTTTTCCCTTTTAGGTAAATTACCTTAGTTTATGAGTATAAATACCCCTGTACTTGTAGTTGCAACATAAGCAAATTACCTTCAATACACTTGAGTATTTTCTTTCTTATATAAACATTGCTTATTTACTCTCAGCATCACTCTTATCATTTCCCTTAAGCAAGGTTAAGTGATGAGTAACCTCACCAGACCAATTCGTGCGCCATATCGAATTGCGAGATGAGCCTTTAAAAGTTCCTTTGGTGAGTCATATTCTTTAGAACTATTCATGGGGTCTTGCTTATTGCCCCATTCGCCTTTGTCACTTTTTTCGTGCCTTTCCCTATTAGCCCTTTTTCGAGCTTTCTGCAAACTTGGACCTATCCAATAACTAGTCTTATCTGTTCTTAGTTATGGTTTACACCATCTTGGTATTAGACCAGAGGTTTTGTATGAACTAAAATTAGTTCTTCTTGAATTTCTAATGTGTTATATTTTTCCTGTATGAAACAGAGTCAATTATTGAGTTCATTTGACTGTTGTGTTATTAGTTGTTCACTTTTTAAAGTCTTTGTTTAAATTCTGAATTTATGAGAAAAAATGATAGACCCAAATGAGAATGTTGGTATTGGTGATGATAGTGGAGTTATTCACCATGGGCGTCAATCTTAGAGAACTCCTAGAAGCATTGATGAGAGGCTCGATGAGGTAACTAAACTCTTGGTAGATTTGACCCAAGCTGTTCATGCATTGTCTTACCGACCTACTGAGGCTTCGCAAAATACTCCATAAGCTACTCAACCTGTTAGGGATCAGAACTTAGCTCAACCATTTCAAGGTAGAGGAGTTGGCGGACTAGTAAGGTGAAAGATAGACATAAGAGAACTTAATGACGAAGAAGAAGGGTATTTTGAAGAGGAGCACGTCTGGTCCCTAAAGCATCCAACCATGTGAAGCTTCGGATTCTGAGTTTAATAAATCTAAGAATACTGACAAGTATCTGGATTGGGAAGAGAAGGTGGAGCATGTGTTTGATTATTACCAATATGAGGATTATGAGAAAGTGAGGACTGCTACTATTGAATTTTTTGGATATGCCACTATGTGATGGAAGAACTTTCAGGCCATGAGAAGGAGAGAGGGGTATCGAAAGATTAATACCTAGCTCAAGATGAAGAGAGTGCTTAGAAACAGATTCGTGCCGGAAATGTATCTCCAAGATACTTTCACTCGGCTTCAAGAGCTGAGACAATTAGGCTGAACTATTGATGAGTATGTTTAGGAATTTCAAATGCTTATGTTATGATATGAAGTAGAGGAACCATCAGCTTGAATAGTCTCAAGATTTGTTGGTAGATTAAGAGGAGACATCTAAGACATTATGGAACTCCAACAATTTGACATGATGGATAAAGCTGTTAGGATTACCTAGCGTGTAGAGAGGTAAAGAGGAAGTTGAGCAACAACTCAAATGTCAAGTAATCTACCAAGATAGGCAAGTAACCACACTCTACCGAGTGCCGAGCCAAGCAAAAGGGTTGATGTCAGAGCCGAGCAGAAAAGCCGACCTAAAGATGTAGTGCCAATTCGAACCTATGAGAAGGGGTAAAGGTTTGACAGAAAGACTAACCAAATCAAATGCTTTAAGTACCAGGGGTTTAGACAAATGGCTACTCAATGCTCAAATCGAAGGACGATAGTCATCAAGGGAGATATCCTGAAGTTAGATGTAAAGAGTACGGATGAGGAACTTGAGGAGGAGGAGGAGGTTCCTACTATGATGAAGAATGCCGAGAAAGAGTTGATTGAGGAAGACGTATATGTCGAGGACTTGAACTAGTTACTCATGGTTGTCCAACGTATTATGAGCATAAAACCTTCATGAAACGAGGAGTAGAGAGAGAACTTATTTCATATCACCTGTAAGGTGAATGAACAGACGTACGCCCTCATCATGGACAGTAAAAGTTGCACCAATGTAGCGTCAGCTGACCTAACCTCAAAACTGAGGTTGTTGTTTGTTGTACATCTAAAGCCGTATAAGTTACACTAATTGAGTGAGAAGGGAGCATTACATGTCACTTGATAAATGCTGTTGCTGATCATTATCGGCAATTACTCTGACAAGATTCTTTGCAACGTATTGCCTATGTATACTTCCCACGTGTTGTTAGGAAGACCATGGCTAATTGAGAGGAGAGTCTTCCATAACGGTTACAAGAATACCTACATGCTCAAGAAGGATGAACGGAAGATCGTGCTAAATCCGATGCTGCCGAGAGAAGTTCACAAATTATAGACGAAACTTACTCGCGGATGAGTAGAGTCGAGCTCCAAGAGGCCATTAATGCTAATGAGCCAACCTTTCTACTGGTTAAGTGAATACTAGAAATGAAGGAGCGGGACGATTTACCTTAGGAGGTGAGGGAACCGTTAGATGAATATGCCAACCAATTCCTAGAATAGTTACTTCAAGGGTTGCCTCCGACTCGAGGCATAGAGCACTACATTGACTCAGTAACCTGTACTGTACTACCGAATAAGCCAACTTATCACATGAATCCCGAGCAAGCTTTTAAGCTTCAACGTTAAGTCAATGAGTTGTTGGAAAGAGGATACATGAGAGAAAGTCTCAACCCTTGTGTTGTGCCTGCACTTCTAACGCCGAAGAAGGATAGAACATGGTGGATGTATATTGACAGCCAAGTCGTAAACAAAATCACAATTAAATACAGATATCTGATCTTGAGGTTAGAAGACATGTTAGATGAACTGAGTGGAGCCAAAATTTTCAACAAGATTGATCTCAAGTCTAGTTATTATTAAATCCGCACAAGGATAGGAGACGAGTAGAAGACTGCGTTCAAGACTCGACATGGACTTTATGAGTGGATGGTCATGCTTATTAGCTTTTTGAATGCCCTAAGTACCTTCATGAGGCTCATGAAACATGTATTGAGACATCTTATAGAGAAGTGTGTTATGGTGTACTTTGATGACATCCTAATCTACAGTACTAACATATCGAGTTACCGTAAACACATTAGAGCAGTCTTGGATATTCTCGATGCCGAGAGATTATTTAGTAACCTAAAGAAATGTTGTTTTTACCAGGAGAAAGTGGTATTCTTGGGCTATGTAGTTAGTAGAGGAGGCTTGCAAGTCGATGATGAGAAGATTCAAGCAATTGTTGAATGCCCAACCCCTATTACTTGTATCGATGTGAGAAGTTTCCATGGAGTAGCTTTGTTTTACCAAAGGTTCATCAGGAACTCCAGTACCCTCGTTGTACCCCTTACTGAATTAACAAAGAAAAACATCGATTACCGATGGGGAGAAATAGAAGAGAGGAGTTTTGCCAAGATAAAGAAGAAGTTAAACTCTACCCCGGTGTTAATGTTCCCCGACTTCAACAAAATTTTTTAGCTAGAATGCGACGCGTTAAGCATTGGAGTAGGTGTAGTCTTGACGCAGGAAAACCAACCAATTGCCTTCCATAGTGAGAAGCTCCGAAGACCTCAGTTAAATTACTCTGTTTATGATAAAGAGCTCTTGGTACTAATCGAAGTACTACAAGTGTAGCAGCACTATCTACTATCAAGAGAATTTGTCATATATACTAACCACGAGTCAGTACGATACCTTTGAAGTCAAACCAAACTATCCAAACGACTGGTGAGATGGGTTAATTTCTTAAGTGATTCAATTTTGTGATAAAATACAAGTAAGGAAAGAGCAACATAGTTATAGATGCTCTTTTGAGGAGGCATTCGCTCTTGTCAGAACTGTAGACCTGACTATTTGGTTTTGCAAGTATCAAGGAACAGTACTCCGAGGATCCACACTTTGGACCGATAATTTTGTGATGCATGGATGGGAGGACAGTAGACGAGTATTATGTATAAGATGACTATCTGTTTTGAAGGGGGAAATTGTGTATGCCGACATGCTCCCTATGGGAATTATCAATCAGAGAAGCCTACAGCGACAGACTCTTCGGACACTTTAGAAAAAGGAGGACCTGTGAACTAGTTAATGGCCAATTCTTTTGGCTGAAAATGCGAAGAGATGTGCACCAAGTAGTTGAAAGTTGTGTTGTATGCAAAAGGGTAAAGTATCAAGCCGAACAAGAGAAAGCAATGCCCCTACATGTCCAGACGAGGCTGTGGACTGACTAAGCATGGAGTTTGTCCTTAGATTGCCAAGAACTAACTAGGGAAAAGATTTTGTAATGGTTGTCGTAGATCGATTCAGTAAGATGACACACATCGTGCCCTGCACCAAAACTAATGACGCTTCAGCTATTACTTCTCTTTTCTTATAGGAGGTTATGCGGATATACGGCATGCCGAGAAGTAAGGTCTCCGACAGAGGCCTGAAGTTCTCGAGCCATTTCTAGAGAACCCTATAGCATCGAAAAGGAACCAAATTACTCTTTAGCATCTCATGTTACCCCTAAATCGACAGCCAAACAGAGATGGTTAATTGTACTTTAGGTTTACTGCTTCGAGTTGTAATAGGCAAGAACTTGGCTGATTAAGACATCTGCATACTAGTAGTTGAGTTTGCTTATAACTGAACAGTACATGACACCACTAAGTAGACTTCCTTCGAAGTAGTCTATGGATTTAATCTTGAGTTGCCCTTCGATTACGCCCTTGTACCCACATTTATACAAGAGAACCTCAACGCCATGGCCAAAGCACAATCCCTTTAGCACATTTATGATAAGATCACTTAGTACATCGACCGGGCTGTCGGAAGAATAGGAGAAAAGGCCAAGGGTCAATCGGCCAAACAATTTCAGCCAGGAGACTTGATATGGCTATACCTCAGCAAAGAGCAGTTTTCGAACACAAAAAAGAACAAGTTATCTGCAAGGGTGGAATGACCTTTCAGAATCCTCTAGAAAATCAATGACAATGGCTATAAGTTGAAGCTACCTAAGGCCTATGGGGTTTCCGATGCCTTTAACATTGCCAACTTCACTCCATATCACCCTGACGGAGGATTGAGGGAACACCATTCGGATTTGATCTTAAAACCAAAACAACCCAAAAGGAATGATGGGAACTAAGCTATGGGACTCCTGACTCACAATTGAGCCTGAGGACTGGAGGGGTTAGCACGACGAATCCTCATGTTCTAACTAACCCCTACTGAGGCCAAATACTTACTTACTGAGTTATCGCTAATGCTATGCCGTATGACTACCCTTTATTTTGTGGTATGCTGAGTTGACAATTACTCTCTATTGTTAAGCCGCCCAATCATTCGACATCATTCTTATTGAGAAGTCGAGAGAGAGAATCCGGATTGATTAAGCCATCCCTGCTTAGATAAGTCCATTTGTCCGTACTTTTTTTTCTGCATCTCTTAATGACCTCGCTAATGCCGCATTGTCACGTGTACAGTATTGCGTGTAGAATTCGTAGCATCGATGATTATTTTTCTTGCATATTCATTTTGGCCCCTTTATAACATGTACATTGCCCCTTTAGGAAAGACCTTTTTGTATTTTTCCTTTTCGACAAGTTACCTTAGTTTGTAGGTATAAATACCTCTATACTTGTAGTTACAATATAATCAGATTACCTTCAATATATTTGAGTACTTTTTTTCTTGCATAAACACTGCTTGTTTACTCTTGGCATCACTCTTATCATTTCCCTTAAGTAAGGTTAAGTAGCGAGTAATCTTATCGGATCAATTCATGCATCCTATCGAATTGTGTCGTGAGTCCTTAGAAGTTCCTTTGGTACGTCATATCCTCTAGAATTGTTCGTAGGTATTTGCTTACTACTCCATTCGCTTTTGTCACTCTTTTGTACTTTTTCCCATTAGCCCTTTTTCGAACTTTCTATAAGTTTGGACCCATCCAGCAACTGCCCTTATTTATTCCTAGTCATGGTTCGCACTACATAGGAACACTTAGAATTAAGTAGAAGACTTGAAATTATATTATTAACTTATAACTTGATCATTAAAACTCTAACATAACCATAGTGTCTTATTGCTTTAAGAACTTATCACGCACGTATGTGTTCATATACACTTGTTTTATTGTATGATCCTATATTAGTATTATCGCCATCACAATTGCGATTCTTATTGTTATTATTATTACTATGGTTATTGCCTTTATTATTTGCTATTATTATTGTTGTTTCACATTATTATATTATGATCATTACATTTCATAGATTTGATCATTTATACATATATTAACATATCTTTATAAAAAATATTTACACTTTAGTATATATATGTATATAATATTTATAAAACTATAATTTCCCAAATAATTTTACATCATACGATTATGTCTCATATTGCTCCTTATGATGTGTATTTTATCATTTTCGCTCCATAAGAAATATATGTATATATTTGTAAATAATTATATCTTATGTATTTAATTATTTACTTTAAGGGTTTATCCTAATTGTTAGCTTATAAGGCTAATTAACTTAATTATCTTACCTATTTTTCTTGATTTATCTTAAATCTTTAGTCGCATTTAGCTTTTTCATTTTAACTCAAATTTTTATAATCTTATAATCGATTTTGGATGTACTTTTATATAGTGAGGTCCATTTTGGACGTTGAAGCTTACATTTTCTATTGTGGGTTTAAGGAGTTACGAATTTCATTATTTTAGGCCCAAATGTTATTAATTATCATTTTAGGCTTTTCTTAATGATTTTATTGTTTGGGCATTATTGTGAATTTTGTAATGGGCTTAAATGATTTTTAAATTTTTATATTTTCAAAATATTTTTATTTTTGGCCTAAATTGTCATAATTTCTTCAATATACAACTTTAAGCCTAAATCATTAATTATCTTAATTCTTATTATAATTATAATTTCTAATTAATTTACTATTATTATTTTTTATGATTTTTCTATTTAATCAAGAAATTTTAGAAAAGCTATCATGGTAGCTTCCTATTGGTTTATGGTTTAATTTTCTTAATTTTTCCAATTTTTGTAGTTTTACCATTTTATAATATTAATATGTACATATATAATACCCTAAAATAATTAAATAATAGAAATTTTTTTTTTCTTTCTTGTAATACTCATGTCCAACACATACACATACGTATATATATATATATATATTTTCTTATTAACTTACTTTTTAAGAATATAGAATACTATATATATATATTGTATATATTATATATTTATACTATATTATATGCATATATATTTAAACCTTAGAAAAGAGAGAATAATATATCTATATATATGCATACATATATTTTTGTATTTTACTACCTATCCATATATGTATTTATACTATTTCATAATATTTTTATGCATATGTATACTGAAGTAAGTATTCTTAATATCACATATATTTACATGTAGAATCGTATATATATATATATATATATATATATATATATTGACACACATATACACACAATTAAGTAAGTTTAACAGATATATACATATAGCTAAATAATACATAAATAAGAAGAAGAAACATTGTATATATAACCAAATACATGTACATATAATTTTTATAACAAAAGATATTAAAAGTACATATAACTACTACTACATATTCCTAATATATAAAATATTACAAGTAGCTATTAACATCAAAAGAATATAAAAAAAATTGTATTACAAAAGAAAAACTAATATAACATAAAGTAATCTTTGATTACTCTTGGTCTTAAAGTTTTTGAAGATGGTCTCCCTATTCTCTTTTGAAATCCTCAACTCCTTTGAATTTAAGATAGAATAATAGGCTATAAAATGAATATGATGGATAATGAAATGATGGGAAGAAAAATGGGAAATTTAGAAGGCTAGGGAATGAGGAGAGCTGTCAGCCTAAAAGAAAAGAAAGAAAGACTTGATGTTTTTGTTTTGAATTTGGAAAAGAAAGGAAAGCTAAAGTGGGTTCTAGAGGGGGTTTACTTAGCTAGCCAAAATGAAAGGAAAGAGGGAGAAGAAAAGAAGAAAAGGATAAGATGATAAGTATATGTGTTAACTTTGCTTTTTATCTTAATCTCAATGTTTTTTTTTTTCTCACATGGGATGATGGAGAATGCATTTAGCAGCCAAAATATGGAAAAGGAAAAGAAGGGAAAAGAAAGAAGAAAGAACGAAAGAAAAGAAAGAAAGAAGAAAAATTATAATTTTCTCTTTTGACTTTTCTTAGAAGATTTTTCAATTTTTAGGTAACATTTAGAATGAAATATGATGTAATTATGAAAAAAATATAAAATATAAGATTAATGTATACTACATAGTATATAAATATAACATATATAGTAAAATTAAATCAATATAAAAAATAACACTTATATATATATATATACATGTGATGCCACAAGTAATTATTGGATAGTATTTGTAATCTTGTTAATTTATTTAGTTAATTTATCATTCTTTTTATTTATTAATATTTAGAAATTTTTTCTGTCCAATACTAGTGATTTTATGTGATTATGCAAGCATATCGGTAATTTCATTAAATTAGAGCTTTATCACCATTAGTGTAAATTTATATATTTTATAGGTTTCGAGTTTTAATTTTAAGGTTTTTATCAAGTTCGAATTTCATATCTTATATTTATACCTACACATGGTTTAAGGTTTTCTAACTCGATTAAAATTCTAAATGGTATATTAGTGTTTTTTCGTATTCGTTTTAAGTTAATCGGTTTTAATTTTATGTGCTTTTGTTGACTAAAAAAATATCTATGATACTTATATTTGACTTCATAATTAAAAGGTTAAATTTATAGGATTTATAGATTATGTATCAATTTACCAGCGTATATATATGGTTATCCGATTAATGTTGTTGTAGAGCATCGTAAGAGAGAATTTTTTTTATCTGGAAAAATGTTTAATAAATTGTTTTGATTTACGATTATTTATATAGGGTGGTAAATTTGCTTTCTTTCTTTTTTTTTTTTTTTCTTTAGAGGATTGGTGCAATCAATATATTTAAATTGTCTGTAGTACATTGTTATGACAGTTAAAATATGTCTTATGCTGTCGCGACAGGTTGGAATTTTAAGTAAGTTTGCAGGTGGAAAGACGGATGATCCAAGAACATATAGGGATTTTCCAAGTAAAAGTTTAATAAATCCTGTTGACATGAATTAAGGATTTAGAAAGGAAATATAATAGCTGCGACTCCAATAATAAAAGAGCTTCAGTAGTCCACTTTGTCGTATATACTTATCCATCCGATAATTCTTTTTAAAAGTATGTAATGGAGGAGCAGCTGGTACTTGGAGGGACCGGTTGACAAATTGGTAAACTTTTAAAATTTCTGCCCCCTGGAGATGGATATGAAGGTTCCTCGAACCTTACAGTGACAAAAAATAAATAAAAAAAATCAAAATCAGCAAAATATAAATAAATAATTGAGGAAAGAAAAAGTTTATAGGTTGGGCAAAAATCAAATTAGATCAAACTTTTTGTTTTTTGGTTTTTTTTTTTTTAAATCCGTTCGAGGTCTTAGAAACTGAATCATGCACAATTTTCTTTGATTCGGTTTGAAGTGATGAATTATATTAAATTTAAACCATGCACATGGCTAGCGAACCCTTATCATAAAAAGGCATCTTATGAAATTGTGTAATATTTATTACAAGGTTGCGATAAAATAGATGTGTATCAGAACATGCAGAGAGGTTGGTGGAAAAAGACCCCAAGAATGGATCCTACGGCAAGATTTCCTTTATAGTGTTTTAACTTAGACAGCAAATAAATGTGAATTTGGTACTTCCATTGCCATAGGTAATATCTGACCTTCCTTTTCAAAAGGTCCAGTGAGAAAACAACACCTTGAAGATGAAGATTTGCTGAGCAGCATGAGTCTATCAAAAGCTTGCTCTCTTTTGGAAATATATGAATTCTGGGAAAGGCAACCATTTGTACGATTTTTTCTCTCTGTGGAAATTATAATCTCCGTATGTGATTTAGGTGCACAACTTTGGTATAATCGATACTCGGGAAAAAAAAGCTTAAAAGGAACAAAAAAAAAAAAAGAAAAAGAAAAGAAAAGAAATTTACCCTCTCAGAAAATGTAAAATGCACCACCCTCTTGCCCTTGCCCATAAAAAAATCTACTAGGCTCGATAAATAAAAAAAAGTTTCCAAATCTTCTGCATTCTTCCTTGTAGTTGTGCTATGTTTTGTTATTTAGGTAAGTAAATTTTGTTACAACACGAAATTGATTATATGGCTGTTGCTCGAAAATTAAAATCTGGAATAATTGAAATTATATCGCTACAACTACAGATACCGTAACGTCCAAGAAATCCTTAAACTATCAAAGTACCGCTTCACTTTTCATAATTTTTAAAAATTATGTATGTATTTTCTAATTTGTTAGTTAAATATAAAAAAAATGTTGCTAAATGGATCATAATTAGAAATAGTTTTTGTGGTTTCAGCAAGATAAGGATAAGACCATCCTATCACCCGTTTCCTAGCACTAATTTCTGGGTGAAGTGCCGAGCTGAGGATTTTTCCAGCATAACTGCTATCTACCTGGCCTTGCTTCTTCTACTCACGGTGTTCCGGGCGGAAACTTTAAAACGTAATTTTATTTTATTTTGATTGACCGAAAATATATATTAGAATCCACAAAATCTTTAAAAAAATTATTAAAGAAATTTGTAATGTAATATGAAGATAAAGTTATTGGTTTCTTAAAAATAAAATTACTTAATATAATAATATAACTCCTAAAAAAGAGAAACGGAATACTATGAATTGGGGTGGTTTAATGGATATTTTGTAACTTGTAGCAGGTGTTTTGTCAGACCTGGCAAGTAATATGACCATGATACTTTGGCACGTATTCCAGCTGTACATTATGTTTTTCTGCCCAGAATTAATGAAAACGTATATTCTGAAGATATATGACTTGAAATGCAGAAACTTGTGAGACTCTACTGATAGAAATAAAGTAAATACGAGTATTTAAATTTTTTAAATTTTTAATTTTCATATTTAAGCTTTAAATTTATTTATCTTAGCATCCTAACTTTTTAAATAAAATAAGTTGGTATTTTCGTTATAATAATAATTATTATAAAATAATAATATAAGTATGTTAGTTTTCTTTTTATTTTTATTTTAATACTCAAATTTTATTTTGATACTTCAACTTCTTAAAGTGAAATAAATATATATTTTTTATAACAGCTATTTTAATAGAAATACTAATATATTTTATTTAAAAAGTTTGGATATTAAAATGAACAAATTTAAAGTTTTGGATACTAATATGAAAAAATACGGAAATTCAAATATTTCTAATAGATTTATCCCGAGATATCATACTTTTATATTTCTACTAATTAAAAGAATTTTGTTACGAGCTTCGGAGGTTGTTTGCTGTTTTTCCTTCGATATCTGAATAGACAAAGGGTATTTTAAGTTTTTGCATGCAAGTTTGAAGCTCGTATTGGCTTTATCGTAATCAAAGGACTCTATTGGTTTCATGATTTATACTCCGTGTATTTTTCTGCGAAATCGTCAATTCTAGAGACATTTGCATCATTCTAGTGCGTATCTCGTAACATCCTTTTTAACTTATGAGTATAATGTATATTTTATTCTGAGTTTGATGTTGTATATCATATGTTATTTTGATCGAAACGTGTAAAATAATGTAAACTCTAGACACTTCCATCTCAATTACCCAATGTGAGGAAGAATCTGCCCATTATTCAATGAATCGGAACATTTCATATTAGGATTTTTATTTTTAGGCCAACATCCCATAATGGGATTTATTTTTGTTTTTTTGCCATCAATAAAAACTTTCATTTATACTCAACTATTATCAAGATGTACATCATAAGAGGAACTAGCAATAGTATCAACTAATGGTAGCTTGTAGAGAATGGGGTGTAAATTCACTAATTCAAGGGACACATTCTCTTCCTTACTAAAGAAGCTACTAAATCTGCTTCTCTCAGGAAAAATATAGACAAAAGAAACATCATGTAAATTTAAGAGCTCCTAATGGGCCTCTTCAAAAAAAGGCTTTAAAGTCTAGTGCAAGGCCTCCTTCTTTCTTATCATAGCTTGCTGCAAATTAAGGCAATTTTTCGAACATGCCAACTTGATAGCCAACCCAAATGCCATATATTCTACAGCTTCTGGACTAGGTGCAATGACTAGATCCGACTTTCCCCCAACCAAAGCACCCCGATGGTTCCTTGCTACAACCGCAATTCCGGCTGCTGGGCTAGCTAAGGTCCAAGAGGCATCCAAATTTATTTTTGTTCGACCAACAACTGGCGCCTTCCAAGTATCTTGCAAACCATTACATACATTATTGCATGCAATCTGCCCCATCTATATTTCTACACTACTACAACTGCCATGGACTTGTCTCCATCTGCTTTTCCTTTTTCCATAACCGCTACTACAACCCTGCTCTGTTGCACTATGCAATTTAACTCCTTTACAAAAAGCCCAATGAGTTGTCACTATCTTATCTTTCCCACGTTTCCTTACCTTTGTCATAACACTACCTTCTGCACTAGAACCATTTCCATGTAAACTTAGCTGAAAATTTGCTTTCTTCACTTCATTCAAACACACAGTCAATTTCATAAAATGATCTTGTTGCTCTATCAACTATATGCAGAGGGGAGATAGTTGTATGACCATATATAGCCTCACGTCTACCACACCAAATACTCCAATACACTGCAGCTATCATGGCTTCTTCTCTACTCAACTCAAATTTAACCACTTCCTACAAGGCTCTACGACATTTCAACCACCAATTAACCAAGTTAGTTAGTCCTTCCTTTACTCCCTTAACACCTAAGGCCCCAAACCAAATAATCTGTGACCAGCCACATTGAAGTAAAGCGTGCTCCACTGTCTCCTCCTCACCACAAAAATGACAACTTGCTGAAGAGCAAATGTTCCTTCTCTAAAGATTAGCCATGGTAGGGATGGAATAATTAAAGGCTCGCTACAATAAGGGCTTGATTTTTGGTAAGGTCTTCAAACCTTATACCTTCTTCCACGTTTGAGGTAATATTTGAAAAGAGGACTCTGGTTTGTCGCTAGGATGCAAAGGTTGACTATTCACTCTATGATATGTATGTCTGGTTGAGCAAACCCCATTCTTCTCAAAGGGCTAGATAAGCTCGTCTCTCCATGGTCTAACACTCAAAGGTGTACTCTCAATTGCTTGACACTCTTCTACTGATATGTATTTTTCTAACCAACTCAAATTCCACATACCTTCTTCTTTATCAATCAGACTACTCACCTTCGTTTTCTATACTTCATAAGGAAGAGCAGAGCTTAAACTATACTCCTTTAATGATGGAATCCAACCATCATCGCCGATACACACCCTACTGCCATCCCCTATATCCTACATAGTATTCTGAAAAAGCAATTTCTTTCCTTCTAAAATGCTAGACTATGCCTAGGAATCTCTACAACCCTTTCTTGCATCTTTGAAGTCTCTATTTGGGAAGTTTAACCCTTTAAGGTTTTTGACCCATAACTTGTAAAGGTTATTTTCCATTCTCCAAGCCATCTTCATTAAAAGTGCCAGATTAAACATACTCAGATTCTTGAAACCTATTCCTCCCTTGTCCTTACTCTATGTAAGCTTCCTTTAACTAATCCAATGGACTTTCCCCTCCTCTTTCCTTTGTGCCCACCAAAAGTTAGCAATAAGACTATTAACTTCTCGGTACCATTTCAAAGGGAATTTGAAACATCCGATGGAATAAGTCGAAATAGCCTTTGCCATAGCCTTAATCAAAATCTCTCTTCCTACCTCATTTAGAAGTTTGTGCTTCCACACTTGAAGTTTCTGGACTATTTTATCTTTAACAAAACTCAAAGCCTCCACTTTTGATCTTCCCTAAATTGTTCATAGTCCTAAATGTTAATAGCATTTTTTAGTAAAATAAACTGAAGGTCTAAATCATCAATATTAAGAATTAAGTCCAACTCTTACGGTCCATCCTGGTACAAGTATTGACTAACCAACTATAAATACCAAACAAAACTCTTAAGTAAGAGGATTCTCTTCCATTCTCTCACTTTTATTATCACTTGGCAGCTTTATTTTCTTGATTAAAAGAGTTAATTTAAGTATTGGAGTGATTGTAACTGAATACCCTTCAATGCGTCTCATAGCCTTTTTTTGTTTTGTAGGTGTTTGTACACCAAGACAAAAATTACCAATCAACAATTGACGTTATTTGTGAAAATTTAGAAAAAATTAACAATTCTTTGAAAGGATGCAAGAAGATATTTCTTCTCTTATGTGTTCTACCAAATCAAGTATTATACTCAATTTTTCTCATCTCTTCGTCGAATTTGCATAAATATATTCGTGGTTTGTCGAGTATTTTACTTATTGGAATTTCTCTTTTCCCCTTGTCTCAAATTTGGTACTGTTGTTTCTATTTTCCTGTATCTCCATCTTCATTGACGTTTAATTTGGAGTTTTTCTTCTTGTGAGTGTATGATCATTCACATCATAAAGGTTGGAAACCGTCATAGTAATTGCCATGGTGCTATACTTTGAAAAATCTGCAACTTAAAAAGTAACAACTGTCTTGGATAATTGCCACTTATCTGTTCTTAATCTCTTATTTCCAGGCTACGAAGTGTTTTTCTTGATAACAAGATTTTAGCATCATATTAGAGGATACGGTGCTCCAGGAATGTATATATTGTTTCCATCCTGTTATTGAGATCCAAATTATAAAATCATGGCTTGTATTCACCATGGAAAGGGAGCATATTTGTTATAACACATGCCTCATTCAGGAATATGTCCTCAGTATGGATGAGGTATTTGCCATTGAAAAGTTACTAGATAAGGAAACAAGCAAGGCACTGGAGATGTATGGGCATCTTTTCCCCCTGTTACTGATTACCAATTTGAGGTATGGACAGAAATATATAAGCGTAGGAGCATCTCGCTGAGAAGATCTGAGAGCTGTAATTTAACAGCAATTGTCGAGCAATTTTCGCCATCACCTAACTCTATAGAAGGTAGCCTTGACTTGAATGGCTGAACTTCCTGTTACAACGTGGCCGAGCTTCCCATATCGCGCCGAGTCACAACTCGAGTAAGATAATCGAGGATTGCCAATCATTGGAGGTGCTTGACAAACATGTTTGAGTGGAGTACGGCCATATAATAGCTGAAGCCGAGCAATCTACACAATTCAGATTACACCGAGCTCATTCATGATCGAAGCAGTGAGTTAACAACTTGAACAAAAGCCTAACAATCATCAAGCTCTATTCTGTATCGAGCCCAAACAGCTCAAGATGCTAAGTTTGTTCAAGTCGTACCAAGTCCCCGAGCTCCGTATCGAGTTGTCGAGGAGCTGCCACAAACTTAAAGTGCCAAGCTGCTCACTTTGCTGAACAAACGAAGTCTAAGTTCCGTATCAAGTTGCCGAGAAACTCCAATGAAGAATAGCCAAAAAATTCATGCTACGCTAGCTGTAACGGTCCAAATTGAAACCCCATTGACATGCCGAGGTTGCACAACAGTGGAGCATGCCAAGTTATTCTCATTCGTATTCCTTTGCTCAACATAATGAGACAAAATTCGCATTCGAGCTTCATCAAGTGAGCTTACTTTCAGTCGAATTGTGCACTGCGCACTTTAGTCCGAACTACTTTGTACGACATTCGAGCTTTGCCGAGCTTCTCCGAGCAGAGGAGCTGAATTCCAAAGAGCAACAGCTTATATCCAAGCTTCACAGCAATTGTACATGCCAAGTTGTCCTCCTCAGGCTATGTTGAGCACTAAATCGAAGCCAATAGCAACCTTAGCGAGCCATATACTACACGCCAAAATAGCTCCTGACCTGCGTTCTCCGACAAAACCAAATAATTCTTTGAGTAGCAGTTTATAATTTAATGATCAGAGCTAAAACGAGAGAGTGGCGAATAAAGCTTTGTTATATGAGCACTTTTCTGGTTGATCACCATATGACATGGCCGAGCAATTCATGCGTGAGCGAATAGTAGCAGCAGCAGCTTGCTCCACAACATGATGAGCACTTCTCCGTGCTGCTCTTCACATCTTCCAAGCTTAGCCAAGTTCTTTACGATGATCTAAAGTTGGTTGAATAATTCCTAAGCTCTTTACTGCAGCAACCAAGTTGGTGCTCAACTAAGTGAGGGGCAATCCACGCAAGCCATGAGCTGAAAACAAGTAAATAGTAACAACGTACTAGAACCGAAACCAAGCCAAGGTCGAACTGCTCACTTGGACTTGTAATACTAGGATTTGTTCGAGCTCCCGAACTACTCACTTGGACGCGTAAGATACTATATTCGGCTGCCGAGCTAAAACCTCACTTTGGCAACCAGGAATATTCACACCTTCAACCAGCAATATTCACATCAATTAACTATTGAACGGCAGCTGCTAACTGTCCAAGCATCATCGAACAAGGAAAGGATCCTAAGCTGCTTTATGATTAACAGTCGAAACATTGATCGACATAACTTAGCTGACAAACTAAAGTATGTCGAGGATCCCTCGTCGTCCAAGCCGGCTCAATCTATGATCGATGTCCTTCTTGATCGGAGCACACGGTATTACCCCTCTTTATTTTTATTGAGAGGCTGAGAATATTTCCAAGCTGTCCTTGGCATAAGAGATGCCGAGAGAGGAAAAAAGTAGTTAATTTTTCATTTGGCTACTCTGAGCTCTTTCATGGCCGAGCTCTTTCGGGGCTGATCTTTCCATGCTATTCTAGCGAAGAGCACTCAAAAGTGAGAGCGACCTCGTGCCTACCAACCAGTAGCAAGTTAAACAAAGGCCGAGTTGTTATCTTGTTTTCGCCGATTGATGAAATGAGCAGAGGCGAGAAGCCAAGATGCCGAGATAAGTTTCTGAGCAAATCATGCACATGGCATTCCGTGGCCGAGCAACTCTTGATGAGTTAGGTTTCGGAGCTACACATGTTCCGAGCTTCCTTGGGTCAAGCGGCAATCTTGATGCCTACCATTTTCAACAAGCTGCCAAACCAAATTCTCCGAACTTAGTGGCTTTCGTCTATCCGTTTTAAGGTACCTAGAATCAGGTGAGCCATAGAAACATTAAGATAGCTGCACCAAACTATCCGAGCTTCTTTATGCCTGAATTGACCTTCACATAGCCTGGCCAATCTACAAGTTCGATCCAAGTAGTTCGTAGCCGAGCTCATTTCAACTAAATTCTTCTTGGATAGTCGAGCTACTCCATGATATTCTTGCCAAATTAAATGGCTTTATATTGAGCAAAGCTCCAGAATGGTCTAATATTTATGTGCAGCAACTAATCCACTCATGTCGAATCACTCCAAGGATAACAACTAGGCTACGAAAAACGTGCCTATACGAATGCTCATTGACCTGAGTTCTTTTAGTAATGTCCCTAGCACTAAAAAGATGGAGCGTCTTTGGAAAAGAAAGCCATGGAAACAATGGAGCGCCTTGAAAATGAAGGTCATCAAAATAATACAATAGTTGATATTTTATATGCAGGAACATGTCTAGTTGGATTTCCTATGTTGTAACTACTGGCCAAAGCATCAAATATGAGTGAAGAAGCACAAGTAGACACTCGAGAGAACTTCAAGAATGACAATGCTCTGTCTATTCAAATGTTGAGTGTTGAAGAAACACAAAACTACTTACTCTTCATGCAAAGCAACACGTGATCGACAGTTTAGAGCCATAAGTGATGCACAATAAGCCTTCGTAGATCGGTCTATTCCGTCGATAACAACATTTAGAGCTAAGACCCTTTCGATAAAGCAGCTCAAATAGTATATGATTGAGGAAGAGCGAACCAAGAAGAGGGCCAATTATATCAACTCCATTATACATCATGGCACACTTGCAAGTGCTAACCAAGCCCTAAACAACTATTAAAGCTCATCAATCAACAATTATTAAGCAACCATGCTTAGTACACGATGCCAAAGTTATCATGCTTTGAGCCTTACATACATGTTGACTCTTGATTGATGAAAGATCAATAAAAACATCATCACCCTTATTTTTTATTTATTCACTATTTGCTTTCCAATATATGTGCTCCAAATTATGGTCATGCTGATCTGTTATTGATATTCATATTTAATTCTTGGTTTCTACGTCATGTTATATTTAGGAATTTGTGACAATTTATTTAACTCTTATCGACTTCATTCAACTCTCCATTGACATAAGTACGATAACTTAAAAACAAATTAAGACTAAATGAACGCCCTCCATTTTGAGCCCATGTAGACATAATATGCTAATGGGATACTCCTTAACAACTCTAAGTCTTATACACAATGGACAATGAGTTAGTATAAACTTAATTGCTTGATCTAATAGATAGATGGTGAGCTTCTGAAAACCCCAAGCCATTTAGTTGTAATGGGTAAAATATTCTAAGTCCTACAACTAGTATGGATGACGAGTAAGTAAGCCAAAGTCCTATACTTTAACGAACTAGAGGCCAATTAGCCCACTTTACAACCCTACTTAGCACAAGTAATACCTAGCTTAGATGACCTGTATGCTTCCTAAGTCTTTTCAAGCACATTGACCTCTTTAGGCCTTTGCCTTTTCAAGGGTTCTAACCTCTTTAGGCCTTCAACCTTTTCAAGCCTTAGCTTTTTCAAGTGTATTGCAATCTATATGTGCTCTAACCACTCTCACCTTTTGCCTCTTCAAGCCTTGGTTCTCCAAGCATTCTAGGTTCTTTAAGCCTCGGATTACAAACTTTTATGGAACTCCAACAAAATTGACCTCTCTAGATTTGTCATTGAAGAGAGTAAGAGGTAAATTTTGATAACATTTTTTTAATAAAATAGGCTGAAGGCCTAAATTAATAACATTGAAGCTTAAGCCTAATTCCTATGGTCTATTTGGGTATAAGTATCAATTGACCTACTATAAATACCAAGAAAAACCCTTAGGTAAGGGAACCTTTATAAGCCCTTGTAAAAATTGGTAAATAATTCACAATTAATTGGTTCGAAAATAAATTGTAAAATTTAAGGTAATTATGGAAATTATTTGATCGAGCTTGAATTTTTACTAAGAAATTAGAAATGTTGGTAAAAATGATCCCGTAAGTTTGGATTTAGGAATGTAAATAATAAAATAATTAAATATCATAAGATAAATTATATATTGTACAATATTTTAAACTAATTAGTGCTATTTAAAAAATATACACATACGTTATAGACATATATTACTTATTGAATGAATCTTTCACTAATAGCATTATGTTAAATTATTATATTACAATTATATAAGTGTATATATATATATATAACAAGAGTTATACAATAAGTAATATAGAAATGATGATACATATTCAACATGATATATGTAACAAAATGATATATATGTATTAAATAAAGCTATGATTATAAGTAAAATGAAACCTGAACAACTAAGTAAAAATATTTAAATTTAAATTAAAAATAATGGTTTGAAGGTTATAAGTAATAAGGGTAAAAATACTAAAAATGATATTTACATTATAGAAGTGAACGGCGATAATATGACTTACATCAAACTTGAGCGAGTAAATCGAGGATTTCAAGTAAGTTTAGGATTAATATATAACTGTATTTCAAAGTACTATTTCATAATACTTAATAGTACTTGGAGGCTTAAGGCTATACTTGTTTGTGCCTATAGGTTGTTTAATTGTGTGCATGCTTGTGTGTGTATATTCTTGAATGTATTATGTATTATTGTCTTACTATACTGGTTTGCAATTATTTTGTATTGTGTGATATGGACTAGTCACCTTAACTGGTTATAATTAAATATATAATTTTTAATTCTAAATTAAACTTGTATGGCAACCCATTAGGGGAAATATTTAGAGTTCTCTGGCCAAATACTGACCCCTTCGAAGGGGATAGCATTAGATAACATAACTAGTCCCTTTTTCATTATTAGTTAAACTAAGTGACAAGAGAGGAGGTCGCGATAAAAATGAAGGTAGTGGTTCAAAGGTAGTCACAAGATGACCAATATCTCCATTGCACAAGTCTAGGTTTGGTCGTAAGCTATTGAAATATGTACTAAACTCCTCAATTGAGATTAGAGCATGTGTAACTTCTCTAATTTTGCAATGGATCATATAAAGTCTTACGATGGTATTTGTTTGTTGCGTTGCATTAAAATAATTGATCGATAACTTTTTTCGTATCTGATGTATAGTTTTAAATCTCCATCCCAACTTACTAAGTGGTTAGTTGCTCTTATTCCCATAGATGTTATTATAGGTGCTAGCTAGGAAGTAGCTTCTAATTACTTTAAAGGTAGTAATTGTTGAATCCTAAGGAGTGAAGTTATAAAACTGAGGATTGGTTACACTCTCAAAGTTTAGGCCTTATATTTAAATCTTTTGATATGAATTTATGTATTACTTGAGTAAGTAAGATTATATTACTAAATCTTAGTATGTATAATTTTATATTTTTATAAGTAAATAACATGTTTAATTTATGAATTGTTTACCTCAAAGTGGGTTAGTTGTGGATGTCTTCGTAAATCAAGTCTAAGATAGTGGTTATAAAGTCAGCTTCTATCATGAAATGGTTTACACGATAAGAATTATTACGATTTTACTGTTTTGGGATGTGATAGTTCTAAGTTGGTATCAAAGTATAGTTCAAGTGAACTCGCTTTAAAGTGTTATAATTAAAAGAAGTAGACATTACAAGAGTACATTGAAAGTTGGTAACAATAAGTAAATAGTAAATGGGTAGTTAAAAGATGTAGATTTCAGGTGTATGTTTATGTTATAAATATAAGTAAAAGAATATATGATAATAAAATCCTACTAACTTGACTTTATGTTAACCTATGGGACTATGGAAATGAACTTATGACCAATTAGTTTTACTTAGAAGATTTAAAGAGAAGAAGAGGATACTGTAGCACATAGTGGTTAAAGCTCTTATAGAACCTTAAGTAAAAGTATATAAACATGTATAAATGAACTTGTAAGACCATAAGTAGAGAGTTGGTGAAGGATATTTTCAAAAATTGTAGAACCTCTTGTAGAAGGTGATGTAGGACCCTTGAGAAGGAAAGTAGATAAGACCTAATAAAGAGGACTTTATGGAAGCTTCTATAGAAGGCTAGGTGGAACATTATGTAGAAGGTGAGATAAAACCTAATAATAACCCTGTAGAAGCTATGGTAGAAAATAATCAAGTAATAAAACCCAATGGAGTAGGAACTATAGAAGCTAATATAGAAGGTTGGAGTTAGAAGTAAAAAATGATAGATTTCTTATCCTTGGTAGTTGTAAGAACACATCACTAAGTGAAATATTATTATTGAGTATAAGTATAAGAGCGAGATAGATATAAGATAATTAGAAATATAATGAGATCCTTAAATAGATTGGATAAGGAAGTAAACCTGAACAATACCTAAACAAAACATGAGTCAAATTTTAAATGATATAGAGAATAGAAGTTTAGATGTACATATAATTGATGAGTTGACAAGTGTAGCAATTGATAAGTGGAGCTTAGAATTGAAAGTGATGAATTAAGCTAATTTTTGATGTTAGATCAAGCAGATAAATGGAGTAGGTGAGAGTTGCTACTCACTTAGATAATTAGAAAAATTGGTAGTTTTGATATATATTTACATTAAGCTTTAACAACTCGTCTAAACACTTTCTATAAAATTGTATATACCTTAGTAACTTCTAATTGAGAAGAGAAATCTTTTGTTAATCTAACATAATTAACTTCAATTGTGTTTACATTTTTAATATCTATAAGGTACATCATAAATTCTAAGTTGAAGAGATCCCTTGCTTATATAGGTGTTTATAGTTATGAATTTTGATATAATCAAGATTAATGTATATACTTATGTATATTATATACTGGAAATCTAAATGCAATTATTGGAAATCGATGTAATTTAATTGTGAACAAAATTACATCTTTCAGAATGATTTCAAACTATAATATGTATGACTCTTGTGTGATGTATTATATTTTGTATTACCATGTACCAAATTTGAAATTGATAAAAGACTTAACATATGTAAGAAACAATAAGTATCGATCATCTACACCTCCTATTAGAACTTGTGTCTTCCCTTTCCCCTTTAATTAGACTTTGTACAAGCAATAAATGCCATATGACTGATAATTTGTTTATTCTTCATATCATGATCGAATATATCGAACTATTTATCATAAAAGTTTTCAATAAAGCTAGATCTATACTTTACCTCATTTAAATCCATGAATCATGTGTGTATATATATTTATATGTATGCTAGGTTGATTATAATTAATAATTCTAATTGTAAAACCTAGCCAAGATTTAAGATGGAAAAGATAACAAACTACTTGAAACCAATTTATACATTAACCCTCACCCTTATAATATAGAAGATGAACCATAAAGGATATCCCTCCTCATCCCTTATACTATGTAAACTTAGTTACAAATAAATTAAAGCCAAGTCAACTATCTATCGACATTCTCTTCTTCTTAACCTTGCAAAATAATCCTTCATCACTTCTATTATTCACAAACCTACTTATAAGAGCCAAACTTTGCCCAATAGACATCATGATCGAATCCCTAAATATCTTAATAATGATGTAATCAAATAATGACCCCAAATTTATGGATAAAACTTAATCTTGAAAACCAAAACCGCATAGGTCCTTCTTGACCATTAAACTTAAGGACAACAATGTTAATATGAATAGTAAAATACCATAACCACAACTATAATGATACATAAAATTACTTCAAATGAAATAAAACTTGTCCTCTCAATCCTCAATAATATGCAAGAAATGTGAAAATGAGAATACTATAACAAATATGAATTTAAATTAATAAAGAAATAAAAACTCCAACAATAGAATAATGAATAACTACAACAAGACACAATAAAAAAGTTAATCAAAATAGCAATTTTCATGTATAGTAGTATGAATATGTGATTAGAAAGGAATGGCAAATTTATATGGTTTATGTTAGAGTGTTAGGCCTTAATCGGCCTTAAGTCATATTGAGTCCTATTGTGTTAAGTTGAGTTTAGACCAGTTAAGTTGAGTCAAGCCAAATATGTTTAGTTAAGTCAAGTTAGTTGTTGATTGTCATGGTTAGGCTTGAGTCAATAGAAGGTCAAGATTTACCATTCATTCCTACTGTATAATTGTGTTAAGATATATGGAGTATAAGGAACCGTGGAGCTAAAGAAGTAACAAATAACACTAAGATATGTAATACACAAGGATAAAGGACAAACTAACCAATAATAAGAATTGGAAATCAAGCTAAAGCAAACAAACTCCACATCTTAAAATTTACCTTATGACTCCAACTAATACCAACATATATATAATAGCATTGATGTACTTACACTTATAAGACCAAGATCAAAGTGTTACTTTTGAAAAATCAAACAAGTAATATAATCATAAGATGATCCAAATAATCAACTTTGACATTTGAAAACAACCTAATGTATATATGATCAAAGGTAAAATCAATAAACTATGCCTATATAAGCACCTAATATTAAAATAATTGACTTTAAATTATTCTTAAGAATAAATATGAACATTAATCCCTATCACAATGGTAACATAAGTAGTAGTCAAAATTTCTATAATTAGAATAGGATAAAGTTAATATAAACATGATAAATAGAAGCATTTATAAGAAAATTATAAGAAATTTATAAGCTAAGAGGATAACCTTACAAGGTATTAGATACATAAGCATAATAATAAATCTTGAGACAATAGACAATATAGTTAGAAATGGATAAATTCAAAATAACATTAGATTAGGAAATGAACTAGAGTCATATCTAAAAGCCATATGTAAATTTATTTATTGATAGAAGAAAAAGAATGTAAAATAGATAGCAAAAGTTTAGCCTCTAATAAGACCTTAAAATTATATAATAAAATTAATTTATTTTAAAACCCATATGAGTACTAAGGTGAGTAAGAAAGAAAGTTAATGAAAAGTGGAATCTGTTTAAACTAAAAATCCAATAAGAGTTTTAATTAATTTAGACCTATAAAATCGAGAAAATTATAGGTAATATAAATACTCATCTAATTTAAGAAGAACTCTAGTTAAAATAGCTAAATTATAAAGTTATTTCATAAGGTTGCAAAGAACCTAAAATAAGTAAATTTGTCATATCAATTTTAGAAGTAAGGGCCTATAAAGTTAGTTGTAGAAGTTTCTGTAAAAGTAACACCAAATAGAGAAAACTTAACTCATTTGGCATAACATTTGACAATAGAGCCAAGTTAAAGTATTAAATTTTCTAGAGACTAAAGAGGCTGGAATGAAAATTAATTAATTTTGGGAAGTAACTTCTAAAATACTGGATAATTAAGTTTAGAAGTTAAGGAAATTGAGATATGGAATAGATTGTCATTATGAGAATATATATATATATATATATATCTCCTTTTAAGGAAGATTTGGTATATAGTAGTTTCAAGAGTGGAACTATTTGTAAGGAGGGTGGAATGTGAAGCCTTACAAAAACTGGTAAATGATTTACAATCAATTAGTTTGGAAGCGAATTGTAAAATTTAACGTAATCGTATAAATTATTTGATCGAGCATGAAATTTTACTAAGAAATTAGAAATATCTATAAAATTGATCCCGTAAATTTGGATTTAGAAAAGTAAATAATAAAATAATTAAATATCATAATATTAAGTTATACGTAGTATCCATTATTTATTGGAAATACATAAAAAGAGTTCTGATAATTAACGAATAGTTAGAGATAAATTATATATAGTTATATAAATTAATAAGAAATAAAATGAAAATTTTAGTGCTTTAGATATACTTGAGAAATTATGAATTAAATCCATGTTCCTAGAATTAAGTAAAACCATAATGACAAAGGTACTAAGAATTAAAAGAAGTAATTATATAGCTTTAATATTTCAAATTAAGCTCATTTATATGCAATTTACTTAAAAGTATTAAGTTTATTAAGTCCAATCATTATACCATAGAATTTCGTAATTTTAGATATAGTTTATTATAAACCATTTGAAATTAACTATGTAATCTTAATAATTAATATTAGTGAGTAAAATTATATATAAAATGCATGTGAATAAGTCCCAAATAATTTATGGAATCGATATATATATATCATATATTAAAAAAAAGTGTAATTAGGGTCTTATCTTTGAGCATAATACTAATGAAAAATTAATTTCAAACAAGACCATATGGTAATATAAGTTCCTTAAAAATTATAAGGAATAATTTTGTAAAGTCGGATTTCAAAAATAAATTGAAATACAACTAATATATAGATTATAACGTAAAGTCTATCATGTTTAGAAATTTTAAATTAGGTATATAATATAACATCCTACTATTTTTTAAAGTATGTAATGAAATTTTATAAATAAAAAATCATGATAAAATTATATTTGAAAAGACCATGTAAAATTGGAAAAATAAAGGAAATATAATACTTCAACCACCTTGAATAAGGCAGTGAAGCATGTTATAAATACCGACGAGAAAGAGGGAGAATGAGAAAGACAAAAGGAAGGAGGTGAGAAAGAGAGATAGGGACAAAGAAGATGGAAAAAAAGAAGAGAGAGAAAAAGAAGAAAGGAGAAAAGGAGAGAGAGAAAGAGAAGAAAGAAAAGAGAAAGAGAAATAAACAAAGAAAAGAAATGGAAAGAAAAGAAGGAAAAAAGAAAAGAAAATAAAGAAGAGGAAGAAGAAGAAGAAGAAGAAAAGAAATTAGAAGATTTATATTTTTTTTTTTTTGTGTTTGATATTTCTTGGTAATTTTGTTTTTGTAATTTTAAGTATTTTTTAATTGATATTTAACAGTTGCAAAAAAGATATATTTGTAATCTTGTTATTTTCTTGAATGGAGTATTTTATTTGCACAATTTCATAAATTTCTTCTTATTTGAATTTTGAATTTAGAATATTGATAGTTAGATTTTTACTATTTTCATTTAATAGCCCGTAAAAGAGCTAGTTAACCATATATATTTGTATAAATTATCTTTCTCATATATATATATATATATATATATATATGCCATGCATTCAAAATGATATCTAATTAATGTGATTTTACGTATAAGATAAATCATATATTGTACAATATTTTAAACATAATTGTGCTGTTTGAAAATACATACATACGCTATAGACATATATTACTTATTGAATGATACTTTTACTAATAGCATCATTTTACATTATTAAGTTACAATTATATATATATATATATAAAATATATAACAAGGGTTATATGATAAGTAATATAGAAATGGTGATACATATTCAATATGTATGTAGACATTTCATTTTTGTCCTCTTTATTTTCAGAATAAGGTCCTAAATTAGGAAAAATGAAAACAAAAATAGAAAAATAAGAAAAGATTCCCAAAATAAGAAATTTAGAAAAATAAAAAAGTAGAAAATTTAAGAAAGAAAGCTAAAAAAAAAGATATTTAGAAAAATACAAAAATAAATAAATAAATAAAAGATTTAGAAAAAAAAAGTTTAGTAGAATAAAAAGAAGGCTATTAGGTTTAGGTTTAGATTTAAATTTGACATAAATTGATCTAGTCTATATATGTAATATTGCACATATGAATAAGGAAAAACCAACAACCCATCTATATAAGCGCTCGAACTTGATATTGCATATAACTTAGAGATCTTGCATATAACTTAGAGATCTTGCATATGATTTAGAAATCTTGGATTTAATTTATGGAAGGTGCAAAAAGCATCTTTTATTTTCTTTTCTCACTTCATCGCTACGTCACAGGCTACATCATTGCCACATCATTTACTAACTCACTTTTAAGTGTGGTCGGTATACTCCTATGTACGTTGGACATAATTCTACATAGTCCTACACGTGTAGCTTTGTATTTAGCATCACATATTGTTTAAGTTTGCCTAACCAAAACATGAAAGAAAATCATATTGCATTTAATATTTTCCATTCTTAATTTGACCATGATATCTATAAATAGGGGATTCCATTTTACTATAAATTATTAACTCATCACTCACAATAACTTAAATTTATTTGCAAAGCTACTCTCTATCTCTACACAGCCCCTTTTTCTCTCTCTAAGATTTAAGTTAGATTAAGTTGTGTTAGAAACTCCTTATGGTAAGAGTTTTCCAACCCAACTTGACCACTCCAGTACTTAGCTCTAACCTATGCGAACTCCAGCTTAGTCTGGCTCTGCTTTGGTTTTGATTTATGTTTTGTTCTTTGTATTATGTATTTTTTTATTTATTTTTGTAATATTGTACTTTTTCTTTTATTGTTGTTATGATTTTATTTTATTTGCAATTTTAAAAAGAAAAAAAAAAAGAAAAAGAAAAGAAAGAAAGAGAAAAAGGATAGAGAGGCATAGTTTATTTATTTATAGAATAACAAAAAAATAAAATAAAATAAAGTAATCATAAAAATAAATAATGAAAAAAAAAGTTTATCACTTAGAAAAAAAATCATTTTTCCAATAAAATAAATAAATTCTTTTCAAATTTAGAGCTTCTTGTAGAATTGTTATTTTAGACAGATTTTCCATGATTTAGGTTTTTTTTTCTATATTTAGGCATCTTTTCTATATTTTAGCATCTTTCCCATGGTTTAAATGTTTAAATTTCTTTTTTATAATTAAGCTTCTTTTTTATAATTAGGCTTCTTTTATATAGTTAAGTATGTTAGCCATAGTAATTACGTATTTTATAAACAGTTGCATTTAGATCCTTTAGGATTTTTTAAAAAAGTTTTATCACCTAATTTTTTTTTCAAATAAATAAAAATAAATGGGCCTTTTTTCAAAAATTAGGATACTTTACAATTTTTCCAAAAATAAAATCACGAAATTAGGACCTTTTTCTCTTAGGTGTTTTTCTCAAATAAAATGAAATGGCTAAAAGATGTAAACTCGACCATTTTCCAAATTTAAAATCAACCAACCTTATAATATTTTTTGAATGAATTACAGAAGTCTAATCCCGAATAGCCGGTATGTAGGCACCCGTACATATGGGGCAACTTAAAAAATGAAAAAAATTATTTCCCCCCTTTAATAGTTAATTCTTTAAATCCTTATTTTTTGTAAATAGGCATAATTTTAATTATAGCTTTTAAATAAATTTCAATATAAGGGTATATTGAAAGATAAATTTAAATTTGGAGAGATTAAAAAGTGGTACTCATTTAGGGTTTAAAAAAATTAGCCCTTAGATCCAAATATTTGGTTTTTAAAAATCATTTTAAGAAAAAAATCGGTTTCATCGAAAAATCAGTAGCTAAGTTACAATCTATCTACCCGATTGATTATACTTAACTTTTTTTTCCGGACTCCAATTAGGTGGTGACTCCAAAATGTTTTAAAAGTTAAAAGAACTGGTTTTCTTTAAACTCTAATCAATGACTAGTACTAAATGGATAAAGTTTAATACTGATTGGTTTAAAAAAGACTTATTTATAAAAATGTGGAGGAAAAAAAAAACAGGCTCGATAGTATATATGTAACAAAGTGATATATATATATATATAATAAAGTTACGATTATAAGTAATATGGAATTGAAACAACTAAGTAAAAAAAAATCATAAATTTAAATAAAAAATAATGATTTGAAGCTTATTGGTAATAAGGGTATAGATATTAAAAATGATATTTATATTACAAGAGTGAGTAACGATAATACAACTTACATCAAACTTAAGTAAGCAAATTGAGGACTTTAAGTAAGTTATGGATCAATACATAACTATATTTTAGAGTACTATTTCATAGTACTCGAAAGCTTAAGGTTATACTTATTTATCCTTGTAGGTAATTTGATCTGTACTAGTTTGCAATTGTTTTGTATTGCATGATTTGGATTGATCACCTTAACTAGTCATAATTGAATATATGATTTATAATTCTAAATCTAACCTGTATGGCAACCCATTAAGGAAAATGTTTAGGGTTTTTTAGCCTAATACCAACTCCTTCGAAAGGGATAGCATTAGATATCATAATTGGTTTCTTCTTCATTCTTAGTTGAACTAAGTGACAACAGAGGAGGTTGTGGCAAAGGTGATGGTAGTGGTTTGAAGGTAATCAAGGCAGGAGCAATGTCTTCATTGAACAAGCTTAGGTTTAGTCATGAGTTGTTGAAATTTGTACTAAAGTACTTAACTCGGATTAGAGTGGGTGTGAATTCTTAATCTCACGATGGATCGAATAATGTCATGTGATGGTATTTGCTTATTGCGTTGCATTATAAAAAATTGATTGATAACACTGTTTATGTTTGATGTATAGTTTTAAGTCTCCGTCTTAACTTACTAAACGGTTGGTTGCTCACATCTCTATAGATATTATTGTAGGTATTAGCTAGGAAGTAGCTTTTAATTATCTCGAAGCTAGCGACTACTAGGTCTTAGGGAGTGGGGTTATAAAATCGAGGATCGATTATACTCTCAAAATTTAGGCCTTATCTTTATATCTTTTGATATTAATTTATGTATTACTTAAGTAAGTAAGATTAGATTATTAAATCTTAACATGTATAATTTTATATTTTTTTAGGTAAATAACATGTTTAATTTATCAACTATTTACTTTAAAGTGGGTTTGTTGTGAATGCCTTGTGTAAATTAGGTTAAACATAGCAACTGGAAGCTCAGTTTCTATCCTAGAATGGTTTGCATGACAGGATTGTTACCGTTTTTCTACGTTAGGCCGTGACACTCTCTTCCATTCTCTTACTCCAATAATTACTTGACATCTCTACTTTCATGATAAGAGGGTTGACTTAAATATCGAAGTGGTTAGATCAAAGAACACTTTAGCATCCTTCGTAGCTTTTTTCTGTTTTGCAAGTGTTTATGCACCATGATGAAAATCACCAATCAACACTAAATATTTCCCAAGATCAGAATCCATAGGAATATTAGACAACCTAACCACTTGATCTTTAACATAATTTAGAGTGTTCGTATTGAAGAAGATGATTGATTTACCAAAATTTACAACCTGTCCTGATGCAACACAATGGGTAGAAATGACATTCTTTTGCTTAACAAACTTCATAAGGCTTTGCTTCAATAAAAAATAAAAAATCATCTATGAATAAGAGATGAGTTAGCATCAACAAAAATTTTTCATTCTAACACCTCTCATTTCACCTTTTTCTTTCAACTTCTTTAGTCCACAAGATAAAACATTAGCCACTAAAATTCATAGATAAGGAAAAAGAGGATCTCCTTGTTTGATTCCTTGTTTAGGGTTAACGTAGCCTACAGTTTTTCCATTTAAAACAATGTTGAATACAACTGAAGACATACATTTCATAATCTAGTTAACAAAAATCGGGTTTAAACCCATTTTCAATGGATAGCTTCAAAAAAATCCCACTAAACCTATCATACGCTTTATTCATATCCATTTTATTCGCACAAAAGTATTTTTTCCCTTCTTTTTTTTTCTCAAAAAATGAAACATCTCATGCGCAATCACAATGTTATGTTATATCAATCTTCCTAAAAGAAAAACACCTTGATTATTTGATAGAAGATTCCCTAAAAATGGTTTTAGCTTATTAACCAGGATTTTTGATATGATTTTATAAAGAACATTTCAAAGGCTACTAAGTTGAAATTGTGATACATTCTCTAGGTTAGAGACTTTTGGAATAAGAATCAAACTTGTTTTATTGATAAAGCTAGGGAACATACTTGACTAGAAAAATGGCTTAACAGCTATGATGATAGATGATCCTATGATATCCCAAAAGTGTTGATAAAATACCTTAGGATAGCCATTAGGTTATAGTGCTTTGAGAGCTCTAAGTTGAAAGGTAACTTCCCTAATCTCCTCTTTGCCCACCTCATTACACAAAAAATAATTCATTTCCTCACTCACACTTTTATCAATCCAATTTAAACAATCTACTTAGTCCCTTAGTCTACTGGAACCAAACAGGTTAGAAAAGTAGCTAGCAAACTCCTCTCCAATCTACTTTTCCTCACACAGTAGTTGCTCATCTCTACTTTAGATAGCCAAAATTTTGTTTCTCTATTGTCTATTAAGAGTGGATTGATGGAAAAATGTAGTATTCCTATCTTTAAGTTTTAGCCAATTTATACGTGATCTTTATTGCCATAACATTTCTTCTTCTTTTTTTTTTTTCTTGTAATTGTATAATTCTCTTAACAGTACTTCTTCCTCCTCTATATCATCAAACATACTATCCACCTCTCTTCCTTAAATAGCAGTAAGTTTATCTAAGATCTAATTTATTTTTTCTTTGTTATTTGGAAATGTTTTCCTACACTAGCTTTGGAGTGCCTGTTGGCAACTTTGCAAATTCCTTCTAATGCCTTCAAACTCTAATCATCTTTACTGCATTTCTAGTTCTTCCTCACCACATCTATGCAACTCTTTTCCGAAATCTACATATTTTCAAATTTAAACTTCCTTAGCCCTTTTACATCTTGAAAATAGAGATCTATTGGAGGTGGAGAATGATTAGAGCCTACCGTAAGTAAATGAAGAATAAGAAAATGAAGAATTTGAGTATTAGGAAAACTCAAATACCAATCAAACGAACCCAAGGCCCTATCAATATGTTCCTTAACTTCCACCCCATTATGCCTTTTATTAGACTAAGTGAATTTTGATCCTTTAAACCCAAGATCTTGCAAATTTGAATCAAATATAAACGACCAGAATCCTCAAATTTTCCTTAGATCTCTTCTATTACCTCTACTCTTCTTATGATTACCTATTATTTTATTAAAGTCTCTAATGCATATCTAAGGGGAGTCAACTATATTTGCACCAGATTTGAGATTATTCCACAACTTCAGCTTGTCTTTGAAACTTGAAGGTAAATAGAACCAAGTAGTATGAATCACTTTTCCATTTGCAAGAGTGACTATTGCATCAATAAAATTTCTATTTGCTTTAACCACATATACTCCTACATCTTGTGTCCATCAAATGCAAAGTCCTTTAGATAAACTTGTAAGATCCACATAATGACCATTTATAAAACCTAATTGATTCCTTGCATGTTCCCATTTTTGTGATTTATTTTTAGTTTCCATAAGAAAGACCAAACCTGGTCTATTTTTATTAATGAGTTCTTTTAGATTGTTGATTATCTTGAGAGGCCCCAACCCATGATAGCTTTAATATAGAAACTTCATTGGTCCCTTGTAACTATTATAGGCTAGCCACCACCACCCATATTATTACATTCCATGATTGGAACATCAACCAAATTATCCATTAACATCCTTTTAATTTTCTTTTGCTATTGACAAATCAATTCACGTTCCTCATCTCTTCCTCTTTTCACATTCAATTTTTAATAACGGGGATAACCTTAGGAATATCTTCATCTTTAGACATCACCAAAACTAAATCTACCTTCTCTGAATTCATAATGACTTTACTATTTTGATTTTGAACAAGGCAATCATCTTGAGCTAATTTCAACAAATCTAATTGATTATTTACTTCGGGTAAGTTAGGAAATGAAGAAGCAGGGTTACTCAAATGCAGGTTTTGTGTGGAATTTGAAGTTTGAGAAGGATCAGGTTGGTTTGCTGTATTTTTAAAAAATTTTCTAGTCTGTTTTTGGATTTAGTTTCTAGAGGCTAGGTTCTAATATTGTTTAAGAAGTAGGTTTATGTGTTTGAGTGGAACTATTGCTATTCTGCAAATGTATAGGTTTAAGTGATGGTGAATTATTAGTTGTTTTGGATGATGAAGTATCTTTTTCTATAGGAGGACAATGGTGGTTCAGATTGTGATTTTCTTTCTTTGTTTGAGAGCGTTTAGAATTCACAACTTTAGCTAGGAAAGCCCTCATCTACTAACCAAAATTCTCAGTAAACTCATCGTCAAAATTATAATTCTTCTGTAAATGTCTCATCCTTCTACTATTAAAACAAAAATCAACAAACCTTTCGTATTTCAAATGAACCCTATACCTTCCACAATTGATTCTAGTAATCCATTGCCCAGATTTAAGGAACTAAGAATAATCCACCCTTACTCGCACTCTTTAAAACCCGTTACATGTACTAGTGTTTATTCTTAAATCCTCCACTTCTAGCACTTCCCCAATATGATTTCTCAAGATTCTCGCATTTTTTATGGTCATTTGATCGAATTTGAATCAATGAATTTGGACAAAAAAATTTACTTTATCAACCTCAATTTCCTTAATATTAGTAGAAGATTTCTTAAAACCATACAACATCCCATAATTGCCTAAGGTCTGTTTTCCCAAACTTCCTTAGCAAAAGTAATTGATTGACAAGTACACAAAAAGACATTTTGCTCTACATTCAAAATAATTACTTCACTAAATTCTTTCTAAGATTTTTTCAATACATTGACTACTGCCAACTTATTAAGAGATTTTTCTATAGTTATTTTATCGTCTAGTACTCTTCCTTCATTGTTTTGCTCTGACTTATTGATCTTTAATTCCAGGTTCTCTATGTTATCCTGATGGGTATTATCACACTGTTGCAACATCATTGAACCTATATGAGTAAAGAAGTAGAATGAAGTTTAGCAGATGCACATTGGATAATAAACTTAATGATGCAAAGAAATGAAGCAACAAACTCTTAGTAAACTACAATAAAAACAAACAGAATCAAGATAGACATATAATCATGACTAAAAGAACTAAAAATAAGCCAAATGAAGACATACTATGATTAATGATGTAAGAATGAAATAGTGTATTTACATGGGCACTTACAAAATAGGAATGAGCAAAAAGGAAGGAACATAAATGAAGATAACTAAATTCTTGTATTAGCAACGTTTAATTCATTGGATTGATATAGATTCAATCATGATGCATGAGGTGACAAATTCTAAACCTAAACAATTTGGTTATGTAAACATTATGGCTGTGTACACTATTTTTGCTTTTCCTCTCTTCATTATTTTTCCTGAATTTTTTTATTTTTTATTTATTTTCTAAGCAAGACAAAATTGTACAAAAGTAACAAACTAAACACCAAGAAGGTATGAAGGCTTTCGGGTAGAGAGGAAATTTTCTCTTTAAATAGTTAGAGAGAGAGAGATATGACTCATAAAATAACAATCTAAGATGGGATTTGATGGGTTTGATTTCTAGGAACAATCTATAATATCCGATGTTTAGGAATAATAAGTACTATTCTATAAGAATCAAATGTAGATAGTCTCTGAGAGAAAGGCATGTACTACTTTCCACCACCATTGGTACTAGTGAGAGATCCCCAAGAAGTTAAAGCAAATTGGGGATTGAGTTAATATTGCACTTGGTATTATAATTTTATCGAAATGTGCAATTTAGTGCTTATATTTTTTAAATATCAATTTAGTACCTAATTGAAAGTTTTATGGTTACTTATACTACCTTACCTAACTATGTTAATGTTTGTTTACTTACGTGGTATGAATCAACACATAACAATCATATGGATCGATTGTTGCATGGCATTTTGTTAATGTGCAAACATGGCATAAATTAGCAAGTATGATACATACCCTCACATCAAAGTATCAAAGACCACTGGGCACATCAAACTCAATCACTTAATCCACCTAAATGTAACTTGTGATTTTGGCAACATGAGACTTGCAAACTAGAAAACAAGACACACTCTACATGAAAACCGACCAATCATACCTATACAATTTTGCTTCACTTTTCTTATTTCATTTCACTTCCAAACTAAAAAATGAATCTCTTAATATCGGATCTATTCTATAAGGTCTTTAACATCTTATAAAAATTTCTTGAAAACTCTTTCAATATGAGTTATAAATAGTGGGTCAAAATAAACTCGCTAGATTGATTTTTAAAAGTAAAATGCAACAAGTGTTCACTTGCATATTTCCACATCAAACGATGATTTTGAGTGTACCCAAACATTGTTTTCTTGACAAATTTGTTTGAAAAACATCTTAACATTATTGAAATCTCATTTCATGTAATTTAAACAAAGTTTTCGGGATAAAAAAGGAATTTTTAATATAGATTTACATACATAGCTGGCTATCTTTAATATTACAGACACGAGTATTTGAACAACTGCAATTTTATTCTCATCTATATTGAGTATAATTATTATTTAATGTTGAATTCAATGGAGGAAATTAATTTTCCAAACTGAATCCTTGTAGTGATAAGAATATCCAAAGCCTATAGTAACTTTCCTGTTGAAGCTAACAATAAAAGTGAACCCCCACTAAAATCACATCCACCAATCGAAGACCACAACAAGGATAGTAAGACGCGACTGGTGCCACGAGAAGACCAATTCAACCTGACAAGACAATTCCGAGCATCTACAATTGAATTTGCAGTAGCGCGCAAAGTTCCGCATCTCCAAACAATGGACGAAGAGGAACAGCTACACAACTTGGACGGCTAAAGCATCATCTGGACGAACAGCTTACTAATCGAGAGTTGTTTATATATATATATATATATAATTTTATTTTATATATTCTTTGGGAGTGATAGAAAATAAGAAAAATGAGATAAAGTTGCATCAATAAAAATTACCTTCTGCTATACTAATTTGCAGATTTAAAGCATCATAACATGTAAACTTCTTCCACATTTTAAATCACATTTATGATGTTATAAATGTAGCATTTGGTTGTTAAGATGAAAAAAAATAAGGAAAATTGGACAGTATAAGGTGTGCAAGAGGATATGATATTACTGTACCATGTTTCTTTTGCATAGTATTTGAGATAGATTTTTATGATATCTCTTATTAAGTATATATAAATATTGGATTTAATATTATATTTTCACATTTATACCATCAATATTATCTAATATGTTTGTATATTATTTAAAAAGTATAAATTTTAAATATTTCTAATATATATATTCTTAATATTATCTAATATTTATTTAATTGTATTGTTATCCTTAATATTTGTGTGTTTGTTTAGTGAAATCAACTTTTATATAATATTTTAGATGGAATAAATTTTGAGTATTTTGTTCGGTCCTTTGATTTTTCTTTTTTTTTTTTTGTCTCGTAACTATATTCAAATTACAAATAAATCAGTAGACAGAAAATTTTATCCAATTCAATTTTATAAATTTTGCACAACCAAATGATATTAAAGGGAAAATATGATATTTTTATAATTTATATAATGGAAATCACAAATATGTGCTTGGTTTACTAAGAAAATAAATAAACATAAAGAAAATGGATCAACAAGGGAGTGTGTCACGCGTGGCTAATTGCGAAATAGCCGTTCCTCAAGTCCTTTATTTGTAAGTCCGATATTGTCCAAATCACAACCAATTATGCTCTATGTATTAAACTTAGGTGTATTAATTGATTGAGTTCACTTCATGATGGCCCTTGATGTGAGTGTACGTTCCATGATTGGATGTGAGTGTGTGTTCTATGATTGGATCTAAGATGAGGCTTTGGTTATTTTTTGGGTCCCATGCATCAATTTATGCCATGTTAGCACACTAATTGAGTACTATGTCAAGTGTTGATTCCTATTATTGTCACGTGTTAATTTAGAGCACATTAACATATGGATACTAATAGAGTTAAAGTGACATAATATAAATGAGTTTGAAAATTTCAGTTAGGCACTAAATAACCTTATGGTCTATATATATATATATATATATATTCTCATATCCATTCTTTATAAATCAACAAAAGTAAGCGAATGAAAATTCGTCTTTGCACTCTCTGTTTGCACCTGCTATTGCATTGCCATGCTCCACTTCAACTATTGCAAAAGCAAGGATGCATCCTCGACGAGTTTCAATGAAACTCATTCACTTTAATTTGACTTTTTAGTCCCTTTTACAACTCCAATGTGCTTATTACTAATGTTGCTCAGCTATGCTTGAAATTAAAACGAACTTTAGAGAGCAGTCGGTCTGCTTGGAAGCAAAAGCTAGAAGAAGCTTCATGTACGTTCTCCTATTCTTCGACGTCCAATAATGACGATTGATGATATTTGCGTTCTCTCAATTTATTATTCTTTCAATTTTCCTCAATTTATAAATAATTTATAAATAAATTGTTAATATTATCTTAATATTTAAAATATCCAATATTTTAATATTTGAAATATTTTATAATATCATCATGATGTAGTTTTTTTCTTTATAATTTTAACCCTTAATTACATTAGTAAAAATCTCATGAGAGTAAAAGAAGAAATATTAAGATAAAGTAACTTGAGAGAATCAATTTCGAATTTTTATCATCCCAAGTTTGGCCATGAAGTATACCATTTTTATGTTCTCAATTGGAGAGCCGTAACTCATAATCTTGGATGCCATCTTCCTATTACGGCTTCAATGCCCAAGCTTGCACTTATTGTTGGAAGAAATTATCAAGCCCCCTATTTGATCCTATTAAGCCCTCCACCTACAAGCCTATGCCATCTTATTCTAATAATTAGATGTATCCATCGGATTCTTGGTAAATGTGATGGATCAAGCACCCATGTGTTCCATTTGCCATATTTGGACAAAAGCAGAGCTAATGGAGTCCAAGCTAATGAGACACTTACCTTTGAGGCAACTTATTAAGGGTTAGTTAAATTTCCTGACCAATTTAATGGTTGTGAACATGAGGTTAGTGGTGGAACCGGAACCACTGCAACTGAGCAACCTAGTGGGATAATGGACTTCGCTCCTTCACCAATTTCCCTACCATGTTATTTTGGCTCTCTCTTCTCTTACTGTATTGGTAACTTAAGCGATCCTTCCTACTTGTAACCATTTGAAACTTGAATGTGGTTTGGTGATTCGAGGTTTTTCAATCTTTGGAGAAATTTATAATAACCTATACTACCTATTATATGGAGGGCATCAGTTTTGGTGGTAGAAGGCTTAATATAGACCCTACAGTGTTTCAAAGGAAGGACTCCGATGGTAGGATCATCATTGGCAGTAGTACCTCCGCCAATTACAAATGAAATAACAGCCCTTCTTAAGTGGAAATATTCACACTTAGCAACCTTTCTTTGCTATACAGTGAATATACAATAAAGTATCGATATTGCTAATCCTCCCATTGTGGCATTTCAATTTGCTAGAGGAGCCAATCTAGAGCTGGATGCAACTGAGTGTGCTTCTTCAAAATAATAATGTGGTACTTTGTAAAGCTATGCTACCTGTATCAACTACAACTGGCATAATTGGGGCATTCGCCTTGCAGGTTTATAATGTTGCTTATAACCTTCTTGATGAGAGAATTTATTTGGTCGTCAAAACTTACATTCATGATCGAAACTTTTCTTTGTGTCTACTCTTCTCCTAGATATTGAAATTATCATGTATTTTAACTTTGACTTTTCAACAAGATTTCTATATCTATTTCAGTAAATTGTATTTGCCCTACTTGAATATTAATAAAACTAAGAAATGACTAGAAATTCTGAAACCTAAATGATTCAAACTATCGTCAAAATAAACATTCTTTTAAATATATATAAATTTCTTGGAAGATAAACGTAATCGACGAAATAAATCTAACTTACTTATAAAATTATGTGGGAAACCCAACAAGAAAGTTGACTTGATGTACAACCATATGCAAGTCCTATTGTAAGAGAAGGTAATCTAATTGATGAAAGATTGTTCATAAAGAAACAAAGAAAGATGAAAGAAACTATTTATATTTAAAAAAGAATCTAAATATAATCTAAATAGAACCCCTAAAACGCCTAAAATATCTCTAAAATATTATTTAAAAATAAAAACCTTGATAATAGACCTTAAATTGTGTTTTTCAAGCCCAAACAACATAAGTTGAGCTTGCCCTAATTGTCTCACGGTAGTGTTAAAAAATTGGTCTTTGAAAACATATAATAATAAGAAAAAATCATTCCAAATCAAAAGTTACATCCATTTGTAGAGAAATTAGAAAAACTACCGAATTTATCATGTCCTTATCACTAATCTACTTGATTCGAATTATTGAACCTAGTTACTATTTGTTTGGATACAATTTTCAACCCAAGATATGTTGCATTTATGGACAATCTCTTCATTTTTTCTTTCTTCCTTTCCCTTCACTTATGAATTTGGACAACTTCCCTTGTTCTTTTTCCTCTTCCATTTTCTCTCCATCTAGCTATACCTTCGGCAATCCAACATAAATACATGATTACCTTTATGAACTCATCCATGTTAGGTTAGAAAACCAATTCAAAGTGGGTCTATGGTGTTGCTAACTTTGAAAGCTTTTAGATTAGGGGATCAACAACTAGCTACTCCTTTTGCTTTGAGCCTTGGAACTAGCTATCCTCGACTACTATAACCTAAAATATCATCATCACATCCACCACACAACCCTCTAAAAATCCTATACATGTATCATAAAATGGATAAAATTAAAGATGTTAGAAGTATGGTGGTTGATTGAGGTACACTATGCAATTGAATGCTCTATCACATGAGGTTTACTTGCCTGCGTCTTCTTATATTGAATTTATTTTTGGTTAAAGTATTATTCATTTATATATTTTGTTTTGATTTTTTTTAGGATTTAGGATGATTGATCCCTATCCTATCTTATCTATACATTCCTTTTAATTCTTCTTAGGAAGAAAAATGAAGTAATGTTAGATGGTCTTATAACATAGTATTAGACTTTTGCATTGATCCCATAAACTCTAGGAAACTAGAAACCAAAAACCACAAACTTTGAGTGAATACTCATAAATAAGGAGAAAATACAAATAACCTCCTTAAACTTTAACCTATATATAGATATACTTACTAAACTTTCAAATATTGCAAATTATTCTTTAGAATTTTGAAAAATTGGCAAATAATCCCTCAAAATTACACCCCCTCCCCAATAACAAAAGAAAAAAAAAGAAGAAGAAAGAATTGGCCTTCGTTCATAAACACCCTTCGGGCTTGTCAATGTGCTCTATCACTCCTTAAACTTTGAACTTAGTGTTTTTTTAACTAAAAAAAGAAAGTACCCTTTATGTTACCAAACTATCAAAGTTTAGGAAGATGATTTACAACATTTAAAAGTTCAAGAGGTAAATGTACATTAACATCAAAGTCTAGGGGATTATTTAAAATTTTCCTAAAAATAATTTCACTAAGTAGTTTACCATAGGGAGTAGGTAATGTGGAATTAAGAAACCTAAGGGGAAAGGTGAGTTAGATTCTAAGAATCTCTAGGGTTAAATGTATCTCCTCCTTGTCAAATTATGGTGTTTCATTAACTTATCACTAAAATGAGCATAAGTAAATCAAACCTTTTAAATTGTAAGTTTGACCATAATAGGAGATCATAGGAAAGGTATCATAGCTTTTACTCTTAGTGGCTTATCATGAGTAGGTTATTGATATTGAAGTACCCAATCACATGAGAAACTCATCATGCAACTTTAAGAATTGTTGTGAGTATAAAGAACTTAAGTTATCGATGATGATGATAATATTGCATGTGCAAAGGAAGAAGGAATTGATAATTTGTTCAAATTGAAATTAAACTCTACACATTATGTTGATTGTGAGCAAATCAACTAAGGATAAGAGAGAAAAGTTGGGCTTAAATGGTTTCAATTAAGGCCTTAAGGTCGGTTGGGTTATGCTAGTTTCTTACTCCTCGATACCTATAAAGAGCCCCCTAGGGGTATGACTATGGGGGCTCTTAAGCACTCAAGTTAGTAAGGAGGACAAGAAAAAGGGAATTGAGGTAGTCAAGCATCGGGACCCTTATAGGTAATGCTTGCTAGGTATGTATGTGTGTGTGCATGAAAAAGAGAGGGTTCGATCCTTTACTTGATGGCTTCTTACACTATTTATAGTGTAGGAAGGTATGATTACTTGGATACATGGAGGTTTGGGGTTTGCTCATACCAATAGTTGGTAGGCGATATAGGCTACATAGCTATCAGGGTGGCCTTGAAGGGCGGTCGATCATGACCATGCTTATAATGACATCTCTGATCTGAGAGTCTAACACTTTCAAGGGTTGTCGGGTGCGTTAACCATACTATGGATGTCAAATGGCAATTGATGAGTTGTAGCTAGGTGCCGGTGCTAAAGATAAAAGAAGAGTGAGGATGTTGGGTAAGCCTGCAAGTATTTAGCTAAGGATGAGCTAGGTCTTAGAGGCTTGCAGGAATGTCCTCACTTGGCTTGTAGGAATGTCCTCACTTATTGTACCTAAGCTAGGAGTAATATGGCATAACAGGCTTAGTGCTTGGAGGCGAGCCTGCCTTAATGGGTCACTTGGGTGCTCATAATGAGGGCATTTCAGCAAGTTGTGATACTTAAAGGATAAGGAGTGCTCATCCGTATGCTCATCGATGGGCTCATAGGAGCTAGCTTGTGAGTCGAGTGAGAATTAGGTATTAACATTGGCCCTTCCATTCTCCTTAGCATAGAGGACATAAGGAGAGTAGCTTAGATAAAGCGGTTAGGCCGAGGTAAGATTGCTTCTACTACAAATAGGGAGGCTTGTCTCATTACTCAATGATGTGATATCTAACACCTGTGGTTGCATCTGCTATGCTATGTAATGATGTTCAACGTGACTAATGTGATTGTTGGACTATTCAAGATGCCAAATAACTTCTTTAGGAAGTGTAGCTCGCAATGATGACTTTCTTAAGAATGATTACATATGTGGGGTGTTCTGTTGCTATGCCACTTCAATGATCCATGTGTATGAGTTAATCAAGGCGCTTTGTCAGAGGAGTAGGGGATGTAGATAGCTGAGGTTTCGTACGTGTCCTGTAGTGGCTACATACTCCAATAGTAGGAGAAATTGTTTGGCTTCCCTTTTGGCTATCTATATAAGGGAATGGCATGTGCTTCATTCTCCACTTTGTGCTATTAAATTAAGAGGAAACTATGCCAAATTTATTTCTCGTGAGTTGTCCCTTCTTTTCTCATCCTTATTTTTCTTTCCTGACCATAATTAGTGATGGTTGATTAAGGTGCATTAGATCATCTAAGTGAGTCTTCGTATAAGTCAATTTCTAGAGAAATTGATGAGGACTATGAGAAAATAGTCCATTAAAGGGGTAGTAACCTTACTCCCCTAAAAACAATAGTGATGGCGATGGTAGTAGGTGATAATGGTAATGGTAATGGTAATAGAGTGCTTTTGACATGGGCGGAGAGGAAGGAATTGGCGTAGGGGAGGCTTTGTGACACTTATTGCCCTAATAGGGAGGAAGTGATAGTGGGGAAGGTATTGTGCATGACTAATGAGTTCTTATTTGCATATATTTTATATAATGATTTTGCATGATTTTTCTTTGAATTTTGAGCTTATATTTAGAAAATGATATTTAATTGAGTAAACTCTTGTTTTCTAGGTTTTGTAATGTTAGATATCTTTCATGAATTTTGATGATAATAAAAGGAGAGGAATGCTAATGAATTGACAAGTGTACATGTATTCATATAGTATTACAGAAAGTTTAACATTACAATTTAATTTATTCAGAAACTTATTCAAAAGGTATGAATTGTTCGAAAAAGAGACAAGTATGAAAAACTTCAAAGAATGTTTTGGAAGCTTTTATAAGAAGAGTTGGTACTAGTACTTTAGAAAATAATTTAGAGACTTTGAAGAAAAGTAAATTGATACTCTTCAGAAGGTTATTCAGATAGTTAGTCTGGAAGAGTAACGTTGAAAATTATCACAATATCAGTTTCAAAGTAAACAAGACCTAGCTCCACTAGATTGAGTGTATTAAGGAAATACACTTACTCCTGTTTCACCTAAGATAGAATTAAAATCTATGGGGATTATTTTTAAGTGAATTTATCTTTGGATAAAGATAAGGATAAGGTTGATTTGGAATTTTGAGGGATTTCAATTTCAAATCTCAAGTGTATTCGGAATTTACTGATCAAAGTATATTTGATGGTCACAAGATTAGAAGATCTGGTTTAAAAATTCAAACTCTAAGATTTTCTTTAAAAATATCTATGGATTATCACTTAGACGTTGAAATGGATGAACGTGAATTGAAGATAATTCTTAACAAATTAGCCATTGAAAGACTCTGGTATAAAAGAAGAAAGGATTCAAAATGTCACATATAATTATAAGAAGGAGAATACATATACTTTATACTTTGATTGTAGACATTCTCTATTATTTAAAAGAGCACCGAACGTTTCCCAAATACTTCTTTAGAGACTTGAATTGAAGCTAATGATTCATCAATCTAAGTTTTTGTTTTTGTGTGAAATTATTTGAGACTTGTATTGTTGTTCCCACTTGTAATCTGTAAACTTTATTTGTTGTTTGAGTGCTAAGAGAAGTTTGATTGTATTCTATAGATTTGTAATTAGCCTAGATTGTAGAGAGTTTAAATAGGCAGAACAAAGAGTTGATGAGGTTAAGTGTGGCTGATATCTATAAACTTCTTATGTTCTTGATTTAGTAGATCAAGTGCAATAACATCGGTAAAGTAGACGAGGTCCCTAATAGTAGAGTTGGAAGAGAGCAGTAGGTAAAAAGTCGAAACTCTAATAAATCCCGATGATGTACCTAGGAGCTCAATTATCATTAGGACCTGCCATTGTTGATTTGAACTAATGGATCCTTCAAAATATCAAAGAAAGTAGAGTGAGTTGGTCTACGAATTGAGTAGAGTAGTTGACGTGAAGCTATTTGAAGGATATGATCCACCAACGAATACAACACCACTTGACATTTCACTTGATATGATGCATAAGTTAATGTAAAGGTTCACTTGTTACTAATCTTGAACTACTCGGTAAGATTAAATAAGAGTATGAAAGTAGACTTGGGGAGGTTTGTCTTACAAAAACAGTATATTCAATGTCTATGTGTAAAGTCAGATGATTCTAGCTTATAAGGAGAAGGGACTATTTATAATAAGTCCCTAAGGAAACATTACAAATAAAGAAATTAAAATTACAAGAAGGTATATACAAAAAATGAATTCCTAGTACATGCGTAAACAAAAGACAAAAAGGAAAAATAGTATAATGTCAGATGAAGAGGATAGGTGGCAGTATGACGCTGGATTCGTACAAGGGTTCTTTGAGCACAGCAGGTGAAAGGAATCAAGGTGTTATGGTGATAAAGAAGCCAAAATGTGAAAGGATGCCATAAGAGTTGGAAAGAGGTTGGAAGACAAGTACCTGGCTAGGAGCTAGCTATATTTACTTAGTAGGAGACTCTCAATAGTTGAAAGTCCGATCACTTGGCATAGAGCTTTTGGCCAAAGGAAAGTCAGCATTGGCACACGATAATAAACAAAGCATAATATAACCACCTAGAGCTTTTAGGGAATTCAGCATCCTTCTTCATCATACTGTTTCTTGTCATTAGCAGATTGATAGGGGAGAATCCTTTGGGTGAGGGACCGGAGGCCTTTGAGGCATGCGCGAGTGATTGGGCCGGTAATCGGTAACCCATCAGCTCCTCGGGTTTGTTGGAGATTTGCCTTCAAGTCATGATCTTTATCATCATCTGGTACATAAGGAGTCAAATCAATAATGTTGAATGTGGTAGACATGCCGAAACCTTTGGGCAGTTCAACCTCATAGGTTTTTTCATTAATGTGCCTATGGATCTTATGGATCTTCTGAGGTCCATCCATTCCGGATGATAGTTTATTCGTCCTCTTGCTAGAAAAGTGCTCTTTGTTAAGATGGATCCAGACAAAGTCTCCAGGGGTATAAATAACTCGTCTCCTCCCTTGGCTTCTTGTTTCCTTCTGTTGGGCTACAGTCTTGGCCGATTGCTTAGTAATCTTTTGATGTAAACTTTGGAATTCCTTAGTACGCTGTAGGTCAGATTGACTTTCCCCTTATGTAGTTGGACCATTAATTAAATCCAAAGGTAAGTTTAATTTAAGTCTATAAACGACCTCAAATGGTGATGTTCCAATCGAGTTATGAGTCGAGCGGTTGTAGGCAAATTCAATTATGGGCAAGCATAAATCCCAATCATGAGAATTCTTCCCAATAGTTGCTCACAAGAGAATGCTGATAGTTTTATTCACAACTTCATTTTAGTCATTTGTTTGGGGGTGACAAGAAGCACTAAACAAGAGCTTAGTGTTGAGCTTCCTCTACAGGGTCTTCCAAAAGAAGCTCGTAAACTTTGAGTCATGGTTGAAAACAATACTCCTTGGCACTTCATGCAGTCACACAATCTCCTACAAAAAGAGGCTAGTGACAAATAAAGCGACATTAGTTTTGCGGTAAGAAATGAAGTGGCCCATCTTGTTGAACCGATTGACTGCCACCATGATTGAGTTGTATCTTCTTAGCACTTAGGGAAGGACGAGTATGAAATCCATGCTTAGATTGGTCTACGACTACTCTGGGATAGGTAGGGGTGTGTACTCTCTATAGAGCTCTCTCTTCTCCTTTGCATATTTACACACTTCAGACCTCTCAAGTACTTAGTGTACATCCTTCATCATCCTAGGTTACTAAAAACGCCCCTTAAATATCTTAGTTGTCCTCTTTTCCCTAAAATTACTGACCAAAACCCTGGCATAAGCTTCTTAAATGAGCAGCTCCTTTGTCGAGCTACTAAGCATATAAACCTACTTACCTTTCATTAAGAACCCCTGACTCAAGTAGAACCCTTCTGTAGCTCCTCCAGTATTGCACCTGGCTACTAAAGGTCCAAAATGTAGATCATGCTCATACTGATTAGGTAAAGTGCCAAATCTAAGCACATTAGCTTACAACATTGTGATGAGGGCATGACAGCGAGAAAGAGCATCAACCACTGTATTGGTGCTTCCTTATTATATTTGATGACATAGCAGAAGGTCTTTAAGAACTTAACCCATTTGGCGTAATGCCAAGAAAGCTTCCATTGTTCGAAAAGATGCTTGAGAGACTCATGATCAGAATAGATGATGAATTCTCTTGGTAACAGATAATGCTGCCAGTTTTAGAGTGTTTGGATAAGGGCGTAGAACTCTTTGTCATAGGCTGAGTAATTCAGGGTAGTATCTCAAAGTTTTTCGCTAAAGTAGGTAATGAGTCAGCACTCCTACATAAGGACAACATCAATGCCAACATTAGACGCATTACATTTAACCTCAAAAACTTTCTTGAAATCTGGTAGGGTGAGTACTGGATTAGACATTAGCTTAGACATCACATCTTCAAAAGTCTTCTAAGCTTTCTCCAACTACCTAAACTCAATGTTCTTCCTGATCAATTTAGTTAATGGTAAAGTTATGGAACTAAAGTTTCGAATGAATCTCCGATAGAATGAAGCTAAACCATGGAAGCTCCTGACTTTAGCAGCATTAGTTGGCATAGGCCACTCAAGAATAGGTCTGACCTTCTTGTCATCAACTCGAACTTTGTTCCCTAAAATAACATATCTGAGGAATACAACCTCACTTTAATAGAACACACATTTCTTCAAGTTGCTAAATAATCTCTCAAGGAGGCATTGGTGGGGTCGTTAAGAGATGTGGACAAGAAGTATGAATAGATGGATTTGTTTGAGCAGGGATGGCTTAGTCAGTTTGGTCTCTCTATTTCAGCTTCTCGGTAAGGAAGAGGTTAAGTAATTGGTTAACTTGGCATACCACACAATAACGGGCGATTATATGGCACAGTATTAGAGGTGACTAGGTAGGGAAGTCTTCAGCTTTGGCAGGGGTTGGTTGGAACATAAGGATTCGTCGTGCCAGCTCCTCTAGTCCTTGAGCTTAGTTACGACTTAAGAGCCCCATTCCCTTCGGGTTGTTTTGGATTTGGGATCAAATCTGAATGGAATTCGATTAGTTCTCTATCAGGGTGATATGGATTGAGGTCGGCGATATTGAAGGTGTCAGAAACCCCATGGTCCTCAGGCAATTCCAACCTGTAGGCATTGACACTGATTTTCTAGAGGATTTTGAAAGGACCTTCTACTCTTACAGATAATTTGTTTTTCCTTTTGTTTGGGAACCATTCCTTGCTAAGGTATAGCCATACCAAGTCTCTTGGCTGAACTTGTTTAGTCAACTGACCCTTGGTCTTTTTACGCATTTTTTTGGCAACTTGATCGATGTACTGAGTGACCTTATCATAGATGAGCTAAAGGGATTGTGCTCTACTAGAGGCATTGAGGTCCTCTTGTGTGTATGCAAGTGTGGGTATAGGGGTGTAGTCGAGGGGTAACTCGGGATTGAATCCATAGACCACTTTGAAGGGGGTTTGCTTAGTGGTGTTATGTACAATTCAGTTAGAAGTAAACTCAACCACTAGTAGGCAAACGTCCTAATCAACCAAGTTCTGGCCAACTATAGCTCGGAGTAGTGAATCTAAAGTACAATTAACCACTTCTGTTTGGCTGTTAGTTTGGGGGTGATAAGAGGTACTGAAGAGTAATTTGGTTCCCAACTGACACTACAGGGTTCTCCAGAAATGGCTTAAGAACTTTGGGTCTCTATCGGAGACTACACTTCTCGGCACTCCATGTATTCTCATAATCTCCTGTAAGAAAAGAGAAGCAATAGCTGAAGTGTCATTAGTTTTGGTTTAGGGTATAAAGTGTGCCATCTTACTGAACTGATCCACAACGACCATTACAGAATCTTTTCCTTGGGTAGTTCTTGGTAGTTTGAGAACAAAGTCCATGCTTAGTTCAGTCCATGGCCTCGTTGGAACAAGTAAGGGCATTGCTTTCCCTTGTTTGGCTTAATAATTGGCCTTTTTGCATATAGCATAGCTTTTGACCACTTGGTATACGTCTCTTCGCATTCTCAACTAAAAGAATCGGCCATTGACTAGTTCATAAGTCCTTTTCTCTCCAAAGTGTCTGAAGAGTCCTCCACTATGGGCTTCCTTAATTAATTATTCTCATAGGGAACAAGTCAGTACACATAGTTTTTTGCCTCAGAATCAATAACCATCCTATACATAATACTCATCTACTATTCTCCTATCCACGAATCTCGAAATTATTGGTCCAGAGTATGGATCTTTAGAGTATTGTTTTTTGATACTGGCAAAACTAAACAATCTGGTTTGTTGTTTTAACAAGAGCGCATACTTCCTCAAAAGAGCATCTGCAACTACATTGCTCTTTCCTTACTTATATTTGATCACAAAATTGAATCCTTCGAGGAATTCAACCCATCTCACTTGTTGCTTGGATAGCTTGGTCTGACTTCAGAGGTACCGTAGTGACTCATGGTTAGTATATATGAAAAATTCTCTAGATAGTAGATACTACTGCCATACTTGCAGTTCGTGGATTAGTGCCAAGAGCTCTTTGCCATACATAGAGGAATTTAACTAGGGTCTTCAGAGCTTCTCATTGTGGAAGGCAATTGATTAGCCTTCCTACATCAGGACAATGCCTATTCCAATGCCTGATACGTCGCACTCTAGCTCAAAAATTTTGTCGAAATCAGGTAACACTAACATTGAGGCAGAGGACAACCTCTTCTTAATCTCAGCAAAACTCCTTTCCTCTCTTTTTCCCCATCGAAAGTTGGTGTTTTTCTTCATTAATTCAATAAGTGGCACAGTAAGGGTGCTGAGGCTCCTAATGAACCTTCGGTAAAACAAATCCAATCTATTAAAACTTATCACGTTGGCATAAGTGGTAGGGGTCGGCCACTCAACAATTACTTTGATCTTCTTATCATCGACTCGCATGCCTCCTCCACTAACTACATAGCCTAAGAATACCACTTCTTCTAGGCAGAAGCAACATTTCTTCAAATTGCTGAATAGTCTCTTGGCATGAAGGATATCTGGGACTATTTTGATGAGTTCACAATGACTCGGTATGTCTATACTCCAGATTAGGATGTTGTTGAAGTACACCATGACACACTTTCCAATGAGATATCACAACACATGGTTCATAAGTCTCATAAAGGTATTCGGGGCATTTGACAAGTCGAAAGGCATGAACATCCACTTGTATAGTCCATATCGAGTCTTGAACGTAGTCTTCCACTTGTCTTCTGGCCTCATGTAGATTTGATTGTAGCCAAACCTGAGATCAATCTTCCTAAAAATATTGGCTTCACTCAGTTCATCTAACATGTCTTTTAGCCTCAGGATCGGATACCTATATTTGGTTGTGATTTTGTTCACGGCTTAGCTACAACACACATCTGCCATATTCTATCCTTCTTCTGTACTAGAAGTACAGGTACAGCACAAAGGCTGACACTCTCTCTTACGTATCCTCTTTTTAGCAACTCATTGAAGCTCAAAAGACTGCTCGGGATTCATGCGATAAGCTGGCTTATTACGTAGTGCAGTACCGGAACTAAGTCAATGCAGTGCTCTATGCCTTGGGTCGGGGGCAACCCTTTTGGTAATTGTTCTGGGAATAGGTCGGCATATTCATTCAATAGTTCCTTTACCTCTTGGGTTAAATCATTCCGCTTCTTCATTTCCAGTAGTTGCCTGACCAATAGGAGGGTCAGCTCATTGGCATTAATGGCCTCTTAGAGCTCGATTCTACTTATCCTAGAGCCTTCTTCGATCCGTGAGCAAGTTTTGTTTGTAACTTGTGAACTTCTCTCGGTGGCAGTAGATTTAGCGTTATCTTACGATCATCGAGCATGTAGGTATTCTTATAATCATCGTAGATGACTCTCTTATCAAATAGCCACGGTTTTCCTAACAACACGTGGGACACGCACATGGGCAATATGTCACAAAGAATCGATCGAAGCAATTGTCGATAGTGATTGGTAGTAATATTTGCATAGTGACGTGTAAGGCTCCCTTCTCACTCAACCAGTGCAACTTATATGGCTTTGGGTATGCTACAGTCGCCAACCTTAGTTTTGAAACGAGGTCGGTTGACGCTACATTGGTGCAGCTCCCATTATCCATGATGAAGGCGCATGTTTGATCATTTACCTTGTAGGTGATATGAAATAAGTTCTCCCTCTACTCCTCCTCTTGTGAGGGTTTCACACTCATAGTACATCGGACAATAATGAGTAGCTGGTTTAAGTCCTCGGCATATACATCTTCTTCAATCAAATCTTTCTCAGCATTCTCATTCTCGATAGGAACCTCTTCCTTGGGTTCCTCATTTGTATTCTCTACGTCTAACTTTAGGATGTCTCCCTTGATGACTATTGTCCTTCGATTCAGGCATTGAGCAGCCATATGTCCGAACCTTTGACACTTGAAGCACTTGATTTCATTAGTTTTTCTACCAGACCCTTGCCCCTTCTCATACGTTTGGGTAGATGCTACATCTTCAAGTCGGCTAATTTGCTCGGCTCAGACATCAACCCTTCTGCTCAGCTTGGTACTTACCAGAGTTTGATGACTTACCTATCCGGGTCAACTAGTTAACATTCTGGTTGTTACTCAACTCCTTCTCTACCTTTCTACTCGTTGGGCAATCCTAATAGCTTCATCTATTATGTCAAATCATTAGAGCTCCACAATGTCTTGGATGTCTCCTATCAACTTAGTAACAAAGCTTGAGACTATTCGGGTAGGTGGTTCCTCCACTTCACATCTTATAATAAGCATTTGAAAGTCTTGAACATATTCATCAACAATCTGGCCTCCTTATCTCAACTCTTGAAGCTGGGTGAATGCATCTTGGAGATAAGTTTCCAACATGAATAAGTTTTTGAATACTCTGTTCATCTTAGGCCAGGTGTTAATCTTTCGGTACCCCTTTCTTCTTCTCATGGCCTGAAAATTCTTCCACCATATGGCGGCATATCCAGAAAATTCAACAATAGCAGTCTCTACTTTCTCATAATCTTCATATTGATAGTAATCAAATATATGCTCCACCTTTTCTTCCTAAACTAAATACTCGTCAGCAATCCTAGATCCATTGAAACTTAGAATCCGAAGCTTCACATTGTCGGATGCTCTGGGGAGATGTATATACTCCTCTTCAAAATATCCTTCTTCCTCCTCATTTAGCTTTCTCAGATCTCTCCTTCGCCTTACTCGTCCGCCAACTCCTCCACCTCGAACTGGTCGAGCTAGGGTCTCACCTCTAATAGGTTGAGTAGCTTGTAGAGTGTTTTATGTGGCCTCAGTGGGTCAGTAAGATAGGACATAAATAGCTGGGGTTACATCTACCAAGAGGTTAGCTACCTCATCAAGTCTCTTGTTAGTGTTTCTGGGAGTTCCCTGAAATTGTCGTCTATGGTAGACAACTCTACTGTCATCATCGGCATTAATATTCATACTTGGATCTATCATTTTTCCTCACAGATTCAAATTTAAACAATTACTTTAGAGAGTGAACAACTAACAACACAGCAGTTAAATGAATACAGTAACTTGCCCTATTTCACACACACAAAATAGAGTATAATAAAATTCAGGAAGAACTAACTAAAGCTCAAATAAAACCTCCGCTCTGATACCTAGATGATGTGAACTGTGACCAAGAATAAATAAGGCTGGTTGCTGGATGAGTCCAAGCTTGTAGAAAGCTCAAAAGGGCTAATGGGAAAACTTACAAAAGGGGTAAAATGACGAATGAAATAGTAGGCAAAAACCTATAAACAACTTTAGAGGATATGACGCACCAAAGGAACTTTCGAGGACTCACAGGATAATTTAATATGATGCATGAATTGGTCCAATGAGGTTACTTGTCACCTAACCTTGCTTAAGAGAAAGGATAAGAATTATGTCAAGAGTAAACAAGTAGTGTTTATGTAAGGAAGAAAGTACTCAAGTGTATTAAAGGGAATCTGATAATCTTACAACTACAAGTATAGGGGTGTTTATACTTGTAAACTAGGGCAACTTGCTAGAAGGGGAAAAGTCAAAAAAGACATTTCCTAAAGGGGCAAAAATGAATATACAAGGAATATAATCATTGGTGCTATGGATTCTACATCTAATACTTTGCACATAGCGATGTAGCATTGGCGGGGTCATTAGGAGATGCGAACAAAAAGTATAGATAGATGGGTTTGTCCGAGCAGAGATGGCCTAGTCATTCTGGTCTCTCTCTCTCTATCGGCTTCTCGACAAGGAAGAGTCCGAGTAATTGGTTGACTCGACAATAGAGAGTAATCGTCAACTTGGCATACCATACAATAATGGGCGGTCATACGGCATCGCATTAGAGGTGACTTGGCAAGGAAGTACTCGGCCTCGGTAGGGGTTGGTCGGAACATAGGGATTCGTTGTGCTAGCTCCTCTAGTTCCCGAGCTTGGCTATAGGTTAAGAGCCCTGTAGCTTGATTCCCATCACTTATTGTTATAGATCTGAACTAATGGGTCCTTCGAAATATCGAAGAAAGTAAAGTGAGTAGATCTATGAATTGAGTAGAGTAGTTGACATGAAGTTGTTTAGAGGATATGACATACCAACGAATACAATACGACTTGACATTCCATTTGATATGATGCACAATTTAATATCAAGGTTTACCGGCCACTAATCTTGAACTACTCGGTAAGATTAGATAACAATGTATGAAAGTGGACTTAGGGAGGGTTATCTCACAAGAAAAGTATATCTAATGTCTATGTGTAAAGTCAGATGATTCTGGCTTACAAAGAAAAGGGACTATTTAAAGTAAGTCTCTAGGGCAACATTACAAATAAAAAAATTCTAAGAAGGTATGTATAAAAAGGGAATTCTTAGTATATGCAAAAAGGGGTTAAAGGGACAAAAGAAAAAAGGAAAAATAGTACAATGTCAGATAAAGAGGACAGGTAGCAGTATGATATTAGATTCGTATAAGGGTTTTCTGAGTACATTAGGCAAGAGGAATCAAGGTGTTACGGCTACAAAGAAGCTAAGACATGAAAGGATGCCGTGAGAGTTGGAAGGAAGTCGGAAGAGAAGTACTTGACCAGGAGCTAACTACATTTACTCAACAAGAGACTCTCAGCAGTTGAAAGTTCGATCACTCGGCATAGAGCTCTTAGCCAAAGGAAAATCAACATCAGCATATGATAATGAACAGAACATAGTAGAACCACCTAGAGCGTTCAGGAAATTCAACCATCCTTCTTCAGCATATTATTTCTTATCATCGGTAGGTTGATGAGAAAGAATCCTTTAGGTGAGAGATTGGAGGCTTCTAAAGCATACATGAGTGATTGGGTTAGTAGTCGGTAACCCATTACTTGAGCTTGATATTATCCTCCTTATCTCTTTTAATTTGTGCTATTTAATTGTGTTATTTGTATTTAATTATTAGAGCATCATTGCTCTCCAATTTAAATTATTAAAAGGGGTAATTTTATATAAAAAAGAAAGTTTCAAAATTTTTAAAGACATCAATTCATCCCCGTCTTGGTATTTTATATAGAACCAATAACTGGTATCAAAGCCTTGCTCTAACATCATCCAGAGTTTAAGATCATGAGTGAACCAAGTAGTAATTTAGCAGTTTAGCATGGCAAGGTACTAATTTTTTATGGAACTTACTTTCCTTATTGGAGATTTAGAATGGAGACTTATGTGAAGGCATCTGACTATTAGGCTTGGCAAACCATCTCAACTGGAGATCTCAACAATCGTTATTACATCAAATGATGATATCACGAAAGTTGAACTTAATTCAAAGGCTATGAACTTACTTTTGAGTACTATTGCACATTAAGAGTTTTATCTAATTGCTTCATTTGCAATAGCTAAAGACATTTGAGACATGTTGATGCAAACCTATGAAGGCATGGGGATAATCAAGGGAATAAGAATCAACTCGCTAGTTTAACAATATGAAACCTTTTGTTGATCCTTCTTAGTGAAGAAATCAAGGACACCTTTAGTAGATTCATTATTTTAACTAACAAATTGTCATCTCTTGGCAAAATAATTTGTGATGTAGATATGGTGTACAAGATGCTAAGGATTCTCCTAAGATCTAGAATGCAAAGAAAATTTCCATAGAAGAAGCTTGTGATCTGAAGACACTAACCTTGAGTCAATTCCATAGCAAGCTTATGGCATATGAAATTAGAGGATACAAAGTAAAAGGCCATTGCTTTTAAAGCCAAAGAAATAGATAGTGACTTTAAAGAAGAAGAAGACAAGGATGTGATGTTTTTAGCTAGGAAACTCAACAAATGGCTAAATAAGAAAGGTAAGAAAACCTTTGCTAAAAGATTTTCTCCTAATAAAAACCGATATAATGGCATAGGAAAGGAAATCGAGGAGAAGGGAGAAAAAAAGTTCAAAAAGGAAATTATTTGTTATGAATGCAAAAAACTAGGACATATCAAGTATGAATGTATGGTGTTAATCAAGAAGACGAAGAAATTTAAGAAGAAACACAAATCTCTGATGGCTACATGGAGTAATTTAGAGGATTCAAAAACTGGGTTAGAAAGTTTAGAAGATTGTGAAGAATAAAATCTATATCTTATGGCACTTTCTAAGGTAGATTATGAGACTGATTTTGATTTTGATACTGAGGTACTTGATGATATATGTGTTGAAAGTAACAAGTTGCTTAAAGCTCTTTCTAAGTCAAATGACAAGATTTCTAAGCTTAAATATGAAGTAAAGATATTAAAAAATGAAAAACAAGCTCTCAATCGAATAAATTAATTGTTAATAGATGAAAATGATTTTTCAAAAATTGATTTTGAAGGATTACATGTTGCTTGTGAAGCTTTAGTTAATGAAAATCTTATTATGAAGGAAGAAATTAAAAACTTGAAAAATCGTATGGAAGATTTATCTAAGTTAATCAAAAAAGTGTTCGAAAAGTTTGATGAAAGTCATAAAAAGTTACAAATGTTGATTTCCAGTTAAGGAATGGATACTTCAAAGTCTAGACTTAGTTTCAAATTTGGAGAAACATCTAAAATGAAGAGAGAAATAGCATTTGTAAAATCAAAAGGTGAAAATCAAGAAGTGGTTAATGAAAAGGACATAGGCAAAACAGTTAAACTTGTCAAAAGGTACAATAGACTGTACTCTCAAAAAAATAGTAAGTATCCCTTTAGAGGGTACAACAGAAGGTTAAATAGAGGGTATGTCAAGAAGGATTTGAGTCAAAGTGAAGTGGTAAGTAACAAGTATACTGAGTAGAGACCTTATGCTTGTTTTCTATGTAACAGACTAGGACGCATAGAAAAATATTATTTTTACAAAAAATGTAAGGTCATCAATAATCAAGGTTCAATTCAAAATTCGAGCTTGAATTTTTATGAACCTAAGCTTCGTTGGGTTTGTAAACAAACTTGATTGTCCTGTGATGTATGTAGGAACATGAAGCTAAGTTAAAAGGAACATGGTATCTTGATAGTGAATGTTCAAGGTACATGACATGTGATTCTTCACTATTCACAAACTTAGAATTTAAGGAAGATGGATATGTGAAATTCAATGATAATGGTAGAGGTAAAATAATTGTGGTAGGTGCAATTGGTTTGGCACCTAACATAATCGAAAATATATTATTAGTTAATGATTGAAACATAACTTGTTAAGTATAAGTTAGTTGTGTGATAAAGGATATAGAATAATATTTGAACATGACAAATGTACTAGGTTTAATAAGGATGGACTTAAGTTGTTTGAAGGGTTCAAAAAGAAAAATGTTTATTTAATTAAACCATTGGAAGTGTCATTTGAAAGTTGCTTCATATTTGTGAATGATAACACTATACTTTAGCACAAAAGGTTAGGGCATGTAAATTTTCAACAACTTGGGAATTTATGTAAAAAGAACTTAACTCAAGGCTTACCAAAATTACATGCTCATGAAAATATTTGTTCTGTTGCTTGTCTTAAGAATAAGATGAGTTCATCATCACATAAAAGTAAGAAAGTTATATATACTAAAAGACCATTATAGTTATTACATTTAGATTTGTTTAGTCTAACCTATGCTCTAAGTCTTGGAAGAAATAAATATGGATTTGTCATAGTAGATGATTTCTTTAGATTTACATGGATTTTTCTCTTGTGTCATAAAAGTGATGCATTTAAAAGTTTTGTAGCATTTTCCAAAAGAGTTCAAAATGAGAAAAGGCCTCTCCATCATTAGTCTATAAACTGATCATGGAAAGGAATTTGAAAATTCAAATTTTATCTCGTTTTATGAAGAAAAGGGCATCATTCACAACTTTTCAACACCTTGTACTTCATAACAAAATGGAGTCGTTGAGCGCAAAAACATGATAATCCAAGAAATGAAGAGAACTTTAGCTAATGAAAGTAATATAGCAGATCATTTTCGAGTAGAAGTAGCATTAACAGCTTGTTACATCAAAAATTGAGTATATGTTAGGCCTTTGACAAATAAAATTGCACATGAGATTTACAAAGGTAGAAAACCTACTGGCTCATATTTTTGATAGATTTGGTTATAAGTGTTTTGTAAAGAAAATAGGAAAGGTATTAGGAAAGTTTGAAGAGAGAGTTGATAAAGCCATCTTTCTAAGATACTATCTAAACTTGAAGGTATACTAAGTATACAATAAAGAAATAAAAGTGGTAGAGGAATTAATAAATGTTAAGTTTGTTGAAAAAATAGGCAATGAAGAATCAAATGATGAATCTCCAATTGCCTTGAATAAAAAGAATCCTAAACGACTTGATTCAAAAGGTAAGTTAGAACCTCCTTTAAATAGAAAATCAGAAACTCTAAGAATGCCTGATGCATCTAAAATAGCACAAGATCAGAAGGTTCTTTAGAAACTAATACCAAGTTTGTTGAAACACGTTTAAAAGGTAAGTTAGAAGGTTTTGAACACTTTCATGCTTCACCACCATCTCTTAAATTTAAAACTGATCATCCTCTTGAACTTGTAATCGGTAATGTTAGATCTGGAATAAGAACAAGATCAAGCTTATAAAACTTTGAAACTCATTTTACTTTAATATATAAAATTGAACCTCACTCAGTTGATGAAGCTTTAAGTGATAATAATTGGATCTTAGCTATGCAAGAAGAACTTAGTTAATTTTAGAGAAATTAGGTGTGGAATTTAGTTCAAAGACCTAAGGATAAGTCAATCATAGGCACTAAATGGGTTTTCAAGAATAAATTGGATGAAAATGGAAAAATAATAAGAAACAAAGCTAGTTTAGTTACTAAAGGATATTCTCAGGAAGAAGGAATAGAGTATTAGGTTAGAAGCTATAAGATTACTACTTACATTTGCTTATCTAAAAATTTTTAAGTTGTATTAGGTGGATGTAAAAAGTGCTTTTTTGAATGGTTTTATAAAAGAAGAAGTGCATGTTGAACAGTCCCCCAGATTTGAAGATCCCTTAAAATCAAATCATGTATATAAGTTGAAAAAGGCTTTGTATGGACTCAAACAGGCTCTTCGTGCTTAGTATGAGAGATTAAGTGAATTCTTAATTAAAAATGACTTTCAAAGGGAAAAGGTAGATCCATACTATTGATAAAACAACATGGAAAAGATATTTTAGTTGTATAGATTTATGTTGATGACATTATTTTTAGTACAACTAATGAAAAATATTGTTAAGAGTTTCTAGGCTTAATGTAGGCCAAATTTAAGATGTTTCTCATGGGAGAATTAAACTTCTTGGGATTACAAATCAAACAATCAAAGCATGGAATATTTATTCACCAAGAGAAGTATATTAGACAAATTCTAAAGAAATTTTGTCTTGTGATTCTTCAATTCCTATTAGTACCTCAACAAAGCTTGATATCATAGGTAATGGTAAAAAGGTAAATGAAAAATTATGTCAAAGCCTAATTGGATCCTTACTATACTTAACAGCTTCACGTCTTGATATCTTGTTTTGTACCTATGTGTGTAATAAACTTCAAAGTTCACTAACAAAAACACACTTAGCTATAGTTAAAAAGATATTTCAATATATAAAAAGCATTACAAAATTAGGAATTTGGTATCCTAAGAGTTAAAATTTTGATCTCATAAGATATTCAGCTATTGATTATGCAGGTTGTAAAGTAGATAGGAAGAGTGCTTTAGTACTTATTAGTTCTTAGGGGATAAGCTAGTTTCTTGGTCTTCTAAGAAACAAAACTCTGTTGCATTTTCAAATGCAGAAGCTGAATATGTATCTATTGGAAGTTACTGTACTCAAATACATTGGTTAAAACAACAATTGAATGATTATGAGATAAATTATAAAAATATACCCATAAAATATGACAATATCAGTATTATTAATTTGATAAAAAATCTGGTTCATCATTCAAGGTAGAAACACATAGAAATAAGATATCATTTCATTCGTGATCATGTTGCAAATAATGATTTGAGTGTTGATTTTGTATCAATTGAATATCAATTTGTAGATATATTTACAAAACCTTTGGACAAATCAAGGTTTAAATTTATTTGTAATGAAATTGGTGTGTGTAATCCATTTTGTCAGCATGGAGAATATTTAATTAATTCCCCCTTTTAAATTATTGACTTATGCAAAAAAAATTTAGTCTATTATTTAATCTAAACATAAGTATTCTGTTCCCTAATCATATATCATATACAAGGAAAAGTTCTAAGTGGTTCTTAAACAATTCTCTAGTGGGTCCTAAAGTGGCTTAGACGTAGGTCCAAAAATCATCCTACATTCGTGTGAAGATAAGGACCACTTGATTTGTTAGTTATTTTCTCTCCAAGTATAAATCTTTTCTTCTTTCCTCTTTTTCTCATATCTTCAAACCCTTCATCTTCTCACTCGTCTTTTCTCTCTCTCAAGAAATCATTACTCCTAGAAAATCAACCCATATTGCTACCAAAGGAACCAGAACTATAGCTTCAAACAATCTAGATAATCTATTGATCTTATTGAGGAAGAGACCAACATCATCAACCCTCTGAAACTATAACCCATTTCACCCACTAAACCTCACTCCCTTATGATTATTCCACAACCAACTGATTAAAACGATCCTCACTTTATTCAAGCATTTGATAAAACTCTAGTTATCTCCCCTCAATCTTTAGAACCTAAGAATTTACCTTTAGAAACTCCAACACTTCCAATTGAAACCCTTATTCTTAACCTGTAGAATAGACCCCACTAGAAGGAAACACACAAACTCTATCTATTGGCTCCAATGAGGATGATAGTGTATCTGTTTAAGCCCAGACCACATCAACTTCTATCAAACAATAAGAACTAACCTCCTTTGTGAAGAAACCTTCTCCTAGCAAGACAGTTTCAACATATTCTAGAAGAATGAAGCTTTGTGATAGGAAGAAAACAAAGAGAACTCAGAAATAATTTTCCTTGTTCTAGTGTTTTGTAATTTCTTCTGTTTAAATCAAATTCTAGTTATGGTTTAATCTTTTATTTTCTAATGTTAAGTCCATCTATGGACTAAGCTATGTACTTTCTGTTCACCAATCATGTCCTTTTTTGGTTTTTCACATATTGTCTAATTATGGATATTACAGAGGAGTTAATAAATATCCTCTAATGATAAAAAAAAAAGAGGGAGGAAGGTGAAAAACATTTAGGTACTGCATAATATGACAATCATGACAGTACAGCAAAGTAATTTTCATTATTTGTATAATGCTTCCTCTTTGTTGGTTAGTCCTATTTATTGTTTATTGGACATTGATTCGATCTGCTTTATGTTTTTATATTTATAAGTGTTTTTGCTATCATTAAAAAGGGGGAGAATGTTAGATATCTCTTATGAATTTTGTTGATAACAAAAAGAGAGGAATGCTGATGAACTGATAAGTGTGCAGGTTTCAAATAGTATCACAAAAAGTGTAACATTGCAATTTGAGTTACATTTAGAAACTTACTCAAAATGTCTAAATTGTTTGAAAATGAGGCAAGTATGAAAAACTTCAAAGAATATTTTAGAAGCTTTTATAAGAAGAGTTAGTATAAGTACTTCAAAAAATAATTTAGAGACTTTGAAGAAAAGTGAATTGATACTCTTCAAAAAGTTATTTAGATAGTTAGTATAGAAAAGTAATGTTGAAAATTATCACAATATTTGTTTCGAAGTGAACAAGACCTAGCTCCACTAGATTGGGTGTATTAGGGAAATACACATAGTCTTATTTCACCTAAGTTAGAATTAAAATCTATGGGGATTATTTTCAAGTGAATTTATCTTTGGATAAGGATAAGGTTGATTTCAAATTTTATAGGATTTCGATTTCAACTTTTTTAGGATTTTAATCTCAAATCTCAAGCTTATCTAGAAATTTCTAATCAAAGTATATCCAACTATAATAAGATTAGAAGATCTGGTTAAAAAATTCAAACTCTAAGATTTTCACTAAAAATATCTACAAATGATTACTTAGACATTGAAATGAATAAACATGAATTGAAGATAATTCTTAACAAATTAGCTATTGGAAGATTTTAGTATAAAAGGAGAAGGGATTCAAAATGTCATGTACGATTTTGAGAAGAAAAATACATATACTTTATACTCTGATTGTAGACATTCTATACTGTCTAAAAGAGTATAGAACATTTCTCAAGTACTTCTTTAGAGACTTGAATCGAAGTTGATCATTCAACAATCTTCATTTCTGTTTTTGTGCGAAATTATTTAAGACTTGTATTTTTGTTCTCACTTGTAATTAGTAAACTTTATTTGTTGTTTGAGTATTGAGAGAAGTTTAATTATACTATATAGATCTGTAATTAGCCCAGAATGTAGATAGGCTAGATAGGTAGAGTAGAGAGTTGTTGTGGCAAAGTGTGGCTGATATCTATAAACTTCTCGTGTTCTTGATTTAGTAGATCAAGTGGAATAGCACCGGTAAATTAAATTAGGTCCCCAATAGTAAAGTTGGAAGAGAGCAGTTGGTAAAAGGTTAAAGCTCTATAAATTCTGAGCTTGATATTCTTCTCCTTATCTCTTATCTCTTTTAATTTGTGTTATTTAATTATGTTATTTGTGTTGAATTATTAGAGTACCACAGCTCTCCAATTTAAGTTATTAAGAAGGGTAATTTTATTTACATAAAAAAGTTTCAGAATTTTTAAAGATATCAATTCACCTTCCCTCTTGATATCTTATACAGGACCAACATGGAATGATCTACATAAAAAAAATGAGAAGATAGAAATAAGTTTCACTCAATTTGGAGCTAAAACGAGAAGGTTATGAAGGTTTGAAGATTGACACAACCAAACAACATGATTGTATCATTTCTAAGAAAATTTGGAGCCAATTTTAAATTACTATAGCAAGTTACATGACTAAGCAACAAGATCATGTCCCTGGTCGTATCATTTCTAGTTTTGAAGAAAGAAAAAAGAAGACGTAAAGGTATTGAGCTACATGACCAGGGGACATAGTTGTGTTCCCGATCGTATCATTACAACAAGTTTTATTTTTCCCATCTTCTATTTAATGTTTCTCTAAGGCTTTTTAGAGAGGATCTTTAGATGCCTTTTAGAGAGCTTTTCAAGATGAGAACACTTAAGAAAGCAAGGGACATCAAGACTTCAAGATTTAATTTTCATTTGATTTCATGATTCACTCTTCTACCTTTCTTTGCTTCTAGATGCAAGATTATTACTTTATGATGAGTAGAGAGTAATTCTCTTGTATCTAGATCTTTTAGAGCCTAGATCTATTCATGTGACAAAGATTTTATTAGATCTAAGGAATTATTTATTCTTTGTCATGATTCAACTATGTATGCTTAATGCTTTAGATTGTTATTTCTATAGGTAATGATCTAAACCTTGATATCATATAAGAGAAATAGAATTAAGATATTTCTTATATGATTAGATGTAGGCATAGTTGATAGCGATTATTACAAGATTAGCAATAATTTGCAAGATCTTTCTAGAATCTTGATTTAAATTGTAGAGAATTCGTTGTGCAATGATGTGATCTTAGGTCATGCTATCAAGAAGAGATTTAAGTGATTTTAAGATTAGGGTTAATTGACTTGGGAAAGTGTTAAACTTTAATAGAGAATTCTCCTCATTAAGAAATATTAAAGAAAAGATTAGATTATCCTTAGAGAGGATCACATGTTAGATCTAGGAGAAATAAAGATCTAGATATGGTTTTCGAATTATGAGTTAATCTACACTTTTATTGATTTCTTGTTTAAGTTCTTTAATAACCTTTAATTAGTTGATTAATTAAGTAAGTTGCTATAATTTAGTTTAGGTTCTTTACATTTCTTGAATTCTAATTTTCTAATTAGATAATAGAGTTTTAGTGAAAAATAGTAATTATAGTCTTTAAGGGATTGACATTCAGACTTTTATCTACTTACTATAATTTATAGGTATGATTGCCTCATATCACCGACCAACAACAATGATAAGGCTTGTGTCCATGTGTTCTTTGAGGAAGATAAGGAGAAGTCATGATTGGTCAGTCGAGTTGTCAATAATGTGCTTAGGTGGCGAGTAGAGGTACCCACAGTTAGGAAGAGAGTGTTCAAAATAGGGGATGAGTAGTCATTTTACATGTATGTAAAATTGTGCAGGTTGGGACTTCAACTACCTTTTGCTCAGTTTCTAGTCAAGTTCTTTAACTACTTCAAGGTTATCCCTTAGGATTCTTAATGCCAATGCATAGGCTCAATTACTCAAATTTGAGGTACTATGCTTATGGATCTTATGGAGGCTAATAGTTCATTTGTTCTAACACTTCTTCTATGTGAAGAGGTTGCCTAATGATTGGGTGTACATTGCCAACTGAAGTGGGGTGATGAAAAATTTCGATAAACTACTAAACAAAGTGGATAAATAAAAGGAATTCTTCTTCCATATATAAACCTCTAAGTGGTTGGACTTCTGGACAGATTAGACTGTCTCAATTCAGGGCAAGTCATTAGGTAGCCTTAGGGTTGGGGATAATGAGGTGAGCGTATAGATGTTAGACCTTATAAGGTATAAGAAGCTTTACTTACTATCTATCTATTAGAAGTATGTTGAGGGAGGGGGTTGCTTGGGGTCAAGACAGGTATCTCTTATCCCTTATTAAGGAAGGATAGTTAGGTATTTGCCCCATCACTTTGTCATCGTAGTAGGGGATGTTGGGCCTTCTAATCCTTTGCATAGTAAGTGAAGTTTTCATGTCACATTAATTTGCTAATTTAATCTATTATTTTCTTTGAGCTATGCAATTGGCTTTTAAGAGGGTAAGGCAAAACTGCTCGATGTTTAAGCGAGGTGGATGGAGAATGTGGCTAGATCTGGTTAGAAGAGGAAGCAACCTGCCACAAAGGGGGAGGGGAAGACTTCATGACCTCCTTTAAAGAAGAGCAAGAAGAAGAAGAATAAGGATGGGAGACAACCAACTCTTATTGAAGTGGTGTAAGCGAACTCAATGATGGGTAGGCATAGATCCCAATTAAGCATATTCTTTCTAATAGTAGCTCGAAAGAGGTTAATTGTTATTCTGTTCACAACTTCTATCTAGCCATCTATCGACGGATGGTAAGAAGTATTGAATATGAGCTTAGTGCTGAGCTTCTTCCATAATGTTCACTAAAATAAGCTCATGAACTTCAAATCATGATAAGATACAATATTCCTTGGAACTCCATATAGTCGCACGGTCTCCTAAAAAAGAGATTAGCAAAAAATAAAGCATCATTGGTTTTGTGGCAAGGGATGAAGTGGCTCAATTTGTTGAATCAATCAATGACTACCATAATGGAATGATGTTTTTGAGTTGTTTTAGGTAGGACGAGTATGAAATCCATGCTTAGATCGGTCTATGGTCACTCAGGTATGGGCAAAGGTATATATTCTCCATATGTCTCCTTTCTTCCTTTGTCTCATTTGTACACCTTGCAATGTTCAAGAACTTTGTACACATCCTTCATTATCCTAGGCTATAAAAGTATTCCTTCAACAACTCGATAGTTCGCTTCTCGCCAAAATGGCATGTTAAGCCTCCAACATAGGTTTCTCGGACAAGCAGTTTCCTAATGGAACCACTTGGCACATAGACTTGTTTTCCCTTCATCAGAAATCCTTAGCTTAAATAGAACCCATCCACTACTCCTTTGATATTGATTTGGCTACTAAGAGACCAAAATACAGATCATGTTCATATTGATTAGATAGGGTACCAAACCCAAATATTTCAGCCTACAATGTTGTGATAAGGACATGTCGATGAGAAAGGGCATTGGCCACAGTATTAGCACTTTCCTTCTTGTACTTGATGACATAGCAAAAGGTTTCCAAGAACATGACCCATTTAGCATGACGTCGAGAGAGTTTCTGTTGGCCTTTGAGATGCTTAAGAGATTCATGGTCTGTATAGATAATGAATTTTCTTGATAGTACGTAATGTTACCAGTCCTAAAGTGTACGGATAAGGGCATAGAACTCCTTATCATATGCTAAGTAATTCAATGTCCTACCCTTGAGCTTCTCACTTAAATAAGCAAGTGGTCGGTGTTCTTGTATAAGAACAACTTCAATGCTGACTCTAGATGTGTCACATTTTAGTTTAAAAACTTTCTCGAAGTTAGGTTGGACACGTACTAGGGCAGAAGTTAACTTGGACTTAATCTCATCAAAACTATTATGAGCTTTCTCGAACCATTTGAATTTAAAGTTCTTCTTGGTCAGTTCGATCAATAGGGCAACTATGGAACTAAAGTTCCAAATGAATATTTGATGAAATGAAGTTAAACCATGAAAACTCCTTACTTTGATAGTACTAGTCAACGTTAGCCATTGGAGAATAGCTCGGACTATCTCTTCATCAACTCTAATTCATCCTTCAAAAACACAATGTAACTGAGGAATACTACCTCTCTTTAATAGAATACGCATTTCTTCAAATTATAGAATAATTGCTCCGCATGAAGGATATCAAATACAGACCTCAAGTACATGACATGTGAATTGAGGTCAACATTATATACCAAAATATCATCAAAGTAAACAACAATATATTTGCCAATCAATGATCTTAAAACATGATTCATGAGCTGCATAATGCTACTCGGCACATTTGTAAGCCTAAACGGCATCATTATCCATTAGAGTAGATTGTCCTTAATCTTGAAAGTACCTTTCCACTCATCTCCAAGTCTCCTTCAGATCTTGTGATAACTACTCCTAAAATCAATCTTTGAAAATACTTGTGCAACATGAAACTCATTGAGCATATAATCTAATTGTGGGATCGGATATCGGTACTTGATAGTGATTTTGTTGATTGCTTGGCTATCAAAGCACATCTCCAGGAGCCATCTTTCTTCAGCACTAGGACAACTGGTAAAACATAGGGGCTCATACTCTCTCAAATATATCTATACTTAATCAACTCGTTAACTTGTTTCTTCAACTCAATTGCCTACTCAGGATTGAGTCTACAAGTAGGTTGATTAAGTATAGCAGCTCCAGGTTAGAGGTCAATGCAATGCTTAATGCTTCTAATAGGGGGCAAACCTCTCAACAACTCAGCAAGAAACAAGTTAGCATAATCCTTTAGCAATGCTTATACCTTAGCCGGTAATGCTTTGACTGACTTCAACTTTAGTAGCCTCTTGACCAATAAGAATACATACTTTTCCATCTTAACATCTTTAGAAAATTAGGCTCGGGAAATCACAAAGGACTTCCTTTATAATGATTTAGAAATCTTCTCTTGTAACTCCTAAACTTCTTTAGGGCTCATTAGGGTTAGTATGACCTTTTTCCTATCCTTCTATAACATATAAGTATTCTTATATCCATCATGCAACACCTTTAAAACAAATAGCTAGGGTTGATAGCAACTTCCTAAGGTGAATATGTCTTTCCTCAGTTGGCTTGATGACCCTGAGGCCGTTGCTGGTGATGGTAAGGAAGGTGTCTCCTTAAAGAGTTCTGCTGGGGGTTTTGTGGGTAATGCTGCTAATGGCTAGGGCAAGGGAAGGGAAGGCGAGCATAAGGAGGGTTTAAAGCAAGATCCGGTTGTTGAGTAGGATAAGGTAGCCTTGATTGACTTTATTTTTGTTTTTATACTTCTCAGGCAATGGTGGCCTTTTTTTTTTTTTGTACATTCATTTGAAGGGAAAGGGGTATGGATACCAATCCCCCCTTCTATAATGTAAAAATTGTTGATAAGTGAAAATTTTGACTTATTTAGCCCATTATCATTTTGCTCCTCTTCATTGCTTTGGTTCTTCTCATGTTTACTTATTCTTATTGCTTGTTAGGTTTGTTGAGCTATTTGTTTCTTTAGTAGATTAGTTAGCTTTGTTTCTTCCTAAGTCCTTTAATCTGTTGGGGTGAATAAAAGTCTTAGGCATTGTTTGGTACTAGTTTATTTGAGCTTGTCGTTAAGGATTAGTGAGTCAATTAGGGCAAATCTTTTCTAATATCATGTGATCTCTTGGTTAGAGCATTCTAGCTTAGGTATATCTCTTCTAACATTATAGGGTCCTTTGAATGTTGTGCTTCAAGCAGTATGTCTTATAGGAGCCATTTAATGCTAGTATGGGGCATTAACACCTTTACAAGGTTGGTTAGGCTCCCTCTGCCTTTAGGCCATTGAATGGGCAATACGTATATGCTTAGGGATGCTTTAAGTCTCTTATATAATGGGTACATGGGTCCTTCACTCTTTATGCCAAACATTCTGAGTGTCTTCATATGGTGGGGTCGAGTAGAGAGCAAATATACCTCTCCACTTTATTTTGACAAGCTGAGAGCAATTAGGCTATGAGAAAAAGTATATGTGTTCGGGAGGAGTTCACTTTGGTACTTCTCTTCGAGTTATAATTGTGAGATGTAGAGATCTACTCGATAGTAGGGCATAGCCCCTAAGTTAGGGCCAGGCGGTATATACTGGGCTTTAGGTCTTACCCTCTTCTATTCTAGTAAAGCTCGGATAATGGGGGAGGAGCACCACGAGAAGAAAGTTACACGACCTGGGGACACGGTCATGTCCTAGGTCGTGTCTAGTAAAGAAAACGAAAACCTTATAATACAGTATAAAAAGACATTAGGTTTTCATAAGAGATAAGAGACATTAGAGAAGAGAAGAGACTTGAGGAGAAGGAGAAGAAAAAGATGAAAGCAACACCGACTTCAAGATCGGAGAGATTATTCATCAATCAAAGGGGTTTTTCATGTTTTATTTTATGTTTTTGATGGAACTCGTTTTTAGTTTCATTATGATAGCTTAGAATTCGTGTATTTAGGATTATGGAACCTAGGGTTTCATGTGACTCTTGGGTTGATTTAGAATTCTTAATAAAGTTTCTATCTTTGCTTGATTCAATTATGTCGTTTAATTGTTAATTGATATTTCTAGAATATCAATATATGATATTATGCATGTTGATTGAGAAATTGCATGTGTAATTAGATCTTTACATAATTGGAGAGAATTATATGTATACTTAGAGATAAGATACATGTTTCTTCCGGAAAGTTAATTATTTGTGTGGGAATTCATTATACATTAATGCAATTCTAAATTATATTACTAAGTGAAGAGATTTCGGTAAATAATTTAGGATTAGGGTTAATATGCTTGAGAAAGGTATTAACTTTAATTGTGAATCCCTCTGGTCAAGAATAATAGAAATTGAATTGAATATATTTTAAGCGGTCACATGTTAAACACTAGGGGAAATAATTCCTAAATACGTTATTGCATATTTGAAGTCATTCTTAGTTTTATTGATTTCTAATTTGCTTAATCAAGTCTCATAATCAGTTTAGTTTGTTAATTTCAGTATTTTTAATTCATTCAAACCATGACAATTTTCCGGTTAGATAATAAAGCTAAGGTTAATATTAGTACTCGAAGTCTCTGAGGGATCGATTCGGACTTACATCTACTATATTAAAACTGATAGGTGCACTTGCCTGATATCAGGGGAGGGACCTTAAGTACACATCTACCACTCGTTGGGGTAACTTCACCATGGGGGTACTCATCTGCATGAGTTTATAGGTGGAGCCTTTAGGCATTGCCTCTCAAGCTCTTGTGCATGTAGGAATAACCATGGTGACTATGGCGATAGAGGACTCTTTCTCTACTAGGGTTTCTCGAACAAGGCGACCTAGAGGAGTTCGTTGGGGTAATCACAAGCCTGTTGTGTCGTAAGTCTTCTACTTCGATCTATGAGTAGCTTAGGTAGGGTTAGCAAATCATACCTTGTCTCTCCCTTATTGCTCTAGTAGGAGGTTAGGAGATCTGGGTAGAGTAGAGACCTTTCCTCCTTTGGAGGTTGGATGGAGTGGCTAGATCAACTATCTCCATCTTTCTAGGTTGCTTCTATGGAGGGTTGGCTCACTTAGGTAGAGTGGGGACCTTCCTTTGGCAATTGAGGCTATTAAGGCCCCTTGGGCTTAGATCCTGGCCCAACTAAAATTTAAGGATGTAGTCACATCCATTTCGATGGAGTTTGCAAGCTAATCAAAGTTGAAAGCAATTGCCCTTACAGTAGGGCTTTGTATGAGAAGTTAAGAGTAGTTGCTAAGGCTAGGTAGTGAACAGTGGTCGAGGAGATAGCCTTTGTAATTTTACTTTTGTTTTTGTATGTACTTAGGGTTAGGATGTTGGCCCCTAAAGCTCTGTAATCTCATCTACTATTTGAATAACATTTCTCCTTTTTGTTCATTTAATGATCGATTTGCCTTTATTTTTTCTTTCTTCATTTGATTATGATAGCTTCGTATTTGCTTGCTTTATCCTACACGTAAGCTTGCTAGTGTTGAAACATGAGCCAACTTGGGGTATAAGCTCAAGCAATGAAAATTGGCCTAAGAGTATAGATACATAGTGTAAAGCAGTATTTAGTAGATCCTACGATGTTAGTACAGTTGCTAATTTGGAGATTCTTCTTAGGGATGGATCTCGACTTAAGGTAAGGAGTCTAATGGTAGCTAGTACTTGAGAATAAGAAATAGTGCATAATGTTAGTGATGACTAGCTTAGGCAAGCACTTGGGGATGAAAATCGACTCAAGGTTGAGATCTTAGTAAGGATTGATGCTTGATAAGGAGTAGCCTGTAATGTTAGTGTGGTTACTAACTTGCACAGGCATTCAAGGATGAGAATTGACTCGTGGTTGGGAGCTTAGTGGGGACTGATGCATGGTAAGAAGTAGCTCATAATGTTAGCATGGTTACTAACTTGGGCAAGCACTCGAGGATGAGAATTGACCCAAAGTTGAGAGCTCATTGGGGACTAATACTCATTTGCAAGTTCATGGCCTTAGGTTATTAATGTATGTACTAACATGAAGCATGCGTTCAAGGATGAGAATCGACCTGATGCCATAGATTGGTGCAAGTTGGGGATATATAAAGAAGAGAGATAAGTGTAAGGAACTCATCATTTCATTAATTGCATTCATGGTTACAGATGTTTCTAACCATGCTACAATACTTAGTAGAGATAAGGCCTTAGATTCTTAGCATTCCATGCTTTAGTGATAGGCTGCTAATTTAGGTTTCAAGATTATAATCTCCTTTTACTGTACCCGTTGCTACCTGTACTAGGTCTTCCCAATTAGGGTTAAGCTTACCTTGTCCTTCGGTCAAACCTATGGCCTCTAATTTTCTACATACTAGGTTCCTAGCTAGAAAAAGTTATGCTTCACTTCTTGTAGTAATATCGGGTGGCTTATTGTTGATAAGTTGTTGTTCAAGCTTGCATGACATCGCATACTTCCCTAATAGTACCTAAGCTCACCTGTAGGGCTATGTGACTGGTGTTGATGTTGAAGTGTTGGACCCCATTAGAAGGTAGCTCTTTACCCCAAAAGCGAGACCAAAGGGAGTTTCCCTAATAGAGGTCTTGTGTGTTATATGATATTGCTAAAGTATGTTTAGGAGCCCATCAGCCCACCCACCTCCTACTCGCTCCACCTTTTTCCTAAGGTTATTAAGACCAATCTAGTTTATGGCCTTAACTTGGCCGTTAATTTGGGGGTGGGCGATCAAGGTGTAATGAAGTCTGATGTCGTACTTATTATAGAATTCTTTGAAGTTGTTCCTATCAAATAGTCTTACATTGTCGATGATCAAACTGTATAGTACCCCAAAGCGGGAGAGTATGTGAGTGAGTACAAACCCTTTATGACTTGGGCTCTGATGGTCACTATAGTCAATGCTTTTGCCTATTTAGTGAAGTAGTCAATTGCTACTAGGATAAAGTGCCAGCCTAATACTATCTTTGGGAAAAGACCAAGGATATCTAGTCCCCATTAAGTGGATGACCATGGGCTTATCAAAGGATGTAGTTCTGAGGTTAGAGCATAGGTCATTGGGGCATGCTTTTGGCATAAGTGGCTTTTTTAGACTAGGGCTTTGGAATCTTCCTTCATTGTTGGTCGGTAATAGCCTAGTTATAGGGCTTAAATGTATAGAGCCTGAGATTGAATGTGGTTATTACATACTCCCACATGAAGTTCCTTGATGATGTAGGCACCTTCGTCCTTTCTAGGGCACCTTAGGAGTGAGGTGCTTTGTCCCTTCGTTACAGTATTTCATCAATTAAGGTGTAATTAGTTGAGGCATGGGCTAACCTTTGCAGCTTTATTTGACCTTTAGGTAATGGCTTCATCTTTAAGTGTAACATAATGGGGTCTATCCAGCGTGGTTTGGGTTTTGCAGACTATATCTCAAAGACCTCTTATCCTTGCACTTCTGTACTTCATTTGGGAAGGTATTGAATGAAAAGTAGCTTATTGTCATCACGCAGCATAGGGATGACGAATGAGGTTAGCCTAGATAGCTTGTCTACTTCTATATTCTCTGCTCGAAGGATCTTGTTGACCTTCCAAGAGGTAAACTTAGCGAGTAGGCCCTGGACTATCTATAAATACTTTACCATTGTTTCCCCTTTTTTCTCGGACTCCCCTTTTACCTGTTGAACCATTAGTATGGAGTTTGAGTGAATGTTTACTTTCTCAGCTCCTATGTCCTTAACAGTCCTTAGGCCAGTTATGAGTGCCTCATACTTAACCTTGTTATTACTTACTAGGAAACCAAACTTCAGGACATAGAGTATTTTTCTGCCATGTTGGCCATGCAGTGTTATATCGGCCCTACTACCCCGTTAGTGGAGGAGCCATCAATGTAGAGGGTCCATATTGGTATGGTGAGCTCTAGTTGTGGCACATTTGCTCTAGTGTATTCTGCTACAAAATTGGTGAGAATTTGAGCTTTGATTACTTATTTAGGGCAAAATTGGACTCCATGGGTATTGGGCTTATGAAAGTATTTCATCATTCAATTCGAGGCGTCAGGCTTCTATGTTAGTGATGTGCTCCAGGCCATATGGATTTTATGTCATTTGAATATTTATTTTTTATGATATGAGTTATTTTATTTATTACATTACTATTGGCCTTTTAATATGATAAAAGGATTCCTTGAATATTTGTTCTTCCTTATGTCATTAAAGTGCGTAATTGTAATAGTAAACTATAAGGCGATAAGAACACTATTCTAAATTATCCTTAGTTACTCATTTTATATAATCATAACAAATTAAGACTAGTATGTTGTTTGAATGATGATCATGTTTTGTTGATCATGGATATAAGATATCAATTCAGCACATAAATACATGTAGAAGTACATTGTATTGGATTGACCTGCTGTGAGAGTACTATATGGATCAATCCGATAAGTACTACTTATTATAGTGTTATTTTAGTCCTTTGACTTGATGACACCATGGATTCCTACATAGTAAGTTCCATGTTTTGACTTAGTTCTTTATCATTTTAACTAATGATTACAAGATTAAGATTAGATATGGAATAAATTATGTAGAGGAATATGAGTATTCGTAAAGGAATTTGTTCACTTATTAATTTGAGAAAGATATCTTTAAGGCCCCTAAAAAGTAAGATAGAGAAAAATGCATAGTCGTGGTCAAATGAATTGATAAGGCATTATCATTATCATTTGTTTAAGCCAGTTGAACTTTACATTCAGGAAATAAGTGATTAAACATTATAAGAGTGTCTTAATCCATACCTTATGTTTAATCATTAGATATTGTATGACAAATGAACTAAATAATAGGTTGTTTAATAGGTAGAGTCGGATCATCGACCTTTACATAATTTGGTTAGGCATATTGTCTTGCTGGAGGCCCCTTATGTCTTGTAGGTCCAAAATGAGTTTTAAGCCTATTGCTAACATTAGGTGGCTATCAGTTTATTTTAAATAAACTGAGTAAGAATTATTAAAATATTTATTATTCTTAAATAGTTTAAGAATGGTAAATAATGTCATTTATTATCTTTAGAGGAAAAATAATAAATAATAAGTTAACATATTAGATATTATTAATATCTTTAATATCTCATAATATCTCTTAGAATCTTCTATAAGATACTAAGAGGGAGGTGAATTGATATCTTTAAATTTTTTAAAACTTTTTCATTAAAAAATGAAATTACCCCTCTTAATAATTTATAATGGTGAATAGTGATAATTAAATGATTCAATACACAATTAATAATAAACCAAATTAAAAGAGTGTAAGGAAGGAGAAAATTAAGCTAAAACTTTTTCATTGGCATCGTTTTACTTGATCCATTAAATCAAATCACAAACAAATTACAAGCATTCATCATAATGACTTTACAATATTCTGCTCTGTCTATCTAGCCTCTCTACAATCTAGGCTAATACAAATTTACAGAGTACAAACTATCTTTTCTCTACAATACAGTATAGAGATTATAAGTAAGAACAAAAATACAAGTCTCAAATAATTTTATACTTAAAGGAAATAGCATTTGTTGTAGAACTTTGATTCGGTGTAGCTTTCTGAAGAAGTATCTAAAGAACTTTCCAAAGCTTTTCAAAAGGTAAAATTGATCAAGAAATTTTTATGCAACGATACTATTTCTTTAGAATTGTATATCAACGTTTTAAATCCCTTTTCCTTTTATATTGAGTTTTTCCAAAGGCTAAAAATCTGAAAATTATCTTCACATTCATAATTATCCAACCGTTAGAATATAAAGGTAGTCCTTGGATATTTTCGTGAGAAGATCTCAATCATTTAAATTCAAAGCTAATTCTTCTTATTTTGTTTAGATTAGATATTCATCAATCTGCAATCACTAGATAAGCTTTGATTTGAATTTAAAAAGATCAGCTTTTGTTAGTTATTTTCGGATAAGCCTTGTGTTCAAAATTTGAAATCCTATGAAAATTGAATCAACCTTATCTTTATCCAAATATATTTTCGTGTAAAAATAATTCCCATGGATCATGATTCCATCTTGAGTGAAATGGGATTAAATGCATTTTCCTAATACACTCAATCTAGTGAAGCTAAGGCTTGATTAATCCGAATCTGGTTTAAAAACTAATTTGAACGTCGGCTTTCTAGGCTTACCTTTTGAACATCCTTTTGAAGAGTATCAGCCTTTTGTTTCTGAATTTTTTGAAGTACTGTACCAATTCTTCTTATAAAAGGTTTTGTAATACTTTTTGAAGATTTTCTAGAATAGTCTATTTTCGATCCATTCAAAGCTTTTGAATGTAACTTAATTTTGTGAATTTATATTTTCTAAAAAAGCTTCTATAAGCTTGCACTCTTAAAGATTAATTAGCTTTTAACCCTTTTTGTTATCATTAATATGTATGAAAGATATCTAACATTCTCCCCCTTTTTGATGATAACAAAAATGTTATTATAAAACCAGTTCACAAAAAAAATATATTATAATCACAATCACATATATATGCATGTGCGACTGTTTGTAGTTATTCTCCACATCCCCCCCCCCCCCCCCCCCCCCCCCCCCCCTTTAGAATAGTCTATTTTTGATCCATTCAAAGCTTTTGAATGTAACTTAATTTTGTGAATTTATAGTTTCTAAAAAAGCTTCTATAAGCCTGCACACTTAAAGATTAATTAGCTTTTAACCCTTTTTGTTATCATTAAAATGTATGAAAGATATCTAAAATTCTCCCACTTTTTGATGATAACAAAAATGTTATTATAAAACCAGATTACAAAAAAATATATATTATAATCACAATCACATATTCATGCATGTGCGACTGTTTGTAGTTTTTCTCCACATCACCATCCACCCCCTCCCCCCCCCCCCCCCCCCCCCCCTCCCCTTCTTTTGTTATCATTCTGAATAAACACCCCCTTAATCTTTATAAAATCTGTAAGTTTGAGAAAACAAAATCTCGAGTGCAGAAATAACAAAACATAAGAGATCAAAATGCATTGATTAAGAAAGTAACATAACTAAGTTCAGAAACGGAAATAACAAGTCCATAAGCAGACAAAAAAAAAAAAAAAAAACAAGACAAGGATTTTGCTAGTACAAGAGAATGAAAAACATAAAAGCAATTAATTTTTGGATTTTTTTTGTTTTCTTCCTAGCACATAACTTGAATCTACTAGAGCACGAAGGAAGAACTTTGTTAAGAGCAGAAGTGGTTTCAGAAGTTGTTGCCATAAATGAAGTGGGTTCTTTATCTTTATCAAATGGTGGTTTAGTTTGGATTGGAGCAAGTGAAGAAGTGTCTTTGGTAGAGGCCGCAGACAGAATTTCAATGTGACCTTTAGGGGTTATCTATTAGATTAGGAATAGAAGCATAAGGTGTCTTTTCAGGGGATTGTGGTGAAATGACTGGAGTCTTTTCTGAAGTTGGAACAGGACTGAGAACATTCTGATCGATTAGTTAAGAGGAAGGATTAGGTCCTAATGGTGTGACCAGAGTATCTGAAACAGGAACAAATGGTTCTTTGGTAGTGAATTGAGGTTTAGATGCAAGTTTAGATGGTTTAGAGGTTTGGTGTTGAGCAGGGGGTTCAGGATAATAGAATTATGTACTTGGTTAAAAGGATTTGTTTCTAGAACAGATTCCTTAATCCAAGCCTTGAATAGGTCTTTCATGCCAATCATTTGATCCTTGACAGCCTTATCTACAACAACTTTAATTCCTTTAGAGAGTTGCTCCATAAAAACTGAGCTTTCTCCTTGTTTATATTGAATTGGCTAGCTTTTGGAACTATCTGAATCACCTTCTGAAACTATCCCAGTAGGCTCTCTAAACTCAATGCTGCTTGACCTTCTAATCAGTTTTCCTTTCTTCTTTAGTTCCTTCTCTGCTGGCTCCTTTCCTCCATTTCAGATTTGAAGGATGAACAAATATTCCCCCATTATGTGAATGCCATAGTTTGTCATTCACATAAATTCCCATCATCTTAAAGATTCTCTCACCAAGCCTGATAGGAGAAAAGGGGCAATTTGTCTCTCCTGGAAGTTTTAGCTTTTTGAAACTAAAAAGGGCCATTAACAAATTCCCATATGGCCTCACATCTACATGTTGCCAAATGTGTTGCATCATTAACTTTACAACATCTACTTATTTCTTGCCTAATATTGCTAATATCACCAATGCATCTTCCTTAGGCACTAAGGTTGCACTACCTTTCCTTGGTAGTACAAAAGAGTTAACAAATTTGTGAAGAATTCTTATTATTAACTTAAACTTTGTACTAAAGATGTCTCTCCCTATCCCCAAATCGATTCCATCGTTCAATTTAGTAAATAACTGTTCTTTCGTCAACTGTCCTATACTTTTATCATCATTGAATTCCTTAATGCCAAAGCATTTTAGAATGTCCTTCTTAGTTATTTCTATTTTCTGTCTTAGCATGGTTGGTTTCCATACTCCTTGATGCTTACTATCAAGTTTTCTATAATACTCATCAATCAAATCTCCATATATTACTCTACGTAAATTTGTCAGACCACTTAAACCCAATCTATCTAAGTAATCTTTCCAGTAAAAGCCATTTTTCTTAAAGTATTCAGAGTATAAATAAAACGAGTCTTTGATTGAAAGACTTTTACCTTTAACTTTGTACCTCTTCTTAGCTTTCTCCTTTAAGGGGTTATTGTGATCTTAGCTTTGGTTGATTTGTCCACTTTCTAGGAAGATTTGGATTTCGTCTTAACTGAGGTAGCCGTCTTAGATTTTTGAATAGATTTTTGTGGTCTTGGAGCAGGATTGGGTTCTAAAGGATCTCTTTCAAAGACCTCTTTAGATGGTTTTTCCAAGGGTTCAAATTCTTCTGAATTAGCAACTTTTTCGGAGGAGCTAGATTCTTTATCATCTTAAACGACCTTCTAAACTGGTTCAAAATGCACTTTAGAGGCATTCTTCTGACTCACTTCTTAAGCAGCCACTTTTGAAGGTTCATCTTAGAGGTCGAGGGTTAGGGTTCTTTCAGATCATCTTTAGTGTGTTTTGGTTAGATTTGATTATGGGTTTATCGGGTTTGAGGTTCCAATTTCTTGTTCATCAAGAACAATAGGATTCTTGGGGTCATTTTGAATTTTCAATTTAACCCCTTTAGCTATAGTGCAATTGGATTTTCTTGGCTAACTGCCAATTTTAGTAGCAGTTAGCCAAGAAAGTGGATTTTTTTAATGGATCTACTAAAGAGGATTTATGGACCTACTAAGAACATGCTAATGCTCATAAAGTTTTCGTTTCTAGCAAATTTCAAGAGGACTTGCATGTGACAAATAGAAAAAAATGACAAAACATTCACAAAAAATTAAATGAGAAAAAAAAAACCAAATTAACAAAATAGATTACAAACATGTAGTTCATTTCTAATGAACTCAAATCTCAATTTATCCAGTGGTTTAGTAAAAATATCAACAAATTGATATTCGGTTGAAACTAAATCAATACTCACATCATTGTTTATAGCATGATCATGAATGAAATGATGCCTTATTTCTTTATGCTTTGATCTTGAAGGATGCACAGGATTTTTTTGTTAAATTGATAGCACTTATGTTATCACATTTTATGGGAATATTTTTACAAATTATTCCATAGTCATTTCATTGTTGTTTTAACTAAAGAATTTGTGCACAACAATTTCTAATAGATACATATTCAGCTTTTGTAGTTGAAAGAGTAGCTGAATTTTGTTTCTTAGAAGAACAAGAAACCAACTTATCTCTTAAGAACTGACATGTTCTTGAGGTGCTTATTCTATCTATTTTGCAACCTGCATAATCAGTATCTAAATATTCTATAAGATCAAAATTTTTATTTTTAGGATACCAAATTCCCAATTTTGCAATGCTTTTTATATATTTAAAAATCTTTTTAACTGTAGTTAAGTATGTTTCAGTCGGGGAACTCTGAAATCTAGCACATATACAAGTATTGAATAAAATATTAGATTGTGAAGCAGTTAAATACAATAAGGATCCAATTAAGCTACGATAGAGTTTTTTATTTACCTTTTTATCATTACCTGTGATATCAAGCTTTGATGAGGTGCTCATAGGTATTGAAGAATCTTTGGTATTCTTAAAACCAAATTTCCTTAATATCTATCTGGTGTACTTTTCTTAGTGAACAAAAATTCCATTCTTTGATTGGTTAACTTATAATCCTAAGAAGAAGTTTAATTTACCCATGAGTAACATCTCAAATTCTACCTACATCATACTTGAAAATTCTTGACAATATATTTCATTAGTTGGACCAAAAACAATATCATCAACATAGATTTGTACAACTAGCATATCTTCACCAAAAAGTTTCATAAAAAGATAAGTATCTACTTTTCCTCTTTGAAAGTCATTTTTAATCAAGAATTGACTTAATTTATCATACCAAGCACGGGAGCCTATTTAAGTCCATACAATGCCTTTCTTAATTTAAACATATGATCTAATTTAAAGGGATCTTCAAATCCATGAGGTTGATCATCATATACTTCTTCTTTTATGAATCCCTTAAAAAAAAAAACACTTTTTACATCCATTTGATACAACTTAAAATTTTTCGAACAAGCAAAAGTAAGTAACAATCTTATAGCTTCCAATCTAGCAATAGGAGCATAGGTTTTATCATAATCTATTTCTCCTTCTTATGAATAACTTTTAGCTACTAAATGTGCTTTGTCTCTAACTATTTTTCCCTGCTCATCCAATTTGTTCTTAAATACCCATTTAGTTCCAATGATTGACTTGTTTTAGGTGTTGGAACTAGACTCTAAACTTGATTTCTCTTAAATTGATCAAGTTCATCTTGCATGACCAAAATCCAATTATTATCATATAAGGCTTCATCTATTGAATGAGGTTCAATTTCTAAAATAAGAGTAAACTAATTTTCAAAATTTTCTAAGCTTATTCTTGTTCTTATTCTAGATCTAATATTACCAATTATAAGCTCAAGAGGATGATCGGTTTTAAATTTTAAAGTTGATGGAGGAGTATAAAAGAGTTCAGAACCCTCTGACTTACCTTTTGAAGGTTTTTCAACAAACCTAGTATTAGCTTCTGAAGTACCTTTTGGTATAGATTTTGTTTCAGTTCCATCAAGCATCTTAGAAGCTTCTAAGGTACCTTCCGAAGGAGGTTTTGTTTTTCCTTCTTTTGAATCAGGATGAATTGTATTCTTTTTGTTTGGAATAACTAGAATTTCATCATCTAATTCTTCATGGATTGTTTCTTCAATAAATTTAACACTTATTGACCCTTCTACGACCTTTATTTCTTTGTTGTATCTCAGTATGCTTTAGAATTCAGAGAGTAGCCTAAAAATATGGCTTCATCTACTCACTCTTCAAATTTTCACAAGACTTTTCTTGTTTTCTTAACAAAACACTTACAACAAAATGTATGAAAATATGAAACCGTAGGTTTACTTCCTTTGTAAATCTCGTAAGTAGTTTTGTTTGTCAGGGGTCTTATATATACACAATTAATGATATAACAAGCTGTTGAAGTTATATTACTTTCATTAAGAAGAGTTCTCTTCATTTCTTAGATAGTCTTATTTTGTGTTCAATTGCTCCATTTTTTTGGAGAGTATAAGCTGTGCAAAAATTATGGATGATGCCTTTGTCTTCACAAAACAAAATGAAATTAGAATTTTCAAATTCATTGCCATAATTAGTTTGTAATCTGATGATGGAGAGGCCTTTTTCATTTTCAACCCTTTTTGAAAAGATTTCGAAATTTTTAAAAGCATCACTTTTATGATGCAAAAATAAGATCTAAGTAATTCTAGAGAAATCAACTACTATAACAAGACTATATTTATTTCTTCCTAAACTTAATGTGAGTAGGGCCAAAGAGATCTAAATGCAATAACTCTTAAGTTCTTTGAGTAAAAATCGCCTTCTTACTCTTATGAGATGACGAATTCATTTTATTCTTCAAGCAAGCAACACAATGAATATTTTCATGAGCATGTACTTTAGGTAAACTTAAGATTAAAGGCATTTTGGAAAAGTTCTTCAATTGATGAAAATTCATATGTCCTAGTCTTTTGTACTAGAGCATAGTATTATCATTTAGAGAAATAAAGCAACTTTCAGATGATATTTTAGATGTTTTAATTAGATAAATATTCTTCTTTTTAAAACCTTCAAACAGCTTTAAACCATCTTAATTAAATCCAACACATTTATCATGTTCAAAAACTATTTTATACCTTTTATCACATAACTGACTTATACTTAATAAGTTATGTTTTAATCCTTTAACTAACAACACATTTTCAATAGAATGAGGTACCAAACAAATTGATCCTACAACAATTATTTTACCTCTACCATTGTCACCAAACTTCTCATAACCATCTTCTTTCCATTATAGATTTGTGAACAACGAAGCATCACCAGTCATGTATCTTAAACATCTACTATGAAGATACTATGATCTTTTTATCTTTGCCTTGTAGTCCTATACACATCAAAGCATAATCAAATCTATTTACGAACCTAGCGAAGCTTGGGTCGGTAGGAATTCAAGATCATATTTTGATTTGTACCTTAGTTATTACTAAGCTTGGATTTTTTGTAAAAATAGTATTTTTCTATATGACCTATTTTATTACAAAACAAGCATAAGATTTCTATTCAGTATACTTGTTACTTACCACTTTCCTTTAGTTTAGATTCTTTCTAAAATGCCCTTTTTTTAACCTTCTTTTGTACCCTCTGAAAGGACACTTTTTGTTTTGAAAAAACATTCTATTGTTCTTTTTGATAGCTTTGAAAGCTTTGTTGTTTTCCTTACTTTTAATCATTTCTTGCTTTTCATCTTTTGATTTAACAAAAACTATTTCTTTCTTTTTCTTAGATGTTTCTCCAAATTCAAAACCTAGTCCAGATTTTAAATTATCCATCCTTTAGTTAGAAATCAACATTATAGTTTCTTACCACTTTCATCAAACTTGTAAAAGGTATTCTTAATTGACTTAGATAGATCTTCCATACGGTTTTTCAAATTCTTAATTTCTTCTTTGAAAATTAGATTTTCGTTAACTAAAGCTTCACGAGCAATATGTAAACCTTCAAGGTCATTTTTCAGAAAATCATTTTCATCTGCTAGCAACTTATTAGCTTGACTAAGTGCATGATTTTCAAATTTCAAAGTTTTAACCTCAGATTTAAGCTTAGATATTTTATTGCTTGACTTAGAAAGGGCAATGAGTAGTTTGTTAATTTTGGTACATATATTGTCTGGGACATCTAAATCAGAATCAGAATCAATTTTAGAATCTACCTTAGAAAGTGCCATAAGACATAAATTAGCTTCTTCGCATTCTTCTGAACCTTTTGATTTTGTTTTTGAATCCTCTAAATTACTCCATGTCACCATCAGAGATTTATGTTTCTTCTTGAATTTCTCTATTTGCTTGATCAACAAAAGACATTAGTATTTGATATGTCTAAGCTTCTTGCATTCATAATAAATAATCTCCTTTTTGACCTTCTTCTCTTCTTTTTCTTTAATTGACTTCCCTACATCAATGGACCAATTCTTACTAGTTATAAACCTTTTAGTAAATGTTTTCTTGCCCTTTTTTTTTTCTAGCCATTTATTGAGCTTTCTAGCTTGTAGTGTCACGTCCTCATCTTCTTCTTCGGATGAGTTTTCTCCTTTTGAATTAGTACCTATTTCTTTGGCTTTGAAAGCTATAGTCCTCTTCCTCGTTTCTTCTGAAGTGCCATTTGATTTGAGAAGATTAGTTTCATATGCCATGAGCTTGCTACATAATTGACTCAGTGTTAATGTCTTCAAATCATAAGCTTCTTCTATGGTTGTTTTCTTTGCATTCCAAATTTTGGGAAGAATCCTTAGCGTCTTGCAATCATATCTGCATCACTAATAATTTTACTAAGAGAAGAGAGTTCATTAATTATAGCAGTAAATCTACTAAAAGAGTCTTTGATTTCTTCACTAAGGAGAATTTGAAATGTTTCATATTGTTGAACCAACAAATTGATTCTTATCTCCTTGATGGTTTATGTGCCTTTGTAAGTTTGCACTAAAGTATCCCAAATATTTTTAGCTGTAGCACAAGAAAGAATTAGATAAAATTCAGAATGTGCAATAGTACTTAACAAAAGATTCCTAGCCTTTGAATTGAGTTCTGCTTTGGTGATATCATCATTTGTTGTCATAATAGTTGGAACTTTGAGATCTCCTATAGAAATAATTTGCCAAACCTAATAATCAAATGCCTTCACATAAGTCTTCATCCTGAATTTCCAATAAGGAAAGTTAGTTCCATAAAAAAATGGTGCCTTACTAGGTTGAATTATTAAACTACATCTTAGTTCACTCATGATCTTGAACTCTAGAAGATGTTAGAGCAAGGCTCTAATACCAATTGTTGGTCTCATATAAGATATGAAGGTGGGGGGAAGAAGGGGTGAATTGATATCTTTAAATTTTTAAAACTTTTTTGTTATAAAATGAAACTACCCCTCTTAACAACTTATAATGGTAAATAGTTGGAAAGTTAATTCCATCAAAAAATGGTGCCTTGCCAGGCTGAGCTATTAAACTACTACTTAGTTCACTCATGATCTTGAACTTTAGAAGATATTAGAACAAGGTTCTAATACTAATTGTTGATCTCGTATAAGATATCGAGAGGGGGAGGGGGTGTAAATTGATATCTTTAAATTTTTTAAAACTTTTTCGTTAAAAAATAAAATTACCCCTCATAACAACTTATAATGGTGAATAGTGATAATTTAATGATTTAATACATAATTAATAATAAAGCAAATTAAAAGAGTGTAAGGAAGAAGAAAATTAAGCAAAAATTTCATAGAGCTTCGACCTTCTACCTATTGCTATTTTCCAATTCTATTGTTGGGGACCTGGTTTACTTCACCGACACCATTCCACTTGATCCATTAAATAAAGTCATAAACAAATTACAAGCATTCATCATAATGACTTTACAATACTTTACTCTACCTATCTAGGCTATCTACTTATCTAGGCTAATAAAGATCTATAAAGTACAAACTATCTTTTCTTTACAATACAGTATAGAGATTATAAGTAAGAATAAAAATACAAGTCTAAAAAAATTTTACACTTGAAAGAAATAACACTTATTACAAAACTTTGATTTGCTGCAGCTCTCTGAAGAAGTATCTAAAGAACTTTCTAAAGCTTTTCAGAAGGTAAAATTGATTAAGAAATTTTTGTGCAGCGATACTATTTCTTTAGAGTTGCATATCAACGTTTTAAATCCCTTTTCCTTTTATATTGAGTTTTTCCAACGGCTAAAAATCTGAAAATTATCTCCACTTTCATAATTATCCAACCGTTAGAATACAAAGGTAGTCCTTAGATATTTTTGTGAGAAGATCTTGGTCATTTAAATTCAAAGCTAATTCTCCTTATCTTGTTTAGATTAGATATTCATCAATCTGTAATCACCAGATAAGTTTTGATTTGAATTTAAAAAGATCAGCTTTTGTTAGCTATTTTCAGATAAGCCTTGTGTTCAAAATTTGAAATCCTATGAAAATTGAATCAACCTTATCTTTATCTAAGATTGTATATATCTTGATTTATCCAAATATGTTTTCGTGTAAAAATAATCCCCATGGATCATGATTCCATCTTGAGTGAAATGGGATTAAATGTATTTTCCTAATACACTTAATCTAGTGGAGCTAGAGCTTTATTAATTTGAATCTGATTTAAAAACTAATTTGAACGTCTGCTTTCTAGACTTACCTTCTGAACTTCCTTTTGAAGAGTATCAGCCTTTTGTTTCTGAAGTTTTTGAATAAGTTTTTGAGGTGCTATACCAATTCTTCTTATAAAAGCTTCCATAATACTTTTTGAAGATTTTCTAGAATAGTCTATTCGATCCATTCAAATCTTCTGAATAAGCTTCTGAATGCAACTTAATTTTGTGAGTTTACACTTTCTAAAAAACCTTCTGTAAGCTTGTACTCTTAAAGATTCATTAGCTTTAAATCCTTTTTGTTATCATTAAAATGTATGAGAGATATCTAACTAATATTATTGCTACTCTATATATAGATAGAGGAAGCTCTTTATTAGGGTTACAATGACGCTTTGTTATCATCATTAAACCCATAGAGAAAGTTTCTTAACTTAAATAGAGAGAGAAAAACACATGAAATCATGAATGAATTCTTAGATGAATATAAATACGTTGTGTGCTAGCATGCTATAGCCCATTTCAATGCATTTGTTTGCATGTGGATACTGGTGGAGGATATTTGCATTTTTGCAATGCTTGTTGGTCTACCTATCTATGAATTTTAAAAGGCTTCAAATGAGGTAAAATTTGCAATCCTTTTTCAATTTAATTAAAACGCTTGGATCCTAGGCTATTTAAGGATAATAAAGATTTAAAATTTTGCTACGCTTATAACATAATTCGAAACCCAAAAATACAGTAGTGGTATTAAAGCACCTTACATTTATTGCATAAATTAAATTCAAATATTGTGTTACATGTGATGCTTATGAACACGTTTGAAAGGATTAATATAGATTTATAATCCCTTGGTGGATTGTTTAATTGTCTAACATTGTTTATGTAATGAGATTATAATAGATTCCATTACGTTCAATATCAATAAACTCTGATATAACTGTATGTCAATGTGGGGTAACTGATTGGATTGATGATAGATAAGGATTATAATGAAAATTCTAAGCGTTATGTGTAGTATAACCATGGAAATGACAATATTGATGGCTATGTCATGAAGGTCATGTAGAAATAGGGGTTTTGATGAAAAAACCTAGTTGCAATATATGGCATAGTGTATGACATGGCCTTTAACATACCCATGCCTTTGAGGACATTTTCTTAAAGAATTTTGAAGGAATTTTCCAAATAGGGATTTGGAAATTCGTTTAGCGGGATCGTCATATAGCAGGAATACCGTGCTTACTATTCATAGCACAACAAATAAGATTTGGTTAACACAGTGTTTATATATCATGGCCCTCTTAGACTTATGTGATTGATAATTTTTATTTTGATTTTGGTTTTAAATCGGCTTGTGTGTCATTATCATTTGTCATTTGTGTATTTTATCCGTCGTACTATTTATCAATTGTATTAGAATAACATATATATTACTTGGTGATGTAAAACAAGGAGGTTGTTCATGTCAATTCGAGAAGATCATGTAAATGATATTTAACTCAAAGGTTATGGTTATTCTAATCCTTATGTTGGTTATAAAGATCAACATAGTTTATGGGCCATGCTATGTTACGTTTATATTTATGTTATGATATATATACATGCATGAGATGCTATGTACGTGATACATGTATGTGTTATATGTACTAATCAAAGTCGGTCCCATAATATACACAACATGTAATTCAAATAATAAAATCCCTCATATAATATTAACTCATGAAAATGCCTTCCATAATTTGACACCTATCAAGGCTTCGATTGTCAAATTGTAGGTTTTGCTAAAGTAAGGTATGATAGACTATCTTAGTGAGGTAGGGTGGATAAAGGTGCTATCTACATGTTGTAGTGTTTAGACATAAATAGGCTATCAAAATGGTTTTATGCCTATGGCGCTAAATAAGAATAGTAGGTTAGGATATGTGATGTCAATCCCATAGCAAGAGTTACATATGATGTAATTGGAAAGGGGTTTCCTACCAAAATAACTAAACTTTAAGCGAAAGCCATAGTTGACGCAAAATTTAGTGAAATATGGATCTTGACCTACTAAGAAAAATCAAATGTTGAAAGTTTTTGAATTAATATTAGGGGATTATTAAGTTGATAAAAATAGTGGGAGTATTTAAAATGGCTCAAACAAAGAAATTAACTTTGCTATGTAGATCATGGCAACACACAACATGTCTAATCTAACTTTGCAATCGATTCTCGAAAAGAAAAAATTGAATGGTATAAACTTCTTCGACTAGTATCAAAACTTAAGAATTGTTCTTAAGCAAGAGAGGAAATTATATGTCATAGACAATCTCATCCGTATTGAACTTGTTGCTAATGCTGCAAGAGTCAAAAGAAATGCTTACAATAAGCATAATGACAACTCTGTAGATGTAACTTGCCTCATGCTTGTTACCATGGGTCCTATGCTTTAGAAGCAAATAGAGGACGTAAAAGCATATAATATGATTATATACCTAAGGGAAATGTTCTAACAACAAGCAAGACAAGAGAGGTCTATAGTCACTAAGGCATTGAATTCTTGCAAAATGGCTCTAGGTAGCTTTGTGAGTATACATACACTCAAGATGAAGAGTTACATTGATAGGCTTGAGCAAGTTGGTGCTCCAATTAACAAGGAGTTAGCTACATTTATGATCTTAACCTCTTTACCTCCTAGTTATGATAAGTTTGTGATGAACAACAATATGCATCAAATGGACAAGTCTATAATAGAGTTGCATGGGATGCTCAAGAATGTTGAATAAAACTTTAAGGCAACTAGTAATGTTTTGGTGTTTCAAAAGGGAAAAGGAAAAAGGTGGAATGGAAATGATAGAGGCAAAGGCAATGCAAAAGGTCAAACCATAGCTAAGAGACCCAAGCCCTAGTCTAAGGCCAAATCGCCTAAGGAAGGAGTTTGCTATTTTTATAAGGAACTAGGTCATTGAAAGAGAAATTACAAATTATATTTAGAGGATATGAAGAAGAAGAAGAAGAGTAGTGAGACTACCACCTTAAGTATTTATGTTATACAAGTCAATTTATCTACTTCTATGTCATGGGTATTAGATACTAATTGCGGATCTCACATTTGTACAAATGTGTACGGTCTCAAAGGAAGTAGAAAATTGGCTCAAGGTGAAGTAGACCTACATGTTACGAATTTAGTAAGGGCTACTGCATTGGTTACAAGAACTTTTGAATTAGCTTTACCTAGTGGACTTATTTTAGTTTTAAGTAATTGTTACTATATGCCTATTATGAGTAGCAACATTATTTTAGTTTCTTGTTCAGATGATGATAGTATTGAGAATAATACTATCTCAAACTATCGCAGAGACATTTATTATAGTCTTGCTCATTCATTGAATGCTCTCTATGTTCTAAACTTTGATGAACTTGATCATAAGCCTAATGAAGATGACTTTGAAATTCATTTGATTTTGATCTATATGAATCATGCGAATCTTGTTTAGTAGGTAAGATGATTAAGGCACCTTTCATAGGATAAAGTGAAAGAGCTATTCATTTATTGGCCACCATACATATCGATGTTTGTGGACCATTAGATTCACTTGCTCGATGAGGTTATTTGTACTTCATTAAATTCACTAATGATTTCAATAGGGATGGATGTGCATGATTAATGAGATATAGATTTGAATCATTTGAAATGTTTAAAACATTTAAGGATGAAGTACAAAATCAACTTGGTAAAAATATAAAGATACGTCGATCAGATCAAGGTGATGAATATTTGAGCCAAGAAGTTTCTAACCATCTCAAGGCTTGTAGTATAATCTCATAGTTGACCCCTCTAGGAACACCATAAAGGAATGGTGTTTTTGAAAGGAGAAATCAAACCTTATTAGATATAGTTCGATTAATGATGAGTCAAATGGATCTTCCAAAATCCTTCTAGGGATATGCTTTAAAAATTGCCGCGTTCATATAGAATAGAGTTCCATCAAAAGTGATTCAAAAGACACCATATAAGTCATGGAATGAGAAACCTCCCCATTTTTCTATTTTAAAGATACAAGGCTATGCCGTTTATGTGAAATTTAAATGACTAACAATTTTGCACCTACATCTAATAAGTGCTTCTTTATAGGGTATCCTGAAGAAACAAAAGGATATTACTTTGACAAACCATTAGAGAACAAAATGTTTATTGCTCGTAACAGTCACTTCTTAGAAAGAGAATTCATTTCGAAAAGAACCAGTAGGAGTAGAATTCAACTTGAAGAAGTTCAAGAATCACAAATTAGCACAAAATCAATGATGGATGTTTAATCAGATTTACAAGTAGTTGTTGAACCTGAACCATTAACTTAAGGCTGACGTAGGCCTAGTGGGATTCTTCACGAGCTTGAAAGATATGGATTTCTTATTATTGACAATCATTATGTGATGCTCATTGATCAAAATGAGGTTAGATACTATTAGGAAGCATTGAAGGGCCTTGACTTTGAGAAATGGCTAACAACTATGAAATAAGAAATGCAATCCATGTATGATAATCAAGTAGACTTTGATTGATTTACCTGATGGCATTAAAACCATTGGCTGTAAGTAGGTAGTTAAGAAGAAAACCAACATGGATCGCATTATGCATACCTGTAAAGTGCAACTAGTTGCAAAGGGTTTCAAACAAACTCATGGTATAGACTATGATGAAAACTTTTCACTTGTAATCATGCTTGAGTTTGTTAGAATTCTTCTTGCCATAGCTACATACTATGACTACGAAATATGGAAAATAGATTTCAAAATTGCGTTTATAAATGGAAACCTTATCGATGATTTGTACATGACATAACTTGAAGGTTTTATCAATTGAGAGAATTCACATAAGGTATACAAGTTTCAAAGGTCCATTTATGAATTGAAGCATGCATCTTGGAGTTAAAATCTTTGTTTTGATGAAGCAATCAAAAAGTTTAATTCCATCAAGAACGAAGATGAACCTTGTATATACAAGAGGGCTAGTGGGAGCGCAATGGTATTCTTAGTGTTTTATGTAGTAATCATCTCTAAATAGAGCTTCCAAGTTTTACAATTTATAAACCTATATTCTATCTTTAACTCGGTTCGACAAGAAAGTATATCTATCATTTTATAGCACAGATGAGTATAGGATCGTCTCCACTAAGAAAATGGCTCAAACACTAATACTTAATAATTTTTCCTATTATTTAGCAATCCGATTTATCAAGTGATTAATTATTAAAACTCTAAATTACTGACTAAACTACACTAATCTATAAATTAATGCCACTAACACAATGGTTACAAAACAATTACTAACAACACATTTAACATACAGACTTGCTTCACTACTTAGCATGATCCTAACGAAATATTTGTTTGTCCTAATACTTATTATCTGTGGGAAATTGCAGTATGTAAGCATTCTTCTCAAAACTACTTTCTTCTAATCCTAATTATGTCTATTGGAATCTCTTCCTGATTAATAACCAACTCGGATCACATTAATGTCATGTTAATGTATCGATTCCCTTAAGGATGCAGCAACTTTCCTAATAATATCTCTATTATCAGGAGTAAGTTGTTCCAATGAACTAGATCTATTCAATAGAAGAATTATCTCTTGACATATTCTATTGAAATCCATCCTTAGTTAATGTCATGTACTCACCATACTTAGATTCATTAAATGCAATTCATCAGAATTAACATTTATCAAGAAACCACTATTTCATGCACTTGATCATACTAATTGATGTAGAAAGTCCTAACGTACTACTCACACATAATGAAGAAACAAAACATATCAATAAAATGCAGAAATAACAAAGAAATTAACATGTGACAAGTAGAAGAATACAACCCTCTTTTGAATTCAACTATATAAATCTGATAAATACCCGAACAATGAATTCCCGTTGTCTCTCTTGAGTAATTCTAGGAAAGGTACAAGGTACAACCCTTGGGAAAATGATACAGGATATAAACTGGTACAAGGATGGGTAAAAATGTTAATGTGTATAGGCAAGTGATGTGTTATTTTTTTATGATGTCTACTCTCCTAAAATTTGATATCTGCTAAGAATTCTCCTCATCAAAAGACTCGAATTTAGCCCTTTACAGCACCACTTGACACTTCCCATGTACTGGTTTACGTGAAAAGGTTGAAACAAACAATTGTAGCCCTTCTTATCATGCCCGTGATTCAAGGTATGATAGTCTCGAAAAGAATTATTCTTCACCAATCATGGCCGTTATTGAGGCCGTAAGCTCCTCATCGAATTATTAAATCTCATCACGCTCGTGACCATGGTTGTGATCATCCTTCTATTATTTAATCACGACTGTGATTGATAGGACGATTGGTAAAACTTCCCTTGATCAAAGCCGTGATTGAGGCCATGACCAAGGTAGATTCTTCATTGCTTCGCTATCACGGCCATGACCAAGGTAGAAGCATCAATCACGACCGTGACTAACTTAAAAGTTGTTATTCTTGTATATATTTCCTCTCTTTGCTCGTGATTTACCTGAAATCATTATTTTATTCAATTAAATACCTAATCTGCAGAATTAAATCACATTTATGATCACTTCTATGCCTAAATATGTTTTGAAAGTATAACGTAATTTACACTTATCATGTAGGCAACATAGTACTCATTGGAAACGATATTCCTACCATGAAGAATGTTAAAACATGGTTAGGAAATTGTTTATCAATGAAGGACTTAGGTGAAGTTGCCTATATCTTAGGCATCAGGATCTATAAGAATAGATTTAGAAGACTTATTAGCATTAGAGTGCATACATTGAGAAGGTACTAAAAAGATTTAGTATGGAGAATTCTAAGAGAGGATTCTTGGCAATGTCACATGGAATTAAATTAAGTAAGACTCAATGTCCTATTTTTAAGGAAGAATAGAAGCTTATGAGTAGGATTCCATATGCCTCAACTATTAGTTCCATCATGTATACCATGTTATGCAATTGACCAAATGTTGCTTATGCCTTAAGCATTACTAGTAGCTACCAATTTGATTTGGGTGAAAGTTACTAAATTGTAGTCAAGAACATTTTAAGGTACTTAAGAAGAACTAAGGATGTGGTCTTAATGTATGGAAGACCAAAAGGTGAGCCTATTGTAAATGGTTACACAAATGATAGTTTCCAATCTAATAAAGACGACTTCTGATCGCAATTTAGCTATGTGTTTGTTTGAATAGAGGTGTTGTAAGTTGGAAGAGTTCAAAACAGGAGATGGCTACTAATTCTACTATAGAGGCTGAGCATATAGCAGCATCAAATGCGACTAAGGAAGCTATTTGGATCAAGAAGTTCGTTAGTAGCTTGGTAGTTGTTCCTAACATTGTAGATCTAGTGAACCCATAATGTGATAACAATGGGGCCATTGCATAGGTTACAGAACCTAGATCACACTAGCGATTCAAATACATACTCAGGCGTTACCATCTCATTCGAGAGAGCATCGATAGAGGAAATGTTAAGATATGTAGAGTACCAACAGATGATGACATTGTAGATCTACTTACTAAGCCTCTCCCTTAGTCTAAGCATGATAGTCATATTAGAGCATTAGGCATTAGATTTATGTTTGACTAGGACTGGTGTAAGCGGGAGATTGTTAGTGATGTGCCTTAAGCCATATGGATTTTATGCCATTTGAGTATTTATTATTTATGATATGAGTTATTTTATCCATTACATTATTATTGGCTTTTTAATATGATAAAATGATTTCTAGAATATTTGTTCTTCCTTATGCCCTTAAAGTGTGTTACTTTAATAGTAAAACCATAAGGCGATAAGAACACTATTCTAAATTATCCCTAATTGCTCATTATATGGAACAATAATGAATTTAGACTAGTATGTTGTTTGAATGATGATTACATTTTATTGATCATGGATATAAGATATCAATTCAATATATAGATACCTATAGAAGCACATCGTATTAGACCAACCCACCATAAGAGTACTATATGTATTAATTTGATAAGTACTACTCATTATAGTATTATTTTAGTCCTTTGACTTGATGATACTATAGATTCCTACATAGTAAGTTCCACATTTTGACTTAGCTCTTTATTATTTTAATAGGATGATTATAAGACTGTAATTAGATATGAAATAAATTATGTAGAGGAATATGACTGTTTATAAAGGAGTTTGTCCATCTCATTAATTTAAGAAAGATGCCTTTTGGGCCCCTTGAAGAGCAAAATTGAGAAAAATGCATTCTTAAATGAGATAAGGAGTTATCAATGTCATTGGTTTAAGTCAATCAAACTTTAGAGTTAAGGAATGAGTGAATAAATAATAAAGAGTATCTTCATCTACACCTTATATTTTATCATTAGATATTGCATGACAAAAGGACTGAATAACTAATTATTTAATATATAGAGTTGGATCACCGACCTTTACTTAATTTGGGTAGGCATAATATCTTATTAGAGGCCACTTATGTCATGTATATCCAAAAGGAGTTTTAGGCCTACTATTAACGTTAGGTAAACCTATAAGGTCGCAAATGAAGAAACAACCAAATGGGCTATGGGATTATTTTAAATAAACTAAGTAGGCATTTATTATTTTTAGAGAAAAATAATAAATAATAAGATAACATATTAGGTATTGTTAATATCTTTAAGATCTCATACTATCTTTTAGAAGATAATATCACTCTTTTATATATAGATAGAGGAAGCTCTTTATTAAGGTTACGCTGACATAATGTCATCATCATTAGACCCATAGAGAAAGTTTATAGACTAAAATAGAGACAAAAAAACACGAGAGATTACGAGCGAATTCCTAAACGAATATAAATTTGTCATTTAGTGCTAGCATACTACAGCTCGTTTCAATAAATTTGTTCATGTGTATATACTAATAGAGGGTGTTTGCGTTTTTGCAACGCTTGTTGATCCGCCTTTCTGTAAATTTCAAAAGGCTTTAAACGAGGTAAAATTTGCAATCCTTTTTTAATCTAATTGAAACACTTGGATCTTAGGTTGTTTAAGGATAATAAAGAATTAAAATTCTATTGTGCTGATAAGATAATTGAATCCATAAAATCCAACATTTTGGAGTATTGCTTTGAGTAGTTGGTTCGTTAACACAATGATTAGGTGCAATTGGACATAGGGCCAAAGCTTCTATGCAGTAATGAACACAACTAAGGTGAACTTGTCAATCTTGGTGTACTTGGTATCCAGTCCCTACAACATGTGACTAACATAGTATACGAGCTTATGCTCTTGCCCCTTTACTTAGACAAGGACTAATGATAGTGCTTTCTCATTGATGGTGAGGTAGAGGTATAACTCTTCACCAGGTATGGGCTTAGAAAGTATAGGTAGGCTTTCTAAGAAGTTTTTCAAGTCTCAAAGGCTTTCTGACACTCAATCATCCATTTGAATTCAATGGTGTTCTTTAATAGCTTAAAGAATTTCGAGTAATTGTTTGTGCTTCTGATGAATCTGGCTTATAGTACCTTCTGCACTTCTTATTTAATTATAGCCTAGCATTTCAGGGTGGAGTGTTACCTTTTTTTCTTAACTGGTTTGACATTAGGATCGATGTTGATGTAATGAGTGGCTTTAGGCATGTTAACAATCCCTAGCATATCCTTTAATGTAGACACAAATACATCCATGTTATGTTGAGGAATTATGTGAGCTCAACCTTCTCATCATCAATTAACTTTACCCCAATTCTTGTAGTAAATCCTAAGGTGCTCGTGAGCTTAATTTCTATAGTTTTCTCAATTGGCTCTCCCTATGGTGATGAGACTATAATGCTGGCGGATTCTATGTTCTTGACGTTATCTCTAGTTTAAGCTTTGAGGTAAAGGGATCTAGATAACTTCTAGTTCCCTCGAGCTTTACTGACTTCGGTTGATGTCATAAATTTTACTTTCAGGCATCTTTAGTTGATGAGCATGTCAAACTTTGTAATGCTTGGCCAACTTAGAATTACATTGTATGGTGACTAGTAGTCAACAATGAGGAAGTCAATAAACTGCATGGCAACATATTCATTGTCACTTGGGGGGCCAAGGGGAGGGGGTAATGATTTGTTTAGTAGGCATAGGCTTTCTTCCCTCGAAAGCAATGAGGCCATGCTTATGTGGTTAGAGGGGTTTGTCCAACTAATCATTCATTTACTTGTAGGTATTGATATGGATTTGTGGATGAACATATGGCTACTAATATCACTTAAATGGAGGTAGGTTTGAACTGCAAGATGGTCTAAAGAATAAATGGTAGTCAAAGGTTAAGCAAGGGTTCTTATGGATCGATAGTAGATATGACACATTAACGTCTCATACAAGCTTAGGTCACACTTGACATTACGTACAAGTGTAGTCAAAAGGTATTTGCCACTAATCCATACTCACAATGGACTAGATAAAAGTAAATGAGAGTAAACAAAAGACACTTAGCTCATGAAAGAAAATATGTTTAAACATTCAATGTCATTGTTTTGATTATGCGGCTATATTACAAGTATTTACATGACCCAATTTGGGTAAGTTCTAAGTTAACATAAATTATAAAAAGATTCATACTAGAAATGGAAAAAGGAATAAATTACAAGGGAAGAGTTGTAATAAGACAAAAAGGGATGTTCAGGTATAAATAGGACATTACAAATGTTAAAAAATGGTACACATGTCAATTGTCCAATCTGTAGTCCTAATGATGTTGTTTACCGAGCAAAATAAGTTCTGAGCACTTTAGGTTGGGGTTACGTGCTTAGTAACTCGAATGTTCTAGGCTGAAGAAGGATTGGTTTTAGAGGTGGTCCATTGTCCAGTCAGCCTCGAGTGATCAACTAGGGATCAAGGGTAGCTTGGCCTCGGTAATGTATTAGGTCGGTAGAGGGTAAGTTGAATACTTGACCTTAGATTGACGTGTCATGAAGGGGTCGACTCGACAATAAGTCGAACACCTTAAGAGTCTCTTTAATGAGATAGAGAGTAAAGTAACTCAACAGGTCGAACTAGGGAATGCATTGCTCTTCAAAGTTTAACTGCCTTCAAATAACTTAACGAACCATATGAGGAAGTCCTCAAGCTTAGGAGCTAGTGATTGGTTTATAATCAGTCCATAATCCCTATTAGGTACTGTAAAGGAGTATGTCCACCAAGTTGCCACTATCGATGAAAGTTTTGGGGATATCGAAGTAACTATTTCGAAATATGTTGTTGTCCTCCTCTAATTAAGCTCTAATAGTGTCCTTTTAGGCTACATATTTTTTGGCCACTTGTATGAACTCATCTAGGGAGTTGAGCTTGTTTAGTGAGATTATGTTGAATAATCTCTTGGTAGGGCCAATTCATGTGATGAGGCTTATAGGGTCATTCTAGTGTTAAGCTTAGATACCTGTAGCTTTGCATAATAAAAGTGCTTGAGGTATGCTCATAGGGTTTCGTTTAGTCGGTGCCTTACATTATAGAGTATTAAAGAGTCTCTTTATGGCACCTTTGAGATTTGAAAGTGTTGCTAGAATTTTCCTGCTAGGTCATCAAATGATGTGATGGAGCCATTAGGTAGAGGGTTGAACCAAAATAGGGTTGCATTTGCTAATGTGTTAGGGAACACCTTACACATAATCGCGTAAGAGAAGTTATGTAAGCTCATTAATATTTGGAAGTGGATAAGGTGGTTGTCTAGGTTAGTGGTTCCATCATATGAGTTAAGGTATGGTAGTTTTGCACCTATGGGCAATGTTTCCTTTAGGATTGAGAGAATGAAAGGGCTCTTGGTTGCTATGGAGTGTATTGAATGGGTAGATGACTTGCCTTTCTTTTGGTCACACACACTTGATGCATGATTGATGTGTTTATCCAGTTCATTAACATTTATCTCCTCAAAGGTTTTTGGTAATTGTTTTGGGAACAGGTCATCGACTAGTCTGCTTATCACCATACACTTGCTTACGTATGCATTTTGCCATGATTATGATTTAACTACTCACGTAGATCCTCCTAGGTTTGCTAGTCACATAAACGCATCAAGCGTGTAGTTCGTAAGTTGTAACTTAGGATTGGTTCTAAGGAAGAATTGGAAGTTGCATTGTCATTAGGGCGTTTTTTAGATGCATTTTTGAGCGTCACAACATCTTTATGTAGGGTTGCATTAGACTCCTGGGTCCTTTTACTTTCTTCAAGCATTTGTTGGACAAAGAGTCTAAGCTCTTGGACTTTAGAATTTTAATTGTCTTATGGTGGGGGGCGTTGCATTATCGCCATATGGTTGCGACATATTGGCACCACTTAAATTTGAAGCATAAGGATTATTATTTTTGCTTTTAGCAATCCTATGTATGGTAGCCTATAGCGATGGGGGCTAAAACGTTGATCATGAGTTGATACGAGGTAAATGCACCTATGAAATTATAGTAAAATGAATATAAGTTCAAGTTGATTCCTTAGAGACTCGAATACTAGTATTAACTTTAACTCTATTATTTAATTGAAAAATTTGATTTCAAGAATTTAATTCTTTAAATTAAAATTGCACCAATTAATTCATTTAAGCAACTAATCAAGAGCTAAACAAGGGAGCAAAATATTAAAGATTAAATTCAAGACTCAATAACGTACTTAGATCTTGCTTTCCCTAAATCTACACATACAACTTTCACTAATGATATTCCAATTCAATCTTTAATTTTCTTAACTGGGAGAATCCTCTATTAAAGTTAAAAACTCTCTTATACTTATTAAACCTAATCTTTAGATTACCTAATAGAATCTTTTCCCCATATCATAGCCTAATATTGCATTAATGTGTAGCGAATTCTGTTCAAGATAATATTATAGATTCAGAAGAATCTTGCAATTTATCTCTAACATTGCACAAACTCTCATTAATTATGCTTAGATCTAATTATATAAGAAGTCCTTTGATCTTCTTGTATAATATTAAATATTTAGATTAATAACCATAGAAATATCAATCGAAAACATGCAAGCACACATAATTGATTCAAGAAAACTAAAATTCTTTATTAGATCTAATAAAACCAAGTGTTACAAGAGAGATTTAAGTTCCATAAGACCTAAATACTAAAGATTTACTCTATACTCATGATAAAGGGGAAATCTCTAATGAAAAAAAAAAGTAGAAGAAATAAATCATGAGTAGGATGAAACAAGTCTTGAATCTTGAGATCTTGAAGTCTTGATGCACTATACTCCCTTAAGTGTTTTTTCTCTTGAAATTCTCTCAAAATTCATGCTAAAATTTCTATAAAAAAGCCTTAATTAAGCCTTAAATAGTAAAGGAAAAACTCACAATGGGCAATATGATCATACCACCTGGTTGTGTCATATGACAAATAAAATCTTTTCCTAATCTTTTTTGCATCTTCCTTACACCTAGGAGTGATATGACTAAGGACACGATCATGTCATTTGGGTTGTATCCTCCACTGACCTCTCATGTTTGTGCTTCAAATTCCCCTAGAAAAGATACAATTGTATCATTTGGTTATATCGATCTTTAAAACTTCATAACTTTCTTGTTTTAGCTTCAAATTGAGGGAAACTTGTTTCTATTTTCTTGTTTTCTTTTGTAGATTGTTTCAAAACCTAGAAAACAAGATTTTACTCAATTAAGTATTATTTTCTAAAAATAAACTCAAAATTCAAGGGAAAATCATTAAAAATCATTCTCTAACATATAGATAATTAAGAGCTTGTCATGAGTGAATCAACTAAGGATGGGAGGGAATGAGTTATTCTCAAATGGGCCAAATTAGGGCCTTAAGGTTAGTTGGGTTACACTGGTTGTCATGACCCTAAAGGGCGCCTAGTAGGATTACCTAATATTTTCATATCATGTGTGCACTCATGATTTGAAAATCATCCTGCAAATCAGAGTTTGCAAGATTCTAAAAAATTTGTCACTAACGTTTTTATTTATTTATTTATTTAACTTATGACTACATATATGTGACTATAGATATCTGATAAGCCACAGTCCAATAGAACCGTAAAGAATTGGTATCTCCTACCAAACAATAAGATTAGGTAGTAAAGTTCTAAAACTCGAACTTACTAAAGTCATAAAATTTAAATGTAGTATACAATAATTCCAATGAACCATATAATCTATCCTCAGAGTCTAACTTCTATGCATCTCGATGTTGGCACTCAACTTTCAATTCTTAACCCATGCTTGATTATCTAGCAACCTACAAGAGAAAACTATTGGGGAGTAAGCTACAGGAGCTTAGTGAGTTAACCCTTATACTATACCAGCAATCAAGTTATCAAATAGTTTATTACCAAACATATGAATGCATGAACAAGCAGTATGCTAAACAATATATATGCAGTTGACTGGTACTGCATATAACATTAGATTTAACGCCCTTCGAAGTATGGGTTGAAGATATATTGGTACCAATCACAATCGGGCTCTAGCACTTGGGTTTTTACCCTTATATATATATATCAATTCCTTATTTCACTAAACCGGTTTCTACTTCCATCAGTTAATAGTATACAAATATCAAGGTCTAGCGGTGAGCGAGCTCCTGCCGTCTACGCTCACTCGCTCACACCCTACAGCGATGGTCTCTAGATATTACCCCCAGCCACCTATGGTTAGCGTCTCCAGTGCTAACAGAACCAGCGAGCCAAGGGTAGGGTCTTGTTGTACCGATGCTCCTGCACTGTACTAATCAAATCATGTGGGAATGCATTCCTCCAAGGCCCTTCTTTACCAACCACGTGAGATAACAGTCGGAATATTATATGCAATGTTTGTGCTTTATGCATGAATCGTTTAATTTTAGTTAGGTTGAATATGATTAAGTTAATTTATGAGGTGGTCAAACATTATCAATAAATCATTCAAATAATGCAACAATCAATTATCTCACATTTAACGGTATTTTGCATAGTAATCAAACAATATTAGTCGCATGTATAACCCAAAATCCCATACATCAAGTTATTAATATTTAATTCATGTGCACTAACTACAAGCACAAAACAAGTATAGAGTTATCGGGAGTACTCACTTGGTCATAAATGATATCAAGGATTGTCATAGTTTAAAGGAAAATGGGTCTCGATCTCAGGATCACTTAACATTAGGGAAATATAGAAAGTAATAAGTTAGGGGATTTAAATAACTAAACCAGCATACTAAACCGTACTATTTACTTAAATCGGTTATTGATTTACGTGAAATTATCGATTTGAGTTTTTTATTGAATCGCGTATAACTTTTTCGTTTTAGCTCGGATCGTTATGAACTTATAGTCCATTTTGATCGTTTTTGAGCGTATTTCTTGTAACGATGTCCGTTTTGGACGTTGTAACTCATAATTTGAATTGTGATATAAAAATATCAAAAAATTTATTATTTTAGTTTAAAAATTATAAAATACTAATTTTAGCTTTTTCTTAATATATTTATGATTTAATAATTATTTAAACCATATAATTGATATTTTTAATATTTTAAGCATATTTTTCCTATTTTGAGATTTTAGCTTTATTATGATTATATTATTATTATGATCTTTATTATTTTTATTACTTCTCATTTTCTTATTGTTTATATACTTCTCGGTTTATACATATATCTATGTGCTTATAATATATTTTATAATTTTATCTTATTTGAAAAAAAATAATCCTTAATTACGGTAATATATAATATATATATATACCTACATATAAGTATAAATTTATCTTAGTTTATAGATATTATTATATTACATATATATTTTGGTATACTATATATATATATATATAAACTATATGTTATACGCTATATGTATGTATATACTTATTTTATGAAAATAAACATACTCTTATGTACATATATATATTCATGTATTTGCGTTTATACTTATAAATATACTTATGTAATTCCAGCTACTTAGATACATATAAATAATTTATAGTACCTATTCTTATTATTTATTCAGTATATATATATTTACATAGTATTTATTATAAAGTATGTATACTATATATTATACATATATTTTATAATATATGCTGTGTACCACAATATATACTCTATATTATACATATATATATGTCATATATTATTATTTATGGAAATATACCACTATATACTTATACTATACGATTACTATATATATATATATATACAAAAATAATTATACATGGATACATATATATATATAACTCACGGTATAAATATATATTATATCTAGTATTGTTATTTAATAAAATACTTAATACTAATTATATGTATTTCTAAAAAAAATACATAATACATACTCTTCCATATAATATACTATGTACATACATGTTTACATACATAGCCTTATACATACATATTTAATTAAATCTAAATATTTATGCACATAGACATGAATTTAGTAATGTTATATGTGTAAAAATACTATAAAAATACTTTATTTATACATGTATATATTATATAACATACATCTAGAAACAAAAATATACTTTACTTACCTATTAACTTTTTATTTTTCCTCTTCTTTTTTCTTCTTTCTTTCTCTTTTTCTCTTACGGTTTGCTTCCAGGATTTTTCTCTCTTCCCTTTTTCTGTTTTGTTTATACAGTTTTATTTTCTCTTTTTTTTTTCCTTTTATTAATGTGAGTAGTTAGCTTAAAATTTAAGCTAAGTAATTATCCAAATCTTTATTTTCATTTTTCTTTTATTTTCCTCTCAACACTTGGCAATTTTCTTTTCTCATGTGGGCGGCTATTTGATCTTCAATTTCCAGAATGTTGCAATTGGGAAAAAAAAGAAAAGAGAGAAAAGAGATAAATTGAAAATGAAAGAAAAGGAAAATAAAAATTAATAATAAATATATGTAATTTTTTGAAACATATAAATTATAACAAATCTCATCATAAATTAATTTTTAAATTTTTGTGAAATTTTATCAATTTAATTAGTACTCGGTATAATTATAATTTTGACAAGTTATTATAGCGATTTCATTATAATTTCATGCGAATAGGCTACTTAGTCGAAAATTGCCATCGACTATAATTTTATCACTATTGAGTAATATTTAACTATTTTATAGGTTTATATTTATAATTTTAAGGTTTAGATCAAATTCGGGTTCAATTTTGGTTAATGGTGCCTAAAGTAGTTTTTGGGTTTTAGTATACGATTTAGCGTTTTGATTAATTTCTAAGGTTTTTACTAGTTATAATATTTTTATATTTATGATTTATTAAATTCTTATCTTGCTTGGCTTTAATGACTCTTCAAGTCATCTATATTATTGGGGTTTAATTTTACTCTTAAATAGCTAAATTTGTGGGGTTTACACTGGTTTCTTCCTCTTCAATACCTACAAAAGCCTCCTAAGGGTGTGATCACGAGGCTTTTTGATGCTTAAGTTAGTAAGGAGAATAAGAAAAAGGGAATTGAGGTAGTCAAACACCGAGACCCTTATGGGTAATGCTCATTGGGTGTATGTGTGCGTAAGAGTGAAAAGATCCAATCCTTTACTTGATGGCATCACATACTATTTATCATGTGGGAGGGGTATGACTACCTATACATGTAGAGGTTTAAGGTTCACTTATACCAATAGTTGGTTGGCAACACATACTATTGAGCTGTTAAGGTGGCCTTAAAGGGTAGTTTGCCACAACCATGCCAGTAACCATGTTTGTGATTAAAGAGTTTGACATTTTTATGGGTTGTTGGGTGCATTAGCCGTACTACAGATGTAAATTGGCAATTAATGAGGTACAGTTAAGTGTTGGTGCTAAAGACAAAAGAGGAGCGATGACACTAGGGAGCTTTGCAAAGCTTAGGTGAGGATGAGTCGAGTCTTGAGGGCTTGCATGAATGTCCTTACTTGAGGCTTGTGGGAATGTCTTCACTTGCTGTGCTTAAGCTGGATGAGTATGGAAAAACGAACTCGATGCTCGAAGGGGAGCTTGCTTGGATGGTTTGCCAGGTTGCTCGTAATGAGGGCATTAGAGCAAGTCATTATACTTGAACAAAAAGGAGTACTCATCTGTATGCTCATCAATGGGCTCTTAGGGGTCAGCTTGTCAGCTGAGCCTCGGGTCAGGTAAGAATTAGGTGTCAACACATTATGTCTCAAAATGCTCTTCACTTATAAGCAAATGGCGATGGACATGTGTTAATGGTTAGTTGTTTCATGATATATGCTATAGGTAGTTTCAATATGACTACTTTGATACTTAAGTTTAAATTGGCTCAAGGAGAGAGGAGAGAGGAAAATTTGAGCAAAATAGTGAAGGTTTGGTCTCTTTACTTATAGAAATACTTGATATTTATAGGGAAGTTGATGATTTACTCAAGGAAGGTGCACATTAACTCTTAGATATACTTAATCATATCTAGAATATACACTAAGAATATTTTTGGAAGAATCTTGATCCGATTATGTGTTAGTTCCAATGAACAATCAAGAAGGAGGATTGAACGGACTGTTATAAAACTTAATATTCTTCACACGACCCTTCTTATTTATTCCTTAATGGCATATATCAAAGTTTAGGATTATATTTTAGAGATTATAATGCCAAAGCAATAATTAATCAAATAAATTGTAGAAACTAAAAGAGTGACGATGAGATGATCAGGTAGTGATTTATAGTGGTTCTTCCTTGTAAATCAATCCACTCTTTAAACCTATGGCTAAGAATACCAATTCTCCATACTGCTTGTTCCATTATTCAAAAGAAATTAAGGTGAGGTGTATAAGCTATGCCACAAGTTATCAATTCTCCTAACTTTGCCCTGTCTCACGATCCGTGCCCTATGATCATGTAAGTCTTCAAAGTCCCTTCACCATTTTCTCAATTGGCTCGCTTATTATATTTAAAGAGATTAGCAACTCTACCAATGATAATAATATGGTTCTTTACAATATTGGCATGATACCATCTCAATAACAATATTCAAAATGCTTTTGAACAATTCTTCCTTTTTTTTTTTTTAAGTATCAATAGTTGTATCTTCTTCTTCATTGTACAACTTCTTATATAGATATGTCCATGGCTTCAATATGGAATTAGCCATTAAGTGTTTATTGAGCCTTTCATTTTCTTCATACTTTTTATATGGTAGTAGCTTTTATAATATCCACTAGCTTCCAACTACATTTCTATTGTCTGTTGCATCTTCCTTCTTTCATAAGTATTACATATTTAATGTTGGTTGGCATATTCCTTTACATTTGCTTCTATCATATTTTTGGCTGCTTTAACTCGAATTTCATATTGCAATTTATACTTTTAATAGTTTAATGATTGTGGAACTTTACATAGTAATAATTTAGTCATGATATTTAGTTGAAAATATTACCCAAATACATTTAACTAGCAGTGTTAGGCCTTCAATCATGTAAAATTTTTTTCTTCCATTTAAAGCTTTTACTTTGCTGTTATATTTTTTTTTTATTATGGTTCTAAGATTTTGAAACTACACCTGATTTTGATTTTGATTTTGATATTGCTTTTGGTTATGATTCTAATATTGATTCTAAAACTATTTTTGATATAGCTTCTAATATATCTTCTAAATGGCTTCTGAATTTGCTTCCTTTTACTATGTGTAACTTCTATTCAACTCAAGTTTAAGGCATGTTTAATACTTTTAATTGTACACTGATAAACTTGTTAACATATTTAATTCAATATTTTTTTAAGGTAAATTGTGTTTTGGGTACCTTTTTTTTATTCTTTTTCACTATGGGTACTCATATTTTCCCTATTAATGCTTAAGGTATCAACTACTATTGTTACTATTGCAGTTGTTATTGCTACCTTTAGATTTGATATTGCTGCTTATTAATCACCCCTAACATGTTGTCAAATGTGTTCAATAGCCTATTGATGTCTTCTCTAGTAATAGGCACATTCGCATTTACATCCTGTGGCTACTATTGATTACCTGGTAATTTAGCTTCTCTAGGAGCATTACCCTAAACAACTTCTATAGCTACTCCCAAATCAATTTTAATTCCTAAAGGCATATTATAGCCAAAATAGACAAGAGAAAGGACAAACTAAGCTTAGTATAAGGAATAGAAAGGAGACATAAGAATAAGGAAGTAGGAAGTACTAAATAAGAATAATTGTTTATATTTAGAATCCCCATATAAATCTTACATTCATCACATCTCACCATCTTATAGATCATTTGCCTAAATTTGTATTTGATTTACCAAACTTATACTCTGATACCACTTTAATCTATAATGTCCTAAGCTAAAGGCACTATAGATTACCACATATCCCTAGTAATCAACTGATACGTTAGGCTAAATAAGCAAGTAAGTTCTCCAAAATTTCATAAATAACTTCATAACTCTTATTCAATAAATCTCAAAGAAATTAAATGTTATAGTTAAATCTCTTTAAAATACTGTAATTGAAGTAAACAAAAATAAAATAAACTTTCATATGCTAAGTAATATAACAAAACTATCCAATAACTGGTCTATTTGATCTCTCCTACTAGTAGATCTTATCTGATCATCATCGTAATTGTCCAGTATCTTCATCCTGATAATAGTAATACGCTTCCCCATTCTCATCATAAACTTCCTATTCATCTAAACTCCCTACAACTAAAAAAGAAAGAAGAATAAGTTAATGCCTGGTATGGAAATCCACAAACACAAACGCATGTCATGTAGCAATCAATGTGATATAGATAATAATGTAACAAGAATAAATCAAACAACAAATTATTTTATATTTAATTAAGTCAACAGTCAATACAGCTTAAGATCACTCATGATGAACCCTAGACCTAAAGTATCTCAAACTCCACATATGATTCTTAGTTGGGATACTGGCTCTACGAGCCTCGTCTAAACAAGTATGGGGCTACTAGCACAATGGCCCATAGACACTACCTAACCTGCTTAGTTTCAAGACATTGGTTCTACGACTCCTAGACACCAACCTAATCTGCTTCGTATCATATCAGAGGGGGACTCCACTTGGGGCAACGTCACCTAAAGATTAACAAAGTGCCATCTTAGGAACATTGGTACTATGACCCCTTAAGCTTAACCAAATATAAGCAACAGTCATATTCTTTTCCAGTCATCAATTAATCTAGTTTACTTTAACTATCCTAAACTAGATTAAATGGCAAACAAGGTTCTATGTACCTAAGTCTCAGATAAAATTCGTAGAATCTACTTCAAATAACATTTCGTGATCAACACCTGAATATATAAGCAAGAACAATTCTTTTTAGGCTTTATTCTTAAGTTACACAATCTTGCTAATTGTTTTTTCATATCTTTTAGGTTACTAAGTCCAAATTTGATTAGCTTGAGGTTTAAGGATCTGTTTAGGCTCTTATAGATGTTTAGAAAAGGTTACGATAAAGTTCAATGTAAGATAGAAACGAGAAGAGACTGAAAAAAAAAAGGACTATAAGAACATGCCTAAGGTTTATGATTGTGTTCTTAGACCATAGTCCTTCACTAGATAAAAACTTCAAATCATGCTTATGCTAAACACTACAACTACAAGTATAAAGCCTGTATCCATGGTTGTAGTCTTAGGCTATGTTCCTTTTTGTACCCAAAATTTCTTTTCATACTTTGATAAAAATTCTACGAGGGTTCCACGGGTAGGACCATAGTCATAGTCCCTACCTATGCTCTTCTTGTACATCAAATCCCATCTCCTTTTCAACTCCATACTCCTCTAGACCATTCAATAGCAACTCTAACACATCCAATACTTCTATTTCTTTATAAGGTTTAGTTTTCTCCATCAACTAATGATAAGAAAAACTTATGTTCCAAATCCCTAAATCAATCAATCAAATAAAAATAAAGCAAAAAGTACATACCTTGCTTAAACACCAAAAATAATTACAACCCATGTTGTATAAAAACTTGATTACAATGCCTAGATTCAATTTATACAAGCAATACAACAAATCTAATTAAGATAATAATATATAAGTCAATTATTATAATACCAAAGATTGGGATAACACTCATTGAGTTAGGGTTTATACCTTACCCTAACATTTGCTTCACAATCTTCTTAAACTGCACATTTCTACAATTCTCAAACAACTCCTAATGTTAAGAAATCACAAAACCTAAAACCAAAACAAGTGAAATAACTTTACAACGGCTTACCTTAGCTTGTTCCTATTGTGCTCTTAGAAAGGGTTATGCAAAACAATAGAGGAAGAAAATGAACTCTAGGATTTTTGCATGAACTTTTATACTCAAGAGTAGAAAAGATCACCTTATTCTTTTTAAAAGTATATTATTATTTTTCCTACCTTGTCCTTTAATTCATTATTTTCTTTACTTTTTTCCTTTTATCCATTTGATTTCCTAAGGTGTTATAGTTTGTATTAAGATTAATTTAACCATGTCAATTGTTATGTAGAGTGTTAACCAGACTCGGCCATGTATACTTTTGCTTTACTCTCCACTAGAAATGAAAAGAATAAAAGAAAATATAAATTTATTAATAGTAAATAGGTTAGCGAGTCGAACTTATGACTTCTACACAGATTTGTTTAATAAATAGGTTTGAGACATTGACCCAAACCCTGATATGACTTTAAATGTATCTAAATAGGTTTGACTTATTTGTATCTCATGTCGAATTTTTCCATATCCAAACCCATTTAAATTATATTGTGTCCTATTTGAATATGGTGGGTTGGTCCAAAATTAGAAGCCCTAGTTTATATATATATATATGCACACAAACAATCTTTTGAATTATATGGCAAGTAGTAGTTATTATCTCATCAAAAATTTGGGGAAGGAGGCAAAGGAAGAAAAAGATGGAAATAAAAACGAGATACAAACTATAGATGGATTTGTGTGGAAGCAACAAGTTTTTGTGATTGGTTGGAGCAAATATGTCAAAACCATGGTTTTGGATTGAAAAATGTCATCTTTTGGATGTATTATGTGGTAGCCATTAGATTGCTTTCGTGGTGCTGTTATCGGTGATGGAGATTCCCAGAGGAGAAGATAATGGGGTATACGATTTTTGGAACTTAGATTTTGTATTTTATTTTTAAATATTAACAGTTTCCTTATTTTATTAACTTAATTTTGTGAATACATTTTGACAAGGCAGTAGGAGCACTTTTGAATTTTCTTTCCATAATTTTTCTTAAATTGGAAATGACACATGTCATGTACTGATTTACTGAAATTGCCACATCAATTAATGGATAAATATGAAACTATGGAGGTAGTGATGATGAAATTGTAATGTTTAATTGGGTATTGAAATTGACAATTAGAAAAGTTTAGATAATTAATTGAAAAATAACGTAAAGTTCATGCATTGCAACATTTTGCCTAAATTAATATAAAATCTTGCTGTTTAATCATATATAATTCAATATTTGCTCTTTATCATTTTAAGCGAAAGGAAACATGAAAAAAAATAATTTTTGTTAGGCCTTGATTAGGTTTAATTGTCTTTTCAAACTTCTCCTAAATACTAATTTCTAAAGGACGATTTATCTTTCTTATATTTATACCATATTTATCATTGTTATTGCAATTTACAGTGAGATTGGTAATGAGGAAGATAATTATAATTAGCATTATTATCCCAATTACTTCGGTGATGGCAACATTTTAGTTGCTATGTGTAAGCTTTCTTTATATATATATTTATTTATTTCTTATGCTTTATGAAACTGAATTTTGTTATTGTTTTCCTTAATATCTCAAATATTTGCCAAAATTATTGTAGCCTAGTGGTTTGAGTATAGATCTCTCAACGAGATGAACCAACAAGATAAATTAAGTTTAAATTCTTCCCCTCTCATACTGTAACGTTGTTTGAAATAAAAATAAAATAAGTATTCTTTATTTTAGCATGCACCTAGACTTCAAGATATAGATGAATAATGTTAAATATCAACATTATTTCATTATATTATTATAACGTTACAACGGAGAATTCAATAAAACTTTCAGAAAATAAGTTACATAAATAGAGAATATTTTTCGATTCAATTATGTCCTTCCTTGTATTTTCTCATAATCAACACATTCCATATAGGATTTGATGGGTTTAGATTTTCTAGGAAAAAAATTGATAACCATCCCGTAGGAATGAAATATATAGGCAGTGAAAGAAAGGCAATATATGTGGAATCGTGAGCCTATATTTTTTATACTCAGGGGTAACTATATTCATATTCGCATTACTAATACCACTTATCAATATAGCAAATTTGGAAATCAATTACTAATTACCTAAGAGATATAGGAAGACAGGATTTGTTAGCCAGTAATATCCACTTGTTGGTCCTCATATCCACTCTATATTAAGAATGTGGGAGTGCGTCGATAAGAAAACAAAAGGACAAATGGCCGCCAAATTCGCCTTGCTCTTTCTATTTGTGCATGCTCTTGCCTTGATATGCTCCACTTCAACTATTGCTAATGAAGAAAAGATGCATCCTCGAGGAGTTTCAATGAAACTCATTCACTATAACTCGATTTTTAGTCCCTTTTGTGACCCGAATGCTGTTGTTACTCATCCTGCTATCCTTTAATTCAATCGATCATTAGCGCGTTCGGCATACTTACAAGGAAGAGCTAGAGGAGGATCGTGGATCTCCTCTTCTTCTGCTTCTTCCATTGATCATGATGATGATGATGCCCAAGCTCCACTTAGCCCAGATTGGGATGGGTCGTTTTTTATGGTGAATTTCTCAATCGGAGATCTGCTAGTTCCACAACTCGTTATCATGGACAATGGCAGCAACTTAATTGTTTAAACCAATCAAGCCTTCTATTGATCCTAGCAAGTCCACCACCTATAAGCCATTGTCATGTTGTTCTAATAATTGTCTCTTCCCACAAGGTAAGTGTGATGTATCAAACGCTTGTATGGTCCGTTTGGCTTATGCAGGCGGAACCTATGCTGATGGATTCCAAGCCAGCGAGATGCTTACCTTTGAAACATCCGATGAAGGGTTAGTTAAATTTCCTGACCAACAAAGCAACCTAGTGGGATCATGGGACCTGATGCTTCACCAACTGTTCCATCACGTTCTTTTGGTTCCCTCTTCTCTTACTGTATTGGTAACCTAAGCGATCCATACTATCCTTATAACTTCTTGACAGTAGGACATGGCTCAGTGATTCGAGGATTTTCAACCCCTACAGAAATTTATAATCACCTATACTACCTAAGCATGGAGGGTAGTAACTTTGGCGGTGAAAGGCTTGATATGGACCCCGCTCTGTTCCAAAGAACGAGCTATGACGACGGAATCGTCAATGACAGCGGTACTGCCATTACTTTCCTGCCCCAGCGCACATTTGACCTACATACACATAAAATTGTCCAATTTCTCAGCAGAATGTTTATGGGCTCGAGACCCTACCTTTGCACTGCAGGGAATATACACAAGGATGCTGATATTTCTAATTTCCCAGTTACCACATTTCGTTCTGCTGGAGGAGCTGATCTAGAGCTGGATGCGATGAGTGTGCTTCTTCAAGATGATGACAGCACATTTTGTGTAGGTTTCCTACCAGCTAAAACACCTGGGATTAGCATAATGGGGCAATGGCCCAACAGGGTTATAACATTGCTGATAACTTTCTTGATGAGAGAATTTATTTCCGGGGGATCGACTGTCATGACTTATATTCCTGATCGAGACTTTTCAAATTGTATCTTTTTCTTATCCTTCCTGTTCTTATGTAGTCAACCTTGATGTGTACAATATGATATCAGTATGTATTTCGTAAATTATAGCGTCACCTCTTGAATTTTGACGAGATATCAGAAACACCTCAAACTGTCTGATCGATCATAGCAAACATTCTTTTTAATATAAATAAATTTCTCATAAGGTTTATGTAATCTAAAGATATCTAAAGTACATGTATATTTCCATTAAAAACCCAACTAGAAACTATACACAATATATACCCATATGCATGTTGGAATTAACGACTTGAACTTTCTAGATTTTTGTGAAATTATTTTTGTCATTTTCTAGAAGACCAAATATGTAAAAGGTCATTGTGAAAAGTCATGATATATTTTTCCTTAGTTTATGCATAAATTATTAATTGTAGTTCAAGTATCTAGAAAGTTAATGATCATCTTATGTCTTATGAGTGAGTGAATATATGGTGGGTAGAGTATGAAATTTTACTCATAACCCTTTAGGTACAAGTCGTTCCTAAACTTTTTTATTTGTACCATATCTTATGGTATCTTAAAACCATTCTATACTTTATACTCTATAGATTGTATAGGGTATAAGATATGCCGTAGAACTTGTAATTTTTTTTATTAATAAATTTCAATATAGTTAGTTTCTATTTATTTTCCTTACTTCCAATATTCTTTTAATTCTTTTTCTTTTTGATCATTTTCTTTACCAATCATTATTATTCAAACATATCAATTGTAGTGAAATTATTGGTCTTAACCATAAATACTAAATAAATAGTTTTACATTTGACTCATTAAGGGGCACACTTATTTTGGCAATAGAATATTCATAAATAACAAATCACAATCTCTAAATTCGTAGTCAACATCCATAATGATGTTTCTTGCATCACAATTACTAAATCTCTCTCGACTAAATCTTTTACAAACCTTAATAACATATGTGGGAAAAAGATATAAACCCCATCTAGACTAAATCTTGACTTGGAGAAAGTAATATAAATATATCATGAGATATTTTCCAAACCTTATACTAAGAAATTGTTGCATTAAAAGAAAATAAGTTAACGGCTTATCTTATTTAGGTGGCTTCACCCAATTTTTGTTTTCATTTTTGTTTTTTTTTAAATAACTTTGGTAGAGTTTAAATAGAATAAATGATGAAGATGGACTAAAAAGAAAACATAATAAAGAAAAGACTAAGAAGGAAGGGACTGACATGAGGACATCAGGTTTATTATAAGATTTCTTATGAGTTGGGCTTTGTTATTTTTTGAAACCCATGCAAATGAAATGACATTCTTTTTTATTTATTTATTAATTTGATTTAATTATTGTTACAGGATGGGTACAAGATACGTTAGAACTTGTACTGTGTATACTTTATAATATAAGTTTTGAGATGGGTATAAAGTACCTTGACTTCATACTCTTACCTTACTTTGTGAGTATAGGTTTTGAGAAAATTACTATTTGAAACTTATCTTATAACTTTACATATCCATTCGGATATTCATCTAGAATTTACCTAATTTAGTAAGGTTTGAGTAGGTACCCTGTATGATAGGGTTATCTGCTCATTCCTATCATTTCTTATAAATACCCTATTAGTCTTATCATTAAAAACAAGTGAATGAAAAGTTCATTTCTTTTTAGTATTTTTTTCCTTCTTCCACTTCTAACATAACAATATCAAAGCTTGGTATCTAAGTGTGAAAAAAAAAAAAAATTGAGAGCAAGAAAGAAAATAGTAAGAAAGAGAGATGGTAAATATTGGAGGTTCTATTCATCAAGTTCCTCAACTTACAAAAGAAAATTATGAAAACCAGTATATCTGCATGAATGCATTACTTGGGTCTAAGGACGTACGAGAAATAGTAGAGAATGGTTATGAGAACGTAAACAAAGAAGAGTTATCAAAGTTAAAGAAGAAGGATTTCATCCATCAAGCTTTGAATGATTCCATGTTAGATGAGGTGGCCAATGCGATCGCATCCAAAAGAAGCTTGGGAGATTTTGAAATCTTCTTTTCTAGGAATTGACAAAGTAAAGAAGGTGAGGCTTCAATCCATGTGTAGTGAGTTTGAAGCTTTAAAGATGAATGAAATGAAGAGATATAGAGAAAAGATAGAAGATATTCATGTTGTTGAGAAGGTTCAGCATTCTTTAATTCCCAAATTTGATTGTACGGTATATCTCTTTGAAGACTGAAAGGATCCCGACTCATTGACTATTAGAGAATTGAAGGGTTCATAAGCTCTTGAAGATAGAATCAAGAGAAGGCATGAAGCACCATTGGAGTATGTTCTCAAAGCCAAAGCATCCTTGAAGTATTATAGAGAATAGAGCCAAAGAAGCCATGGAAGAGGAATAGATCATGGTTATGGTCATAGCCAAGGAGGAAGAGGAAAAGGAAATGTTGATAACACAAGCAAAGAGAATAAAATCCATTAATCATTTAGAGGTCATAGAAGAGCAAGATGAAGAGGATGTTACTACTATCAAAACTAAAATGAAAGGATGTTACAATTATCATAAATTTGGCCACTTTGCTCAGGAATATCATAATGCTAATGTAGAAGAGGAAGCTAATATTATTGAGGAAAAGCAAGCAAATGAAGAATTAACTTTGTTGTTGGCACTCATAGAAGAAGATAAGGATGCTAATAATATATGGTATTTGGATAATGGAGCAAGCAATCACTTATGTGACCATGAATAAAAATTCATAAAGCTTATTGAGAAGGTGAATAGTATTGTATCTTTCGAAGATAAATCAAGAATTCAAATTAAAAAAAGAGGTACAATTCTAATCTTTCCCAAAGATGGAGGCCATAAGCTAATTCATGATGTTTTTATGTTCCCAAATTAAAAAGCAATATTTTGAGTTTGTGTCAACTTCTTAAAAAGGGATATGAAATTCATATGAAAAATAAATGTGTTTAACTTAGAGATCAACATGCTAAATTGATTATTAAGGTGATCAGCATACTAAATTGATTATTAAGGTGCTTATGTGAAAAAATTAGAGTGCTTAAATGGAATATTAAGACAATTGAGGTGACATGTTTGAAATCTAGTGTTCAAGATAAAGCATGGCATTGGCATATGAGACTTGGCTACTTGAATTTTGAGCACTTACGGCCATGGATTTTGAATGGCATAAAACTCAATTAACCATCCTAATTAGTTGTGTGAAGCTTTTTTACTTGGAAAACACACTAGGAGAAGTTTTCTAAAAGAAGCCACTTTAAAGACAACCGTACTACTTTAACTTGTTCATAACCTAGACCCATCAATTCGCCTTCTTTTGGTCATTAATGATTTTAGTAAGAAAATTTGGGTTTATTTTCTAAAATGAAAATCAGAAGCTCTTATTGCGTTTAAGCATTTCAAAGAACATATTGAAAAGGGAAGTAACTATAAAATCTAAGGCTTTAAGGTTTGATAGAGGAGAAGAATTCAATTCTAAAGAATTCAATGATTCTTGTGAAACCCATGAGATTCATCATCATTTAATCGTTCTAAGAAACAATAACAAAATTGAGTAGAAGAGTGAAAAAATATAACCATTCATAACATGGCATTATCTATGTTAAAAGCTAAAATATGCTACAGGAGTTTCGAGTCGAATCTATTTCTTGTGTAGTCTATTTTTCAAATTGTCTGCTAACAGGACATGTTAAAGGTGGAAACAAAAGGTAGAAGCAATAAAGAAGAATAACATGCAAGAATTATGATGGATTGCCGACCTTTAGACCCATCACTCACACCTGCCTTCAAAGCCTCCAATCTCTTACCAAGAGGATTCTCTCTTGTTTGCCTATCGATGACGAGCTTTAGTACATGGAACAGTTGTGGAAGAACTCCCTAAGGACATAACTCAGGCACACTTTACTATGCTCAGACTCTTGTCTAGTTGCTAACCTATCTAATACTATGGCCGACGTGTCGAGTACTAAGTCTGAGGACACTATATGTTATGCTCTACACTTATAGCCTACTAAACAATAACATCATTTAATCACCTTGGTAGCTCCCTACACAACTTATCAACAATAGCCCCAACATTAACTCTACTCAGTTACAGCACCCTAAGACCTTAGAACACTGACTCATTAACAAGTAGCCACCTGTCCCCTACTTTTCTAACACTAATATTATATTTCTTTTTTTTCCTTTGTCATATTTACCCTCTTTTATACATCTTAGGAATCTTTTTCTTATATTGTCTTTTGTGTAATTTTCCTTTATAATATTGTTACCCTAAAGGACTTAATATAAATAGCCCTTTTTACTGTAGCCACAATCATCTTACACCTTGCAAGTTTACGAATATTTTTATTCTTGTAAGATACCCTTCTTCATGCACATCCCTTTCTCATACTCTTATTTAATTTTGTTAAGTAGCTCGAGATTAGTGGCTAGTGAAACTTAGTATTAACTTGCACATCATATTAGGTGAAGTATTAAGTTGTGTTGTATTCATTGGTTTATCATATCTTTTGAGCAAGTTAACGAAAGCTACTACATTTTTCAACCTATCTATTTCTTCATTCTTCGATATCTCGAAAGACCCACTTGGTTACTATTTCCTGCAGTAAGCCCTAGTGATCAACTCAGCTCCTGGGTACATTATATAATCTTGGTATAACAACTTGAGGTTATGATCAAAAGCTAAGTATTATAGTAGTTACTTCTTATTTTAGTGTATTCTATTATACCCTATTATTTAGTAGAAAAATAAAGCAAGTCCTTAAGCCATTGTAGGGTATGACATTATTAAAGTTATGTGTAATCTTCTCTTGAGAAGTGGATTCTTGAAGTTTTGTATTAAGGATGTCAAATCCTAGCAATGAAGGAAAGATTAATGATGCTGAGAGTGATGCTTATGGTTACGGTTATATTACCTAACAGACCTTACAAATTACTAATGAGCAATTGCAAGATCTTGCTACCATTTTGGCTAACCTAGCTATCTCTATACGGAGGGCAGTAAACGCTTAGCTACAAGAGAGAGTTAATGAACAAGGCCAAGAAGACAGGTACTTAAACTTAGAGTACTAAAAGCTATAATATGAAATCAACTCTACCTTGACATGCTAAGAGGTTTACAAGGAGGAGACATGTGTTAGATGAAGTTGAAGAATATTGTGAGGAGAAAGAGAAGTATGATGGATTCAAAGAACACAAGCTTTGTGCCCATCAAAGAAGTTGAGCATCTTAAAGTGTAGATATTGAATTTTAATGGGTATAGTAGTTCTGATGACCATCTAGATTAAGAGGTGATGATTGAAAAGGTATTTGACTTCTATGACTACAAAGACTCAATATGTATACGAGTAGCTACTTCAGAATTTTCTAGGTATACAACAATATGGTAGAAGAAATTGTAAAATGTATGCTAAAGAGCCTGATGTGAAATCTAAACTTAGAATCGGATGAAGAGAGCTCTAAGGAGTAGATTTGTGCCAAAACATTATGAATAAGAGACCTTTTGACATCTTCAAGAATAGAAGTAAGGTAGCTGATTTGTAGATAAATATGTCTAAGAGTTCCAACTACTAATGATCTGTTAGGATGTAGATAACATGAACCATAGTAAGGTTCATTTCTAAACTAAGATTAGAGATTGGTAATGTAATGAATGTATAGAGGCTAAGAAATTTGGATGAGATTATCCAAATAGCATAAAGGGTCAAAATGTAAAGGTAAGCTTAGCTTAGCTAAATATCAAGGAGCAAACCTGGCTTATGGAGTAGAACTGGTATGCTGAGCTAACCTGGATATGACCAAGCTTAGTGCAGTTTTGAGGTAGATCGCCAAGGTTAGATGTCTAACAGACCTGATGATGACTAAGGAAAGACTAAGGTTAAGGAAACTGAGGTTAAGAAGGACCAAGGTTAGAGCTTAGGACAAAAGACCAAAGAAATCAAGTGTTTTCAAGTGCCTTGGTTTTAGATATATGGCTAGTCAGTGCCCAAATCAACGTGTTATGACCATCAAGGGAAATGAGCCCCAATTTAAGTAGGAAAGTGCTAGTGAAGGGGAGGAAGAAGAAGTAGGAGTTGATTAACTGCTAGAAGATTTTTAAGAAGATTTAGATATTGTGACCTGACTTTAAATGGGAGACTACTACATAGTTGTATGAAGATCTCTCAATGCCTTTACCTCTGATGAGAATGAACGGAGAGAGAACCTCTTTCGTACAAACTACCAAGTGAATGGCAAACTATCTCCTTTGATTATTGAAAAAGGGAGTTGCACTAGTGTCATAGCACAAGGAGTAATAAAGGCCCTGAAGTTTCTGACCTATCCTCACCTTAAGCTTGAAAAGATTCATTGGCTAAATGAGAAGGGAGGTCTACTTGTTATTGAGCAAATTAAAGTGTCGATCACTGCTAGTGATAAATATAAGGACAAGGAGTTGTGCGATGTCTTACCTATGTGTTCATCACACATTTTACTTGGCCGACCTTGGCTATTTGATTTGAAGGTATTCCATGTTGAGTATGGGAACACTTATATGTTCTAGAAGGATTGGAAGAAGGTTATACTAATACCAATGAGCCTTAAAGAAGTTCGGGAGTTACAAGAGAAGATTTTTAGATCACTCTAGAGGAAGTCCTTAGTGATTTCGCCAGCCCAATTTTTCAAAGATGTTAAGATAGAAAAGTGTGTATTCTTATTGGTCAAAAGGATACTAAAGTTGAAGGAAGTCAAAGCATTACTTACTTAGGTGTAAACATTGCTTCAAGAGCATGCCGACTTGTTTCTTGTTGAATTGTCAAGAGTTTTACCACCTGTTGAAGGTATAAAGCATTACATTGACCTTCAGCCTGGAGTTACTCTATGCAATTGACCTACCTATACACTCAATCCTAAGCAGGCAGGTAGCCAAGCTAAAAAAACAAGTTAACGAGTTGAATAAGTGTAGATATGTTTGAGAAAGCATGAACCTCTGTGTTATATTAGCTGTCTTAGTCTTGAAGAAGGATGACTCATAGAGAATGTGCATTGATAGTTGAGTAATCAATAAAATCATTGTTAAATGCCGATATCTAATCCCACAATTGGATGATATGTTTGATGAGTTACATGGTACATGAGTATTTTTGAAGATTAACCTAAAGAGTGACCACCACTAGATCCTAATGAGACTTAGAGGTGAGTAGAAGACTACTTTCAAAATGAAGGATGGTTTATTTAAGTGGATGGTGATGCTATCTGGTCTTACAAACGTACTGAGCACCTTTATACGACTCATGAATCATGTTCTCAAGTCTTTGTTTGGTAAATGTGTTGCTGATTACTTTGATGGTATTTTAGTATATAGCGTCAACCTCATTTCGCTTATCGTGCATTTGAGATCTATATTTGATATCCTCCGTACCAAGCAATTGTTCGATAATCCAAAAAAATGCATATACAGTTAGAGAGAGATAGTATTCCTTACATATGTTGTTTTTGGAGGAGGAATCAAATTGGATGATGAAAAGATTTGAGTTATTCCCGAATGGCCAACACTGACTAGTGTTGTAGAAGTTCGAAGTTTTCATGGTCTAGCTTCATTTTATTGAAGATTCATTTGGAATTTTAGTTCCATAGATGTCCCATTAACCATGCTGACTAAGAAAAACTCTAAATTCAAATGGGATAAGAAAGCTCAAAGGAGTTTTGAAGAGTTTAAATCCAAGTTAACCTTTACCTCAGTATTAGTACTGTTTGATTTTGACAAGGTTTTTGAGCTAAAATGTGACACATCTAGAGTCGACATTGGAGTTGTTCTTATGTAGGAGTCCTTACTAATTACATATTTTGGTAAGAAGCTTAGAGGTACCACATTAAATTACTCAGCATATGAAAAGGAGTTCTATGCCCTTGTCCAAGCACTTTAGAATTGGCAACATTATTTGCTATCGAAAGAATTTATTATATATACAAACCATGAGTCCCTCAAACACTTCTGAGGCTAACAGAAACTCTCTCGTTGTCATGCTAAATGGATCAAGTTTTTGGAAACCTTTTGCTATGTCATTAAGTATAAGAAGAGAAGTTCTAACACTATGGTCAATGCCCTTTCTCATTAGCATGTTCTTGTCACAACATTATGAGTTAGAATACTTGGGTTTGGTACCTTTCCTAATCAATATGAACATGATCTATACTTTGGACCTTTAGTGGCTAAATGCAACCTTAGAGGAGTATTGGATGGGTTCTATTTGAGCTAAGATTTTTTATGATGGGAAGATAAGTCTATGTGCTAAGTGTTTTTGCTAGGGAATTACTTGTCCAAGAAACTCATGTTGGAGGTTTAACCAGCCACTTTAGCAAGAAGAGAACTGTTGAGTTATTGAAAGAGCACTTCTATTGGCTTAAGATGATGAAGGATTTGCATAAAATTCTTGATTGATATAAGGTATGTAAATGAGCTAAGGGGAGAAAGGAGCCATAAAGAGAATATACACCTCTACCTGTACTTAAGTGGTTGTGGACTAATCTAAGTATGGATTTTATACTCAGCCTACCCAAAACATCATGGAAACATGGTTCTATTATGATGGTAGTCGATTGATTTAGCAAAATGAGCCACTTCATCTCTTTCCACAAAACTAATGATGCTTTATTTGTTGCTAAACTCTTTTTGCAGGAGATTATGTGATTGCATGGTGTTCTAAGAAGTATTCTATCAAATCGTAATTTGAAGTTCATAAGCTTCTTTCGGTGAATACTATAGAAGAAGCTTGACGCTAAGCTTATGTTAAGTACTTCTTGCCATCTGCAAATAGACCACTAAACAGAAGTTGTGAGTAGAACAGTAGGTAACCTCCTTTAGGCTATTGTGGAGAAGAATCTACATGATTTGGTTCTCTGCCTACCCATCATTGAGTTCACTTGCAACCGCTCTACTCATAACTAAATAGGAAGGAAGCCTTTCGAGGTCATTTATAGACTCAACTCAAAATTACCATTAGATATGATCATCGCTCGACTTCCTTAGCAAAAAGTAAAATTAGCTTACAGCGCATCGAAGAGTTTCAAAAGTTGCATAAGAAGGTTGTTGAGCAATTAGCTAAAATAGTGACCCAATAAAGAGAGCAAGGAAGTCGAGGTAGAAGGCGAGTTATTTATAGCCCAGGTGACCTTATTTGGATTTACCTTAGTAACGAACTATAGGCACCTAATTTTTGCCCCCCATTTTTTCAAATTAGGTTATAAGGTCCTAAATTAGAAAAAAATAAAAAAAATAGAAAATTAAAGGAAACCCCCAAAAGTGAAGAAATTTAGAAAAAAATAAGAATTTTAGAAAAATACAAAAATAAGAAAAAGCACAAAAAATAATAAATTTAGAAAAAAATACAAAAAATGGAAAATATATAAGAAATTTGAAAAGTCATAGAAAAATTTAAAAAATAGAGAATTTAGAAAATAATAATTTTTTAAGTTATTCAAGTAGAATAGAATTTTAAATTTGAATAAAAGGCTATTAGGTCTAAGCTTAGATTTCAATCTAGCCTAGGCTAACCAGTCCATATATCCAATTTAATTATATATATACATAAGACATAAGCTAATGGCTTAATGGATAAGCGCTTGGGTATAGCTTTAGGTTCTTAAGTTCGAGTCTCTATACAGGGAAAGAATGCCTTTTCTTTTTTTTTTTTTTCCTATACCTCACATGCTGCTACATGTCTAAGAACTACTGGGCTACATGTCTACTCATGATATGTAGCAGTCCGTGATTTGCTTGGACAGCAAATTTTCCTTCCCTCCATTTTTTTTCTCCCCTTTCCTTTTCTACTCTTCACTTTCTTTTTAAATAAACAAATGAACAATTAAAAAAAAAAGAGGGGGAATTGTTTTTCGAACACAAAGGGGGAAGGGAATTTTCATATACACACACAAATAGTAGGGGGAATTTTTTTTTTTTTAGAAGACAAACACACACAAGAAACAAGGGATTTTTTTTTTTGGAACAGCAGCACATCTCTCTCTTCCGAGATTTTCAAGCTGAAATTACACAAAACACAGAGTAAGGGACCCACAGTAGATAGTCTCTCTCTCTCTCTCTCTCTCCAACTTTCCCTCTCTACTACCTCTCTCTTTCTCTCTCCATTGTCTCTCAATCACAAGTTGAACACATACATACATGCAAGGGAGGGGGCTTTTGATTTCAAAAGAAAACACACATACATAGCAAAAGGAAAAAAAAAAAACACATAAGAGACCCACTCTAATAGAAAACACAACTCTCTTTACCCACCCTCTCTATCGGTCCTCAATTTCTCTCCCTATCCATTCTCTCTCTCTCTCAGTTAAACCACCCTCACCCTTTGTCTTGTTGATCTTTCTCTCTTTTCATTGTCACTTTGAGCCGAAACTACACTGAGCCATCCTCCCATTCACTACACCCATCGAACTTACACCTACATATACCACTCTCACTCGCACATACCATACCCCCAAAGCCCCATTGACTTGCTCTCTCTTTCTCTTGACCTAAACTTACGTGCACATTATACGCAACAGACCTACGACCTCATTTTTGAACCAACAGTCACCACGACCCACTGCCCTCCATCAAGCACTAACCTAAACACACATTATCAAACCATGTACATTACTTTCTTTGCCACCAACATCCACAAACACAACTAGCTACCATCGCATACTCTAAATCCAACCCAACATCGCATCCCCAATCACTCAATCCACACTCTTTTTTACTCAATCAACACCCTCTCTTTGATCCTCTCGTATACTCAATCATACAACCTACTATTGTGACTACCACCAACAACCACCAAATAGCCACCAAACGCTGCGACATAAAAAATACTCCCCATTCCTTAATAGAATATTCACGAAAATCGTCTTTCCTACTCATTTTGATGGCTGAACCGAACCAAAATGCCCCCTTCAAGCTATTGTGTGTGACCCAACAACCCGACCTATAGAACTCCAAACCAACCGGCCCGACCAGAGACCTTCGACTCATGTACCCCAATCCAACCCGTGCCCTTTCCTAATTTGGCTCAGTTTATGTTATAGTTTAAGCAGTCTTCTTTTTTCTTTTTCTTTTATCATTTATTTTGTTTTTATTGTTTGTTATAATTTGTAAATAAAAAAAGAAGGAAAGAAAAAAGAAAAAAAAAAAGAGAAAAGAAAGAAAAAAAAGGGAGAGAAGTATTTAGTTTAGTTTTCATTTATTTATTTTCACGTTTTAGCCCAAAAATCAAAAAATAACAAAAAAAGTAAAAGGAATAAATAATAAAATTGTTTTATCACTTAAAAAATTGATTTTCCAAAAATTAAATTAAATTAAATTAATCATTTTTCAAATTAAGATCATTTAGAATTTCAAAAAATAAAATCCAATTTAGGACCCTTACAAATTTTATTCAAATAAATCAAAATGGGTAAAAATGTAAACTTGGCAATTTTTCTAAAATTAAAATCAATCAACTCGCTATATTTTTTGCGAACGAACTACAAAAATCTAATCTCGAATAGTGGGTACTTAGGTACCTGTACATCAGTACGGGACAACTTAAAATATGGAAAGATTTATTTTTTCCATTTTTAGATATTTATGTAAATTAATCAATTTAGTCATGTGTATCATAATTAGTTATTTTAGAAATTAAAATGGGTAGATTCGAAAAGTTAAAAGTAGTACCCATTTATGGTTTAATAAATTAGCTCACAAATCTAGATCTCTAGTTTTTAGAAAAGCCATTTTTATAAATTGTTTTTTTTTTAAACGATAGATTAGTAGCTAAGCTATAATTAATTCACCTAATTGGTTATAACTTAACTCTTTCCTGACTTTGGTCAGGTGGCAACTTAAATACCTCTTCAAATTGAAAAAATGGTTTTTTTAAACCTTAGTCGAGGATTGGTATTAAATGGATAGGGTTTAGTACTGATCGGTTTAAAGAATGCCTAATTTTATAAAAATAACCGAGAGATTAAAAAACCAAGCTTGATAGGAACAACTCCTAAGGGAGAAGATAAACAAATTATCACCATGGTTGAATGGCCCCTTTAAGAGCCTTTACCGCATCAATGACAATGCTTACGAGTTGGAACTACCCAAAAGATATAGAGTGTCTGCTACTTTCAATGTCATCGACCTGATGCCTTATGTGTCGAAAGAAGAAGAAGACCAAGATTTGAGTGCAAATCTCTAACAACCTAGGGGAACTGATGGATTGTTGACCTTCGAACCCATCACTTGTACCTACCTCCATGGCTTCCAATCTCTTACTAAGAGAATTCTCTCTTATCAACCTACTAAGGATGAACTTTAATATATGGAACAGTTGTGGAAGAACTCCTTAAGGATATAGCTTAAATACACTTTGCTTTGCTCGAGCTCTTACCTAGTTGCTGACCTATCAGGTACTAAGGCTAACCTTCCGAGTGTTAAGTCCGAGGACATTATATGATAAGCTTTACTCTTCTAGGCCATTGAACTGCAATGTCATTCAATCACCTCAGTAGCTACCCATACAACTCACAACTGCAGTCCCAACATTAGCTCCGCTTAGCCACAACACCCTAAGACCTTAGATTATGGACCCATTAATAAGTCGCAACCTATCCCTTATTTTTCTACTACTAGCCTTATATTCCTTTTTGTCCTTTGTCATATTTACCCTATATCATACACCTTAGGAATCTCTTTCATACATAGTCTTTTATGTAATTTTCTTTTATTGTATTTTTTCTCTAAAGAAATACTATAAATAGTTCTTATTATTATAGTCGTTGTTGGTATCCCATTTTTACCCTCCTTGTATTTTTATTTTTATTTTTAGAATAAGGTCAGAGGTCTTAATTTAGAAAAAGTTTAGAGAAATAGAAAAAATAAAAAAATTTAGAAAAATAAATAATAGAAAATTTACAAAAATCACAAAAAATAAAAAAAATTTAAAAAAAGTTTCAAAAAATAGAAAACTTAAAGACAAAGGTAGAAATTAAAAAAAAATAGAAACATAGATTTTTTTTTTAAAAAAATAGTTTTTATGAAAGTATTTTTTTTTAAATAAAAATAGGCATTACAATTGTGTTAGGGTTATTAAGTTTAATTTAATTTATCTTAGAAGTTTTTATTTAGGTTAGTTCATGGTTTAAATATATTTTGTTAGCAAAAGGTGATAGGGCATGGGCTAATAGCCCTTATGGTTAAGTCTTTGGTCTTGCATTTGGAATTGGTAAGAAGATCTTAGGTTTGAGCCATGTGTAAGGTGCTTTATTAAAGAGATACATGTTTGCCAGTGATTAGGTAATTTGTAAATTTTCTTTCCCTTTCCTAGACTTTCCTTTCCTTTCTTGTGTGTAGTCCACTCAGGGTGCTCACTTCATGGTTTTTTCTTTTCATCAATCTTTCTAAGCAATTTCACCATTTTAATGGTAAAATCATGAAGATTGCTTAGAGTACTTTGAATTGTAGCCAAAAACTTATTAGAATATAGTCATTTGTGAGGCTAAATCAAGTTTGAAAAATTAAAAAAAAAAAGTCACAAACCAAGATTTTAGCACTTGATGAAATCGATTGAATCCAAGTAAACTGAGCAAGAATAGAAGCTTTTGATCTTTGATTTTGACAAGAATCGATATCTTAAACATGATTTTGATCGATAACGAACTAATTTATGCCTAAAATCAAAATCAAATCTAAGCTTTCCACTCTCATCCATTTTTGGATCAATGACAGTTTAATCCTTTCCTTGAATGTTCAAGCAAGAATTTGTATAAATAAGGGCTCTAACCTTCGATACCATCATCAACTTTCACCAAAATAAGCAAAAAAATTGCATTCCAAACTCTCTCTCACAATATCTCTCTCTCTACATCTCTTTCTTTCACCATGTCATCTCTTTCTCTTTGTAGCCCTCTCTAGTTGCTGTCAAGCCATGCCACCACCACCAATAAGTCCCCCTGGTAGCTAACTCTCCAACCTTACCCTCTCTAACCTCCATCGTGCCTCTAACAGCCTATCTTTAATGACTACCCAAACAGTTTCCACTCACCTTGGCATTGAAACTACTACCCATTCCCTAATAGAATACATACTAAAAAGACCTTTCCCACTCAACTTGGCATCTAAATCAACCTAAAGCATCCCCTCACACCATGAAGTTCTTCTTTCTTCTTCTTTCTTTAGGTCATGTGCAAGGGACATAGAGACTGACTAATACCTGACATCTCGCTCCAGCTGATCAACCCAACTCGATGACCGCTCCTGCCCAACTCTAACCAATGACCAAACCTCTAAAGTCTGACCCTATTTTAATCGTTGTTTTTTTATTTTTTATTTATTTATTTATTTAATTAAAATTTAATTGTAACTCAAATAAAAAATAAAGGACAAAAAAGAGAAAAGAAAAAAAGAAGAAAGAAAAAGGGATAGAATAGCTTGTTTCCTTTTTATTTTTCCAAATTAAAACTTAGGAAAATAAAATAGAAAAAAATAAATAAATAAATAAACAAAAAATTTAAAAAAAAAATTATCTTTATTGAAAAATGATTTCTTAAGTGGTATAATGAAAAGTTTTATTTTGTTATTATTAGTATTATACCACTTAAGAAATCATTTTTCACTAAAAATAAAATAAAATTGATCTTTCCAAATTAGGACATTTCTATGAATTAAAAAAAAATAAAAAATCAAATATAGAAACCTTTGAGAGATTTTCCTTAGGTGAACTCGAATTAGTTTAAGAACATAAACTTAACCAATTTCCAAAATTAACATCAGCTAACCCGCTAAAAGTTTTGGGAAAAAACTGTGTACATTTGATTTTGAATAGCGAGTAAGTCAATATCTCTAGGGCAATGTGAAAAAAAAAAACCTTTTTTTTCCTTTTTAGTTTAAATTATTCAATTTAGTCTAATTCATTAACTAAAAGTTGAATTTCATTTTATAGGGTAATTTTGAAAGGTGATTTCAAGAGACTAAGTCTAAATTAGAAAAGTTCGTAGTATCCATAAGGGTTTAAAAAACCTAACCCTTAAGACTAATTTCTTTGGTTTTCCAAAACCTTTTCTTAAAATCGATTTTCTAAGTAGACCTGTGGCTATGTTAAATTAGTTTACCCAATTGATTTAACTTAACCTATTTTTTTTCCTGACTCCGGTTGAGTAATGACTCTAAGGATTTTCAAAGCATGTTTAAAAACCAAGTTTTTTCTTAACTCTTAGATGAGGATAAATATTAAACATGCTAAGGCTTAATATTAATCAGGTTAAGGAAAATATAAAACTGAAAAAAAAATCAGGCTTAAGAAGATGGCGACTCCACTAGGGACCTCAAGAAGGTTAACCATTTAACTTTTTAAATTTAGAATTAATTTTTTGAAATCATCTTATTGAATGTAATTTATTTATTTACATTTTATTATTTTCTACATTTGTATATGGTTACACTAACTATTTTACTTTCTATATCATATTTATATGGTAGAAATGGTTAAGCCTAGACGTATTAGAAACCTAGGATGAGGGGACCATTATGCAAGCTCTAGGTATTATAGTGTAACCATCGCTTGGGGTTGATTAGGCCACCTCCCACTTAAGCTTGATGGGACCAATGAAAGTGTTTTCTAAAAGCAAGTAAATGTGACTAATGAAAGTGTTTTCTAAAAACAAGTGAAGTTATAAAGCTTAAGAACCTTTTTTAAAACCTAACCTAATTGCATATTCTTCCCTTAAAACTTTAAGCTAATATACTACTCTTAAATTGCAACCCTACTAATATTTGAAAGATTTTAGAAATATAATAAGTCCTTTTTAAGTTAAACATCAAATCAAATAATAGGGTTGCAACTTAACGAGTAATGTATTAACTTAAACAGTTTTAGCATATGCATATTTCTACATATATTATTTTGTTTTATCGATGAATGATTTTTGTCTATGAAATATTTAGGCATAAAATAGTAGATAACCAAGCAAATAATCAGAGAACTGATAGGCTATACGACTTTCCTAGGATTTGTGAGCAACTGCTAGAGGCTAAAATTGCCTATTTGAAGGAGAAGCTCAAATGCTCCGAAACTCACAATTGGGCCTTAAAAGCCCTTCTTGGATAAGTTATTAGGGAAATTTATGAAATGTTAGAAGACCTTAGGGCACGTCTATGAGACTTAGTTTAAGGATATTTTAAATTCATGCTTAGGAGGCCTAGAATAAATGTCAGGTTTCGGTATAAATGTTAAGCTCTCTTCCTTTGGTTTCTATACTGTAATCTTTCAAAATAATAAAATTTCTCTTCAATCTTCATTCCTTAGTATTCCCTTCTTTGTAAATAGTCTTTCAATAGACATTTATCTATCCACTGTTCCTTCCCATTTAAGGAAATGTAAAATTTGTTGATTTATATATGAACCCTAAAAATCACCATCCTTATTTGTAATTTGATTCCTCAATTTTTGTAAAATAACACTTTATCTTTCTTTCTCACACATAAAAAAAAAGAGAAATAAGAAATTTGAAAATGAAAAGAAAAGCTACTGATGGTTATAAATCTTTATGGGCTCAACCCAAATATGAAGGAGCTAACCCAAGCCCAAGCCTTTAGCCCATTCAAACAACAAGCCTAAACACTTAGCCCATTAAGGCATCTAACCTACATAAGGCCCTTTGACTTGTTAAGGTAGCCAACCCAAACACTTGATAAGTTAAGGCATCCAACAAGCATAAACCAAAGCCCATTAAGGCAGTTGACCCAAACATAATCCTCAACTTGTAAAGGTAACCAAGCCAAGCAAAACCCCTTGGTCCATTTTGAAAAACCAAGCCTAATTATAAAACAAGTCAAAACATAAATTCAAATATAACCTAAGTCTCAAACTCAGAGCAAGTGAAAAGATATCAAACTGGGGCATGTTTTGAGAAACTAAGGAGCAAAGTTAATCTCTTTCATGGGCTAAATAAAATATGAAATCCTCATTAAGGAATTGGTAACTCACTTTTAAAAAGGTTTAGAATCAAAAGAGGCAAAGTATATCCTATAAACTATCCTTAAACACATTAAGAGTTGAGCAACATAATGGTGAGGATATTTTTTACTCATTCCTTAAAGGAGGTCTACTTTGAATGTGATACGTAGATTAAAAATGAAGTTAGGTATTCATTTTTGAATCCCAAACATGATTATCTCTTGTTAACCCCATTGGACTTATTTAGAGAATTTTCAAATTTAAACCCTGTCAAGAACTACTCTACAATAGAGCAATTCAGAGGTTAAGGTCATTGATGATGAGAGAACGATATAATTGGTTTATGCTTGCTTTAATAACGTTAAATCGAAAGACAACTTTTATTTTTTATAAGTTATTTTTCTTTGAAATGAAGAAAAGTCGACACCCTTCAAACACCTCAAGCTTATAATTACCTTACTTGAGCCCATATACTTAGAATCCATAGATTTAAGGCTTTCAATCTCTTAAAGTGAAAGACTCGATAATAGAGGCCTAAAGAAAAGGGGTAAAATAAAAAAAAAATAACGAAAAGAAAGAATGGAGCAAAAAAAAAAATGAAGAAAAAATTTAAAAAAAAAGGGAAAAAAGCTTGAAATGGGGTTTATGTGTAAAGAGAAAAGCCCTAATCGAAGAAAGACCAAAAAATGTAAAGCCCATATTTAAAGCCCAAACATTCCTAAGAAATGCAAAGCCCATATGTCCATTTCAAATCTCATGCCCATTTTAAAAACATAAGCCATATATATTGATCCTAAATCATAAGACACAAAGGCCCCTATACCCATCACAAACATAAGGCCTTCCCACCTACAATACCACCCTTGCTTAATAAAGCTCTTCAGATATTAGGGGACAATTCATCTTTACTAAAAATTATTTTTGAAACTAAGGTAAGCATACTTCTAATTTTTCCTAAAGGTTTTTGACTTATAAACATGAGTTAAATAAAAGTATTTCTTTCAAAATAAGGCCATCTCATAAGTCCTTTTAAAACCCTTTGACCAAAAAGAAAAATTCATAATATTGAACTAAAAAAGACCTACCGGATTGATCAAGGCATATCACCTACAAAATAGACTATAATTTTGGGATATAGTCATGAGTGTAATTAAGACCGAGAGTTTGCAATGAAGTCCTCTTTGACTAGACTGATCATAAGTTACCTTTTTCCTTAGTAAAGGAATGTTTAAAATCATAAAGCCCCATGAAGGAGCCCAACATTAAGATTAAGGGCATGGAGATGCCCCATAGGATTACTAAGAAAGGGAATAATTATAACATTTACTCCTTAATAACAATTTATACCCATTAGCAAACTTTCAAAAGAAAAAAACAAGAAAAAAATTTCAAAAAAAGGAGAGAGAGAAAGTAAAGGCTTATCACAAGTTTGTTTTGTCCATTTTTAAATCCATGTTGGCTCAATTAGCCAAACTTTCAATTTAGGTCATCTATTTCCTTTTTAATGTGGCTACACATTTTAAGCCAATTAGATTAATTTAAGTCATTAAGGGACTTAATCCTTGATCCCTTTTTGTCATTAATTGGTTCTCACCAAATTATTTATCTATAAATATTTTCAAGTCAAGAAGTTTTGTAAACTAGTTACGTTCTTTCCTTTACCTCTTCAATCCTTTGATCCTTTAGGGTTTTAGCTAGCTCTTAAAGCGATGTCTAATAACTCTGATTTTAAACATATTTCATATGGTGATTTTATAGTATTTTCCTTACATTTTTGGTTTTCTTTAAATAAATTGATACTTAATTGAGTAAAATTTTGATTTCTAGGTTTGAACGCATTCTAGGATTGAAAACGAAGAAAAAGAATCAAATTTCACTCAATTCGGAGTTCAAACAAAGAAGTTATGAAGTTTTGAAGTTACACAGTCTGGGACATGACCAGGGGCAGAAAGTTACACAACCTAGGGACACAGTCATGTCCCAGGTCGTGTCTGGTAAAGAAAACAAAAATGAAAACCTTTTGATACACTATAAAAGGACATATTAGGGTTTCAAAAGAGATAAGAGACATTAGAGAAGATAAGAGACTTGAGCAGAAGGAGAAAAAAAAAGGCAAGAACAACACTGACTTCAAGATCGAAGAGATTTTTCATCAATCAAAGGAGTTTTTCATGTTTTATTTTATGTTATTGATGGAATTCTTTTTTAGTTTCATTATGATAGCTTAGAATTCGTGTATTTAGGATTATGGAACCTAAGGTTTCATGTGACTCTTGGGTTAATTTATAAATTTCAATAAAGTTTCTATCTTTGCTTGATTCAATTATGTCGTTTAATTATTGATTGATATTTCTAGAATATCAATATATGATATTATACATGTTGATTGAGAAATTACATGTATAATTAGATCTTTACATAATTGGAGAGAATTACATGTATACTTAGAGATAAGATACATTTTTCTTCTGGAAAGTTAATTAATTGTGTAGGAATTCATTATACATTAATGCAATTCTAAATTATATTACTAAGTGAAGAGATTCCGGTAAATAATTTAGAATTAGGGTTAATATTCTTGAGAAAGGTATTAACTTTAGTTGTGAATCCCTCCGATAAAAAAAAATAGAAACCGAATTGAATATATTTTAAGCGATCACATGTTAACTCTAGGGGAAATAATTCCTAAATACGTTATTACTTTTTTGAAGTCATTCTTAATTTTATCGCTTTTTCAATTGCTTAATCAAGTCTTATAATTAAGTTAGTTTGTTAATTTTAGTATTTTTAATTAATTCAAACTTTCATAATTTCCCGGTTAGATAATAAAGCTAAGGTTAATAGTAGTACTCGATGTCTTTGAGAGATCGACTTGGACTCACATCCACTATATTAAAACTAATAGGTGCAATTGCCTGATATCAATGTCCCATCCTTTATATTTGTTTTTCAGGTTTCCTACTAGCTCTTAGAGCACTATCCCATCTTTAATCCATTTTTAAGATTCTAGCTAGCTCTTAGAGTATTATCCATTCGTTTAATTCATTTTTAAAGTTCTAACTTGCTCTTAGAACACTATCCCCTCTTTCATTCCTTTTGGGGTCAGTTAACTCATAGAGCATTATCCCAAATTTACCATTTTCCATAAGGATTAGCAAGCTTATAGGGCACTTTGTCTTTCATCAATCTCTCAATGTGGGTCTTAGCTAACTCAAGGAGCGCTTCGCCCATTCGCCTAGGTTAGTGTACTTGTAAGGGTATGACTGAACCTTAATCTCTCAATTTGGGTCTTAACTAGCTTATGGAGCACTTCACCCATTCACCAAGGTTATTCAGCTTAGTAGAGCGCTACTAGGTTTAATCTTTCTCATTTAAGGTTTTAGCCAGCTTAAGGAGCGCTTCGCCCATTCACCTAGGTTAGTCAGCTTAATGGAGCACTATCAAGTTCAATCTCTTTCATTTAGGGTTTTAGTAAGCTCAAAGAACGCTTTACCCATTTACTTAAGTTAGTTATCTTAGTAGGGCATTACCAAGTTCAATTTTTCTCATTTAGAGTCTTAGCTAACTCTAGGAGCACTTTGCCTATTCACCTAGGTTAGTCAGCTCATAAGGGCATGACCAAGCTTCAATCTCTTAGTTTGGGTGTTAGCTAACTTAAGGAGTACTTCGACTATATGCCTAGGTTTGTCAGCTTATAGGGGTACGACCAAGCTTTAATATCTTAGTTTAGGTCTTAGCCAGTATAAGGAGTGCTTTGATCATTTGTTTAGGTTAGTCAGCTCATAGGATCATAATCAAACTTCAATTTCTCATTTAGGGTCTTAGCCATCTCAAGAGTGCTTCACCCATTCACCTAGGTTAATCAACTTAGTAGGGTACTATTAGGTTCAATCTTTCTCATTTAAGGTCTTAGCTAGCTCAAAGAGTACTTTGTCCATTCACTTAGGTTAGTTAACTTAGTGGGGCATTTTTAGGTTCAATCTTTCACATTTAGGGTTTGAGCCAGCTCAAGGAACATTTCACCCATTCACTTGGGTTACTCTGCTCATAGGGGCATGACCAGGCTTCAATCTCTTAGTTTGGGTCTTAGCTAACTTAACTAGTGCTTCGCCAATTCGCGTAGGTTAGCTAACTCATAGGGGTACGACAAGACTTCAATATCTTAGTTTGGGTTTTAGCTTAGGTCAGCTTAAAGGAGTAAGACCAGGTTCTTTGTTAGGGGTCTTAACCAACTCAAGGAGCACTTACCCATCTCATTCTCTTTGGGGGTCTTAGCTAGCTTAAGGAGTACTTCGCCCTTTTGCTTAGTTTAGTTAGCTTAATAGAGCATTACTAAGTTTTAATCACTCATTTAAGGTTCTTCCCAGCCCATAAGGGCGCTTCCTTCTTTCAATCTTTCGACCAACTCTTAGAGCAACCCCCTTTTCTTTCACCTTTTACTATTTACCAAGTTCTAAGTGGACTAAGCTTAGGATAGCTAGCTAGTTGTAGCACCTTTTTATGACAAATCTATCATTTGAGGCAAAAATAATGTCTCTTTTGTCTTTGTGGCAAGGTTTCATTTAAACTTTACTATAAAGAGGAGCAGTTGTAAATACCCCATTATTACTACCCCCCTTCTATTTTTATTTTTATTTTTAGTATAAGGTAAAGAGTCCTAATTTAGAAAAAAGTTTAGAAAAATAGAAAATCTAGAAAAATAAAAAAATAGATAATTTACAAAAAAAAAAAGATGTTGAAATTATAAATAAAAAAGATGGATATTTAAAAAAAAAATAGTTTTAAGGAAAGTATTTTTTAATAAGAATAGGCATTTAGAATTGTGTTAGGGTCATTAGGTATAATTTAATTTATTTTGGTAGTTTTTACTTAGGTTAGTTCATGGTTTAAATAAATTTTGTTTGCCAAAGGAGACAGGGCATAGGCCAACAGCCTATATGGTTAAGTCTTTGGTCTTGCATTTAGAATTGGTAAGATGATCCTGGGTTTGAGCCATACATAAGGTACATTGTACCTTTTATTTTCTCGGCCACTAAAGAGACTTATGCCAGCCAGTGATTAGCTAACATGAAAATTTTCTTTCCCTTTCCCAGAATTTCCTTTTTTCTTACGTAAAGTCAGCTTGAAGTACTTACTTCATGGTCTTTTTTAATCAATCTATCTACATGATTTCACCAATTTAATGGTGAAATCACAAAGATTGCTCGGAGTACTTCGAATTGGAGCCAAAAACTTATCCAAAAGTAGTCATTTGTGAGGCTAAATCGAGTTTAAAAAATGAAAAAAAAAGTTACAAACTAAGATTTTAGCACTTGATTGAATTGACTAAATCCGAGTAAACTGAACAAGAATAGAAACTTGTTTCTGTAAGAATCGATAACTTGAACACAATTTTGACCTATAATGAACCCAATTGGTACCCAAAATCGAAATCAAATCCGAGCTTTCTACTTTCATCCATTATCGGATCAATGGAAATTTAATCCTTTGCTTGATTGTTCGAGCAAGAATTTGTATAAATAAGGGCTCTAACCTTTGATTCCATCATCAACTCTCACCAAAACAAGCAAAAAAATTGCATGCCAAACTCTTTCTCACGATCTCTATCTCTCTACATCTCTTTCTTTCACCAAGTCATAGCTCTCTCTTCATAGCCCTCTCTCTGATCATTGTCACGCCATGCCACTACCACCAATAATTCCCCCTAGAACCTAACTTTCCAAGTCAAATCTCCCTAATCTCCGTTGTAGCTCCAACAACCGCTACCTACGATACCCTAAAACTACCGTGACTACCCCTCTTTGATAACAACTCAAATAGCTTCCACTCACCTTAGCATCGAAACTACCCCCGATTCCCAATAGAGTACCCATTAAAAAGGAATTTACCACTTAAGAAATCATTTTTCAATAAAGATAAAATAAAATTGATCTTTGCAAATTAGGACTTTTCTAAGAATTTTCATAAAAATAAAAAACCAAATTTAAGACCTTTTGAGAGATTTTTCCTAAGTAAACTCGAACCGGTTTAAGAACACAAACTCAAATTCTTTCCAAAATTAAAATCAACCGACATGCTAACATTTTCGGAAAGAACTACATATATCTAATTCTAATATTAGATATGTAGGCATCTCTAGGGTGACATAAAAAATGAAAACACCTATTTTTTTCATTTTAGTTTAAATTATTCAATTTACTTGAATTCATTAATTAACAATTGAATTTCATTTTATAGGATAATTTTGAAAGGTGATTTCAAGGGATTAAGTCTAATTTAGGAAAGTGCATTGTACTCGTAAAAGTTTAAAAAACCTAACCCCTTGACTCATTTCTCTAGTTTTCTAAAACCTTTTTCTAAAATTAGTTTTCTAAGTGGATTAATGGCTAGGTTAAATTGGTCTTCCCAATCAATTTAACCTAACCCATTTTTTTCTCAACTCCAATCGAATGGCAACTCCAAGGATTTTCAAAGCACATTTAAAAAACAAGGTTTTGTGTAACTCTTAATCAAGGATTAATATTAAACGAGCTAAGGATTAATATTAAACGAGCTAGGGGAATATAAAACTAGAAAAAATCAGGCTCGATAGCAGTGATACACTTGACAAGTTAATGAATATTCTTGTTATTGTGAGATACCCTTCTTTGAGTGCACTCCTTTCTTACACTCATATCTAATCTTACTAAGTAGCTAGAGATTAATGGTAGGTAGATCTTATTATTAGCTTATGCATCATATCAAGTAAAGTACTAAGTTGTGTTGTGTTCATTGGTGTGTCATAGCTACTACATTTACTGACCTATTCATTTCTTCATTCCTCAATATCTCTAAGGATCCATGTGGTTACTAGCTCCTACGGTAAGCCCTAATGATCGAGTCAGCTCTTAAGCACATCAAATTAGCAAATCTTTCCAATGACCATGAAGTTATAGGAGTCAAATGGGTTTATAAGGTAAGGAAATATGACAATGGAGAAGTACAAAGCAAGGCTCATTACTAAAGGTTAGAAACAAAAGTATGGAGTTGATTACGAAGAAGTTTTTGCACTTGCTACACGCATGGAGACTATTTGTTTGGTCATTTCTTTAGCTGCTCAAACGAATTGGAGACTTTATCAACTTGATGTGAAGTTTGCTTTCTTAAATGGCTATCTAGAAGAGAAATTCTATATAGAGAAACCATTTGAGTATGTGGTCAAAGGACATGAAGATAAAGTTTTAAGGTTGAAGAAAGCTTTGTATGAATTGAAACAAGCTCCAAGGGCATGGAATAGTTACATTGACAAGTATTTCTAAGATAATGATTTGGTTTATTGCCTTAATGAGTACTCTCTTTATATTAAAGCTCAAAATGGAGATATTTCAATTGTTTGTTTTTATATAGATGATCTTGTATTCACTAGAAACAATTTAAGATCATTGGAAGATTTCATGAAGGCTATGACTCTTAAATTTGAGATGACTACATAGGGCTCATTTGATACTATTTAGGCCTAAAAGTAAAGCAAATGGAGGAATGAATATTTATCTCTTAAGAAAGCTATGTGAGAAAGTTATTAGCAAACTTTAAAATGCTTAATTGTAATTCTATGAATACACTTATGGAAGTTGAAGCAAAACTATCAAGATTTAATAAAGGAGAGAACGAAGATTTCACTCATTTCAAAAGCCTTATGGGAAGTTTGAGATATTTGACTTTTACAAGTATAGACACCTGTTTTTTATGCTACTACAATTTTGTTTTTCAAATAGGGTAAGGAGTCCTAATTTAGGAAAAATCCCTAAATAAAAATGAAAATATAGAAACAATGAAAAAAAAATTAGAAAAATAGAAAATTTAGAAAAATCATAAAAATTAGAAAATTTAGGAAATTCAAATAGATATTTGAATAATAAGTTTTAGTGTTTTAATATTAAGTTTTTTTTTTATTTTTAGTAGAGGGTTGTTAGGCCTAGGTGTATATTCAAATCTAACTCATGTTGATCTTATCCATATGTATAATTTGATAGCACAAATGGACAAGGTACATACCAATGGCTTGATGGTAAAGCACTTAGACATAGCATTGGAACTAGCTTGAGGTCTTAGGTTTGAATTTGACCAAAGGCATAAAAATGCCTTTTGTTTTTTCTCCTTTACAACACATATCACACCGTATTAGGAATTTATCATGTTACGTATCCTAACACATGACATTCGATGATTGCACCACAATTGATGTGGTCCCACGTCAACATTGTGATCCACATGTTAAGCTACATAACATGACGCATTTCCCTAACATATCATTTGCCCCTCGCCATGTCAGTTGCCATATGTCACGTTAAGATACATAGCATCTTATCATTGGTTTATGCGGCTGATGTAGCGCTACATCAGCACTTTCCCTTCTCTTTTCTTCTTTTTCCCGCAAATTCCTCCCTTTTCCTCAGTAAACTCCTTCAAATTTCCATCCCAATGGTTTATGTTTGACTTACCTGTTCACCCATTTTCCACATGATTCCACTTAAATTAAGGATGGAATCAAGAAACACACATAACCTACTTTGAATATAACTTAAAAAATTATCTAAGATCATTCATTAAATGGGTCAAATTAGGGATTAAAGTTTAAGAAAAGCATATACGAGCAATTTTCATCTGAACTTGATTTAAGCTACTCATTGATTTCCAAAGCTTCTAAACCATAAATTTGGCAAAAATGAGCATCTTGGACTCAGCTTTGAATAAAATTTATCTTCAAATGGTGCTTAAATCCAAGAATCAAGCTAGATCTTTCTACACGCTTTATTTTGAATTCATTTCGAATCTTGACCTCCTATGTTTAATTCGTACTTAGGTTAGTATAAATAAGCTCTCCTCTTCATGGTTTGGGCATCGATTCTTCTTAGTATCACAACTCTCAGCTCTTCCTCTCTCTATCGCATCTTTCTCCCTCTCTAGTCATTTCTAAGTAAGCTTACTGCTACCACAAAATCTCCCCATAACCCTAACCCTCCACCCTACCAACCTTTTCCCTTAGTCGTGTCTCTTAGTCGAGTCACCGACCTTCCACCATTGAAACCCTTACACCACCGCAACCTCTCTTCAAAATCCCTATACCAAACCACCATCGAACGTAACCAAGACCACCATGAGCCCTACCACACTCCACAGCCCTAAACTTAACCTCCCTTCAAGCCTTAGCAATCATCACTTGTGCTAGCCACCACCACCACTATCCATAACCCAATTCTGAAGACTACCCAAACTACTTCTATTTGCCTTGACACTCGGCTTGCCCCCCTAAGTCCAATACAACACTCATAAAAATCTTCTTTCTCGCTCGAATTGGTGGTCGAAGTAAGCATAGGTGTCTATGTAAACCATTGTTGCTAAAGATTCAACCTACGATCTGCTAAAGCTCTAAGTCCAGCTCGACCTAACACAATTTCTATGCTCTAACCCAGTTCCCAACTCGAATGCTCAAGTTCGACCCTCTTTCCTATTTTTGTTAATTTTTTTTATTTATTTTGTTATTTACTTATTTTTATTGTAAATACCATTGTACTTATAAAAAGGAAAAAAAAATAAGAGAAGAAGCCAAAAAAGAAAGAAAAAAAAAAGAAAAGAAAAAAGGGGTTTAGTTAGTTTTATTTTATTTTTATTTTCAATTAATGCATAAATAAGATAGATAAAATAAAATAAAATATAGAAAATAATATTTAAAATAATAATAATAATAAAGTGTTTTATAACTTAGAAGAATCTACTTTTGAAGTAAATAAAAAAAAATTAATCCTTTTAAAAATTAGGACATTTTTTCTAGAAATTTCCCAAAATAAAACCTCAATAGGGCCCTTTAAAGTAGTTCCTTAATTAACATCAAACCGGGTAAAAAATGTAAACTCAATCTTTTTCTTTACTAAACTCCATCAACCTGCTATTTTTTTTTTTTGAAAAAAGAACTATATACGTCTGATTCTAAATAACAGGTACGTATGTACCTTTAAGGTGACTAAAAAATGAAAAAAAAATAGTTCTTCCACTTTTAACTACTTAATTTAGTAAAAGACGAAAAAACTTAATTTTTTCCAATTTATTTAATTTATCCAACTTAATAGGGTAGAATCCAGTTCTTTAGCTGGAGATTGAATTTGTAAAAAGGTAGTTTTGAAAGGAAAATATAAATTCAAAAAGTTAGTAGTAGTACCTGTAAGGGTTTAAAAGAGTAGCCCCTGGACTTGATCTTCTAGCTTTAAAAAATTGTTTTTGAAATTAGTTTTTTAAGTGAACCAGTGACTAAGTTAAATTGGCCTACTTAATTAATTTAACCTAACCCTTTTTTTCCTAACTTCGGTCAAGTGGCGACTCCACAGAATTTCCAAAAGACGTTTAGAAATCGAGTTTTTCTTAACTCCTAGTCGAGGGTTAGTATTAAATGGTGTAAGATTTAATATTAATCGGGTAAAGAAAAATTATAAAAAATAGAAAAAAATCAAGCTCGACAATGAGGTTTAATATTCTTTTTATAGTTGGGATAGTGAGTTGTTTTAGAAGCTTCTATTTTCACCTGCATAAAAGCTGCAAAAAGGGTTCTTCGCTACTTAAAAGGTAAACTTGACTATGGATTATTTTATTCTCCTTCTAATGATTTTAAGCTTGTAGGATCATTTTGTAGGTGATGATGATAGGAAAAGGAATATTAGTTTTATATTTTTCTTGGGAGTTCGTATAATTTTATGGAGTTTAAAGAAGTAACCCATACTCTTTCACTAAGTGGATTTGAATATGTGGTGGCTATTTCTTGTGTTTGACATGCTATTTGGCTAAGAAAATCACTAAAGGAGATTCGATTGCTATAAGAAGAGCCTATATGAATTCACATTGACAACAATCTATACAAGTATTAGCCAAAAATGTAGTTTTTCATGAACGAAGCAAGAATATAAATGCAAGATTTCTTTTTATTAGAAAGTGCATTCCAAGCAAAGAAGTGAAGCTAAGTATGTGAAGACTTAAGATCAAGTTGTAGATATTCTTACCAAACCACTCAAATTTGAAGAGTTTCAAAAGCTAAGAGCGTGTCATAGAGTGAAGAAGAAAATTTCAAATTAAGGGAGCATGTTGTAATTAATAATGTGAATTTTTTATCTTTATCTTAGAATTATCTTTGTGGTTTTCTAGAAGGTTAAGTATATGAAGTTCATGAATCTAGATTTTTCTTTAGTTAATGCATAAGTTATTATTTATATTTCAATTATCTAGAAAGTCAAGAGTCATATCATGTCTTACAAATACCCTATTAGTTTAGTCATTAAAAACAAGGGAATGAAAAGTTCTTTTTTTAAGTTTTTTTTTTTCCACCTCTAACAATGCAAGTGTTATCATAAGTGAGAGTAAGAAAGAAAAATAATCCCTTTTTATTTGCATTTTCAATCTAATTTGCATATAACTTAGTTTTACTGTAAAATGCTATTTATCAACATTTTCTTGACTTTCTTTTAATGAAAATTTTGATGCATTATTGATGTTGGTTAAGCATATAGTCGCTATATATCATACATAGTCAGTTGTATAGCATAAGTTAGTCTAGTTGAAATATCACACATATGTAGTCATAAATAGATAGCATGCATTAGTCTAGCAAATATCTAGGCACTTAAAGACTCGAAATTTTTTCTTAAAGGATCTTAAAGTTAGAATCATAATTATTTCTCTAGTAATCAAAATGATATATGACATGTAAATTTGATTGAAAACAAAAAAAAAGTTATGTTAAACTAAAATTTTAGACTTCTTTAGATAGGAAACATAAAATTTCACTAATATGGATCATATTTTTACTTGAGAATATTTATAAACTTATTGGAATAAAAAAAGCAGCTTAAATTTACTTAAGTAATCAAATCCTATGCCAAAAATATTATAGGTCCCAAAAGTAATTAAGAGAGGGGTGAATTGGTTATATAGAAAATTACAACTTTCCCTTAAAATGTTATAAAATTATCCCCTTTTATATTACATTGAGAAAGCGGCATGTAAACAATATCTATACATACATATATATATATATATAATAAATTAAATGTGAAAATAAAGAAAGGGTGAGAAGATTAGGTGATCTAATTATAGTACTTCAGCCTTATGCCTACTATACTTTTCCAGCTCTACTGTTAGAGACTCAATATTCTACACCGGTATCATTCTACTATCTATTTTAATACTTCAATTAAGAGATAATACAAGTATGGTCACAACTCGAGAGGTAACTAAATTGTAGGAGTACTGTTGTATACTACAAGAAGATCTAAGATCAATACCCTCATTGGTTAAGAACCTTCGTTGTATTACATAATGCATCAACACAAGCTTAGCTTCCATTGGCTTACCTATAATAAGTAATATCAAAGCATGCAACTATAGTATAAACATTTAACTGAAGATAATATAGTGCTCAGGGATAAGTGTCATCCCCTAAAATAAGTCATACAGACCATAACTAAAAGGAACAATAATCTATGCTACCATAAGTTTCAAAAGATGAAATAGCTACTAGAGAGTCCAAATATAATATAAATGTTTGCTCATGCCTCAAGCTCCATTTGGCATCCTAAAAGCAGCTAGAAATAACCTTAAGCATCTCATAATTCAGCTTCAGCCATATGTTAAGCTACAATAACAAACTATAAGGAGGTAAGCTGTAACTACTTCATGAATAGCCTTCCTATCTTACCATAAACCAAATTATAAAGAAGTTACTTAAATATGCATATGCAATGCACCAAGCATATGAAATGCAAACATCGTATACAATATATCAATGACAATATAATCTACAGTTTTACGCCTACTATTACTCTAATTGGGAAGTATTTCAGTGTGTCCACAATTAGTTCTCTACATCTAAAATCTAATGTCATCTCTCATGGCGTTAAGCTGATTCCCTTTTATAATAATGCAGAAGGATGCAATGCATATTTGGTTTACTTAAAAGTTGAATAAGTATCAATCAAGTTTACAAGTGGCTAACCAATATATGTAGCAGACACTTTGGAACCCTATTGCCTATTGTAACAACCAATCTTGGTTTTACTATATTATAGTATCTTAGTAAGCAAATGCAACCAACACTAACATATGCAAGAATCCTAACCCCCAAGCATAGCAATTTTTATAGATATATTCACAAAGTGTATTACTCTATAAGTAAATACAAAATAAGATAGGGGTTGGTAAACTTACTTTGCTATAATATCTAGCAGTCCTCAATCAAAATCAATCCTTAGGTCCAAGTTACCTAAAGATGATAATTAAAGTACATAAGTATTTTACTCTATACTATCTATCTATGCCTTCTCGTCCTAAACTTCCCGCTTTTACTACTTTCATAGTTTAGCCATAACTTCTTTATTTTGAATCCATTTTTTAACGTTCTTATAATTGATTTCCATCATTTTTAAGTATTCTTTCATTTGGTGAGGTCCTTTTAAGGTGTTTAGACTCGTAAGAATTTGATTTGGTTAAAAAAATCTCTTTGGTCAAATGTCCTAATTTGATCGCCTTAAGGTTTGGGATTAGTTTTGGGCTTTGGACTTAAATTTGAGTATAAGACCTTATACTTAGGTTTTGTAGGATTTTTTTATAAGTATTTTAAGTTAAAGTATCAGTTTAACTTCCATAACTTCTAATTTGGGATTTGATTTACTTTTGCAAGCTTAAATGAGCCCTTTTTTTGCTAGTTTTAGGCCTTATCTCATTAAAGGGCCTATAGAAGGTGGCTTTAATAAACTTTTGGACTTAATGTACCTTTAATATGTGCTTTCATAAGCTCATTACCTTAGGACTCAAATCTGGCCACAAAGTTATTTGGCCTTATTTTTAATCTCTTTTAGGGGGGTTTGTGTTCAACTTACACTTTAAGACCTTAAACCTAATCTTGTTTATTAACTTGGGCCTAAGGCTAGTAAGCGCCTTAAGACAAGTCTATTTTCATTTAGGTTTTAGATCTGGTTCCTTTTATTAATTGGGTTTTTGACACTATTGCTAAGGCTCTAATTACTAATTAAACTAGTTTAAGCTATTAACTGACCATTATCTGACTTAACTTGATTAATTACATCCTATATCATGATATACACTAATCAATCATGCCATTATACTAATTAGTCAAAATATATATATTACTGAACTCACTAATGGTGGCAGCCAAGTAGGGTTTTCCAGTGTTTATTGCACTTTTTTCCATACCACACTTTTCCTAATATGTTTACTTAATCTAAATAACATTTCTACTTGTTTTAAGCTATTATTATTACATGAAATTGTGAAAACTAGATGAGTGCATGCTAAGGAGAGGGTAGCATACATGAGAAAACATGGATTTTGATATTTTCTTGATGATTTGACACTTAAACCTTTTAGTCGCTCAACTTCACTGCATGTTAGTGTTAGTACTCCAATCAATAAGCCTAGTTCATCCATAATTAAGTACAACTAAGCACATTAGGCATAATTAAGATAGATTTAGGGTTTGATCATACTTTATTACTTTAATTTAGCTAATTTATTTATTCCACTCATGTACTTAGGGTTTCCTAAGGTTTTGGGTCCATTTATAATTATCGGATTGCATGTGTGTTTAGAACCTAAGGTTTTAGGTGATTAGTGTACTTGTTTATACTTAGCCAATGATTTTCACTATGCGATTAGGTTTTCTTATTATTTTAGAGCTTTTGATTGTATAATTAGAGTTTTAAGTAATTTACTAAGGTTTCACTACTATTTTAGAGTTTCCCACGTATTATGGCTTTTAGGGTTTTACGCATACAATTAGAGTTTTAAGGTTATACTTCCATTAGGATTTTCACTCGTCTTATTTTAGGCTTTTGCTTGCTAGTAAGGGTTTGCTTATCAAATTTAAGGTTTTTGTCATCATATTCTTTGCAATTTTAGGGATTATCCGTTGATTCTCTTGACTAACTTTATATTTGAGTTCAAAAACCTACAAGGTTTACAGGTACAATGCTTTTGTTTTATCTTCCTGGGCTATCCCTTACTTAATACATATCTACAAAACAATGTAGTCTCTCTTCTAACACATAATCCTAACACTGAATAGATAGGCTTTATAAAATAATGAGGAATAAATACAAGACTCCTCAAAATATGAGCTTAAAAACATTGTAAAATAATAAAGTCGAATGATCAACAAAGTCTCTAATTTTACTTTCGATTTTGTCTCTATTTTTCTCGAGAGAATAAGTTTATAGATAAAAGTTGTAAATAAGTTATCTTGAAATTTCAAATTGCCTTACTTATATTATCTCCTAAGATAAAGGCTCTTTGTTAAATTCTTAGAGAATATCTTGAGAAATTTTGAATGATCTTGAAAGAGTCCATCGGTGCTAGTTGTCCTTGATTCGAGGAAGCTAAATCTTCTATTTATTTGATTTTAATTTGCACTTTCAGCTAATCACTCTATGAATAATTAGATTTGCACATGCATTCTTATAAATTTTCTTTGCTTTGCAACTATAAAATACAATACTGTAACTTGAAAATTTGACTCTTTTGCTGATATCTCTTCCTAAAAATTAAGAGCATATCTTCAAAGCTTGTTAATTTGAATTTTAGACTTGGTTGTTTAGGAAATATTAAGGCTAATCACTTGCATGTGTACTTAATCAAATATTTGCTAAGTATTATCCTAACTAATACAAAATCTTCTTAGAATTTGAATTTAGAATTTTAAAAAATTTGTAGCAATTTTGAAAAGATTCACGCTTATCTTGAAGTCTATCCACCCATCTAACTTGATGATGAGCTTTAGATAAAATCTAATTTCATCCCATATAAAATTCTCCATTAATCATCATAAATATATATATTGAATACCTAAAAAAATTTGGTAATAATCTAGCAAAAACATTTCCCACAATTTATGTCCTAAGCTCCTTTTCAAAATAAACTTATCTTCAGAATAACTTAATTTATCCTCCTTAATCCTTGTATGATAGGAATCATGGACCAATCATGTACTCTCAAGCTTAAGGACTCACTCATAAGGTTCATCGAGCTATTCAAGGGGAGTTGAATTTAGAAAAGCAATGCATTCACTAGTCCAACTTACTAAGTTACTCCACTTTCTACCTCATCTAAGAGACTATCGAAGTGACTAATCTATTGCCAAGTTGACCCCTCCATAATACATCAATGCAAGGTCAAGCATTGAACTCTCATATTGCTAAGAAGTTGACCCCAATCCCAAGCTAACTAGTTGAAGCCAATCTAGCAATGGACCACCCCTTAAATTAGCCCCCCCTCAATCCAGACTGTTCAAGCAGTTAAGCTACCGAGTACCTGACCGCAACGTGATCTACTCAAAAGCTTGCTCCACTTAGCAAACCACATCATTGGGACCATAGAATGGATGACTGACATGCACCTTATTTGTTTAACATCTGTACTGTCCTTTGTAACCAAATATTCCTCTTTTTGTCTAATTACAACTCTACTCGTGTAAATTATTCTTTTTCCTTTTCCTAATTGGAATCATTTTATAATTTATACTAACCTAAGACTTACCCTAATTGGGACATATAAATACTTATGAATCGTAATAGCCACAACAATTAATTTGATTGATATTCAGACATTCCCTTCTTGTGTAAGCTAAGTTACTCTTGCTTGCTCTAATTTACTATTATCTAATCTATTGTGAGCATTGATTAGTAGGGAGGAATATATAGCCACACTTATACGTCATATCAAGTGCAACCTAAGCTCGCATGAGGCGTTAGTATGTCTTATGTGTTGTTGGTGCATGAGAACCCCCTACTCAAACCTTTGACTACCATTTACCTTTCGAACCATCATGTAGTTCAAACCCATCCCCTTAGTTCGTATGATATCGGACATCGTGTGTTCATCCATGACTGACCTATATCATCTTGGTATCAGAGTTTAGCTACATTTGAGTAAGTTTCTGTTACTTTGTACTTTGAGTGATTTATTTCTATTTTGTATTCTGCTGTTGTCGTGATTGTTTAAAGTGTTTAGTGTTGAAGAAATTTTATGCTCTGTTTTCCCCTATTTCTTGCATAAGAAACATAGTGTAGGCATTTATTTGTTCATCGTATGTTGGTTGTATTAAAGTAGGTGTATTCGGCATTGTTTTATTCTTATTTGTGGAAGGAAATTTTGAATAATATTTGAACTGCTTATCTACCATAGTAGTTGACGATGTCTGATTCTAATATTCAAGAAACTATGGGTTACCAAGAAAGTGGCACTCAAAATGGCTAAGGTCAATGAGGAAACTTTACACCCCAGTCAATAGGTGACTAACCGGATAAACTAACTGACTTAGTAGCTAGCTTGGTGACTATCGTAAATGAACATAAACAACTAGCCAAAAATGGTCCATATAGAAGATGAGCCAATGAATAGTCTAATAGAGACAATGCTCAATATGGCTGAGTTAATGCCCTAGTTTGATTGCCCCAAGTTGGAGGAGTAGATAGAGTTGCTAGACATAGGCTAACACTTAGTGAAACCAAAGAAGTAAATGAGGAAGAAGGTGATGAAGCGGAGGAGTATTATGAACCCGAGGAAAGGAATATTCGAGATCCTATAGTAGAAGGGTTAAGGATGAATATCCTAAGTTCTTCTGGAAGTGGTGATGCAAAGGGTTGGGTAGATAAAATCAAGAGATGAGGAAGAAGGTAATGAAGCGGAGGAGTATTATGAACCTGAGGAAAGGAATATTCGAGATCCTAAAGTAGAAGGGTTGAGGATGTATATCCTAAGTTCTTCTGGAAGTGATGATGCAAAGGGTTGGGTAGATAAAATCGAGAAGGAATTTGAATGCTATGAAGTGCTTGATAATACTAAGCTTAGATTTGTTGTACTAAAGTTCACTAGCTACGTCACCTTATGGTGAAAGAACATACAAGCCACCAATAAAAGAGAAGGAGAATATGAAGTTAGAAATTGGGATGAAATGAAGAGAGTCATAAAAAGAAGACTTGTTCCGAGCTAGTATTTGCAAGATGTGTTGAAGAGGTTATACAAATTGAGATAAGGAGGATCAAGTGAGGAATTCCAAATGTTGATGATCTGATGTGAATGTGTTGAGCCTGAAGATCAAACTGTGTCTTGATTCATTAGTGGATTGAACTTCCAGATTGGAGATATTCTAGAGACCATGGACATTGGATCACTTAATGAGACTATCCAAGCTACCTAGAAAATTAAGAGGCATCGATCTGGAAGATTTTGATCTCTTATCAATTGACCTACCACTAGCCAACCTATTCTAAGAAGACTTGTGTGATCAGAACCAAGTAAAGTTGTTGAGACCCGACTTGCTCAAGCTATTTGCGTAGAAGAGAAGGAAATCTTGAGGAAATTTGAGAAGGGCTAAAGCTTAGGAAGGAAGACAAGTGAGATAAAGTGCTTCAAGTGTCAAGGATTTGGACATATGGGTGCTTAGTGTCCAAATAGAAGAACCATGGTGACCTCAGGTGAAGTGTTGACCATTGAGGTAGACAATATTGATGAGGAAGTGGAAGAGTCGAAAGAGATTGGATAGATAGAATTGTCCTAAGAGGAGGAGGTCATCTATAGTAGGGAGGGTAACTTTATTCCTACCATCTTAGTGTTGAGGAGGATGATGAGTGTGAGTCTTGTACCTAAGGATGAACAACAAGAATCTATTCCACATTAAATGTAAGGTGAATGGATCATTATATGCATTGATTGTTGATATTGGTAGCTGTACCAACGTAGCCTCTACTTTTATGGTCTAGTAATTGAAGTTTCCGATGAAGCCTTACCCTAAACCTTATAAACTTTACTAGTTTTGTGACAAAGGTGCCCTTCAAGTAAATAAACAAGTGTTTATACCAATTAGTATTGGAAACTATTGAGATGAAGTACTCTGTTATGTGTTGCCCATGAGTGCATCCTATATCCTACTTAGATGACCATCGATATTTGACCTAAGTATGAAATATGATGGAAGAAAGAACATCTATTCCTTAGAGCATGAGGGTAGGAAAGTGAAGTTGAGTCCTATGACTGCTAAACAAGTTAAAAGCATGTGGACCCAATTAAGTCGAGTTTTGAAGAAAAAAGCTCTACTAATGACCTAAGCCGAGCTGAAGAGAGAGATAAAGCTTGTAAAGCTAAATTATCTACTAGTCAAAAGGTTACTTGAGATGATGGGATTCGAAGAGGAGCTATTACCTACTACGGTGAAGACCTTGTTGAACGAGTTTGCTAACCTATTCCTAGGAGAACTACTTGAAGGTCTACCTCCCCTCTGAGGTATTGAACATGCAGTTGACTTATAACCAAGAGTTGTACTACTAAATAAGCCTACACATAAGCTGAACCTTAAATAAGCTATCAATCTATAGAGGTAGGAAGATGAGCTATTAAAGAAAGAGTATGTACTAGAGTCCCTAAGTAGAGCTGTTAAAGAAAAGGTATGTACTAAAGTCCCTAAGCTTATGTACTATGCTAACCTTCTTAGTACCAAAGAAAGATAGGACATGGAGGATATGTGTAGATAGCTGAGCAATCAGTCACATCACTATCAATATAGGTATCCTATACTTAGGCTTGCTGATATGCTAAATGAGTTGAATGGATCAAGAGTATTCTCTAATATTGATCTCAAATCTAAATACCATCAAATCTAAATATGCAAAGGAGATGAGTGGAAGACCACATTTAAGACCCACTATGGATTATATGAATAGCTTGTGATGCCACTCAGACTATCAAATGCACCTAGCACATTCATGCGATTGATGAAGTATATGCCCTGAGAACTAATAGGGAAATTTATGGTAGTATATTTCAATGATATCATAGTATAAAGTCTTGACCTGGAGACTCACTGAGAGCATCTCTGAGCAGTCTTTTCTAAAATTTGAGTTAAGAAGGTTTATGCTAATATAAAGAAATGTGACTTTTGCCAACCTAGAGTAATCTTTCTAGGGTTTGTTATGAGTAGTAGCACCATTTGGGTTGATGATGAGAAAATAAGAGTGATTACTAAATGGCCTGTCTCAACTTGTTCAATTGATGAGTGAAGCTTCTACGGCTTAGCATCATTCTATCATTGATTTATAACGAATTTCACTACGATTGTAGCCCTACTCACCGAATTGTTGAAGAAAAATGTTGAATTTAGGTGAGGAGAGAAGGAGTAGAGGAGTTTTGAAGAAGTAAAGGAGAAGTTGACTATAGCCCTTATCTTAACTCTATTGAGCTTTGGCAAGGTATTTGAAATGAAGTGTAATGCATTTGGACTAGGCATAGGTGCTATGCTGATGCATAAGGACTGACTTATTGCCTACTTTAATGAAAAGCTTCGAAGAGCTATCCTTAATTATTCTATTTATGATAAGGAGTTTTACTCTTTGATTCGAGCATTAACTATATGGAAACATTATTTGCTACCTAAAGAATTTGTGATCTACACAGATCACGAATCTTTAAGATATCTAAAAAGCTAGCTTAAGTTGTCTTGAAGACAAGCTAAATAGGTCGAGTTCATGGAAGGATTTTCATATGTTGTGAAGTACATGAATGGAAAGAACAATATAGTGGTTAATGCACTATTGAGATGATATTCCCTCTTGATTAAGTTGTAGACGAGGTTACTTGTCTCAATCATAAAGGATTTGTATGCTAAGGATCCACATTTTGGTTAGATCTATGCCAAACGTGAAGTGGGTCTAGCACTAGATCACTATCATAAGGAGAACTGATACTTATTTAGGAAGAGGAGATCTATTAGTGCGTAAGGTGCATGGAAGAGGATTATTTGGACACTTTGGTAAGCATCAAACTCATGAGGTACAATTCTTTTGGCCAAAGATGATGATGGATGTCCAAGCTATGTTGGAAAGGTATGCTACTTGTAGAAAGGCAAATAATCGTATTGAGCAAGTGCAATATTTACCATTGCCAATCTCGACCAAACCATGGTCTAAGCTAAGCACGGACTTTATGTTAGGTCTACTAAGTACGTCCTAAGGGAAAGACTCCATCATAGTGGTCATGGATTGTTTTAGCATGATGGCATACTTCGTGCCCTATTCTAAGACTAATGGTGCTTTGGCTACCACTTTTCTTTTCTTATAAGAGGTTATCAAATTTCATAGAGTGCTTAGGACTATTGTATCAAACCAAGGCCTAAAGTTCATGAGCCACTTTTTGAGAATGTTATGAAGACGAATGGGAACCAAGCTATTGTACAGTATGTCTTGTCACCTATAAAAAAATGGATAGACTGAGGTTGTCAATAGGATAATGGGAACATTACTCCGGTTTACTGTTGGTTGGAACATGGTTGATTGGGATCTATGCCTGCCTATAATTGAGTTTGACCACAGTAGGATTACCCCAATGCTACAAACATGATGCCATTTGAGGTCGCTTATGAGTTTAATCCTAAGCTCTCATTGGACCAAACACCCTTTTCGAGCCAAGATGATGATTAACCATCTATAAAAAGAGTCGAGGCCATCAAAGCAATGCACTAGCACGTCTTAGAACATTTGAGTCGAGCTGCCACAAAGCTCGAGAGATGAGGCCAAGGAAAGAAGAATAGAGAATTTCAGTGAGGTGATTCAGTCGGGATCTACCTCAATAAGGAATGATTCCTGAACTTAAGGAAGAGCAAGTTATGAAAAGATTAATCCTAATGTCTATAGGATTGAACTACTCGAAGAGTACAGAGTCTCCAGCTCCTTTAACATTGCCGACCTCCATTTGTATACTCTTGAAGACGAGCAATGTGGAGTTAAGCAAGATTTGATCCCAAATCTCAAAAAGCCTGAAGGGGATGATGGGAATCACAAACCAATCATGCACTCTCGAGCTCAAGAACTTGCTCATGTGGTTCACAAAGTTATCTGAGGGGAGTTAAACTCATAAGATCAATGCATTCTTTAGTCCAACCTGTTGAGTTACTTCACTTTCCATCTCATTTAAGAGACTACCAAAGTAACTTACCTATTTTTGAGCCAACTTCTCCACAATACATCAGTCCCATGTAAAGCATCGAATTCGTATACTACCAATCCGATACACGTTTAAAGTCAAGTTGACCTTGATCTCAAACCTATTAGTTGAAGCCAACTAATTATGGACTATCCTCTAAATTAGCTCGCCTCAATCTAAAACATCCAAGCTATTGAGCACCTAACCTAGACCTGATCTACATAGAGCTTGCTCTACTTAGTAAACCACAACATTGGGACCATAGAATGGATAGCTCACATACGCTGTATTTGTTTGACATCTGTATTATCCTTTATAACTGAATATTCCTCTTTTTGTCTGATTACAACTTTACCCATGTAAATTATTCCTTTTCCTTTTCCTAATAGGAATCATTTTGTAATTTATACTAACCTAAGGCTTACCCTAATTTGGTCATATAAATACTTGTGAATTGTAATAGCCACAACAATAAATACGATTGATATTTAAGCATTCCCTTCTTGTGTAAGCTAAGTTACTCTTACTTACTCTCATTTACTCTTATTTGATCCATTATAAGCATAAATTAGTGGTAAGTAAACTCTAGCAACACTTGTACATCATATGAAGTGTGACATGAGCTCGTGTAAGGCATTGGTACGTCATATCCACTATCGGTGCATGAGAACCCTCTGCTCATACCTTCGACTACCATTTACCTTCCGAACCATCTAGTGGTTTAGACCATTCCCCTTGGTTCATACGATAGTGGACGTCATATGTTCTTCTACGGTTAACCCATATCATTGTAGAAGTTTATCCAACTTAGTGAAACACATTGCACATATTACCTAAATGTATTTAAAGAGTGGAGCTAAGCCTTCAATTCATTAAAAGTATACACTTGATCTACACTATATTGTCAAAACTTTATTTTTTCTAGGTCCTTTGATTTATCCTCTAATTTTCAAAACTAAACTTAAACCAAAAACTTAACAGTTTATAATCTTGCACACTTAGCACACTTCTTAATTGTCTTTAACTCCTTTTGCTATCATCAAAACAATGATAAGAGAGCTCAATATTCTCCCCCTTTTGATGATAACAAAATATGTCTTAGAAAAATATTAAATCAAGTTTTGCAAAGCTTTTTACTTGTTATCTTAGATGCAATTAGAACCAAACAAATGTGGAAGATCACTTATTAATAAGTTTATGAACTAATCTAGATTCATTAAATAGATTCTTTTAATACATTAGTAGATTATGTACATATATATCAACTTTTATAGCATGTCAGAATGAAATTTTATATATTAGTTTTTTTCATCATTGTGCATAAAATGTAATGTTTAGTTATTCAATACTTTCCCTATTCTTCTCCTCCTTTTTTTTTTTTATCATCCCTTAATAATGCTCATCTTGAGTCTAATATAGTAAGGGAAAAAATGAGAGTATATGAATTCAAATGCAATATATTAAATTGATATTTCATTATCAAAATACTGAATACATCAAGAATTTGACTCTCAATAAACTAACATAAGGATAAACATGAAAACAAACACTGAACATGAACAAAACTAGACAGATATTAACAAATTACATTAGAAAACTAATATTAATGGACTTAACAAAATTCATTTCTTCTTCTTCTTGTTTAGACAACTCTTCTTGATCCAACCAAATGGACTTGAAGAGGGTAAAGAATGATCATTCCATGGAAATAGCAAAATGTCAAACTATTGAGCTTGAGGTGTGATGTCCTTAAGTTGTACATCAAAAATAGTAGACAAACCCTATGTTAGTTGATGATGGAGCATGAATAGGTGACTGACCAATTGGAGTAGCTAGATGTTTAGCTGGAATAGGTTGTTCAAGATGTAGAATCTGAGTTTCTATAGATTCTAGAGTAAGTAGAGCATGTTATTGTTGTTGTCAAAGGGAAAATGTTGTAGGTGAAGGAATTGTTGGTGTTGGTGAGGGTAGTAAAATAGAGGAGTGAATTGGTGATTTTGGTCTTTATTTAGTCCTTCAAACTGGCTTTCAACTTAGCTAACAATTTGTCCATCTTCTTTTTGACAACGTTTTCCACATCATTTCATAGTCATACAATCTAACTACGTACAGCGACCGATCAATCTACACCCCCGATACATACTAACAATACACCTATTACAAAAACATACTCACTTTCACAATTGATTTACTCCATCCTTGATCCCTTTTCCCTTGCATGAACCATCTTCCATTGCTACCCTTAAACCCTTCATCGATAGTTAACATCCCTAACACCTTTGACCCTCTCTCACCTAACTGACAGCTACCTTGTACAGCACCATCAAACTCCCTCCACCAAAATCAATACTTTCAATGAATCCACCACATTAAAGAAACCCCCAAAACCTTACTACATTACTAAGGAATGGTCATCACCACTACATTCAACTATTATTGTTGCTGCTCTGCATTGGACATTACTCAAATGACTACCACAAATTACGACATTTATGCTATTGGGGTTTTTGCCAATCACTTTCTCACAAAAGTCAAATTTCCCCTTGATCTAGTGTATAGAATTCCTTATACGATGTTGGAATAGTGGTAGCTGCTGTAGAAGAGTTGACCTAATATAGTTCAATTTGTGAAGCTTCAGATTTGATTTGATCTGACTGAGCTGATCCAACACATATCCTTCTACATCCTAAGTTCAACAATTTTTCTATTTATTTGTTGTTGTTTCACTGTTTTTTATTTTATTTATTTATTTATGTATTTCATGTAAATATTGTAATGTAACAAAAAAAAAAACTGAAAAAGAAAGAAAAAGAAATAGGCAAGTTTTGTTTATTTTTAATTTCTTCAATAAATCGACCTTTTTCAAAATTATAATACTTTTAGAACTTTTCAAAAATAAATAACCTCAATTTAGGACCCTTTTAGAAATTTTTAAATAAAATGAAATGGCTAAGAGACGTAAATTCAGCCATTTTTCAAATTTAAAATAAACCGATAAATTAAAGTTTTTATAGACAAGCAACGGAAAGTCTAATCCCTAATAGAGAGTATGTAGGTACCTACGAGGTGACTTAAAATATGGAAATTTTTCTTATTTTTCCCTTTTGTGAGTAAATTTTATTTTTCCTTGTTTTTGTATGCAAATAGGATTTTATTTATAAATTAGGATCATTCTTTTGTTCTAAAAATGGCATTTTGAAAGATAAAATCTAAATTTTGAAAGTTAAAAAGTGGTATCTATTAAGGTTTTAATAAGATAGCTTTTAGATCCAAATTTTTTTGTTTTCGTAACTTTTTCTTAAAATCGATTTTTTAAGTAAACTAGCATTTAGGTTAAATTGAACATAATCGATTTAACCTGATCCACTCTTTTTTCTGACTCCGATCAGGTGGTGACTTTAAAAATTTTCAAAATGCATTTAAAAAATTTGGTTTTCCTTAATTTTTAGTTGAGGATTAATATTAAACAAATAGGTTTTGTTTTGGTTGAATTAAGGAAAAGAAAAAACCAAGAAAAAATTAGGCTCGATAATTACTTTAGAAAATTTAAGCTTCTTATATTCAAAAAGCTTTGTTAGGAGATTACGATATAGCATCATTGCCTTAGTCATAAATGCGTATATGATGATTTGTGATGCCACATCGAACTTCTTTTTCCTAAGCATTGTAAGTATAACTTATGCATTTTCTTTAGAAATACTAATTGTGCTGCCTTTCTCTGGAAGAATACAGCAAATGATAAGCTTATGTAGCAACTTAATAAAAAATTTGAAATTAAGGATACTCACTTCTTTTCCTGGCCAAAATTCTTTTAACATCATTCAGTTCCTCAAATTCTCTCTTTCTATTCCATTTAATTAAGTCATTATCATTTTTCACCTTAGGTTACTTGAAACAATTAGTAATGTCATCCTTAGTTATTTTAAGTTCCTTCCTAAGAAATTTGAAACCCACTTATCTCTCTATTTCATATCTAAATTCTCATAACACTCAAACACTAATTCTCCAAACACTACATCTTTAACATTACATAGATTCTTGTAGCCTAACACATTCAAAAATTCATCTCAATAAAAACCATTTTTCTTAAAATATTCAAAGTTAAATACACATGCATCAATATATTGAGTTTACTTCTTATAAGAAACATAGATGGTCTTTGGTTTTACCTTTTCCTTATCAAGCTTGATTTGTTTATACAGGACTCCAATTAGAACAAATTCCCTCGATTCTTCTTTATCTCCTAATTTAGTTTTTGGTCTATCCTTAAATTTATCTCTTAATTCCTTCAAACTAACATCATCCTTAGAATCTTATTCTCATGTCTCCCACTTAGGCTCTATTATTTCTTCACTAGACGAACTTAGAACACCCAAAGTTTTCTCCTTTTGATTATCCCTTGCACTTACTTCTCTTTCCTTATGTATAAGGTTAAGGTTTTCGTTTAAACAAGGTTAAGGGTTTTCTTAGTTAGGATCTGAAGATTCTTGGTTTAAGTTGGGCTTTTCTTACTTGAGAATTGGGTTTCCTTGATTCAGATTTTGATTTTCATTTTATTCAAACCCATGGGTTCAGCAATAAGAGAACATGGATTTTCTCTCGTGTTCTTCAAATCCATTTTAGTTTTAAGACTTAACCAAGAAGATTTTCGTAGTGCCATGAATTGTGTTTGTGAGCATTTGGAAAACTTTGAGCCTGGAGAGAAAGAGAGATGGAAGGTTAAATTTAAAGAAGAAAAGTGTGGCTTTGTGCATTATGATCTAAGAAAATGTGGAGAAGTGGAAAATGAAGTGGAAAAGTGGAGAGAGAATATGTAGTAAGAAGGGAAAAGTGGAGAGAGAACATGTAGTAAGAGGAGAGACATTCAAAAGAATTGATACTTATTGGATATGACAAAGTGTACCCATAAAACATGAAAAGAAATTAGGGAGTGTTAAATTTCACGATCTAACTCATTTGAGCAGTACATGGGTTTTTTCTTAATTAAAAATTAAAATAAAATGGTATTTTAAGTAGTTTTAAATAAGTGGAGTATTTAATATATTAATTTATTTGTTTAATTAGTTCTATTTTTTTGGAATTACTTGTAAGTAATTCTAATTTTTATTTAACAAAAATGTAATAACATAATAATTATTTAATTTATTCACATCATTTCAATTAACCAATTTACTTATAATTTGAACAAGTAAATTGAGTAAGATTTAAATTAACGATTTAGTGCACTTAAATTTATTTAGGAAGATTTATTTAAATGAAAATTTGAATTGATTAATTCATTTTAAGTAACCCTATTTGTTTGAGTAAAATTAATTGATTAAATATATGTACTAATTGGATTATTAGAAGAAATGAACTTAAATTATTTAATTATATTGATTTAAATTAGGTACATGTACATCAAAAGTATAGAGCAATTCTTTATAGAAGAACGACATTAGATTACATGGGCATAAAGTGAAAAGGATTTGTTTGAGGCAACTCTTAAGGTTACCCTAGTGAGTGATTTCTTGATGATATATATATATATATATATATATATATATATTGCTAATTGCTTGTGGTTCTATTTGGTGATATTATTTTCAAATTAAGTTTTTGCCTTTTTTATCCCTCTTTGCATGGTTACCTCGATAATTAGATAATCTAAATGGCTTATTTAGTTAGCTAACCACAAACATCGTGTCTCCTTATACGGTAAGCTTATAAGCAAAGCTCTTTAATTATCTAACCCTCAGCAATAGAAATTTTACTGGAGCAATATCATCGTTAACAGACACTGGCATAAGCATTATGGCCGTCAACTATGTCTCAATATGCGTTTCACTATTCAAAAGGGGGGATGAAGTTCTAAATAAAAACTTCGGTTGTAACCTACTATTTTGAGGGTGAAATTATACACCTTTTGTAGGTTTTGGGCTCCTACATATTTATCGTTGAAATATATCACTTGTGCATTCATATAAAAAATGACCTCCCTAAGCAACGGTGATAAAAGTAGTAGTAACGTCAACATCAACGATATATCATTATAGGAAAGGAAAATATTAGATATATGTACTTAAAGAGTTTAATTTTAGATTCTAGAAATAATAATATAATTATCACAATTTCTATAATTTTAATGTTGGTAACACTTAATTTCAAATTCTTGAAATAACAATAAAGTTATTATAATCTAAGTTAATTACAAATACATACCCTATTATAGTGGTTTTATAAAGAGATGACCTTAGTTATTATTATTATTTTTGACAAAGACATGACCCATATTTTATAGTTTTTTGTAAATGACACATAAGGCATGTAGCACACTTTTATTAGTTAATGTAATAATTAAGTAAATTAAAAAAATAAATATCATAAAAATAATTAAAAATGCATTGATTAAATAAACAATGAAAAATAAAAATAAAAGAGAAGCAGCAACTATAAGGCTAGTTATCGACTACTCCTAGCTTTGGAATAGTCGACAATTAGCTTATTAGCCACCACGAGTCACGTGTGGGTCATGCAATCCATAAAGTGGTGGTAGGTGACTAACCATCATATAAAAAATTTAAGAAAAAAAAAAGAAAAATCTCAAAAGCCTTTGAAGTCAAGTTTTTGCTTCAAATTTGCTTTTCTTTTTTTATTTTCTTAGTAATGGGTAGCTGCCCACCATATTAGATGGTATGAGATCCATATTTTAGCAAGACCTTAACACAAGGAAATTTAGGATATCTATAAAAATCTACTTGTCATGACATGAAAAATATATTAGGGGCACGAATTAGTTGAAACAACCTAGAGAATTTAGATATTCAAAAAATAATAACAAACTATAAGTTAAAAGTTAAAACTTTTAAATTTCTTCATTATCCGTCGAAATAAGAAAATCCTAAAATTTGAGACTCAATTTCAAGATATCTCGAACATAAATTAACTAATAATAAAATATAACAAAGTGACATTAAACACCATTATAAATTATAGCTGTAAAAATATATAAAATATTTAGCTAACTACAAACGTAGAAGCTCGACTTGTAAATTTTGGGATCTACAATTTGTCCTTGAAATTAACAATTGGGCTCTAAAACTCAATTAGAAGGACCCATAAATTTTAATTTTTAATAAAGTAATAAAACATTAATGGGAGTCGAAATGATAAAACTAACAAAAATTTGTTAAATTTTGGAGTTGCAAAAACCATATCCCTAAATATAAAGGAATTTAGAAATAAATAAGAAAAATAGCAATTGATATCAAATAATAATAATAATAATAATAATAATAATAGGGTATAAGTAACAAAGCATGTGATGTAGAAGATTTAGTAGAAGTTTTCAATTAAAGTTATTATCAATATAAAATAATAAATATAATAAAATATTTATAGAAAAATAATAAAAAAGTAGGGGCTCGTGGTTTTGAGAAAAACTTGAATAAAGTTGATGGTTTTCCAAAACTATGGTTAGAAAACCATATGCTTTCATGATTTGGGACAAAACCATAGATGAAAGACCATAGAACATGGTTTTACTAAAACTACTCAATACTGAGCATATAAAGGAAGAGAAATCACAACACTTATCTAACATGAAATTAATGAACTGATATCAAGCAAGTGCATCTATCAGTTTTAATATAGCGGATGTGAGTTCGAGTCGATCCCTTAGAGACTTCGAGTACTAATATTAACTTTAGCTTTATTATTTAACCGGAAAATTATGAAAGTTTGAATTAATTAAAAATACTAAAATTAACAAACTAACTTAATTATAAGACTTAATTAAGCAATTGAAAAAATGATAAAATTAAGAATGACTTCAAGAAAGTAATAACGTATTTAGGAATTATTTCCACTAGAGTTTAACATGTGATCGCTTAAAATATATTCAATTTGGTTTCTATTATTCTTAACCGGAGGGATTCACAACTAAAGTTAATACCTTTCTCAAGCATATTAACCCTAATCCTAAATTATTTACTAGAATCTCTTCACTTAGTAATATAATTTAGAATTGTATTAATGTATAATGAATTCCCATACAAATAATTAACTTTCCGGAAAAACATGTATCTTATCTCTAAGTATACATGTAATCCTCTTCAATTATATAAAGATCTAATTACAAATGCAATTTCTCAATCAACATGCATAATATCATATATTGATATTCTAAAAATATCAATCAATAATTAAACGACATAATTGAATCAAGCAAAGATAGAAACTTTATTAAAATTTCTAAATCAATCCAAGAATCACATGAAACCCTAGGTTCCATAATCCTAAATATACAAATTCTAAGCTATCATAATGAAACTAAAAATGAATTCCATCAAAAACGTAAAATAAAACATGGAAAACCCCTTTAAATGATGAACAATCTCTCTAATCTTGAACCCGGTGTTGTTCTCGCATTTTTCTTCTCTTTCTCCTCAAGTCTCTTATTTTCTCTAATGTCTCTTATGTCTTTTGAAACCCTAATATGTCCTTTCATAGTATATCAAAAGGTTTTCGTTTTCTTTACCAGACACGACTTAGGATATGACCGTGTCCCCAGGTCGTGAAACTTTCTGCCCCTGGCCAATTTTTTCTCAATGGATTGTGTAACTTCAAAACTTCATAACTTCTTCGTTTGAACTCCAAATTGAGTGAAATTTGATTCTTTTTCTTCGTTTTCGATCATAGAACGCATTCAAACCTTGAAATCAAAATTTTACTCAATTAAGTATCAATTTCTTTAAAGAAAACCAAAAATATAAGGAAAATACTATAAAATCACCATATGAAATATGTTTAAAATCAGAGTTATCAAATTTCCCTACACTTGAGCATTTGCTTGTCCTCAAGCAAATAAATCAAAACAAAACTTTCAAGACAAGAAACGCTAAACAAAATTTATCACTATTTAGGAAACCGGTGAACGAATACACTTGACCTGTAGAAAAATAAGAAAATCATTCTCAACTAACTTGCAATAATAAAGTCAACCAATTTCATCTGGCCATATTCGAATGCTCCAACAATACTTAATACTAGAGTTCACTAGTTAATTTATGAAAATCAAAGTTTACTCGAGTCATTTAACCAAGGATTCTTAAATTAAAAATTAGATTTAACATCTTGCCAACCGAAAAAGAGTCATAAAAATTTTGTCCATTTGACTAAAGTGTATACAATTCTCTCTTCCATCTCACCAAGCACCATAATCTAAAACAAACACATTTTACATCCACTCATCCTCTGATCATCCCCTAGTTCATCCTTTTGTTGAGAGGTCTTTTAAATTTACCTTATTTAAGTACAATTGTATTGGTAGCGGGAAAGAATCTCACTCTTCTGACGGACCAAGACCGATCCATACCAACTTATTCCTTATATTGATAGTGGGAAAGAACCTTACTCTTCTGATGGACCAAGGCCGATCCATATCAATTTTTTTTTCATTAGAATTGGCATTGGGACTCAATCTCGCTCTTCTTACGGACCAAGACGATTCCTTACCGATTTTTTCTATTCATACACTTGTTATTACTTTTGACCTCCAATCATTGTGATTTTTCAAGGGTTTCTCAAAAGAAGAATTTCATTTGTTTGTTTGCTAAAAATTATAGGACTCTTAAAAATTTCTAAGAAAAAGGTATACATAAAAGTAAATTCTAAAAATAACCATGACTAACTCTCAAAAGCCCCAATGATGTAGTTTCCTTACCATTTTTTTCTCGTATATACCTTATTACATATATAAAATTAAAATGTAAAGAGTTTCTAAAAAAATTGTCATTTTATTAGGGTTAATTTTCAATTTTTGGAAAACTGATAAGTTGAAATTAAAAGAAAACCTACAATTTTTCAAAAGATTTTGTTAGATTTGATTTTTCACCACTTTTTCAAAAACATTTTGTTGCATGTAGTTGGTTAATTTTTTTGTGAGACACCATTAATAGTTAGCAACAAATTAAAGATTTTAGTAGCTATATATAAAGAATTTTCGCACCCAAAATCATGATTTTTTGGCTTAATATATGTATTTTAGGTACATTAGTTAATTAAGTGTATTTAACAATCTTTTTTATTAAATTTTGGGTTGTGCATGTCAATGTCGATGAGTTTTGGGGCATGTAAGTTGAAATTAGTGGAGTCTTAACTCAAGTGAATCTAAACAAAGTGAAGAGAAGAGTGAAGCGCAACACTATTAGTGAAATTAAGCGAATCTAGTAGCTATAGAAGCTTCTAAGTTTTTGATAAGCACGTGAAGGAGATAATGATTTTAGAAGGTTTTATAGAAGCTTATATAGATGCTAGTGCAAATTGTTGACTTATAGAGAGTACTATAGAAGCTTTCTTAATTGAGTTCATTATAAGTTATAGCTATAGAAACTTTAGTAGAAGATTTTCAAGTGTAGAAAATATAAACCAAATTCCTGTAAAAGGTTGTATAGAAGGTCTATTTAATAAGAAATATTACTTAAGACTAGTAAAAGCTTAAGTAGAAGGTCTAATAGGCAAAGAATATAACTAGGGACCTTAGTAAAAGCTTAAGTGAAAGTTACTACACGCCTAATAGACTATGGTAGAAGGTTATATAGAAGGTACTTTAAACCTAAGGAACTTAGTAAAAAGTTGAGTATAAGGTTTCATTAACCTTTGTAAAGATAATAAAACTTAATACGCATAACCAACACCTTATTGAGCACCAGAAGTATAATAATAAACCTAACCAAAAGTATAACAATTAAATTGTTGTAACCTCAATGAATTATATAGGAACAAAAATGTGATTTATAATATAGGGACCATTAACAATGGAAGAACTGTGGCATCTAACTTACAAGAGCAACTACAAATCTAAGTAAGTAGGATTAATGCTTAATTGCATATAAGACTACTATATAAAAGTACTTGGAGGTTAATGTGTACACTTGTTTATGGTTGTAAAGTAGTTGATTGTACACATGTAACGTGTTTGCTTAGAAACTATTTGCTATGTTGTTTGATTTTGTGCTATATGTTGTGATTACTGTATTGTGTTTTACTCCTCAATTTGATTGTTTGCAATTGGTAGTCACCCCAAAAATAGACTAAGTTAAAACTTTGATATAAATACTAACCAAAAATGTATCACAACCCAATAGGAAAATGGTTAGGATGTCCAACCAAATATCGACCCTTTGATACAAAAGTACAATCGACCTTTCCACAATCCTAGTCAAACTAAGTAGCAATAGAGAGGGCCATGATAAGGTTATTAGCATTGGGTCTGAAGGTAGTCATTGGAGGAGCCAAGTCTCCAATGCGTAAGCTTGGGTTTGGTTAGAGTGCTAACATCGCACCTATGAATGTGATCTCCTTAACTTAAGTTTGAGCAATTGTCTTGAACTTCATGATGGAACAAACGATGTCGTGCAGATGCCATATACTTATTGCATTGCATTGCATCTAACTAATTGATTTGCAACCTTACTTGATTTTTTGTGCTATTTATTCTTTCATCTCTATCCCCTTACTGAGCGGTAGTGCTCATATACCCATAGTTCTATTTTAGGTCTAAAAGCTAGATACCAAGTTTAACCAACACTTAGATGTACAAAAGATGGGCAATGGGTTTAAACGAAAGAGCAAATGGATTTAGAATATACTTTTATCTTTCTTTGAAGTCAACTAAGCCATTTGTATGACCAAAACTATCTTATAATATTATAATAATTGTAAAAACAATTTTAGATTTTTTTTTTATAAATTTTCTTGAAAATCTAAGTATTTTTTAAAGGAATAATATCAATCAAATTTCTAGTTTTCGAAAGAAATATAAAAATTAAATGTCTCTAATTTACTTTAAATATTGAATTGAAGATGATTCAGAGATATTTAGTCGTATGAGCCTTCTATATACCAAGTCTATGATAGTGGCTAATTGGCCAACTTTTGTTATAAGTTGATATATACAGCAAAACTGTTACAACTCTACTATTCTTAAGGTATGATAGGAAGGTTAGTGGGCATCCATCCAACACAACTTTATGGGTTATACGTCCCACAAAAATGTAGGTTTTGAAAGGTGGTGGCTAAAAGGCTACTTATCAGCTATCCCCTATCTTGAAGGTAACAACAAGTAGCCTTGTAATTGCTACTGCTCCTTTTCTTTCTTTTTTCCTTTTCTTTTTTAGTTTTTTATTTAATTAATGCATTTTTAATAAATTTTAATCATATTTATTTCTTTATTTTACTTAATTATTATATCAACCAATAAATGTGTGTCACATGTCTACTAAGTGCCATTAACAAAAAAACTTCAAAAAATAGGTCGTGTCTTTGTTAAAAAAAAAAAAAGACAAACTCAGGTCACCTCTTTGCACAACTATTTATAATACTTGGAAAATTCAAGACAAACATAATATAAAATAAAATAAAACTCATCAAATAAAAGATAGGGTAGCTTTGTAAGTTAATAATTTAATTAGAGAGCATAATATGAATTACAAAAGATTAAGGTTGCATGGTAAACCTAGTTTTAGGAGCTCCTCTTTGCCATTTGTCACAAACACAAATTGGCAATATAGAGAAAGAGCTATTGCTCAATCAGCTGACAAACCCTAAGCAAGACTCTAAGGTAAGATGCATTATTAACCCATCTTTTTATGATTTGAATGAGCAGATAAGAGGTTTAATATTGTTTGGGGATGTAGAATCAAGAAGCACCATCAAATATAGGTAAAGTAAAGAGATTCTATAGTAAGAGAAGAATCAAAGGTAAGGAAATCTAAATAAGATAATAGAATTCATGTTTAAATAGTGCTAATTGATGAAAGTACAAAGAAAGAACTTTGAATTGTATGGATGGTATTGTTGAATTAGAAGCATTGTGTTAAGGTGGAGTGGTGAAGCGAAAATCAAAGAAAAATAAAGTTTTTAGCAAGGTAACAAGATCACAATTAGGAAACACGCTTATGTTTCTGACCACGATGCCTACAAAAGTGTAAGTCTTAAAGCTAGACATGATTTTAGAGAGGAGTTGAGGGTAGAGAGGATCATGATCCAAAATCACGAATATGATCATTATTTTGATCATCAGAGGGTATGTTTAGAAAGGATCACAACTAAGGTTCATGACTATGCTTCTTAAGCATCATCCATAAGAATGTTTCTTTCCTAAATTTCACCTAAGCTTATTTATCTTTGCACTAATAACTTATAATTAAATAGTTTAGGGATCTATAGGAGAATTTACATAGATTCTAAGTTTATTATTTCCTTGCCATTACAGGTTCTACTTCTTTTGATAGTATTATCCTAATTAAATCTAATTCTCCTAGTATACAATACATGTTTATTGGTTATGATTATTAGGATAGTTTATTGCAAATAGACTAATTGATATTAAACCCCTAATTATGATGGTGTTGCTTATATGTGGTTAGACTTAAGGGCTGATGGTGGTAGAACTCTAAAAGGCACCTTGATGATCAATGGGTTGCAATGTCCCTAGTGGAGTTGCCCATTAAAATGATCTAAGATAGATTAAGAATCATAAGGCTAGAGGTAGCAGTTCTTAAGTATGGTTGTATGAGTAATGTTATTTATATATCTATTTACTACTATGTGAATAGGGTTATGAGGACCCTTATGTACTATTTAAAGGACTAAAATTGAGGATAATAATATATTGTATGTTTATTTATTTACTGTATATCCCCCATGTGTTATTGCATTGATTATTGATGCGTATGTGCTTACGTGTTATGTACTAAACTGTGACTCGCTCTTTATTTTTCCTTGTACCTATAGGTTAGTTAGACGAGTTTGCTGGATATGATGAATATGGTAATGCATATTACTACTTCCAAGATGGGGAGATTTGAGAATATTACTATGATGAGGATCAGTCTTATTAAGTTTCGGTTTCATGAGAACCAATGTTAAATGATTTGGAGACTTAGCTTATGGTTTTAGACATAATAAATGTTGGAATATGTTTTAATGGGAAATTTGTAAAGACTTATTCTTGAGCTATTACTTCTTATTGTTAAGGATTTATTACTATTTATGATGGAAATTAGAGATTTTAGCTATGATTTTAATGTCTAACATGTAAGTGGAGGACTAAAGATACATAGTGATCTATGGTCTTGGGCTTAGGCATTATACTACCATAACACAAGTCATAGATTTGTAATTAAGCCATATGATTTCTATAATTTTAGTTTTGGTAACACTTTAAGTTTGATTCCTAGACTACTAAATTTTACTTGTTTTGGCAATTTATACTTTCTTATATATTATATTCTCCAAATTAGGTATTCAAAATAAAAAAGGTTTTTGACTTTGATCATGTTTCTGCTTTTAACATACTAAATACATTATGCTTGCTATCTTTTATTTTTGGCACATGTAATGTGGCTCAGTACAAAAAACTAGTTTCAATGTCATACCTCTCAAAAATCAGTATTTTACTAATAACTTTCTCTAATTGCTTGATCATACTAAAAATATGTGTGTTATCACACATACAATTGAAGATTATTTCTAGAAATTTCTTCAATTTTGGCTAATTCTACTTTTGTGTACATTACAATATCTATTTTAGGAAAAATAAAATAAAATTATCAAATTAAGTTGTGAAAAGAATAAAGGTTTCTAACTCTCATAGCAATTTCCAATTTTAAGGTATATAATATTTTATTAGTTTCATTTTTGGCAATTATTATGGGCACAAGTTCATATAATTTATTATTAGTATCATTAAATATAATATACAAAATAAATTGCTAAAGTCTCTTGAAACATACTATAAGAAAAAGAGAGCAATTATGACCATAAATTAGAGACTACTTGTGAACAATTGTTGCAATTGTCAATGTAGAATTTTACTACTAAAATGCCAGCAATAGCTAGTACGTTAGAAATACTTTTAAAGTTTTGCAACCAAAAAGAACTATCATAAAATGTAATTGCTATTTTAGTAGTTCTTTTTAATTGCCACTCCTTAGTAGTTGTTTAAAACTGCAAGGAATACTACAGTACTAAAGTATATATTCCGATATATTCCATATTGAAAATTTTGAAAGTGTTTCTAACTAACCTATTATTGCTATTGTTTAAGCAATTGCTACAATAAGTATTTACTGAAAAAATAATTGTTGCTACAAATTGATCATTGTTCTAATTATTCATAAACAACCAATGCAGTTACCATTGCTCTTTTATACAAGTAAAGTAAGACAGTTGTCATGAAACACAAATTTGTTGTACCATGAGTAGCTGACCCCATCTCATCCATATATATATATATAGACATGTGTCATTTAATGAAAGAATTATAAAGGAAGGGATCAATGTTTGAGGATAAATTCAATTAAATAATCAACATTTTAAAAAGTTCAAATAAGTAATCAACATTTTAAAATGGTTCAAATAAGGGATTCATATTAATCAATCTATAAATTGTTTGAATCATTTTGTGAAATATTGATCCGCTATTTGAATTTTTCATAACGTTGATTCCTTATTTAAATCAATTTCTAAAACATTGATCCCTTATTTGAATTTTTCAAAAAATTGATTCCTTATTTGAACTTTTCAAAATGTTGATCCCTATTTGAATTTACCCCCAAATATTGATCCCTTCTATTGTAATTCTCCTATTAGTTAACATATACAATGCATTGAATGGAAACAAATTTCTATTGTCTTCCATCCCCTCTACGTTTAGTATTACTTCAATAAAATATTTTGAGTTATCATGAATAATAGGAGGTTTAGTAGTATCATAATGAAATAATCATGTTCTTATTCTACTCATTATACGACAACTCTTGTCGATTATTAGCAAACATAGTACCTACGATGTGTGTGCAATTTTAAAATATTAATACACTCCCTAGGTGTTACTAAATCATTTGATAATTAAACTAATAGTTTCTTGCCACAAATTTGTAAGGGAAAAAAACATATTAGATTAGCTTTAACCTTATTTCTTTAAATTAGCCTTCTTTTAGAAAAAAAGAAGTATAACATGCAACAGCCATTTTATAGAAAATAAGCCATTTAATAATGTCATGGTGAAAATAAAATAATAAAAATGTCATACTATAGTACGAATTCTAGTAGCAAAGTGCTTAATTGGACTTAAACTTTAGCAATAGAATTTCAATTGCTTCTTCTCACTTCTTGAACCTGGGTAAGCAAAGAAAATTGCAAAATAACTATTCATGTTGCTTTAATATGTCATGAAACTATATTCTTTATTTAAAAAGTTACCAAAAATCAAATGATAAACAACAAAAAAATTTACTTTGATAAACAATTTAATTTTGTGTTAAAACATATATAAAATAAAATTCAAATGATTAAAGAAGATATATAATATATTGCATTTAGCAATTTATATGCAAATGGGATTTTTTATGTGAAATCATATGCTTTAGCTCGAAAATGGAGAGGGGGTAAAAAGGATAAGGTAGCTAGGAATTAAAAAGGAAAAAGAAAGCATCCAAGAAAGTATTCAATATGGAAATTTGTTTCCATTCTATGCATTGTATATGTTAATTGATACGTAGCTATATATGTTTAGGTGAGATAGCAAGGGGACAGCCATGTACAGTGCAACAAATTTTTGTCTTAATAGGACACATTAATTATAATATATATAGTGTGTAAAGAGTCATTTCAATAATTATGCTTTAAGCCCAATTTGATACCGTAGACTGATTTGATGAGCTAGTAACCTAGGAAATTGAGACTAATAAGGGGTGTTTTAGGAAGATCCAGAATAGAGACGATTAGACTAATTCTTTTTAGCCCTTAACCTTGCTCAATTGTCCCATATGAGATAAGTAGATTCAAAAGAAACCTTCTAGCACTTGTCTACACTTCATTTGGCTTTTATAGGCCAAAAAATAGCTAAAATAAACCTTAATTGAAAAATAAGCTTTTTAAAGAAAAGTTGTGCCTTCTTTTTATAAGCCTCACAGGCTTGTATAAGCCCATCACCAAAGCCCAAGTCCATATGAAAAGAAAGTATTAATACGAGTCATTCAATCATCAGGTGTCATCTATTAGCTACTAGCAACAATAGATCTCAACCATTCATCTTACGATGATCCAACGATTAAGATCTACCCCTAAAATCTATAAACAGGAGGCTATTCTTATGATTTTAGGGACACTATGAGAGAGCCTCATTTTAGCAAGTTGAATATTAGTACAAGCAAATTTAGGACATTTATGAAAATCTACTTGCCATAACTCCAAAAACATGTTATGACCACAAATTAGTAAAAAAACTTAGAGAATCAAGATATTCAAAATAGATTTATAAAATAATAATGCAATTTAAAAGTCAAAAATATTTTTAAATCCACTTATTAATTATTAAAACATGAAAACTATGAAATTTAAGACCCAATTTTAAAATATCTCAAACCTAAATTAATAATGTAAAACTTAATAAAATAACAAGAGACAACACTAAAAAATGATAATCACAAAAATATTTAAATGAAATAACTAACTATTACAAAAGGACTCCAAACTCCTAAAATTAAGGACGCCCATATAATCAGTCTACTTAGGCTTAAAATAGACTAGAGGACCCCAAAAGTTTGTCAAAGCAGCCTCGTAAATTTAATTGTAGTATTGTAATATTAAAATATCAAAGTAAGCTAAAATGGCAAAATTAACTATTTAGAGTTAAAATTTTGAAAGATTTTGGAATTCAACCTGAAATATAAAAATGCTTAGAATAAACTAAATAAATAAGAAAAGTAATAAATTTTGTGAGAAAAAATAATAATAAATAATATGATTAAGTTAATTAATGGAGCATGGATTGTAAAAGCTTTAGTAGAACCTTCCAAGCAAAAATAACAACTAACCTAAAATATTATAAATAATAGACTATATTGACTTAAATAATAAGTTAAATTGAGCAGATGGATTGTTTTGGAAAATGAAGGGGGGTTGGTTTCTTAAAATTATGGGTTAAAAACCATGGAATTAAATGGTTTTAAGGGAAAATAATACACTAAAACCATCAATTAGGCCATAGTTTTCCAAAACCACGTGACCATTGTCTACCTAAAAAGGGAACCTCATGATATTTGTCATTCATGCCCATTAGTCAATTCCTTAAACTAACATTATAAATACCCATTTCCTTCGTCATTTTAGACTCTTTGGATCCTATGGAACTTAGGAAAATTTAAGTAGTAATTTTATGTGCTTTTACTAAAAATTTAGAAAAATTAGAAAATTGGGCGATAACCTATGAGATTGAGGTTCACAAACTTAAGAGCAACCTGATGACAAGTGTCTATTACCACCAAAGAAAGGGAGCAATGCCCTTTTGTGTCAACATGGTCCCTTTTACCTCCGCTATAGGAGCTTATCACGTAGGTGAGTTCGATTTTGTACTCAAATTTCAAAAATTCATTAAAAAAATCAAATTTTATCAAAAATTATGAAAAAAAAAAAAACATTCTTACATAATTTTAGGTATATTTTCATGAAAATTTATTATTTTTGTAAAAATCTTACATCTTATAAATTGACCTTAAGAAATGGGTTATTTGGAGCCTATTTTCAATTTGATTTTTTTTGTAAATACCTTATTATGTATAGAAAATGGCTATGCAAATGGCTTCTCTAAAATTTTCACTTTATATGGTTAATTTTCAGTTTTTGGAATACTAATAAATCGAAATTCAAGGAAAACCTACTATTTTTCAAAAGATTTTGTTAAATCTAATTCTCTCCCACTTTTGTGTAACTTTTGGTCACATATAACAAGTTGATCTTAATTTTTAAGTAAAAATATGAGATTTTATGAAAAAAAAATGGGTTTTACAAAGCTAAATATGATTTTTACTTTTATACTTATGTGGATTTCAACTATGTTATTGAATTAGTAATTTTTGTTAAAAATCCTTAATAATTTGTAGTAAATTGAAAATTTCAGTTGTTGTACACGAAATACTTTCACTCTAAAAACCATGATTTTCCACCTTAATCATGTATATTAGGTATATTAAGTTAATTAGTTGTGTTTAATACTAGTTTTTGTTGAATTTCGAGTTGTGCATGTCGATATAGATGAATTTCCAAACCATGCAAGTCAATATTAATGGAGTTCCAGCAAGATTAGACATGAACAAAGTGAAGAAAAGTGGATTTTTTTTTGTGAAATAGGGCAGACCTAGTACTTATGGAAGGTGTTGTAGAATTCTAGATGAGGTTTTGTAGAAGCTTCTATGGATGCTGGTGCAAACCAACGACTTGTAAACGGTATTGTAGAAGTTTCCATGATCAAGTTGATTACAAATTGTAGTAGTAGTAGAAGTTTTAGTAGAAGGTTTCTTGGTCTAAAGACTATAACAGAAATTCCTATAGAAGGTTTATTTAATAAGAAACATTAATCAAGACACTAGTAGAAGGTTATATAAAAGGTTTTATATCAAAGAATATAAGTTAAAACATTAGCATAAGATTGAGTAAAATGTCCAATAGATAAACAATATAACTAAGGACATTAATAGAAACTTAAGTATAAGGTCTTTTAAGCCTAGAAGACCCTAATAGAAAGTTATGTAGAAGGTTATATATCAAAAAACCTAAGTTTAAACCATAATAGAAGCTTAAGTAGAAGGTACCACGTACCTATATGACCCTAATACAAGGTCATGTGGAAGGTACTAAAAACCTAAGAAACCTAATGAAAGCTTAAGTATAACGTCTAAACAACCTATCTAAAGATAATATCACTTAATACCCAAAACCAACACTTATCGAATATTAAAAGAATGTTACGCTAAAACAAAAGGACAATAATTAAAACACTCTTACTCTAATGAATTATATTGAAACTGAAATATGATTTGTAATATAAGGACCATTGACGACAAAAAGAACGGGGCATCTAAGTTACAAGAGCAAATGGTAATCCAGATAAGTGGGATCAATGCTTAATGGCATCTTAGAGTACTATATAAAAGTACTTAAAGGCTAATCTGTACACTTATTTGTTGTTGTAAAGTAGTTGGCTGTGTACATATGATGTATGTGCTTAGAAACTATTTGTTATATTATCTTATTGCTATGCTCTAGGTTGTGATTGCCTTGTTATGTTTTACTTCTAGAATTGAGTGTTTGCAATTGGTCAATCACCCCTAAATTGGAATAAACTAAAACTTGGACATAAACACTAATTAGGCATACATTACAACCCACTAGGAAAAGCAGCTAGGATTTCCAACTAGAGATCGACCCTTCGACGAAGAAACTATAGTTGGCCTTCCTTCACCCTTAAGACTAAACTAAGTGATAGGAGAAGGAGCATACCTCCATTAAAATTCCATAGGTTTAGTTGGAAGGCAATGTAGCTGGAGTACGCCTCCATTGTATAAAGACCCCTTAACATGGGCTAGAACAGTTTCAATTTCTCTAACTTCATGATGGACTAGACAATGTCATATGGATGGTATTTGCTTGTTACATTATATTGCATCTAACTAACTAATTGACAAGTCTGCTTGATGGTTGTGATGTGCATGCTTTTATATCCATCCCCTTACTAAGCGATAGCTACTCATGTCCCAAAAGTTCTTTTTTAAGATTTTAGAAGATAGACACTAAGATCACAGAATGGTTAAGCATACAAAAGATAAGTAACGAGTCTAAAGTAAGGAGCAAATGGGTTGGAACATTCCTTTTGTCTTCATTTTGGAGTCAATTGGACCATTTGAATGACCCTGACTAACTTCTAATATTGTTTTTATTATAAAAATGATTTTGAATACTTTTATTAACTTTCTTGAATAAGAACTCCATGTAACTTCTAGTATTTTTCAAAAGAATTACATTAATTAACTATTTTTCAAGAGAAATATATGAATTATGTGTCTCTATTTTACTTTAGATAAAACTGAAGGTGCTTTAAAGTTGCTTAGTCATATGTGCCTTCTATATACTAAGTTTATAATAACATTTGAGTAACCAACTTTTATCATTGATTGGCATATACGATAGGATTGCCACAACTTCTCCACTCTAAAGGTGTAACAATTCTTGGATGGTATCATAGCACTATTTTTTAAGGACTTGTGGTGCATGGTTCTTAAGGAACTTGTTTTTGAGCGTCTTAATTAAAATCAAGTAGACACATTAGGTGTCAATGTGAGAGTAGTTAATAAAAGGGTATTTAAAAGATGTAGACTTCAAGTGTATACATATCTTATGTAAATAAAAGAATATAGGATAATAAAATCCTGATATGAGAATCTAAAAATTGCACTAACTTTCCTTTACACTAACTTACAAGACTACGGAAATGAACTTGTGACTATTTAGTTATTCTTAGAAGATCTAAAGTGAAGTAGAGGATATTGTAACACTTAGTTATAGAAGATCTTGTAGATCCTTAAGTGAAAGAATAAAACCATGTATAGATAAACTTGTAAAACCTCATGTAGAGAGTTTAGTTAAGGCCATTTTCAAAAAATTATGGAACCTTATATAGAAGCTTAAGACAAAGCTTGGTGAAGGGCATTTAATAAAATGGATAATGTAGAATCATATGAGGGGGACCTTGTAAAACCTTTTGTAGAAGGTGATGTAAAACCTAATAAAAATGAATTGGTTAAACATAATGAAGAGCATCCTATGAAAGCTATTATTTAAGATGACCAAGTGGTGCAACCTAATGGAATAAGATCTGTAGAAGCTAATGCAAATAGTCAATGTATAAGGACAATGAGATAGTCTAAGATGTCATTGACTTAGACAGTGTTAAGGACAAAGTTTAAGGGTTAATAAAGATAGAAGATGTCGGGGTTCATGAGATGATCTATATTTCAAATAGTCTAAAGATTGTATCCTTGAGTTTAAGTTTTGAGATTGAGGATGGAAGTTATAGTTGATGAAGTGGAGCACTCAAATGGTTCAAGTAAGGAAGAAAACCTAAAAGAGAATCTTGAAAGTACTTAAGGAAAATGTGAGGCGAACTTTAGATGAGATAGAATGGAAGTTAGATAAATCTATAAGTAATGAGTCCATGAGTGCAATGATTGACAAGTGAAGTTTGGAATTGAAAATAATGAATCGGACTAATTTTAGTGCAAGGTCGATTAGTTAGACCACTAAAGTTGAAAATAGCCTTTACTAACTTAAATAGTTAGGAAAATTGAAACATACTCATCTTAAGCCTTAAGAACTTGTCTAAAACATTCCATAAAATTGGATATAGCCTAATAACTCCTAATTGAAAAGAGGACCCTTTTTGCTAAATTGCATAATTTAACTTCACACATGTCTAAACTTTATGCATTTTAAATTGTACGATGAAATATAATTTGAAGAAGTATCGTCACTTTTATATGAGTATATCATTATAATCTAGGTATGCTTGCTATAAATTGATATAAGATTATTATGAATAAATGTAAACCTTTTAGGAAATTTTTTGAGTTGTAATGTGTATGACCCGCTTCAGAAATAATTACAAATCTACATATATAAGCATTAAATTTGAGACTGGATATATATAAGACTTAACCTATATAGGAAATAATAAATATCTATAGTATGCAACAATATCATACTCAAACTTGTGTCTTTCCTTTTCTTTTAAGTATAATTGAATTCTATACTGGTAGTAGATCCTACTTGATTGATAATGCTTATATAATATGTAATTATGAGAATATATATACATGTATATATATATGTATATATGTATTGAATTATTTGTTGTGTATTCACTTAGTAAGAATTTCCAATGAAAGTATAATTATGTTGTTATCTTATTTAAACCTATAGATTAGATTAATGCAAGCTAGGTCAATTATAGCTAATATTATTAACTACTAATAAAGCTAAGGTTGCTATAAGAAGGACAATAAACAACTTGAAATCAAGTCAAATATCAACCCTTACCCTTTTAACCTTCTCCAAGACCAATCCTAAAATATTTTCTATCATCCTCTACCATATAAACTTGATTACAAAAAAACTATAGCCAAACCATCTACTTGCCTTTATCCTTTTAACCTCCTTAAAGAACAACTTTAGAAAGTGTTTTCTATTACCCCTAGCAACATATGAACCTATTAAGAAGGAATCTAGATTAAAACCCACCACTATCCCTATACTCTTTATCTTAACCTTATACAAAAACCAACTCATAAAATAATTCTCCATTACCCCCTATTATTCATAAATCTATCTACATAAGTTAAACTTTACCTTAATGTACACAGTGAACGAATCTGTAAATTTCCTACAATGACATCATCAAACAACAATACTAAATTTCAAGATGGAACTTAGTTCTAAATATCAAAACTGTATCAGTCCGTCTTAACCATTGATCCTAAGGATGGCAATGTGGATACGAGCAGCGAAACATAATACCAATAACTAAAATGATAATATAGGAACAGTCTTAAAAGAAATAAAACTTGCTCACTCAACCTTCCATAATGGGTAATAAACATGAACATAAGAATACTAGAACTAAAAGGAACTTAAATGAATAAAGACTCTAAGAAAAGAATGACTAATCATTATAATAAGATGCAACAGGAAATGATCAAAAGGTAATCTTCCAATGTATTAGCATGAATATCGAATTGGGAAGGAATGGCGAATCTGTATGATCTATATCAGAGTAATAAGCCTCACTAGCCTTATGTCATGTTGAATCCTATTGCGTCGAGTCAAGTTGAGTCGAGTCAAGTTAAGTTAAGTTAATTATTGATTGTCTTTGTCGAGTTTGAGTTAATGAGAAGTTAAGATTTACCACTCATTCCTACTAGTATAATTGTAATAAGATATATGAAGTGAAAGGACTATGAAACTAAAAGAGTAATAAATAACACTCAAATATATGGAATACAAAGATAAAAGGAGAACCAACCAATAATAATAATTTCAAACTAAGTAGTAGCAAACAAACCTTAAATCTTAGAACACACATACAATGATACACACACATACACATGCACACGTACGCATATGTATATAACTCTAGTTATATGACTAAGAATAATGTCATTACAATAGATTCAAGCCATAGAATCTAACATTTAAGACAACTTAAAATATATATACATATATATATATGTACAATCAAAGATAAAACTAAGAGCTTATACATATATATTAACAACAAACAACATTGAAACCTTTGATTATGAATCATTCTTAAAATATGTGTGATAATTATTCTGTATTAAAGAAACAACATAAATAGAAATCATCACCTCTACGATAAAAACAAGATGAAACTGGCATAAGCATAAGAAATGAAATAGTACTTGAAATATCTACAAGAAAGTTATAAAAATTCTAGAATTCAAGAGAACAACCTCATAAAGTCTTAGGTACGTAAACATAACCAATAGATCCTAAGATAGTCAAAGTTGTAGCTACAAATGGATACATTTGAAATATTAACATAAAACAAATCAATAAGATTTTGAAAAACCTAAGTTTTCTATACAGTAAGATTCTAAAAACCATAAATAAGAATAAAATCAATAGACCATGGACACTACATAAGGGTTAAAAGGAGCAAGAAAGAAAGATAACCAAAAATGGAATCCATTTAAATTTAACAAGGATTTTAATTAGCTTAAACCAATAAACTCATTCATCTAACCTAAGGAGAATCATAGATGGAATATCAAAACCCTAAGGTTATTTAACGAGGGCCCAAAAGGCTCTAAACAAATATAAATGATTAGGTTAAACTCAAGAGATAAAGGCCTTAAAAGTTAAGAGTAAAAGCTTCTATAGGAACAAAATTGAATAAAGAAAACTCATTTAGAACAACAATTAGGAAAGGAATTAAGTTAAATTTTAAATCTTCTAGGTCACCAAAGAGACTAGAGAGGGATATTAATTAATTATAGAAAGCAACTTCTTAAAATATTGTACAATTAAGTTTAGAAGTGCAAATAGAAACACTTCATAGGTAAACATATACTTATACCAACAAAATAATTAGAATGCCAAAAGACTTAGTAAATAAGAATGACTCTCAACTTACCTAAATTACCAACTAGCAATAATAAGAAATAAGCACCTAATACTAGAAACATAGGTATACAAAAGCTTTAAAGACAAAACTTTTCTAAAAGAACATAGAAATCAGAGAGCCTCATTTTAGCAAGCAAGACATTGGTATAGGAAAATTTAGGACATGTGTGAAAATCCACTAGCCATAACTCTAAAAACAAGTTAGAACTGTAAATTAGTAAAACGACCAAGAGAATTTAGGTATTTGAAATAGAATTATAAAATAATAATGCAAGTTAAAAGTAAAACATATTTTTAAATGCACTTTTTAATTATCCAAACAAGAAAACTATGAAATTTAAGGCCCAATTTAACGAGATCTCAAACCTAAATTAACAATATAAAATTTGATAATATAATAAAAGACAACACTTAGAAATAATAACTGCAAAAATATATAAATAAATTAACTAACTATAATAGAAAGATTCCGAACTCTTAAAATTTAGGACATTCGTATAATTAGTTTGTTTAGGCTTGAAACTAACCATAAGACACAAAAGTCAGTCAAAGTGACCTAATAAGTTTAATTGTTGTAATGTATTATTAAAATATCAAAGTAAACTAAAATGATAGAACTAGCTTTTTCAGTAGGAAAATTTCGAAAGATTTCAAAAACCAACCCAAAATATAAGAGCTTAGAGTAAACCAAATAAATAAGTAAAGTAATAAATGTTATAAGAAAAAAAATAGTAAATAGTATATAATTAAGTTAATTAATGGAGCATGGGATGTAGAAGCTTTTATAGAACCTTCCATGCAAAAATAACCACTAACCTATGATATTATAAATGATAAACTATGTTTACTTAAATAATAAGTTAATGGAGAACATGATTTTTTTTTTTTTTTGGAAAAACAAGGGAAGTTGTTGGTTTCTTAAAACTATAAAACTATAAGATAAAAAACATGGGATTAGATGGTTTTGAGGCAAAACCATAGATTAGGTCATGGTTTTCCAAAAGTACATGACACTTGTTTACCTAGAAAAGGAACTTCATGACATTTGTTATTCATGCCCATTAGCTAATTCCCTAAACCAACATTATAAATACTCATTTCCTTCATCATTTTAGACCCTTCGGATCCCATGGAACTTAGGAAAATTTGAGTCGTAATTTCAAGGGTTTTTAGTGAAAATTTAGAAAAATTAGAAAATTGGGCGATAACCTACGAGATTGAGGTTCACAAACTTAGGAGCAACTTGATGACAAGTGGCTATCACCACCAAAGAAAGGGAGTAATGCCCTTCTATGCCAACATAGTCCCTTTTGCCTCTACTATAGGAGCTTATCACGTAGGCAAATTTGATTTTGTACTTGATTTTCAAAAATTCATTAAAAATATCAAATTTTATCCAAAAATTAAGAAAAAATTATTCTTTTATTATTTTATGTATATTTTCATGAAAAATTATTATGTTTGTAAAAATCTTACATTTCATATATTATCCTTAAGAAATGGGCTATTTGGAGCCAATTTTCAATTTGATTTTTAAAAGCCCAAGCAATGTAATTTCCATACCAAAATATTTTTATAAATACCTTATTACATATAGAAAATGGCTATCCAAATAGTTTCTCTAAAAAAATTTCATTTTATATGGTTAATTTTCAGTTTTTGGAATACCAATAAGCCGAAATTCAAGGAAAACCCAATACTTTTCAAAAGATTTTGTTAAATCCAATTCTCCACCATTTTTTGTGTAGTTTTTAGTCACACGTAACAAGTTGATCTTAATTTTTAAGTAAAAATAAAAGTTTTTATGACAAAATAGGTTTTATAAAGCTAAACATGATGATTTTTACTTTCATACTTATGTAGATTTTCACTATGTTATTGAATTAGCAATTTTTAAAAAAATCATTAATAATATGTAGTAAATTAAAGATTTTAGTTACTATACATGAAGTATTTTCACTCTAAAAACCATGATTTTCTACCATAATAATCTATATTAGGTATGTTAAGTTAATTAGGTGTGTTTAACACTATTTTTAGTTGAATTTCGAGTTATACATGTCAATGTAGGTGAGTTTCTGAACCATGCAAGTTGATATTAGTGGAGTTCTAGTAAGATTGGAGATGAACAAAGTGAAGAAAAGTGCGAAGAGTGAAGTTTTAGTGAAATAGGGCAAACCTGGTTTACAATAGAAGGTGTTATAGAAGTTCTGGATGAGTTTAAGAAAAAGCTAGTAGTTGTAGAAGCTTCCATGTATGTTAGGGCAAACTAATGACCTATAGAAGGTATTGTAGAAGCTTCTCTAATCAAGTTGATTATAAATTGTAGTACTAGAAAGTTTCCTAATGTAAAGACTAGCCGAAATTCCTATAGAAGGTCGTATAGAAAGTTTGTTTAATAAGAAACATTAATCAAGATGCTAGTAGAAGGTTATATAAAAGGTTCCATATCAAAGATTATAAGTTAAAACAGTAGTATAAGCTTCAGTTGGAGGTCCAATAAACAAAGAATACAACTAAGGACATCAATAGAAACCTAAGTAGAAGGTATTATAAGCTTAAGAGACCCTAATAAAAGGTTATGTAAAAGGTTCCATATCAAATAACGTGAGTTAAAACCTTAGTAGAAGCTTGATTAAAAGGTACCACACACTTAATAGACCTTAGTAGAAGGTCATATAGAAGGTACCACAAAACCAAGAAACCTAATAAAAGCTTAAGTATAAGATCTAAACATCTCATGTAAAGGTAATAGCATTTAATACCCAAAACCAATGCCTATCAAATATTAAAAGAATGTTAAGATAAAATAAAAGTACAACAATTAAAACACTATCACTCCAATGAATTATATTTAAATTGAAATATGATTTGCAATATAGGGACTATTGATGACAAAAAGACTGGAGCATCTGAGTTACAAATAGTGAATGAGAATCCAAGTAAGTGGGATTAATGCTTAATGGCATTTTGGAGTACTATATAAAAGTACTTGGAGGCTAATGTATGCACTTGTTTATGCTTGTAAAGTAGTTGGTGTGCGCGTAAAGTAGTTCGTGTGCGCATGTGATGTCTGTGCCTAGAAATTGTTTGTTATACTGCCTGATTGTTGTGCTATATTTTGGGATTGCTTTGCTACGTTTTACTTCTTGATTTGAGTGTTTATAATTGATTGGTCGCCCCTAAATTGAAATAAGCTAAAACTTAAACATAAACACTAATTGGAAATGCATTGCAACTCAAAAGTGTTTAGGATTTCCAACCAAATACCAACCCTTCAACGAGGCAACTATAATTAGCCTTCCCCTACCCTTAAGGCTAAACTAAATGATAGGAGAAGAGATCACAATAAGATTAAGGTAGTAGGTTCGAAGAAGTCTCGGGAAGAGTAAGCCTCTATTGCATAAACTTAGGTTTGGTTAAAAGGCATCATAGCTAGAGCATTCCTTTATTATGCAAAAAAACTCCTTAACCCAAGATAGAGTGGGCCCAATTTCTTTAACTTCATGATAGACCACACAATGTAGTGCGATTGGTATATGTTTGTTGCATTGTATTGCATCTAACAAACTCATTGACAACCTTGCTTAATAGATATGCTATATATGCTTTCGTCTCCATCTCGACTACTACTGACCGATGATGAAAGAAGATACGAAGACTATGGTGTAGGGATGCTACAAGTGTCAGAAGCATGTGCCCATCAATCATGCCTCGACCATTAAGCTCCATTCTATAACAAGCCTGTAGCTTTTTGTCTATTAGAGGACTTAACATCCTCAAACCCTTCTCCAAGCCATCTAAGGGATGTCCGTTCATCTTGGTGAACATAGACTACTTAACAAAGTGGGACAAGGCTCAAGCAATCGTAAGCATAATAGCTAGAGTAGCCGAAGGGTTTATCCTTACCATTACCCTCACTAAGTTTAGGATTCCTTATACTATGGTCACAAACAACAGTAAGTAGTTTAAGAGTGCCTAGTTCAGGGAGTTTTATGACAAACATCATATCAAACTCCCTCTACACCTTAGTCACCTACTCTCAAATCAATGGCTAAGTTAGAACCATCAATAAGATAGTTCTTAGACCAACAATCAAAGGCATTACCTTTTGTAAAGCTTTACGAAGAACCCAATGTACTTATACATGTTTACTAATTCAATGAAAGATGATTCCTACACTTGTCTACTCTCTCCTTTAAATTGTCACATCTCTACATGATTTGATCGTCATCAAACCATACCCCTTATCATTAAATCACAACAAGAAAGACGTGGACACAAACGAGTCAATTTACATCCTTAAAGCTAAGGTACTCTTATCGACCATAACATTTGAGAGATCCTAAGCCTCGAGCACTCAAATTCATACACATCCCCAACCTCGAGCACCTCATAGGCACCTATACCAGAGGTATTAGCACTTAAGACCAAATACATCGGTTTAATTGATATACTAGGCCTTGAACATTGAACAACCTTAAAGCACTCGACACTTGAAACTAACCATGGCTTGGTTATGGGATCACGAGCTTATGAATAGCATACCATGGCAAGGCAACCTAGTAGAGAACACTAAACCACTTAGAAAGAAGATCATTCAATGGCATGAGTGGGCAATGGTTAACATAAACAACTAAGAGTAACCTAGCCTAACAAGCATTAGATGCAACTTATAAAATTCAAATACCCACCCTAAAATTACCCCCTACATAATCACAAGTACCTATAGAGAAGAACTAATATCAACAAAAGAAAAAGAGGGAAAACAAAAACTACAACAAAAGAAAAACAAGAGCTAAGCAGACAGTAGACCCCTATGGATTCTTAGCTTAGCCCTCAACCTAGTTGACCCCACCCTCAATCCGACCACTACTAGTAGATTAGCCACTATACGTATCTTCCGTACTATCGTCTCCTTCTTCAACTCAATCATCTTCACCCTCAGGATGCTTACCTCTACCTCTACCCAAGAACCCCCTAGCACCACCATTACACTCGTCCTCATCATCTAGCTAAAAGAGCAAGTCTAAGTTAAGGTTAGGAAATTTCTCTTAAACCTCCTTCCTCACTTGTTTTCCTCCATTCAGGTCAACCTGAATATCCTCGAGCTCTTTCCTTGCTGCATCGGTCTCTATCTTTAATGCCTTAACCTCTCTTCTTGCTACATCCAACTCTTATGCGTGAGTTCTAGCTAAGGTCTCAAGCTCAACAACACATTTCCTTACCACCTTAGCATCAACCTTCTTATAGGCCACTTCCTATTCAACTTGGTCCTTCCCTTTCCCTAGGCCCCCATAGGTTTTAACTAGGTCATTGCATCAACCCCTCAACTTGTTGACCTCCTTCTCCAAACTACTTACATGAACCTACAACTTGTCACACCTATGGTAAGTAGACTACAAGCAGCCCAACCTACATAAGTTGCAAGTACTAGTCAACACTTCAATGAAATAAGTGGCATAAGTAAAGAGAACATGCCGTTTACATCATCCTATGGCCATGTAAGAATGCATACCGATAGATGCCTACCACGTCCTTTAGCTTCTCCATGGCAATATGCACAATCTCCAAATACCCCTTATTACAAAAGAGATTGACATGCATTGGATTTACAGGTACCTTTACAAGACCCTTAAATGGACAATGACCTACTGAGACTTCTACCTCATCCTCCTCTTCATCCTCTACATCAACTAAGGGCACACTATAGTCTTTTGGGCCCCTCTCCAGGCTTGCTACCCTCTCCTCCTATTACTATTGCCTTTGCTATTGTTGGAACCCAACCCAAAACATACTCGACAAAGGCCTCATCATGTAACTAATGCTTAGGGTAGGTCTCCTTAAGCCCTTCTATTATGAACTATGACTAAGAATAGACAAGACCAGTCATTGGATGGATCCAAACTTGCAAAAAAGTTCGAAAAAGGATTAATGGGTAAAGTACGAAAGGGCAAAAGTGACGAATGAAAAATAGTAAGTAAAACCCATGAACAACAACAAAGGATATGACGTATTAACAAAACTTCCGAGGACTCACGACACAATTCAATATGATATATGAATTGGTCCGGTGAGGTTACTTGCCACCTAACCTTGCTTGAGGGAATGAATAAGAGCAATGACAAGAGTAAACAATAATGTTTACACAAGGAAGAAGATACTCAAAGTGTACATTAATTATCTGATGCTTTCTAGCTATAAGTACAAGGATATTTATACCTATAAGTTAGGATAACTAGCTTAAAAAGGAAAAGACAAAAAGGGCATTTTCTAAGGAAGTAATATACAAGATACAAAATGGTAAAAAAAATATACAAGAAAAAAAATCATTGATGCAATGGATTCGACACATAATATTGTACGCATGGCAATGCTACGTTTGCGAGGTCATTAGAAGATGCAAACAATACGTTCGGACAAATGGCTTGTCCGAGCAAGGACGGCTTAGTCAGTTTAGAGTCTCTCTTTCTTAGCTTCTCAGTAAGGAAAATGCTGAGTAATTAGTCGACTCGATGCTAATGAGTAATCTTCAATTCGTCATACTACAGAAAAATGGGCAGTCATACGGCTCAGCATGAAGGGTGACTTAATAAGGAAGTACTTTGCTTCGGTATGGGTCGGTTTAAATAGAAGAATTTGTTGTGCCAACCCCTCCAGTCTTTAGGCTTGGCTGCGAGTCAAAGGTTTGGTAGCTTAATTCCTATCATTCCCTCCAGGTTGTTTTGGATTTAGCATCAAATCCAAATGGTGTTCACTCAGTTCTCCATTAGGGTGATACGAACTAAGGTTGGTAATGTTGAAGGCATTAGAAACCCCATAGTCCTCGGGAAATTCCAATCTGTAAGAATTATCATTGATCTTCTCAAGGACCCTTTCACTCTTGCAGACAATTTGTTCCTCCTCTTGTTTGGGAACTGTTCCTTGCTAAGGTACAGCCATACTAAATCTCTTGGCTAAAATTGTTTAGCTGTTCTACCCTTAGCCTTTTCTCACATTCTTCTAGCAGCTTAGTCGATGTGCCGAATGACCTTATCATAGATGTGCTAAAAGGATTGTGCTTTAGTCGATGCATCAAGGTCCTCTTACAAGGGTATTAGTATAGGGGCATGGTCGAAGGGTAACTCAAGATTAAACCTATAGACTACCTCGAAGGGAGTCTACTTAATGGTATCATGTACTATTCAATTGTAGGCAAACTTAACCACTGGCAGGCAGACGTCCTAATCAGCTAAGTTCTTGCTTCTTATAGCTTAAAGTGGTGACCCCAAAGTACGATTGACTACCTCTGTTTGGTCATCAATATGGGGATAACATGAGGTACTAAAGAATAATTTGGTTTTCAATCGATACCATAAGGTTCTCTAGAAATGGGTCAAGAACTTCAGGTCTATATTAGAGACTACACTTCTCGGCACACCGTATATCCTTAGAATCTCCTATAAGAAGAGAGAAGCAATAGTCAAAGCATCATTAAATTTTGAGCAAGGCATGAAGTGTGTCATTTTGCCAAACCGATCCATGACGACCATTATAGAATCTTTGGCTTGGATAATTCGTAGTAGTCAGAGAACAAAGCCTATGCTCAACTCAGTTTACGGCTTCGTCGAGATAGGTAAAGGCATTGCTTTCTCTTACTTGGCTTGGCACTTATGCTTCTTGTACATGGCATAGTCTTCGACTACTCAATGCACATCTCTCCTCATCCTCAACCAATAGAATTGACTAGTTAATAGCTTATATGTCCTCTTTTCTCTAAAATGACCGAAGAGTCCTCCACTATAGGCTTCCTTGATTAATAGCTCCATTAGTGAACAAATCGACACACATAATTTTCCACCTTAGAACAATTAGCCATCCTCTACATAATACTCATCCAATGTCCTCCCATTGATGCATTATGAAATTATGGGTCTAAAGTATGGATCCTTAAAGTACTATTCTTTGATACTTGCAAACCCAAACAGTCTAGTTTGTAGTTCTGATAAAAGCATATATCTCCTCAAAAGAGCATCTACAATTACGTTGCTATTTCCCTCCTTATACTTTATTACAAAATTAAATCCTTCAAGGAATTCAACCCATCTCACCTGCAACTTCGATAACTTGGTCTAACTTTTAAGGTACCTCAGCGATTCATAGTTAGTACATATGATAAATTCTCTCAGTAATAAATAATATTGCCATACTTGTAGTGCTCGAAGATTATCACTATGAAAAGAAATTAGTCGGCCTTCCTGCATCAGGACAATGCCTATTCCAACACTTAATGCATTACACTCTAGCTCAAAGATTTTCTTAAAGTGAAGCAGAAATAATACCAAGGCAAAGATCAATCTTTCTTTTATCTTGGCAAAACTCCTCTCCTCCCTTTCTCCCCATCGGAAGTTAGTGTTTTTCTTCATTAGTTCAGTCAGTAGCACAACGAGGGTGTTGAAGTTCCTAATGAACCTTCTATAAAATGAAGGCAGTCCGTAGAAACTTCTCACATCGACACACATAGTAAGAGTCGGTCACTCGACAATTTCTTAGATCTTTTCATCATTGACTCGTAAGCCTCCTCTACTAACTACATAGCCCAAGAATACTATTTCTAATTGGCAAAAGCAACATTTCTTTATATTGCCAATAATCTCTCAATACGGAAGATATCTAAGACTGCTTTGAGATGTTCACAGTGACTCGACATGTCGGCACTATAGATCAAGATGTCATCAAAGTACACCACAACATACTTTCTTTTGAGTTGTCTCAACGCATGGTTCATTATCCTCATAAAGTGCTTGGGGCATTCGACAAGCCAAAGGGCATAACTATCCATTCATAAAGTCTATGTCGAGTCTTAAATGTAGTTTTCCACTCGTCGCCTAATCTCATGTGAATTTGATGGTAGCTAGATTTAAGATCAACATGTCTTCTAGTGTCGAGATCAAATACTTGTATTTGATCATGATCTTGTTCACAGCTCAGGTATCTATATACATCCGCTATATTACATCCTTCTTCGGCACTAAAAGTGCTAATATAGCACTAGGGCTAAGACTCTCTCTTACATAACCTCTCTCCAGCAACTCATTAACTTGATATTGGAGCTTAGAAACCTGTTCGGGATTCATCCGATAAGCTGGCTTATTCGACATTGCAGTGCCGGGTACTAAGTCAATGCAATGCTCTATGTCTCGAGTTGGGAGCAACCCCTCAAGTAACTATTCTGAGAACAGGTTAACATAATCATCTAAAAACTCCTTGATCTCTTAAGGTAACTCACCTACTCCTTCATTTCCAATAGTCACCTGACCAGGGTCGACTCATTAGCATTGATGGCCTCTTAAAGCTTGGCTCTACTCATCATTAGAGCCTTCTTCGATCCGCGAGCGAGTTTCATCTGCAACTTATTAACTTCTCTCAATGACATCAGATTCAGTGTGATCTTTTGGTCATCCTTCTCAAACATATACGTATCCCTGTAGCTGTCATGTATAACTCTCCTATCAAACAATTACGGCTTACTCAGCAACACGTGGGAAGCACACATGGGCAGTACATTAAAGAAAATATGCTCAAAGTAATTCCCTATAGTAATCGGTAGTAGTATTTGTCAAGTGACATGTAATTTTCCTTTCTCACTCAACTACACAACTTGTACGGTCTTGATTGTGCAACAATTAGCAACATCAATTTTGAAACAAGATCGGTTGATACTACATTAGTACAACTTCTACCATTCAAAATGAGGGCATACACCTGATCATTCACCTTACAAGTGGTATGAAACAAATTCTCTCTCTACTATTCCTTTCACGAGGGTTCTACATTTATAGTGCATCAGACAACCATAAGTAACTGATCTAAGTCCTCAAGAAATACGTTCTCCTAAATTAGCTCTTTCTCGACACTTTCTTTCTCAGTAGGAACCCCCTCCTCCTCGAGTTCCTCATCCATACTTTCTACTTCTAGCTTCGGAATGTCTCTCTTGATGACCATCATACGTTGATTCGAGCACTGAGCAATCATGTATTCGAACCTTTGATACTTAAAGCACTTGGTTTGGCTCATCTTCCTATCAAACCCTTGCCCTTTCTCATAAATTTGGGTCAGTACTTCGCCATCAATTTAGCCTTTCTGCTCGACTCTTACATCAACTTTCCTATTCTACTTAGTACTCGACATAGTTCAATGACTTACCTGTCCGGGTAGGCTAGTCGGCATCCTTACCAATACTCAGCTCCTTCTTTGCCCCTCTACTCGCCAGGTAATCCTAACAGCTTCATCTATTGTGTCAAATCATTGGAGCTCCATAACGTGTTGAATGTCTCCTCTATACCTAATAATGAGCCTTAAGACTATTTGAGCTGGTGGTTTCTCCACTTCACAACGAATCATGAGCTTTTGAAACTCTTGAACATACTCATCAATTGTTCAGCCTCCTTATCTCAGCTCCTAAAGTCGTGTGAAAGTATCTTGGAGATAAGTTTCTGGTGTGAACCTGTTTATGGGCACTCTCTTCATCTCAGGCCAAGTGTTAACCTTTTGGTAGCCCCTATGGCCTGAAAATTCTTCCACCACATGGTAGCATATCTGGAGAACTCAAGAACAGTAGTTTTCACTTTCTCATAATCCTCATATTGATAGTAATCAAACACATGCTCCACCTTTTCTTCCTACTCTAGATACTCATCAACATTCCTAGATCCATTGAAATTTAGAATCCGAAGCTTCACATGATCAAATGCTCTAAAGATTCGTAAATGCTCTTCTTCAAAATAATCTTCTTCCTCTTCATCAACCTCTCTCAAGTCTATTATTCACCTTACTCGTCCATCAACTCCTTCACCTTAAAAGGGTTGAGCTAGATTCTAACCTCTAACAAGTTGAGCAACTTATAAAGTGTTTTACATAGCCTTAGTGAATCGACAAGATAGTGTATAAACAGCTTGGGTCAGATCTACGAAGAGATTAACTACCTTATCAAGTCTCTCATTAATACTTTTGGGTGTTCTTCAAGATTGTCATCCATGGTAGACAACTCCACTATCATCGCCAGTACCAACATTCATACTTAGGTCTATCATTTTTCCTTACAGATTCAAAGCTCAAACAAACACTTTAAGAAATTAACAATTAACAACATGGCAATCAAATGAATAACTTGCTCTGTTTCATACACGCAAAATAAAACTTCAAGAAGAACCAACTACAATTTACACAAAACCTCTGCTCTAATTTCAAAATGTTGTGAACTATAACTAAGAATAAATAAAGTCGGTCACTGGATAGGTCCAAACTTTCAGAAAACTCAAAAAAGGATTGGCGAGTAAAGTACTAAAGGGAAAAAATGATGAATGAAAAATAGTAAGCAAGACCCACGAATAGCTTCAAATGATATGGCGTACCAATAAAAATTTCAAAGATTCACGGCACAATTTGATATGATGCACAAATTGGTTCGGTGAGGTTACTCACCACCCAACCTTACTTAAGGAAATGATAAGAGTGATGCTAAGAGTAAACAATAGTATTTACGTAAGGAAGAAGATACTCAAAGTGTATATTAATGATCTAATGCTTTCTAACTATAACTATAAGGATATTTACACTCATAAGTTAGGGCAACTTGCCTAAAAAGAAAAAGACAAAAAGGCCATTTTCTAAGGAAGTAATGTACACAATACAAAAATGTAAAAATGAATATATATATATATATATATAAATCATTGGTGCAATGAATTTTGCACATGATACTGTATATATGACGATACTACATTGGCGAAGTTGTTAGAAGATGCAAACAATACATATGGACGGATGGCTTGTCTAAGCAAAGATGGCTTACTCCATCTAGAGTCTCTCTTTCTCGACTTTTCAACAAAGAAGATGCTGAGTAATTGATCTGCTTAATACTAGTGATAATCTTCAATTATACACACTATAGAAAAATGGGCAGTTATATGGCTTGGCATAAAGGGTGACTCAGTAAGGAAATACTTAGCCTCAGCAGGAATCGGTTGAAACAAAATAATTTGTTGTGCCAACCCCTTTAGTTTACAAGCTCAACTGTAAGTTAGTAATTTGATAGCTTGATTCCCATCACCTTCTCCACAAGTTGAGCTCCCCTTTAAATAGCCCTGAGCTCTCCCTCCACCAACAATGAGTAGCGGTGAATTCCTGCCCACCCTCCTTAGCCATATGCACACAGCCAATACTTATTTCCCAACCATAAAGCGACCTTTTCCTTGGAGAGCTACTTATTGTGTCAAAGAGGTGAAATCCATGACCCTAGCGGTATGCCACATCAAGGATTCATTCCCTCGCATCATCAACCTTAGGAATAAAGTACTCCACCGAGCTCATTTGGATAGGCTTGTTCTATCCAGTCGAAAATGAAAGTCGTACTTCGACTTGATTCAGACAAAGTTCTCCTTCAATAGGTCAATCATCGTTTCGTCCCATAGAAGAGCAACACATGGCTTTCCCCTGATTGCATAATATACCCAACTATCCCAGTTCGGTTTCAACTAAAAGAAATGTCTAAAGAGCTAAGCAATTGGTCTCAGAAGGTGGAAGATAAATGCAGCTTCAAATGCGCCCAACACCTACCATGTGTTCCAGTGTAAGGAGCCTAAGTACACTAAAAAATAGTTAAAGACCTCTAGTTGGAATTTTGAGAAAGGAAGTCAGAGTCCCATGTTGATGGCCTTCCAATATAGGAAAAAGAACCTCTCGAGCTCATAGGCCCTCTCATTAGTCCAAACATCCCCACCTCTCAACCATCCATTTTCTCCTGAACCTCGGCATACACTTGAGACCAGCTCTCTTCGTGATGCTCGTATAGTACTCGAGTCATTATCTTCCTGTTGTCACTTGTAATGATCAACCTCTCCATTGGAAGCTCATCATCTTTGTCTAACCCATATTTTCGTCGAGGTTTTCACTCTGCAACCATCCTTCGCATACTCGAATCCCATCAACCATTGTTGCCATTGGTTGTTGTCGCTACTGTCTCTTGGTTGCGGGGATCGCTACTGCTCGAACAAGTATTGAAGCTTCATAAAAATCTAGGGAAAGTGATGCAAAAATAGAAGGGTATAAAGAGAATCCGATGGAGTTCTGTTAAGGATAAGTGTGAGAGTAGAGAATGGGCTTACCTTCAAAGCCCTTATATAGACACATGCGAGAACACAAACTGTCACCTTGTATGAGTCCTCTGCAGCTACCTACATGTCATCATACAAAGCCGACGGCTTAGATTTGTTTGTCACACGGACCACCGACATAGCCTTCACACATGCTTGAGAAGTTGCGCACATCTCTTAAGAACCTCGAGTTTCCCAACAGTCATATTGATCACATCAACCATCATATCGCTCGAACGAGTACCACACGACATTTTCCCTTTGAAGATACTTTAGGCTTGCTTGGTCTCAACCCTTGGTGCTTGAATGGAACTGTTCTCTTCGATCTTGACGACTATAGACCTCTAGCTCCTAAGCATGGGATCTGACCTCAAGTACTTGACGCACCATCCCAAACGAGCACAACTAAACACTTCGCGATCTCACTAAGCACTGCACTAAACTCGGTACTTAAACGATCAACTACCTTAGCATACTTGTTCGAGCATAGGCACTCGAACAATGGAAGCAGCAAAAAAAATAGTAGGCGAGGATTGAGGGAATGAACACACTAACAAATAGAAAGTCTATTCATTCATTTGAAGTCCTCACGAGGCTTAAGGGCCTGAGATACTAGCTCGAGTACAAGCAAAAGGGAAAACTACAATAGAAGAAGAACAAAGAAGCTCTAGAGATCTCCACCCAATGCCAACTCGATCGCATCACCCTACAGGCTCCTCAATCATTACTGCTCAACGCGCGCAACTTCAAGACGAATTCCTTATTTATCAAAATGTTTGGCGGTCGACGATCATATTTGGAATACTCAGCCAACCCTCAAGGAAAATTGTTGCTCTATTGCAGCCGCACAGATGCTTATAAGCATCCACAGTGACTGCCTCTGAACACTCGCTCCAACAATACGCAAACAATACTAAGGCGAGCTCATGTACACAGGTTACCCCTACAGCATTAATGCTACCATAGCTCGAGGAAGTCTCCAAGATATCCTCTACCTCCTCAATTGCCCCATATGGGTAGCTATGCTATCAAAGCATCACGGGTATACCCCTTAGTTACTGCTTGGCAACTCATCTTGGCCATAGCCAAGATGTCCACACCCTTCGATCACTACTTCATAGCGCACCACCTTACCAAGGCAGGAACATCCTTCAGACCTGCAGGCTTACGCCAAGGACCTGATCTCCGCCGATTCAACCATCGCTCCAATAACTACAGCATATAAAATAGATTAGAAGCTGAAAATTTCAAGATACTTGAGTGAGGCCTCAGGCAAGAAAGTTTTTAAAGGAAACTCTCACAAAGCATTGTCTAAGTTTTCAAGAAACGATGAGAAAGAAGACTCCCCACAAAGCCTTTATATATGCAACAAAGGGAGAATTAGACCGTCTATGTATCATCGTTAGGAATCCAATGACCAAGATCACCTCAACACGTAGATCGTCATTTAAAGTAAAATTTCTTGCATCACTTCCAAGGCACTTTAATCACCTTCTGTATCGCATACTACCCCAGGCGTAAGAACTATACTTAGAAAGGACCAAGCACTATGGAAAAAGACCAGCCACTACACCAATTCCATCAATGGTCATGTCGTGTAAACGTTTGACGACACCTCTCCTCTAGCTGGCCCATCAAAATTCGCTACCATTCTTCTTGGAGTTGACTAGAACCAAATTAGTCCTCGACCTCCACAACTTGGATTGGGCTACTCGCCTAGTCGCCTCGATGCCAAGGAGAATGGGGGAAAAGTATTGATAAGCCTTTTTTGGGTGTCACTTTGGAGGCCCAAGACCAAGTAATTAAACCATCTCGTGCCCTTAAGCACCTCTCAAGCCTAAGTATCAACTCTCCTTTTTATAGGACAACCTATCTAGGCCTATAGGAATAGACTTACCTAAGCTCAAACACGAGTAGAACATAGAGGCGCTAGGTATCTGCAAACAAATTTGGGGAATCCCCAAGCGCTCCTTTGACCTCAGATCAAAAAAGAGACCGAAAGCCCTTAGTAAGATCCTTAGGATGTCTGGATGCTTAGTCCCAAGCCTTGAGGACTTGAAGACCCTAAGGTAAGCAAATTCGCAACCTAGTGACCTCACTCCAACCTTAAGACCCTAAGTACGTTAGGTGTTCAGTACCCAACTTGAGAGGACATCACAAGAGAATGTGCAACTCATCTCCCTTCTCTCCTATTATTATATACTACATGATAGCTTACTATAAGACTTGAGGATCTAGCTTACTATAAGACCTGAGGATCTAATGGCCAAGGCTATGATGGTTGCCCTTGCTAATGTGATAGACTCCCTTCTCAATATCCATTAACCTATAGAAAGGGCTTGTCCTTTCTCTTACTAAACATTTCCCCATACCAGATCATAGACGAAACAATCCCTAGAAGATACATAGTTCTAGTAAGTAATCTTCATGCTATATGAATATGGCATGAAGCTTTAGGCACAAGGATCCTCTCCAAAGCACTCCTTACATACATCTAACTCTCTCTCTTTTCATTCCTAAATACTCTCCTTGCTAACTTAAGTATTGGAGGGCCCTCACTAGCAACATAATAGGGGGCTTTCTTGTAAGTCCACCATCATCCAAGGCTACCAAACCACTAAGGGAGCTCAAGAGAACCATCCCAGTGATAAACACTATCACCAATATGTATATATATAATATGCATATTAGAAATAATGTTTGTCATAGTAATTTTTTGAATGATTCGATTTTTAAATTTTAGAGATGCTTACGTAGCTTTTCTATTATAGAATTGAAGGGGTTGCCTCAATAAATTAAGGAAATAGATATAGCTATCTTTTATCCAATTCTACTTACAACTGATATGTAGGAGACCTATGCAAAGTGATGTCACATTGTTTTGAATAAGCACGCACTGGTTGCATCTAGCTCTAGATTAATAGTTGCAACAAAATGAATATGTCCTGATTAGGAAGTTAGATTTATCAATGTCCTAGTATTCCCAATATAGCAAAGACAGTTTGCTAAGCACCCAAACTCTCTCCCAAGCATAGCTCTTATTTCATTTGTAAGAAGGTCAAATGTAAGCTTGAGGACATGAGTAAAGGTGGTAACAATATTGATGACAATTCCGCCAATGAAGCCTTACCTTCAAAATACTATAAGATCAATATTAAGTTTTCTACCACCAAACCTAATGCCCTCCATGGTTAGGCAATATATGTTATTATAAATTTCTAAAAAGTGTTGAAAGTCCTTGAATCACGAAACCATGCTCTAATGTCAAATGGTTATAAGCATAAGATGGATCACTTAAGTTGCCAATAAATATAATAAGAGAAAGATAATGCTAAAGCAGAAGGTCCTATCTTTCCATTAGGTTACTTTGAAGTCGTAATACTTCTACCAATAACTTGACTCATGCAACCAAAGAATTGGTTAGGAAATTTGACAAACCCTTCATTAGTGTCTCAAAGTTAACTATCTCATTAGCTTGTAATCCTTTAATGATGATATTGTCTAAATATGATGAAGGCTCATAGGTAAATGACTTGTTAAGACCAAATATGGGTGTTGATTACTACAGACAATGAATGCAAAATAGGCATTGAACCCATAGTAGGTCTCTTCTAGTGTACAATTGCTGCTAATTGTGGGTAGGTGGATCTCCAATTGACAAATTCACTATAAGAAACACCCCAAGCCAAAGGAATAGGACATTGTATCCATGACGATAGAGGATATCTCCAATGATCATATAGTTGACGACGATGTACACAAGCCTCTTAAATTCTCCCTTATCATTAGGCAGTATCCTAATATTGAGATACTCAAGTATTGGATCCATCCAAAAGGGTTCAATAGATAAGGGTTAGATCTTATAGACTTCATCTGGTTGCTCTTGAGAACATACCATAAGAGGATCTACTTATCACTCTTATATAGTTGTGGGATGGCTATGGAAGTGAGCTTAGATAGCTTGCTTGCTTCCCCTTTTGTTTCATACTCCCCCTTAACCTATTGAACCATAAGCATGGAGTCCAAGTAGATCTAGTTTCTTGACCCTAATGTCCTTTGTGATCTTAAGACTAACAACGAACACTTCATAATCGACCTCATTATTACTTGCTAGGGATCCAAACTTAAGTGTGTAAAAGACCTTAGTACTATAAGGCCCTTATAGAATGATGCCTACTCTACTCCCCTTAAGGCCCTTACCCCTCCTCCACACCAATACCCCCTCCCTCCCCTCTCCCCGTCTTCCTCTCAAACGTAGGATCTATTGACATGTAGATTCTATACTAGTATTGATGGAGTGCTGACCTCTAAACCCCTCACCCGACCTCACCTCTGAAGCTTACAATCTTTCTTGAAAAGAATCCTGTCTTCTCAACTTACCAAAAATGAACTCTAATACATAGAAGAGTTGTGGAAGAAATCCCTAAACCCCCAACTTAGACATACTCTACTCTACTTGGACTCTTACCCATTCATCAACTTGTTAAGTGCCAAAACCAACCTATCGAATACCTAGGCCTATCTGTCGAGTGCCGAAGCCTACCTGGTGAGTGCTAAATCAAAGGTCCCTATATATAGAGCTCTCCTTTTCCATCTAACCAAGCTACAGCTTCACCTAATCACCTTGGCAACTTTTAGAGCAGCTTGGCAATAATTGCCAGTTTAGTTTAGCTATATTCCCCTAAGATCCCAAAACACGAACCTATTGACCAGTTACCACCTATCCCTTACTTTTCATTCTTTTTCATATTTACACTTTTTGCTTATAGTAGGAATCTTCTTCTTAAATTATCCTTTGTGTAATTTTTCTTTAATATATTATTGCAATAAATGACTTACTATAAATAACTCTTTTTACTGTAGCCACAAACAACTTACACAATATTATTGTTCTTGTGAGACACTATTCTTTGAGTATACCTAAAGTAGCTCGAAATTAGTGGCAAGTGGACCTTAGTATCAGTTAATGCGTCATATCAAGAGAAGTATTAAGTCTTGTTATGTTAGTTGGTGTGTCATATCCTACAAGTAGCTTCACGGAAGCTTTTGTGATTACCGACCTATCTACTTCCTTTTCTTCAATACCTCGAAGGACCTACTATTACTACTTCCTACGGTAAGCCCTAATTATTAACTAAGCTCTTAAATACATCAAGTATGTTGATCTATGCTAGCGTTTTCCTCCTCTCTAATGTACTTAGCAATGAAGTCTATAAGAAATTGTTCCTTAATAGCTTATCTTGGGCAAAATTGGACTCCATGAGTGTTAACTCTAACAAGTAATTAACTATGTAGACTAAGGCATTGGGCTTCTATATGATTGTCCGTATTGGCTAGTCAGTGAAGATAATGATGTGATATGCTTAGAAATACAATCTCAACTTCCTTATAATGATCGCTATGGCCAAATCAAATTTTTTACACTTATATGTACCTAATCTTTGTGTCCTACAAAATGTAACTGACATAGTAAACCAACTTATGCTCACATCCATCTACTCGAACGAGCGTGAAGGACAATTTTCGGTCACTCACAACTTAGTGAAGATGAAGCTATTCACTAAGGACTGGTTTAGATAACACGAGCGAGCTTTCTAGAAACTGCTTGTGCTTACATCCTAATGGCTTCTATTCTAGCAATTGGGGCAGAAGTCTCATCAAAATCTGTCCCTTCTTCTTGGTTATAGCCCTTGGCAACTAATTTAGCCTTATTCCTAATTACTATACTAGTTTCATCAAGTTTGTTTCTATAAACCCATTTTATTCTAATTACCAATCTATCACTAGATCTAGAAACTATATCCCTAGATCTAGAAACTATATCCCATACTTCATTCCTAATGAATTGATTAAGTTCTTCTTTCATTACTTGTATCCAATATTCATCTTTTAAAGCTTCATCAATATTCTTAAGCTCAACTTGAGATAAGAATACTAGGTTGCTTATATTTCTAAGGGATGATCTTATTAATACCCTATTTGAAGGTTCTCTTATGATTAATTCTTTAGGATGATCTTTAACATATCACCATTCTATAGGAAAATCTAAATTTGATTGATTTGTATCTTTATCTTCCCTAAGAACATCTTTATTAAGAGTGTTGTTTTGGTCATTGCTTAAGTCTAACCTATCCAAATGAACACTTATATCATTCATTTCATTAAGAGATACATTATGCAATGAAGGTAATGAATCATCAAACACAATATGTATAGATTCTTTAACAACTAAAGTTCTTTTATTAAATACCATATATGCCTTACTTATTAGTAAGTATCTAAGAAAAATAGCCTTTTTCAATTTAGAGTCAAATTTGCCTAGTTGTTCTTTACCATTATTAAGTATATAACACTTAATACCAAAAGGGAGAAAATAAGAAATGTTAAGCCTCCTTCCTTTCTAAAGTTCATAGGGGGTTTTCTTTAAAATTAATCTTATGAAAACACGGTTTAAAATGTAACATGCAGTGTTAACGGCTTCCGTCTAAAAATACTTTGGCAAATTATTTTCACAAAGTATTATTCTCGCCTTTTCAATTGAGGTCCTATTTTTCCTTTTGGCAACTCCATTTTATTGTGGAGTTTTAGGTGCCGACAGGGTATGTTCTATGCCATATTAATTACAAAAATCATTCATTTCAAAGTTTTCAAATTCTCCCCTATTATCACTTCTAACAAAAGCAATTATAAGGCCTTTTATTTTTATTTTAGACTCTCTTACAATATTTAAATAACACATGATTTGTTTCATATTTACTTGCAAGAAAATAGGTCCATATGTGTCTAAAGAAATCATCAAAAATGACCAAAGTATATCTTCTCCCACCTAAACTTAATGTTTGTATAAGGCCAAACAAGTCCAAATGTAGTAGTTGTAGTAGCTTAAAAGAAGAGATAACATCTTTTAGTTTAAAAGAATTTTTGGTTTGTTTTCCTTGTTGACATGCTTGGTATACTTTGTCCTTTTAAAAATCAATTTTTGGTAGACCTTTTACAAAATCTCTTTTAACAAGGTTAGAAATTACTTCCATGCTACCACATCATAATCTTCTATGTCATAACTAACTATCATTATTTTAGATGGATAGACAACTTTCATTTTGACTTGAAAAATTGTTACAATTGATTTTATAAATGTTTCCTTGTCTATACCCTTTGAAACTACTTTGATCATTGTTAATTCTTTCAATGATACACTTATTTGCTATGAATGTAACCTTATATCCACCATCCCATAATTGACTAATGCTAAGCAAGTTATAACTTAGATTATCAACTAACAATATACCTTTAATAATGAGATCATTGTTAATAAGAATGTTACCTTCACTCAAGATGATTGATTTTCTATTGTCCCCAAAGGTAACATTCCCTTCATCCTTCAAGGTTAATTTAGTGAATTTGGTAGCATCTCTCATCATATGTCTTGAGCATCTGTTATCCAAAATCCATTTGTTGCTCTTCCTTAAAGGTTCCTATAAGAATAAGAAATTTAAACTTTTGATACCCACTTAAGTTTGAATCTTTTCGGGTTAGTTGTAATAATAAAACTATGTCCCTTCCGGATCCAAACCATCTTTCCTTTATGATCAAGTTGGTATTTCTCCTTATTGCACAAGTGTGAGCATTATAGCCATAACTTCTACAATAGTTACAAGTCTTATTATTTACTTTAACAAAGTAACTTTTGTAAGACTTCTAGATATTGTTTTTATTATAGTCAATTCTAATTTTCTCAAAACTATGCCTTTGTTGTCCTAAAAGTTTTTCCAAATTCTTTTCACCTTTAATGAACTTGGCTATAGTTTGTCTTAAATTATTTAGGTTAGATTTTGACACATCATTTTCTATTTCTAACTTAGCTAACTTATCTATATTTGCATTCTTGTTTTCAATTACTTTGATCTTTGATTTTATTCCTTCATTTTCCTTAATTAGCTCTTTATTTTCATTCATGATTTCCTCATTCCTTTTGTTAAATTCATCATTTTCCTTCTTTAAACTATCTTGCTCAACTTTTAACTTTTCATTTTCGATTCCTAAATATTCATTATCCTCTTCCAGGTTCCCTTTTTCTTTAACTATCTTATTATACTCATGTTTGAATACATCAAATTCATTTCCTACATTATTTATCATTTGTTTAAGAATCTTATTCTTCTTTTGCATTTTCACAAAACCCTTTAGAAGATCATCATACATTTTTTTCAACTCATCATAAGAGGATTAGGATGTGATGCATAAGTCATTATACAAGGCCATGAGATAAAGATCGTCATCCAAATCACTCGAATCACTATTACTCTAAGTGGCCACCATGGCTTTCTTTCTTAATGCTTTGTTGCCTTTCTTGAGGAGTGGACAATAATCAATAATGTGTCATGATTGATGACAATTATAGCACTTTATAATGTCCTCTTTCTCCTTGATAGGTTTTAAGGTATTGCTACCACCAACGTTATCTCTCCTTAGCTTCTTATTGAACTTTATGAACTTCTTAAATCTTCTTACCATCATTGCCATTTCATCTTCTTCATTATCACTTTCATCGCCTTCATCACTAATATTGCAATCAGTAACTTTGAGAGCAATAGATTTCTTCTTAGATTCTTCTTCATGTCTTTTGATCATCTCATAGGTCTTAAGTGTACTAAGAAGTTGTTCCTTCAATAGTGCTTCTAGATCATATACTTCTTCAGTAGTGATCCTCTTAGCTTCCCATCCTTTTAGAAGAGACCTAAGGATTTTCGAATTAATTTCCAAGTTAGAAAATCTCTTACCAAGAACTATTAATGGATTAATAACATCAATAAATCTCTTATGTATTTCATCTATGATCTCATTATGAAGCATTTTCAAATTTTCAAATTCACCACATAATAGACTTATTTTAGAATCTTTAACTCTAGATGTTCCCCCATATGTACTTTGTAGCTCATCCCAAATTTTCTTAGTATTTATGCATATTCAAGTTCTATTAAAATCATTTTCGCTCATAGCACAAATGTAATATGTTTGTTGCTATTTCATTTAGGTCTACTTTCTTCCAATCTTCCTTGGTATATTCATCTTTCCTTCTATTTTAATTGGTCCTTTTTCAATTACATTCCAAAGTTTTCTATTTTGTGCTTTATTGTTCTCATCCTACACTTCCAAAAAGGATAATTTCCAATAATAAGAAGTGGTGGCCTATTTATAGCATGGCCCTCCATGAAACCTAGTACATTTAGTGCCATTATCTTTACTCTATAATGTGATTAAGCAATGAAAACTATAGAGACTAACTCTGATACCAAATGAAATATTACATTAGGAACTTAAGAAGGGGGGAGGGGGGTGTGAATTGAGTTTAATGACTACTTTTTACTTTGACAACAAATCTTTCATCAAATTGACAAATAGATGCAATCTCGAAATATTTAAGAAACAATTAGATTCTAGAAATATAAAGAGAAAGGGATAGAGAAATCAGGCCTGGAATTTTAACGTAGATTTTGAACTACCTCCTACTCTCTACGATCACCCAATGCCTCAATTGAGGTCTTCACATACAATTTTATTGATGATAATTTCAAAGGTACAAGTGCCTACACATAATCTCTATCACAAATGATCTCACTAACACAACAACTCTCAATCATTTAATATAGTGCTCTCTTGAGTAAAAATTGCATATATGAAGCTTGGCACTATACTAGGGTTTACAAAAGATTACAAATAATGAGCACAAGATAATTAAAATGAAGTATACGTAGATAAGAGGAATAATTATAGGAATATAGCTATATTGATTGTACTTCAACTACCCATAAACTTGCATTTATATCCTTTAGCAAAAATCCAACCATTGGCCCTATTCATCCTGCATTAAATGCATTGTAATGGCTAATTTCTATGCAAACCAGTCGAACAGCTATAGTTAGGCCAATTGGATAGCCCATTCAAATGTGGTCAACACTCAGATGGTTTTTAAGTCACTAGTCGCATGGTCTAACATAACTCACTAAGCTACATCAACCAGCTAAATAATATAGGGATAACCAGCCTACAAACCAATATACCATACTGACTTGCATCAACCAGTTAGATAATCCAGGGACAACCAGCCGCATAGTCCACAACCTACCACTAATCGTAGAACACCTGATGCACCCAATTGGACAGTTCACACTAGAATAGCTAAAAAACATACTGAGACACAATAGACAGTTCTTGATTACTTTTTCTTCTTTTAACAACTTTGGAATCAAATTAATAAGTTATAAAGTATTTCCAAGATAATTTTACTTCCTTAAATGATATAATTGATAAAGTTCCTATGAGAATTTGCAAATTGGTTTATAACAGTAAGTGATTAGCCATGACTTACATAGATTTGTTCTCGTCAAAATCACAAATAAAAATTTCTAGGTTTAACATATACACTTTTCCTAATCCATTACCTTTATCTCCAATACGTTCAATATACTGAAATGAACTTAGAGTAGAATCACAATGCAAGATTCTATTGTTTTTCTCATGTTTGAAAGTGTCTTCAAAAGGCTAAATCATAACTCTTTCAATTTGATGATTGTTTTAATGAGAAGTTTGAGGAGACGAACTACAATTCTACATTTACTAAAATAAACTTTTTAACCTCATCAAAATATATTTACTACATCCATGAAGCAAGAGTATTTATATATATATATATATATATATCTATATATATATATATATGTAAACACTACTATATACACATTCTTTTCATTTCAAAATTCCATCAACAATTTCATGGATGTTACTATAAGCCCCTAAAATTGCATTTAGGGCAATCACACTTAAATTTAGGATTTTTGAAAAAATTTGTTTAATTGATTCCAAACTTTATGATAGGATCATAACTATTAGTAAAAGTGAGCCAGTAAACTAAAAATAATTTAATAAAACCTTAACTTTAGCCTTAAAAATATAATTATCTAATATAGTATACAACTTCTTAAAGCCCTTAAATTTGAGCCTTGAAATATAATGAAGTACTAGAGATGAATTATTTAAGTTATAAAGTAAATAATATTACATAAAATAATATATGAAATATATATAACTATACTTATAAAGATACCATATATATATAAAATATACTAGTAAATTAACTCAAAATTCCTAAAAATTTATCATAAAAGTAGTAAATCTAAAAAATTAAAAAGAAAATATATTCTAAAAATTGATAACATGGGTAAAAGATAACTTAATGGATATGATTAGTCACTATCGTGTCAAGTATATAGGATATATGCACATATATTACCAAAACTTTTAAATATTAATATTTATACCCAAAATATTAAAATTTCATTATAATAATAACTAAACTCATCTAAACACCAAGAATAAATTTGGATTTAGTAGGAATTAGGTATAGCAAACTCTTGCATCATCAAATTGATGAATCAAAAGCTAATTTTACGGTAATTGACACCTCTTACTTATTATTTTTTCCAAAATAATAAACAAAAAAATTACTTAAGGCCCAAGAAAAAATCCTAATGGCACTTAACAATTATAAATAGGATTTAGGGTGGCATTCTAGACATTTTAAAACCTTATAATAGATAAAGAAAATTTAGGAAATCGAGAAAAATATATAAAAAAAAAAACAAAGTAAGGGATTGACCTAGGACGATTCCCCAATCAATCAACAACCTGACATAAAGCTCTCGTAGACACTAAGAGAGCACCTAATGCCCTTGTTGACAAACATACTCTCATTGACCAATGATGATGAACGAAGCTCTAGCTAATGATAACCAGAGCATTGGAAAATGATAAGCCTCCTTCTTGCCCTATTATTATCCTAATATTTAAAAATAACAAATGAATGAGGAAAATTCTTCTTAGGTTATTTTTAAGATGTTTTCATTTTATAATTTTATTTTCATGAAGTTTTAATTATTTTATATACTTTCTTGGGAAATTGTACTATTCATCTAAATTTTCAATTCAAAAATAAATATATTAAATGATGTTGTTTTGAGCTAAAAAATATAAGATCCTTATTACATCTAGTGTAATGGTATGTAGCCCGGTTTTGATTTCATACATATTTAATATTTATTGTATTTTTTATCTTATAAATTACAAAAACAATAATTTCTATAAATAAATCGATTTTATAAAAATAATTGATGAAAATGATAATTAATGACTTGTAGACACTTGTAATAATATAAGGACTTGTTAGAAATTATTTTACATGCAAATGATATTATTTGCTTAATTAATCTTAATTTAAGGGAAAAAACATAATGTTGCATATTTAGGCGATAATCTGGATTGCGTGAAACAAATTGCTGATTGAATTCCATATATTTTTTCTGATTTTATAGGAATTTTCATAGTATAATTTGACCATCATTGCTATTTATTATGACTTTTCTTAGTTAAATAGCCTAAATTACTATTCAAGACCTGTTTTTTTTTTATACTGGATTAAACATATGCTAAATAATCAATGCTTTAAGGTTATATATCATTTGATCATATCTGATATGTAGAGTATTTTAATAAGTTTGGTGATTTTATGAACTCGTATCATGATATATACATGCTACGGATAGATAATATATGTTTATATTATGTTTCATTAGGAAATTATGTAAAAATATATTTTATTAAAATAATATTATATAAATGTGATATTACTTGCAATATGGATTTATATGTATATTAGGATTAAAAGTATCTTTTAGAAATTATCTTCTTGAAAGGAACCCATAATACATATCATCAAATTCATACGAACCCAAAGATATTAATTTTTTTAAAATAAAATAACCTTATGTGATAAAACGGATGTTTTCTATGATATTATGGAAATTATCATCCTACAACAACCTTTTCGTAGTCGAAACGTGATTTAACCAATAAAGTTTATGTTTCGATACAATCGAAATGATATATTCTAAGTAATAGCATAAATATGTATATCTACTAATATTAGCTAATTTAATATAACTTATATAATAAAAATATGATAACTAAAGTACATGTATATGTATTTATATTAAATCATAATATATGAATAATACACTTTAGGTATATATGTATGTGTTTGTGTGTATGTATCTATGTTACATAAATTATAATAAAGTAAGGATATAAAAATTATAATATACCTTAGGTATATAATATGTGTGTAGACACCCTATTTTTACACCTCTATAGTTTTGGAGATTTTCTTTTGAAATAGGAAAAAAAGGGTCCTAATTTGGAAAAATACAAAAAATAGAAAATTTAGAATAAAAAAACATAAAAAATAGAAATTTTAGAAAAAATAAAAAGAAAATGTCACAAAAGTACAAAACAAAATGAAAAAAAATAGAAAGATAGATCTTTTTTAGGAAAATAGAACAATTTAAGTAAAATAGATTTTTAGACAAATAAAATATTTAAGAAAATAGATTTTTAGAAAAACAGGAATTTCAGATTAAGTTAAATCTTTAGATAGATTAATTTGTTTGAGTAATTTTTAAAATAAATTAGGCTTATTTATAAATTAAGTACTATTTAGTTACACAATATAACAGGATATGGGTCGATAGCTCAATTAGTGCTATACTTGGTCTTAGCATTGATACATGAGAGATATTATGAGTTCAAGTCTTCTAATAGGCACTTTGTGCCTTTTTCTTTTTGCTAAAATAGCATATACATAGCAAGGGGCTGTTGAACTACATGTCGATGCCTTATTCGACTACGTAGCACACTTTTATTCCGCCATGTAGCACCTACGTAGCACCACATCGCAAGCTTTTTTCTCCCCTTTATTTCCTTTTCCTAGCAAACCCAATTTAACTCCTTCACTTTGGATCAATTTTTTTGTGTTCAATACAAGATTGCTATCAAATTAATGATGGAATCATATGCTAGACTTGGAGTATCACACATCCCATACAAGAATTTGTCTAAATTCATACATTATTACAGTCAAAATCGAATCAAAATTAGCAAGAAGCATAATGCATGACTTGAAATCTGAGTTGACTAAGCTTAATTCAAGCTTCAACAATGAATATCGAAGCTCCTATTGCTTCATTCTAGCAAATTCAAGCTGGAATCAATGTATTTTGACTAGAAATTTACACCCATTCATGCTCTAATTTGAGAATTAAGCTTTAGTCAACCTTTATCTTAGCTTCTTTGGATTCATGGCTATGGAGGACTTTCCATGTTTAATTCAAGCTCGATCATTATAAATTGGACATCATGGATAACTGCCCACCACCAAGCAATACACTTTCTCTCCTCTTTAAGCTTTATTTCGAATTTTCTCTCTCTAGGTATCTTGACCCACTCTCTTTCTATAAGTTAACTCGAGCTTGAAGCTTTTTAAGCAAGCCCACCCACTACTACCTACCTAAGTCAAGAGCTTCTAATCTCAACTACTCTTACTTGTCGTCATGGCCTCTAATAGCGCTACTAAAGAAATCTTAAACTCTTCCATCAAAACCCAACAACCTCCTTAAAACCATCACTTCTACTCATCGCTACACGAAACTAACACCACAATAAGCTTCCTAATGTCTGAAAACCCTTAGCTTAACTACCCACTTATGCTTAGCCACTACCTTCATGGCCTAACCAACACCACCACCATCTACCAAACTCAAAAACCCCCCAAACCACCCCCCAATAACCATGGCACTTTCCTTACACCCCCTAATTCTAAAATAAAACCCACAAATCTGCTTTTTCCCATTCATTTCAGTATTCGAATCAGTTCACATCACCCCTTGGAGCTACTGCTCTTTACCTCTAGTGTGACCCGTATACTTGAATCTAGCCCGATGCCAACTCGTAATCCGACCCATCTCTTAACTCATACATTACCTTTGGTTTGGTTCTGTTCCTTAGTTTTATATTTGTTTATATATTTTATTTTTCTCTTTTTTTTTCTTTTTTCCTTTTCTTTGGTTTTCCATTGTAAAAAAAATAAACAAATAAAAGAATTTGAAAAAAGAAAGAGGAAGAAAAGTTGTACTTTATTATTTAGGAATGCATAATAAGTAAATATTAAAAAAGTGCATAAAAGAAGAGGAATAATGAAAAAATGTTTACTCGCTTGGAAAATTTTGATTTAAAAAAAAAATAAAAACTAATAAACTCTTTCTAAAATTAGGGCCTCTTTAGAAATTTTTTTCCTACAAATTAAAATAATTGAAATTAGGACACTTTAGAATTTTTCTTAAGTAAAATTCAAACAAATTGAAATGTAAATTCGGCTAATTTTTCAATTAAAATGAATTCACCTATTAAAGTTTTATGGAATGAACTACGAAAGTCTGATCCTGATACAGGATGACTTAAAATGTAAAATAATAATAGTAATAATAATAATCAGCTCCCCTTTTGTAAATATTTTTTCAATTTCTTTTTTTTTTGTAATAAATATAATTCCATTGTTTACTTGTGAGTACATAATAGTCTTCAAAGGGTATTTTCAAAAATAGAATTAAATTTGGAAGATTAAAAGTGGTACCCATTAAGATTTAATAAGATAGGCCTTGAATAAAAAACATCTAGTTTTCAAAAATCACTTTAAAAATTGGTTTTTCCAATAAACCTATGGTTAGGTTAAAATCATTCCACCTAATCTATTTTTTCCTAACTCTAGTTAGGTAGTGATATTAAACTTTTCAAAGCAAAAACCAAGTCTTCCTTAATTCTTAATTGAAGGTTTATGAATAAAATTAAGGAAAATAAATAAAAAACGAGGGTGGGAATCTAGGCTCGATAATGCACATATACATATATGCATATATGTCTCCTTATTAAAACAACTATATAAATAATATTTCAACCAAGTTATGTGATGATATGAAGAAATAGATGAAACCTTAATGTTTTTATAAATTTTATGAAAACTAAATTTAGGCTTGATATAAATAGTACTTCTAAGTGAGGAGGACGCCGATGCTTCCGACTAACTTGAGAGAGCATTTGTATAAGTAAGTGGGATTTGTAGAGGCTAGAGTATATGTTCACTTGTGGTTATAAGTAGTTATTTATGTGCATGCTATGCCTGTTCTTGATTACTAAAGTGTTGGTTGGGAACTAAGTTACAAACTTTGCTGTGCTACTCACCTCAGTTTGGTATATTACTAATTGATTGATAACCCTTAACTGAACTAATATAAATATGAATTAAAATTTTAAAAAGACATGCATCATATATTACTAAGGGACTATTAGGTTTTCCTCTAGCTAGATTTTGATACCTTCGACAAGGTGTAATGTGCTGGCCTTTCCCTACTCTTAATCAAACTAGGTAACAGAAGAGAAGGTTGTAATGAGATTAAGGATGTTGGTTTGAAGGTGGCTACAAAAGAAGTAAGGGTTTTCATTGCATAAGTTTGGAATTGGTCATAAGAGGGCATCGCAACTTTTATGATTGACATTGTGACCGACATATCACAACTCCTTAATCGGGTTAAAGCGGGTGTAATTTATCTAACTTCAAGACTGACTGGTTAATGACGTGTAAATAGCACTTCACTTATTCATGCATTTCACATAATAATTATTTGATAACTTAATTGTTTTGCTTAGCTTGTATATGCTTTTTGCCTCATGCCTTTTACTAAGCTAAGCTTTGCTTACTCCCCTATAAATTTACTTACAAGTTTTGATTAAACATGCCATATGACAATCATCATCAAGTGTGCAAAGAGTGTAATTAGGGCTTAAGTGAGAAAAAAAACTGATGATAGACTATATTTTTGAAACTTTTTATTTCTTAGGATTGGCTAGGTCACCTAGGTAATTTAGTAAGATTCTTACTTTTAAGTTGTGATATGTATTGTGTACTTACACTTATGTAAAGGTTAGTTCAAAACCATGAACCAACTTATTAGGCCATTGAATTAGCCTAGCCCGCTCATAAGTAGGCTTAACTTGATCGTTAAACTGTTAGGCCTTAAGAGCCTAAGTGGTTCAACATGTAAAAACCAGCAAGTTGGCTAAGCTTCGAATTAGCAAGTCCAATTGCTAGCTGGCCTCTCATTTCAAGATTTGGCTAATCCCAAAATTTAATATATATATATATATAAATAATATATAATATACTATATATCTATACTATATATATAATACAAACATACTATATATAATATATAATAATGCAAGAGAGTATGTTTTATATATAATATATAGTAATTAATGTAATATACTATACTATATATACTATATTATATACTATATATAATATTTACATGTATTGAGAGAAATTTGATTTACGAGCAACGATAATCGATATGTCGATATAAAGTTTTAGATTTAGTTGAGAAAAAAGGAAATAGATGAATAAGCCACAAATTAATTATAATAATTGATGAAAATTTGGAAAAAATAAATTATTTATAATAATTGAGGAAATTTGAAAAAAATTATAAAACAATACGTATGATTCAAGAGTTGTTGAATCAGCTCGTGAACAGACGGTTTAAGGCCTGGTTGAACTGTCACATGAGTTTATATGTACTTTTATAAATATTTTGTACCTAATCTTATTGTAAATATAAGTTTATTATTTATATCACTATTAGTATATTTATAGAATTGTGAATACTTCAAAGCAGTTTGTCATATGAATCTTATGTATATTAAGGTTATGTTAGTGATTGTGGACATAATTTTGGCACAAAATTGATATATATAATAAACTATTATGGTTTAATGGTTTTTGGAACGTCACAGTTACCAAATAAAAGAAAAAAAAAAAGAAATTCAATCCGTTGCTAATTCTATTCTTTCTATTCAATTCATTCATTTAATATCATTCGTATGTAGTTTAACTAAATGTGATATATAGATTTTTTCTTTTTCTCTTTTTTTAATTTTTTTTTAATATTTCGAGCTATTGGGTCTTGGGCCTTACATGTGGCCTTGTAACCAAATTGTCCTAAAGTCAGTTGCTGCCACGTGGCCAGATTATTTATGTTGGTTTCAGGTTTGGCCGTATGTCAGATTAAATTAGCTCCTCCCCTACGTCGTAATCGTGGCAACCACGACATGTTGAAGCATCTTCAATTGATGAACGGTGAGATAATAAAGTATACAAGATATGGAGAAGGTTGACATGGTGAAGATCTTGCATCTAGCTGACCAAAATAACAAAAACATGATGATCAAGATCGAATCCCAAGGCCGCACTATTTATAATCTCGCACTTTCTCTAACATCCATACTATCTCTAATAGGATGATATGGGTTTGATATCCAAATATTAAGCCATTTTTCAATTGAAAAATATTTAGTAAGCCAAGAAGATATTACTATTATAAACTCCAAAATACCGTTTTTATGAACTAATTAATAACACTGAAAACATCAACTCAGAAGTTACTATCTTAAATTACTCTATTTAACTTAATATCTAAACTTTGGCTAAAATTATCGACCTTACCATCACTACTTTTTTTTAATTAACTATCTAATCTCTTTGGACTCTAATTTTAATCCATAGTAGAATTTTCCATTGACAGCATTATTATTATAAAACAACTTCATTAGTAATTATTATATATATAGTATTTTTTATAACTTACATTATGACGTATATTTTTATCTATTAAAAATACTCTTAAAAAGCGGTTTTTTGCGATATAAGTTTTTCTTTCTTAATTAAATTAACCTTTTTTTTCCAAACCTTAATTAAATTAACTTGAGAAAAGGAATCTAATATTTTTTCATATCTTCACTTTTTTTTTCCTTTATTTTTTAATATCTTAATTTAAACTAATAAATATGTCAAATACAAATATAAAAAGACTTCACCTCGCTCTCTCTCTTCATTTTATTACCACTCTCTCTCACAAGTCAAAACCGCTTCCCTATCCGCGGCAAATACCGTCACCACAGGCCAATAACCACCTCTCCCTCTCTATCACTGGCAAACACCCTCACAACCGGCAACTCCGGAAACCCATTCTAAAACCCATGGAAAACCATTTTCCGGCGAAGTTGAAGTCATCACCTTCTCATTATGCTCGGCATAAGAAAAAAAAAAAATGATTCAAGTTAATAGATAGTAGTAAATATTAATAAAAATTTAATATATAATAATAAAAGACTATATATTTTTAAAATATATTAATTATATTTTTATATATAAATTTTTTATTAAATATATATAATATTTATTAATATATATAATATATTAATATCATTAAAAATTTTTACAGTAACAGACGTTCTTACGCCATTTCTCAGCGCATGAATCACAGTTGTAGGCTGTAAAGGAAGAAAGAAACCAAAGGACCTTTACGACCAAAATACTGGACATGAACAGTCATTTCATCGACTTTGACTAGTTTTCTTCGTTTGCTCTTAATATTTTGTAATTTTGTTTTATTTCAATTCAAGTTGGTGATAAGTAAACATAATTCAATATTTATCTAGTACTTGTTTTCATTTACTGAACGCGGCTAGTATGCCTTTGTATTTTAATTGAGATGGAAGAAGTGCCGGGTGCCCATTTGCTTTTTATGGCCCGACGAAGGGCACCTAAAGCATCTAGCAATATTTAGCAAGTTATGGTTTAATTAAGTAATAAAATTGGCACTAAAAAAGTTTAAATATTTAATCGAAAAATGACGTAAATTCATGTAAGCAAATACGAGATTATCGACTGTTCATAGCGTGACCAGGCACCTACATGTTCAAGCGTACACGCTTTTAACCGTAGCGGTATTCCTACTGTGCATCCTTTCAAAGTTCATGATCATAGTGTATCAAAAATGACCCGTTAGAATATTTATTGATAATATAATGGTCTTTGGTTGATTTCTTCTAAAAGATTGTCTATTTGTATAATCAAAAACACTATGCTTAAAATTACCGAAATGGATCATTTGAATGCGTACGTGACTCTTGAATATTTTGTAAAACTGCTATATGAGTTCAAATGATAATTCTGTAATAATTCATCAAAATTGCATTTTAAACTCGATGTCCTTTTAAAATGTTTAGAATTTAAACCTACTTTTGGAAAGTTTCGAAACTTACATCTTGTTTATTCAAAAATAACATAGAGGGAATAAAATTCTAGTCGTGATCAACATTTTGTTGCCTTATTTTATTCCCTTTGTGGGAGAAATAAAAAGTTTAAATTATGATCATTGTAAACATATAAATACTACAATTAAATAATCTTTTGTAATTTTTGAAAATGACCAAATAAGGTAGAATACCAACTTTTAGTTATATTTCTAATTTAATAGTGCAATTAGTGAGTAAAGTAAATGCATAAATAAGTATCTCCTGTAATAAAAAAATTACATGAACTAAACACTACAATAGAAATTGCTAAATTATTTCTATACTAGTCATTTCTATGGCGTAAGTTTTCCATTCTCTATTTATTCTATTTGAGTAAATAAATGGGCTATTAATCTACAATTTATAAAGTTTTATGATTTAATGTGCACTTTGAAATGTTTATAATTCCATTTAAAAAAAAAAAGTTTAGGAGTCCCCATAAATCAAATTTATCTTCAATTTATAAAGGTTTATGACCTAATACACACTTTGAGATGTTTATAATTTGATTTAAACAAGAAGAAAGTTCAGGAGTCGCCATGAATCAATGGTTATCTACTTAGAAATTAAGTAACTTTATGATACACATAATACAATGTCTAAATTGACTTCTATGTCCTATTAAGCCAAATACGTTAGAAGGAGACGTCACTTTCTTTGCCTATTTCATTTAATTTATTTTAGTATTGGACCGGATATCTATGTTGAATAATTTTTCTTGTTAAGTCCATTTGAAGCCAATCATTTTATGCGAAATGCTACAAAGCCCAACAATTAGGCCTGTATAAGGGTGATTTTGAATCATGAATCAGCTTGATCTAATTCATGAGGAGGATAAATTGGCCTTTGAATCATTAGCATTCAAGGGCTCAAACGGTTCAGCTATGTAGGCCTGCTAAACTAGCAAGCCATTTAATCAACGGACTAACCTGCTATTGAATCGGTCAGTATATTTGACTAGTTTGGCCATCTTAAAGAAGAAGAAGAAGAAACAAGAAAGAAAGCCACATATAGAGGAAAAAAGAAAAAAGTTAGATGTGCAGCACATCATGCAACCAAAACTATGCATTCATACACACATGACACAATGACCTTTAGTCACATCAATCATTCATGCATTCAAACACATAGGTTATTTATGTTTTGCCAACGAAAGGTAGGACCATTTTTTTTTTTTCCAAATTGTGCTTCATGTCTCTTTTTGTCAACATATGTGAGAATATTTTTAGAGAAAATAAATGAAGTTGTGAAGATTGACAATGATACGTTCACATTAGCAATAATAGGAAACAAAAAAATGGTGGAGTAAAGAATATTTTCAGCACATTTTATGCTAAAAGTATGAACTTTTACCAAGCGAAATGTTTTGATGGAGTGTGCATAAATTTTGAAAAAATGAAAATTTAAACAATGTAGTCTTCATATCATCTCAGCCTACATATTAGATTTGTTTCTAGCAAATGCTCCTACTCTCATTCCTAAATTATAGAAACTCTCTACTTTATATGAAAACTTATTATGATTATATTCATGATTTAACGGATTCTCAAGATATATACAACTCGAAAACACAACATGATATATCTGCAATAACAACTGACATAAAGGAGATGCTTGTGCTTTACCAAAGTTAGTATGATGACTAATTATCAGTCTTTTCTTCGCTACCTACTAAGAAACAACATTACTCATTTATAGGTTAGTAATTGCTTGCATAGAAATTATAGAGACAACGGTCTAGTAAGCCATTGTCGAAGTTGTAGCACTACACTAACACGGATTTTGAGTTCTCTAAAAATATCTCCATTAAGGATTTCGATCTCTTAAAGTGGTGGCAATAACACATAAGGAACTATTCACTCATATCTTTCATTACATATGAAGTAAACGCTGCCCTAATGTTAATGATTGCCATTGAGTAAGCATTTAGTATTGCAAGCCTCATCTTTGACAATCAGCGAGCCTCTCTTTTTATTGTCATCGTTAAGATAAACACTTAGATAAAAGACTGGTATAAAGTAGCTTATAGACGACCAGAACCATGTGGGACATCTAATAAAGAGGATGAGTACTTTAGCGATTAGAACAAATCTAGCGAAATCTCAATCTTAGTTGCAAGTTCCACTCCCAAGCATGAACCATAGGCATAAGGAGACATCAATTAAGTTTTCTTTTTATTTTTTAGAAAAAAGTTTTGTCATGTAGAAAAATTGTTTTCACAATTATTCCAAAAATAAATAAATGGTATCATTTTCCTAAAACTAGCAATCCAACCTCATGATTTTTTAAAGTATTGTTGAGTAAAATTATTTTTATTCGAAAAAAATTAAATTGGATAATCACTTAACTTCTTTCTTCCTAATTTAGAATTGATCAATACACTAAAAAATTTTAAAAAATCTAAACCGATTAAAGGCAATCTGATTCTATCTAGCAGATACATATGCACCTTCGAAGCAACTATAAAATCAACTAAAAAAAAGTTTTTCCCCTACCCTTAAATTCTCTAATATTAAACTTTTACAATTAACCAATTAGCACTACTAAAAGTGGATGGTATTTTATTTTATATTTCTACTCAATTAATATACTTCGATCAATGAGATAATTTTTTTATGTACTATCACGATTTACAATTAATAGTAGCGATGTATGTCATTTCTTAATTGTAGTCTACAATTCCACAATTAGTGAGAATTATTTATCTTTTATAACCTCTTTCGCTTTACTTAACGTTACTTATTATTTTAATATTGAACTAATATTAACTTCACGCTAGACAAATCTATTATTTCAAAATGAATTAAAATTTTAATTGAAAATATCAGTTAGTCATATACGCAGCATCATTATATAAATGTACATGTTACATTGTACAATAATTTTCAGAATAAAATACAAGTGTGGAAAAGAACTTATAAATATTTCAAAGAACATGAAATTCAAAAATTAAAAAAAATTAGAAATTATTAATGTAATTAATAAAAAGAAAAACAAAAAATTTAATTCAAACACCGATGAACTGATCTAAGATGATGACCAGTCAACCTGATAATGGTTTTATTTTGAACTGACCAATAAATTGACGATTCTAAAGTAGTTAAACCAAGTGGATAAGTCTACCGACAACTCGCTTGCAATTTTCGAATTCATAAATCTCTTAGCTCGTAATTTTTAATCTAAACTATAAGAAAAATAGACATCTAAAGCTTCAGTTCAAAAAGGGATACTAAATCTTAACAACATTCATATACGATTTCGAATAGCATCCAGGATTTTAACCGACAAAAACCCGATTGAAGATAACAAACAAAGTTAAAAGAAAAAAAAAAAAGAAAAGAAAAGCCTAGGCATGTCTTAAAATTGTCGCCCTAAATCAGCTCAAATCATGTCACACGTTACAGAGAAAATTAAGTGTTAACTATCAAACTAATAAATATTATATAATTATAAGTTATATAAAAATTACTACAAAAATGTTATAGTCATATTGTATTTTTAAAATATGATATTTTTATTTCTATTTATATCGTATTTTTAAGATATGATATTAGTATATTTATATTTATATTTTATCTTAAAAATACAATATAGTAATAATACATAAATAGTAATATCGCGTTTTAAATATATAATATAATAATAGTATTTTAATAACTTTTTTTGTATAATTTATAATTATATAATTTTATTTTTTCTTTTAGGATCGATAGTATTCGATGTCACCGAGAGAGACAAAAATTAGGCAATTCAAAAAGAAACGTATGTTATTTAAATTGAGTTTTGAGACTGAATTGGGAAAAGGAGCAAGAATCGTCAGGGGTGTGGAAAGCTCTTTAATGGACCACTACCTGGTCGCAATCCTTGTCGATTTGTCAAATCTAGGTAAAAGTACAGATGATATCGTGCAAAAAGTTCAACTTCTTGAATTTCTACCTTGGACTTCAAGGATTTTGGTCCATTTTTCATATCAAGTTTTTTTCTTATTGTTTAAATAGTATTTTCAAATATAAATATATTTATCTATCATCTAATTAATTTAGTTTTACAAAAGGAGCCAAAAAAAAAAAAAAGAAGGCTATTTACAACAAGTGAAATATAGTTCTTACATCTTTTCCATTGAAAGAGCATAACATTTAGCTCCCCTAAAAAAAGCTTGTTGTTTCTCTTTCCAAATTTTATTTTTCCATCACCATTTTCACCATGATTACGATAATTTATAAAAAATAATTAACAAAACATCAATTTGAAACTAAAATGGATTAAGTATGAATTAAGTAGTTCTCTACATTTAATTATAAATAGAAATAGATCTAATGTAAAATAGATACAGACCAAGCAAAGAGAGAGCGAGAGAGAGAGAAGAAAAGAAAAGAAAAGATTTTGTATATTGAGAAAATATAATCCGATCATCGCTTTAAAGTATTTCTTGTTATTAATGAAAAATCTTAATTAACATAAATTTAAGAGAATAGAATATGTGATAATGTTCTATCTTCAAATGCTTTATCATTAAAAGGAGATATAAAAGTAAGAAAGTGAGAGTTCCTTTTAGTATGGTCTTTATCCAAATTTTTTTTTTCCGCAGAAATGAATTTCATTCAATAAAATACAATATAATAAAATATATAACTAACAATGAAACGGTTTTAAAGAAATGTGGATTCGGAGATTCGACCCTATAATGAAAAAATTTTACATAAAGAAGGCAAGATCTTAGTCGGAAGAAAAACACACATAGAGAATGATAAAAAAATATATATAAATAAATGAATAAATAGATAAACGAATCACAAATTGTTGGGAGTAAAAAGAAAAAAGGTGGTTCACGCGGCCGTTCTTGAAAGATGGAGTGATTTCTATAAATCTTCATATTGTATAATGCAATTCTCAACTGATGTTGGTAGCAATTGAAGTAGAGAACAGGGCAACCAAAATATGACAGCATTTAATCATTCCAAGAAACCTTCTTTTTTCTAAACATAGCAGAAGACTCTAAAAATGAGAGAGAAGGGATAGAGAGAGAAAGCCTATTTATACGTCTCTTATTTATTCATTTTTAGTTTTTATATCTTTGATTTTTGAACATATTTACATGCGATATTCAAATAAGGTGGAATTTTTACTTTGAGTATATGGTTACATTATGGAATAACAATGATATGTATGGCTTAAATTGAATCTCGTAGGGGTGGGTAAGCATACTCTGAAGTAGGGACAATTTATTAAAAGATTCTTTGTAGCAAGTTGGAGATGGTAATTCAATTATTAAGGCAATAGTTGCGACAAAAAAGGTCATTCACCATTCAAATGTTGGAGGAGACCAAATGCAAAGTGCAATAAGTAGAATCAACTTGGACATATAGCGGTAATTTGCAAAAAGCAAATTTCAAAAGAATGATGTAGATGTCCAAATCACTAAACAAGATGAAGACCAAATTTTTGTGGCAATGGGTTATGCCATCAAGAGTTTTTAGAATTCATATATGGCATATGATAGATCTCTCTTCAAGGATTTGAAATCCATAGAAATCATAATCAGTATATGGAATGATTGCTATTCCTTCTAAAGGAGAAGGAACCATTACAATTACAACAAGTGTAGGTACAAGGATGATGTCCGATGTTCCACAGCTAATATTGATCCAAATTTGCTCAGTGTAGGTTAACTAATGGATGAGGGATTTAATGTATCCTTTGAAAATAGAACCTACATTATTTATGAAACTATTGGTCAACAAGTTTTACGAGTTGAAATGAGAGGATAAAGCTTCTCATTTTATCTAACAGAGGAGGAGTAGACAGCTTGTTACAGTGAAGTCGATACCACAAGAATGTAACATAAGAGACTTAGTCATTGTTATCTTCAAAGAATGTTGACAATGAAGAAGGACTTGGCAAGAAGCTTACCGGTGGTTGCAGATCATCTTCTAAATTGTAATGCTTATCAATTTAGTAAGCAAACTAAGTTTTCATTTCCTAAATCAACTTGGAAAGCCTCCAAACAATAATGCTTGTCAATTTAGTAAGCAAAGTAGGCTTTCATTTCCTAAATCAACTTGGAAAGCCTCTAGACAATTACAACTAATTCACATAGATGTGGTAAGAGCTCAAAGAATGCCTTCATAAGATAGCTAATATTATATCCTTTTCATTGATAGATTTTAAAAAGTGAGTTGAATTTTTCTTTTATAAAATTTAATACAGAAGTTGTTAAAAGTATTTTTCAACTTTAAGAAAATGGTGGAAAATCAACATGGTTGTAAGATCAAATTATGAGGCCTAATAACAATAAGGAGTATACACTAACAAAATTTGGCTTATTCTATAAGGAAGCTGACATTGAACATTAGCTAACATCTCCCTACACTCCAAAAAAAAATGGAGTTAGTGAAAGTAGGAAATAGATCGATATTGATACTTGATTCTTGCTGGAACTAAGGCCCAATGAGTGAAGCCCATCAAAAGGAGTACCGAGTAGGCACATAAGCAAGCAGTAGGCTTACGTGTCGTGCTACGACTCTCTCTTAAGACCATGAGCTTACACCAATGAAGAAAATCAACTAAGGTTGAGCTAATCCTCCACATCGTGACTTGTTTGGTAAGCTAAATAGTGAATGTTTGAGCAAATTAGTCCCTGATCATCGAGCCAATGCTCATCGATCGTCTGGTGCAAGTTCAAGGGTCAACTCACTCCATTAAGCATTGGTCGATCTCTCAATTGGCATCTTGACCCAACTTTTGTCTTTAGTGGCTACAACCTACTACAGCTTATGAATAAGTGTCAAACATTCATAGTACAATCAGCATATTGGTACCTTTACCTCGCTAAATCACCGAGTTATAGATTTGGTGGCTTGGTTGGCTACAACATACCGCTTGTAATGAAGCTCTATCATCTACTATAGAGTGCACTGTCTACCAGTGACTAGTACAAGCAAACCTCCAATCATCATGTGTCTAGGTAAATGACATAAAAGGCACTAAGCACCAACAAGAAAGGCATCTAGATCTAAATCTAACTCTTTTGGATCCTTTTCTCTCCTTTACTCTCACTCTCCTAGACTTCTTCTCCTCCTCCTCCTTAGATAATAGAAGTAAACACCACACACACACCAGGTAAGCATAGCTTACCAGGCCTTTAATACTCGCCTCCCTTTTTCTTGGTCATCCTTACTAAATTAAGCGTAGGGGGCTATAGCCTCATTCATGAGGAGCTTTCTTGCAGGAATCGAAGAGTAAGAGGTGAAGCCTAACTCGATTCGACCTCACAAATCCTAGTTAGTCTCCATACAATCAACATTTTGGCCCTAACATTTTAGGCTACTATGATGATGATGGCTAAAAGCAAAAACAATAACCTACAAGCTTCTCATAATGAGGACACCATTACCTCCCAACAAGGTGAAGACAATCAACCTCTTCTACCTTAAAATGAAAATATCGAAGTTCAAGAGCTTAGGTTACTTGTTTAGCAAATGCTAAAAGAAAATAGGAAATACCATGAATCCACTACAACATTGCATAAAGATGTAATATTACTCAAAAACACCCAAACGAGGAGGCAATTGTTAACTCCTCCTCTCAGCTAACCAAAAATGATGACTAGTGCAATGTATGACCAACGTGCTCATGCAACCACATTAAACATGATCACTAGCCAGATAACCTAAGACCTGATTTATACAAAGCGTTCTAAAATAGAAGTTAACCATACAGTCGCTAACTTAGACCTGATTTATACAAAGCGTTCATAACTAACCCGTTTTGAAGTAAGCATCTCATAAATTAAATATGTTATTTACTTATGAACTTGATAAAAATTACATGCATATATTAAAATAATCAGAGCATACTTACAAGATTTAGCAATCTAATCACAATCTATTTGAGTAATTTGTAAATTTATGCTAAAAGCTTTGAAATAAATCTAATTAGAGAGTGTGTTTAGTTTTTTGCTTACATCTTCACTCCCCAAAATCCCATAATTGCTAGCTTCAAGGTAAATATAATCTGCTTCTTAGCTAGCACTTGCAATAAAGTCCACAAGGATGTAAGCAATCATAGTTCAGTAAGTTGGGATGGAAACTCAAAACCATACAGCAAACACAATCAAGGTTATCGACCAAATTATTAGGTACAACACATATTCAAGCATATGCCATTGCATACCATTATCCCACCAGTTGTGAGATTAGAGAAATTGCACTCACTCTAACTTGAGTTAAGGAGTTTTCGTTAAGCTTGTGCAATGGAGACACCGCTGTAACAACCTTCGAACCATTGACTTCACCTTTGTTACTTAGTTCGACTAAGGATGAAGAAAGGATCAATTATGCTATTCAGCACTATCCCTTTCAAAGGGATCGACATTTGGCCAGAAAATCATAATGTTCTCCTAATGGGTTACTATGCAAGTCCAATTTATGTTTACAAGTCATATATTTAATTAGGTTCAATTTAGAGTACTCAATCATTCCATATAAGTCATACAATATAAGCTAGAGTAGTAAATAAAATCACATCATCAACTCCAAAACAGTCACACTGCATAGTTAACTATCTAACAAATACAATTAAGTACAATTTTAAGCCTCTAAGTACTACAAAGTAGTACTCTGAAATAAAGTAACTTATTAATCCCAACTTACCTGATATCTTTGGTCACTCACTTAGCCAATCGTAGGTCTACTCGTCTTCGTATATCTTATAATATATAATATAAATACATTTTTAGTATTTATATATTAATGATATATATATATATACATATTAGTTATTATTAATTCATCTTAGGTGAGCTTAGGGTTCGATTTCCAAATCCGATTCTGATTCAGGTTTTTAAGTCAGTTCTAATCATGAGTATTATACATAAACCATAAAAATGCGACCCGAACACAAATGTGAAATTCATCACATTAGGCTCAAGTATCCTAATTATCAATTTTAATCCTAAATTAGTATTCTATTCTTCCCGGTACAATTAAACCCTTATTAGTATGCTGAATTTATTCCTGGTATGCGAAAATTTTATATATTTCATATAAATACCTAAAGTTAAGTTTCTTACTAGATTTATTGTATATTTTTATTATAATTATATTATAAATTTTTATTCTAATATTTTCCATTTGTTATATTTCCTATTTCACATATTATGTATTATTACCTATTATATTCATAATACACACATCCAATATCCTCTCACTTCAAATATCATCTCTCAACTTCAATCAATATCTTAAAATATTTAAATTCATCCCAAATCAAATTCTATACCGAAGTACCCTAAATTACCAATTTAACTTAAAATTCACCATTTCTTACCTATTGCATAATTACTACATAATATCCTAATAATTACATCTAATACCCTAAATGTTAAAAATATCATAGATTTTAACATTCTAAACATATAATTACTCACAAAATCAATAATTACTCATTTAATTATTTAATTAACTCTAAATTACCCATTTTGTGCATTATTTTAAGGCCTAAAAATTATCCAAAAATTAAAAAATTCATTTTTAAAAAAGGACTTCATACCATTGTTTTAAATGTTCTAACTAGTGTATACAAAAATTTTGGACTTAAAACTACACTCTTAAATTTATTTATTTTTAACTCGAATAAAACTCGAATATGCACAATTTCTTAAGGACACTATAATTCTAAACACAAAATAATCAAAATAAAATTTTTCCCTAATTCTACATACTTAAAAATTTCAGAATACCAAATTTCATAATTTTATAAACTTATTTAATATTTTTAATAAAATATGAAAAATCAAAAGGAAAATTAGACTTACCGAAATTGGTGACTCCGGCCACTAAGGCCTTGTTGGCTAGCTTAGGCACTTCCACCACCATGTGGTAGTGCCCAGGTTGTCGTCGGGTTCGGGTTCACCTTATAGCCCCTATTTACACAAATTTGTTTGTAATTCTTTTAGAAAAATCCTAATCTTTGTTATTTCTGTGCTCTTAATTTTTTTCACATTCCAACTGGGCAAGTGAGCTTCTGATTTAATTTAGTATTTATAAGGCTGCTTAGATATGTTTTCTCATTAATTTAAGGTGACATTAGCCTTATCTTCTCTCAAATTACCTTTTTTATTATGTTAATTTCATTGGCTAATTTTTTTCTTTCTTTCTTTCTTTAGCTGCCACAGCCACTTTCTAGAAAATTCCACCTTTTTCCATAATTTTCCTAATTTTTATTTAATTATTCATACATTTTCTTAATTAATTAACATTATTTTGGCATAGTTCATGTATTTTAAGTAATTTCTCGTATTTCTAACTATAAGTAAATTCATATATGGTACAAATAAATATTCCTTAACATTATTTATATTGTTTTATGATTTTTAGTGTGCAAATAATTTATTTTTGTTGATTCATTAGTTATCGAAATTCGTTCTAAGTGTTTTCAATAAATAATAGACAATTTTCATAAAATTCAATATTTTATTAAATAATCATTTTATTACTTATTTTCATAAATTTAAACTTATACAATCACTTTTACTAATATTTTTAGTTTCATCGTAAAATTTAGACTGGATCGGACCATTTGCTCAATCGTCCTAAATTTCACAAACTGAATCTCGAGTAGCTATTTGCGGGGCTAACACAGTAAAACCTACGTAGAAGGTAAATGCCCAACTACAAATAAACCGATTGATAGCCTATCATCGAGGCCTTTACTAAAGGAACATGAAGACATGAACATGGATGAACTTAATGAGCACATTTGCTACGCCTTGAGCATATGTAATTAGAAGAAGGTTGAATCGTCAGCATAAGCGTTAAGCCCCACGCTAACAAAGAGCATATTAATCCCCTAAATCCTCGAGGAAATACTCTCTACAAGTGTGAGGCCACCACAACTCAACATTTATGATGATACTATTGATCTAAACAACCACCTTGTTTACTTCCGGACAACGATGAGTCTCTACAATTCTTCAATGCCATAATGTGCAAAGTTTTCCCTAATACACTAATGAAAGTCACCTTACTTTAGTTTAATACCCTCCTCAAGGTGTCAATCACTTCATTCAATGACCTAAGAAGCAAGTTCTAACAACACTTCCTCAGCTCCTAAGTCTCATGAAGAGAGTCCTCCATCTTCTATAATGTTAGGTGATGACCTAATGAAAGCATGTAAGCATATCCTGAGCACTTCAACCAAACAAAGTTTCTAATCTCTAAGCTAGACACAAGAGCGGCCTTATAGGCACTCTTAACAGGAATAGATCTACATGGAAGACTCTTCAATGTAGTATCTTTAGATAAGCTTTAATCCTTGGATGAATTGATAAAAGTCACTATGAAATACATAGCTCAAGAGGATACTATTAGAGCTTATTTCAGGTGGAAAACAATACATGTATCTTAGTAAAGGATCATTTAGCACCTCATGATCCTAGAATACAGCCTCTCCATAAGAAAGGCATGAAAAGCAAAGGCACAAGTTTTAGGATTGTACCTCATACACACCTTTAACCCAACTACTCAACAAAATCATGTATGATGTTCGAAAGCAACTCCTAAAACCACCTAGCATTTGTAAGACATAAGAGATGGCAAACTTAAGGAAATACTATGACTATTATAGAGCATATGCACACAATACCGATGAATGCCACCACTTAAAGAACATAGTCGCAGGCTTTACTTGCAAAGGTTGCATCGGCCATTTCATTGTAGACAAGAAAAACCAAACTTAACGACCTTCCCAGCGCTACCGAATGAATAACCAACAATAACCCATCATCAATAAGCCAATCCCCCATGGATGAACAAAACCGGAGGGAATGACATGGTCAAATCAACACCATATCGTTAGAAGTATGAGGTACATATTATTAGAAACAAGAAGTTGAAGACTGACACAACAGTAATCTTTACCAATGAAGATGAGTAGGGAATCAACCTACCCCATAACAATGCACTCATCATAAATGCTAAAATCGAATACTTTGACATACCAAAGACATTCATTAATAGTAGGCGTTCAATAGATAAACTCTTCCACCACGTCTTTGAGTAAATGAAAGAATAGCTTAATGAACCTCTTCAATTATATAAATACGGTCTCATAAGGTTTAGAGGCAGTAAACTAATGCCTACAAACGAGATCATTACCCTACCTGTTAGATTAGGTGATGGTGAACACATAACCACCTAATTAATAGACTTTATCGTTGTCAACTTATGGCCATTGTATAGCACTATCCTTGGTAGACTAAGCATAACAAAGTTCGATATGCTTATCAGCTAAAAGTGCCTCAAAGCAAAGTTCATGACCCCCACTAGTCTTGGCAAACTTAGAGGCAACTAGGTTTTGAGCAAGATTCCCTACCTTAAAGAACAATCTAGGAAATAATGTCATGAACATCAAGTCCACAAATACCTACCCTCTACCTACCCTTCGATACTATGTGGTGAGCTTACAGAAAAGACCCTTGAAGCTCAAATTTCCAATGCCCCTAGAATGATAACCAAAATAAGGGTCTCATTGCTAAACAACGATAAGGTTAAACTAACAGAGTTCCCTAAGTAAAACTTAGATGTCTTTGCATCCACTATAGAAGACATGCCAAGGATCATCCACATACCCAAAGCAACTCACCACTTCAATGTCAATCCTACAATTCGACCTATCAAGCAAAAGAAGTGACACATTACACCTGAATGGCAAGCCGTAATCGAGGAGGAAGTATAGAAACTACTCCATACAAGCTTCATTCAACATGAGAATTATCCCACTTGGCTCATCAACATAGTGCCCGTCAAGAAAGCAAATGGAAAATGGTACATGTACATCGATTACACCAATCTCAACAAGGTGTACCTAAAGGACTACTTCCCCCTATTGTATATTGACCAGGTCGTTGGCTCAACAGTAGGTTATGCACTTCTTAATTTCATGGATGCATACTCCGGATACAACCAAATCCAAATGGCTCCCGAAGACAAAGTCCACATATGCTTCATCATAGACTTTGAGACTTATTGTTACAAAGTGATGCCTTTTGGCCTTAAGAATGCCAGAGCTACATACCAAAAGATGGTGACCCATATCTTTAAGCCATAAATAGGAAGAAACATTGAAATCTATGTTGATGATATGATTGCCAAGAGAAAAACCAGGAGAAGTCATATTGACTACCTCTATGAAATCTTCCAAATCCTTCAACGGTTCTAAATGAAACTTAACCCCTGTAAGTGAGTCTTTAGTGTTGCTTCAAGCAACTTTCTTGGTTTCATGGTCATAGAACGAAGGATAAAGGCCAACCTTAATAAAATCAAAGCAGTCTAGGACATGCAAACATCGACCAAGGTTAAAGAAGTCTAGTGATTGACAGGAAGGATAGCTACCCTCAACCACTTCGTCTCTCGAAGAGTGGATAAGTGCACGGAATTTATCAATTTGCTTAAATACCTCATCAAGTTTAAATGGACACCAGCATGCCAGTAAGCCTTATAAGAGTTGAAGAAGTTCTTAGCGACCTTACCCATACTCTCCAAACCCATTCCCAGAGAGGACTGTTTTTATACCTCACAGTTAGCGACAAAGCATTATCTTCAATACTCATCCAAACTAATGGACATGATCACCGACCAGTCTACTATGTCATCCATATCTTCCAAGGGCCCGAGCTTCAATACACCAAGAGAGAAAAGTTTACCCTTAATCATCATACTGATGGATGTACTACTCAAAGCTGCTCTATAAAGGCCCAACACTTCAGGCTGAATGATGAAGTATTCCCTTGAGCTTAGTGCTTACAAAGTTCAATTCCGCCCAAGATAAGCAATCAAAGCACAAGTCCTTGCAAATTTCATCACATAACACACAAGAGCAGATGAGTCTCAACTAGAGCTCATAATATCCATTTGGACACTCTACGTTGACAACTCCTCTACTAAGTGGAGGAGGGGAATAGGACTAGTATTACATTACAAGGCCCACATGGAATAAAGATGCTCTATGCCCTAAAGTTTGGTTTGCCAGCACGCAATAACAAAGTTGAATATATTGGAGTAGAAAAACTTAAGATACACTTAAACTCCATGCTAGTCGCATAGCAAATTAAGGGAGAATATGAGACCAAGGGCTAAAAGATGGCTAAGTACTTGCATGATTACCGACCCTTCTCATGGAATTTGCTTCTTAGGAAATCAACAAAATCTTTCATGCAAAAAATGCAAAGGAAGATAGACTATCTAGGATAGCTTTGTTTGCCATCTCTATGGCATATGATTACGATAAGCCACTCTTCATACAGTACCTCTCTAAAAGAAATATACAGGTACAACAGCAACAGGTCGCCAAAACAACAGAAATAACTTTAGAGCCTTCTTGGATAGACTCCCTTGTATAGTACCTTAAGACTAGGGTACCACTCGGAGATTGAGTTGAGGCAAATGAGCTAGCCTATGTCATAACTAACTATATGCTGATTAGTGATGTACTCTACAAACAGTACTTCGCTCCTCGAATGCCTTTGAATAGAAGAGATCGCTCAGGTACTTAAAGAGCTCTACATAGGGATTTGTAGAAATCACATCCAGTTGCAAGCACTATACTTTCGAGCACTTTGGTTAAGTTATTACTAGCTAATGATGAAGGGAGATGCTAGGGTCATGGTCTAAAGGTGCCACTCTTGCAAAAAGCATATGCCGATGGCTCATACCCCCAATACAGAGTTACACTCTTTGACTAACCCATAACCATTTGGGCAATGGGGATTAAACATCCTTAGCCCTTTCCTAAAAGCTTCGGTCAAACGATAGTTCATTCTTGTAATAGTAGATTACTTCACTAAGTAGGTAGAAGCATTGACTATTGTAAACATCACACCTTGAGCCATTGAAGGATTCATGCTCACCTATATATTGCCCCTCTTCAGAGTACCATATAGATTGATCACTAATAATAAAAGGCAATTTGATATCAACCGTTTTAGCAACTTATGCAACAAGCATAACATTAGGCTACACTATACCTCAGTTGCCCGTACGATGCACAAGACTTCAACAGGAGAGACCTTGCTCTACCTTGTGTTTAGAGTTGAAGTTGTCCTCTCCATTGAATTGGAATTACCCACCAACAAGGTATAACACTTTAATGTGAACACTAATCACATGGCCCTACAGGTGAGTCTCAATACTATCGATGAAGTTTGTGACACTACGTAAGCATGCATAGCGGCTTATTAGCAATGAGTTGCCTAATATTACAATTGCAGTATCCAATACAAGGTCTTCAACATTGCTAACTTAGTGTAGAAAAAGTTAGAGGCTACCAGTTTCGAGGAAGGGCAATGCATGCTTGCCCCCAATTGGAAGAACCTTGTGTGAATGGTTGATGATGTAGGAAAAGGCACTCACAAGCTCAAGACGCTAGAAGGATGACCGATCCTTAAGGCATGGAATGCCTAAAATCAAAGACTTTACTTTTGTTAAATGTAGCAATGGGAATAAAAGGAATTTGTAATCATAATTAAATGTAATGAATTAATGAATTTTCTAGCATTTGCTCTAATCTATACATTGAACACCTAACCTTAGGTTGATTTTCATCCTAAGCTTTGCCCAAGTCAATCCTTATACTAATGACATGAGCACCTACCTTAGGCATCAATTTACATCAAAGCCCTAACCTTAGGTAGATTTTCATGCTTAAGCTTTGTCCAAGTCAACCCCTACATTCATGAAACGGGCACTTACCTTGGGCATTGATTTATATCGAGCCCCTAACCTTAGGTCAATTTTCATCCCTAAGCTTTGCCGAAGTTAATCTTTACACTGGCAATGTAGGCACCTACCTTAAGCATCAATTTGCATCAATCCCCTAACCTTAGGTTGATTTTCATCCCCAAGTTTTGCTCAAGCCAATCGTTACACTAATGACACAGGCGCTTACCTTAGGCATCGAGCCCCTAACTCAAGGTCGGTTTTCTTCCCTAAGCTTTGCCCAAGTTAGTCTTTACATTGACAATGTAGGCGCTTACCAAGGACATTGATCTACATCGAACCCCTAAACTTGGGTGAATTTTCATTCCCAAGCTTTGCCCAAGTCAATCCTTATACCAACAACATAGGTGCCTATCTTAGGCTTAAATCTACAATAAGCTCCTAACCTTACTTAGGTATTGATTTGTATCAAGCCTTTACATTAGGTTAATTTATATCCCCAAGTTTTGTCTATGTTAGCTCCTATGCTTATGATGTAGGCACTTTAGTAAGGCATTAATCTAACTAATGCCCTCGAACACAAGTTGATCTTTCATCCTTGAGCATTCATCTAAGTAAAAACACTATTGTAGTAGTTATTAAACACAACCTAAAGTCAAATTGGACAATGAAAGATTTAGTAAAGCAAATTAGTTAGTAAGAAGCAATAATCAAAACAGGAAGGTTTTATTTCACTGATCAAATGAAGTCCAAAGTTTAGTAGGTTGGTATACCGAGCCTAATTACATTAGAGAAGAAAACTAAATGATACAAAAATACATGAATGCCTCCTATAATACGGCTATTCAGTAGAATGATATCCTTAACTTCAACTTAACTTCTTGCTCAGGAGACTCTTCCTCAAGGGGAGCTCATCTCAACTTCAATTCGGTTAGCTCTCAGATTGTCACTATGTCCCTAAAGTCCCATGTGGTTAAGACCCAAACTATAAAGTTCCTAGTGATGCTCAACCTCCAAGTGAAGGTCTCCACTCTGCCTTCCAAAGCCTCTCTTCTATAGAAGCAATAGTGGGGTATACGTATTAATTGTCACATAGTTACCTCTTCTACAGAAGCAATTAATACGTATTAATTGTCACATAGCCCTAAAGCATCAAGAGCAAAAGCGAAGCTTATAGAATTAATGATAGGCCATATGAGCATTCAATCTCTTCTAGAAGGTACCTTACTTAAGGCATTCCACTTACCACAAGCATACAATATTCGAAATGAACTCTGGAAAATGGATAACATGTGTTAGTAATAGATTCATTCTATCAAAGCTCCTCTACTAATGAGATCCAATGGCATAATCAAAATACATGTTCTCGTAAGGTAGTTGTAAGCCCCTATGAGAGCCTTAAAAATCATAATCTGTTCAAGAGTGAAGGGGTGTCGACCTATAAGTAAGTATCATCTCAATATTAGAATACTTAGACAAAAATCAAGGATAAGTATGAGGCAATAATATATAACAAAACAAGCAAGTGTAAAAGGAGTAATTAACTAACAAGTATGGACCACTTACTTAGGTACATAGGATTTAACTAATCTTGTGAGTTAACAAGACATGGAATCTTACCTGACAAATACCCTCTCTAATAAAAAAGACTTAGTCAAACAATAGATGGAGTTCAAGCACACAAAAAAAATATAAAAGCAAGAAGTAACGAATGAGAAAAATGTAAGTACGAGATTAGAGAACATCAATAAATCTTCATTCATTCAAAGTTTAAGAAATTACATAAAGAGAGGTAAGCATCTCAACCACTCACTGAAAGAAAAATATAGAAGTTTGAAAATGGGTATACATTGCTCGAGCTAACTAGAAGAAAAAAAAAATCCTAGGATTTTCTTAAGCATCTTCAACTTGCTATTGTTATTGTTGATGTTGCTCCTGTTGCCTCTTTAGCTCCTACTCGACATTGCCATCACCTTAGCGCACACCCCCCCTCTCCCCCTCCCCCTAAGGTCACATTCAAGCTACTACTAGAAGCTCCTGATGTGTTACCAAATGACTCGCCACTCAACCCACTCCTAACAATAACCTTGGGTTCATCCAACTAATGTAAGAAGGATAAGTTTGCCTCAGGCATGTTTAGTTGAACTTATATCCTTACATCCTCTACCATTACATAACCAGCCTTGGTAACGGCCTTCTTGATTAGGGGGTCCTCCAAGGTCTTAATGAGGATCTTACATTTGACTTCAGCAAATAACCCCATGCTTCTTAAAGGCTCAGCTTCCCTCACACCTAAGTCAATTCATATGCTCTTAAGTTCCTCATCCTTACCCCTTAGCTCAGTGGCCAATTTACCTTCTGTGACTTTGTTGGACTCTTTGGTCTTCCTCAACTCATCCTTCAGTCGATATAATTGACTGAGTAGCTCCCCATGCTGGCATTCTTGGTCACTAAGCTTAGCTAAACTCATTCAAGAGCCGGTTTCGAATCACCAATTAATCCAACCCTATTCAAGATGAGCCTAAACTAGCCTTTAAACCACAAAGCCTCAAGGGCCTAGGTAGTTTAGCCATCTAGGCTTATTAAATTGATAAGCTGGCTTACCATTAAACCAGTGGGTAGGCCCAGTTGGCTGGACCCCCTCTTTTTTTTTTCTTTTTTTTTTACCAAATGCCAAAATTTTCAACCCCCTTTAAAGAAAAAGTAAAAAGAGAAAGAGAGAGGAATTCATGTTTGGGGGGTGGAAGGAAAAAAAAAGTGAAAAGTGTCAAGCTACATGACATACACATAAACCAAAATGCTTTAGTCACGTACACATGACATTAAAGCATGTGATTCTCCCCAACTTTAGTACCAAACTCATTCACACATACAACAATTCATTTTGCAGATAATGTCTCATGTCTCCTTTATCCAACATACGCGTAAGTATATTTTCAAAGGCTGCTAACAATGCATTCATATTGGCAATGACATGAAACAAAAAATAGTAGGGGAGCAGAGAATATTTTTAGTGTATTTTACTTTGAAAATATGAACTTATTCCAGTTGAAATGTTTTGATAGAGAGCATACGAATTTCAAAGTTTGAAAACTTAAACAATGCAATTTTTGTACCTGAATTACATTTGTCTCAGCTATAAATTACATTTGTCTCTAGCAAATGCTCCAACTCTCATTTCTAAATTATAAAAACTCTTTGCTTACAAGCTAATTTCAATTTTCTCTATCCATTATTTGCTATCATTCTAAAGTTATATTTTCCCTTCTTTTAGCCTACTAATTTTTGAATTTGTAGTATGCTCCAATAACCAACTTAGAAAGTATTAGCGGCATTTGCATCTCACATAAATTAAGTTGTTCTACCTTTGAAAGCAATTTCTTCTGTACCAAATCCTTTTCTGCTTATTTAAACAAAAAAGTTTTTCTCTATGGAATGATTCTTGTGTTGTACTTTCTTAAAAAAGAAGTAGAGTCACTCGTCAAGTAAGAAAGGTAAGGGTAAGGGCATGGATATGAGTACATCGTCTAAGCCAAAGTGGTTTGACAATGTTCTAGCATACCTAGAGTATGAGTACAACCTCAACAATGAGAGGGCATGCAATGTGATGGAAAACATTGAACGTAGAGGTAATCCACCTCCTAGCTTTGAAATTGAACCTTAACACACGAGTTACCCCAACACACCACCACCTAAACTCGAACCTCCATGCATAAGTGTCCTTCACATCCTCTTGGATTTGAAGCTCCTTGCATGAGTATCACTACATGACCCACTGGATTTGTATCTTTACGGATGAGTTGCCCCACAGCTATGTTCGAGGATGAGGAGGACAAGATAGAAATGATTCCTGAAACAAAGGAGTAACATATGGTTCAGCATGCCCTTAACAATTCAAGACCTTTAAGCTTAGACAAGTCCCCCTAAACCTAATAAATCTAATATTTTCACTACGCATTATTATAAAGGTATAGATGAGAAGGGAAACTCTAGGGCATTCAATAACTATTGCAACGTGAGTTATACTTAAAAAACGAGAGAGTGATACGGTACCTATAATAGGGACCTGTGATTGAAGCATCCTAAGGAGGTAGAGATAAACAGGATGTAGCAATAGATTTCCTAAGGTAACGGTTCATCTAACTAAGTGCTAATGAGTTATGATCAAGAGAAGCATAAGTACAACCTGGCATAGTATCTAGGCAACATATACCTATCATTTGATACATGTGCATTAGAGTGGTAAATTCGATATGAGTAGGAGATGTTTAACCCTAATTCATAATAGCTAAGTCGTAACATGTTAACCCGAGCCACATAAGAGCTTTACCATAAAGATAAGCAGGAGCTCGTAGGTAAGTTCACCTCACTCAATATGTTTGTATCTATATGTGTAAATATATAGACAGATCCTTTTCATAATAATTCTTACATAAGTGTAACTGTAGACTAGATAGAGGATAACCAACGACTTAATAAAACATTATTAGCTCTAAGGGTATTTACTGAGTAACACATGGTGTAAAACATATATATATATACATATAATTATTAGAGAAATCTTAAATGAGTATAGATTGGTTAAGAAAATTTTTTTCATTTATTTTGATAATGCAAGTGCCAACATGGCCTCTATAGTTGATCTACAAAACTATTGTCAACCAAGGATTAGGAGGAGAGAAGGGGGGGGGGGGGGGGGGGTGCGATGGGTGGGGGTAGGTTTCTGATATAGGATCAAGATAAGAAAGAAATAGCAGTAGATCTGGAACAAAAGAATAGAAATGGGTATTCAAAAGGAAGATGGGTACGAAGAACAGGAAGGTTTTTTTATAGTGAATGTGAATGGATATAACTCACTAAGACACAAACACAATCAGGGGTTTAAGCTTGAAATAGAGTTCGATACAACTCACGAACATTAAATGTTGCTTTGGATTTCAAATGAAAGTTAGATACAACTCACTAACCGGTTCAAATGAAGGGGTTCACTACAATCTGAGAACAAGATTGATAAGAATGTGGCGACGATTAAAGAGTATGATCAACACTCGATAATCTAGTAAATGATAACATAAGTATAGCCTTGCTCGAAAGAGGAAAGCTTCACTCCTTATATATCTATTTCTGTATATTTATCTGTCTGTATTTATCTATCTTTGTTTTTATACAAATATTGCTATTTATAGCAAGTCTTAAACCTTAGTGGCAAAATTGTAAATAATATACAAAGCCTTAAATCCTAAGAATTGGGCCCATAAATAAAACGAGGGAAAACATATACGAGAATACAAAACTGTGCGTTTTATAGGACTTGACATGCAGTCAATCGACATGTCTTGGGACGAGTGATATCAGGCAAGTACACCTATCGGTTTTAATATAGCGGATGTGAGTCTGAGTTGATCTCTCAGAAACTTTGAATACTAATATTAACCTTAGCTTTATTATCTAACCGGAAAATTATGAAGGTTTGAATTAATTAAAAATACTAAAATTAACAAACTAACCTAATTATAAGACTTGATTAAGCAATTGAAAAAGCGATAAAACTAAGAACGACTTCAAGAATGCAAATAACGTATTTAGGAATTATTTCCCTTAGTGTTTAACATATGACCGCTTAAAATATATTCAATTTAATTTCTATTATTCTTGACTGGAGGGATTCACAATTAAAGTTAATACAATTTTCAAGCATATTTACCCTAATCCTAAATTATTGACCGGAATCTCTTCACTTAGTAATATAATTTAGAATTTCATTAATGTATAATGAATTCCCACACAAACAATTAACTTTCCGGAAGAAACATGTATCTTATCTCTAAGTATACATGTAATTCTCTCCCATTATGTAAAGATCTAATTATACATGTAATTTCTCAATCAACATACATAATATCATATATTGATATTCTAGAAATATCAATTAACAATTAAACGACATAATTGAATCAAGCAAAGATAGAAACTTTATTGAGAATTATAAATCAACCCAAGAGTCATATGAAACCCTAGGTTCTATAATCCTAAATACACGAATTCTAAGCTATCATAACGAAACTAAAAACGAGTTCCATCAAAAACATAAAATAAAACATGAAAAACCCCTTTGATTGATGAAAAATCTCTCCGATCTTGAAGCCGGTATTGCTTTCGCCTTTTTCTTCTCCTTCTCCTTAAGTCTTTTCTCTTCTCTAATGTCTCATGTGTTTTGTGAAAACCTAATATGTCTTTTTATACTGTATTATAAGGTTTTCGTTTTCTTTACCAGACACGACCTGGGACATGACCGTGTCCCCAGGTCCCAGGTCGTGTAACTTTCTGACCCTGGCAAATTTCCCTATATGGACACAGCCTAGGGACATGGTCATGTCCCAGACTGTGTAACTTCAAAACTTCTTTGTTTGAACTCCGAATTAAGTGAAACTTGATTCCTTTTCTTCGTTTTTGATCCAAGAACGTGTTCAAACCTTGAAATAAAAAAATTACTCAATTAAGTATCAATTTCTTTAAAGAAAACCAAAAATGTAAGGGAAATACTATAAAATCACCATGTGAAATATGTTTAAAATCAGAGTTATCAACGAGTAATATCTAAACCAGATGGGGTTGGCAGTTAGATGTCCGAGAATGAGAAGGGGTCCCTAACATCTTGCATGTCTTGGCCGAGACACTAGAGAGGTCAGCCCACAATTGCCAAGTCATAGAATCAATTGGCATGAGTCTCTCTCTAATGTGTCGAGTGGTTCTTTGGTTCTGATTACTCGATTGTATGATCTCTCAACACTTCAGCTAATGATAGACTTAATACCGAGTGTTTACCTTCCTTCCTTTCGTCCTTCTAGTTGCAGTTCGGCCTTGGGAAGCATTAATAGGCCTCAGGTTGGATGTGGTCAGAGACTAATTCCCATCAGTTTCCATATACGTTATGCATATCATGTTAAAGATAACAATGGAGATGTTGTCCATCTACAAGAAGTGGAGAAACTTTCACATGGAGCATAGGAAGAGGCTCCCAAAATTTAAGATGGATTTGCAACATTACTGGAACTCCACATACGAATTATTGCATAGCACTATTCCTTACAAAAAACTGATATATGACTTCACTATGTACAATATGTGTAAGATTGAGATTCTCTCCAATAACTAAGATATATGTATGCAGTTGTTGAAGGTTCTAAAGGTTTTTCATGATGCCACTAAGACTTTCTTGTAAGTTTACAAGCCTAATGTATACTTGTTCATTATGTCAGTAGTTAGTATACTTGGCACGCTATTTCAAGCACATGAGGACTCAAACCTGTACACCTGCGGATACGATATAGCATTAAAGTGGTTATCTTGTTACAAAAACATTCTCGGTATTTATCTTATAATAACCATTCTAGATCCTCGTTATAAAGCGAAAGTACTACTGATGTTTTTGAAAACTTATTATAGTTATATTGAAGATCAAATGTATTGCTCAGATATGTCAACTCAAAACCAAAGCAGGAAGTATTCGCAGTAACAGCTAACATAGAGGAGATGCTCAAGTACTACAAAGTTAGTACAGTAGTCAGTAATCAGTCTCTACTTTGCTAACCACTAAGGAACAATACTAATCATTTTTTGGTGAACAATTGCTAGTGCAGAAATTGAAGAAGCAACGGTCTAGTGAGCTATTGTCTTAGCTACAATACTATACAAATATCAATTTTGAGTTCTCTAAGAATATCTCCATCAAGGAATTTGATAACGTGGAGTGGTAGCAAAGGCCCATGATAGACTATCTACTCCTATCTTACAACGCCTGTGAAGTACTTGTCATTCCAAGGTCAACAGTTGCTATTGATTGGTGAGTCTCCCTTTCTATTGTCGATGTTGAGGCAAGCGCTTACATAGAAGACTGGTATAAGGCGGCTTGCAGATAATAAGAACTATGTGAGACATCAAGTGAAGAAGATGAGTACTTTACCGATTGTAATAAATCTGATGGAAGCTCAAGCTCAACTGTAGGTTCTACTCTCGAGCATGAATCACCACCATAAGGAGACACCCAATAAATTTGCTTTTCATTCCTTTACAAAAAGTTTTGCCACGTAAAAAAATCCTTTTTGTAATTACTTTAGAAAATCTAAATGGTATGGTTTTCTTAAAGTAACGGTCTAACCTTAAAATTTTTTAATTTATGATAGAGTAAAATTATTTTCCTTCTGTCATGACCCTATAAGGAGCCTAGTAAGATCACCTAAAATTTTTATATCACGTGTACACCTATGATATAAAAACCTTCTTGCAAGTCAAAGATTATAAAACTCTAAATAATCAATTTCTAGGGTTTCTAATTTTAATTTATTAACATGTAAAATATGAATAACCGTAGAGATCTCATATTTTACAGTTCCTTTAAATCACAAAGAATCGATATCTCCCATCAAATGATAAGATCAAGTTGTAAAAACCTAAAATTTATACTTATCGAAGTTGCAAAATTTAAATATAAGGGTAGTATTTACATTTAATGTTTCAAACAAGCTAAATAATTTTAATGTTTCAAACAAGCTAAATAATCTATCTCTGGTCTAACCTCTAAAACATCTCAATAGTTACACTCAATGCTTTACTCTTAACCTATGCTTGATTATCTTTCAACTTATAAAAGAAAATTGTCAAGGAGAAAACTACATGAGCTCGAGATATCTCTCGTACTATATCTGTAAGCAAGTTATTAAACAATTAATTAATAGACATATGAATGCATGAACAAGTAGTATGCTAAACAATATATGCAATTGAACGGTGTTGCATATAACGCCAAATTTAATGCCCTCCAAAGTAAGGGTTGGAGATTCATCGACACCAATTACAATCGAGTTCTAGCATTTTAGTTCTTAACTATAAATTTAAATTCTGTATTTCATGAAATACATTTTTCTTTTTAAAGAAATCCAATAGTATACAAAATCCTAGGTCTAGCAATGAGGTAACCCCCACAGTCCACACTTACACCTTAGAGTAATGGTCTTTAGACTCGACCTTCAGCTACCCATGGTTAACGTCTCTGGTACTAGGTAATCCCATAAGCTAAGAGTAGGGTCTTGTTGTACTAGTGCTCCTACATTGTACTAATCAAATCATGTAAGAATCCCATCCTTAAAAGGCTCTTTATTACCATCCGTGTGAGGTCATGGCCGAAACATTATATGCAATATTCATGTTTATATATGATCCATTTAATTTAAGTCAAATTGAATATGATTAAGTCAATTTATTAGGTTATCAACCAATATCAACAACCCATTTAAATTATGCAAAGATCAATCATACAATCGATTCTTTAGTTACCATATTTAATCTCATTTTTTACAACAAGCAAATAATATTCAATCACATGTACATTCTCAAACCTTAAGCATTAATTTATTAATATATAAAATTTAGGTACACTAACTACAAGCACAAAGCAAGTATAAACTCATTAAGAGTACTTACTTAACTAAAGTTAATATGAATTGTAACGATCAATAGGCGATTCGCCTTCTTAATCATTATCTCCTAATAGATACAAATAAGAAAAGCCTAATGAGTATCTAGACGTAGAGCTAAACAGCTTAACCACTTACTATCTAACATATAATTCCCATTTTGCTTAAATTTTAAATTGTCATGCTTTATAAGGGGGGCTTAGTAGTTTTTTTTTTTTTCCTAAAATCTTCATATTATGTGTGCACTAATGATATAAAAAACACCTTATAAGTCAAAGATTGCAAGACTCTAATTATTAAGTTTCTAAGGGAACTTATTCATTTTACTTTACTTATTTTTATAAGCAACTAAGGTAACCCAACAATCCATAATCCACCAAGCTTGCAGAGAGTCGAAATCACCTATTAAACAATAAGATGAGATAATTAAACTTCTACAACATCAAAAGTTACTAAATATTATAAAGATCTTGCTTAACTAATATAGTCTAATAAAGTAATCTTATCCATCTAATCTAGCTGCTTAACAAATACTCTACACTCTGAACTTAGCCGATTCATAGCTTTTGGTTACTTGCAAAAAGAAACTATTGGGGGAGAGTGCATACCACAACTCAGTAAGTTTGTCTCTCACCACTACCATTCAAGTAAGTTATTAAGTGTTATTAACAAACATGTAGTTTAGCTATATACAAAATGAATGCACATGTGGTGAATGCAAGTAATACATCCATGGGGCTCCAGAACCATGAAAGGTGTAGATTTACGTAGTCTATACGTTGATTATCCATTGTACTTAACCGTATAGAGCACCTCACCTTACTCATATAAGGCTACTTGTGGGCATTGTCCCAACAAACATAACTCAATTATTACCTTAGTCGATAATACCATACTTATCAGTTAGGTAGACCCTATATAGGGCTATCTACTATCAACAATCAATTTAATGCCTTACGGGCTCACTATCAACAAATGCATATAATGGTCTATAAGCTAAACTATGCGAGTCCCAACTCATGCTACTTGCTATCAATCAATTGAGGATAGTCTACTAACTTTGCCTCAATAAGTAAAATATCATAGGAAACCACTATGAGTACCACTAAGTTAATAAATCTTTCTTTGAATTATAAAGCAATTCAAAAATGTATTTTAGCAAATTTTTCAAAAAAACTTGACAAAGCTATGGACATCACAATCCACAACTAATGGATCATAGACATGCGACAAGTATATCCGGTTATTTTGGCTAAATATTTGAACTTACCAATTTTGATAAGGCGATCATACAAGGGCAAGCAAAAGAATATCAAGCAATTATTAAATACAAGCAAGTAATAGTTTATAGAAACTCCTAAACCTAGCTTGCTTGCTTACTTATCCTAAACTTTGGGGTTCCTAAATTAGAAATTAAACCACCTAAAACATAATAATGATGTATTTGTAAGTAACTGGGAGAGGGTTTCTTCAAAAACCTAAAAGTATATCTAATTACTAAAGCTCGCTCTAATCTTCGAGTATGGTTAAAATCGGTTTTTACTCTAACTTCTTTATTTTAAGTCCATTTTTCATGTTCTTACAGTCAATTTCATCATTTTTGAGTATTCTTTCATTTAGCAAGGTCATTTTTTGGCTTTAGGGTCATTCAGTTTTTTATTTGGGTCTTATAAGTTCATGTAACCAAAAGGTGAGTTTGGTCACTTTAGGGTTTGGGCTTAGTTTTAGGCTTTGGGCTTAATTTTTAACCTTAGGTTATGCACTTGATATTTTAGGTTTCCTTTTAAGTATTTTTGATGAACTTTTTCTACCTAATACTTTTAATTTTCATCTTGAGCCTTGGTGTTAGACTTATAGGCCTAAACAAGTTCTATTCTTAAGTTTAAGGCTTCAACTCTTTAAGGGGCTTATAGTGAATGTTTTGGATGGGCCTTAAGGTTTAGTAGGCCTTTTCAATATCTAACTTTGAGTCTTTTTAAGTTAGGTTCACATCTGATCATGTATTATTTAAGCTTGTATTTTAGTTTTCCTAAGGATCTTTAGGCTCATTTTGCAATTTAGGAACTTAGGCCCAATCTTACTTGCCTTTTTGGGTTAAAGTCTATTATAGGCCCTAAGTTTATTCTACTTTTCACAAAGTTATAGATTTGGTCATGTCCTAGGGCTCATATCTTGACTTTATCATAATCCAATAGGCTTAATAGTTCACTAAAATGATTGAATGACCCATTTTATCATGAGTTCCAAATCTAATACTAATGGTTCGATGGGTCTTAAGTGGGTTTTTTTAGACCTAATGCCTATTTTAGGCCTAACTATTCACTAAAGACCTTATGTAGCCTCTTATCTTACAAGATTAAGTTCTAAATCCTAATTATCTTTAATTAATCGTTTGATCAACACATTAATAAACATTTTATAGCAAGTTGCTCAACATGTTTGGGGTAGTCAAAGATAATTTCTTAGAGCTTTCTACACATCATATACTTAACTTGCTAAAACATGCATCAAACTACCATTAAAATGCACCTCAAGCCATTTCCTACTAAAATAACCATAAGAAATAAAAAATATTGTGGGGATATACATACATATGTTTTAGCCCTAACATGGGAATGAAGATATGACAATAATTCTTTTACTTTTTCTTTATGTTATCATCTTACTACAACTTATGTGCTTCTAAAGTTACATATAACATATTCACTACACTAAAAATCTAAGAAAATACATATGTATGAGCATGTCAACATGGTAAACAAAGGTAGCATTTTAATAGTTTTTTTTCCTTGGTTTTTAAGCCTAAGAATGATGCTCATAAACTTAAACTAGAAGGAAAATTGAAAAGGTATAAGTTTACCTTAGTGGATATTCGAAGGGTCTCATTTCACTTCATTTTTGGAAAATGAAACAAATTCCTTTGGCTAAAAGAGGATTCAAATACAAGTGATTTTTTGTTGTTTAGAGGTAGTGATAGAGAGTCACAACTTAAGGTGTTCAAGTGTGCAGCTAAGTCAAAGAAGTTTACCATTGTTTCATTCCTTCTTGTTTTTCTTTTGTTTTTTGATTGTGTGTTTAGAGAGTATTTCTAAGGTTTTTTCTAGGGAAGAAGATGGAGTAAAATGCAGATGGAGAGGTTAAAAAAGGGGCTAATTATGAGTAAGTGTGGTGAGGAACAAAGCCCTTCCATTATTGGTTGCATAGTACAAGCATAAGTGGAGACCAATATGCTTTTTATGATTTTTGCCAATTGAGGTAATAGTTTGTCTATTAAAGGTGTGTGGTCCCTTGTTTTTCCAATTAATTATGTTATCTTATATAGTTAATTGTGATTATCTTTAGCTAATTATGATGCATGAATGCATGTAGATAATTAGAATGCTTACAACTCTAATTATTAGTATAGATGACCATAGTTAGACATAGTTTAGGGTTTTTCATATTTAATTAAGTTAATCAAGCCTAATAAATCATTTTATCTAATTAATTTACGGTTTATAAGGGTTAAAAACGATTATCGCTAATGAATTATGATTTTAGAAGGCAAATTGGGGCTGTTCCAGCGATTTAGTGAATTATTAGTAATTACTTAATAATGTGGCTATATAATTAGAGTTTATTAATTAAATTAGGGTTTTTGATATTAAATTAGAGTTTTTAATTTGTTTTAAGACTTCTCATGTATTAGGGTTTTATGAGGGTTTAAGGGCTTTAAAGGTATACTTACGATTTTAGTGTCACTTTTAAAGAAAATGTCATTTGGAGTAAATTAGTAATCCCATTAATTTATTAACTTAATTGACTTAATTTAATTAATTATTATCATTTGTAGATATCTCCTACCATTCGTTATCGGTTTTATGCGATTTACGTGCTTCAAGTTAAAAGTTTTAATTTAGTGTTTTTATTTCATTTAAAGTTTAATCTAATGTTTTACAAATCTAGGGTTTAAAGTTTAAAGTTTTTATTCAATTTGGATTTTTAATTTATGGTCGCATGTACTTGGGTTTAGAGTCTTTGTGTGCTATTAGAGTTTATAGAACTTTTTCTTTAGGGTTTTTCGAGTTTGTTAGTAAGGTTTCAATTTAAAATTTTGTTGGCTTTAATTTCTTTGGTCTGATTGAGCCTAAGGAATATCATCGACTCTTTGAATTCAATTCCAAGTCTAAAATGTAAAATTCGTAGGGTTTACATAAATTCCATATAATTTTTTAGTTTTACCTTAAATCTTTACATTTTCATAGTCGATCCTTAACAAGTTTGAGTATACTTCTTAAATGATATAATATAGTTAAAACTTTTAAGAACATTTTACGTTACTTAAGTTTTTTATTTCAATAAATAGAAAGTATTACTTTACCTTATGAGTAATAATATATAGCTTAGTAAATATTATATAAGTTCGAATTATCCAAATATTTGTAAATTTTGTATCGATATTTTGCTATAATATAATTTGGTTATAGTACTCATGTATAGTAGAATATATATTAGTGTAACTATATATATATGTATATATATATATATAAGACAAAATAATAAAGTTAAGGGTAATATCTTAAAATCATAAATTTAGTTAACTAAAAACTTTGGCTTAATAACTTATCTAATAAATCCTAAGTCTATTCTGATCCAATATAAATTAGATAAAAATTTATTTTATATTGAATTGGGCCAAAATTATTTTAATAAGGCCCAACTCTCAAATGACTTAATGATTTATTAAATTAATCCTACACCGTTATCCGATTTAATATTAAGCGATCCAACGTAACTCGACTTGATTTAATACGATACGACATGACTTGATACAATATAACTTAATCGATACAATATAACTTAACCAATACAATACAACTCGACTTGGCTTGATACGATTTGACTTGATACGATTTAACTTGATATGATACGACTCGACTCAATACGATTTGACTCGACTTAACTCTCCTTTTCATTTTTTCATTTTTCCTTTTTCTTTTAATTTTTTTTAATTTTCTTATTTTTTATTAACTTGACTCAACTAACAAAAAATGAAAAATGGCAAAAATGAGATATCTCTAATATGGTAGTATTATTCTAGGTTTATATTATGTGTGTGTGTATATACATATACTCAATTTATTTCTGGTAAATATATGATTCTATTTTATTGTTATCATGATTATTATTACTATTAATATTAGTTGTTTTTATCATTGCTTTTTTATATTAACATATATCATTACTGCATATAAAAGAATATTTAATTCAAAATACATTGACTTTTAAGTACATGTGTATATGTTTAACATTTAGACTGTTTAAAGAACTTTATGTCTTATAGTCATGCCTTATCCATACTTTACAATATGTGTACTAATTTTGTTCCGTAGAAAGTATATATATATATATATATATATATATATACCTACAAATAATTGTGTTTGGATAATTCTTTATTTGGTTGGAGTTTAAGATTTTATTACTTGAATAATGTATCAATTCACTTGTATCTTTCAATTTTGTCTAAATCTTAAATTGCATATAACTTTTCCATTTTAACTCCAACATTTATGAACTCAAAATTAATTTTTATCCTTTTCGGACATATGTTCACGTAGTGGAGTCCTTTTTGGATATTAAATCCTGCATTTTTCAATGTGGGTCTAAATTGTTATAAAATTGATTATTTTAATGCAAATAGTTTCATTTGTCAATTTAAACTTTTCTTCATTATTTTGTGATATAATTAATTTCTAAATTTCATATTTTTATAATATTTTATTTTTATGTCTAACTTATATTAATTTCAATATTCCTTCATGTTATAGCTAAATATACTAATTAGATTAATTTTCTTATTATTTTAATTTTTCTTAACTAATTAATTTTTTATTTTTAATTATTTTGTAATTTTTTGGTTCAATTACTTATTTTAGAAAATTTACTGATGTGGCATATTTCTACTTGTCCAAGTAGCAATTTATTGATTTTTCCTTTATTTTTTATATTTCTTAATTTTTGTATTATTATATATATTTATATGTCATTATAATTAATTAATTAATATTACATGGGCCTTATGTTCTTTTATGGGTTTCGACCCAACCCACGTACTTATATATATATATATTATTATATTATATTATATTAAATAAATATGTTACATGTATATACTTCTATGTATATACATATGTACATATATATTATTAATTATTTTATTATACTTAATAATTATTATATGTACTTATATTTAGTATATTATTATTTGTACTCATACACATATATGTAGGTATACTTATATTATACTAATATAATACGTATATCTATACATATATACATATGTATATACATGTATTTATACTTCTAGTATACTATTAGGATATGTACATATACATGTACATGTATTTATACTTAGTTTTATACACATATATATATGTATGTATATTTATATTTTCTTAGTATAATTTTAAGGGAATTCTATTAGATTACATATATGCATATACATGTACATTTTTGGCCTTGCATGTATATGTATAAATGCTTATTATTTCATAAATGTTTATGTACACACTATGATATATGTATATATATATATATATAACTAGCTAGCCATATAACATGTACTTACATATATCTACACATATACATTAGTGTATTTATACATAAACATAATTTCCAAAGAAATAAGATTATGTACACTAAAAGCTAATACATATACTTAGAGATATAATACAATATACTAAAATACATGGTTAGTGCATTAAGAATAAGAGTATATAGAAATAAACAAAGAAAATACATAAGACATAATTTATGTAAGAAAACTAAAACTAATAATACATAAAAAAAAACCTTTACTTATGTTAATATATATATTGTTGAGAAGCTCCCCCTTTATCCTCCTTGTTGATGCTGTAGAGTAGGTAAGTGATAGTTCAAATATAAGTGGAATGGTAGATGAAAGTTTAGAGAGAAAATTTGAAATGGAAAATGGAGGAGAGAGAGAAAATTGAGGTTTGGTTTTTGTGCATGTATGTAATTTACTTACATACACAAATGGATTTTACAAGAAAATGGTAGAATTTTCTAAGCCCTTTAGGTGTCATAGAATTAGAGGGGAAAAAGGGAAGAAAAGAAAAAAGGAAAAGAAAAGAACATTAATTACATTGAAAAAGACATGTTGGCCTTTGGTCAAAATTGAAATATTACTATAATAATTATATTATGTGCATTTATCAAATATAATTTAGTAAAAGTAAAGTAGATAAAAGAAAATAAGGAGGATAAGGAAACTAAAGACATAAATAAAATTAATAAAATTTTGAATTTTATTTAAATATTTATAATATTATAAATAATATTATTAATAATATTTATTATGATCTTAAAGAAATTTATAAGACATAATAATAATATTGACTATATGACACATAAATAACAATTAAGTATTAATATAATTTCCAATAATAGAATTCATATAATACTAATTTATTTATATAATTATTAATGATCACAAAATAATATCATCAAGTTTATAGATTACTTTAGTATTCTCACATTTGTTAACATTTAAAAGTTATCCATAATCGTTGGTTAACGATTTTAGGCAATTGAAGGTATCATTCAATAATTGTACCCAACTAAGGTTTTATCACCATTAGGATAAGTTTGTGTTTGATAAGTTTAAAGTTTTAGTTTTTAGATTTTGATCAGGTTTGGGTTCTATCTCTTGTATGTACACACATATAGAATTTACGATTTTCATATGCAATTAAGGTTTTTATCAAATTCAGGGTCAATTTCTTACAGTTGCACATATTTAGGATTTAAAGTTTTCTCATACGATTAGAGTTTCGACTAATAAGTTAGAGTTTTTCATATTCATTATAGGTTTTAAGTTTAAAATTTTAATTGATTTTAAATTTATTGACTTTTTTTACTTAAGGAAATCATCTATAGTACGTGAATTCAATTCTATACTCAAAAAGTTAAATTTACGGGGTTTACACATTCGAAAAAATTAAATTGGATAGTCATGTATACTAAACTTCTTTTTTCTTAATTTAAAATTAACCAATGCACTAAAGGTTTTCTAAAAATCCAAATCAGACTAGTAAGGTTTCAACAAGGGTAAACATCGATATTGATGATGACTCTATAACTTAAACCAATAGGGATAGATAAAGATCAGGGCGACTGTATGATCAACTAAAAAAAAGTTTTCCCCTACCCTTAAATTCTCTAATATTAAATTTTACAATAGTTTTTTCAACTAACTAACACTACTAAAAGTGGACAATATTTTATTTTATACTTCTACTTGGCTACTATACTCTGATCGATGAGATAATTTTTTGTAATATACCACCATGATTTACAATTAATAGTAGTGTTCTATTTTATTTCTCTACTGTAGACTGCAATTCCATGACTAAGGAGAATTGTTTATCCTTTGCAACCTCTCTCGCTTTGCTTAATATCGCTCAATTTTTCAATATTGTACTATTATTAACTTTATGTGAGACAAACTTGTTATTTCAAAATGAAGTGAAATTTCAACCAGAAATATTGGTTAATCATATACACGACATTACATGTTATGTTATTCAAGTGTACGCATCAAGTTTTATGATAATTTGGAAATGAAATACAATTGCAAGAGAGGATTGATAATTATTTCTAAGAACACCAATTCAGAAATAATTAAAAGATTAGAAATTATTAATTTACTTAGAAAAAAAAAGGAGCCAATTCAAGGGTCTCCTTCTAATAGCTGCACCGATTGAAGCAACTTAAGATCGTGACCAGCCGAGTTGGTTCGACCAAGTGAGCAAGATTAAGCACAGCGACTAAGTCTTTACACACTTTTTCCTTCTCCTCTAGTGCCTTCTAGAACCTCTTCACTGCAACCTTCGCCTCATTTCCTTCCAACAAAAGAACTAAAGTAGTTGTAGGCCATAATGAAGTCTAGCAAGTCATATAATTGTAAAGATAATCGGCAGTTACTAAAAATGTTGAAAGTAAGCAATTAAAAAAAAGTATACACACAACTTACCTCATTGTGCCTCCTCAATACTACCATTAAGGCCTCTAATTCGTTCCAACCCATAACAAGCTGCCCAAAGCATGCTTCCAGCTGCTCAAACCTTTGACGGGGTAGACCTGTAGGTTATACAGGAGCTACTCGCTTACCTCAATGAACCAAAGGTTCAACATTCTTATTGTCAAGAATCTTGATAGCTACCGGAGTAGCAGTTTCAAGTGTTCACTTTGAGCTAGCTAAACCCACATCCACTCTAATACCTACCGTTGCAAGGCTTAACTTAGCCATAATAGCCTTAATTAGAACCTCTAGAACTACGACCATACCAAATGCTCTTATAACCACCATTAAGGTACCTAAAGGCACCCCGTCAGCATGTCGCTTGCCCCCTATTAAACAACTTTTGAAAGGGTTTGCTACCTTTCCCCTTTCTTCTTAGACCTTTTCGAGGAGTAACTAGTGGCCTCCCCTTCTCCTTCTAACTTGAGCCTCCTTCTCTTCTTGGGCCTCAAAGTACTGTCAACTACCTATTTTGTATGGCTAGTAGCTTCACCCTTAGCTTCTCAAATGCTAATTTAGTAGTTGAAAAACAACAAGTGAAATACTTAAGAAAACAAATCAAAAGGAAGATAAGGAACTTATAACACTAAGGAAAAGTAGCTTAATGTCCCCCACTCCAATGGTAAGGCAATACGACGTAATAGACAACCAACCACCACTCCTCAGCTAAATAGAAGAAGTACTTGTCTCCATCGTAAATAGTGGTGCTTCACTCTTGTATTTCTCACATATAGATAGGGGTTTGAGTTTCTTCTAGCTTGCCAAATTCAGAAGCTCAATGCTAGCCATTAAGTCTTCATCCCTTAAGTCCTTTAACTTCTTACCCCTAATGGGTCATTGCTACTCCATTGGGAAATCAAGAGATCTGGAAGCACAACTACAGTAAAAGAATCCCTTCCACCCCTTTAACTTATTAGAGGATTATTAATGATACTCAACTTTGTACCTCGAGTAGTGATGTATACCCAACCATTGCCCAACCTCCTTACAAAGAATAAATGCATAAAAAGTTGCAAGGTTAGCTACCACAATTGCTAAATGCATACCGCCTAAAGTAAGCAACTGAATCTAGGCATTTACATTCAGACTACTTAGTGAAACCTAAAATATCAGAAGAACTTGACTAAGAACATCAAAAAAGGAAGCCATACACCTAGTTCGAAGGACTTCGCATAAATTACAAAAGATCGGGCATCCCCTACGTCATGTGCCCACTACCCTTCTAAGGGCTCCTCTATTTGTGACCTAAGCATCATTTCTATAGCTCAACGAACCAACATCAACTTCTTCTCACTAGTTACATATAGAACATGAGCACATGCATGCTCATTAGTGCATGTCATCCGTAACAAGCAACTAACCTTAGCCTTCTCTCCATCTAATGGGTACATGTTGTGTGGATGTCCTTACACGCACTCCCTCCTCTGCTTCCCAGAAAGTATTATCGTGTCAACCTCTTTTGTCGTCGCCACCATCGCTATTGCTTTAAGGGGAGTAAGGCTAAACCTCTACCCCTATAGGCATTTAGGATGAGCTCTCATAGCCCTTTTCCACCTTTCTCGATGTAGAAAGATAGAATGACTCACCCTAACTATTGGTTATACTTTGACTAGCCATTGCAAGAAGTTGGAGATAAACTAGAAAAAGGTTTTAGCTTACAAGTAAAGATTTTGGTAGAGTTTCCCTTAAGGGAGCAAGAAGTGAAAAATGAATGCCTAAGACCCCTTTATATAGCCAAGCAAGGAGAGAAGGTGAATGATTTCCCCACTCTCGAAGCACAAACCAACAATAGGACAAGTGTTGAATCCCTACCATCCATATACCTTAATCCTTTAGCCAATAGCCACGATTGATCCTTATAGACGGATTTGTGATGTAGCCTAACAACAGACCATCCAACGTATACAACCATTTTTCACAGACCATTAATGTACGCTACATTTCCTAACGATAGCTATTATGACACATCTAGTAATACAATGTTCATGTCAGTGGAGTAGTGACCAAAGTGAGGGAAAATAACCAGGAACGACTTAAGCAGCATAATTAGGGCCTTTTTTGGGGGATCGACCTTGGTTCATTTACATCACTTAGATTACTCTCCTTACGCCTTGGGCGTTGATGAGAGTACGGGGGACAAGTGTTGATACTTGATTCTTATCCAAACTAAGGCCCAACGATTGAAGCTCATCACAAGGACCACCATGTAGGCACCCGAGTGAGCAGCGAGCTTGTGTATCATGCCATGACCCTCTAGTGAGTCCACGAGCTTACGCCAATGAAGAATTCAAACCAAAGGTAAGCTAGTCCTCCTCATTGTAACTTGTTTGGCGAGCCAAATAATGAATGTCTAAGTAGATCAATCCCTAATCATCAAAATGATGCTCACCGGTCATCTAAGATAAGTTTAAGGCTCAACTTGTTCCATCAAGCATTGATTTATCCTTCGATTAGCATCTCAGACTAAATTTTGTCTTTAGCAACTACAGCCTATTGTAACTCATTAACGAGCATTTGACATCTATAATGTGGTCGGTGTACCCAGTACCTCTAACCTACCAGATCACTAAATTGTAGATTTGGTGGTTTGGTCGGTTACAATATGCCGTTGTCATTGAAGCTCCATCATTTATCGCAGAGCTTACTGTCTATTGAAGGCCAGTACAAGTGAATCCCGAACACTATGTGTCCAAGTAAATCACATAAAAGGCGCTAGATGCTAATAAGTAAGACATCTAGATCTAGATCTATCTCTTTCAAATCCTTTTTTCCCCTTCACTCTCACTCTCCCAAACTTCTTCTTCTTCCTCCCTTTAGAGAATAAAAGTAGATACACGTACGCATCGAGTAAGCATAACCTATCAGGTCTTTAGTGCTCACCTGCCCTTTTCTTGGTCTTCCTTGTTGACTTAAGCGTTAGAAGGCTCCGGTAGCCTCACCCATAAGGGGCTTTTTGTAGGTATTGAAGAGCAAGATGCAAGGCCCAACCTGATTTGACCCCATATATCCTAGTTGGTCTCCATATGATCAACATTGCTAATGAAGATGGTAAGATATATATTTCACGAAAAGGAGTTGCTTAAAAATTTTTTGGTAAAGGTAGCTAAACATAACAATTTTTCTACAAAATTGACCTCCAATAGAGGTTTTGGAAGATAAAACCCTATCTAGGCTTAGTATAAATGTAAACCTTCATTAAAGCTTTCAAGTTTTTGGTTATGTGTGTTTTGCTTATATTCCATACAATAAGCATGACAAACTTGATAAAAGACACTTCTAGACATCTTTATAGGTTATAATTTAGTTTCAAAAGCCTATAAAGTACATCATCTACAAACAAATCGACTATTAATGAGGAAGATGGATATCTTTAGAAAAGATTTTAAGTTCAATCTTTGTTTTTTTTCTTTTTTACTCTCCATTCAAACAAATCCACTGACTCAACTTCTTATATTTAAAGTAATTCATGTATCTACTCTAATGAGACAATTGTTATGTACCATTATTGAAGAAGATTCAAGTTGAATGCATTTATTGAAATAACCTAATCCTTTCTTGTTGAGACCTGCACAGAAATATGCTACTAATGTGAGTAAAGCTAAAATCACAATAATATTTATATCATTCTTGGGCACGGCTAACTCCCCATGAGACATTTCAATGAAGATGAGCAATACGTTTAGAAGAATTCATAAAGAATAAGAGTTTCCTCAACAAGTGGTATCAAAGTTAATGGTTCAGTTTGGATTAAATGTAGCGGTTTAACTCTTGTGGATGTGTCATCCCATGTGGAAAGAAGAGTTATGGAATGGTAACTTAGGTAAAGTCCATGATGTGAGGTGAGTGAGAGGCGAGCTAGAAGCTGCTCAAGAGGTAAGCTTAGTAGAGTCAATTAGTGAGTTCTTAATGAGGTTATAGGAGGTTTCATTAGAAGAGGAGTAAAATGTAAGCTCAGTGTAAAAGAAACTCATACTTAAGGGAGAGTTTGTTAGAATACAAGTTTGAACCAGTGAAAATAAATTAAAAATAAAAAAAGGGAAATCATACATTGTAAAGATAAAAGTAAAGAATATATAAAGGGAAGAAGACCCATAACTTGATAACTTAGGGTTTTTTGTTGGATATGTTGTTAAGCACATGAATGTATTCCTTCTTATGGCTCATTCTCCTTAGTATCGTAAGCTCCCTTAACTCAACAATGGGTCCTAAGGGAGTTTATACAAAGAGTTAAACCAAATCTATATGCTTTAGATTTCATTGATTAAGATCTTAAAATTTAGAATATTAGCGAATTAAGGAGATAGTTCTTGAGAACTCTATTAGAACTATTATGTAAATCCCTATTATGTGGAAGTAATGGATAAGTTAACTTTGTCACCTGATAAGATAGATATTCATAGTGTTAAGACCGATTGCAATTTTATCAAATCTCTTAAAAGCCTCAACTTCATATTAGATTGACAAGAAAACATGGAACCTAATATGGAATTTTCTTTACTTGCTAAAGGTATGCCATTTCTTGTGGAAAGGATTACATAATGTTGTTCCAATAAATTGTAATATAACAAGGTAAGATGTGCTTGTGTCTCCTAAGAGTCCTTTCTATGATGTTAATGAGGCTAACATCTACTTATTTTCTACCCATAAGCTAGATTCATTTTCTCTACTTTAAAGTTAAGAATTAATAAGTCTATTCTAAATGTTGATGCTTATTTGAAGGGTGCTATAGCAAAGTTATACTATAATAGAAAGAAGATTGGTTTAGGATTGCCATGATTTTATGGAATATTTAGAAAATTAAATGTAGCAGTAATTTTGAATTAGTTGCACCTAACACATGTGATACTTTGATTCCATCTCTAAGATTTCAAAAGTCTTATATGAATCCATCTCTAAGTAACTCCTTAAAATTTTTGTATGAGAGTTGTGTTAGTGAAAGGGCTACTCATAAAAGGAATTAAATCAAATCGAACCACATAAAACCATAAAATCCCAATTCTTATATTTTGGTCCATCTCATAGGTAAGTTAGGAGAGGATTTAAATGATTCATTGTTTGATTTAGTTGTTGAACTAAATCATACCACTTAACCAGACCAAACATCTTCCCTTGTGTTTTTAGTTTGATTTTATATGGTTTTTCATTGCATTACATATTTGCTTAATGTAATAATATATGTCTTAAACTATTTGTTTTTTTTTCTTCTATTCAAGGTTACACGAAAGGTTTGAATATTTGAAGTAATATAGAGTACATGCTTGAAGTTAAATACTTTGTAAACACTCCATTTTTACCCCCCAAAATAAAAGAAAAAGGGTTCTGGTTCGGAAGATAACAAAAATTTGAAAAATGATAAAAAGACAAAAAAATAGAAAAGAAAAAAAGAAAAAAATTCAAAAGACAAATTCAAAAAAGATTAATTGGATTAAGTTGTTATAGAATCTAGACTAAATAGTTCTTGAAAAATACAGATCTAATAGGATAATATTAAATCCAATAAAATCAAGATTGAAAAGATTCAAATCTAATTTGGATCTTTATCCATTTAGATTTGATTTGATCTAGAAGATTCATTTCTGAGTCTTATAAATATGGATTGCGCATCGTGAACTATATAGAGTTCAATTACGCACACATATAGTTCATTCCCATCTTTGCATAGCTCCGACCACTTCCGAGTCCCTTCACCATCGAAACAACCACATCCTCACTCACTGTTGTAAGTATGTCACTCCATCACCATCACTCAACCATCGACTTCTCTTACCCAGCCTCAAATACGACCAGCCCACATCCCAACATCAGACCGTCCACTACACCTGCAAGCAACAACAAACTAATGACTAAACCCCACTCCCTAGTCACTTTCTCTAGCCTGCACACGAAAATTCCTATCCAACTAAAATCCAAACACCAACTCACTAGTGCCTACACTCCATAAATGAACCCTTCAATTGTAGTAGTAGTGACATCATACACCACGTCACTATCCACACTTTACCGTGGTACGTCTACATAGCAATGACAACAAACAACCACTGCAAATCTACTGTGCTCAATTCCCTCAACCCATGCACAGTCCAACTACTTAGCAGCCATACAGCCAATGATGTATGAACAGCTCCACGATCTTCGCGCAACGTAGCAACATACATTTAGCCCTAACGTCCACATACGATCCATCTCAATAGTGGACAAAAACAGAAGACGTCATGCAGAGTACAGTATCTACTCTATCTCATGCATAATCAAGTAAGTTTAGTTGTTTATTTATTCTTTTTATCTATTTATCTTTTCTTTCTTTTGATAGGTTTAGTTAAAAATTAGTAGTTGTTTTTAAGATATATAAAAGGAAAAATATTTTAGCTTAGGAAATTATGCCTTATTTTAACTTTCTTTCTTTTTTTTTTTTAAAAAAAAGTATTAGGTCTTTAGAATTTCCCAATTAGAAAATACATTTTTAAAATAAAAAATAAAAAAATAATAATAAACCACTTTCCAAACTATAACATTTTTAAAGAATTTTTCCATAAAATAAAGAAATCTCTAATAGACATCTTTTCTATTGTTTAGACATCTTTTGTATGTTTAGGCTTCTTTTCCATAATTTAAACATATTTTCTATGGTTTAAACATTATTTTCATTATTAAGTATCTTTTCTATAGTTTAGATATATTTTCTATGGTTTATCTATCTTTTGTATAGTTAGGCTTCTCTTCTATGAGTTAGGTATTTTTTGAATAGTTAGGTATTTTTTCCATATAAAAGTCTTATTATTTTAAAATAATTTTATCACTTAGTTGTATTTAAAAAATAAAAATAAAAATCTTAATTTGATGCTCTTCAAAAATTAGGTTTTTAGGTTTTTTTTTTCAATTTGGGAATAAGAATTAGGTTTTTAGAGAATTTTCTTAATAAAAATAAAACTGTTAATAAAACATAAATATGGTCTGATTATTTTTTATAAAAAGAGACAACAGATTAAAAATGTTTTTGAAATGAACTACGAATGTATTATCCTGACTACCAAATATGTAGGCACATTTAAAGCAACATAAAATTTATAAAAACTTTAGTTTTCCATTTTTTTTCTTTTGTAAATGATAGCCCAAATTCCTTTTTTTTTTTAAAGATAAATCCAATTTAATTCATTTATTGGTGGGTGATTTTTTTTTTAAATATTAAAAAGGGCAATTTTGAAAATAAGCATAATTTTGGAAAATCTATAATGACACTTGTTAAGATTTAACAAGATAGCCCTCGAACTCAAAAAATCTAATTTCTTGAATTCTTTCCAAAAAGTTTTCAAAACGTAGACTAGTGGTTAAATTAGAATCGATTTGCCAAATCGATTCTAATTTAATCATTTTTTTGGTCTTACTAGGTGATGACTCTAAATTTTTCAAAAGACAGAAATTAGGTTTCCTTTAACTTTAGTTGAGGATTTAAATCAAATAAATATAGGGTTTAGTTAAATCAAGTTAAAAGAAATGAAATTAAATAAGGAAACAAAAAATCAAGCTCAATACACTTGAATTTAAATGAGGGGCTTTGAAATTGAATGAGAATGAGAAAAATTTCATGAATTGTTTAAACTATATTTTTCATTTGAAGAATTAGAGTTTTATTTTTTAATGTTGAAAGCCTTCTTATTCTAAGCTTTGAAATATAGTAACAATATTGTGTGTTGTGGGATGGCATTGCATGAGGCATAAGGACTAATAAAGAAAGTTGTTTTAGTATTTTATTATTTTTTGTATCCATTTAGCTCTATATTCAACGTATAGATAATTTAATATTGATAATCAAGCAAGGACTACAAAATAATTTTGAGTATAGATTAAGCTAATGTAAGGAGACTTATTGTCCATAATTCTTTTTGTTTTGTTATTGATGCTGTGGTTATATTCTAATTATTAAATTTTTTAAATGGAAATCTTGCATCAAAATGTATAAGTGAAAATTACAATGTTAAACATATATTATATGTAGGAAATGTGATAAGAACAACTAAGTTTTTCTAAAAGCAGTTTGAACCAAATTGAGCCAAATAAAGCGGTTTAGTACAAGACCTTATCATAGAATTGTAAACCTTGTAAATTTAGCTATTTAAAAGTAAAATTGAGCCTTAATACTATAGAAGACTTCAATAGTCATTAAAGCCGAGCAAGATAAAAATGGAATAAATTATAAATTTAAATATATTATAACTAGTAAAAACCTTAAAAATTAATCAAAACCCTAAATCGCATATTAAAACCCTAAAACTAACTTACACACCATTAGTCAAAATCGAACCCGAATTTGTTCAAAACCGTAAAATTATAAAAATAAACCCATAAAATAGTTAAATATTACTCAATAGTGATAAAATTATAGTCGATTACAATTTTCGACTGAATAGCTTATTCGCGTAAAATTATAATGAAATCACTATAATAACTTGTAAAAATTATAGTTGTACCGGATACCAATTAAATTGATAAATTTTCATAAAAATTTTAAAAATTAATTTACAAGGAGAATTATTATAATTTATATGTTTCGAAAAATTACATATATTTATTATTAATTTTTATTTTCCTTCTCTTTCATTTCCATTTTATCTCTTTTCTTTCTTTCCTCCTTCTCTTTACTTCTCACATTCTGAAATCGAATTGGAAAAATCTCAACCAACAGCCCACGTAAGGAATTGCAATTGCCATGTGTTGAGTTATAATTAAATTGTCCCAACTTCATTAATTCATAAGATTATGAAAATAAACCCATAAAATAGTTAAATATTACTCAATAGTGATAAAATTATAGTCGATTACAATTTTCGACTGAATAGCTTATTCGCGTAAAATTATAATGAAATCACTATAATAACTTGTAAAAATTATAGTTGTACCGGATACCAATTAAATTGATAAATTTTCATAAAAATTTTAAAAATTAATTTACAAGGAGAATTATTATAATTTATATGTTTCGAAAAATTACATATATTTATTATTAATTTTTATTTTCCTTCTCTTTCATTTCCATTTTATCTCTTTTCTTTCTTTCCTCCTTCTCTTTACTTCTCACATTCTGAAATCGAATTGGAAAAATCTCAATCAACAGCCCACGTAAGGAATTGCAATTGCCATGTGTTGAGTTATAATTAAATTGTCCCAACTTCATTAATTCATAAGATTAGGATAGGATTTAGTTTATTTTTTATTTTAATTGCTACACATATAAAAAGAGAAGAAACAAATCCTGGAAGAAAAAATTTAGAAAGCAAACCGAAGAAAAATTTCTGGAAACAAAACATAGAAAGAAGGAAGAAAAAGAAGAAGGAAAACAAGAAGAAAAGAAGAAGAAAGAAATTAAAAGAAATAAGTAAGGAATTATTTATAATTATAGGTGTATATTATGTAGTATATACATGTATAAATATAGTATTTGTATGGTATTTTTCTACATAACTAATACATGTATATGTGTATAAATACATAAATTGAATAATATATGTATGTATAAGGCTAGGTATGTATACATGCATATACATAGGTATATTATACGGAAGAGTATGTATTATGTATTTTTTTTTAGGAATACATATAAGTAGTATTTAGTATTTCCATTAAATAACTATAGTATATATATATATATAATTATACCGTAAACTATATATATGTGTATATATGTATAATTATTTTTGTATATATATATATGTATAAAGATATATATGTAGACATATATAAGTATAATATACAGTATGTGTATGTATGTAATAAGACTATACATAATATGTATTTAGTAATATTTTTTACAAAATAAATATTGACACATATATATAGTTGTATACATGAGGTATTATATATATATATATATATATATATATGAATATGTATTTGAATAGTATGTATAAGTATTTTTGTAAATATATATTTCATATATATACATGTAAGTTATATTTTATATATACATAGGTATACATGTATGTGGCATTAAAGTATATATATATAATATATAGTATATGTACAACATATAGTAGATATATAGTATACCGAATATTAAGTTGTATATATATCATATAATAGTACTAAATAAAATAAATTTATAAATATGTAAGAAGTGGGTAGATAAATATATATATGTGTGTGTATTATTGTAAGTTAGGAATTACAAATTAAAGTAAATTATAAAATTAATTAAATATAAGATAAGCACATAAAATAAGACTGAATAATAAGAAAATCATAAATAATAAAATAATAATAGCTTCAATAATAATAATAATTATAATAAAGCTAAAATCTCAAAAATAGGAAAAACGTGCTTAAAATAATAAAAATATCAATTATATGGTTTAAATAATTATTAAATCATAAATATATTAAGAAAAAGCTAAAATTAGTATTTTATAATTTTTAAACTAAAATAATAAATTTTGTAATATTTTTATATCACAATTCAAACTACGAGTCACAATGTCCAAAATGGATATCGCTACAAGAAACTACGCTCGAAAACGATCAAAATGGACTATAAGTTTATGATGATCTAAGCTATAACGAAAAAATTATACGTGATTCGATAAAAAGCTCGAATCGATGATTTTACGTAAATCAATAATCGATTTAAGAAAATAGTACGATTTAGCATGCTAGTTTAGTTATTTAATCCCCAAACTTATTACTTTCTATATTCTCCTAATGTTAGGTAATCCTGAGATTGAGACCGACTTCCCTTTGGACTGTTACAATCATTAATGGCATTTATGATCAAATGAGTACTCTCGATGACTCAATACTTATTTTGTGCTTATAGTTAGTGCACATGAATTAAATATTAATAACTTGATATATGGGGTTTTGGGTTATACATGCGACTGATATTGATTAATTACTGCGCAAAATACTGTTAAATGTGATATAATTGATTGTTGCATTATTTGAATAATTTATTGATAATGTTTGATCACCTCATAAATTGACGTAATCATATTCAACCTAACTAAAATTAAACGGTTAATGCATAAAGCACGAACATTGCATATAATGTTCTGGCCGTCACCTCACGTAGTTGATAATGAAGAGCCTTGAAGAGATGGATTCCCATATGATTTGATTAGTACAGTACATGAGTATTGTGATAACTCTAATTTTAAACATATTTCATAAGGTGATTTTATAGTATTTTCCTCACATTTTTTGTTTTCTTTAAAGAGTTTGATACTTAATTGAGTAAAATTTTGATTTCTAGGTTTGAACACGTTCTAGGATCGAAAACGAAGAAAAGGAATCAAATTTCACTCAAATCGGAGTTCAAATGAAGAAGTTATGAAGTTTTGAAGTTGTGCAGAAAATTTTGCCTTAGTGCAGAAAGTTACACGACCTGGGGACACGGCCATGTCCTAGGCCGTGTCTGGTGAAAAAAATAGAATCTTTGTAATATACATATAAAAGGATATCTTAGGGTTTCAAAAGACAAGAGAGACATTATAGAAACGAGGAGACACAAGAAAAGAGAAAGAGACTTAAGAAGAACATCAAGAAAGAGGCGGAAATAACATCAACTTCAAGATTAGAGAGATTGTTCATCAATCAAAAGAGGTTTCCATGTTTTATTTTATATTATTGATGAAACTCGTTTTTAGATTCAGTATGATAGCTTAGAATTCGAGTATTTAGGGTTATGGAACCTAGGGTTTCATGTGATTCTTGGATTGATTTAGAAATTTCAATAAAGTTTCTATCTTTACTTGATTCGATTATTTCGTTAATTATTGATTGATATTTATAGAATATCAATATATGATATTATGCATGTTGATTGAGAAATTACATATGTAATTAGATCTTTACATAATTGAAAAGGATTACATGTATACTTAGAGATAAGATACATGTTTCTTCCGGAAAGTTAATTAATTGTGTGGGAATTCATTATACATTAATGCAATTCCAAATTATATTACTAAGTGAAGAGATTCCAGTAAATAATTTAGGATTAGGGTTAATATGCTTGAGAAAGGTATTAACTTTAGTTATGAATCCCTCCAGTCAAGAATAATAGAAACCGAATTGAATATATTTTAAATGATCACATGACTAACTCGAAGGGAAATAATTCCTAAATACGTTATTACTTTCTTGAAGTCGTTGTTAGTTTTATTGCTTTTTCAATTGCTTAATTAAGTATTTTAATTAAAGTAGTTTGTTAATTTTAGTATTTTTAATTAATTCAAACTTTCATAATTTTCCGGTTAGATAATAAAGCTAAGGTTAATATTAGTACTCGAGGTCTCTGAGGGATCGACTCGGACTCACATCCGCTATATTAAAACTGATAGGTGCACTTGCCTCATATCACATTAGTACAACAAGACTTTATCCTTGGCTTATGGGTTCTATTGGCACTAGAGATGCTAACCGTGGGTGGTTGGGGGTCGTGTCTAGAGACCACCGCTGTAAGGTGTAAGCGTGAACTACGGGAGCCCATTCATCGCTAGATCTAGATATTTGTATACTATTAACTAATGGAAGTAGAAACCTATTTAATGAAACAAGGAATATATATAGATATATATATATATATAATGATATAAGGGTAAAAACTTAGGTGTTAGAGTCCGGTTGTGATTGGTGCCGATGTATCCTAACCCTTACTTCGGAGGGCATTAAATCCGATGTTATATGTAGTACCTGTCAACTACATATATATTATTTGGTATATTGCTTGTTCATGCATTCATATATTTAGTAATAAACTGTTTAATAACTTGATTACTGGTATAGTACGAGGGTTAACTCACTAAACTACTCCTCAATAGTTTTCTCTTGTAGGTTACTAAATAATTGAGTATGAGTTAAGAATTGAGAGTTGAGTGTCAACATTGGGATACATAGAAGTTAGAATCTAAGGACAGACTGTATGGTTCATTCGAATTATTATATATATAGTTATTAATACTACATTTAAATTTTGGGACTTTAGTAAGTTTAAGTTTTAGAATTTTACTACCTAATCTTATTGTTTGGTAGGGGATACCGATTCTCTGCGGTTCTGTTGGACTATAACTTATCAAATATCCATAGTCACATATATGTGATTATAAGTTAATTAAATAAATAAATAAAAACTTTAGTGATTAATTATTTAAAATCTTGCAATCTCTAACTTGCAAAATGATTTTCAAATCATGAGTACACACATGAGATGAAAATTTTAGACAATACTACTAAGCCCCTTTTAAGGTCATGACAAGAATATAATGTGACTCTCTAGGGAACTAAACTAAATTATTTCAAATGCAATTTGTTTTGGTTAGATTTAATCCTTAAGCCAAACCAAACTAAAATATCAAAATCCCTATTTGGTGTGAGTTTATTTCCATATTGTCCATGGCATGCAAGTCTTGTGATAAGAGAGTGTATTCCTATAATATCATGTTTGGTACATATAAATAGCTTAGAATGGAATGGAATCAATTGGAATGAAGGCTGGAATTATAAACCATTTCTTGTGTTTGGTAATCTTTATGGAATGGAATGAAATTATATTAAATATATAAATAATACTGATTTTCAAAAATGCCTTTAATAATTATATATCATAGTTTATTTGGAGGTTAAATAAGTAAATTTAAGTCAATGTAATTAACGATAGTGAAATGAAATCGTGATTCCGCTTTCCTAAAAGCGAAATAAATGATTCCATAGAATAACGATTTTACCTTTAAATTACACTTCCAAATATAGAAAAAGGGAATAGAACTTGGAGTTCTATTTCGATCCATTCTCGTATACTAAAGTGAAATAAGTTTGTTTTATTTTTGTCCACGAGTAAGATTATTGTAACTTTTCATGCTTTCTTTTGTAATTACTAATGGATCGTGCCTCCCATTTCACTCACAACTTTTTGACTGTAATCGGTTTTGTATTGTTTCTTCTATTTCACCCACAACTTTTAACTTTTAATCGCTTTTCTAATTATCGTGTTGAACTCCTCTCTTCCATCCATATTCATCTTGTGTGCTTCAATTTTCGCAGTTTGTGATATGCGCATTGGACTTGACCAATATATGGTCATCTTCACACCTCGGTTAGTGGGAAGAAAGACTTGACATGTAAGATCGTAGACTAAGCTGCCGTCTCCTCGATGTAATTAAGAAAAGTCGTGCGGTTTGCGACTTCAACGTTGTTCATAAGGACAAAAAGTCCAAACGGTGAAGCGGACCGAATTTATGAGCCTTTAAGCACTTGTAAAATTGATTTAGGAATTGGGTTAGCACTATATATTTGAATTTCGGAAAGAAAGCTTTCTGTTCAAAATTATGGTCTCACGTGGATTAGCAAAGATCCCATTATAGATGAGCTTATTTGTGGACGTTCATTTTCTCTTTTTTTTTTTCCCACAAGGATTTGGTTCATCTAATTTTATTTTTAATTCTTTTTAAATTTACAAGTTGATAGTTGAGATCACCTATATTTTTAAAATACCATATTACATCATCTCACTCTTTTTTCTTATAATTTCAACCATTTATGATGTACCAAAGTATTTTAAGAAGATAAAGTATGGGAATATTAGACAAAATGAATTTAAGTTTCGTTTCCTGGGTTTAAAAAGGGAAGTTTTTATGCATTCTCACATAAGGCTTCAATAGGAGTAATGGCCCACATGAATTCCTATATTGTGTAGTTAAATTCATTACAGTTATCCTAGTGTTCATTCTAGGCTTAGTATTGAATTTTTATTTAATATTGCTTGTCACCAATCAGTATAATACGTGATATCTCGCTCTTAACATTTTTTTTCTTTTAATTTATAACATACTTTACGTAAAAATATGTTTACGGATATATGAAAAGTTGATTTATTTGGTTTCCCGATAATCGTCTTTCAGCACTTGTTGATATTTTCCGCTTGGGCATAGCAAGTGACTGCACTCAACCCTGTATTATTTAAAAAGATAAGTGATGGAGGTATTGAAGTCTTTAAGGTATTTGAGTTATTTCACGGCGAAGAAAAAAACAAAAAAGAATTCGCTTGGATTTCGAAAGTCCGATAAAAGCCCATATCTCCATGGAATCCTTATAATTTTATATGAGAGGTGAGAGTTTATCAGTGAAGGAGTTATTCTTAAAATTGAATTAAATCAACTTGAAGATCGAATCAAATCATATTCAACTATAAAATCAATTTTTTTTTTTTTTCATTTGGACAGGATTCAAATGGTTGGTGATTCAATTTGATGGGTTATATCAAACTTAATTACTTAACCACAACGAAACTACTTCTATTTTTTTTTTTTACATAAAATATTTAAATATTTGAAATAAAATGGACAACATGCTCGAGCTTTTCACTTAAAGCTAAATAAGGGGCTTTAAAATCAAATGAGATATGTAAAAATTTTTCATGAATTGTTTAAACTATAAATTTTATATTTTATAAACTTAGAGCTTATTTTATGATCTTGCAGCTAAAGCCTTCATACTTTTAGTTTGGTAATAGATTACCAGTACTATGCGTTGGGGGGTGGCAGGGAACTAGGCAGTATGGAGCAACACAGCAAAGTGTTTCTTTCTTTCTTTTTTTTTGTATTATATTATTTTCGTTATCTATTTTACGTTCCACTTGTAAATTATGTAATATTGATAATCTAGCATAAAATTTATAAGATATTTTAGAGTGGCAAATTGATTTTGTCTAAGGAGAACTATTATCCAATTTTTCTTTTCTTTTCTTTTTTTTTGGTTTTTAATATCTATGCATCCCGTTGTCATTTAATTATTAGCTTTGTTGAATTTAAATTTTGTATCAAAGTGTAAAAGCAAAAATTACACTATTAGATGCATATTGAATACAACAAATACGATAAGAACAATTAAGTATTTCTAAAAGCCATTCAAGCCAATTGAATTAAACTAAATCATTGTATCTAAACCAAACCATCTCAAAGGTAGTTTGTTTGTAGTTTGATTTTATTGGACTCTTAAATCAAACTAAATTATAAAAATCCCTAATCTATGGGTGTCACTTCCCGTATTTTCCTATGTATGTTGGCTTCGTGATGAGGGAGTGTTCTTGTGAGTGGTTCTATTTATTTCTATGATTGAGATTATTATACCTTTTCATACTTTCTTTTGTAATTATCAATGGATTATCTCACCTGTTTCACCCATAACCTTTAACTTGTAATCGGTTTTCCAATTATTATCGCGTCATATTTCAGTCATCATCTTGTGTGCTTCAATTTTCTTAGATTTTTCCGCTGAGCACCACGATATATATTATCTTCTGGTGTAGTGTGCATTGGACTTTGACCAAACATGGTCAGCTTCCCTTCACACCTCAGTAAATAGGAAGAAAGACTTAACACGCAAAATCGCAGACTAAGCTGCTACCTGTTCAATGTAATTGAGAAAATCAAGTAGCTCGCGACTTAAATGTTGTTTACAATGATAAAGAGAGTCCAAATGGTGAAGCGGACCAAATTTATGAATCTTTGAGCACTTGTAAATTTTTTATTGAGGGATTGGTTTAGTACGACATATTTGAATTCTGGAGAGATAAATGCTTTCTGTTCAAAATTATAGCTTCATATGAATTAGAAAAGATCCCATTTATGGATAAGCTTATTTTGCGTTGTAAGAATTCATGATATCATGCTGGTAGGTGGGGATTGAATTTAGACAGATGGCTCCGGAGGGGGGTTTTCTTTCTTTTCTTTTCTTTTTTTTTCTCTCTTTTTTCTTCGGCAGAATATTATTACGATAACTACGAGGAGAAAGGAATTATTGGTGTGCACTTGATCATAAACACCTTGGCCGGCATTGGGGTTTAAAAATGAAACTTTTTATGCGTTCTAACGTTTGAAGAAGTTTTCAATAAGAGTAGTATGCTATGTGATTTTTTTTTTTTTCTTTCAGCTAATGATGGGTATATATGATTTGAATCCTGATTTATTATAATAGGAGATCATTAGCGACTCCACTAGACTACAACTGCTGTTATAAGTAAGAATAAATAAAAGTTCAACATTTATGGATATCATAGTCTAATAATTTGTTTTATTTATCCTAGAATTATAGATGCAATATTAGATTTTTATTTGATTTTGTCTATTACTAAATACCACATATGGTATCTCATTTCTAGTAAATCTTTTCGCTTTTGTGATTTATAACATACTTTACATGAAAATATATTTATAGATGCATAAAAGATTTATTTATTTGATTCCCCGACAAGCAATATATTGATATTTTCAGCGAGTGCATAGTAAGAGACTGCACTCCCAATTCTCATATTTGTTGTTCATATGTCACTTATTCTTCAAAATAGAAAAAAATGAAAAACAAAAAAGAAAAAAGAAAAAGAGAAGAGAAAGTGTGCCGGCAATCAAATTCATCCTTCATTTTTCAATGTATTCAAATAATAATTGATCGTGCAGGAAAGAAAAAAAATATTCTTATTAGCGTAATGTCTTGCACCTTCCCGATATATAGAATTGAAAGCAAATTTGAAACGCTTAATGGTGTAGGTAAAATCCGGTCCATCATAATCGGGTTATGTGATAGGTATGGTGTGTATAGATAAGAAAATTCCAAGAATAGAGAGGGCAAAAAAACCATGAATCACGGGTCAAACTATGAACCAAACCAAAAACTTAATTTTTTTACAAACCATTTGGTTAATGATTTAGTTTAATTATATATAAATGGTTTGTGATTTTGTTCGAAGAAATGAATCAAACCGTATCATTTTAAATCGAATCAAATCGTTTAGTTAAATAAAAAAAAATTTATACAATTATTTTATACTTTTTATATTTTTTTTCTATCAATTTTCATAAATTTCATCAAAATTTTTATATTTTGTTATTCTTTATCATAATTTTGTATTAACTCTTAAGATTAAATTGAGTAAATTCCATCTGAAATTTTATATTTATTAGAGATAAAAATGTTTACTGAAAATTTAACATAAACGGTTCAAACCATAGATTGAACTAAATCAAATTGGTTTTAATTTAATTAAAAAAATTTATGAACCAAATCATATGATTAGGTTTAATTTAAAAAAAAATGAACCGTTATATTAAGTTCGATTCGATAAGGAAGGGTAAATCGTATCGAATCGAATCGAACTGTACCATACCTACCCCTTTGGAACCTGATCTCACAAACAAGGTGTGTGAACCCTGAATCGCACCCCACAAAAAATGTCAACACAATTCAGCTTTTCGTATAAGGAAATTATCGTAGGTACCATATGGATTATGAAGAATAAATAATAGTGATTTATGAGTTCAAATAATAAATATTAATTTGCTTTCACTAGGCTAATAAATATTAATTTGATACCAAAAGCTTTCCAAACTAGAGGACAAAATGCTAATTAGTCGAAAAGTTAACTTTGCTATTTACCTAGGATGTCATAGAGTAGATCATTTATTAGTAGATGTATAATAAATTATAAATTGACCTTATGAGGACTCGATGATGAATTACATATGTAATCATTGAACTTTCTTATTATTTTCATATAGCTATCATTTTTAACTTTTATTGCATTCATCTTTCTTCTTGGTAATTAATCACATAAGTGACATAGGATATCACACCCCATATGACCTTAGAGAAATTTTGAATTGAAAATATATAGAGATGGAGATATGTAATTGGAGAGGCACAAGATAAGGAATTAGTAACCTCAACATTTAACTAACATATGTAATGGTTAAAGAAACTTAAGCATTAACCTAACTAAAGTCATTAATTTCTCTAGTTGGTTGTCCAAAGGTAGAAAATGTCAAAATTGTTAATGAGTTTCCTAATGAGCTTCTAGGGTTGTCTCCTAAGAGAGAGATTGACTTTGTGATTGATTTGGTACTAAGAATTGAGCCGATTTCAAAAGCGTCTTACTAAATAGCCCTAATCAAATTGAAAAAGCTAAAGAAACAATTGCAAGAGCTCTTAAATAAAGGCTTCATAAGGCCAAGTATATCAACTTGGGGAGCATTGGTAGTATTTATGAAGAAGAAGGATAGGTCCTTAAGGCTTTGTATAGATTTACAAGGAGTTGAACAAGGTTACAATTAAGAACAAGTATCCCCTTCCTACATCGATGATTTATTTGATCAAATGTAAGATGCAAGCGTCTTTTCTTGCATTGATTTGTGCTCAGGTACCATCGGTCCAAAATTAAGCTCGAGGATGTACCTAAGATGACAATCAAAAATCGATATGGACACTGAGTTTTTAGTGATGCCCTTTGGGAAAATTATTATACTAGCAACTTTTATGATCTAATGAACTACGTATTTAAACAATTTTTAGATAAGTGTGTTACTGTCTTCATTGACATGTTCTAGTATATTCAACAAGTCTTAAGCAGCATGAAGAGTATTTGAGATTAGTATTACAAATTCTGAGAGAGCAGAAGTTATATGCTAAGCTAAGCAAGTATGACTTCTAGCTAAAAGAGATATCATTCATTGGACATGTAATATCTAGGAATGGCATATCAATGGACTTAGCAAAGATCCTGGCCATAGTAGATTAGAAGAGGCCAAAAACCATAACTAAGGTAAGAAGCTTCCTAGGATTGGCTGGTTATTATAAAAAATTTATCAATGACTTTTCCAAATTGGCTAAACCACTTACACAACCGAATTAGTTTAAGTGGAACAACAAGATATAATAGAGTTTGAAAGAGTTAAAAGAGAGCTTGGTGTTAACACCTCTATTGGTATAGCCAAATACAAAAGAGCGACCCACCATTTATAGTAATGCCTTGAAGAACGGTTTAAGTTATGTGTCAATAGCTTCTGCATCCTAATAGTTAAGGCTACATGAATATGACCTTGAGCTTGTTGTCAGCGTTTTTGTCCTAAATTTGTAGATACACTACTTGTATGGTCAGAGTTGTGACATTTACTCAAATCATAAGAGTCTCAAGTATCTTTTCATATGAAAATTGCTGAATATGAGGTAGACATGATGGCTTAAGTTGATTAAGGACTATGACCTTAGGATTAATTATTGTCCAAGATGGGTGAATGTGATTACAAATGCATAAGCTGTAAGAACCATATTGAAGTTGCTTCACTTTTCATAAATCAGCAAGAATTAGTTAAGGAATTCGAAAGACTCAACATTAAATTTGCTTGGGCTAAAGGAAATGTTAAATTGTCAAATTTCGTTGTTGAAACTACATTGATGAAAAGAATTAGAAGAGTCTAGCAAGATGATCTAACCTTAATGCAAGTGAGAGAGATTATGGCAAGCGAAAAGTACTCAAATTTTGACATTAATGAAAGAGGAGCTATTCGCTTAAAAGTTAGATTGTGTGTATCAAACGATACATCCTTTGAAAGGAAATCATGAATGAAGCTTATTACTTAAGTTATTAAGTACATCAAGGAGGAATAATGATGTATCAAGATCTTAGGAACAATTTTTGGTAGAATGACACGAAGCAAGACATAGCCAACTATGTGATGAGATATGAAGTATGAAGTATGTCAAAGTGTAGAAACTAAGCACCAAAGGCTAGGAGGGTTTTATAGACTTTTCTTGTCCCTGAGTAGAAGTAGGAAGAGATTACTATGGATTTTGTGAGTGGATTACCATGGACACAAGCCAGGTTTGATGCTACATGGGTAGTTGTTGACAGACTCACTATGTCCACATACTTCCTCCTCATCAGCATGACCTACTCCACGGAAAAGTTGGCCAGGGTCTATGTAAAGGAAATTATGAGACTTTATGGTATGCTAGAGACTATTATTTCAAAAAGAGATCAGAGATTTGTGTCCAAGTTTTAGGGGAGCTTGCAGAAACATATGGATACTCAATTAAACTTTAGTATAACTTATCATCTACAATTAGACAGACAATAAAAAAGGACCATCCAAACACTAGAGGATATGTTAAAGACAAGTACTATTGAGGTTAAGGGAAGTTAGGATATGCATTTTCCACTTGTTGAGTTCAATTATAACATTAGCTTTCACTTAAGCATTAAGATGCCTCCTTACAAAGCTCTATATGGAAGGAAGTATAGATTCTTGTTATCTGGGGACAATGTTGACAAGTTGGCTTTAAGACCCGACTTGATACAAGAAGTAGTTGATAAAGTAGCTATCGTAAAGCAAAAGATGAAGAAAGCCTAACGTCAACATAAAAGTTGGGTAGATTTGAAGAGGCAAGATTTAGGATTTTAAGTAAGAGATCATGTATACCTAAAGGTAAAACCAATTAACAACATACACCAAGCCAGAGCACAAGCAAAGCTGAGCTCTAAGTATATTAGACCCTTTGAGGTATTGGATAAGGTCGAAAATACTGCTTATCGATTGGCTCTTCTACCAAACTTGTTTAATATGCATAATGTGTTTCATGTGTCCATTCTTTGCACGTACATATAGGACCCCTATAGAGTGTCAATCTTAAACCAGTGCTATTAAAAGTATATTTAACATACAAAAAGCACCTAATTCGGATTCTAGATCAAAAGACTCAAAAGTTAGAGTAAGGAGATCTGATATGTTAAAGTACTATGGGAGAACCATGAGCAAGAAGAGGAAGTCACATGGGAAGAGAAAGAAAAGGTGAAGCGTAAGTATCAACAATTTTTTTTTTTTTTGAAAATTTAGGTACACATCTTAAGTTTTGAGGACGAAACTTACTTTAAGGATGGAGGGTGTAAGCCTCGCAAAATTTCCAATCTCAAACATGAGATAAGTAGCACGAGATTATATAGTCTCTTGAACCACATAAGGAATAAACTAAATTAAAAGTGAAATTTAAAATAGAAAACCATAATGATATGTTTGAAACTTTAAAACTAGAGCTAAAACCCCAAATGCACCTTCAAAACCCTAAAACCTAATTAAAGTTGAACATGTGAAACACCCTAAATGAACTCCAAAACTATAAATTAATATAAGAAAACTTCAAAATTAATTAATAAATTCCAATTATATAGTCAAACTATTTACTAATTGCTTATAAATTGATTAATCACTAAAAGTCATAATTTACCTTTTGAGTAGTAATCAAATAACAATAATAAATTCCAAACTTTTGATATAGTAAAATAATTAAATAAAACAATCCAATAATCTTAATTAATTTAAATAAATTGGAACAACCCAAAATTTAAAATTAATTAAGATCATGCATGCTAATATGTAACATAATGTACATAGAATTCAATTATAAGCCTATACATGTACACATGTATCATGCTCAGCTAAGGAAATGCATTTAGTTAAAAAGAAATAGTAGGAAATTAACTAAATAGGATAAGGTTAAGGTTAGGCCTCCATTTAGGATACATACCTTAACCAACTTTGGCAACAAGCATTAGTCTCCATACGAGTAATCATTGAAAATCGATCCTTGTCTACCCAAATTCCTATACCCTTTAATTGTGCACCTCATTTCCTATTTCCTCCACTCTCATTTCTGCTATCACACTAAAATACTCTCCAAAAACCCTTAAACAAAATCCAAATAAAAAATAAGTTGAAGCTTCGAATCGATAGGAGCACCTAACCACCCACTGCCCCTATAGCCACTAAATGTGTCCAAATCACAAACGGCTACCAATAATCAAACCAACACTCCCTTAACTAGCCTATTAACACATCCAAGGGCATAAAGGAGCAATTTTTGGCTTTGTTCTTATAAGGAAAAGTAGGAACTCATGCACTTTAGGTTTTGGCAAAACTCACCTAACTTAAGTTTTGGATTTATACCAGTAATAAGATTAATAGGTTATAAGGCTCAATAGATTAGAGTAGAGACATAGTATAGCCATTGGTACTTGAACTTAATTGATCCAACTAATTTGTTAACCTTAAATAAAGAATTAAAAGCCCACTTATAAAATTTCAAGAAGCTAGGCTAAGCCCTTAAACACTCAAACATTTAAATTAACTAAGAAATCAATTGTGTAAAAAGAGTGAAAAATAAAATTTGAATTTGACCCCTATCTAAATGAATAGTTATGGTCCTAACCATAAAAAAGGATCCCATCATGTTGAAGTACGTCCAAAATCCTATAAAATTGACTATAAGGATGTAAAAATCAAACTTGAAGAGAAGAAGATTTTGCAAAAACATTTTTTAACCATAAATGGAATAGTATAATGAGAGTTAGGAAAATTAGTTAGAAACTTAGCATGGTTCTAATACTATTATTATTTTATTATTAAGAGGTAATGTTTTGGATATCAACCTACCAAAGGATTGTTATGACTCTTGATCAACATAGCTAAGTAAGTATTTTTTTTTTTTCTATGATTATCATGCTTATATGTACCTACATAAGATAATAAATTGGATTATTTGGGGACACAAGTCCGTAAATGTGCATATATTTACTTGATTAAGTGATTAAGACACTCTAATTATAAGATAACATGTTTGTATGTTATGTACTTAAATCTTCTCATTATGTTAGCCTATTCAAGTGTTTATAGAATTGCTTGATCGTTTAATGAATTGGATTTAATTATGTTGGCTTAATAATCAAATGATCTTGCATGTGCTAAACATTGCATTTATACCGACATCATGTAGAGGTAAAGAAAGGCCTTGTAGAGATTGTATTTATTATGTTAGAAAGGTTTAAGTACTTTATATTCATGCGACAAGTTCCCCACCTTAGTCTTTGGGCTTATTAGGCATCGAAGGTGCCAATCATACGGTGAAGGATCATGTCTTGAGAGCTCTATCTTGGGGTGAACAAGACTACGTATATCACTTAGGTAATTCGTGACAAGGTAGTAACTAGAATTGATAATATTAACATAATAATTAGGTAGTACTAAGGTGATGGGCACCCAGATTGAATGATTCGAACTTTCTAACCATGGTTTTAGAAGGCGTTTAATCAAAGCTATATATAAGACTAGCTAACTATATACTTATTTAGCATACTATTGACTACATTCATATACTTGTATAATCAAACTTTCTTATCTAGCATAGATGGTGTGGTTTGAGAAATTTGCTCATCAAGCTAGTTAGTTCACTCCTTAATAGACTTTTATTGGCATAGCCTGACTTATAGTTTGTGCTTGGGTGAGGACTTCCTCAACTTAGCGCTACAAGATTTGGGAATCATGAGATATGAGATTGAGAGAATGAGAGGACTCTTTTGGCTTTTTGAACCAATATTAAGTTTTATGTGATTAGTAGCATACTTAGACTATTGTTTCGCTATTATGTTGACTTGTGACTCATAGAATTGTCAAGAACTCATATGTCTTGATTTATTTCGTTTTTATGGTATTTAAATGGTCATTAGTAATTGTTTACTTTGATCACTTAAATTTTTCTTGCTGATGGAGTACACTAGTATGTAGTAGAAGCTTTGTATATTGTAAAGAGGATTCTCAATTAATAAGGCCATTGATCTAGGATCTCCATACGACATATTACGTACTGCTACAACTAACCTACCCTTTTGGTCATGACAATAATGGTAGCCCTTGTTTTATGATTGGATTGTGTGTGGTAGTGTATTTTATACTACTTCATTCATTGTGTATAGAGATTTATGTATAATAAGTATTACATTTTATTTATCCATATTTATAAATTGAGAAGATGTGCTTCTCAAATGTAATAGGCGTAGAGGGATGCCTTCACTAAATCGGGCCCTACCTACCAAAATAAAAGGGTATGGCATACTTCGTGATGGTATTAGCAAAATTCTTACCACCATACATTGTATAATGAACTACTAAGAGCCTACTTATAAAGGGACCGTACACCTCCAAATAGGTTTTACCTCCTATAGTGTTCAGGAGGTGCCGACAACACAGCCTCCACTACCACTACCTGCACTGCCCGCTAGTCCAGTAAGGGTCATGTCATTAGCACATTACAAACAATAATACAATGTGTTGCTAGAATTTATCTATTGCAATAAGTATTTTAAGGGTGCTACTATCCATTCTAATGAGGCTAAGGACTAGTTAAACCATGTGGATAAATTGTTTGAAGCATTTGAGATGCCGTTAAATCTTTGCCTCACATATGGTACATACTTGCTAAAGATGTGAGTTCATACTTAGTAAGAATCCAAGCAAAGAAATTTGTAGGGATTGATTAAATGGGAAGTCTTTAAGCATGAATTCTTAGCTAACTAATTTCTAGGGAGTTTGAGGATCAAATACAATAACGACCAGTTTGGCATTGTGAAAGGAAATCATACTATTAAATAATATGAAGCTGAGTTCAATAGACAACTATAGTTTTCACCCCTAAAATACCAAACCTATGATTGGTTAAAAAAGTAGATATTTTTCATGAGGGTTCGATCCCAATATGAAGAGGAGGCTCTTAGAATTTTTAGTCGAGGACTTTTGTTGACATGGTTGAGAAGACCAAAGTATTGGATAATGCGAAGAGACAAAGTGAAGAGGCAAGGAAGTGTAGGGTAAGTGTATTTGGGAAGCAATCATATGATGAACAAGGAAGTAATGGCCATAGTACCAAAAAGTTCAGAAGGTTTTGAGGCCATAAAAAGTAATTCAAAAGAAGGATACTATTGCTACAACCAAATGCTAAAAGTGTAAGGGTATACATTAGCGTCAAGAGTGCAACCAGTTATAAGGTAAATGCTTCTTCTATTATGAGGGTTCACATCATATTACCAACTGCCCTAAGAGGAGCAATACCTATTTCATTTGTCATAAGTCGGGACACTTCTCCACTACTTTTCTACAACACTAAACCTCCATTGCATAGGTCGTCAAGCTCCACTATTTGTTAAGAACCCTCCTACTAGTAAGAGCACTAATGGACCTAGTTTAAGATATGCCAACCCAAAGGCCGTAAACAAGATTAGAAGTCACAGCTAGCAGTAGGGTGGAATATGTTTTAAAGACAAGGAAGTGTTGGTGTTGTGTGTAACCTAATTTAGGAAATCATCCCTTATCAAACCATCAATGGCTTACTATTAACATGTTAGAGTAGAAGAAGTTAACATAGTCTAAAGCATAGAAGAATTGCATGTGCCTATAGATCAACTAGCCTACCATCTAAAGTAAGCAGGCCATTTAGAAAGAATAAATTTAAGCAACCAGGCCAACGTTGAAGCAGAAGTAATGGAAATTAGAGTGATTAGAAAAGATAGGGCTATAGGAAAAAAAGACCATCAATGTACTGAAAGGTGAATGTAAATGCAACATTCTAGAAGAAAGGATGACTACTCTAAAGACAATTGTACAATTCGTACTTAAAAACCCTGTGCTTATGAATACTATCATTAATGAACCATCATATCTTGAAACACAAGGGAAATTATAAGAGCTCAACATTGAAAATGGGCCAAAGGAAAGCGAGCGAAAGACAAGCGAGCAAAATAAGCTTAAACACCATGCATAACAAAGACAATTCACTAAATTCAAGATCCTAATGGCCTGAATTTTCAACCTATTCATGGAGAAAAACATGCTAACATTAGAGATCCCTATGAAAGGATATAGACCAAGAGGTTACAACCCTAACTTAAATTACGAATATCATATAGGCCAAGCTAGACATTCTATAAAGAATTGTTAGAGGTTGAAAACAAGATACAAGACTTGATTAATAAAGGAGTTATCTAACCAAACTTCCCAAAGGCTAACAAGTCAACTATCAGCAATGATTCCCCTTCGAACCATAATGGGGCACTGGATATTGAAAGTATTTTCCTACTGGCAAAAAAGGTAGCTCATCATTTGAAGAAATTGAAGATGTCAACCTGATTAAGATCAACACAAGAAGATTCATAAGTATTACAATTTGCAAGTATTTATAGTACCTAATTAGGGTAACTCCTAGGTTATAGGAAATTACAAAAAAAAAAAAAGGACTTCTACTAGCTAAAAAAAGGGGGAATAATGTATAGAGGTAGTAATGTAATTGTACAAGGAGAATATCCAATGCTAGAAAGGACTGTACGGATGTTGGAAAGGATAGCACATGCATGTTTTACTTTGTCCGTAGCCCCAATAATACTGTGAGTCGAGCAAGAGTGGGCTTTGATTAGGTCTAGTTGGTGTTGGCAGTTCGGCAACTTTAACTATTGGGGCTGGACAAAGGTTGGCTCAAGGATGAATGTTACTCGAGATCGGCCTCAAATGGTCAACTCTTGACAATTGTTATCTCAACCTTAGCACTATGGAAATGGCTGTATCTAGATTTGGTGCTTGGACTAGTGTATTGCAGAAGGTTCAGTTCGACATGTTAGCTGGTCACCTCGGCAACTTCTTAAATGGTGTAGAGAGCAAATTAGCTCAGTAGACCAAACTAAGGTAAACACTGCTCCTTAATGCTTAACTCACCTCAGACAACTCAATGAGCCATCTAAGAAAGCCCTCGAGCTTGGGAACATATGATCGGTCCTTAATCTCTATCATCCCCTTTGGGTTATTTGAGATTTAGGATCAAATCTAGTTCAACTATAAGTTATTCATCCTTGGGAGTGTAAGGTTGTACATTAGTAATGTTGAAGGAGTGTAAGACTCCATATCCTTTAGGCAATTCAATCCTATAAGCATTAGGATTGATCTTTTCAAGTACTTTGAAAGGTCTGCCAACTCTAGGAGACAACTTACTCTTCCTCAAGTTTGGGAATCATTCCTTACTAAGATATATCCAGACCAAATCACCTGGTTGAAATTCTCTCTTCCACCATCCTTGGCTTCGCTTCTCAAGCTTAGCATTACCTCAACTCAATTGCTCTACACCCTCCTAGTGCATGGCCTTAATGGCCTCAACTCTTTCAACAGTTGGCTAGTCATCATCAAGCTTTGATTAAGGTACTTAGTCCATCAAGAGCTCACGGTTAAACCCATAGGCAACCTTGAATAGAGACATGCTTGTTACACTATGGGTGGTCCTATTGTATGCAAACTCAATGATTAGTAAACTCAAATCCCAATCAATCATGTTTTGTCCAACAACAACTCGTAGCAAAGTTCCCACAGTTCTATTGACAACTTTAGTTTGTCCATCGGTCTGTAAATTGTAGGATATATTGTACAATAGCTTGGATTCCATTCGTATCCATAGCATCCTCCAAAAGTAGTTCATAAACTCTGGGTCTCGATCCAAAACAATGGTTCTAGGAACTCCCTAAAGTTTGATTACTTCCTATAATAAAAGAAAAGAGATAGCCGAAGTGTCATTAGTTTTGGAATAAGGCACGAAATGTGCCATCTTACTAAAATGATCCACAACTACCATAATGGAGTCCCTCCCTTGGAACGTGCTCGACAATCCTAACATGAAGTTCATACTTAGCTTAAACTACAGTTTGGCTGGGACAGGTGAGCATCTTTCCAATACGGACTGCATATCTCTCATCATCCTTAGCCAAAAGAATCTCGCAAATAATACTTCATGGGTTCAACACTAGCTAAAGTGTCCAATCAATCCACTTCAATGTGCCTCATGCAGTAGCAGTTCTCTCATGGAATAGGTTGGGATTCATAACCTCTTCTTCCTAAATAAGTATCTATCTTCCTTCTGATAGTCATCCAATGTCCATCCTTCCTCACATCAAGCATAGATAGGACTAAAGTGTAGAACCTCAACATACAAATTCTTTTAACCTTGTTTATAGCTCAGTCAGGAAAGTATGTCGTCTCGATAGTGTATCGACCACTACATTGTTCCTTCCATTCTTATAATTTACAACATAAGAAAACCCCTCCATGAACTTAACCCATTTGGCTTGCGTTCAAGAAAAATTGGGTTGGCTCTTCAGATACCTCAAGGATTCATGATCGATGTAGATCATAAATTCCTTAGGTAGTAGATAGTGCTGCCATACCATTAGGGCTCGAATTAAGGAGTAGAACTCCTTATCATAGGCAAAATAGTTGAGTTTAGCTCCCAAAAGTTTCTTGCTAAGGTAACTTGTATCAGCATAGCACCTATGCCTAATCCGAATGCATCATACTTTACTTCAAACACTTTATTAAAGCTCGATAGAGCTAAGATAGGGGTTATATTCAACTTATCTTTTACTCCCACAAAACTCCTTTACTCCTTCTCTCCCGATCTAAATTCAACATTCTTCTTTGAGAGTTCAGTAAATGGGGCTGCAATCATACTGAAATTCTTTATAGACTTGTGATAAAATGATGCCAAGATATGGATACTTCTCACAACCACAGAACAGGTCAACTTAAGCCATTCTATGATCGCTCTTATTTTCTCATCATCAACGGAAATGCTACCTCCACTCACAACAAACCCCAAGAAGATCACTTCAAATCAACAAAAGTTACACTTCTTTTGATTGGCGTAAAGCTATTTAACTTGGAGTTTACAAAGACTCTTTGAAGATGCTCCTAGTCAAAGCACATGATTCATCTAGCGCATAAATGTACTCAGGACATTAGACAGTCCATATAACATTATAAGTCATTCATATAAACTATGTAATGTTTTGAATACGGTCTTCCACTCATCACTCTCATGTATTCAAATCTGATTATATCCAAATTTAAGGTCGATCTTAGAGAACACTCTTACTCCGCTTAATTCATTTAACATGTCATCAAGTCGAGGTATGGGGTACCTGTACTTAATGGTAATTCAATTAATCACTCAGCTATCTACATACATCCCCCAAGAACCATCTTTCTTCAATACTAACAAAGCTGGCACGGCGCAAGGGCTAAGGGACTTGGGCACATACCCCTTCTTCATTAGCTCATCTACTTGCTTTTGCAATTCGGTAGCCTGTTCAGGATTTAGCCAGTAAGTGGGCTTATTTACCAGTGTAGCTCTAAGCTGTAGGTCGATAGCATGCTCGATGCCTCAAATTAAGGGCAAAGCTTTCGACAACTCCTTTGGAAACAAGTCAACAAATTCCTCTAGTAAGGTTTTTACCTCGATTGGCTGCTCCCTCTCCTCGAACCTCATCTCTAGTCACCTTTAAACCAATAGATAGGTCAATCCTTTGAGCTCCATTTCTCTTCTCAGTTTGGCCTAAGTCAAAACCAAAGCCTCTTTCTTCAAGGCTAAATTAAGACTACATAATCTTTACCTGTTCGGCAATCATAGGACTCAATTTCATCCTCCTGCCTTCATGCTTTATTGAACATGTACTCCTCCTTCTGTCATACATAAATGCTCGATCAAATATCCATGGTCGTCCAATTATAATGTGGGACACACTCATGGGCAACACATTATTAAGTACTTCATCTTGATATTTGCCAATGTAGATAGATATGGACACCTGTTTGTTCACTTATAAGGCTCTGTTATTACTAAGCTAATAAAGCTTATAAGGTTTCAAATGGGGCATGGTAGCAACTTCAACTGCTGGACCATAAATGCAAAAGTTGCATTGGTGCAACTCCCACTATCAACTATCAAGGTATACAGCTACTGATTTACCTTACATCTAATATGAAAGATATTTTCCCTTTGTTCGTCTTCAGATATGGAGCCAATGCTCATCATCCTCCTCAACACTAGAGTGGTTGACAAAAAGTTACCTTCCTTACTATAGATAACTTCCTCCTCGGATAGTTTAGTCTATCTATCTTCTTTCAGCTCCTCTACTTCTTCATCAATATTGTTAACCTTAATAGTTAACACCTCGCCTCAGATCACCATTATTCACTTATTCAGATACTAATCGACCATGTGTCCAAATCCTTAGCATTTGAAGCACTTGATCTCACTCATCTTCCTCCCTGATCTTTAGCGCTTTTCAAACTTCATCGGAGGTTCCTTCTCCTTGGCTTGGGCAGTTAAAGTAGGTCGAGTCTCAGTAACCTTACTTGGCTCCATTTACACTAGTCTACTTGGAACAGTCCGGCTACTGGCTGGGTGGCTAACTAGCAATCGAAACCTTCTTGTTCAGCACCTTTCGATACTTTAGATGGCTTGGATTGCATCATTGAACGTTCCAACATCTAAGGTTTCCAGGACATCCCCAATCTCATACTTCAATCCACTAATGAATCGAGATACAGTTCGATCCTTTAGCTTTACAACTTCACATTGGATCATTGACATTTGGAATTCCTGAAAATTAGTGTCTACACTCGACCCTCCTTAGCTTAGCTCTTACACTCTTTTGAAGGCATCTTGCAGATAATAGCTCAACACAAAGCTTCTCCGCATAACCCTCTTCATTTCATCCCAACTCCTAATCTCTTGTTCTCCTTCCCTTCTTCGGGTGGCTTGTAAGTTTTTCCACTAAAGGGCGGCATAACCAGTGAAGTCCAACACAACTAGTCTAACCTTTGCATTATTGAGCACTTCGTGGCATTCTAACTGCTTCTCAATCTTATCTACTCGATCTTATCTACCCAATCTAGGTAGTCTTCAGCATCCCTACTTCCAAAGATACTTGAAATACACATCCTCAATCCTTCAACTCTAGGGGCTCGTACATTTCTTTCTTCAGCCTCATAGTACTCCTCTACATTGTGATCTCCTTCCACTTCTTCCTCAATCTCTTCAAGTGCTAGCCTTCATCTAGAATCCCTACCAACTCCTTTAACTCGGGGTGGTCGAGCTAGGGCATTAACTTGACTAAACTGACCATTGCCTTACCCTTACTGCTCATGTTCTCTAATGGGACTATTTCTAGCTCGCTACCTATCTTCTTGGATAATAGTCACCAAACTAGTTACCAAGTCGGTAAGCCTATCTAACCAGTCACTCACTGATTGAGGTGTGAAGCTTCCTTCTTACCCTTAGCTATGTCAAGTACCACTTCGTTGGTTTCCCAAAGTTCCTTGAACACTTGAGTTTGATATTGATGGTTACTTTACAAAAAATTAACGTCTAATAATACCACTTAAGGATCAATAACCAATACTCAAATCACCACAACAATTACACAACAGACAAATAGTTAACTGCACTTTGTTTTGAGTATCAAAAACAAGAGAAAATAGAGTACAGAACACTTCTCAACTACTAAACTCCAAGGTTAACAATAGAACCATTATCACACAAGAGTCGTAACAAACTACTCAAATAACATAGCAATAGATTCCAGCTTCAAATGTAACTAGGCTCTGATTCTAAGATGATATGGATTCCATAGATGAACACATGGACCTAATATCATGAGTAACCAAAAGGGTAGGTTCAGCCACCAGATGGGTCGAAGAGTAAATGATAGTCAAAGGTTGAGCAGGGTTTCCTATGCACCAACAAAGGATAAGATGTACCCACGCCTCATACAAGCTTAGGTCATATTTAATATGATGTACAAGTATAGCCGAAGGTCACTCACCACTAGTCCATGCTCAAATGAGCTAGATAAGAGTAACTCAAGAGTAGGGACACTTAGCTCAAGAGAGAATATAAATTCAATGTATTCTTTATATGATCATCCGGCTATTACAATTTGCAACTATTTATAGTACATAATTAGGGTAAGTCTTAGGTTACAAGAAAATACCAAAAAAAAAAAGACTTCTACTAGCTAGAAAAAGGGGGAATAATGTATAAGGGTAACAATGTAATCAGCAAGGAGAATATCCACTATTAGAAAGGACGGTATAGATGTCAGAAATGACAATGCATGTATGTTTTACTCAATCTGTAGTCCCAATAATACTACAAGCATAGCAAGTATGGGCCTTGATTAAGTTTAGTTAGCGTCGATAGTTCGGCATCTTTGTTTGGTAAGGCTATATAAAGGTTGGCTTAGGGATGACTTACACTCGGGTTCAACCTCAGATGTTTAGCTCTTTATAATTGTTAGCTAGGCCCCGGTACTATAGAAATGGCTGTATCTAAATTTGGTACCTGGACTGGTGTATTGTGAAGGGATCAATGCTACTCATCAACTAATCACCTCAACAGCTTCCTAGATGGTGTGGAGTGCAAAGTAGCTCAGTAGATCGGACTAGGGTAAACACTACTCTTTGGTACTTAACTCACCTCGGACAGTTCGGCGAACCATCTAAGAAAGCCTTCAAGATCGAGAGCGCGTGATCGATCCTTAATCCCTATCACCATCCATTCAAATAAACCATTCTTTCTTTTAAAAGTAGTCTTTCATTCATCTCTAAGTCTCATTCATATTTGATGGCAACCGCCCTTAAGATCAATCTTTGAAAAGACTCAAGCACCATGCAACTCATTAAGCATATCATCTAACCATGAAATCGGATATCAGTAATTGACAATGATTTTGTTGATTACTCAACTATCAATATACATTCTCTATGAGCCATCTTTTTTTTACGCTAGGATAACTGGCACAGCATAAGGACTCGTGCTTTCTCAAATATATCCATAGTCAATCAACTCATCAACTTGTTTCTTCAACTTAGCAACTTGCTCGAGGTTGAGCCTATAAGCAAGTCGGCTAAGCAAAGCAGCTCCAGGTTAAAGGTTGAGACAATGCTCTATACCTCTAATTGGTGGTAAACCTCTCATTATCTTTACAGGAAATAAGTTAGCATACTCCTGAAGTAAATTTTACACCATGGCAAGTAAAGCTTCAGCCTCTCTCAACTCTAGAAGTTTCTTGACTAACAATAGCATACATTCTTCCATCTTGGCATCTTTAGAAAATTCGGCTCAAAAAATCACTAAAGACTTCTGCTACAGTGATCGACTAATCTTCTCTTGCAATTCCTGCGCTTCCTTAGGCCTCATAGGGTTAATATAACCTTATTCTAATCCTTTTGGAACATATAAGTGTTCTTATATCCATCATGGAACATATAAGTGTTCTTATCAAATCAAATAGCTAGGGTTGACTAAGTAAGATGTGTAAGGCACACATATGTAGAACATCGCGTAGCACCTCATCCGTATATCTGTCATTAACAATAATCGGTACCTTCACTTGCTCGGCAATAGGTAGATGACAACTATAATTTTAAACATATTTCATAGGGTGATTTTATAGTATTTTCCTCACATTTTTAGTTTTCTTTAAATAAATTGATACTTAATTGGGTAAAATGTTGATTTAGGGTTTAAACGAGTTCTAGGCTCGAAAATGAAGAAAAGGAATCAAGTTTCACTCAATTTCGAGTTCAAACGAAGAAGTTATGAAGTTTTGAAGTTGTGTAGAAAATTTGCCTAAGTGCAAAAAGTTACACGACCTAGGGACACGGCCATGTCCCAGGCCGTGTCGGGTGACGAAAACAGAATCTTTAAAATACACATATAAAAGGATATCTTAGGGTTTCGAGAGAAGAGAGATGTTGCAGAAACAAGAGACACAAGAGACGAGAGAAGATTTGAGAAGAACATTAATCAAGAAGCAAGAACGACATCGATTTCAAGATTAGAGAAATTGTTCATCAAATCAAGAGGGGTTTTTATGCTTTATTTTACGTTTTTTATGAAACTCGTTTTTAGATTCGTTATGATAGCTTAGAATTTGAGTATTTAGGATTATGGAACCTAGGGTTTCATGTAACTCATGGATTGAATTATAATTTCAATAAAGTTTCTACCTTTTCTTAATTCAATCATGTTCTTTAATTATGGATTGATAATTCTAGAGTGTCAATATATGATATTATGCATGTTAATTGAGAAATTGCATGTGTAATTAGATCTAGGCATAATTGAAGAGAATTACATGTATACTTAGAGATAAGATACATGTTTCTTCCGGAAAATTGATTGTTTGTGTAGGAATTTATTACACGTTAATGGGATTCTAAATTATATTACTAAGTGAAGAGATTCCGGTAAATAATTTAGGATTAGAGTTAATATGCTTGAGAAAGATATTAGCTTTAATTGTGAATCCCTCAAGAATAGTAGAAATTGAATTGGATATATTTTAAAAAGGTTACATGTTAAACACTAGGGGAAATAATTCCTAAATAAATTATCGCATACTTGAAGTCGTTCGTAGTTTATTGCTTCCTAATTCGCGTAATTAAGTCTCATAAGTAGTTTAGTTGTTAATTTTAGTATTTTTAATTCATTCAATTTATCACAATTTTTCGGTTAGATAATAAAGCTAAAGTTAATATTAGTACTCAAAATCTCTGAGGGATCGACTCGGACTCATATCCGCTATATTAAAACTGATAGGTGCGCTTGCCTCATATCAGTAGACCTCACTTCTCATTTAGCCAATGAATCTTATATGGCTTTGGGTGTAGGTAGATCGGCAATTTCAAGGCTTTAACTACTCCCTATGCTATCACATTGGTACAACTCCCTCTATCAATGATTAATGCACAAAGCTTGTCATTTACTTAGTAGTTTGTATGGAAGAGGTTCTCCCTCTGTTCATTTTCATCAGACACAAAGGTATTGAGAGATCATCGTATGACAAAACAATATTCAAGTCCTATTTCAAGTAGGTTCATGGTATCAGAATCTTCTTGGAATTCTTCCGACAACTGATTAACTCCTACTTTATCTTCTCCTTCACTAGCACTCTCCACTTCAAACTGGGGCTTTTTTCCCTTGATGATCATTACACTTCTGTTCAAGCACTAACTATCCACATATCTAAAACCAATACACTTGAAGCACTTAATCTCTTAGGTCTTATTGAGCTCTAACCTTGGTCTTTCCTGACCTTAAGCTCCTCAACCTTACTCTTGCCTTAGCCATCATTAGGTTTACTCGCCATCTCACATTAGCAGCCCGCCTTAGAATTTTTCTTGAGCTTAGTCATATCTAGGTCAGGTCGGTATACCACTCCTACTCGATAAGCCAGGTTAACTACTCAACACTAAACTAATCTGGTTTCCCCTCTACCTTTCTACCTTCTGTGCTACTTGGATAGTCTCATCTAGAGTCCCAAGCCTCTAGAACTGTACTATATTACCAATTTCAATTCCAAGCCTAGAGATTAAATGTACTATAATTCATGTCTTGAGTTCATCAACATCACATCTAATCATAAGTAACTGAAATTCTCAAACATACTCATCCACTGATCTATTACCTTGTCTCAAGTCTTTAAAGATGTCAAGAAGTGTCTTGTTCATAGTGTTCTGGAACAAACCTACTCCTCAAAACTCTCTTCATCTCGTTCTATGTTCAAACTTCATGTTAGGTTCTCTAATGTACGTTATGCAATTTTTTCCACCACATTGCTACATACCTAGAAAATTATAACACAGCCACTAAAACACAAATAGCATCGTCGTAATCATAAAAGTCAAATATCTTTTCAATCTTCTCTTGATAGTCCAAGTAGTCATCGGCACTACAAGACCTGTTAAAGCTCGAAATCTATACCTTACGATATTTGATTCCTCTAGCAGCCTAAGCTCACGTTCTCCTAACCCATCATACCACTCCTTCTCATCATACTCCTATACTCCAGCCAACTCAAGTCTCCTTCTCTCAACTCTATTAGCATGTCAGGGTAGAGCTAGGTTTATGTTAACAACTTCAAGTTCTCGATTCTCACTAATCTATCTTGTCACGCCCCGAAATATCAGAGTTGTAATAGCCCCGCCGTATAAACCATTCTAAGATAAAAGTTGGCCTTACAACCACTATCCTAGACGTGATCTACACAAGGCATCCACGACTGACCCGCTTTAAAGTAAACAGTTTGTAATTTAAATAAATCATTTACCTAAGAAAGCGAGAAAATATATATATACACTAAAATTCAGTTATTATAATTAACGTTTATAATATTTCACCATAATATATTTCCTAGTTATTACATTATTCAAAAATGAAAAAGTATAAAATAAAAGCTTAGACCTTAAAAATATATGTTTGTTCTTCAAATGTTTTTCCTCACTCCCTAGGATCTAGCAATTACTAGCTTCAGAGTAGTTGTATGCCGCTTCTTAACCAGCACTTACACGACGTCTATAGGGATGTGAGCAACCACATCTCAGTAAGTTAGGATGGAGGACTTAAAGCTATACCATAAACATAACAAGGTTATCAATCAACTTATTAGGTACAATTCATGTTCAAACAAATGCCATCGCACAACATTGTCTGGCTCGTCGTGAGATTAAAGAAATTATGTCCGCTCTAATCCAAGTTAAGGAGTTGCCGTTAATGCAATAGCTCACGACTAAACCCAGGCTTGTACAATGGAGACACTGCTCCTCCCGCGACTACCTTCAAACCATTGACTTCACCCTCTCTGTAACCTCCTCTCTTGTCACTTAATTTGACTAAAGATGAAGAAGGTACCATTATGTAATCCGACGCTATCCCTTTTGAAGGGCTTGGTATTTGGCCGAAGAATCCTAGGTTTCCCCTAATGGGTTTCCAAGTAGATCCGATTATAATTACAGGTCGTATATTTGATTAGGTCCAGTTTAGGGTGATCAATCATTTCACATAAATCATACAATACAAGTCAAAACAACAAATAGAATCATAGCATCACTTATAATCAAGCACATGCACACAACCAACTATTTAACAAGCACAACCAAGCATAATCTCAAGCCTCCAAAATACAGCAACGTATTAATCCCAACTTACCTGGACTCCTCGCTCATTCACTCGAGGTCCAACTTACTCAGGCCATCGCTGATCGTCCCCATAACACAAACGTGGTTTCAGTTTTTCATATAACTATTATAAGTTGGTTTTATCCTATAACGCTTATTGTTATGTTTTGTTTAGGGTATAATATATCTAGTTATCTAGGTTCTTAAATCTTTTACAATTATTCTAGGTTTGGGGTTAGGTTTGGGTTCAATTTCCGCATCGATTTCTAAATTAGGTTTTAATTCAATTTCTTAGTACTGTTTTATACCCAAACCCTAAAAATTCATTTCAACTCATAATGTGAAATTAATCACATTACTTCCAGATATCTTAAATACCATCATTACTCATAGTCAGTATTTTATTCCACCTGGTACACTTAAATCCTGATTAGGGTACTGAATTTACTCTTAGTGTAAGAAATTTTTATATTTTTCATATAATTACATAAATTTAAGTTTTCTATCAGATTTATTACATATCCCTATTATTTTTTATAATATCAATTCTTATTCTAATATCTTCTATTTATTATATTTCTAATAATTGTATATTATGTACTATTACTTATTATGTACATAATACACATCTAATATTTTTATCATTCTAATTACCATCTCTCAACATCAATTATCATTTCAAAATATCTAAATTCATCCTAAATGAGATTTTATACCTAATTAGCCTAATTTACAAGATTAACTTAAAATTTATTATTTTCCCCATTACTTATTTACTACATAATTAACCTAATAATTACATCTAACACCCTAAATGCTACAAGTATCATACTTCATCATATTTCAACATCCTAAAACATATAATTATTCACTAAATCAGTAATTACCTATTTAATTACTTAATTGACCTTAAATTACCCATTTTATGCCTCATTTCAAGACCTAAAAATTATCTAAAAATTTTGAAAATTAATTTTTGAAAACGGGCTTCATAGCACTATTTTATATCATCTGAGTAGTCTACACAAAAATTTTGGGCTCAAAACTACACTCCTAAGGTCATTTATTTCTAAACCGAAACATGCTTAATTTTGCATGATTTCTTAAAGATCATATATCACGGGACATATTTTTATCAAAATAACATTTTTCATAAAAACTACATCCAAAAATATTTTTAAAATAACAAAATTCATAATTTTCTATGATATTTACTATTTTTACAAAATTACACAAAATCGGGTTCAAAATCGAACTCACCAATTTGGGTGGCTCCAGCCACCATTGGTGACCATGGGTATGTCAGCTTACCTATCCGCTGCCACCACTGTATTGTGGTAGTGGCAGTCCACTCCCAGCTGCTCGTCAGGTCTGGGTTCTCCTCTAAGTACCTAATTGCACAGTTTTCTTACTTTTTTTTTTCTTAACCCTAATTATTCTCTCAATTTCACCTCTCTCTATTTTTCTCACTCTCCAAACTGACCAAATGAGCTTCTAAAAAAATTAGAGTGTTTATAAAGTTTTAGGGAAATTATTGTACATTGATGAGACAAGACAATTACCTTGTCTCCTCTTTTTTCCACCTTCTATTTGTTGCATTTTAATTGGTTGATTTTTTTTTCTTCAATTTCAGATTACCACACCCTACTTCTAGACTTTTCCTCATTTTTCTATATTTTTCTTGATTTTTCCTTAATTAATTATGAATTCTCTTTAATTATTTATGATTATTTTAGCACATTTAACGTATTTTAAGTAATTATGCGTATTTCTACATACATGTAAATTCATATATAGTACAAATAAATATTCCTAAATATTATTTAGGTTATTTTATGATTTTTAGTATATATATAATTTATCTCTAGCAATTCGTTAATTATCAGAATGTATTTTACGCATTTTCGATAAATAACGAGTTATATACTTAAAATTTGGAATTTTTATATTCTTTTGTTTTATTGTTTATTTTCTTAAATTCAAACTTACGGGATCATTTTACTAATATTTTTAGCCTTACTTATAATTTAAGCTCGATCGAATCTTTCAGCCGATCGAAACCCTAAGTAATTGATTGTGGGGCTTACATATCTTCTCAACCTATCTTCCACTTCTCTATCCTATTCAACATCAACTCTCTCTTGCGACCTAATCTCTATACTTGTTCATGAGAGATCCCTCTCTTAACCACAATAGTAATAAAGTCTTGTATCTACTCATTAATTATTCATAGGGCTTATTGGGTGATACAGTAGCATCATTAATCTTTACTTGAACATTAGGATACTTCAAGAAATCATTTACTTACACAAAAAATTCTCATAAAATTAGAAAATATGATTGAAATAGTAAACTAAGAACTTACTTTATTTTTCAAGTAGAGAACAGAGTATAACAGAACAAACACAATAGTAGGAATTACTTCAACATAGCTTTTCGTCACAACCTCAAGCTCTAATACTAGGATTATATATTGTGCATAGGCACTCAATAATCACTAGGACTTATCGTAGAGAATAGTATCCAAGTGAGTCCTTCAAGATATCGAAGAAAACTAGGATAGAAGGGTTAGAAAACACAGTAGTTTTCGTAGACCTGCTTAAAGAATATGATGCACCAATGAATACAACACGACTTAACACAATACAATTTAACACTTCGCTTAATATAACTCATAAGCTAATGCTAAGGTCCACTCACCACTAATGTTGAGCTACTCAACAAGATTAGATAAGAGTGTAAGGAAATTATACCAGGAGAGGGATATCTCCTAAGAATAAGTATGTTCAATACCTGAAAGGATGTAAGATGCCTCACTATATAGTAAAAGGACTATTTATAGTGAGTCCTTTAGGGTACAATACAAATAAAGAAAATTTCATAAAAGACAATGAAGAAGGAGATTCTTAAAATATATCAAAAGGATAACTGATAAAGGCATATTTTTCATGTTTTAAAGTACCAATTTAGATAGAATTATTATTGATTTTATAGAAATCATTACGAAATGGTACTTAATTATTTTCATTTAGACATTGCAGGAATTAGAGGATGCAAAAGTGGAATTACGGACAATTTAGAGAAGTTTTACACAAATAAACGAAGTCTGAATCAACACATGCAAATTAGAATTAAAGGCACATGGCTTACAACTTACAACTTGCACTAGCAGCCTTTGATGTCTACCTCGTTGACCTTTGATGACTACGCCGCCGGCCTTCAATAAAAGGAAACTTCACACAAGCCAACCCTAATTTTTCATATAAATAGCTTATGTTTCATCATTTGGGGGATTTTTTTTAACACTTTTTCCTTAGACGTAGAAAATCATAGAATAGTCTTTAGATAGTTCTTGACGAAACTCTTCGAGAGAATCACTTTAATCATTAAGAAGATTTTGCTTTTATTGTAGAGACCAATTTGAAGTTACAGTTGAAGATTATCTTTTTCAATACAGAATTGGTGACATCTATTTCAATTATTCTTATGCAATTCTATGAATTACTTATGCTTTCAATTATGAATCTCCTTGTAAATTCAATTAGTATTTGTGTTTTTATTTCCAAATCTATAGCTGACTAAATTTATTTATAGGAATTGATGAAACCCTAGATAGCTAAGATGATAATTGTGTTCATATTATAGGATTAAGAGATATATGGATGATTCATAATTGCAATTTCTATGATTTCGATTATAATATTTTAATTAATTATAATTGTTAGAAACCCTAATGATACGGGAGTTGATTAAGGGTTTGTTAGAAATTCTTAGTTGATTTAATTAATCAATATGGAAGCATAGTTAATTGAATTAAATAGAAATTATCTGGAGATTAATACGATGTTCGGCGATTGATTATTCACTAAGGCATTAAGGATAATTAATTTAAGAGATTAGATAATCATAGTATCGGGAGATATATGATTATAATTTAGAATCTACCGTTAATTGGAAAATGTGGAAGTTGACTAATTAATTAGATGTTTAAATCCTTAAGCTTTAAGGTATAATAATTTCACTTGAATGACCATATAGCTATTAATCTATATAACATGATAACAATTTGATTTGCATAATCTAGGGTAGATTCTGTTTTCCCCACAATTCTGGATTTATTGTGTAATTTTAGATTTTTCATAGTTATTTTCTTTTTCAATAGTTTTAGAGTAATTATTAGATTAATTAATTTAATTTTGATTGCCTAAATATTGATAAGAACTAGTATAGGATTAGTAATTTCTTAGTCCTCGAGAGATCAACAGCCTTACTTTCTCTATATTACTTGATTCCGACCTAGTATACTTGTTAGAGTATTCGCAATTTATTTTTATATATATATAGTTTAAGTGAATCAGTAACTAGGACAAATGATGAAAAGGGAACATAGAACAAATGTTAGAAAAGTAAGGACATATGGTAACCTGTTAATGGGTTCATATTGGTGATTCTTAGGATGTTATAGATGAGCAACGATGAAGTTGTAGTTACTGCAAATGGATGGTATTTGGAACTATCGAGACGAAAGAGGGATGCTGCTATTTTGTAGGCTGAATAAGTAGAGCTCGGCATGTTGAGGCCTTAGCCATGGCATTCAATAACTAGGCCTTAATACTTGTCATGTTTATAGATTAGAGTTGGGCTCAATACACAATCACCTTAACTTCAGTATTTAGTAAGTCAGTCTCATGGTGATTAGGCAAGGGTCCATGTAGAGAAGAATGCGTCTAAGTTGAAACCTTAGGGAATTCGCCTACTATTCTTCCATGTACAGGCGCTCATCCTCGGCAAGCTAACATAAGAATATCCTCCTTGTAAGAGACTATATTCCTCAATGGCATACACCAGTAAGGGAGCCAGAAGCCGATAGTCCATCAAACTAGGAGCCCCAAAACATAACAAACGGTAACCACCCATTATGGTTTGGAAATCCAACATATAGCTAGCCTAACTAAAATCACCTAAAGTAGCCAAAACTAATTGAGTAATGCATCTATATGCTCAAAACCCAGATTAACAATATCTCAAGCTAAGAAAGCTTAACCTATAGGTTCATTTTGTATTATGCCATGATTTCATTCAAACAACATATTTAACCCAACCAAGTATGGGTTTTCGAATCAACACAGTCGAATACAAGTTCCAAGTTAACCAAACAAAGTATGAATTTCAACCAAATACCAAAAACCAAGAAAATGGTAATTGTCAAACCCTATTTTGATTTCCTTAATTTAACCTATATTAAGTCTAGTCCGCTTAATATGAATTACTTGACATTAAACTAAGGAAAAGGAAAAAAATTATTTTAAAAAGAAAATGGAGTCGCCAACCAGTTCAATTGGTAAAAATAAAATAAAATTAGGGTTTTCAGGCGAGAAAAACCCTAATTTGACTACTAGTTTACTAATATTCTAAAAAAGTTAATTTTTAGAAAATTAAACTAGAAAACTAAGTTCGAGGGCTAACCTATTAAGATTAAGTCATCATATGAAAATAAAAAAATTAATAGACTTTATTTTTTAAAATTTTTCTAAAAATATTAAAAATATACCTAAGTTCATAAAATGTAACTAAAAATTATTTCTTATTACAAATTTTTAAGAAAAGGGAAAACTTTTTTTTTTTTAATAGTTGTCTCGAAGGTATCTATGTACTCGCTAATTGAGATCAAACTAATCGTAGTTCTTTTTTTTTATAAATTTTTTGTAAGTAAGTTATTTTTATATTGAAAATTGAGTTAGGTTTACGTATTTTATTAATTTATTACTTTAAGAAAACAAACCTAAAAAAATCTAATTTTTTCAAATTAAATAAAAAAAAACTCTAACTAACCAATTCTTTTTTAAAAAAACTCACTTTATGATTTTTATTTTCAAAACCAATATATGTTAAAAATATTTTTTATTTAAAAAAACATGATTTTTCAAAAAGAAAACTTAATTCAACTAAATTTTATTGGAAAATAAAATATTTGCAATAAGAATAAACAATAAAAAAACTACACTTAAACACAAAAATAGTTGATAAAGGAAAAAAAATAACTAATAAAGTAAATTAATAAAAATTAATGAAATAAATAAATAATAATAATAAATTAACTAAAAATTACCTAGTATTGAATCGTGTCGGTATTGAGCGGTGATGGGTAGTAGACCGGATGTTGCTAGGCTACACTAGGTGATAGACTGGCCACTGTTAGGTGATACTGGGCAGTAGCCTGGGTGATTAGTTGGGCAAGAGACTAGGCGCTACTGGGCAATAAGTTGGGTACTGCTGGACGATGGATTAGACAACTGGCCAGGCACTGCTAGGCGACGTTGAGCAATAGACTGGGTAATTGGCTGGGTAAAAGACTGGGCATTGTTGGGTGATGCTGGGCATTGGACTGGACGCTGCTGGGCATTGGACTGGATGCTGCTAGGCGACGTTGAGCAATTTACTTAATATCATCTAAGATTTACCAAATCATAAGCATAATATAATGAATCATCACATAAGGCAAATATTCTCTTAAGCTAACTACAAAACTTAAGAACTATAATATACCAAGCAAAAATTTATCACAAATCGTATCAATTTGGAGTATAAGTACTCCAAACCATGAGATACACTTAAGCATACCTTATGATGACTACACACAACAAGCAAACGAGTAGTCTATGCTTTCAACCACCGTATAATATAGAGTAACCAACCAGGGGGTACTCACCTAGGCCCAACGCTTATTCTACTTTTTGATACACCTATCTTCACCTATAAACATTAATACACATAGTAGAGTAATTGATTTGTCATCTTCTGAATACAGTAATAGTAGCTACCATATTTCACTAATTAATTATATAGCTAAACTAGTATTGATTATAGCTTCTTTGTTTCTTATCTCTTTTTAGCAAAACGTATATTACCCTTATCCTTATATATAGAACCATAGAAATATCTTAGGGTATCAACTTAACCAATAATGCTCTTTTGTAGTTTTGATTTAATTGTAAATTATCCTAATCGCTAAAATATTTCATATTACACACAACAACTTAGCATTACTCATAAATCCATAGTAAATCACACTAATCAACAAGTATTCTTCAGGAAAATATCAAGTTTCAATCATGTAAGTACTATAAATATATCAATATAATCAAAATATAGCTAAAAACCCACTATTTATAAAGTAAGTAGTAAACTAACCCGATTAATTCCACAAATAATACAAACTCATAAAAATATACAGTTTCATGTATGTTTATTGAAGATATTAAATCACCCCATTAGAAATAGTTTCCAAATTCTCAATTTTAAATTTGATTTTACAAAAAAAAAATTAGCTTAAATTAGTTCAATAATCAAATTTAATTACATTATCAAAACTAAACACTCCAAATATCATTCCTTGATTTTAGAAATCACCTAAAGTGGTGTTCATCAAGAAATTTTTTGAAAAACCCTTTAATTTCTTAAATTACAAAATAAGGCAAATTTAGTAAAATAATTTTAATAAATTCTATTTCTATAGTTTATCAAAAATTATTTTTATGTAAATTAAATATATCATATGAGGAATATATAAACCAAAAATTAGCTTAAAACAACATTGTTTACTATTTTTTAAAATAGATACAAAATTTGTTAGAATAGAACGGTGTAAGCCCCAAAGTTCAGCCAAGTAACCGTAGGATTGAATTTAGAACCCAAGGTTTAGGGCGATCGGCTAACGGATCCGATCACACCCAAATTATAAACTATTGAGAGAAATATTAGTAAAAATGACCCCGTAAACTTAAATTTAAGAAAATAAATAGAAAAATAGGAGACAATAAAATTTTCAAATTTTAAGCATAATAACTGCTAATTACCGAAAAGGCAAAAAGTGTAATATAATAACCAATAAATTATTAGAGATAGATTATATGTATACTAAAAATTTTAGAATGACCAAAATAATATTTAGGAATGTTCACGTGTACCCTACATGTATTTACGTGCAGATAAAAATATGCGTAATTACTAAAATTGGCCGAAAACTAAGCAAATAATTAAAGAAAAATATAAAATAATTATGGAAAAATAAGAAAAAATCAGAAGATAATAAGATGAATCAAGATAAGGTCGTGGCAGGTCCAAAGCTAAAAATTATCCAATAAAAATTGAACAACACAAAAGCCAAAAATTAAGGAATTTGGACAAAGTTTTGTCAAATTAATGCATATTAATTACAGAAAATGTCTATAAATAGGGAAAAAATTTACAGAGCTCATTTGGACAGTTTGGAAAGTGAGAAAATTAGGAAGAGCCAAAAATTCGAGAGAAAATCCAGAAAATAAAAAAAATAAGAAAAACTGTGCAGTTAAGGGTTTTAAAAGGAACCCACACCATACGAGGAGCTGGGAGTGGACGGCCACCACCACCATACAGTGGTAGAAGCGCCCAGGCCAGCCGACAATACCACGGCCGCCCGCGGTTGCCGGAGCCACCAAAACCGGTGAGTCCAAATTCCAGTCCAAATTCCTCCTCTGGGATATTTTTGTATGTCGTTTGTAGGAAAAATATTATTTTGATGAAAACATGCCCCGTAATATATGATCCTTAAGAAATCATGCAAAATCGAGCACATTTCGGTTTAGAAATAAATGACCTTAGAAGTGTAGTTTGAAGCTCAATTTTTTTCTGTAGGATGCTCATGTGATATAGAACAGTGCTATGAAGCCATTTTTTTAAATTTAATTTTCTAAATTTTTAAGTTAATTTTTAGCCCTAAAATGATGGAAAATTTGAGTAATTGGGAGTTAATTAGGTGATTAGGATATTAATTACTGATTTAGATAGTAATTAGATGTTTAGGGATGTTAATATCTGATGTGGAAACCTGATCCTAGTGTATGGAGTATTAAGTATAAGTAATGAAGGTGTTATGTGGTAAATGTAGAAAATTAGGAATATGTAGAATTAAAAATTAATAAATATGGAAAAATTAGATTTAATTAGATAATAAAATAATGAAAATCAGAACATAACAAATCTGAAACAAAATTCAATTTTAGGTAATTATATGAAAAATGTAAAAATTTCTCACAACTTGAGTAAATTCGGTACACTAATACGGGTTTAAGTGTACCAGATGGAATAAAATGATGACTAGGGGTAGTAATCGTATTTAGGGTATCTGGAAATAATGTGGTTAGTTTCACATTATGAGTTGAAACAAATTTCTAAGTTCCGGGTACAAAACAGTACCTAGAAATCGAACTAGAATCTAATTTAGAAATCGATGCGGAACCCGAACCTAAACCCAAACCTAAAATAATTATAAAAGACTTAATACCTAGATAATTAGGCATATTAAACCTTAAACAAAACCTAACAATAAGCGTTATAGGATAAGATGAACTTATAATATTATATGAAATACTGAAACCACGTTCGTGTTATAGGGATGATCGGCGATGGCCTGAGCAAATCGGACCTCGAGTGAGTGAGCGAGGAGTCGAGGTAAGTTGGGATTAATACGATGCTGTATTTTAGAGGCTTAAGATTATGCTTGGTTGTGCTTGTTAGATAGAGAATGTGTGCATGTGCTTGATTATGGGTGATGCTATGATTATGTTTGTTGCTCTGGCACATATTGTATGAATTGTATGTAATGATTGATCACCCTGAATTGGACTTAATCAAATATACGACCAGTAATCATAATCGAACATGCATGGCAACCCGTTAGGGGAACTTAGGACTCTCCGACCAAATACCGACCCCCTCGGAAGGGATAGCGCAGGATTGCAAAATGGTCCCTTCTTCATCCTCAGTCGAACTAAGTGACAGGAGAGGAGGTCGCAGCGAGGGTAAAGGCAGTGGTTCGAAGGTAGTCACAGGAGGAGCAAGGTCTCCATTACACAAGCCTGGGTTTGGTCGTGAGCTGTTGCATTAACGGCAACTCCTCAACCCGGATTAAAGCGGGCGCAATTTCTCTAATCTCACGACGGGCCGGACAACGTTGTGCGATGGCATTTGCTTGCACATGCATTGCACCTAATAAGTGATTGAAAACCTTGTTGTGTGTATGGTATAGTTTTAAGTCCTCCGTCCTAACTTACTGAACTGTGGTTGCTCACATCCCTATAGACATCGTGCAGGTGCTGGCTAAGAAGCGGCAACAACTACTCTGAAGCTAGCAACTGCTGGATCCTGGGGAGTGAGGAAAAACATTGAAGAATCAAAACATGTTTTACTTTTCATTTCTGATTAATGTAATAACTGAATTATAGTGACTATATATAACTTTTCTCACTTTCTTAAATGATTTGTTTAAATTACAAATTGTCTACTTCAAAGCGGGTTAGTCGTGGACGCCTTTTGTAGATCAGGTCTAAGATAGCGGTTGTAAGGCCAACTTCTATCTTAGGGCGGTTTACACGGCGGGGGCTGTTACGACTCTACCGCTTCGGGGCGTGACAAACGGTTTCTTAAAGAACCCATATAAACACTTCTTATTTTAAAATTCTGGGTTGATCTGATTCTATTACAAACATACTTTGGAAGACTAAATTTTCATAAATTTTAGACATCATTTGATATTTTTTATAAATTTAGAGACTTACGAGCAGAAATTTGAACTAGCCAATTTGCTGGCCATAGGAGCTCAACTAACAGCAAGGCTATGTCAACCAGACTTCCCACAATGGCCAACTTTGACCACTAAAACCCTAAGATGTCAAGTTGAAGCTTGCTATACGAACCTCGAAGACTAGGTTGTCTTCCCTGTTTTTTCTATATTTTCAAAACATAAATTTTTATTGCTTTTGATCCTTTTCCTACTAATTTATAGTTGCTAAAATGTTGAAAATAAAGTAATGTTGGTGCATTTATAGGCTCAAGGCCAGTTTAGGTCAAGGGGATGGTGCCAAGTGTGTGCCACATGGTTAAGGTTGATTTAAGTCAAGGGGCTAATGCCAAGTGTATGCTACATGTCAATTTTTTCTTAATTTATAGCATGAGGTGGCATTTTCTCCTTCAATTATTGATGAATCACCATTTTAGTCCAATCCCAAGTTTCCATGAACTAATTTGGATGTTATTAATGACTTATCACTTGATTTTTAGATAATTTTCATTTATATTAATTTATCTATATTTTATAATTTATAATTTATTAATATTATATATATACATATTTAATACATGTAATGTATGTTCTATATAAATTCATATATATTGTATATATTTCAACTTCATTTAGTATTTTTATAAGTTAGATAACTTATCTCGCTATATCTCAAATTTCGAATTTCACGTTTTTAGTAATTATCAGTTTTATCAATAAACTGGTGTTTTTATCAAATTAATTTATTTATATAGTTTATTTTGAGAAATTGAATTTACTAAGTTACTTTGTCTAACTTTGCTAATGTTGTCGTGAAGTTTAGACTAAAATGGATAATGTTGCCTAGTGCCCAAAATTTAGAAGCTTAGGTCGTAGGATTATCGTCTTAGCTTAAAACCTTAGGGTATTATAGTACACCCCATTCAACACATCCCCATCCCCAACACATTCAAAAACCACAACTTTCAGCCTGTTATCCCATAACAACACAACTCCATAACCCTCAAAACACCAATTCAAAACACTTATACTACCAAATCTCATCTCAATTCTACCATTTAAACAAAACTCGAAGAAATAATACGTATAAGGAAATCATTGGATTCTTACCTTTAGAGATATGTTACTCGTGCTTCCACCACCAATAATTCATTGTAACTGTTTGATATCATTAATCATTGTATAAATTTCAACTTATAATTAGTCAATGGTAATTAATTTAATGAAACAATATTATTAAATATATTTGATCAAATAATATAGAAAATTATAAAAAGAAGTATGAGAAATAAAAATGGTATAATTTAAAAAAAAAAAAACTCTATTGAAATTCTAAGAACCCTTATGTACATCAATGGCCATAGACCTTAAGGTTTTGTGGTGCTATAACCTTAGGGTAATAAGCCACTAACCTAACCTCAGAACTTGTAGTAACTAGTAGGTACCTCAAAGACTGGCATTTCAAGACCTACTACTATGTTAGTGGATGATGCCATCTGCTAAAGTGGGTAAATAATCACTTATCATCAATTTTAAAAAAGATAAAAATCAATCAAAGCTTAAAGGATCACGTATAGTAAGCAATCTAACCATAACCCATTAGGTTTTTATCTAAAAACCCTTTCAAAAAATTAAGGGCCTCCTAAGTAACCATACCACCTACCACCATACCTTGAAGATATCATGACCCCCTACTAACCACCTTAAGGCCCAAGGATGGTCAATCATCAACTTAAAGAGGGTGTACAATGACCTTAAATAGTAAAGTCTTGGAATAGCCTATAAGGTAGTGTTAAGTTACTTAATATAATTATAGACACCCTATTTTTACCCCTTTTTACTTTTAAAATTTTTAAGATAAAATAAAGGGTCTTAATTCAAGAAAAATATAAAAAAAAAACTTAGAAAACTACCAAAAAAATAAGAAATTTAGAAAAATACAAAAAATGGATAATTTAGAAAAAAGCACAAAAAAATTAGAAAAGATACAAAAATAGAAGAGTAGAAAAATTTAAAGAAGATACCAAAGAAATATAAAAAAAATTAAAAAGAAAGAAAAGAACTTTTGAAAAAATGGGAATAGGGATTGGACTAGGTTTACCCGGTTTACGTTTCAAAAAATAGGACTAAAAGCCCTTTGAAATGTGAGCCCAAGCTTACATATGCAAGTGAAATAGTGTTTGCCTTTAATTTTCTGCTATGCACATGCACAACAAGTGCGAGCTGGGCGTGTGATCACGTAACCATGCACTCTACTCGTTTTCTATTTTTTCTAGATTTCCCTCTCATGTAAAATAACTCAATAGCTCATGTTCTAGGCCATTTCATGTGATTTTTTCATACGATTGCACTTGACTTATTATTATTTTTTCTATTTTAATTTTACGGTCCTAATGTTGGTTTTATCACCTCGAAAATAGTTTTTCAATAAAGAGAAAACAAAATTGACCATTTTTTAAAATTAAGGCTTTTTTTAGAATTTTCAAATAAAACCAACTTTAGGACCCTTCAGCATTTTCTTAAATAAACTTGAATCAATTTAAAATGTAAATCCAACTAGCTTTCAAAAGTTAAAATCAACTCACTCACCTAAAGTTTTCAACAAAAGAAATACGTATGTCTGATCTCGAATAGCAATTACGTAGGCCCTTACAGGGTGACGTTTAAAAATAAAAAATAAAAGAACTATTTTTCCATTTTAGGCTTAAATTACTTAAATTATTCAATACATTAATCAATAATTGTGTTTCGCTTTATAGAGTAGTCTTTTGAAATGTTATTTTTAAGTTTAAGGTTAAAATTGGAAAATTGATAGTACTCGTAAGGTTTTAAAAATCCTAACCTCCGAACCCCTTTTTCTTGTTCTTAAAAACCGTTTATAAAATCAGTTTATCAAAAAGATTAGTAGATAAATTATAATTAATCCACCCAATTAGTTATAATTTAACTCTTTTTCCTAACTCTAGTTAGGTGGCAACTCTAAAATATTTTTAAGGCAAAAAGAATTGATTTTCTTTAAACCCTAATCGAAAGTCAGTATTAAATGAGTAAGGGGTTTAATATTGATCGATTTAAAGAAGATAAATTTATAAAAATTGGGAGAAAAACCAAGCTCGACAACTTGGCAACTCCACTGAGGAATGTCAAGTTGGTTAGCCATTCAACTTTCAAAAATTGAAAATTAATCTCTAAAAATCACCTTACTAAAGTGCAATTTATTTACCTATTCATTTGCTATTTATACCATAACTGTATTACTGTTTTTTGCAAGTTTAGTTTTAATTATTCAATTGTTTAGGAGGGAAGGGGGAGAATTTATTTTATGTACCATAAATACATGATAGATATAGTCGAACCCAGGACGTCTTAGAACCTTAAGACAAGGAGCCATTTTGTAAGTTCTTGGTGTAGTGGGGTAATCATTGCTTAAGACCGATTAAGCTACCTTACTTAAAATTCAATGTGACCAAGGAACCATTTTTCAGAAACATATGAGATTACAAAGTTTAAGGACCTATAGAATCTACCCTTCTTGAATACATTTTTTTAGGTTAGCGAATAACTAACAAGGTAGCATTATTATAAAAGAGAAGAGGAAAAAACGACAAACCTGAAGTTTTTTTCCCTGTATTTTTCCTAGAATTCATGTACATAGGAAATCTTTTGTAATTTCTTTTGATGTAAATGTTCTTCCCTTTGTAATTTATGTTATCCTTATAATCTTTCAAAAATGGCCAACTCATCTAATGCCAAGGTCTTCACCAAAGAGATTCATGTCTACGAGCTCATAAACTTGAAGCCCATACTCAATCAATGGTTTCAAGCCTTTAACCTAAGAGAACAAGAGTTCATTACCAATAAGATTAGGCTCATACTCTCACTATTTAAGGTGAATGTTAAAATTACGTTGGTGAGAGTCTTGGTCCATTTCTTGGAGCCCAAAGAAGTCACATTTCATTTTGGACTACACCTAATCAACCCAACTCCAGAAGAATACACCCAACTTCTTCAAGCCCTTCCCTTGGATGAAATATACATTCTAAAACTCAAGTTGGGCCCACCAACATTTTTTCAAAATTCTTAAGGATTTGTAAGTCTGAGATTAACAAAGTCTTAAATGATTGCAACAAGTACGCATCAAGATAAAGGATCTAATCCATTAGTTCCAAACCAAACCCAGCTCTAACAAACGGGCTCTATTTCTTAGTAATTGGAGGGAGAACCAAATCAAGGCCTATATATTAGCAAAATTTGCTACCATCCTATTTCTAAGCGGATCTTTTCTTATACACTTTAGGGTGGCAGAATTAGTAGCTCAATTTTAGGAAGGGAAGTCTTATATTCCTGCCCTATTAGCTGAGTATGTTAAGAACCTCAATTTTCTTAAGAAAATATGATGTGGAGATCTCAAGTCAACTATGACACTACTAATGGCATAGTTCGTCAGCCACATCAAATGGTTTGGGTTAGACTTGAAAAGAGGTACATTCGCTAATAAGATTGATCTTATGGACTCTTTTGTTAATAAGATCAAATTACCAAAAGATATCCATACCCTTCTCTAGATAGAGGTTTCATAAGATTTTAGGGTCGAAGACATACTATAGACCACTAGATGGAGCAATTACACTAAGGTCATATTGGTTTGTATAAATTATCATGCCGTACCATTGATCAGAATGAGTTGGTGTACAAGCTACTATCCGAACAACATAGTAAAGCAATTTAGAGGCATCCAAGACATAATTTACAGGACTTCATTGGAGCCATTCACTCTTAATCTCGAAGGGGCTCACTCCATAGAAAAGGTATCCAAGCTTCACAAAATCAAGGCTTAGTAGGACACTAAGACTATAAGCCCTTACATCGATTTAAGAAAATTCATTGGAGAAGTAGATAAACACCAAGTCACCAAAGAGTACTTATACAATCAACTTCACAAGGCAAGCATGATGCAGTATCAAGCACTAAAGGTCCTTCAACCTTCCCTTATGAATCTTAACTTTGAAATGGTGACCTACATAGACTAGGTAAAAGCTCATGTGGAAGTCATCTACAATGAAAAAGAAAGTGGGAAAATCTCTTTTAAGAGTCTAAGCAAAGATTGCATGCCTTGAAGCACCAATTAAAGATGGCCTAAAAGAGAACCCAAGAATTTGAGGAAGCAACTGAACATGGTCAAAAGAACGGTAAAGTAGTGGCTATCGAACCAATAACTAAAAGAAGAAAATGTCATTCAGCCCATAGAAGAAAAGAAGATTAGTCTAAAAGAATTTGTTTTTCTTTTATGTAATAAAACTCTAGGAGTTAAAGAATAATAAATAAACTTATTGTTTTGTTAGTTAATCACTGATCCTCTCCTTTTCATCCATGTAGCACACTTGCATTTCATTTATTTATTTCAGTTCCATATCTTCAAAAATTAAAATATGTGTGCTAACTTATTGAAAAGTGATCTTAAACCAGGTCACCAAGATAGCTCCTAAGTGCCAAACCTTCTAGAGAAGTCCTATCAGAAATCACTCACAAACCAGAATGGCCAGCCAAGAAACAACAACATCAACACTAACAACAACAATGTCAACCTCGAAATTGTTGATCCCACCGAACTGAGGTTCCGCTCTTTGGAACGAACAATAAGTAAGATTGCTGATCAACTAAGCTTCCTTGCTGACAGCATCGCCTTACTTAAGTTTACAGCTCCATCAAATGAAGAAAACTCCAAAGCCTAATATGGAAAGAATGTTAAAGCCCCACTTCTTGAAGTAAAAGAAGCCTACCCTAAAGTTAACCAAACTTTTGAATCTTTTGAGACAAAAGGGGTTTATCCAAAGGTCAACCCCACTTTCGAGCTAAACACTTACTCATTTCCAATCAACCCAAAGCCTAAAGCTGATCAAGAAAAATTGAAAGAGCATGAGAAGCAATTGACGCAACAAATCACTAAGAAAATGAAAATACTCAACGGGTATGATGGATTTGAGCAAACTAGTATAACAGACTTCTTTACTTAAGACTATGAAAGCTTCCCAAAAAAAAATTAAAGTACCTGACTTCAAGAAGAATCGGGTGCCCTAAGCTACGCACTAGGCTCTATGCATGAAAGATGGGAAAATAAATGCAATATGACCAGCTTATGGTCCAAACTTTTCAAGACAGCCTAATTGGCCCCGTTTTAACCTGGTCCACTTAATTATATTTGAATTAAGTAAATACATGGGAAAAGCTGGCTGGCTAGCTAGCTAAGGAATTTTATGAGCAATATAAGTTTAAAGTTGAGGTAGCACCAACCATAATGGACTTAGTTGCCCTAAGGAAGAGGCATAATGAATCTTTTAAAGAATACACTTAAAGGTAGAGGTCCTTAACTACAAGGGTATCTACCCCCACGACTAAGAAAAAACTGACTTCAGTTTTATCGATTCTCTCGAGAAACCTTACTTCTCTCACCTGATTAAGCAATCCTTTACTAGTTTTACAGAGGTAGTCGCAGTAGGGTATTGGATTAAAAGTGTCGCCTCCTCCGATAAATTACAAGAACCATCAAACAAAAGACTACCCTCTATTAAACCCACTACCAACAAGACTAGAGCAGCTACTATCAGCATGGTTAATTCAAATACCAGGCCCAATGCTTAGGTTTCTTTCAAGACAAATCCTTTGCCAGCTCAACAACAGTTTAGAAGCTAAGTCAACAGGGCCCCAAGGTAGTTTACGAAAATACCCATTCTTATCAGTCTGATACTTGAAAATCTAAGAAAGGATAATTTGCTCCATTTTGAGGCTCTTAATGAAACCAAGATTTTTTATCCCAATGCAAGGTATTAATATCATTTAGGGCAAGTGGGCCATTCAATAAACTCATGTTAGAGATTAAGAAATAAAATTCAAAATTTAATCAATAAAGGCACAGTCCAACTAAACTTTATAGAAGCTCCAATTCCAAATGTCAATAACAACCCCTTGGTTAACCATAGGCCCATCATCAATATGATATTTGACAACTCAAATCCATCCACTAACGTAATCAGTTCTAACCAAGGGCCTAAGGTCTATGGATTCTATAAACAAAAGGAAAGGTAAATTCTACATACCAAAAAGGTACACCTTCCATGTACCTTTAGCCCCTAAAAATTATAAAACTGTCCCTCTTAACTACCAAGCAGTAAGTCAAGGGAAATCAAGCTCACTTATAGGAGGGATTACCCGGTCTAGTAGAATTTACGAACCTAAGGAAGACCTAAAAAAGAAAACTGTGCTAGAAAGGTCAAATAATGAATCGGCTGAATATGAAGAAGGATTCTTTGCCTTCACCAAAATAATCAAGTCTAGTGAGTATAAAATAATAGATCAACTCACTAAGACTTCAGCACAAATATCTCTCATTAGTTTATTGATGGCATCAAAACCACATCAAAAAGCTTTATTCAAAACTTTGTGGGAAGATAAAGTCCCTTACGAAATACCAATTAAAAGAATAGGTTTTGTCACCAACTCTATCTCACCATGAATCAGATTTCTTTCTCTACCGAAGAATTTGGTGAAGAAGGTAACTAGCATACTAAGCCTCTCCTCATAATAGTGAAGGTAAGCAACATTATCATGGCAAGAGTCCTCATCGACAATGGATCATCATTGAATGTATACCCTCTCGCTACCTTAGATCTATTGGGCATTAACACAACTGCTATCAAGCCAAGTTCAACAATAGTCAAGGCTTTTGACAAGTCTAAAAGGGAAATTATAAGGGAAATCAACTTACCAATTTATATCAATCCATATACTTTCAACATCTGATTCCAAGTTATAGACATCCTAAGGACCTTCAACCTATTATTGGGAAGACCTTAGATACATTCAGTAGGGGCCATACCTTCAAGCTTATGTCAAAAGGTTAAGTTCATCTCAAATGGCCAAGTCATAACAATTCTAAGTGACCAGGATTACGAAATATATAAAGAAATGACCATACTCAACATTGGCACTGAGGAGCAGGAAGACTTTAGGCTCCAAATGTTTAAAGAAGTGTATATAGCTACCAATTAATAGAAAGATGAAAGGTACAAATTTAAAGAAGGCCAAATCAACACCTATCGAGCCTGAATTTTCGGTTTCTTTCATTTAATTTGATTTTCCACTTTCTAATTAATACTAAATCCTAACCCATTCAATATTAATCCTCGACTAGAGAAATTAGGAAATATCGTTTTTTTTAAAAAAAAAAAAAAACTTTTGATGTCGCCACCTAACTAGAGTCATGAAAAAGAATAGAAACCGTAATAAATTGTATAGATTGACTACAATTTGGCTATCGGTTTTTTATTTCAATTTGAATGAACAACCAGAGGGTTCTAAATTCAGGGGCTAACTTATTAAACCATAACGGGTATCGCTATTTATTTTCCGAAATTAGGTTTACTCTTCTAAATTGTTGTTTTTTAATATTTTTAAGAAAAAATAAAAACCAAAAGAAAAACTTAAGTTTTTGTATATTTTAATGTCACCCCAAAGGTACCTACATACCCACTAGTCGAAATCAAATGACCGTCGTTCTTTTCTAAAAACTTTAATGTATCAATTGATTTTAATTTTGAAAACTGACCAGATTTACGTTTTTAATTGATTTAGTTTATTTACAAAAAATCTAAGGGAGTCTTAACTCATAAGTAATCAAAAAACTCTCTAAAATATCCTAACAATCTTATTGATTTTTTTATTAATTTTTACTTCTAAAAAACTTATTTTCTAAGTGAGAAATCCTAAAAAAAAAAAACTAATCCTAAAAACAATTCCTAGACTAATATATGTATATATGTATTTATACATATTACTACTCTTAAATAGATATTTTGTTAAATCAGTACTTAATCTATAAGAAAACTAACACTAAAAAGAACACCTAAGTCAATATATATATATACATCTACTTATTAAACAATCATCTACCTAAACAAAATCATATCATATATATATATATATATATAAATATCTTAATATATACATATCTTATATATACTACGTTATATGACCATGGATATGATATGATTAGAATAATAAACTATATAACTAAAATAATAATATCTAAAAAAAAAATTTAAAGCAACCAAATCTGATTGCTTTTGTTCAGTAGTAAAGGACAATAGCTCCGATTGGTTGCACGTAAGCTTGTCCAATGTGCAACTAGATGTTAATTAGAATTGGCGACAATGATGGCTTACTCCATTAGAGATTGCACCTACTGTTTGTAAACTAAGCAATGGATGATAGCTGGTCGCGTATGCGGTTCGTTGCAGGCTATGGATGTGTTGTGAACAATAGATGGTATGCAGTTATAAATCAGCGAGTTGGGTTCGTAACAATGTTAGACAATAAGCAACTACTGTGTTTTGTGTGCATGAAAGATGATGATTGTGGCGTTAAAGTGTAGTGTTGTATGAAGTAGGTGTTCAACAGTAGTTACCATAACTGCGCAAAGTGTGGCATGCAATGAAGGTATGATTTGTTGTATGTGAAGAATGTATGGCTTATTCGGTGTTCGGACAGTGCAGTGTAATGTTTGTGGGTGATCATGTGAAGTATGGGTGAATGTTTTATATGGAATTGGTCTCTTCCTTTTTTGGCAGGTATGTATTTCTAGCGAGGGTGTAATTGTTCTGCTTGATTCCTATTTATAAAGCCCGAAACAAATAATATACAATCGAATATTTTGTATTTACACGAATCCAATCTAATAAAAATCAAATCATTTACATCGATTTAAACCTAATTTGATAAAAATCAAACTAGATTTAAATATTTTATAATGATGTAAATCTTTTATAACCATTCAAACCCGATCGTATTTGATTTGATTAGATGTGAATCCCATAAGCTCAACCCGTTTTTTTTTTTTTAAATGAAAAAATCATTTATATTGATTTAAACCTGATTTAATAAAAATTAAACTAAATTTAAATCTTTTATAACAATTTAAATCCGATCGGATTCAATTTGATTAGATGTGAATCCCATAAGCTCAACCCGCTTTTTGTAAAAAATGAAAAAAAATAGAAAAATAAGCCACACATAAGTACCTACCGAGATTTAAACCTATAAACTTAAGCTAATCCAATGCTTATGCTCTAATATTTATCTTTTGGCCTATGCCTTGATATTTAGTACAATTATATTGTACTTAAATCAAACGACTCTCTAAAATAAAACTAAAATTAAACTAATCGTCCCTAAAACAATTTATTTTCTAAAATCTAGTTTCCTAAAATATTTACATTTTTTTGTATTTTTTATCATTTTTCAATTTTTATTACTTTTTATTTTTGAAATTAGGACCCTAAAACAAAACCTTAAAAGTACAAAGGGAAAAAATTAGGTGTCTACAATACCTATGGGCTCAGTTATATCCCAACTCTGATGGAAGAGTTATAGAATATGCAAGCAAGGGGCAAAAGAGGTAATAGATTATATCATGCCCTAATGACCTTTCTACTGTTGTCAGAAACTTTCATCCGAACTGATATCCAAACTTCAGAGCCTACTAAAGAGGACCCCTCCAACAACAATAAAATAGCTAGCGCATCCTACAAATCCCAACACCTAAATAACTAGTTCTCTATCCCCATAAATAGCAACAAGTCTTCTTTAGGTTAAAAGATGAGTCATAGTTTAGTATTTTACAGAGTTTTATAATAATTACCTTTGTTCTACAATATTGCATTCAAAAGAATTTCTTCTAAATAAGAATCAGTCTTCTTTTTCTTCACTTCTTCCTTATTCACACTCTTTCCTTTACGTACATTTTGCTTAGATCCAATGCTTTGAATAAAGCCCAAAGATACCTTACATAGACAGGTGATAAAAATATTGATATCACTTCCGACCCTACTAGGTTAGTTGTTAGGAGTGATGTCAATGGTCACAATAATGAGCAAGAAAGTTAACAAAGACATGAAATGAGTAAAATTTCCATTGACAAGCCAATTGAGACAATTAATGTTAGGATTGATGACAACCCTAAAACATTGAAAATTGGAGGGAATGTGAAAGAAGAACAAAAAGCAAAAATGACTGCACTACTATTTGAATACCAAGATTTATTTACATGGTCTTATGAAGAAATGCCTAGGTCGGATCCATCAATCGTAGTTCCCTGCTTACTCACAAGAGAAGATGTCAAACCCAAGAAGTAGAAGCTAAGGAGATTTCGACCAGATATCTTATTGAAAATTAAGGAAGAAGTTAGAAAGTTACTAGAGATTAGTTATAACTTAACTCTTTTTCCGGACTTCGATCAAGTGGCGACTTCAAAATATTTTCGAGGCAAAAAGAACCGGTTTTCTTTAAACCCTAGTTAAGAGTCGGTATTAAATGGGTAGGGTTTAATATTGATTGCTTTAAAGAAGATTAATTTATAAAAACTAGGAGAAAAACCAAGCTCAATAATCTATTGTTTTTTTAAGCTAAAAATTCTTTTCTTCTTCCTTTTTTTCTTCCCCCAAATTTTAAGATTGCCTAAGTGATTGTGCCACCCACCATCATGAAAATGTTAAATAACCTACCACATGTAATAGCCCTTATCAATTGCCGCCCCATGACCTAGAATGGCTTAACACCATCTTAGAAGCATCTCATGAAGACTCAAACGATAGATACTCCCAAATTCTCATTTTATCAATAGTATAGCTCTTTCAATCAAACATACACCAATTACATGTTCACCATCACAATCACAATTCTTGCCTCTTGTAATTAATGATGACTTTCTTAGGTATATTGATGGCACAATCCCTCCATAAGCTAAGGATCATGTAGATTACACATTGTAGCATCATCAAGATCAATTTTGGTGCCTTACAATAATCACATTTATTGATGTAGCAATTGCTGGAAATATTTATATGGAAAAAATGTCTAAGGAAGAATAGGAAATCCTTGCTGGTCTTTATGCAAAAATATCACAAGCAAGAGTTAAGGTACCTGAAGGAAGACTTCAACTTCAAACTCATGGCAATAAATCTATGTAATAATATTTATGTACCATCAAGAAAATCTGTAACAAATTATCCATAATCACTATACTTGTACCCATTGAAGATTTTACTCTTCCTATATTGAATTGATTAGGATATGATTTCAAGGAAATTGTAGCCTCAATCCAAGCAAGGGACTTATCGCTCTCCTTTGAGTAACTTTATGACAAAACATGAGGATTATTTGAATCATGATGAATCAAAAATTAAAGTACTAGATCTTATAGCTCAATATACTCAAAAAATCAAGCCACAACTCCTATACAAAGAGAAGCAACAATAACTATAGACTAAAAGAAGTAATAATTGGTGATGGTATAAGCTCATCAATCTCTCATGTTGGTTCTTCCCATCGTGTCACTCTTAATGCATCTTTTACTCTTCTAAACACATTGGGTATTCCAAATATTTAAGTTAATCTCATATTAGGATCTAAAATTTGCAAACAAAACAATGTTATTATTGAGGTTGATCCCTATTCTTTTGTTGTTAAGGATTAAGCCATAAGGAAACCTCTACTATGCAGGCTAAGTGAAGGTGATCTCTATCAAATTTCTACTCTTCCTTCTTCCAACTCAACCTCAACACAATAATGTCAAGCCTTTTCTATTGTCTCTATAACTTAGTGGTATGCTTAACTTGGCCATCCTTCATCTAAAATTCAAAAGTGCAATATTAAGCACTTTTCTCTTCTATGTTTCACAGTATCGTATAATAATTATAGTTGTTTTTTATGTCAACATAGTAAGAGCCAAAAGCTCCCTTTCGCAATTTCATCCATCTCTAACAAAGCACCATTTGAACATTTGTTTTAGGATGTCTAGAGTCCATCCCCAACTCACATTGGATGGTTATCAATATTATCTTTTAATTATAGATAATTATACCAAAAAACATTTGTGTTGTTGGTGAATTTTGGAAATTGTAAATATCCTGCAAAGATAAGACAAATACTTTGTACTAAGGCTAGTCTGGTGTAGCCATTCCAATGTCTAAGTTAATAGATAGGAATGAAAATGATAGAGTTGAGAAGTTGAGAGTTATCAAATGTCTCTTACAGAGTTAGTTTTTTGTATTTATTAGAGATTGTCATGTCTGAAGGAGCAGTTATCGGAATAACTGCCGAAATACGTGAAAATTTCTTGATTAGACACCTTCTTGAAAATATAGAGAGAGTACGCGGTTATGTAATCATAACCATGCTTGTAATAACTATCCGCACCATGACCTTGAATTTAAATCTACAATAGATTTGAGTTACTTAACGTAATGCTGAGAAAATCAATTACTTGGCGAGGTGCTAAGAATATCGATTATGTGGCTTATCAACAGCCGAATAGACGAGCAAGACGGAAATGAAAACTAACTATCAACATTTGGTTAAAAGCCATGACACACATCGTCAATCTACACCACTTATCAAATCAATGATCATTACTATCAGATATGTTGCAATTGCGAGGGCAAATTATCCATATTTAAGGACTCTTTGAAATTAGGATTCACTGCTGTTCAAACTCAGTCTTCATAATCATATTTTCTTACTTTCTCGTCTTCACTCTTAAGTTCTTCAATTTCTGAGATACTATTTGTAGACATTCAAGTATGGTTCACAACATTATCTATTGACTTATCCTATCTAACTCTGAAGCAACGGAAACTGAGGCCACTTCTCCCCTTCCCCCCCTAAAGAAGGAGCGAGGCAGCTTACTCTTCTGGTAACTTTGATGACAACATTGAGACAAGGTGGGATAAACTCGGTTTGATCAACAAGCTTGCTATAGATAATTATCCTCAGGATAAGGAAGGTCAATCCTCGACGAGATATTTGTACAACACCAAACCTACTTCCATGACTCTCCAAATGGAAACGCCAGTTCCGCCAACAAAGTTCTTATCATGAAGTACAATCAATACTGGCAAGACTTTCCCGGAACATAGAATCTAAGGAGGCCAAGAAAGGAGAAGAGGGTATGTTTCCTAAGGAAGTGTGGGTTTCATATATACCTAAAATATTTAGATTTTGGGTTATGCTTCCCTTTTTTGGCTTTTGTTAAGGGTTTCTTCAACTACTTTAGAGTTACGCCGAGTATGTTTTCACCCAACACATACTAGCTTCTAACAGTTTTTGAGATAGTTTGCAAAGAAGTCAAAGTCAGGGCTATGCCTCAACTATTTTGGTTTTTCTTCACAATTAGGAGGTAGCCTAATGGATGGTACTTTGCTATTGTATGGTATGGGTTAGAGTCCAAGATCTACAAGTGGCATGATAAATTTGTATCAATAGTATCCAATGAAGAGCTAGAATTATAGACCTAATGGACTAAGCCAATCTATACTAAAGATATTGATTTGATGCTGAATGATGCAGTAACGGCAAGGAAAATTCAAGAAAGGAGGAAGAGTAAAATGTTCTTTTAGGACACTAAGAAAATTATACGACATTATGAAAGCGGAGACCCAATTTTTTCCAAAAAAGAAGGTACACTAATAAGTTACCATCGTGCCGAGTATAGCCGCAAGAGGAAAGTCATTCTCACGACTTAAGAGAAGAATTGTCACCTTTGAGCCTTGTTCAGCATGGAGAATGTAAGTTTATTCTTTTCCCATGTTGATATTAACTTGTTTACTTATGCTACATATATGCATGCTGGCGAGGTAAGTCCTGCCAGGCTATTGGCCCAAGCAAAGGCTAAAAAATCAAAGGCTGACAAGTGTATGGCCGCTGCATCTACCACCATTTAACCAATAATGGTGAAAAGGTGGCCAAAGACATAACCAAGTAACCTGCAGTGCAACAGAAACCCTCTCAATCGGTTGAGAAGCGAAAGAAGGGGAAGAAGGATCTGCCAACCAAAACTAAAATTGCCCATTTGAGGGAACCTCTTATGAGAATGTTGATGATTTTCTGCCTGCTATAGAGCCGAGATAGGAGGTTCAAGAGATTCGACCCCATAGTAAGCCTAAATTTACTACTACCAAAGGGTCATCCCTAATAGTAGAGGTGGTACTGAGCAAAAATAAAAGATCGAGGAAAGAACTCGTCGGCCAACCTGTCGCCAAAAGGTCCAAAGACTTGGATGAAAGGGTAAAGGAGGCAATGTACAGCAAAGCCCTCGGCATCAGTACTAATGAATTTGTCCCAAATAAGGAGGTTGGCGAATACTACATCCCGCGCTGGAGCCACACAATTCTAGACATTAACTTGGCCCTAGGTGACAGGACAAAGTCTTTGGCTTTAATGGAAGGAGTTATTTTTCCCAAGGACAAAGACTTTGTGAAGAAGGATGTTGATAGGGTCGATAGTTGCAATAAGGCCCATATCACGGCCTAATTGTATAATATGAGTATTCATAACCATTACTTTTAATTATCGCAGCCAAGGGTAATCATAACCTTGTTTGTACTAACAGTTCGCCCCATGAACTTGAATTCAAATGTGTGATGGATTTGAGTTACTCGACGTAATGCTGAGAATATCGATTACTCGACAAGGTACCAAGAATATAGATTGCGCGGCCTAATGGCAGCCAAATAGATGAGTAAGAGGGAGATGAAAACTGACTATCAACAATTTGGACTTTTCTAATGGAATCCAAAAGTAAAGTAATCAACATCGTTATTCAATTTCAAATGAATATCGATACTACTTTTCCAACTAAGATTAAATCAATTCATAATGATGGAGGAATAGAATTTTCAAAACTAAAAAAGAAAAGTACATTCCTAGTCCTCAACTTTTAACCATTTTTTTATAAAAGGTTCCCAACCTTTTTTATTTTTTCTATTTGATTCCTTAACAGTTTTAAACATTTACAAATAAGGCCATTTTGTAACATTGTTAACTTTTCCATCTAGTTTTAAAAAGTGGCTATGTTAGATTGGTCGAAATAATCAATTTAACTATATAATATAATTAAACATATAAAAATTAAATGAATTAATATAAATAAAAAATAAAAAAAATAGAAAAGACAAGAAAAAATTCTAAAAATTAACTTAAGAGGATGAGACAAGAAAGGTACCATAGCAATTTTTTTCTTTTCTTTTGGAACAAATATTCTACTCTTGGGAAAGCTTCACTTAAGTATAGATGATCAAAAGCATATTCAGCAACATAACATTAAGGTCTCTAAAATATCAATAATGGAGACATTGATACTAACAAGCAAGATCAATAAGTTTTATATGGAATTATGAATTTCATCTTATCTTAATCATGGCTCTAGTAGCATGAAGATTTTTCAAGGGGGAAATATACCTAATTACTCATTAACATGATGCATTAAATAGTGCTTTGCTAATAATATCACTGGCCTTAATGTAGCATTCTACACAAGAATGTATACCTCTATCTCTAAAGTTACAAACAAAGGAGAGAAAAACAAACTCCTTCTCTAAAAATTTAAATAGAAAAAAAAAATTGCTAGAATGTAAAATGATTGCACATGATGATAAAGGAAGAAAAAACCAAAACTTCACCAATAATAAAGCTACAAAGAGATTTAGATCGCAAAAGTTCTTTAGATCTGAAAATTCCAGATCGAAGCAAAAGAACCAAAAAGAAAGTTTTGGTGATAAACAATAAAAGGAAAAATTAAAGAGCAATGTACTAAATTTTGATGGGAAATTAGTTAATTGAAAGATCAAAGAAAGTCATAAAACATTACTCGATAAAATAGAATTAACTATAAAAGATGATTTTCTTTTGGATATGTTTTTCTATCTTCATTCTTTATTTGTAGACTTTTTTCTCAATTTTCTGTAATTTTCGTTGATTCGTTTAGATTTTATACTTTTAATTATATTATTTATTTAAATTATTTACTTAGACAAATCATGTATTGCCAGGTGTGAAAAGTGATAAAAAAAAGTTAAGGATGTTAAATAAGTCTTTATTTGTAGACATTTAAAAGCATCAAGAACCAAAATAAATAAATTATATATATATTTGTATGGCTAAGGACTTAAATAGAAAACTGGTGAAACATTGAGGACTACCTCTTTGCAATACATGGCATTTCTCACTTCATCGCTTTTCCTTATAAACTACAGCATATTAGTATTGCATAACAACAATATTGATAAATAGATAAAATAGCTCTTATTGTGCTTGATCATGAATTGCTTCACAACTCATTTTTATCTTTTGCCTTAACTCATGCCACTTACATCATTAATTGTCTCCCCAACCCAACACTTTCTCATCAAACAACATAAACTTTTGTTCTAGAGATCACCTAATTATTCTCATCCTCAAATCTTTGGATTTCTTTGTTTTTCATAACTTTATCAATATACATCTCACAAATTACAATCTCGCTCCAAACCATGCATCTTTCTTGGTTTTTCCATTACTCACCATGCTTATAAATGTTATGATCCTAATTCTCACAAAATTGTAATCAACCTCGTGTTGTTTTCAATGAATCTATCTTTTCATTCTAAACTTCTTCTTTTATATCTAATTACAATTCTACTTTAGTTGTCCATTTTGCTCCGTCTTTCATTAATCATATCATTCTCCTACTAGTTACCCAATGTCTTGTTTTTACTCCATCATCTTTACCATCCCTTTCTCTACCTACACCTTTAAATATAACCCCCTCAATTTAATCCTCGTCTTCTTCATCTCCTTGTTCACTTAGAGCAACTTACGTAACAAACATACTTTTTCCCTTTATTTCTTCCACTTAACCTACTTATCCTTCTTATACTCATTACATGACCATTAGATTTATGAACTATTTCGAAGAGTCTAAGCATAATTTTCATGCTACTAAACTCCCCATAGAAACACACAATCCAACTAACATATGTATCTACTACTCTCAATTATCCTAATTAGCGAGCTACAATGTTTACTAAGTTTACCATACTTCAACAAGAAGAAACTTAGCAACTTATCCCCACAACCCCTAATCAAAATGGTATTAGTCATAAATTAGTCTTTCACATTAAGTGTATTCTTGAGGATAGCATCTCTATATATAAAGCTCGATTGGTTAAAATGTCTCTTATCAACACCTTAGTCTCAATTATCCTCAAATTGAGGCAAAAAAAAAATAAAAAATAAAAAAAAATCAAGTTGGTTCTCTCATAGGTAGCCTCTCATGGTTAGCCCCTTATACAATTTGATATAAACAATGCCTTTCTTCATGGATATATTTTTGAAGATATTTACATTTCCCAAATGCTTGAATATATTGACTCTTATCATCTTACTTATTTTTGCAAGTTGAAGAAGTCTCTTTATGACTTAAAACAAGCCCTTCGAGCCTAGTATAATGAGCTATACTGCTTCCTTCAAACTCTTGGTCTTACTCATTCCAAATGTGATTATTCTTTATTCATTTCCGTCAATAGGCATGGCTAAGTATATACTTTAGTTTATGTAGATGGCATTATTATTACTGGTGACAATTCTTTTATGTTGCAACAATTCATCACCAAGCTATCCTCTTGCTTCTCTTAAGGACTTTTGTTTACTTCACTACTTCTTAGAGGTTGAAGTCATTCCCCCAATTCAAGGTTTGTTTTAAGTCAATATAAGTATATTTTTTATCTTCTTCAATGCACTAACATAGTAACATCTAGATGCTAAAGAGATGTTCATTCCAATTGCTACATGATCAACTTTAGCAACTTGATGATGGCTCTCGTCCTACTAATCCTAAGCAACATCAAAGTTTCATTAGTGCTTTCAAATATCTCTTTAAATTGACTCTACTAGATATTTTTTAAACCTCACAAAATTAGCCTTTTGGATACAGTGTCGAACTTGAGTGGAGTAAATCATTTCTTGAGACAATAAGACTACATAAATTTAAAAACAATTAAATTTTAAATTCAAAACCTAAAACAAATGTGAAAAACCTTAATATACAATTTGAAAATCCTAATCACATAATAAGACCCTAAACCCAACGTATGCACACTCATAAAAATTTGAACTAGAACTTAATGAAATCCTAAACACTAAACCTTAAGTTTGTAAAACCTTGTAATCTGCCCTAATGTTAATAAAACCTTAATTTAATAAAATTATCGCTAAGTACATGTAATCGCGTAAAATTGCTAACAAACCATTAAAGATAATTTCAAACAATTATAACAAACAATAATAGCCGATAATTAAATGAATAAACTACTAAATAAAAAATAATAATTTATCTCTATGAGTAGCACTACTTGTATTTATGTGTACATATATGTATTTTATTCCTTTCTTTAATACTTTACAATAATGTTATTATTATAAGTTATATTATTAGTGTTGTAGACATATAATTATTGTAGTTATATTATTTTGATTATTGTTAATATTGCATATTGAGTGGTATAATGAAAAGTTAGAGTTAGAAAAAGATTTACATAGTAGATTTAGAACATTTTGTGTAATAAATAATCCTTTAGTCTAGCATTTTTTGGCAAGTTATAGAAATTGTAAGAATGGTGTATCTTATCTTATTATTTGGTAAGAGATACTAACTCTCTATAAGTTTTATGATAAGTTAACAATTTAAGATCGAAAGCCCTAATAAGTAATTAATTAAAATCTTGCAATCTCTAACTTATAAGGCAATTATTGTATTATGAGTATACACATGGTATAGAAATTCTAAGCATTCCTATAAGGCCCTTTTTTAGGGTCTTGACATATTTGCTCTATAGTAAATAAATTGGCTTAATTTATTCTTCAATCCTTAAGCTCCAATCAAACATCTTCTTGGTTATTTGAAAGGTAAAAATAGTTCACAGTCTTCTTATTTAGAAAGCTTCTAACCCAACTATAGTGATTTTGCAAATGTTGGTTAAGCTGTAAAAAAAGATGATTATAAAAGCACATATGCTTATTTGGTCTATTATGGAGATAATCTCATTTATTGATGTTCGTCCAAATAATGTGTTGTTACTTAATCATTCATGGAAGCAAAATATTATGTCATTGCTACTTCCTTAGTCAAAGTTGCTTGGATTCAATCCTTAGTCAAAGAACTTGCTTTTCTGTCTCTTAAACACCAGCTCTTTAGTTTGATAATATTAGAGCTACCTTTCTTAGTCTCAATCCAGTCCTACATAGCTGAATGAAAAACATATCCATTACTGTTCAATTTATTCGTGATCGAATGCAGCGAGGTTTATATATTGAAAGTCTCTTGCATCTATACTAAAGATCAGCATGCTAATGCACTCACTAAGCCACTCTCTAAGCAACAATTGCCATCTTTGTGTTCTAAGCTTAGCATCTCTAGTATAACCCTAGTGTTGTGAAGGCATGTCAAGGATAAAGTTCAATAATGCCAACAATTATCAAAAGCTATTGTAATCTTCCTATAGATAATGTTTGTGGTTATTTAGTTCCTAATTCCTTACTGATATTCAGTTGGACTTCTATGTATGTCTAGACATTTTATCATTAATATAATGAAAGTTTCTACGATTACTTTGGGTTTTCAAATTATTTTTATGTCCCACTTCTTAGTTATACAATCAAATGTATCAATTCATGATGTACAACCAGCCCTTTTCCTTCACATATTGTGGGGAAAATATATATATATGTGTATTGTAGGAATTGTTTATGAGAATGAGCTTTATGTGGTATTTACAAAGGCGTTGATTGGTTTAAGGGAATCTATCTCCATAAATTTTTCATCTACTTATTTTTATTTTTCCTTTTATTTTGACCTTATGGTTAGAATATTTTACTACTAATTCCAATAATTTACATGTAAGAGATATTTAGAATGACCGTTTTCAGTTTTGTAGTGTTTATTGTAAAATAAAGATGGGGTCAATGTTATAACTTATACCTCAACTTTGTCACTTTTTATAATTATACACCTAAAGTTTTAACTTATCTAATTATACATCTAATTGAAAATTTGGTTATCACTACCTATACCTTAATTAACTCCAATTTATACCGTTATTCTAGTCAATACGATCAACCAATAAGGTAGCTACTTATAATCTTGAGGGGGTTACACAACTCTCCATAAGTGGCCACCAACCACCCAATACAAAATAGTGGGTTTTGACCCACTTCAAAAATGTTGGTCAAGAGACCTAGTAGTAGTTGTGGATGGCAACAAACAACCTTAAACAGTTACACAACTCAACCACCCCATTAGCTTATCATGCTGAATAGATTATCGTTATGAATAGGAGCTAACATAAGTATAAACGGTAACAACAAAATCTTCAATTAGGTATATATTAGACAAGTTAAAATTTCGAATATATAATTATAAAAAGTGATAAAATTGAGATATAAACCGTAATATTGTCTTATCAAAGATAAACCTAGATCCTTGGCTATAAAATAAATTTAAAAACAAAGATAAAAGTCAAGTCAAGATAAATCAAAGGTATTATTATTGACAAGAATTGAAAATAATTGTTCTTAAAGCATCTTTATCCTATAAGAACTCTAGAAGTTCCTTATAGTACCGCATCAGCTTTTCTAGAAACTCTACACTTTAAGAAACTTTATATTTTATCTCTAAGTTCCTTTACCAGAATTCCTTAACACTTTTTGATATTTTTTGTGGGCCATGTAGAATAACCTTTAAAGTAATATTTTTAATATTTTATAAATACAATTTTAGTATTAACAATGTAATTTTGTATATTATAATAAATATTATTATATTATAATAATTTTGAATAATATTATATTTTTGTAATAATTAGTATTTTATTTGAATTACCTTTTAATGGCTGCAAGCATTTATAGAATTAAATAATAATTAGAAAAAGAAAAAAAAAAAAGAGTGGAGTTGGGAACGTCCCAATAATAAGGGACGCAATATATCCCGTTGCGTCAGGCTCCACGTGGGACAAGGAATCCGGGATATTGGTGGTGTAATAGGAACCTTCCTTAAAATGGGACCCTCTTTTGACATTTTGTATTACATGCGGCAGTAAAAGCAACTATATTGCTCTTAAGTTAATGTTTACATAATCCAATACATCCATGGATCCCGAGGTGCTTCGAAAATGTCTACAAATGCTGAAATTTTTATGTACGGTTTTACTTGGTACGATTTTGTAAATATATTAATTTTATTTATTAAAAGAAATATGATTTTCGAAAAATTAATAGTGAAATGTCTCGTTGGTGTAAAAAGTCCGCTCTCAAGGCATATGGTTGACTAACTTTTTTTCACGGTTACTAGTCATTTCATGATTTTGTTTCCCTTTTTATGAAGCATTTTATGATATTGAATTTCTTACTTTTTACATTTTAATAATAAAACGTCATTTGAATATTACTTATTTATAACCATATCTTGTAGATATTACAAGCTATTTTTTTTTTCCTTTTCAATAACAAGCTATTTCTTATGACACCTTTTAAATAATGCTTGGTATCTCAAAAGATTTTCCTTTTGTATGATGAGGAATTTAATGACTATTATTATTATTTCCACATTAAAGAAAAGTTTACCTGGTTAGGAGATTAATATTCTTTATCATACCTTATTATATCTCTAATATAAAAAATATCTTGTAACACTTACTAAAATTGTATAAGGATATTTCAATACTAGAACAAGTACTTTATGGCCATAATATTAGCATATGTTTCAATCTATAACCACTAATAGCTATGCATTCTAGCTACGAAATGCTAGATATGAATGTTAAATAATGGAATATTATATGCAATAAGTACCTCTACTGAGCTGTGGCTCGTTCCTTTATTTTTTACAGTTGTAGGTTAACTTGACAAGTTTGCAACAAGTATGGAAACTATTATCATTAGGTTAGGAAAGAGAGGTGGTTGGTTTTATATGTTATAGAAGATCAAGATTTAGTTATTTAGTATATTTGTTGTTAAATGACTTGTCTGTGAATCTCTTGGATTAATGTATTTCAATAATTGTAGTTTCGTACCTAATAAGTGGTTGTTCTAAATTATTTCAGAGATTGTAGTTGGTTCCAAAACCTTAATGTGTTCCTGATTAGTAAAAACATGTAGCAAGTTGTAGCACCCTCGAGTTCTAAGGCATTACACTCTCTCTCCCCCTCTTTCGATTCATAGCACCACAACAACTATTACAAATTCATTTAAATTAACTAAAACTCATGCTTGATGAGCAAACGGCAATAAGATCCAAAACAAGAAAAACCTAAAGATTAGATTTTTACAAGTGGTTTTTTTAGAGATATTTGAAAAGTATGTGTTTATCTCTCTCTCTTTCTCTCTCATGTATATTTGTGTTTAATTTGATGCTAGTGGCTGTATAGTGGGGAGTGGCCAATGGTGTATAGGTGAGTAGTGCTGCAAGTAGTGGGTATTGGGTAGTTGTGGTGTTGGTAATAAGGATAAGAATATTTTGATCAATTTAAATCTATTACATGCCTATTCTTGTATTTTTTTTTTCTAAGTAAATAATGGAATAGTGATTACGAGTTTATTACATTCCTTATGAATGATAATTCCATTACACGTCTATTATATGCAGTGAAGTAAATAGATCGTAAAGATTTAGAGCCCTTCCACAGTTCATCCAAAAAGATAAACCTCAAATGTATTCATTGGTAAATATTATATATATTTCATTCAAAAATTACGGACATTTTTAACATTTAATAAGGACTTTCCCAAACGTGTCAATGTTATTTACCCTTAGTGCATTAATGAGAATAGGAAGAATCAGGGACAAAATATTTCCCAACTATATTTATAAAAAGAAGAAATATGTGAGGATTCATTGATGCATATAGTTTAAAAAATCATGGAGGGAAGCTCATCGAAATCTATTGTTATGCTTTTATTTTTGTTTCTTTTGCTCCTTGTAAACATATCATATTCCTTAGGCAAACCACGGTTCCATGAATGCAATGTGGCAAACGATTGTGTAGGGAGATGTGAAGCTGATTGTCCGTTATTATTATTAATGTTTAATGATTATAAACTGTGAGCTCGTTATAAACTAGGTGAATTGGAAGAATTGTTCTTGACATATATATATATATATATATATTTGTGTGTGTGTTTGTGTTTGGGTGTGTTGTGATACTTGAGATTTCGTAGTTTAGATCTCTTCTCTACTGTTTCCTTGAGTATATCGCCATTCTACGCATCAATGTGAGATTTCTCTACTGTTGATTGCTCAAACACATAATGTATGTAGGATGATGAATAGTATGTGATTACTTACAAAATTTTAACATGTGTATGTAAAAGAATATATTTTTTAAAAAAAGTTATTAAAATTTTATAAATACTTATATATCATTCATCGATTCACATTAGTATCATTAAAACCTCTCTCCAACTTCAAAAAGTATATTAGTTTGCCTAGAGAGCTTTTTATTTTAATTTTTTTCATGCCGTTATTTTCCGATTTTGAACCAGTTTCTTATTCCAGTAAAATAATGTAGTAATTTTAAGAGTTACAGCTATTAATATCTTTTGAGAGCAATTTATTGTGAAGGTTAAATTCCACTGTCGATGACAATAACGATAATTGACTAGCGACTTTTTAAAGGAAGGAAATAAATTTTAGTTATTTTAAAATAGTATTTGCTTAGATCATTAACCATTACCAATTATCACTAGTTGTCCAGTTACCGACATCTCTCCATACCACATACTGCCATCATAAGTTAATGATATTTGTAGTTTCTCGAAACTAGACTACTATATACTACTATTTAACAACTTTGAGGCATTGAATTGCAACAAGACTACGGAAAATAAACCAAAAACTACTTTCCATGAAACAAGCCTACCCGGAATAAGAAAATGCATGCGAATTGGAACAACGGTTCGATTTTTTTCTTTACGCTTTTGGTTCACAAACAAGCAGGATGTAGAATTATATTAATATAATTGTCGATCAATCGAGAACAACGATTGTATATGTCATTCTGATTTTGAATTATGTATCATCAAAATTAAGGACTGGCAATATGACTCGATTTCAATTGCTTTTCATGGATTTTCAGTCTCGTGCATGAAAGAAACGCCTCCAACACTAAAAAAGATAAAAAAAAAATCACCCGTGCAGATGCAGTGCAGGTGTTCCTCACTCCCCCTCTCTTCACGCGCACTTCAAAGACCGCCCAGTCCGTAGTAGACTCTCTTCCGTTTTATTCTTTGTACGGAAAATATTTGCATGCAAACCGGCGCATAATCTGTATATCATTTGCATGCACGCCATGAAAGACAGGAAAGATGTCCACTTTTATCTTCTTAATTTATAAATTAATAATTAAGATTATATAGATATCCATTTAATTTTATGATATCCTTGTAATATCTTTTTCATATAATTCCAATGGTTAATTATATGTAGTAATATCTTAATAGACAAAAATTAAAAAAAATATAAATTTAGAGAATTCAAATTTGAATAGAGCCATCTCCATGGCACCATACTTCTATCCTCTCTCTCTCGATAATTATTAAAATAATAATATATGTTGTATTATTTTTTAAACTTTATTGTAAGTTCTTTTCATTTTATAATTTTTCATTAAACTTTACTTGATATTCAAATAAATAAGAAGTCTCTTATTGCATCATGATACACCGATAGGAACCCATGAATTTCGTGAAGCAAAATATGATAGTATTTTTTAGGAAAAATTGCAAAGCATAACTTGTGTTTTGGAGTTTTTGCAAAATCATGGGTTTAGTTTTGGTTTTTGATAAACCCATGGCCTAAATTTTATCCTTGTTTATTATTGTTAATTCATAGACACGAATCAGTTCATAATTGGTTAAAAATAATTGTTTTAGTAAAATAAGATTATTAAATATATTTAATTGAGTAATATGTAAAAAAATTATAAAATATACGAGACATAAAAAAAAATTGAAAGCAACCCATTGAAATCCTAAGGCCCTAGCTTACCGTCCCAAGGCTACAGACTCTAAGGTTCGAGAATGCTTAACTCTAATGAGTTAAAAAATTATTTAACTCCACACCTTATGATGGTAATTATGGAGCTCCAAGAATGGTTAGACTTATGATCCATTTACCCAGGTGGAATTATGCCATTTATGGAAGGTGGTGAATGGTCGTCCACCCTCTAAGAAAAATCAATTAAAATTAGAGGATCATACTCAAATGGAGCAATCTAGTTATAATCCATCAGGGTTTCAAACTAAATACCCTTAAAAAAAATTCTAACTACTTAGGCAACCTAATCATACCACCACCACCATGGATAAGTTGTACAATCTCCTTAGCTACCTTAAGGTCTAAGGAAGCTAACTAGTGATTTAGAAAGATCATGAGAAGACCTTAGGTACTGGGGCCTTGGGGTGATCGATAGGGTATTGTAGTTATGTCAAGAGACTCGAATATAATCCATCAAGTTTCTAGTCAAAAAAATCTTTTGTTCTTTGAAGGAAAAAAAAATAAAGATTACCTAAGTAGATTGGCCACCCACAACCATAGATGAATCGAACAACCTACCAGACACTATAGCCCCTTATTAACCATCCTCAAGGCCTAAAATTGTCATACCAACAACTTGGAGGGATAATACTACGAACTTCAAGTGATAGGGTTTTGAGATAGCTGATAAGGGTCTTAAGAATTTCAATATTTTTTTCATATTATTTGCATTTTCTTTTTTATTTTCTATATTTTTGTAATTATATATTATACTACTTAATTAAATAAATATGGTAACATTATTTCATTAAATTAATTATTATAAACTAATTAACATTAAACAAAACACTATCTCTTAACTAAAATAAAAATGTTGACAAAATACAAGTCGTGGTTCTTTTTTTTTTTAAACCAAAATAGATAAGCCATAATAAAAGTATTTTTTTTTTTTAAGTCTACAACTTTGTTTTCTTTCCATGCGAGTACTCAATATTTTCTAACTATTGTGAGAGTATGACTTCCAATAAATCCATTAAATTTTCCATCAATTTGTGACACATGTTAGTTTCTTATTAGTTCATAATAATTAATTCAATAAAACAATAATATTAAATAAAATTTATCATTCAATATAATAAAAATGATATTTTTCTACATTTAATAGCATAACATAATGTAAAATAAAAAAATCAAAATTTTTCTTAGTAAAAAAGAAAAGGGTTGTAAAAAGTTGTGCAAATTCCATCTACATTAATTGACCACCCTAAGACCAATAAAAAATTGAAATATGTTAAGAATGAATTAAAAATTTAATGGATTTGATGGAAATTTTTATTTTTTTATAAAAGGTGGGAAATGTTAAAGATTCAAATAAAAAAAATAGGTAAATATTGATGAGTAAAAATGTATCATTGTAATGCCCCGCCTTCTAAACATTTGCTTGAAAAAAAATTTCAATTTTTAGGCTATCTAAAGAAGGATTTTTTTACTGCCATCCTTAAGTTAAAGATAAGACAAAATACATACTTCACCTGTCATTTAACTTCATAAATACTTAAATCTCTTCTTATGCAATATAGTAAGCCACAAAAAAATATTTTAAAAGAATGGGCTAAACTTAAAGCATCACAACCATACAACTCTTGCATAATACATGATTCTATTACAAGTATATGTATCATAACTACAATGGCTAAACTAAACCTTTGTAATATGATGCCAAAGTCTTCTCTAAAGAAATGCTTTCAAGGATTTTATTCATATCTTGAAGCTAATAATTCCTTTGAAAAACTCATCTCTTATTAGCATTCAAAGTCTCTTTGCCTCTACAACATGAAGCCCTATCTAACACATCTTTTAACTGAAGATAAGGCAATTAATCCCTTCAGCTTACTATAAGGTGAGCGAGAGTAGATAAAAAAAAAAAATCAAGCAATATCATATCATATTCACATAGCAAGTTATCAGTTTAATCACAATATTCTTTAATCTAACCAAGCAATGCAAATGTAACAAGCTCATGTCATGCCTATTCACATGGCATGCATCAATATTGATATCCTAACTCAATCTAGTAACTCATCCGGTTAGTCGACTTCAACCAAGCATTTGGACATAAACCAAAGTCTAAGAACGTAGTAAAGCAACAATCAGTTGCAAAAACCTAGTAGCTTAGCAATAATCACATGGAATGGTTAGAAAATCCAACATATAGCTAGCTTAGTAGATACGATACAGTTTCTATATACTCAAAAACCTAACTTTTATAAATCAAGTTGTTTACTAGATAAACCCAGTTTTTCATATTAAACCTAACCTAGCAAAATTTTAGTTTTATGAAACTTAACCAATAGATTCTTTTCATATCATGCCATGAATGCATCAGGTCACATATTAAGTAGTACTTAGCAAATTCAAATAAGCTTACTCATTACTTATTAGATTAACCTTTTCTTAGTTTCATTATCATTTGTAAGGCTTCAATATCAAGTCACTTAAGTGAATATCTTATGAGGTAGGTTTAGTTCCTAAATTCTTTTCCAAATTAGCATAAATCCCAATAATTGCCACATAACAACAAGCCATACAACCACACAACAAAATCTAATATCATAACATCATTTAGTCAGTAATAGTCATAAGGGAAGCTTTACATAATTCCTCAAGCGACACATCAAACTTATAACCAAGCTCAGCCAAGTCAAAACATGCAAGTTTAGGAGTTGATACAAGTCTACTCAAGGCATACACAAATATCCACTTACCTAAGCCTGTTGGTCGCTTTCACACTATTTTTTAACATAAGCCTCCTCTTTAACTACTTTATCTAATAAGGATACATGATACTCAAGTCAACTACTATGTCAGTAAGTATTATAGATTAATATCAACTTATTGATTCTAAGTTTGTTTCTATTAAGAAAATATTTTTCCTAAATTGCCTTAGAGTTAGTATTTGATTTAGCCCCTGAAACATCCTTTGAGGTAGCTTCTAAATTATCCTTTAATTCAAGCTAACTTCTAAATTTCTAAGTGAATACTATCTAACTTATATCCTTATCTTTATTAATTAAAATTTCCATTATTTCACCTAACTTAGTCATCTAAGTTTAACTTAAACAATAATCCCTAAGTGTAGCCTCTAATTCTATCTCTATTTTAGCTTTTCATGTGACTAGAATACTATGTTTACTTATAAAATTTTCACTTTTCAGTCAAGCCAAATTAAGACTAGTAATAAACATATCACATGTAATATTAACTAGGACTCCCCTTACTAAGGTCTTAATTGTACAAATTACTTTATTATTCATATTTAGAAGTATATACATGAATAATAGGAAAATGCTTAATAATTAGTATCCATGCTATATTATATCCTTAAAAAATATTGTAAACTCATAAAAATATATAATTTAAGTTATGATTATTGTAACTCTTAAATATGACCATTACATATATTTTCTAAAATATTGATTTTAAGCATAATTTCCCTAAAAATTATCTCAAATGAGGTAATTAACCAAATAAAATTACAATATTTGAACTAAATACTTCCAAAATAATAAATAAGCTCTGGAAATCATTATAAATCAGATTCATTAAGAAATTTAATTAGAAACCTATTATTTCTTTCATATGAAAAAGGGGATAGATTTAATAAAATGATTTTAATAAATACTAAATGCATAGTTTATCAAAAATTATTTTTATGTAAATTAAATATATTGTATAAGGAATACACCCACCCAAAATTAACTCAAAACAACATTATTTACTATTTTTAAAAATTAACAAAAAATTCTTTAGAATAGGGCAATTTCTTGCGAAACCCATATAAGTTATTTTAATTTCTAAATTCTGGCATGATATTCTGATTCTATAGATAAAAACACCTAAGAAAACCAATTTTCATAATCTTTGAACATCGTTTAATATCTTTAGTAAAATAAATTAGTTTAAAGGATAAAAATAACATCACCTTGTTGATAGAGCTTCAGACATCATTAGCCAAAGAGGGATAGTTGACCAAATTACACTAATGTCAGACTTCAACCACCAAAAGACTACCATGTCAGTTTATCATTTGCTACAAGAGCCATGATTCACCTAAATTTCCCAATATTTTTCCCTTTTTTTATAATTTTTCTTTTCCATCAAACTTAAGTTTTTGAGAGCATTCTTACTTATTTCATGATTTCAAATGAGTGAAGTCGCGTATCTAAATCTATTTATAACTGATTTGTTTGATGTAAAAGTGAAAAACAACTTTCTAAGTGTCTTTTCTTTAAATTACAAAGTATAAAGCTTGTTGATTAGGCTTAGTCTTTCATCGATAGCTCAATTAGCTACTTCTTAGAACTTTATGTTCATGTCATGTCTGATTCTAATTGTTAAAGGTGGATTTTCTATTTTTTATTTTTTTTTAATAATTCAATGAATATTTTATCAATTATTTAGTATATTTATTAATATATATACATATCAAATATATACAACATGTATAGTATACTTATATAATTATACTACATGCTATTTAACACCTAATATTATTTCTATAAGTTAAATAATTTATCTCTAAGGTTTTATAATCTTTCAAAACTCAAATTTTAACTTTCTAATGATTATTGAATCATTTCGATAAAAATATGTTTTATTGAAATTAAATATTATATATATTTTATTTTGGAAAATTGACCTTATTAGGACTCTTCTTCTAACTTTTATAACCTACTATTAAAAGTTGATTCAACTTGATCAAGATTTTCTGCAAGCCCAAAATCATATCGATATTGAGTAGTTAGGGTCTAGTCATATAGCTAAACTCACTCTAAAAGCTTCTCTTAATAAATTTATTTCATTATTTCCCCCAAATATACTTTCTAGGTTTCATACGTGATAAAAGTAACTCACTGTCCTAAGTATATGGTAATAGGTCGAAGACCGATGTTACACAATCCATCCCCTTAGAAAAAGTTTCATACTCAAAACTACCATAATTTAGGACATTTAAGTTCAAGATCTAATATTGCATTCCAGCTACACAACTTTGATTCAACATCATAGCCATCAACTATTGTTAAGGATGAAATCCTTTTGTACCAACTTCTGTATTTTTTACCTCAAATTTATCAACTCGAAAGACTCTCTACCTTAATTTACAAGTGTCAATGCTTTTCTTCATATTATGCTTTAACTTGCATAATATAAGCTTAATATATTTGGTTTAGAGCATCCCATGTTTCATCTTTTGTTATATCCTCCATTTCTCTTATTCTTCACTCTCCTTTGAGTTCAACTAGCCTATAACCATTACTATGTTATGTTCTTGTCTAAATACTATGACGATCACATTGATATCCATAATTCACCCTTCATCATCATTCAATACCCTTCTCATATCAAAGCTAACTAGCTTCTATCCAAATTTCTTATCACTATCCTAATGAATGCTTTTACTTAGTTCTTATTTCATTCCTTTGGTCGGCTCAGACTTTGACATTAGTTGGTTCCTATCGAGATTCATTTCTACCCCTACCGTTGCTCCCTTGTCTATCTCTTAGTTTTATTCTACATAATTTTCACTTAGTCCTTGTTACCTGTACATGTCTATGTCCTAATCACACTTAAGATCAAACATAATGAATTCACTTCCTCACATATAAAGGTCGTATGTTATAACCATAGTACTACTATCGTAGTTGAGTACTTAGGTGCTTCATATAATTAACACATATATCAATAAAAATGAGTTAGCAAATCTAAACTTACCACTGACTTAAGATCTAACGAGATAGAGAATCACTCATACCAAGTGGACTTGACTTGATCCTATACAAATTAACACAACTCTTGACAAACAAGACTCACAAAACACTAGACTCTTTTCTTTCTAACAACTGACACGACATAATTGGATCAACAATAAAGAGAAAAAACTTATCACAAGAGTCATAATAAAACATGAGTCTGGATAAGAAAATCATGAAAGATAGATTTGCCATGCTCTTCTTGCTTACTTATATCTCTTAATTACTTCACACACTCTGTCATTATTTGAATCCTTAATCTCATTATTAACTATTAGCTCATGAGCCACAATGCCATTATGTATAATGTTAGTCTCTAGGTTACGCTTGATTGATCATTTGATAAATGTTTTGATTTGTTCTCTACATTAGCTCTCGATTGCCTACCTTCAACATTTCCTACCATTTCATTCATTTTTGTAGTAGCTATAATCTATACCGCTACAATGTGCATATCCTCACTAAATCTCCCTCCAATGTCTACTTTCGACTCCTCCTCTTCGGGTTCCTCCTCTTCTGAATCTTCCTCTATGTTACCCTCTAGTTTACTCTTAACTAACTCATGATTACTCTACTCATTAGATTGAGCATTATCCTGAGGTTCTACAAGGTGTTGATTGTCTTATGGTGATTCAGATGCTACTAGTTAAGGATGATCTTCCATAAACTAACCTAGCTACCTCGCTTTATCAGTCACATGCTTTTGTTGTATAATCCTTCATGTGCACAATTTCTTCATCTTAAGACATACTGCATTCCTTCTCTCCTTAGTTCTAATATGTATACCTTTCGATACTCAAGTTTCTATGAATTTTGCGATGGGTTCCTTCTTAAAAACAACTCAAATCCATCAAGTTCCTATGCACTCCCAAAAAACTTCTCATTAAATTTTACTTCAATCCATATTACTCCATACAACATCCTATCCTCTCCTCCAAAACAACTTAATCCATGTGCCTAATTATGTCTTAATCATCATCTTCATTCCATCTTCGATCCGTCAAGTCAACATAAAGGTCTTAGTGCTTCCATAAAAAACACTTGAAATCTTACTCATAGATAAGTTATGATATTCTAAGGCCCATTTAACACAGCAATGCTTTGTACCAACTTATAACACCCCACCTTACAGACATCTGCTTTAAAATTTTTCTTGTCTTTTGGGTGCCTAAAGGCAATTTGTTACTACTATCCCTTAGTTAATGATAAAGCAAAATACGTACTTCACCTATCATTAAATTTTATAAACACTTGGTTTCAAATCTCTTCTTCTACAACGTAATGAACCACAATGGAAATCTTTTATAAAAGTAAGTCAAACGTAGAGTATCATAACTACACGTCTCCTACATAATACATGACTCTATTACAAGTATACATATCATGATTACAATTGCTAAACTAAATCCTTTGTAATGCCAAAGTTTTCCCTAAAGAGCTGCTTCCAAGGACTTGATTCGTATCTTGCAACCAATAATTCCTTCCAAGAACCCATCTCTTATTAGCATTCAAAGTCTCTTTACCAATACAACATGAAGCCCTGTCTAACTCATCTTTTATCTAAGAATAAGATAACTTATTCTCTTAACTTACTATAAATTAAGTGAGAGTGGATAAAAAAAAAACGATGCAAATAGCATCATATCAAGACCACACAATAAGTTACTAGTTTAATCACAATATTCTTTAATCTAGCCAAACAATGCAAATATAATAAGCACGTGACATGCTCATGTACGTAGTATGCATTGGTACTGATACCCTAGCTCAGCCTAGTAACTCATTCAATTGATCAACTTCAACCAGGCATCTAGACATAAAACAAAGCCCAGGAACCTAGCAAAGCCACAATCAGTTGTCAAACTTAGCAACCTAGCAATAACACTTGGAGTGGTTAGAAATCTAGCATATAGTTAGCTTAGTAGATATGATGCATTTTCTATATGCTCGGAAATCTAGCATTTATAAATCAAGTTATTTACTTGATAAATTCAACTTTTCCTATAAAACTTAGCCTGGAAAAATCTCAATTTTATAAAACTTCACCTGTAAGTCCCTTTTGTGCTATGCGATAAATGCATTAGGTCACATATCAAGCAGTACTTAGCAAATTCAAACAAGTTTACTCATTACTTATTGGTTCAGCCTTTTCTCAATTTCATTATCATTTCTAAGACCTCGATATTAGGTTCACATAAATGAACAACTTAAGAGGTAGGGTTAATCCATAAGTCCTTTTCCAAGCTAGCATAAATCCTAACAATTGTCACATAACAACAAGCCATAAAATCACAACAACAAAGTTAAATATCAAAACATCATTCAGTAAGTAATGATCATAAGAGAAGCTCCATATGATTCCTCAAGCAGCACATTAAACTCAAAATCAAGCTCAACCAAAACAAAACATCACAAAGTATGTAAGGTTAGGAGTAGATATAAGTCCACTCGAGGCACACACAAATATCCACTTGCTTGGGCCTGTTAGTCGCTCCAATATTACTTGAAAACATAAGCTTCCTCTTTAGCTACTTTATCTAATAAGGACATAAGGTATCAAGGTCAACCACAGTATATGTATGTATTCCAAATTAATATCAACTTGTTGATTCTAAGTTTGCTCTATTAAGAAAATATTTTTTACAATCTGCTTCTAACTTGGTCTCTAATTTAGCCCTTAAACTATCCCCTAAGTTGGCCTCTAAATTGTCCTTTAATTCATTCCAACTTTGAATTTGTAAATGAATACTATCTAACTTATATCCTTAACTTTACTAATTAAAAATCTCTAATATTTTGCCTAACTCAATCATCTAAGTTTAACTTACACATAAACCCCTACATACAACCTTTGATTTTGTATCTGTTTTAGCTTTTCATTCAACCAAAATGCTAAGTTCATTTATAAAATTATCACTTTTTAGTCAAGCCAAATTAATACTAGTAATAAATATACCACATATAATATTAGCTAGGACTCCCATCGCTAAGGTGTTAATTGTACAAGTTACCTTATTTTTCATATTTAGTAGTATATACATGAATAATAGGAAATACTTAATAATTTGTATCCATACTATATTACATCCCTAGAAAATACTACAAACTCATAAAAATATATAGTTTGAGGTATGATTATTGTATCTCTTAAATATGACCATCACATATATTTTCTAAAATATTCATTTTAAGCACAATTTACCTAAAATTATCTTAAATTAGGTAATTAACTAAATAAAATTATAAGATCCAAACTAAATACTTCTAAAAAATAACTAAGCTCCAAAATCATTACAAATTAGATTCATCAAGAAATTTAATCAAAGATCTATTTTTTTTTCATATAAAAAGAGGGGAGGGGCGGCGCAAATTTAATAAAATAATTTTAATAAATATGAAATAACATCATTTACTATTTTAAAAAATTAATGGAAAATTCTTTGGAACAAGATAGTTTCTTAGGGAACCCATATAAGTGATTTTAATTTCAAAATTCTAAGTTGATATTATGATTCTACACATAAAAATACTTAGGAAAACTAATTTTCATAATTTTTGTACATTGTTTGATATTTTTGGTTAATTTAGCTGGTTAAAAGACTAAAAATAACATTACTTCATCGCTAGAGCTTCGACCACTATTGACTGAAGAGGGATGGTCAACCGAACTACACTCGATGTCTAACTTCAACCACTAAAACATCACCTTGTCAAGTAGTCATTAGCTAGAAGAATCGTGATTCACCTAAATTTTCCAATATTTTTTCCTTTTTTTTCTAATTTTTGTTTTCCATCAAATTTGAGTTTTTGAGAGCATTCTTTCTGATTTAAGAATTCCAAATGAAGGAATATATGTGCCTAAATCTTTTTATAGCTGATTTGTTTGGTGAAAAAGTGAAAAAGAACTTTCCAAATGTCCTTTCTTTAAATTACAAAGTGTAAAGCATGTTGATTAGGTTTAGTCTTCCATAGATAGCTCAATTAGCTACTTCCTATAATTTTATATTCATGCAACACTTGATTCTAATTGTTAGAGGTAGATTTTCTTTTCTTTTCTTTACAATTTTTTATATAATTTGATGTATATTTTATAAATTATTTAGTATATTTATTAATATATATATGTATGCATATAGGGCATATGCAACGTGTATAGTATAATTATATAGTTACACTACATGCTATTTGACTCCTAATATTATTTTTATAAGTTAAATAATATCTCTAAAATCTCGTGTTCTTTAAAAACTCAAATTTTGAGTTTCTGATAATTACGGAACAATCCCAATAAAAATATGTTTTAATGAAATTAAATATTATAATACTTTATTTTTGAAAATTGACTTTACTAAAACTCTTTTTCTAAGTTTTGTGATCTCATATCAAAATTTGATTCAACTAGGTCAAGATTTTTTCTAAAGCCCTAAATTGCATTGAACACCTTAAACCGTACCAATGTTAAGCAACTAAGATCTAGTCTCATAAATAAACTCATTTTGTAAGCTTCTCTTAATAAGTTTATTTTGTTATTTTCCCTAAATATACTTTCTAGGTTTTATGTGTGATTAAAGCAACCTGCTGTTCCGAGTCCATAATAATAAGTCGAAGATTGAGGTTTCATAACCTTTTCCACTAATAAATTAGCTAGATTACTTTCAAGAAAAAATAATAGTACTGTACATATAAATATGGCCAATCCAACCACATTCAACCCGACTTAAGTATGAAAGTAAAACCATTCCAAATCACTTTGGCCTACATTAGCATTAACACTTAGGAAAGACCTAGTTGATCCAATTAATCCAACTTGATTTCAATAGGACCAAGCTGGGTTCTTTAGATTGAAGAACACCATTTTCTTCCTTAATTTTTTCCCCCCTTTTGCTTAGAATTCATTGAAAAATAAACTTATGTCCAATCAAAACAAAAAGTAAATTTAAAAAAGTTATTAACCTCCAAATACCAAGAAGGTGGATAATTTTATTATTTTATAATAAAAAATTATATTTTAGACTTTAATTAATCCATGTTCAACCCTTAATCCTTTTTCATTCCTAAGTCAACATGCGTATCAAGTGTTACAACATTGCATAAATTTGATGTGATTAGTGCCATATACATTCTATTGTAAATTTTCTATTCACACGTATTCTCATGTCAATTTCTTTTATTGGCGCTATAAACTAATCTAAAGTTGACACGTATTCCTTAACTAATAAAAGATAGTGACAAAGCATAGATGGCTTTTTTAAAAAAGATAATTCATAGTAAAAGTATCTACTTTTTTATTTAAGTTATTAATGACCTTTGTTTTCTTTTTTAATCCCCAAATAAACCATTTTCAACTTATATATATATATATATATATAAAAGATCTCTACTAATCACGTTAAATTTTCTATCAATTCTTAACACGTATTAACTTCTAATTGGCTTACGATACTTAATTTAATTAAATAATAATTTTAAGGAATATGTTTATATAACAGTGTACAATAACAATAGGATTTTATATATTTAATAGCATAATTAATGAAAAATAGTAAAAGTTTCAAAGAGAAAGAAAAAATGGTTATAAAAATTGTGCCAATCTCATCCACCTTAATTGAGGATCCTACTAATCAACATTTGTTAAGAATCAATGGAAACATTAGCAAACTCGATGAAAGCCTTATTTATGAAAAATTTGGAAAATGTAGCGATGAAATAAAAAAAAAATTAAGTAAACATTTAATGTATTTTTATGGTGGGAAAATTATAATAGAGACGATTAATGTTTAGGAATAAATTCAAATAAAAGATTAATATTTCACAAAATTATTCAAATAATTTTATGAAATTGTTATTAAATTATATTCTTATAATAACCAAATCACTTATTTGAACTACTTTGTAAAATACTGATCCCTTATTTTAACATTTTGAAATGTTAATCTCCTATTTAAACTTACCCTCCAAACTTTGATATCTTCTATTATAACTCATCCTACTTTTATCATGAATAAATTATTTAGTATTAACAACAATAATAGGAGAAAATGCAAATAACCTCATTGAATTTTTATCGAAGTAAGGATTGATTCCCTAAACTTTTAAATATTGCAAATTAGTTCTCTAAATTTTAATGAATTAGTGAATAACCTCTCATAAGTTGAAAAACCCCTTAATTTTGCCTCTGATGTGGAAACACCCTTAAATTTAAATTTATCAAAGCTTATTTTAAGAATTGTAAATTTTGATTATAATGTGATTTTTTAAATTAAAACAGAAATTTTTTTTCATATTGTCAATTCATTAAAGTTTAGAGAAGTATTTTGCAAAGTTTAAAAGTTTATGATGTAAATTCATATTTTTATAAAGCTTGAGGTGTTATTTGTTAAAATATATATATATATATATAATGGTAACGTGGGAATAGATCTGGTTTGCTGAGTCCCGCATACATACGTCAATTTTCTGTTTCCGTACGTATTCTGGCATTCTGGACCATCCTCGTCGAACGACAGGTGTGGTGCCCAGAAAGAAATTTAGACCCATGCATTCCTCGCATAAAACAAGTCGTTGTAAAATAGGTTTCGATGTTGATTATGCATGTCCCGTGTTCCTAAAACCAATTTTGACCATTCAAATTTCCAAGTCAAGGCATTACACAGGGGAGTCTCTCTGCTAGACTCCATCCATTCCTATTCTACGCAAAACGCGTTAAATTACATCAATCCAAAGATGATCTCATTTCATTGAAAAATCCAACACCCAATAACAATATTTGTATTTAGTTGCATTTATTTTCATCATCATTCAATTAACCAAAATTTTTCCTCACCGTATTTTTTTCCAAGCCTATCCCAATACATATCCACATATCATTTTTCACCACATGCCACATTTGGCCCTTCATTTTTTTTTCTTTTCTTTTTCCTTAGCCCTACCTTTTACCTTGCACTAAATATATATATATATATATATATATATAACTCTTCTAAATCTTAATAATTACTTTAAAATATCTATTACCTTTAAGAATTAGTTCTTTTTTTTCCTTTTTCTAACAATCTTATAACATAAGGATGAAAGATTTGAATCCTTATTTATTTATTAAAATACGAATATTTACATAATTAAACTATAGTGGTATTAGTCTTTTAAAAATTAGTTCAATTATTACTTTAAACTTCCTTTTTGCTAGTTTAATGAAAAATTTGAATAAGCATTAAAATAAGTATATATTATATGAGAAATAGAAGTATAAGAAAAGGAAATTTTGTTTTGGCTATTAACACATGTAGAGTCTCTTAACATATTTATTCTTAATAAAATTGTACACATTCAAATGTGTCTATCACTTAAATATACACAATACATCAAAACTCTCAAAAGCAAATAATATGATACGTACACATATACATATTTATATATATTTATTTTTCGATTTATATTTAAAAAAAAATATTTTCCGGCCAAATGCCGTTTAACTGAAAAAGAAACTTCATATAGATAATGCACCATGAATTAAGTTGACTAAAAGTATAAGCGAATATTTTCGTAATGATTATGTATGTTGGTAATCTTAAAAAAAAAATAAAAATCTTGTATTTTTTTGGAAGGAAAAAGATTGAGAACAAAACAAACATCTCTCCTTCGTCGTGGTCTACGATTTTATGAATACATATTCCTTCCGTCAATTCCCCTACTCCTGTCTCCATCATTGCTTGTAATTTCCATCTCTTTTCACACATAACTTCCCCCTTTTTTCTTTTCTTTTCTTTTTTTTTTTTCCAATTTCCCATGTTCATTTTTATGAATGAAACCGTGTTTTGTTAGATTGGGGTTCGCTTCTTTCCAAGGACATCTAAGACTCAATTTCCTGCTTTATATGTCCTTTTGCTTACCTGAAAATCCTGCTTTCACATTGGGTTTCCTTCCGTTTTTTTCATATATAATCACCTTTTCATCTTCTTTGTGCTTTTCCATCTTTTTTAACATGTACTAGTATTTTCCAACCTTTTCTCACTAGTGGGGTGGAAATTTTCTCAACTATCACAAGTACAGCTTGAATTTTTTAAGGGATTACCAAGCGAAAAGCATTAATTTTCTTGGTTAAATATTTATATTGGAAACTGGGCTCTTTTAGATATTTTATGAAGTGTTTTTACATGTTCTAAGTTGGATTCTTTTAAGTTTTTCATAAAAACTTTTTTGAAGTCTGGGACAGCTTGTGACTTTAATTACTAAGTATCTTTGCGAATTCTAAATTGGGTTCTTTTGGATTGTTTATTCAGAGATCATACATGTTGTAAATTTTTCTTTTCTTCTTTATGTTTTTTTGGGGTACTTTTCTCGTGAAGACTGTCTATCTTTTGAAGTAGTACCAATAGGAAAGTTTGCAGCTTTAATCATGAAGTGCTTTTATGTATTCAAAGATAAATCAAAAGGTAAGCAAAAGGCAAAATCAGCACCAGAATTAGAAAGACAAGACAAAAATGGTGGTGTGGGTACTTCCAATTCAATAGATAATAGATCAACAAAGTCATTGAATGCATTAAATTATAATAAGAAGAGCTTGCCTGAGTTGTACAAAGAAAAAGAGCATTCTTTGAGGGTGTTCTCCCTCCAGGAGCTTAAGGAAGTCACTTGTGGGTTTAGCAGGATGATGAAGATTGGAGAAGGTGGTTTTGGGAGTGTTTATAAAGGTGCAGTTCGGCCAGTTAGCGGAGAAGGGAATCCTATTCCTGTGGCTGTTAAAAAGCTTAATAAGCATGGTTTACAGGTATTGGATTGTCGTTATTCATTTGATTTATTTATTTAATTCTCCAATTCTGCTATCATTTTCTATTATTTGCTTATGCTCAGGGCTCAATTTAGGATGTCTGTAGGACTTGTAATTGGATCTAGAATTTCTTCCCCCTCCCAGGAATAAGGCTATGTTTGGCTTCAAATGTAAATGCAACATCTGGAATCCTCACCTTAAAGGATAACTAAGAGAGATGGAAAGACATAAAAATGAAATTATTTTTGGAATGATGGTATTATCATGAAATTATCTAAAAGGTTAAAGCTAATGCCAATGCTACTAGAGATTAGCTTTGAGCTTTTAAGATATGTTCATGATTCCAATCCTCCAACATGACTTGCATTTATTTATTCTTTCTCCCTCAATGTTCCTTAATAATGATCATCTCAAATGCTGCATTTAGTATTTGGAGGTAAACGTAGGCTAAGTATTTCAGTGTCCTTTCAATTGTAGTGTTTCTAGTAACCATATACAATTGTCACTGAAACCTGGTGTTTTTTCTGGTGTACATCAAATTAGGTTGCCATGTTGATTTTAGGAAACTTACCTGTTGAAGCATTGAGTTTATTAGATGGTTTAAGGAGAAACATGGCCTATATCCTTAATTTTGACCGAAAGAATGCATATTTGCTATTTTGATCCCGGATGACCTGCTGTGAGATAATGCTATTTTTGGAGAATTTTTTTGCTAGTGCTTTGCAAAATCATAATTCAAAAGAGGCCTGGTGCTGATTGTACTTACTAATTGTGGTTTCCATTCACAAGACAAAAGAACTACCTAATTTCAGCATACCTTGAGTGTTAGCTTTGTTTCAGAATAGTTTGCAATTCTCGACAGGGTCAGGGCATTTCAATGGAACTTTGATGTTGCAACCGCTTATGATCTTCCTAGTATTCGATCCTGTGTACAGAGCTTTGATGTCTTCTAGGCCCTCATCTCTAACTTTGTTGATGAATTAAGAAAGATGTTGTTAGTAATATGACGTATGGCATTGAAGATTACCCATCTCTATTGGGTAATATTTCTCTAGATTTTACTTAGCTGCATAAATTGAAAAGCTAAAAAGGTTAGGATTATGAAAATCATACAAGAGGTAGAGTAATTCGTTTAGTTTGCTTCTAACTGCTGTATGCGTGTAATGACCCTTGTGTTTCTTATATCTAACCAAAGATCAGTTACCAAAGTAATGAAAATTTACACCTCTTCTTCTTTCTACCTCCATTCAACTTCTAAATGTTTTCCCACGTATAAAGGTTCCACATAAGTAGTTGGCTCCCCACTAGGATTTGGCCAATACAGAGTAATGATACCATGGTAATCAGTTTTAAAGGAATTCCATCTGTGAGATAATGTTTTAAGAATGCTCTTCTCTTCATGATCTGATGACCTATATATTTTGTTGTCACCTTCACAATTTGGTCTTGTTACACTAGATTTAAGGTTTGGATGAGCTGTTTGAGACCTTCTTTGTTGCTCACTCCCTTGTTGCATTGCCAATCATTACATGATATTGCAGTCGCATTTTCCATAACATCCACTTCTTATAGTTATTTGCTTTGTTCTTAAAGGGATACAAAGAATGGTTCGCAGAAGTTCAGTTTCTCAGTGTTGTTAGCCACCCAAACTTGGTAAAACTTCTTGGGTATTGTTCTGGTGAAAATGAAAGAGGAACCCATCTCCTGTTGGTGTACGAATACATGCCTAACAGAAGCCTGGACGATCATCTCTTTAACCGGGCTTTGCCACCTCCACCTTGGAAAACCAGATTAGAAATTATCCTTGGAGCAGCTGAGGGGCTTGCACATCTACATGAAGGAATGGAAGTCACGGTAAGTCATATCTGCAAGACTACCAAATATATTGATTTACATGCTATTTAAAGACATTTGAATTCATTGGTTTGCCTTTGTAGATGAGCTTTATAAAAACCAAGAACAGCTACATGTGTCAAGATTCTCTTATTGACATGATAGAAGCATCATTGTGTAGTTTAGATTTCCTTATAAAAACATATGTAGCTCAGTTCTCATTATTTGTTGGTATTTGCTTTTGTAGCCAAACAAGTCTTATATTGTTTGTATGTTTGTGTGTGTGTGTGTATATACATATATATATGTTAGTAATTATGAAATTGCGACTTGTTCGATCTTGTCACAAGTCTTACCAAGTCTTTTGCAATTTGAAGACTCTTCCTCTTTGGGTTAGACTTGGCTCCACCAATGATAAAATAAAATTAATCCATATTTTCTACTAAACTCCTTTTTTCATTTTTCCATCTAATAGAATAATTCTCTCTATGTCATTGTCATACTTCTTGATTGATCATGACCTGAGTTTTATTTAACAAGAATATGCAACTGCTCGCATCTTTTTCAGCAAAAGATGGAAGCTGACCGCGCAACATTTACTACTGTGATAGTTTAATATTTTTTTATGCCACCTTCATCTATTGCTACATTGTTTATTTGTGCTGATATTTAGGTTATATATCGAGATTTCAAGTCTGCGAACGTGCTGTTGGACGAGAACTTCAGGGCCAAGCTTTCAGACTTTGGGCTTGCAAGGGAGGGCCCTACAGGCGATCGAACCCATGTGACTACTGCGGTAAGGATATCATTCAATGTGCAGTTGACTTCTTGGGTTGTGCATGCTGTGTCTTGTCTGATATACTTTTAAATTGTGCAAATCTTCATCACCTTCTCCACATTGTTATGAAACCATTTGGTTTGGGGGCAACTGTAATAATTACTTTTAAACAAAAATGCTTTTGCATATGGAAATCATTGAGATATCTCTTATTTCGCTATTTGGATGCTCTATACTAGCCGTGCTAATAATAAAGGAAATTCAAGTAGAGTTGCATGTTTCCTTCTTGCCGTGAGCTTAACTTAGAAAAGATTCTATGACCATGTTTGATTGGAAATAATGACTTTGTCACATGGCCCATATATATATTATTATTCTATCCACATCACTGAGATTACTACGATTCAGGACTATGTTAAATTCTAAAATCCAAGTTATTTCAACATATTTATGTTTTCTGGTGGCTGATTTGGAAAGAACCTAAGCATTACATGTTCTTAGCATATATTATTGTCCTTGTCATTTTGAGATCACTAGGATTCTGAGCTCTGGGCCTATATCTGAGACTCCTTTTTTTTTTTCTTTTTTTTTAAAATGTTTTTAGGTGGTTGGTACATATGGATATGCTGCTCCTGAATATATCCAAACTGGTCATCTGACGATCTACAGCGATATATGGACCTTTGGTGTGGTTCTCTTTGAGCTCCTAACAGGCAGACGAGCTGTAGATAGAAGTCGACCAACAAAAGAGCAGAAGCTTCTGGATTGGGTAAAAGATTTCCCATCCGACGGTAAAAAGTTCACCATGATAATAGATCCACGCCTCAGGAATGAATACTCTTTAAGTGCAGCCAGGAGAATCGGAAAGTTGGCAGAAAGCTGCTTGAGCAAGAATGCAAAGGATAGACCATTAATGCGTCAGGTAGTATCAACAATAAAGGAAGCAATCCAGGATACAGAAAGAACAGCCGTTCCTGCCAGTTCATCTAAAGCGAGTACAAGTATTCCTGTAAGCTCTCGAAGGAAATAGCAAGATCACTGTTCAGATTTTTGAAAATGTAGTTGTTAACTCTTTACAAAGATTAGTATCATTCGATTTTCTTGTCCATATATACGAGTTCTATCACCCTTAGGAAAGTTTATGTTGCTTTGTCAAATAAGTGGCGGGTTTCTTGCCATCTTTAGATATCTTCATTGTTCGAGAACTTGTTTTGCTATTGCTGATGTAAAGGTTACCATGCGGAGCTATCAAATCCATATTCTTGTAATTGGATGAGCTTTAAATCCATGCGTTCAGCCCGATTGCTCACGCGACTTCTTATGCGGTCGGCTACCAGGGCTGCGCATGCTGGTGGCTTTGCCTTACAGTACGTTTGCATCCTGGAATTGTTAATCTCTTCATCCTATGTTTGGCAATCGTGGAAACTTATGGAAACATGTGGAAATGGAAAGAAACCGATGGTAGTGTTGTGTTTGGCTATAAAAAATAAGAACAGAAATAAGTGGAAAAGAAGAGAAATCAGTAGAAATATTTCTACTTCTAAAACTTAAAAAACTTTCTCTCCAAAAGTGGAGAGAAATAGTTAAAAATAGAAAGAAACTGAGTAAGATTATAAAAATACTCTTATAAGCAAATCAATTGAGTAAACTTATAGAATATTTTTGTCTTTCAATAACAAATTTCTTTCCATTTTCATCATATATGAATCCAAACAAGGAATGAGTGATATACTTTCTGTCATTTTCATTCCTGCCATTTCTTCATATTTCTTTTCCATTCACCACCTAAATTATCCAAACACAGTGGTGAAATTGATTGATGCTCCCTCAACGGAATTGGGAGTTAGAAGAAAGTTGCCCGGGAAAGAATAAGAAGAGTAGACCAGTAAGGTCATATTGACCATATAAAGCATGCCTAAGCGGATGGATGACCAAATTGAAATACAGTAGTTTTATCTATATATATATTATATCATTCGTTTCGTGTTTAAGTTTGCCTTTGTCCTTTTTAACTACCCAAAGGCCCAAAGATTAAATGTCCTTGTCATATACTTTCTGTAAAGTAGATATTGTTGTGGTTAACTTTTACGCGAGTCAGCAATCTACAAGTACAACTTTACTCATTGCTGTCTTTATTGTGAACAAATGCCCTCGTCTGATTTTTTCACCCCTCCCAAACCCAATGTAGGCCCTCTCTCTCTCTTAGCAATCCTAGATATTTTAATCATAATAAAGACTTAGACCTGTGGATAGACACACGGATTTGGATCTTTTCGAATGATGCTATTAAAATATTATTATTTGTAATTAATAAGTTAAAATTATTGAAAAAAAATAATAATAACATACTAACATCGTATAATATTTAAAAATTTTAGATAATTTTAATTATTAATTTATAAATTAAGAAAAATTAGGAAAATTGATTTCGTTATCAAGATGTTGAAGTTGCTTTCAAAGACAGCATGTGTTCATCGGTTCTCTCTGCACGTGATAGTGAAGGAAAAAATGTCAACAAGCATTCAATTAAGAAAATCCCGGATCCCCTTTTGACAAAGGAAGAGAAACCACTATTACGTAGCGGAGACCTTGGGAAAACAAACTCTGGCAGTTGAACTTTTTGGTTTATCGTTGAGACACGGTATACTATTTTTATAATTGCAGCTATGTTGCAAATTCTCCTGTGGCTTCAAAATGATGGGGGAGTAGAAATGGATTCAATATTATATAACTTTTGATTAAAAAAATGATTTACAGCATATTATTAAAGCAGGGTCATGATTCATAAATGGCCATTTTTTAATCATACATTAATGGGAACCAAATCTTATACAATCAATTTCTGGGTTTAACTTGGTAGTTTTTCGGATTTGTATTAGCGAACCTCCTTGAAATAGCACCACAATCCCTAGAAACAAAAAAACAAAAAAAAGGAAAGGGATAGGCTTGGTTTTAAGATTTGATACTTATACCTGCAATATTAAAAGGGGCTGTTTTGTTAGGATCAATGTGCGAGTTAATTTTACAAAACCCTTAATTGGTACATCAATAATTGATAATATTCATATTTATATTCACTATGAAGGGATTAAACAATTATCTCTTCACTTCACTTACATTGGTCATGTAGGGAGGAACTCCCTTACAGTTACACAAAATATTACAAACAAAGAAATGAAGTTTCTTGACAAGAGAAGATAAATTATGTTGATTAGAAGGGGCTTAAAAAAGGCAGGTTGTTTGTACAAATGTGGACAATTGAGAAAATGGCAATAGAAATTATTATTAATGTGTATTTTCTTATATATATTATTGTACATTTAGTTACTCTAATGGGTAAATTTGTATTTTCCTTTATTAGTGTTACAATCTCTAATCTTGAGTACTTATACATCTTTGTACACTACAAATATTGCATTGCAAAATAATTATCAAATAGGATTAATATCATAAATAGTATTGAGTAATCTACAATCTGTATTTTGATAATGGAAAAATTATAATAAAGGAAATCAAAGTTTGAGATAAGTTTAAATAAGAGATCAACGTTTTAAAAAATTCAAATAAGAGATTAATGTTTCACAAAACAATTTAAATAAAAGATTTATAAAAGTAAATCAATAAAATTATTTAAATCATTTTATAAAACGTTAATATTTTATTTGAATTATTTAGTAAAACATTGAACCTTTGTTTAATCTTTTCGAAGTGTTGATTTCTTATTTAAATCACTTTGTGAAATGCTAATCCCCTATTTAAACTTTTTGAAATATTTATTTTTTATTTAAATTTATCCCCAAACATTGATTCTCTTCATTGTAATTCTCCTTTTTGAAAATATCAATTTTCTATGTAATTGAAGTTTTTGTGATTACTTTTTCTACCTGAATGAACTCTATTAAATCTGTTTACTAAAATGAAATACAAGGATGAACCAAGAACTGATCCATGGTTACCATTAGGTCAAATAACATACTTTTTGAAGTAAATTATAACTCATTTCACCGTAAGCTACAATTCTAGACACTCTAAGGCCAAGAAGTGGTTGATAACCACTTAGCAAAGGTCACACAATTCCATACAAGTGACTACCATAGACTAAGGGTCGAGTTGAACCCGGTCTAGAACTGGCACAATTAAAGCTAATTCTTGGCCAGTTCATTCGGCCCATCGACTTACAAGCATATTTAACGATTTTTTTAATGCAAAATTTTTGAGAATATTATTTACTAAAACATTTGCATTAAAAAATTAAAAAAATTAATTTTTTTATTAAACATTTATGTAACATTCCCTCAAATAAAACTTTGTATATCAAATTTTTTACTCCAAATAAATTTTGTAGTTCCATATCATATACATGATTTTTATTAGAAGTATTAAATTTATTACAAGATTAATTTTCCCATCGGTACCTTTTAGTATAATAATTTTCCAAAACAAAACACACATTGTACGGCAAGATGCATAGAGTTTTTTATGAGAGAATTCTAAAATAGAGTGTGATATTTATACTTGTAGTTTGGAGCCAGCATGAGCTGAACCTCACCATTTTTTCCTCTTCTCTTCTTTTTGTGTCTTTGTCCTTTTCCCATAATTTGTTATCTCTCACTCTCTCTCTTTCCTATTGGTTGCTTTCCACCAATATTCATTACAAGGTATGGCTTCCACATTGATGGGCTCAATGAGGCATGACGGTCGTTGAGGATGAGCCTAATGGTACTAAACATTTGTTCTACTACTATTGTTGAGGTCGAGGCAGCAAGAACATGTCGAGTTATGCAAGAAAGGATCGGATACGTCTTTATGCCCAATTTTCACTACTTAAGAATGTTGAAATCGTGGATACCAACATTATTACCAAACTTAGAATCGATATTGAGATAATCCTATAACTCTATTTGTTATCCTCTAGACCTATAATGCTTCAATTTTTATGCTAGTAGCTATTTCCTACATAAAGGAATAGTTGCTTATTGTTGGTGAAAGCAAGGGAGTAACTGCAGCTTAGCCACTGTAAGTGTAAGAGATATGTTGGAATAGCTCGTTGATTTCATCAATCGCTTATTGAAGTTCATTAACTGTACTTACAGTACATAAATCATACATGTCGGAAAGGTTATCAATTATTTGACAATACTTACCAAGATAGTCTTAAAGAACATCTATTTTACGTCAAGGGTCTAAAATAGTAGCAATAAGGTAGATGGAGGGAATTTCTCTATAATATTATAGCCACTGCTTTGCCATCTCAACCATAGAAATTCAAAGCATTGGGTCTTAACACGCATCAGGTAGAACTACAAGTATATTGATGACCTCTATTATAAAATGGTACGCCCCAGACTAATACACTTGGGAAAAGGTTCTAGTAATATTATGAAAAGCTCTGAGTACTTACAATAACTTATCACATATATCCCAATCTCTTGGGTGGATTTCAACTTCTTGAATGTGATGCATGCAAAACTTACATAGAAGATTTTTATAGTTTATTTTACTTGCAACATTTCATATGTTGAATTCTAACGATATTAAACATCTTTTTTAATTTTTTTATACCTTTTACCATTTTGTATGTAATAGTCCCTCCATATTCGATGTAGATAGAGTCTTTTAGTAATAGTTTTAATCACATACCTTATTGGGCCACTTTAAATTGTAGAGCTTCAATATTTTTTTTTTTTTTACACACAAATTTAAAATGTGGGCATGCATACCTAATGTGGAAAAATGTTCCCCTCAATGCAGGTTGGCATAGATTTTTAAGTTCACTTATAGATACAGTGTTTGCATTGGCATTTTCAAAACTAATTGAAAATATTTTTCATGACAACTGATACTCCTTGAGAATGGTATTATATATTACTTGTGTCATGTGTCATTCATTGAAAACTGTGAGGACCAACAACCAATTATTTAGTTGCCGCTTGTTATCTATCGAGCAACCAGTTACTTCTATGTATGAATTTTTTTTGGGGAAAACTATAATTTTAGTCACCGAACTTTACCACTTTTTCTAATTGAGTCCTTAAATTTTTATTTTTTCTATTTCAGTCCTCAAACTTTCCAAAAGATTGCAAAAAAGTCCTCTAGTAGTGAACCGTTAGTTTTTACGTTAACAAACGACTCTTTTGCAAACTTTTTGGAAGTTTGAGAACTAAAATAGAAAAAAATAAAAGTTTAAAGACTCAATTAGAAAAAGTGATAAAGTTTGAGGAGTAAAAGTGTAATTTCTCATTTTTTTAAAATTTTTCATCCTTCATTAATTTTTCTAGCAAAAAAAGTCTCATGTTAGTGAACCGTTAGTTTTTCTATTAATAAATGACTTTTTTGTAAACTTTTGGAAAGTTTAAGAACTGAAATAGAGAAAATAAAAGTTTAAAGACTCAATTAGAAAAAGTGGTAAAGTTTGAGGTCTAAAAGTGTAATTTTTCATTTTTTTTTCTTTTTCTTTTTCTTTTTCATCCTTTGTTAATTTTTCTAGCAAAAAAAAAAAAGAATTACAAATTATTGAATCAAAATTATTTATCTTATCATAAATATTATCATTATTTATATTTTTCTATTTACAAATGTATAATGATATTCTAATTGACTTTACATAGTATCATTAAATTAAATATGATAATTATTTGTGATCTCTATTATTTTTATAATTTAACAATTAGAGTAAGTATCAAATAATTTATATGGTTGCTTTGCTAATACTAGTTTCCCAAAGAAATGGATTTAATTTGAATTCCTCCTCCCTAAATTGTTATAATATGTAACGTGATTGGTGAGGAAAAAAAAACTTGTTATATGTAAATCTAAAAAAAAATTATAAAGTTAAATTTGATTTAATTCTATTAAGAATGTCAAATCGGATCATTAATTGTTTGAAGCATTTATTAATCAAAATATAAAAGGTACATCAAAAGAAATGAAACATTTTTTCCTATCTTTTCATTTTAGGATTTTTTATTTTTATTTTTTCGCCATTTCAAGAGTTAAATTCTTAAAAATGAACAAGACTAGTATTTTTGTTTTTTTTTTTATGTTATAAATTTCATTGAAAATCATATCCTAAAAGAACAAATATGTATATATATATATATATAAGCATAAGTTGTAAATTAAAACAAAAATAAATATATAGATCATAAAAAGAAAAAAGAAGAAACTTATATTTTATACTTTTAATCCTCGAACTTTACTACTTTTTCTAATTGAGTGCTTGAACTTTTATTTTTTTCTATTTAAATCCGTAAACTTTTCAAAAGTTTGAGGATTGAAATAGAAAAAAAAAAAGTTCAAGAACTTAATTAGAAAAAGAGTCATAGTTTGAGGACTAAAAGTGTAGTTTTCCCAATTTTTTTTCCACCTATTGGTCCATATATTTGCATGTATTGATACTTATGCATTTAAGGAGCTAAACATTACAACTAGCTCTCTCTTACATTTGTAATACAATTGTTGGTTGGCTTTGTTCATTGTTTTAGCGACGAACAAACACGCATTTGGGTTCAATGTCTTTTGTTCGTACTAAAGGTGAGACTTGCACTTACCTAGGCTGAGGGAGAGGTACACATTTGCAATGTGTTGTGCTAATGCCATTTTCTACTCCTCCATATCATACTAAAACAATGTTGAGGACTGCTACTACGTACAATTTGTTGTTGCAATTTATCGATACCATGCTCCCCTAGATGCTTTCTTTATAGGTATATTGTCAACATACCATACATGTAACCCTTTTTCTATGCATAGTTTGTAGTATAATACTAGATTATACACATGAATTCCCACTTTTATCTACAATTTTAGTGAGTTGTTTAAAAAAAAATTTCAGATTTTGCAAGTTTAGTGGGCTTATCTAAATCATCGTGTGGTAACTTCTCAACATTAACTCCGTTTATGTCTATCACTTTCTTACCCTCCATAGCTTCTTCCTACTGGTATGGAGTTTGATGCTCAAAACTAGGAGAAACCATTGAAGACTCTAACAAATCCTCAAATTGTTCACTAGCAAAGTTATGGTGGACACCATAGTCATTGACATAGAAGGGTTGCTCATTTTAGAGATTTTTTCCTTTTGTCTTGGAATCCTTCTTATCGAAGGAAAATTTATGTAAAAAGTGATCCATTCGTATTTTTTGCCTCTTAACATAGAATTGAAACTGCAAATCAAAGGGTGAAGTAGTGTGCAAAGTATAATATGTAAACAGGTAAATATATTAACTATCGCATATAGTTCAAAATATGGTTTCTGAGAAAAATATTTCCAATTGATTTTAGCACAAAAAATTGTTGCAAACGGAGAGAAAGTATAGTGTGTAGAGTAGGTGCATATGCATTAGAAATAAACACAAAGTGAATGTGAAATGTTTAGAGAGATTTTTTATAAGAATTCGAGGACTAGTGCATGATATTTATGCATAGTACATTTCTTTGAAATTTTGAATTGAAAGTTTACATATGTACGATCTGAAATTTTCGAAACATTAAATCTATATAGAAGTTAGAATGTTCATGTTTAGTTTCCACAATAAAATTTAAACATGTTTGTTGCATTATGTCAATAGAATGCGAATTTCTCAATTATGCTTCTGATTCATTCACAAACTTTCTAGTATTAAAATTGGCATTAACAAAGTTTTAGTAATAAGACATCTTCTTGTGAAGCATTAATTGTGAAATGATTTTTTTTTTTTAACTTACTAAGTTTGTCTTCTTCTTCTTCACAAACCAACCACCCCCCAAATGGTTCTCTCATGTACGGTGCAGCAAATGCTACTTTGAAACATCCCATCATTATTTTTTATTTCAAATCTAGGTTGGATTGGTAGGTTGCAATCGCCATCCCATTTGAGCCAAAGGGTTGTTTCACGGGTTTGACCCAATTAGGTCAAGTCCAATCTGGTTTCTGAGCCAAACTTGGCCCTTCACTAAGTTTAGGTTATCAACTATGTTTGGCCTTGGGGTGGCCAAAATGTTAGATTCTTTATTTGTCCTTACATCCACTCTAGCAAATGGACTTAACATAGTTAGTTTAAATATAAAAAATGACCATGTAAACTTCAATTAGGTAGTAAATTGATACTTTGAAAATACAGGTAGTAAATTATATATTTTAATATAATTTGAGACTATTTGTGGCATTAGCCCTATCAAATACATGCAACATACTTTTGTATACAAAATGTGCTCTCATAACAATGTACTCATCGGGAGGTTCACTAGTCACTTACAGTGCTCAATCAGTCCAGGATTTTACCATATCTTTTACGTACCCTTTCCTCAGTTAATTCAATCTTTATTACTTGCAAACGTGATAGAAAGTAAGCTCTAGTGAGTGCTTCCCGGAGGGGAGCATGAATGAGTAAGTTCTTAATCATCATTGGTGGTATGAGCTCTCAAGGTCGATCCTTCCTATACTCTCAAAAAGAAAGAGAGGTGGGGATCGACCATTTAAGGTAAAATATAACTAGTGAGCTAAAGAGAGTGAAGTGCTTCTCAAGGGAGAGCACGAAGCTTTATCAATATACACAGTATTAGGGAAGGAACCTTAATTAACTCTTTTATTTTTTAGTTGGTACTACACTCGCCAAAATCTTGAAGCTTTTTCATTGGCAATTCTAGAACTCGTCATTGTTCATTAAATTCTTAAAGACACCGTAAAACCCATCACTAACCATTCTATAGAAAACACCATAGACCATACCATCTTAAACCTTACCAGCACCAACCTTTCTCATCCAACTCGTCTTAACTTGACCACCTCCTGCTTCTCTCTCATTCCCTACACTAATTTAACTACCTCGCCATTATCTATTAACACCACTGATGACACTTACTTCTTCACTTGGCTTAACTTGTAAACTTTATAAATTTAACTTTTGAGTATCAAGTCGACTTAAGTATTATAGGTAATTACTCTAAGTTAATAGACTCAATAAATTTAAAATTGATTAAAATTTTAAATTTTAAACTTAAAACGAATATGAAAAACCTTAAAAAATTTATTGAAACCTTAATCGCGTACAAAAATATTAATCCCTGTGTATTTGTAAATACTAGAAATTAAACTTAAACTTGACAAAAACCCTAAAACCATAAATCTAGACTTATAAAATGCGTAAATATACCTTAAAAGTATTAAAACCTTAATCGAATTTGAGTATCGACTAACACGCGTAATTACGTAAAATCGTTAACAAATAAATAAAGATAACTTCTAAATATTTTAAACTTAACGAGTAACAATTTAATTAACAAAATTTATAAAATTATGAATACTATTAGTTCTATAATTTTATATTTAGAAAAATCAACCAAATACTTTTTAATTTTTCCTTTTTCCTTTTTCTTCTTTCACTTTTTCCCTCTTTTATGTTTTTTTTTTTAGTTCTTTTCAGAATGCTTATGGTAGCCTATGTGCTAATTAAGAGAACAAAACAAAAGTATTACATAAACCATTAGTCACATCAATTAATTATCATCTCATCTTCCTTTTTCTTTCACTTTTATTTTGTTTCTACTTGGCTAGTTGCATAATCCCACTCACTTGCTTTATTTCATGTCTTTTACAAAAATCAAATTCAAAATAACACAAACACACATTCCCTTTTACATCCACCAAAAACCCACTTCCTTTTTTTCCCTCTTTTATTCACGTAATTACTTAATCTTCTTTCTCTTTCTCAACTAGTTATAAGAAGAAGGAGAAAAGCTCTTGGTCAATCACTCTTCAAATATATATATATATATATATATATATAGTTAAGTAGTATTACATTTATTTTAGGAAGATGTAATATAGTTCAATTGTATTTTCTTTTCCTTGTAATAAAGCCTTTTGTACATATATTTTGATGATATATAAAGTTAGTATTTTCTCATGTACATATGTGTTCATATATATATATATATATAACCATTAGATATATAATTATATGTACATAAATGTTATAGTTGATTATGTAAATATATGGTATAAGGAGATATATGTATATATAGGTGTATATAGTATGTATATTTATTTATTTATTTTCATTATTTATATATATATATATACATGTGTATATGCATCCAGTTATATATATATGTATAGTGTATAAATATACATGTATAGTACATGTATATAAATATGGTATATAGGCTAATATTGTAAAGTTACATATGCACATATGTATAAATGAGTTAAGGAAACATAAGTATACAAATATATGTATAACTATAAAAATATGTATATTAGTAATATAATATAGTATAAGTACATGTATATATTTAAATAGTATATGTACAATATACTAAAATACTAAATTATTAAATAAAGTAATATATGTGTGTGTCTATATGTGTATGTGTATGCGTGTGTATGTGTGTGTGTCGTGAGTATAGAGAAGGAATTAAGGATAGCTTGCAAAATTTAATAAATTTTAATAATATATCTATGCATAAATATTAAGCAAAGTTACAAAATAGGAAAAAATATGAAAAATCCATAAAAATGATACGTTAAACATCCATAAGCTACCACATTAGCATTTCGATTCATAATAATAATAATAATAATTTACTAATTAAGAAATTATTAAAGAAGAAAAAAGTGAATTAAATAAGTATTTAACCTTCAAAATAGTATAATAAGTAAATTGTTATAAAATAAAGCTAAAAATAATAAAATTATGAGAATATAAAATTTAGATATTTATTAAATCATAAATCTACAAAGAAAAACTTAAAATAATAATTTATAAATATTTAAGTCAAAATAATAAAATTCGTAATATTTTTAGATCATCTTGAAAAGTACGAGTTGTAATGTTCAAAATAGATCTCGCTATATGAAAGTACGTCAAAAAACAATAAAAATCGATTGTAAGTTTATAAAAATTGGAGTTAAAACAAAAAAGTTATACGTGATTGACAAAAATACTAAAACCGAGAGTTTTATACAAATAAGTAGCTAGTTTAGATAGTTATTACTAAATATGTATATAGTTTAGTTATTTTACCAATTACTTATTACCTTAAAATTTCCTAAATGTCAGGTGATTATGCTATAGATGCTAATTTACTAGTAGACTACTATAATCCCCAACACATTGACCCTATGGACGAGTGAGTACTTTTGATGATTTTATACTTGTTTTGTGTTTATAATTAGCGTATCTAAAGTAAATATTAATAACTTAATGCATAGTAGTTTGGGTTACGCATGTTCCTGAATATTGGTTCCTTGTTGTGTAAAATATTGTGAAACATAATAGTTGAATAACTGGTTGCTTAATTTATTACTGTATAATTGAATGGTTTATTGATATTGGTTGATCACCTTTTAAATTGACTTAATCATATTTGACTTAACTAAAATTATATAGATTATGCATAAGCATGAACATTGCATATAATATTCCGGTCGTCACTTCACGTAATTGGTAATGAAGGGCCTTATAAAGATAAATTCCTATATGATTTGATTAGTACAGCATAGAGGTATTGATATAACAAGACCCTACCTTTGGCTCATAAGTTTACTTGGTGAAAGAGACGTTAATTGTGGGTACTTGAGAGTTGAGTCTAAAAACCATCGCTTAAGGCGTGGAATGAATTGTGGGGGCTACCTTACCGCTAGACTTGGGAATTTATATACTATTCAATTTTGGAAATAAAAATATATTTTGTGAAATATGGAATTTCTATATATGTGGTTAAAAATCCAAGTGCTAGAATTCGATTATAATTGGTGTTGACGAATCTTTAATCTTTACTTAGGAGGGCATTAAACCCAATGTTGTATGCTACATTGATCAACTGTATGTATTGTTTGGCATATTACTTGTTCATGCATTCATATATTTGTTAATTAATTGTTTGATAATTTACTTATTGGTATATATAAGGGATATCTTACTAAGCTTGTATAGATTACTCCTAAATAATTTTCTTTTGTAGGTTATTAGAAAATTGTGCGTAAGTTAAGAGTCAAGTGATAAGTACCAGCATTAAGATGCATAGAAGTTAGATTTGAAGATAGAATATATAACTGATTTGAATTATGGCATATAGTTATTAATATTATATTTAGATTTTATAACTTTCTTAAGTTTAAGTTTTAGATCTTTACTGCTTAATCTTATCATTTGGTAGAGGACACCAATTCTTTATGATTTTGAGGAACTATAAAGTGTTGAATATTCATAGTTAGTTTTATATCACAATAAGTTAATAAATTAAAAATTAGAGACTCTAATGATTAATAATTAGAGTGTTATAATCTCTGACTTATAAGATAATTTTCGTATCATGGATATATATGTGATATGAAAATTTTAAGCAATCCTACTAAGTCTTCCTTAGGGTCATGACATAACTCATCCCATATCTCAACTCACTTGGCATTACTCTTTCACTCTAATTATGAGTTCAAACCTTAACTACCATACTCGACCTAGCTATAACCATCTCCTTATATTTGCTTCATTTGCACTATGCTTCTTATATTTAAAATCATGTGTCTAAACCAATAAATCTTAAAAAAAAAGTGTGCATTTAAACCCTTAAACAGATATATATTATTAAAATGTACCTTATATAAAGATTGGGTTCTAAAAATACAATTTCAAATATAAATGTGTTAAGTGCACATGAAGTAAATATGGGATATTTTCAATTTACTTGAAGTTTTTAAAGTAAATAAATAGCTTTTAAGTTATTGTTAAAACATCAAGATCTTTAATAATAGCAATGTAAATAAAAACAATCATATGCATATTTTTCGACACGAATACAAACACCCCTTGAGTTTTATTGATAAGCCTTTTTAAATATGGACTCTTAAGCTTAAACCAACCTACCCAAGCCGGACCTAGCTCCAATAGCTTAGTCCAACTTCTTAACTCTTTCATTGAGCTCTTATTAGTTATGCTGTCTTAAGAAACCACAGATCAAGAGTTTAGAAGCTCTACTATCCACATTTGAGACTATAATGAGTTAGTAACCATGAACTTAACTTAACAAAACAAAGACCTTCGCGCTCTTAGAGGTCTAAGCCTTTTAGCCTAAGTTAGCTAGGCCTAATCTAAATGCTTAGATAAGGATTGCATGGTGATAACTTGATAAATAAGGAAAGTCCATCAATCAAAGGCATGCATCTTACCAAATCTAAAGTGCATTTTCAAATCATTTCAAAGCGAGCTGAACTTGAATCTACTCACTAGTTTAAGTATACAAAATGAAAAAAAAAATATAAATAAATAGGCTAATAAATAGTGAATAAATATTCAATCATATATTACATATCATTTTATATCATATTATATATTTATATATAGTGTAGAAATATTAGTTTTTGGATTTTCATAGTATATAATATAATATATATAAAATCACGAGTCTGCTTACAAGTTTAAATGAGTAGGCTTATAAACCTAAATGAGAGCTTGAACTTGGTTTGATTAGATTAATGAATCTTATCTTGAGTTTAAGTTTGACTAGTTTACTAATGAAGCTCAAATTGAGCTGAACTCAAAGGAAGTTGAATTTGAATAGTTCTTTTATAGTTCGACTTGTTTGCAGCTTTACTTAAAAAATTATAAAATAGCGAATTACTATTTCTAGCCATAGACACCTTTTGGAACAATGTAACATTTTATCTATGTGAAATAATTATTCCATAAAATCATTACTTCAAGTTTACTTACAAGACCTCAAAAGGATATTTTTTTTGTTACATTTATTAAAAAGGGAAAACTATACTTTTAGTTCTCGAACTTTACCATTTTTTCTAATTGAGTCCTCGAATCTTCATTTTTTCTATTTCAGTTTTTAAATTTTTCAAAAGCTTGCAAAAGAATCCTTTATTAGTTTTTCTGTTAAGAAATTACTCTTTTGTAAACTTTTGGAAACTTTAAGAATTGGAATAGAAAAAATGAAAGTTCAAGAACTCAATTAGAAAAAGTAGCAAAATTTGAGAATTAAAAGTATAAAATATAAATTTCCTCTTTTTTTCTTTTTAAGATCTATATATTTATTTGTGTTTTAATTTACAACTAATGCTTTTATATATATACATACATATTTGTTCTTTTAGGATATGATTTTTAATAACATTTGTATCGTAAAAAAACAAAAATGTTAGTTTTGTTTATTTTTAAGAGTTTAGGTCTTGAAATGGAGAAAAAAATAAAAATATAAAATCCTAAAATGAAAAGATAAGAAAAAATTTTTAGTCATTTCGATGTTCTTTTTCTATTTTGATTAACAAATACTTCAAATAATTAAATATCCAATTTGGCATTCTTAATATAATCAAATCACATTTAATTTTATAATTTTTTAAAATTTACATATAACAATAGTTTTTTTTTTTCCTTCACCAAAGACATTGTATATTACAACAATTTAAAAAAGAAGAATTTGAATTAGGTCCATTTATTTGAGAGATTAATATTAGTAAAGTAACTATATAAATTATTTGATATTTACTTTAATTGTTAAATTATATAAACAATAGAGATCACAAATAATTACCATATTTAATTTAATGATATTATGTAAAGTTAATTAGAATATTATTATATATTTGTTAATAGAAAAATATAAATAATGATTATACTTATGATAATTCAAATAATTTTTTATCAATATTTATTTAACAACACAATTAACTATTTTGATTTACTAAGTTGTAATTTTTTTTTTCGCTACAAAAATTAACAAAGGATAAAAAAAAATAAAAATTACGCTTTTATTACTTTTATAATTAAGTTTTTAAATTTTTATTTTTTCTATTTAAGTTCTTAAAAAATTTGTAAAAGAGTCTTCTCTTAATGAAAAAAATAATCATTTACTGATGGAGGATTTTTTTACAATCTTTTGAAATATTTGAGGATTGATATAGAAAAAATAAAAATTAAAAACTCAATTAGAAAAAATAGTAAAGTTGGAGAATTAAAAATATAATTAAAATTATAATTCTCTTTTAATTACATTATTTGCCTTTCTTTCATTCTGGATTATCTTCCACTTAAATCTGCCAATTTGCGATTCTCAATCTTCCTGTACGGAAATATCAAGCTTCACACTGCCTTACTCTCTTCAAAATCTCCAAAACCCTAAACCCTAACATCGCAAAATGGAGAAGACCTTCACTCTCCTTCAAACCGTCTTCGCTGCCGGAGTCTTCTCCGCCGTATCTGGCTGGTGAGTTTATATACCGATCAATTACTCGATTGGGTTTACTAAGTATCCAGCAACATAGTCGGAAAATCTACCTTCATTTTCAGGTACGGATTCATGTTTGGAAGAGAATCAGCTCGGAAAGAGCTTAGCGAGTTGATCGAAGATCTTCGTCGAAAATGCAATACCGGTGTGGAATCAGAGTGCAGCTCTAATTCTTAAAGGTGATAAATTTATCTCCTGTTAGCTCGATCTAACCTGTTTCTATATCGATTTTAATGTAATATAACGTGCATAATGAGAAATATGGGGGCCTTGTTGCATTTCTTAGTCCGAATTCTGGTGAAAATTGATTGATATGTGGTGGAATAGCACCAACGCCTGATTTTTCCTGTGGCTTCAGTTAGGGATTAAGATTGGGGAATGAGAATCTTTTGGAAGAAAGAAATATATATTGGAAAGGAATGCCATGCGAATCTTTGAATAAATTTCTAATAGAAGTGGTACTATAAGTGTTAAGTTGCTGATTTTTAGGAATTCCAAAGTCTCTTTGAAAAATCTCATGTAAATTCATGCCAAGTACCTACTGGAGAATAGAGATGGGTTTCAGTTGTTTTGATTCTCAGAGTTTATAATTTTCATTACCAGGAAGACTGGCTGCTATATTTCTTTGCCTAAGCACTGGCTACTATATTCGTGTGCCTATGGAAAGTGAATAGTTAAGCTATGTAGCTGCAATCTTCTTCTAGAGAGCATTCTATAGTTAGGATGAAGGACTACTTATCCTGGCATAAATATGGCTTACAATGAAGAAATGTGTAGCCCAGTTGGCAGTGAAACTGGTGATTTTTTCTCCTACTCTTACCATGTGCTATATGGGGGACTTCTTTCCAGTAAATGCTCTATACACTATTTTGAACTGTACATTCACTCATGAACAAGTGAAATATCTTGCTTTGACTTCATGGTCAAGAAGGGGGGAGGGTTTGGAGCAGGAGATGTGTTATCTTGACATGAATCACAATACAGAAGGTGAGTTTGTCAAAATACTGCAATATTTATCAATTCAATAACTCACCATTAACAGATCTCTGCGGTTGTTATGAAGGATTTTTTATTTTTATTTTTATTTTTTTTTTGCCGAATATGAAGGATTATGTTTGGATGTTTGAAAAAGGAAAAGTAAATAACATACCAGATGTAAAAATTCTGTTCCGCTAGTTTTAGCAGCTACAACATCGGCATTGCTTTCCTGCATTTTCCTCAAAAGTATATGTACTGTGTCAATATTTACCTTCTTTACCCTTATATTACCCTCAAAAGAGGATATTTTATTACATGTTTGTTTTAATGTTTTCTTAAACTAAAGCTGATGAACAATTCTCAAAGGAATTTGTATATAAAGGTGGCGTGTTTTACTTTTTTCTTGAGTAAGGTAAATTTATTTGCATTGCTTATCTGAGGTTTTGGTTCATTGCATCACAGTTATCATATGAAAATTATTTGTTATATAAATCTCCATTTTGTCATTTTTTCGTCTTTGTTTTGTGAAACATTTAAATTTCAAAAAGGAATGCCCTGATGACATGCAGAAATAGCGTTGTATACTACAGTTGATGCAGGATAGTAGTTCACATGTTGGTAAATGACAGTTTTATGAATGATATGATGTTTTCTTGGCTCTTCCAATTTGTGTAATTGTGGAAATACAGTATGTAGAAAGAGAAAAGGAGACAGCAATTTCTTTGAGTTGGAATCGGAATTGGCCTTATTTATTTATATCAATTATCAGGGAAGTGAAGAAGAGGAGAAATTTGATAGACTTTAATAAATTGGAGTAAACTTGATGCAGTAGCTCCCCTTCTTATGATATTGTACATGTTTGAATACTAAAGCCGTACTATTGTAGTTTCTGTTTCTTTATCCTTGGTATGTCATGCCAAACAAATTGGCCTTATTTATTTGTACCAATTATCATGGAAGTGATGGAGAGGAGAAATTTGGTATACTTAAACAAGCTGGAGTGATCTCAGTTCCCCAGCTCCTCTTCTTATATAAGTACATAAGTTTAAATACTATATAAAACACATACAGTTGTAGTATTCTGTTACTTGACTCTTGGCATCTCATGCCAAAACTTTTGTGTGTATCTACCAACATCTTTTTTATTTTACATGCACATTAACCTACACTAGGGCAGCCTCCTTAGATTGTGGCGAATTTTTCTCTTTGATAAATCCAACATAGAGGTCCGACCTGCTGGTGTCACTTTCTGAGATTCTGTTCTTCCGTCCACCTTCGGACATGTTCTTTAGAAACTCCACTAGATTCCGCCAATTATTTTCTTCAAACAACTTCTTGTTCATTCTCAAATATGTGAATGCACTCAATCCATTGCCAGAATCCGACCTACTTGTTGCCAAAACTTGTGCATATGCTGCTTCATCATATCTCTCCAGCGCATTCTCCCCAGCAAGCTCTGTCCCAGCTGTTCTGGCTGCCATCTTTACCTGCCGAACTAACCCTTCAGGGGAGCAATTTGCATGCTCAGGCTGCTCTGCATCCTTCATTTCCATGCATGTAAAGTTTAATACCACTCCATGTTTTCCCATCATTCGTGCAATTGGTAGATAGCCATCTCGATGCCTAGTATTGTAGTATCCAGCTGTCAGTTCAGCTGCATGGGATCTTGTTCTGTAATGCCAGTGTATGCCAGCTACTTTTCCTGATAGTTTTGCTCCAGTTCCTTGGAATATCCCATTGGCAGTGGCTAGAATCTTATCACCATGCTCTAATAGCTTTTCAGAGTACCATTCTAGGAAAAACTGTCCGTACTCAGTGTTCCACGTTCCTTCCCTCCTGAAGAACCCAGTATCTTCGGGAAATTGATTATACTGTCCACAGTCATGTGGTCCAGTTCTTCCCCAGTCCTTCCGCCCAACTGCCTCAGCTGCTGCTTGCAGTGATGCTCTCATATACTATTTCAAAGGAATGCATATTAAGAATTAAACTTTCATATAACTTATAAACTTCTGTGCCTTTGATCAAGTTGTCTCGTGCATAATCTTTCTGTTATATATTTAATGTAATTCAGTTAAGTCAGTTATTCTCATTGATAGGTGATCAACTTGGTGGGGTCTACTTCACAAACAGATGCAATTTGCTTCACAACATTTACCTTGTCATAGCATTGGAATTCTCCAATCCCAGGAAACCTCCACGTGCCATTGCTTTCTGGATACGATGGATATCTTAGCTCTCCACATGGACCCATTCCCACTTGGATTTCCTGCAGTTGAGTACGAACATGAATTGAATACATGATATTTGAGCAAGTACATTGGAAACTTATGTTGGGAAGAAAGTGATAGGACTTTTCTTCCGTATGTATGTGAGATATTTTAGTGCATGTTAATATTAGTGGTCCACCTTTTGGATAAGTGCGAGATTAATTTACAAATTTTCGGCTATTTTTTTTTTGCCAGTTGCTTGGAATTTTTCCCCCCTTCTCTTCACTATTTGCTTATTTTATTTATTCAATATTTTTATCATATCTGTATTCTTTATTTCAATATAAGGTCAAACATTTGGATAGTTTCACCGTCTATCTCTTATATTAATTAAATTAAATAATATAAAAGTGTTAATTCACTTATTTCGAAGATAAACTATCTCTGATAAAAGAGTTTGGGCGTTGGAAAAATGAAAATTTCTCTCTACTTTAGTAGGGTTATATGTATATCATGTTTATCTTTGTGATATCAATTATTAGCTTTTTTAAAAACTACCAGATAATCATGAAAAATGTAAATCAAGTAGGCATGCCTCTTGTGAAGTGACTACGAGTTGAGAAAGATAATTTCATTTTCTGAGGTTACTTTTATTTAAATGAAATCGTTTAAGTCGACAAATAATTTCTCCATATCCTGAGGTCCATTGAACGTGTTCCACAGAACAAAAGCAAGTAAATTTCTTTAAGTTCCTCCCCTGCGGAAAATATTTTTCTGGATCTAGATGATGAATTTACGGGCACGTTTGACAATTAAAATTAAAATTTCGTTAATCTGCTAGCTATTATAATGCAAGGAAAAAACAAACAGAAGTTTAATCTGCAACATGAGATGACCCATTTTTCTTCGAAAGGATAACATGAAATTCTAGCATATGTAAACTTGGCAATATGCGACATAAAAGCAGATCTTGTGATGGATGATTTATTACCGCAATAACAGCACCAAAATAGTCTCTGAATCTGTCTCGGAAGCTTTTCATGTAATCTGCATAGACCTGAATGGGTGTTCTTCCTCTAAGTACGGGCAATGAATCACAACCCAAGGAAACGTACTCGGGATTTCTCCGACCGGATCTATCGGTGTAGACGAGATCTGGGTTCTTGCTGATTTCTTCCAGTACCCATGGCGGAAGAGGTATGCTGTAAAATCATTGTAGCAAGTGCATACAAATGAATTAGTTAGCAAGTTCTTTTTTTCTTTTTTTTCTTTTTTTTTTTTCCCTTCAGTGAGAGTTTACATCATAGAGCAAAAGCAGTATTATTTTCATGCATTTGAGAGGACAAAGTTTTCCTTTGCCAAATTGGTATCCCTTTTTGAGTCGTTCGATACAATAAATTAAGCAAGATATGAATAGGACACGAACCGGGAAAGGGAAACTCCATATCATCAAACAACACCGTTTCTAGGGGCATACCTGCAAGAGTCACCAACATTTCCTCCACACTGATGGAAAGACATCACAACTTGAAGCTTCAATCCATGTTTTGCTACCATATTCACGAGCTCAGCGTACCCTTCCCAGTTATACTTCATAGGTCCATCTTTCTCTACCAATCCCCACCAAGCATCCACCATCACTCCCTCAACTCCTGCACTCTTTAATGCCATCAAACTAGCATTCATAGCCCGCGGCTTGTTCAAATTCCCCCCTAGCGATACCGTGTCAAGTGGCAGCATTACATACACTGGCACCTTCCTATCATTTCCACTCTGATGATGACTCACGGAAGGACTCTGAATTTTCTCCTTTCTCTCGCTTCTTCTACCTTCCACGGATAAGCTTCTCTCCCTCACAAGCTGACCTTCCTGCATGGAGTTCTTCACATGAAGATGGCACGATGGCCTTGTTCTTGTGAAGCATACCATGCTGGAGAAATCATCGGGTGTTCTGAAACTCTTGGTGTCTTTTAGATTGATGAAAGAAGTTGAAGCACGCAAGGTTAAAGCCATTGTGTTGGTTTTGGTGTTTTGAAGAGAGAGAAAATGTAGAAATGGATGAAGAATGTGTGTTTACTTATAAAAGGGGAAGATCCAATTTTGTGTGTGGCGTGGCTTTTTGAAAGACACAATGTTGGTGTGTTCTTGTGAGAAAAAGTGATAAAAAATCAAAACTAGTCAGCTCGACTTTGGGGGTGGGGGGCACATGCAAGTCGTTTTCATTGATTCACTGTACGCGGTTTAATTTTTAGTTTATACCCATTCCGATTATATTGAGGTAGCTAGAGAAGATAAAAGTTTTTCGTTAGAAGTTTCCCTAGTACTTTTGACTGTCACAGTAATATTTATTACCGGGGTATTGATGAGTTAAAACATTTCACGAGTTTTTTAAATTTCATTAGAGAACACGTTGAGTTAACTAATTAAGTAATTTATCGAGTAAAATTTGAGTTTTGTAATATTTAACTTGATTAGTTTAGAAGTTAATAGTACTCAATTGGAACTTAGATATTAGTTGAGTATGAATTGAGTTTACATATTAATATTATATTGATGGAAAGAGAGATACTTTTATAAAAAATATCGACATTGAGATAAACTTGAACTTATTGAGTGCCATCTTAAATTGTTTGAGTTTTTGAAATTTTTAGTTTGACTTGAATCGGAGCCTAATAAGCTAATACTAATATTGTTGCGACTCACCGTTGGTATTTTCAATAAGAAGAGTATGAGCTGGTCTGGCAGTGGCGGATGAACCAGTTTGCTTAACCTAAACCGGAAGATGCGTATTTTGAGCTTCTCGTATAAAGCAAGCTAACTTAATTGATACGTGGATTTGAAAGACTCGTTCTTTCATGTTATCCAATTAAATTACAACCTAGATATATCTTCCATCAAATCTTTTATATTTCATATGGTAACGATAAATATATGCCATGTTAGATTGCATATGAATATAAAAGTACTCAACCTTGCCACGATTTCCTACCTTTCCTTTCTCCAAATTCGAATGCTTAGTCTTCAGTTACACGTGGAGTTTAAGTTCCGCGGTACCATTATTCATGTAATGTGCGGTAAGATCAGACTTGCCTTTATATTTGCAGATGGAAGGTGCATCCGATCCGACTTCTATTACGCATTTCTTGCTATTATATCATTTAATGATATTTTTTCATTCAATTAATTATTATGTATCAATTATAAACTAATATATATCCTCTAATTAACATTATTAGATGGTGATGAAACACAAACACGTGTCATATCTTATAAGGAGAAACACCGATCACAAGCTCCTAAAAAACCCAAAACATACATCTTATTTTTATTTTTATTTTTATTTTAAGATAAAAAAATAGAATGAAGTTAAAACACAATATAGACATGCTTTATTATCTAATCAAGTATTGGGTCGCAATAACGGCTGGATTTAGATTATATTTTTCAAACTTAATTGCATTTTCCAATGACACATATAGAGATATTATACCCCATATATTTATACCATCTTAAATTAGAGGACATGCTAATTTGCCTTACCATGCATTGAGCTAGAATATCGGCGCAGGGAGAAAAAAAAAAAAGAAGCATTGAGTTAGAATAAAAGTTTATAAGTTTTATAAAATTGGCTGGATTAAGAGTATACTCTTTTGGGTAAGGAGGATTAAGATTATACTTGTTCATGTTAATTGTGTATATTACTAATAGGTATTAGACATATGATACACCACTTATATTGGAAAAAAAAAAATGACAATATATACGGTACGTGTTCTAATATAGGGTGTAATATCATCGACCAAAAAAGAGTTTTAGTGCCATAAAAAGCGTTAGGGTGTAATATTATCTAGTTGTCCTTCAAGAACGAGATTAAAAAATTACTAAAATTTATCACGTGATATCTGATAATTATGCTAAAACAGATTTGTACAATCATGCAGGCCGAAGAGATTTCATGATAAGATGGGTTTTGATGCACAATCCTGATTTATAAGAAAAGCCCGACTAAAAGTATGTTGAAAAAATAATTGTGGATGGTCATGTTCCTTTTCAATGCCCAAAAGCATTGAGAAATCATGTTAGAATAATTTCACAATGCCCACCTATAGCATTTGCGTCTATTATACACATATCTATATGGATATAAATATATTATTATTAGTCACTTTGCTTATCTCGATAGTAGATATAAAGAATAAACAATTTTTTATGGTTGCCTGTAACTTAGAAATCATTTAAAATTTTTTCCCATGATATTATTATTATTATTATTATTATTATTATTATTATTATTATTATTAATTTTTGTGAAAGTATGTCTAGCGTTGTTCTTTCGACATATACCTTTGTTTTTTCTCCCAAAGATTAAGGTGTAAAGCCTCGTCCGCCCTCAAACAAACTATATACCTTCTATTTTGTTGGGCATAGAATAGGTAGTTTCGATAACACAAATTCAAAGTATATGGACAAATCCCAATATAACCTCTAAAGTCTAAACCATTAATCACATCTTATAGAACATCTAAATTCTCAAAGTGTGACTTCATATCTCCCTAACATTTTAGATTATTCAATGGATATCTAAACTATTGCTAAGTTCCAAAAACCATCATATAAAAAACTATAAACATTAGGGATTGTTTGTGGGCATTGGTGCATCATTCGATTTCAAAGTTATAGAAAGGTTGAATCATATTTGAGAGTTTTAAGATTTTGTTGGTAGCTAAATAATAGTTTAAAAGTTGTATTTTGCATTTTCCTTAATGTTTACCTTCCAAATCCTACAAGGTCCGTTGTGATTTTGCACTGCATGAATATTGTTTGATGCATTTGACAATATATGTGTACAGTGTACAAAATTGTCGACCATATCTGTAAACTTGATAGCCAACGAGTGGTTTCCTTTTGCCAAGGTCCGACAAACGTCAGAAAGCACGACCTACTTCGCTTTGTTTCTACTTCAAATTTTCTTCCATAAGGAAGACATTTTTCGTGGACGAAAAATTCATGGGGAAAAAATAAAAAATGGATATTTTTTCTTGGTTTTGCTTCTCTTCGCTCAAGATAAGAATTCACGGTGGACCCTCTCTAGGACGGAGAAGCATGTGGATGGGACTCAACCGATGCACCTTTTCCCACACCCTTCCTTTTCTTGGACTATTCCTAGTTTGATTTTTCGCTTTTTCAAGTAAACTGGATTGAAGATTGATTCCTATGCTTCGCATCTCATTTTTATGGGGGGTTCTGTGTGTATGTGTTTTTTTTTTTTTTTTTTTATTCTAATAATTTTATAGAATTGGATAGGGATAGAACATCTCGGATATACTCGCTTATACTCCTGGGAAGTATTGAAATAATAGAAGCATATCGAATTCAGAAGACGCAATATTGTACCTCTGTCAGAGTTGTAAGACTCATTTCATTACACTATTTGTCATTTAAATATTTTGTATTAATTCCCTACCCAAAACTTCGAAAGAGGTGTAGAATCGCATTTTTATTTTAATGTTTGAGATTTTCTAAAGCAATTCAATATTTTCTAGGATGTGTCGGTATAATTTCTCTAATATCTATCATGCCTTAGTTTGTAGAATGGGTCAACTATCAGACACTACCCCTTAAAGACATGAGAAAACTCAAATTTTGTAACATTTAATAGGAGGAGAAAGGATTTAGTAGATATTTTATACTAAAGTATATATATGGCTATTTATGTTTATCACATAGTAGTAGTAGTGGTAATGGCAGTTTGTTATTTTATAAAAAAACAATTACTCATATGGTTATGAGTTCAAATACGATTAGTATTTTCACAGCCCCCCAAAACATTCATAGATCAAAAGCACAATAGGAATTCGCAAAACGATTTCGTAACTTCAGAAAAAGTGCGCAACAATTGCATCACGGTTACTCTCGTGCTGTGTCATATTTGTTTTTATGCAAGGATGTTCTCATTACCGATCACATTGGAAATTAAATTACAACCATCACCACCGCAAGAAGAATCTTACACGTAAGAAAACATCAAAACTGACTGTGATACGACTCAGATGGACCCTCCTTTGAAGGTACAGCCACTTGATGCAAGAATCTTTCACGAACCACTCCAAAATATTCATGACGACAAACCCATCTAACTAACTTTCACCTATATTTTCTTCATGTGTTTCATGGGGATTGTGGATTTGATAACTGAATTTGGATTCACAACTTTCTACAAGCTAAGAACACAGTCGTAAGTATCGTCTATATATGAATAGGATTATCAAAAGTCTTGTGGCTTGTGTTGCTATCAGTCGTGCAAACAATTCATATTGTTTTAGGTAATATATCTTCACGTGTTAAATTATCTTCATTTCACTAGCCATCTTCTATGAATTAAAAAAAGGAAACTGTTAGCTATATGCAGTCTTTCGGTTGATTGCTAGAGGTTATTGGCCACTGCCACGGTGCAAGAATGAAGTTTCAATAGTTTAAAAGGAGAAAGGGTTAGATGTCCTGGACGGGATATCTACCTCAATCCATGGTGTAATTGCAAATACGCATTGGCTAGGGCACCATAACAACCATCACGGACTCATTTATCTTTAGAGTTTCAGCCATGGTCAAGATGGCTATTCATATTGGTACGTGAGGAAGAGTCCTTATTACTCAAATTATTTGTAGTCTTCAATTTTCTAAACACCAACAAGTCCATTGAGCATGGTAAAGAAAGAAGCGATAATATCATGAATTTATATCCATCGACTTTATATCACGGATTTATATTTATTTAACGTTACTTCGATAAGCTATTCCATCTATTGATTGACTTTCTATTATAAATGGAGATTCTATGAAATAGCATTTTGGTAAAGAAAGAAGCGAAGGGCTATATTTAGTTATCATATCCCTAATAGTATCCATTTTTTGTGTTTTCTTGGTGCCAAGGTATTGTCATGTATTTAGATTTTAATTCTTGTGACTTTATATATATACCATTATGTTTGATCAGTATAAAAAGTGAGAGAGTATATAACTTGAGAGATTTGTTTAAGGAATTGAGTATTCTGAGCTTATGAGAAAATCATTATATATATTATTATTATTGTTATACTATAGTGGATTGATTTAATGTGTAACTTTTTATACTTGTCATTTTAGGGATTTCTATGTATATTCTATGTGCTTTTTCTTTCTCTTTATATGTTATATTTCTTATAGTTGTATACTCAATGATATATAACTTAAACTATCACGGCAAATTGGTATCATAATGAGGTAGAGAGATCAATTTTTTTTTTTTAAATTATGTTTGTGATTACATATTAAAGAGATGATCACCATATATGATATAGAAAAAATTGACAGTTGCATAAGTGTTAGGTTTGTCATAAGTATGAATGCATGTGTTGTGGTACAATTAGGTTTGAAGAAAAGCTTTTGATTGATAGTTATATTTCATAAGGAGTAATGAGGGGAAAGAACCCACTAAGAACTGCGATAGCAATCCAATTAACTTTTGATAAATAATGTTTTCTAGGAGGTATGACAAAGAAGATGCTTGTAGAATTATGGAACAAATTAAAAGAGATGAATATGAACTAACCTCTTGTTGATTAGGTATGTTAAAGTTGAGATTAGATTTGCTTTAAATGAGTGACAAGTCATTAGTAAGATAGCATATTTTAGATTTTATACCTCTAATTAACAATTTGAAAAATGATCATGTTAAGATTGAGAAGAAAGACAAAGCAATGGTCCTACTTTGCTCTCTACCATCATTGTTTTGCTAATTTAGGGAAACTATGATCTATGACAAGTATAACAGAAAGGTAAAAATCAATATGCTAAGTAGGCACCAATTAGATTTTAAGATAGGATCTAGGAATATTGAGCTTGTAAATAGTCTAATTACTAGATACCAATAGTCTAATGGCAACAATAGTTCTATAAGAAATTTTAAAGTTTGAGATATTATCTCTTACCATTACAAATAAAATCTACCAATCATAGGAAGGTAAAGTGCCTTAAGAGGCAAAATCAAGGTGAAACATGGAATATTAAAGTAGTTGTTTATATGGTAGTTATCGAGTTAGAGAATGGTGAGTCATTACTAGCATTTAATGGTCTAATAAACAAAAAAAGGGTTAGAAGATTGGATTTTAACTTAAAATGCTTTCCATGTGTCTTATAGGAGATATTGGCTAGCCTTTAACCCCATATTTTAGGTTTTTCCAAGAATCGTGTGAGATTTTTTTTTTTTTTTTATTTTAGGAAAAGTACAAATTTTTTTTTAACATTTATCTATTTTTGTATTTTAGTTCTTCTCCTTATCCTTTTTTTCCTTATTTTAGTCTTTGACGTTCTAGAACTTTGCCAAAAAAGTCATTCCCTTAGGTTTTGTTAATTTTCCTATTACTAAGGACATATGGCAACATATTATTGGCTCACTTTTAATTTTAAAATAAGAAATAATAAAATAATTTAAAAATAATAAAAATGATAAAAATATATAAAAATCAGAAAAATGAAAAAAATTTACAAAAGTAAAAATCATATATGTAATATATCATATATACTTATATATTAATAAATATATATATTAACAATATTTAATCGAATTCGAAAAATATGAAAAAAATTGAAATATAACCACTTAAATTAAGAGATAGCCAATAGTCACATTGGAAGGGGTTGTGCAACTCCCTAGAGGTAGCTGTTGGCTATCTCCTGCCTCAAGTGGTTGGATTTTGATTGACCTTGAAGAAGTGGGTCGTGCAGCTTGTTAGCAAGTTAAGATTCGGTTGAGCGATTTAATTTAGACTTGATCTGATTTTTTGCTTTTTTTTTTTTTCAAATATTTCGGGTGGTTGCCTATAACGTAGGCGGGTTGGCCACCCTTTACCTTGGATGGTCGAATTTCCTTTTTATTACAATTTTTTTTCTTATAATTTTTGTTTATATAGATTTTTTTTTTAATTTTTAAAATTATTTTATTTTGTAATCAATTTTCAGTATTTTTAAAATTTTTCCTATATTTTTAATTATTTTATATATTTTAATATTTTATTTATTTAAAAAATTACATAGACTAATCTATTGTTGCCACATGTTCTTATTAATGGAGAAAATTAACAGAAGTAATAGAAAGACTTTTTTGGTGAAATTCTTACGATTGAAATGAAAGAAATGAAAAAATGAAGATTGAAATAAGAAACTTTTTTTTGTACTTTTTCTTTTCACTTTTTATATCTCTATCACTATATTTCTTGGGAGTTAGAACTAAAAATTAAGATCTTGTTTATGTGATATCCTAATAAGAAATGGTTATTCTATGCATAGAGTACTAGTAGATAGAAAAATAGCTATTCAATAAGAATTAAGAGATTGGGAAATAATTTTTCTACTCCTCCACTAAATGTCCCTATCTACCCTTAAAAGATAAATGAATGAATTAGGAGGCTCTTGTACAGGGCTAAAATCATAATAATTACTTTGAATTCTACTGATCAGTCATTACCTATAATTATGAATGTGATTAGGCCAAGAAAAAAGCATGTTAGGAAAGTTAGTTTTACTCTACCAGTTGGTAGTGGGGCTTGCCCAACCTGCTGCTTCAATCGTGTGTGACAGCTAAAATCCCAATGAGAAGAGAAACGGGAACATGTAATCTTTCAAGAGCTTCACATATCAAGGATCGAGTTGATTATCATGTTATGTATAAGATCCACGTGTTCCAATTCATAAGGCTAAAGATATGATTGATACTATCAATCATTATTAGTAGTTCTAGGCATTTGTGGTGGGAAGGCCAAACTGCCTTGTGTATGCCTTTGGCTCCGGTAAACGTCTCCTTCTGAAGGGAAGATGTTTTTGATTCGTTCTCAATAGCCAAAATGTTTTTTTTTTTTTTCCCCTTTTCCTTTTGTTTTAAATACCAAGAAAACGGTTTCTGATACTTTGCAATATTTGATCCAGGGAAGAAATTTAACCGACTAATAAATAATAAGACACATTGTAAATATATCCAAAAACAAATAGTCAAGTTAAGATAGATTTTCTAAACTTTCAAGTATAATTTTATTTATTTATAACTTTTGGAAATATGCATATAAGCCTCAAAGATCATTGAATTCCCAAGAATTCTGTAATTATTATGATTATTATTATTATTATGTTAGCATCGGTTTGGTTTTCAGCAATGGTAGAAATGTATGTTATATTTTCAAAATTAAGAAAAAATATAATCAAGTTTTTTTAGAATTTAAAGAGACTATTTGCTCATAAGAAATAGACTTGTGAGTGGATTGTAATTATCCTAGAATAATTTATTCAAGTCATTATCCATCATATAACTATAATTCATTATGATTTCAAGAACTAGATAAAGAAGGAAAGTTAAGATATCTTGAATAATTAATCCTTTTATTACTAGTTGGACATGATATAAATAAACCTGATCAAGTGAAATGATGTTGGGATATAATTCGGAGTTTGATTAGAAAATTCAGGACTCGAGCTTCTTCCAAACTCCATCGAGTTTAGTTCTTTTGAGCTTGAGTTTAGCTTCAAATGTTACTATTAACAAAGAAAAATTCAATTTAAGAAAACTCATTTAGGCTTGATTATTTCAAAGTAATGATTGAACTTATATAGAAGCTCAAAATCCTTGAATTTGATAAAACGCAACACAACATAAGCTTAACTTAAGCTTGTGAAACTGAATAGATTGTAACTTATTAATCGTCACAATAGATTGCTCAGATAGGTTCAACTCGGATATACCTCAATCAAATTTAAGTGCACACTAAAAAATCTCTAGTTGAGTATATTTGATAATGAAGTGATTGGTCATATCTCTGAATGCTAATGGACAGTTGCGATTTTTAGAAATATAGACTAATCCAAATGCAATGAAAATTCTTATTGGAGGCCGAAGATTTCTGGCAATTATTTTAAAGTTATTAAACAAATTCTCCTCATAAATGGACTCTGATCATGCATAAATGGTACAGCAAGCAGTCATCAGCTGCGGATTTGAGGGCAGTGGGGCAGCGAGATTGGCAATAGATGCCGACAAATGGTTACACGTGGCTGTGGTCCTCCATGGCCATCGATCCTCAGCGGTAGGTTGAATGAAGTGTTTGGGTTTTAGATTGACGATTAATCCATCTAAATGTTTAATTTTAATGGTTTAATTATATAGATATAATGGAAACTTCTATATCTATTACTTAATATCTTTGATGATGGTTATTCCATTGAGTTTCTAGTCTAGTGTACATCTTGTAGTCGTGCACGTTAAATTAATTCAGGAATTAGAAACAGACACTTAAAGATATTTGTAATAATAATAATATGGAATGCAAAACCTTTCAACTTAGCAAACTTTTCTTTTATGTGTAAAGTGTTATATCAAAGAATATGTATTTAGAAACTATTTTATAAGACTTTTCAAAAGAAGTTAATGTATTATTACATATGTTTTAAGAAAACACGAGTACGAAGTTATATATATGAGTTTTGTTTGAGAAGATAAAATAGGAAATTAACGAAATGCTAAATAATAAAGAACAAAGACATTTTTTTTTTTTTTTTTACCAACTAGCTTGTTGTCTGAGTTGTGGCAAATTAGTTTCCATACAAGCCTCATGCTGGTTGGAGCCGGTCAGCAAGCTTATGTCCTAGTGGCTAGTCTCTCCTTGTTAAGCCTTACTGTATATTTGGATTAGAAAAGAACGAGCTATTTCATGTGTAGAGCTCTCCCTAAGGTCCATTTCGACCTATAGAGATCTTGAGTTGAACTATCTCAACTTATGTCTAAGTTATCAAAATCCACAAGGCTTTTGTCATAATCTCTGGTTAGGACTCGACTCCCACCCCAGTTCTCAATCTACCACAGGTTGGTACTTAGGTTTCAGGAGTTTGGCTTCACTTGTGACATTCATGCCTGATATGCTTATGGATTGGAGGATGGCTTGAGAAGTCCGGTTAAAGGACAATCGTGGGCTCGTGGGCACAAAGTGGAGGATCTCACCTATATGGGATAATCATATCTAAAATAGGAATATATACTTTTTTATTCAGACAAAATTTGAATATATTTACTTTACGGATGTGTTTTCTTTTTGGCTAATATAACTAGGGGTTCAACTCCAAAGGTAAGTCACTTTACATACATTTACAAATCTTTATCCTTTTAACTTTTATTAAATCTTATAAATTACTAATTTAAGTATTAGAATTGTCATATTAAAAAACTCATAATGCTCCTTACCATATTTTGTTTTGTAGGATTAGGTCAATAGTTAAGGCCTAATTCATAATCTAGATGGGTGAAATTCTTAATGCGACTGGACTAGCAGAAAAATGCTTTGGTATTGTTAGGCAGTTACCTGAGGAGACACGTATCGAGGTAGCTAGCCTTGACAGGATTTCCGGTTAAGTTCGTATGTAGATATAAGTCATTGTTTGATAGAGAGGTTAGAGCGTGGGGCATGGTTTTAGAGAGAGATATTTTGGAGCTTTTTGGGAATGACATGGATGGGCTGGTCCTCAATCATAGGTTGTCGTCTATTAAGCGTAGCTGTTGCCATGTCAGCCTATACCAAGCGCTTTCTTGTGGAGGAGATAAAATCTTATCCATTAAGTTCTTGATTAGAAAAGCCAAACCATAAAAACAAATAAGAAAAAGAAAGGAAAAAAGAAAAAAAGAAAAAGGAAATGAATCAATAAAGCCTGTGTCGGTTGAAATAAGAGAAATAAATTCATATAAATTATTATAATGGCTTATTATTATGTAAACTTTTAAGAAAGTAATTTGGTAAGAATCCTAATAAAACATTAAAAAAAAAAAAAAGAATCGCTGAATACTATTTCCTTTGGATGCCACTAGATATATGAAATATGCATATCAATACAGAAAAATACATTAAAAATTGATCACTAATATTTTTTTATTATTTTAGTAGTGTTATCAACTGTACCGAGGATTCCTTTTATTGGAACTATGCACCTATTTAATTTTGTTTCAAATTGGTCCAAATATCAGATACATATTTTGGTGTATGTTACAAAGTAGGCCATTTATCTTTCAAGACAATAAAATAAACAATAAACTTTTTTTGATGCATAATGCACATAAGTAATAACTTAATAAAGTTCTTTTTGAACCTATTGAAATGGGGTTATAGCAATTTCTAAGACGGCATCACATCGTTATAAATTATCACAACATATATTGGCTCCTCGTGTGCACTAATACGCCTTCTTTACCACCTTGACTTGTCGCAATTCGACCGTAAGCAAAAAAATTAACTATGTTGGTGGTGGCCGGTATAAATCAAGATTAATTTCAAAGCTCTTTATGTTAGGATAATTGAAATCGTCACCATTGATTAGGCTAACTGAATCTTCACCTTCATCGATGCAAACTTCCAATGCAAAGTCTAAACTATGTGAAATTGATCGTTGTGGATACAAAATATTACCTATATTTATTTTGTTGATCGATTCTTTTTCTTTTTCGATTTCTTTCGGTTGCTAATGTTGGGATCAAATGCTCGGCTTCTCAATCATGGCTCTATTTTTTCTTTTTTTCTTTTTTTTTTTTGAGCTTTCGATGCATATTGCGTGTGGGACTTGCGAAAAACGTTTCCCAAATATGTGATGCCTCAATTCATGCAGTCCATTTGCATAGATGTGTTAGCTTTTATAAGTAATATGTGGTTAGCTCTCACACAATTCTTGAATGAAGTTTTCTTGTTTTTGAGTGATTTTTTGGTTTGTATTCCCTCTAATCATATGCTAGTACATATTTTATATTCTTCATATATAGTACTCCAGAAGATATAGATGAGAATATTAATAAATTCGGAGTAGATTCCGTTCTCACATAGGTATTGTGTCTTGTTGGGAGCTCAAAGAGAAAGAAATTACGTCCCCCCTACCTGCAACTACACTTTCCTAGTCTCCCTTGTTTTGTTCCCAATGCTTGTGTGCGGCGTACACTTTATGAAACGTATCGCCTTCCCTCACCGCACATGCACGAACCCCTAAAGAAAGTGGGCAACAACATGTTGAGGTGTATAGGCACGGATCAGTTAGCATGCAAACAATGTCTCCTATGCACCAAAACAAACATGAACGGTGAGAGAGGGACCGGAATGGGACAACTTTGAGCAATTGACACATGCCTGCTACCAAATTAGATATTGTCCCACGGAACAGGAATTTATTCTATCAATTAGAAAAGATTATAATGAAATGCCTTATTTTACAATAAAAATTTAGTGTTCACTTAAATTTTCATAGCTAAGATTGTTGTAGCACAGTTGCATTGAACACTAATGTAGCTAGTAGGAAAAAAAAAAAAAATTCCGTAAAAAATGGAAATCTGGACCTATTAGCCCCAATGGATCCAGCAATGGAGCCTCTTAATAAACAATTGTTTGTTCCTTCCATGAGTCCTTCTATGGGAGAAGAATAAAATTCAAATTTGAAAACCAAGTGATATTATCAACTGTCGAAAATATCTAATGAAGTAATAGATATTTTCACACCACTTTGCTCTTCTCCATTGATTTTTTTTTTTCTTCAGATTTTTTTCAATATCAGTCATTATTTGTCCATTTCAAATTTCAAAAAGTATATTCTTTGTACAGATATAAGAATAAAAAGAATGATAGGCTAGATAAGAGAATTAAAATTGAACAAATAATTAGGGAAGAAACGATGACTTTAGAGTAACTAGAGAAACTTGCTTCCTTTCAAGCTCTTTTTATTTGGAAAAAAATAAAATAAAATAATGCTAATATGAGAAATAGGAGGTGATAGATATACTAATTGCCACACTCATAAAATTAATAACATTATGTTTTCTCATTTCTTAATTATAGCTATGATAGTGTTTCTCTCTGAATAAATTTATATCATCTCATCATCAGAACCAACAAGAATAAATTTTGTTGCCTTTAGAATGAACAAGAATATGTGTTGTCAAGATTTAGGTGAGCCAACAACACTTCTCGTTATCTGTTAGAATAATTCATTATTTATCAGAAAAAAGAATGGTTTATCCTCACCAATCGACAAGGAAGAGCTTTATTGCTTAGAATCGGCGAAGATAATGACCATAGCATCTCTAGGAGAAAAAATAAATATTTTAATGTATTTCACATTATACCATTTACGTAATGCAAAAACCCAAATAATGTAGATATTATTACAGTGCACTAAAATTGCAAATGATAAGAAAGAAGCATAATTGTAACTGAATCGACTGGCTTAGGCATATATGTGGTGCTGTCCTACAATCTTGAAGAGGAGTAATCAGCCTTTTACTGTCTAAGTGACCTTACGAGTTTACCTAGGTGATGATACAATTTATACCCTCATACACTTGTCAGAGATTAAGATTAGGTTAGTGTTTCGGTAATAAAAGTTTTAACGCAAATCTTATCACGTAAACCTCGTTAGAGTGTGTCCGCACTGTGGGTCTACCCAAGAAAAATCCACTATCACTTGAATGCATTATGCCATTTTGGCTTTATAAAAAGCTTAATGGAGATATGTATCAGTACGCACCATTTTCAAAAGGTTTAGGTTTTAGTTCTACATTAAAAAAACATCTATAACTCATTTATTTTTCCTTCTCGTTTTAGTTATATCATATATGCGTTGTTCTATATGACCCGATGTTTAATATTGAACTGAAGTATCTTGGAAAAAAATAAAACTAAAAAAGAAAAGTTGTCATGTTGTGAATCTAAGGGTCACTAAAGGATTCCTTGATCAGCATTTCCCCACTTTGATAAATGTTTAGGGAAAAAATGTGTGCAAATAAATATTATATCGACTTATGTAAATGATTCGATGGTTGGAATTTGATAAAATGTTTATAAGGTGTATTTTAAGATAATCTATAAGAGACTCAAATTTTAGTTATCCCAACAATTCAAGAGGATGTAGGAACATAATAGACTTGTTTTCCTTTTTAAGGATATTTACTGCATTTGGTTCTTCTCTCTTTTATTTTTATTATTATTATTATTATTATTATTATTATTATTATTATTATTATTATTATTATTATTATTATTATTATTATCAAGATTTGTCTACGGAGGTGACTTCTAAAGAAAATAAGACTAGTGAGAAAGTTATGTCGATATTAGATTGATCTACAATATAACATAAGTTCTAGAAAGAATGGTCATAATATTAAAGGAGACAAATCGATCATAACATGAAATTGTCTTTCACATATCGACCCATGTGCGAATACGTTTCTTGGGTCCATAACAACTTGGTATGAGGGGGAAGTATCATGGATGGTTCGTTAAGCAAGGCACGAGGAGTAAAGAAAACCATAACAGCTATATTTGCTGAGATAACAAATATAATTTTTTTTTTTTTTAAAGCAGATCAAACTGGAGGCAGGGACAAAAGTTTATAGTATCTCCAAAGACAGTAGCTGCAGTGAAGTTAGGACCATTAAGCTAATACGCAACCTAAGGCACGCTCGTATAGCCGAGCCTTTTCAAATCGGGTCGCTATATTTGGGACTTACAAGTTACGAACATAAACAAGCATATTAGACCATCTTTATAAGACCATCCTCAACTCACGTTACCAAGAGCAAATTTCTAGGCGAAGTAATGGGCTTGAAGTTTCTCTAGTGATAATCAGTGATGAGTTGGCATTGCTTCGTTTTTTTGACATAGCTATAAGAAGTAATGCATTAATTTCTTCTTTTTTTGTCTTTTTTTTTTTTTTTGAGTTTTCATTGGCATAAAATGTAGTAATAGGACCCACAAAAAAAAAAAAAAACATTAATAAACTTTAGTGAAGTAATTACATGATAAAGTAGGGAGTTACTTAAAAAGGATAGTCTCTTAATAATATGATATATGATAATACAAAACATGTTACTATAAGATAAAGATGTTTTAAGTAGGTGCCTAAAAGAGGTTTTTGGGATATTACATTTGTATTCTAACTAACTTTTCCTTTTAAGTAACTCTTACATTATAAAAGGGTATTTCACCAAAGTTACTTACTAATTTTAAAAATCTTTTTCGAGTCACTTATTATTATTACTATTAAACTAATACATGGAAATATTTTTTTTTGAAAATTCTTCAAGAAGAAAGAAATATTTTATTATATATTATAATAATATCTTATTTATCATCCTTAAAATAGAAGAAAATTAAAAAAAGAAAAAAGAATAAGAAGGGGAAAGGTTGTTACTCAAATGTGAATGTGGCCCTACATTTGTCAGAAAAATAGATGAGAGAGAAGCTAGTAAACGATGTTTGCTGAAGCACTTTTATAATTCTAAGTACCATTGGGTACTTATATAATATAAATGAAAAAGGGATGTTTAGCACAAGAATTCATGCCAAATACCTTATAAAACATGCCCTTAAGAAGTAGTTGTCCAACTCTAAAGTGTCTAATTTGGGGGTTTACCTATAAGTTGACTAGGAAGTTGACCATTGATTTAGCCATAGAGTTCAACCCAAACAATCCCAAACAATATCCTAGCACAAATTTGGTTTAACATCATATAAAATTACGTTTATATACTTTTGATGGTTTTGGCAATTCGTTAAGTTGGTTAAAACATTTTATGCAGTTCTTCCAATATTTGAACACATAGGAACATGGCAAAGTAGGTTTAGCTTCCTTTCACTAGATTAAGGAAGCACATATGTCGTTCTACAAATTGGAAAAGATGCATTGGGGCATGTTTTGGGGAGAGTTTGCTCACTTATATGACTGGTGATTTAGACTTGCAATTTGTTGTAGGGTAGATAAGGCTACATTTACTTTACCATTAATGCATCATGGTAATAGACAAATTGCCCTATGAAAATTGCCATGACCCTACAGTGTATTATGGTGCATTGTAATAGAATTTCTTTTTGTTGATAGTCTATTTTTAGCCTAGGTTCTCAAGGCCTAAGTCAAAATGTCTCCGTCAACTTATGTACCTGAGCATTACTTCAGGCTGACAAGCTTGGCTCACTTTAGTTGTTCAACTTGCTTGGTCTCCCCCATTAGGCTCTCTAACTTAAATTAAATAGCCTATTCGGGTCATTTGAGCATACCTTCTCAAACCTTACTTGAAGGATTAACTTATTTGGTGTAAATACAGCTTACTCGAGCTTACCTTGAACACCTTTCTACCCCAACCTCCTTGGATCCTTCAAAGACTCCATCCAACACCTTCTATGAGCCCAACTCCTCAAACCTTGAAGCTTCAAAACCCCTTGGTCCTTAGACTACCCTAATCTAGATTCACCGTACAGTGTTAACCCTAACCCTCGAACACATGATAGGTACTCGAGGCATGATTCAAAGCCTTCAATGACTCTCTTACTCTTTCTCTCTCTCTCTCTTCATTAAAATTTTTTTGACATTCATCGTATGGTTTGTGTACTTCCCAACCTTAGATGTGACAATTGCATTCACTTCAAACGTAATAGCTGCTATTCCCAAGGCTTACCAACTTATGAGGTAGTCCTATCCTATCTTTTGTACCATGTATGCATTTCCTACACCAACCGTATACAAGCTAATTAAAGGCTACCATGTGTCTCTTGCAGGTAAGATCGATGTCTTATAAATAATTCTAGAAGTCAAAGATATCAAAAGAGGATTACAATTGAAAAGCTCCTATCTTACTCTTTTTGCTCCCAAGAAACATACTCTTCTTTCTCTCATTGCTTTACTAACTTAAGTATTGGAGTAGCCTTATTAACTTAGTTACAAGGGACCTTTTTTTACAGGTCCACCACCTCATACAGCTACTGGACCACTAGTTATCCCCCTACAAGCTCATACCATTACCATTTGATGCCCACCTTTGAACATCTACTATAAGGCTAAGAGAAAACGTACCAACCTACAAGCATCCTACTAAGCTGATAGTGGTCAATCACTACCATCACCTATCTCAACTTTTGACTTTGATTAGTTGAAAGTGTTGTTCCAATAGATGATGAGGGAGAATAAAAAAACTTAAAAGGCAAATGCTTTTCGTCAAAAGGAAGTTATTTCCTTGAAAAACGCTCAAGGAAAACTTCTTCATGCAGACCCTTCTATCAGCTTATTAAGCAAAACGAGTAAGCAGAGGATACTCTCAATGTTGCCTTCTTTACCTAACCTAGTGTGTCCATGTGATCATGTTTAGCTTGATCGCCATTAACCTGAGGACCTTTACGATCAACTAAACATAAATAATAGTAAGGTATCAACATTAAGTGAGTAGTTGAGTATTAGTAGTAATGTGGACCGTGACCAAGAACAGACAAGGTCGGTCATTAAATGGGTTAAAGCTTGTCGAAAGCTTGAAAAAGGAAGTGATGGGGAATGTACAAAAGGATAGATACGAATGATAAGTAAGCAAAAACCCATCAACAGCTTTAATGGATATGACGTACTATTGGAACTTTCGAGGACTCGCGGCATAATTTGATATGATGCATGAATTGGTTTGGTGAGGTTATTTACCACCTAGCCTTATTCAAGGGTTAGGATAAGAGTGATGCCAAGAGTAAATAAGTAGTATTTATACAGGGAAGGAAATACTCAAGTGTATTAATGATAATGAATCTATCTCTAGCTACAAATACAAGGGTATTTATACCCATAAGTTAGATTAACTTGCCCAAAAGGGAAAAAGACAAAAAGGGCATTTTCTAAGGAAGTAATGTATAAGATATAAAAGGGTAAAAATGAATATTTAAGGAAAGTAATCATTGGTATAATGGATTCTACACATGATTCTATATACGTGGCGATGCTGTATTGGTGATGTTCTTGGAAGATGAGGACAAAAAGTATGGTCAATTTGCTTATCCGAGCAAGTATAGCTTAGTCAGTCCAGAGTTTCCCTATCTCGACTTCTCGGTAAGGGAGAAGTTGAGTCATTGGTTGGCTCGGCCGTGAGTGAGTAATCTATAACTCGGCATACTATAGAGAGATAGCCAGTCATTCAACTTAGCATAAAGAGTAACTCGATAAGGAAGTACTTAGCTTCGGTAAGAGTTAGTTAGAGTAGGAGACTCTACCTTATCAGGCCTTCCAATCCTTAAGCTCGGTTGCGGGTCAAAGGCCCAGTAACTTAATTCCCATCATTCCCTCTAATTTGATTTGAATTTGGGATCAAATGTGAATGGTCTTCAATTAGCTCTCCATTGGAGTGATATGGACTAAGGTCGGCCATGTTGAAGGTGTTAGAAATCCCATAGTTCTCAGGCAGCTTCAATCTATAAGCGTTATCATTAATCCTTTAGAGGATTCTAAAAGGTCCTTTAGCTCTTGTAGATAATTTATTCCTCCTCTTGCTCGAAAACTGTTCCTTACTGAGGTATAGCCATACTAAGTCTCTTTGTTGGAATTGTTTGGTCGTCATACCTTTGGTAGTGTGACCTGTGACCATGAACAAATAAGGCTGGTCGTTGGATGGGTCCAAGCTTATAGAAAGCTTGAAAGAACTAATGGAAGGCAGTGCAAAAGGTATGAATGACGAATGAAAGGTAAGAAAAACCTACGAATGACTTCAAAGGATATAACGCACCAATGAAACTTCTCAAGACTCACGGCACAATTCGATATAACGCATGAATTAGTTCAATGAGGTTACTCACTAACTAGCCTTGCTCAAGGGTTAGGATAAGAGTGTTGCTAAGATTAAATAGAGTGTTTATGCAAGGAATAAAATGCTTAAGTTCATTAAGGATGATTTGATTTTTTATAGCTATAAGTACAAGGGTATTTATACCCATAAGTTAGGACAACTTGCTTAAAAAGGAAAAGACAAAATGGACATTTCCTAAGGAAGTAATGTATAAGATACAAAAGGGTATAAAGGAATATACAAGAAAAACAATCATTGGTGCAACGGATTTTGTACATGATATTGTACATGTGGTGATACTATATTAGCGATAGTTATTAGAAGATAAGGATAAAAAAGTACGGACAGATGGCTTGTTTGAGCAGAGATGGCTTAGTTAGTCCATAATCTCTCTTTCTTGGCTTCTCAACAAGGAAGATGTGGAGTAATTAGTCGGCTTGGACGCTAGTGAGTAACCTTCAATTTGGTACACTATAGAAAGATGGGAAGTAATACGACTCGGCATAAAAGGTGACTCAGTAAGAAAGTACTTGCCCTTGACAGGGGTTGGTGAGAACAAAAGGATTCGTCATGTTAATCTCTCTAGTCCTCGAGCTCGGTTGCGAATCAAAGGTCTAGTAACCTGATTCCCATCATTCCTTTAGGGTTGTTTTAGATTTGGGATCAAATTCAAATGGTCTTCACTCAGTTCTCCATTAGGGTAATACGGACTGAAGTCAGCAATGTTGAAGGCATCAGAAACCCCATATTCCTCGGGCAATTCCAATCTGTAGGCATTATCATTGATCTTCTGGAGGATTATGAAATGTCCTTCTGCTCTTGTAGATAATTTGTTCCTCCTTTTATTTAAGAACTGTTCTTTGCTGAAGTACATTATGCAGGATTATACACGAAAGATCCTTTTTTGGCTCTCTCTTTAGCCCTATGTCTCTTATCCCTAGGAGGTCTTCCTCCACTAGCAGGTTTTTTCGGAAAACTCCATTTATTCTGGTGTGGATGGCAGGCAGGCCTATACTTCTTGGTTTCAATAGGACTCCTTACGAGCGTTATTTCTATCTACTATTATCTAAAAATAATCAAGTTATTAATGACTGGACGAAACCAAGAAATAACACCTCACGTGCGAAATTATAGAAGATCCCCTTTAAGATCAAACAATTCCATCAAATTGAGTATGATTGTATGTGTGATAGCATCTACTATACCAGGAATATCAATGAACCCGATTATTGCAATTGCTCAGGATACCCTTTTTTAGCTTCTAGAATCTATTTCTTAGTTCAAGATCCCTCTTACTAACTGGAATCAAAGAATTAGTAGATCTGTTCCCGCAATACTAAGTCTCCCAATTGAAATTGTTTAGTTGTTCTACTCTTGGTCTTTTCTCGCATTTTTTTAGTAGTTTGGTCGATGTGCTAAGTGACCTTGTCATAAATGTGCTGAAGCACATATGTGGTTCTATAAATTGGAACAGATGCATTAGAGCATGTTTTGGGGAGAGTTTGCTTGCTTATGTGACTAGTGATTTGGACCTATAGTTTGTTGTGGGGTAGATAGGACTACATTCACTTTACCATTAATGCATCATGGTAATAGATAAATTGTCCTATGAAAATTGCTATGACCTTACAATGTATTATGTTGCATTTAATACAATTTCTTTTTGTTGATAGGCTATTTTAAGCTTAGGTTCACAAGGCCTAAGTCGAAATGTCTCTATCATCTTAAGTACCCAAGCATTACTTCAAGTTAACAAGTTCGGCTCCCTTTAGTAGTTCAACTTGCTTGGTCTCCATCATTAGGCTCTCTCCAACTTAAATTAAACAACCTGTTCGAGTCCTTTAAGCACACCCCCTCAAACCTTACCTGATGGATCAACTTATTTAGTATAAACATAGCCACCTCTGGCTTACCGCAAACACTGTTCTACCCCAACCTCCTTGGATCATTTAAAGACTCTATCCAACACTTTCTATAAGCCTGACTCCTCAAACCTTAGAGCCACAAGACCCCTTGGTCCTTGGACCGCCCTAATCCAAACTTAACGTATAATATTAACCCTAACCCCCGAACACAAGATAGGTGTTCGAGGCATGATTTGAAGCCTTCAGTGACCCTTGTACTCTTTCTCTCTCTCTCTCCTCATTAAATGTTTTTTGACATCCATAACATGGTCTATGTACTTCCTTACCTTAGATGTGACAATCGCGTTCACTTCAAACATGATAGCCACCGGTCCAAAGGCTTCCCAATTGATGAAGTGGTCATGTCCTCTTTTCCATACCATGCACGCATTTCCTACACCAACCGTATACGAGCCAATTAGAGGCTACTACGTGTCTTTCATAGGTAAGCTCCATGTCTTATAAATAAATCCAGGAGTAAAGGTATGAAAAGAGGATTATAATCGAAAACCTCTTATCTTACTCTTTCTGCTCCCAAGAAACATACTCTTCTTTTTCTCCTTCCTTCATTAATTTAAGCATTGGAGAGGCCTTACTAGCTTAGCCAAAATGGGCTTTTTTTGCAGGTCCACCACCTCATATAGTTGCCGGACTACTAGCTATCCCCCTATAAGCTCATACCATCACCAGTTGATGCCTACCTTTGAATATCCACTACAAAGCTAAGAGCAAACATACCAAACTATAAGCATCCACTAAGATGATAGTGGTCAATCACAACCAATACTACCATCACCTATCTCAACTTTTGAGTTTGAGTAGTTGAAAGTGATGTTCCAATAGATGATGGGGGAGAATCGAAAAACTTAAAAGGCAAATGCTTTTCTTTAAATGGAAGTTATTGCCTTAAAAAAGGCTCAAGGCAAACTCCTTCATGAAGACCCTTTTATCGGCTTACTGAGCAGGACGAGCAAGTAGAGGTTACTCTCTTTGCTGCCTTCTTTACCTAGCCTAGTGCGCCCATGTAATTGTGTTTAACCTGATCCCCATTAACTCGAGGACCTCTATGATTAGCTAAACATAAATAGCAACAAGGTATTAACACTCAGTGAGCAATTGAGCACTAAAAGGGTACCTAAGGATCCATCCTTGGGTTACTCTTAAAAATCACTCGAGGACATGAATGTCTAAGAGTTATATGATATCTATTGCACCTCCAACATGCGAGAGCAAAAGAAGGCCAAATCTTCAACTTGACTATCACAACCAAGCATAAGGAGAAGCCCATTCATGTTTGCTATCCTAAAGGAAACTCTACCATAATATGTTCGGCTCTTGCACCTCAACAGTTATGATGGTATGGATAACTTTGACGACCATCTAATCCACTTCCATACAATGATGAGTCTCCATAAATTTTCGATTGCCATCATGTACAAGGCCTTCTCGAGTACCCCAATGAAGATAACACTGTTGTAGTTCAACACTCTTTAAGATAATTCAATTAGGTGTAAGCCTTAATGTTAAGCTAAGTGACTGTAGGATTGAACTTAATACAAAAAGTTTAGGGTAATCGGTTAAAGGATCTGACCAAACCTAAATTATAAATTATAGTTAGAAATATTAGTAAAAATGACCTCGTGAACTTGAATTTAAGAAAATAAATAATAAAATAAGAGATTATAAAATTTTTAAATTTTAATTATAATACTTGTTAATTATCAAAAAGGTAAAAAATGTAATCTAATAACTAATAAATTACTAGAGATAGATTATATATATACTAAAAATTATAGAATAACCTAAATAATAATTAGGAATGTTTACTTGTACCCCACATGTATTTATGTGTAGATAAAAATATACGAAATCACCTAAATTGCCTGAAATTAGCTAGAAACTTATTAAATAATTAAATAAAATTATAAAATAATTAAGGAAAAATTAGAGGAATATGGACTGGCCTAGATTTGGTCATGGCAGGTCAAGAATTAAAGAAGAAAAATTAACCAATAAAAAACAAGCAACATAAAAGGCAAATTGGAAGAAATTTAAGCATTGTCTTGTCTAATTAATGTATAATAATTACTATAAGGCTTTATAAATAGCTAGAAAAATTATAGAACTCATTTGGATAATTAGAAGCTTGGAAAAATTGAGAGCACTGAAATTTGGAGAAAAAAATTTAAGGTTTTAGAAAATTTCCCTAAATTTGTGTAGAGGGAGCAAGAAGATCGAACCTACACACTACTACCACCTAGAACCGAACCACCACCACCACCCCACTCCAAACCCACGGCCTGGACCGGTTGACATACCTGAACCAGTGTTAGAGGTAAAAAAGACATCAAACCGGGTGAGTCTCACATCTTCTTCGATTTTGTAAAATTTCTTAAAATTATTTATTTTGCTTAGAAAATTATGAAATTTATTATTATGAGGTTTTATTGTATGTAGATTTAGGTAAAAATAGTGATTAAGTTTAATCACGTCTATAAATATAGGGTTCTTAAGAAATTAAGTAAAACTAAGCATGATTAAAATTATAAATAAATAGACTTAAAAGTATAATTTGGAGCTCAATTTTTTTTAGAATTTTTAAGTGATATAGAACAATGATATGAAGCCATTTTTTTTAAAATTAATTTTTGAAAATTTTAAGTAATTTTTTAGCCTTAAAATGATAAAAAAATTGGGTAATTTTGGGTTAATTAGGTGATTAAATGATTAATTACTGATTTAGATGGTAATTAGATGTTTAAGGATGTTAATCTCTAATGTGAAAACCTAATCCTAGTCTTTGGAGTGTTAAGTGCAATTAATAGAGGAATTATGTGATAATTGTATGAAATTAGGAATATATGGAATTAGAAATTTAATAAATATGAAAAATTAAGTTTATTTGGATAATATAATAATAAAAATCAGTACATAATAAATCTGAAACAAAATTTAATTTTAGATAATTGTATAAAAAATGTAAGATTTCTTCAATCGAGAGTAACTAGTACCCCAATTAGGATTAGAATGTACCGAATAGGTTAGAATACTAAATTAAGATCCAATGTGATATTAGAATACTAGAGCTTAATGTGATTAATTTCACATTAGGATTTGAGCGTATTTAAGATTTCTCGTAGTCAGAGACAATATAGAATCAAAACTGAAATCTAATTTAGAAACCAAACCTTAAACTAATGTAGAATGAATCATTAGTAAATAATAGGTATACATAGAGAAGTGAGTTAAATTATAACTTAGAATATATATCATCAAAGTATAAGTACTAAAAAGATGTATTTGTATTATAGGATACCCGGAGACGAACAAACCTGCAATTAAGTAATTAGGTGATTGAGAATTCTAAGTAAGTTGGGTTATTACTTTACCGTATTGGAGTACTATTTTATGATACTTGGAGACTTAGGATTGTGTATGATTGTGATTGTAAGTAGTTTATGCATGTATTTGAGCATTTGAATTCGCATTGAAATTTGTGTTGTGATTGATTATGTATTATGACTGAATTGGTGTGAAATTGCTTGAACACCCTAAATAGAATTTAATCTTATTCGACTCTAATACCCTAAATTGTCATGCATTGCAACTCTTTAAAGGATTATTAGGATTCTCCAACCAAGCACTGACACCCTCGATAAAGATAGCGTTGGTTGGCGAATTGGTTTTTTCCTCATCCTCAATCGAACTAAGTGATAGGAAAGGAGGTCTCGGTGAGGATGGGGGTATTGGTTCAAAGGATAGTCTTAGCAAGAGTAGTGTCTCCATTGCATAAACTTAGATTTGGTTGTGAGTTGTTGCATAACATGAAAACTATTCAACTAAGATTAGAGTTGGTGAAATTTCTTTGATTTCACAACGGACCGGATTACGTTGTGTGATGACACTTGCTTATTGCATTGTATGAAAATAATTGCTTGATAATCTTGTTTATATTTGTATACATTCACGAGTCTCCAATTTAACTTACTGAGCTATAGTTGCTTATACCCGTATAGATTCTTTTGCAAGTCCTGATTTTTGAATACTCTGAGTATTATGTTACCTAACAACTATCTAGAGATTAGTTTTTTTGAAGCTTGGGATATGAGGATCAATTTGCCTAGTAGTTAATGTATATTTAGAGTCTCCTTAGTAACTTAAGACTGAAAGACTAATTAGTTAATTGTTACGTTAATGTAGAATTTCCTGGAAAGTTTTGTGAAATGTACATGTAATTATGTATGTTAACCTAAAGTTCTTGATAATTACTGTAACTTTAACTAAACTCTTAATTGAACTGTTTACTTTAAAGTGACAATTTGTCAATGTCTTATGTAAATCATTTTTATCGTAGGTATCGTGAGGCCAATTACTATTATAGAATGTTTTATACGGCGAGACTATTATGACTCTCTGACTTCGGAGTGTAACATTAGGTCCTTTGCTAAGCTTATCATCAAGTTGCAATAGCACTTCTTCAGAAATAATGAAACACTTTGAGCTTAATTGATGTGTTTCAATTGGGTGATGCTCTAGGTCTTGAAGCTTGACATGGGGGTCACACTCTAAGCCATAATTAATAAAGTCAACTTCACTAGCAAACTCTTCGAGGCCATTACCCTAAATTGCCTAGAAACTCTAGATGAGTTTATGTGGATGGCAGAAAAGTAAGTTACCTAGAAAAGTGCCATTCAGGTCAGGCTTGAGACCGATAACCAAGATAAAAGAGGCTCAATCAAGGATCGTCTTGGCCCTAATGAAGATAAACCATCTTCCTTGAGGAAGGACCTTAAAGAGAAGCAAAAGTAGAGGTCCATTGATTATACAAACTATACTTCATTGACATACCTTCTCGGCGTGGTCCTTTACAAGGTCCAAAGGCAACTCCTGATGCCTTTATAGGTCCAAGAAACACTTAAAGCAATAGAATTAAGCAAATTCTGCAACTATCACAATGTGTGTGGGCACAATACGAATGCGTGTTGTCACTTAAAAAGTGTAGTTGAAAGCCTTGTATACAAAGTTGTATTTACCACCTTATTAAAAACAAAAGAAATCAGGTCCAACAACCGTCCCAATGCCATTGAATTGATGAACAGCAATAATAGTAGCAAGATAACCTTGACGACCAACAACATTGAGGCAAGAGAGGCAATGATAGGATTTGGGGTATTGACCTAACCCAAATGCTAAGGCCGAGCTCATCTACTCTTCATCTAGACATTTTATTTGACTAATTATTTTTATTTGTGTTATTTAGATTTCTTATTTCTTATATTTTTTCTAAACTACCCTTATGTTTAATTTATATTTATGAGAATATCATTAAGGCATCATTTTAATCATTTTATTTATAAGTTTTCAATTATGTATAAATAAAATGCACGTATAGTGTTTTAGACAGATTTGCAATAATAATAAAAAACACTTTAAGTTTTTTCTTTTGAAAAACTCTCTCTTATTAGCTCTTATTAATCTTTTTAGTAGTGCATTACATTTGGTGAGTCTTAGGCCATATATAATTTAATTGGTGCGTAATATTCAATTAAGTGGTTGACGGATTTGTTAAAACTTTAATTAAATCCACTCTATTTTTGTTCATTTGATAGGATTGGACTCACCCTAATATCATCACCCTTTTTAGTTCTTAGTGTGGTATACTATCTTTGTATCAGAGCAAGAGTACAGCAAGAGTAAATTGATGGGAAGACTTGATTTCCTAGTTTGTATTGTATTCTGAAAGGTTTTATTTTCATATACCAACCCTTATAAAGGGTATTAGATAATATAAGTTGAAGGCCCTCACTTATTGCATGCAACTTCGTGGACCGTAGTAGGAATCAATAATTAACATCCGTTGATGTCCTGAGATGTCTATATAATATAATATAAATATATATATATCTATAATTTAAACAAAAATAGAGAGAAAGCTAATTACCGTGCTGCTCATGTCTGGGGATAATTTGTTATCGCAATCTATGTTTGGCTTTAGGCAGCGTGATCAGAGGGAAATATTGGGAACCAATTCGTGTATTACAGTTGTTCTATAGACAAGAAAAAGGAATCGAGATTTGAAATTAGGGTAGTTATGATTGGGAATTATATTGAGGTTTTATCAGGACCCATAAGAAATTAAAGGATTTGGTAGTTGGGTTTTAGATTTAACAGTACATTGGTTGTGGGTTTGTGAACATCGGCTGTGGGAGTTAGTATTGGAGGTGACTCCCTCTCGGTATAGTGCGAGCAAGTAACAATAGTAGTTGTAGAGTAACTTGCGATTGAGACACTATAGGAGGAGTGGTGCACGGGTTTTGGTGTTCGGTGTTGTGGGCTGCGGTTGCGGGTATGTGTGCGTGGTCAAGGAAATCACAGTCGCAAGTGCTGAATTGCAGCAGTGATAATGTGTAGCATTGTGTCAGTGACTTGTGTGAGTTGGCGTTGGAGTTGAGCAGCATGGTGTATTTGTGAATTGGAGTCGACGAGTGCAATAGCAAGTGTTTGTTGGGGAAAGCGCAAGTGAGTGGATCTGTAAATTGGGTGTAGTAGTCACTGGAGTCTGTATTGGTAGGTTGGTGTTTGGCCATGTGAGTTAGTGTATGATGTAGGTAGTGGTCTTCGACTGTGTTGATGACTGGGTTTTACAGTAGTAGCTATTGTTGTGTGGAGAAGAAAGCAATAAAGTGTTGGTAGAGTTACAGACTGTGGTCAGATTGAGTATGAAGCTGCAAAGCTATCGTGGATGTGCGCTGTTGTGATAGTGCATAGTTGAAACAAAAGGTGTCCGGCGGAGTGTACTGTCGTGGTTGTGTTTGTGCGAGGGTGTTCTGCAGAATTTGGTGCTGTTGTGCCTGCTGAATTGAAGAGGCCGAGCACTTATGAGTTGTTGTTGAGCTATTAGAAACTTGCACATCCGAGTTATTTGTCACTTTGTGTCTGTGCTCTTCAAGAAATTACCGAGCTAGCTCTTGTGAGTCTTGGTTTTAGTGCTGCCAGTAAGCTGTGGTACTTGTGCTGAGCTTATTTCGTGTGTTTGTGAGGTTGTGAATAGGAGCGTGGTGACATTGCCGAGTTGTTCAATTGGTGTGTGCTGCTGGTTGCCTAACTGCTGTAATTCCCAAATTGTCGAGCTGCATTTATGAAACTTATTCAAGTTGATTTAATCTAAACTAGCAAGCTGATCATTTGAAGTGTAGTGCTCTGAACTGCAACTTCCCGATCTACTACGTGCATAATCGTGGAGTTCTATAGCTGTCTAAGGTTACTTGATTGAGTGTGCCGAACTGTCCTTATAGGCGTACTAAGGTGCTAAACTGAAGAACAAGTGCTGTTGTGTATTAGAGTATGAGCTGCTGTGACGTGTTACTACTATGTATGTGTGTGTGTCTGTACCGAGCTTTATTAATCGAAGTAGTTACCGAGCTTTAGCTAGCTATATCCGAGCTTCACTTGGGTGCTAAATTTGTGCATCGAATGGACTATTGAATTGGAGCTAGTACGAACTGTTGGTGCAAATCTATGCAATCAACGTGAAGCAAGATATGCGTGTGCAGAGAACCCCTTACCGGCCTACTGTTATAAGTGCATCCAAGCTGCGGCCTCGTAATCTAAATTGTGGAAGTGACCATGAAGCGTGTAGGTGTTCACTTGCTCAATAAATCGAGCTGCTGTACTTGAGAATTAAAACTGCCTAGCTGAAGTTGTGCTGAGCTATTTTGAGAGTGTTTAACTGTTGAAATTGTAGTTGAGTTGTTTGTAGTCGGTGAAAGTGTGTGTCATCCAAGCAGAGCTAACCAATATCCGAACTGTTGAGTTAGTGTATACACTCAATTGCTGAGCTAGATTGATCGAAGCTGCTGTAATTCACAAATTGCCAATCTGAAATTAAAGTGTCCAAGCTAAGTTGAAGAGCTGTCCTAGCTCTGAGCTGTTTCAATCTGAAGCACCGAGCTGAGTAAACTTAACAGCATAGCTGATTTGTGTTGTTGAACGTATGCCGAGCTACCTAAAGTGCAGAACCGAACTGTTCTGATGTGTACAAACTAAGTACTGAGCTCGTTTGAGTTAGTGCCGAGGTGTTTCTGCGGGTCTCCATGCTTGTGCTTGTATAAATGTGATCAGTACAGCTATCCATTCTTCAAGAAAATTGTTCGTTTTAAGCAAATTCAGTTGCTGCCGAGCCAGTGCCGTGTAAATTTGTGTGTGCCGAGCTGGAGAAGAGTTGCCAAACTATTGTGATTGGGGCTTTGTAGTAAGTTTCTGAGTAGAGTTTGAGGGTTCGAATTGTTGAGCTTACGTGATAGTGAAATCCACCGAACTGCTATGAACTTAATCACATGCTGAGATATTTTTAACGTGCTTATCTAAGCTACTGCCAAGCGTAGTTGGAATTATACAATTGTCTAGAGAAGCGAGTAATAAAAAGGAAGAAGACCAAGTTGAATTGAAGTTAAACCTCCATGTTCCCGATGTGATTCCATTACTAACCATCCATACTATTGAGGGTGACCCTAGGTATTACTACATCTATCTCCCACTTATTAGGCTTCTTTATCTTGAAGCATTGATGGGATTATTTAGGATTGGTGAGAGCCGTAGTAGTCTTGTGGCCTTGAAATCTTATCACTTACTTGTTGATATTTATTGTGGTTGTCATGATGGATATTCTTACCAGGATTATGTTGTGCTCCTACTTGGAAATCTTATATTGGAAGTGCTAAAACTATATTGATGGAGAGACAAAGAATTGAATAGTGAAAGAATTGAAGAGGTGGAAGTGAATGAGGTAGGGGAGAGGGCTTGAGGCCTTACATGTTCAGATGCATGATGAGTGGAAAGAAGGGGCTTCAATAAAGATTTTGGTTGATCATACCTACGACGAGTGGAAGGACCCAAGGATCATGCCAGCACTGATCATAGACCCGAACTATCTCTATGTTACTCTCTTAAGTTTTTGCAGATTGGTATTTGATTCTAGTGGGACTTAGAGCCACCAATTACCAGGTTTCAAGTTGAAACTTCTTTAATGGATAGAGAATAATAGGATTCGATACACCGACCCAACCCAAATGCTAGGGTTGAGCTCATTTACTTTTCATCTGGACATTTTTTTTAACTACTTATTTTTATTTGTATTATTTAGATTTCCTATTTCTTATATTTTTCCTAAACTACCCTTATGTTTATTTACAAGTTTGCCATTATGTATAAGGAGAATGCATGTGTAGAGTTTTATACAGATTTACAACATTAATGAAAAATCCTTTGAGTCTTTTCTCTTGAAAAACTCTCTCTTATTAGCTTTTATTAATCTCTTTAATAAGGATTGTAACGGGCAACTCTATTACTTAGACTGGTGCATTATATCCGGCAAGTCTTAGGCTGTGTAGAATCTAGTCAATGTGTCATATCTGGCTAAGTGACTCACGAATTCACTAAAACTCTCACTAAACCCACTCCATTTTCGTTCCTTTAGTAAGATCGGGCCTACCTCGATATTGCCACTTTTGTCTGTTCTTGGCATGGCGTATCAAGCTAGGTCCAAACCATCATTGGAGGCTTAGTAGTAAGGGGTGCTAGTTCCTCTTCCATAGTAAAGCACAAAGTCCTCTCTATTTAAGGCAAGAAATCAAAGATTGACATCACCATTTCATTCTCCACCAAAGATAGAGAGGGCTTCAAGTACTTGCACAACAATCCACTAGTCATCAACATATAAATAGACTACTTCAATGTCCCTAAGACATGTATTGACAATGGCAACTCGATAGACATCCTCTTCTAGCACGCCTATATACATATGAAGGATTAACTTGAGAAGCCCTTATAACCCTATAAGCATAGCCTAACTAGTTTTGGCAGTAGACCCATGTTAGTTAAGGGCTTGATTACTCTCCTTGTCTAGTTGGGTAGCAATGAGCTTGTTACCTTATAGTTGATTGATTTCATGGCCATAGACCATTGGTTTACATATAGTGCCATATTGAAAAGACCAAGCATCACTAAGTTTGATATGTACATTAGTCAATGGTGCCTTAAGGCAAAGTTTCTCATGCTTATGGGAATTGGTGTAGCATTAAGCGACTAGAAACTCTCATGTTCACTTTAACTTAAGGCCCTATCTTATGATGAGGTGGTGTACATTAAGTCGGTGTTGGATGCAAGGCCAGATTAGCTAGTTGATGAGGAGAGTCAGCCGAGAAGATTGAAGAACATTAGCTTAGGACCGCCCTCAAGTAGATAACATGAATAAGGACGTTGTTATCTGCTAAGCATAGAGACCAACTTGTTAACTTTCTCCGATCCAATGCCAACATCTTTGCCTCATCCCCTGAGGACATGTTAGGCATTACTAACATCCTTAAGGTAACACATAACCTCCAGGTAGATCTTAATGTATGACCTGTCAAGCCATTGAGTAGGAGGTGTAGAAGTTGCTTTGAGTTAGATTCGTAAAGGAGGAGTGTTATTGAGACCTGGCTAGCCAACATAACGATAGTAAAGAAATCTAATAGGAAGTAGTGTATTTGCATTGACTACACTAACCTCAATAAAGCTTGCTCAAAGGATTGTTTTTTATAGGAATTGGGCTATTGGGTCCTTAACCCATAACCGAGCTTGAGAACTAGAGGGATCAGCAAGGTGAATCCTCATACTCTAGCTGACTTCTATTGTAGCCGAGTTACTGCTTGCTGCCAATCAATTTTATGTACCGAATCAAATGACTACCTATCTCTAAAAAATTGTGTGCTGACTTGAAGTACTCCAAGACAGCAACTAAACTTCGCGCACTCACTTAGACATGTTCTAGTTGACCACTTGCTTAGCTCCATTACTGCTGAAAAGCCGAGAGATTTTCCTTAAAATAATCCTTAGCCATTCTTGCTCGGATGAGTCCATGCTTGCTCGGTACCCCTACTCGAATATCGATTAGCTTGTACTCTTTTGTTTACATCCTTTAATAGCACCACTAATGTATTACTGCTACGTATCTGGGACTACTCATAGAATCTACTACTATAATCATTGCTTTTTTTTTCATGAATATTCTTTTTCACCTTTTGTATACTTTGTACATTTTGTACGTTGCTTCTTTAGCAGAATACTCTTTTGATCTTTTACTTTTTAGGCAGGTTGTCCTAAATTATCAAGTATAAATACTCCTTGCATATGTAGTTGCAAACATCAGATTATCATTAATACATTGGATTTTTTTCCTCTCGTAAATATAGTTTGTTTACTCTCATTTCACTCTTATCCTAACCCATAAGTAAGGCTAGGTGGCAAGTACCCTTATCAAACTATCTCGTGTGTTATATCGAGGTATGTTGTGAGTCTTCAGAAGTTCCATTGGTATATCATATTCTTTGGAGCTGTTCATGGGTTTTTCTTACTTTTTTTTTCATTCGTTTTTTGTCCTTACATATGCTTCCCCATTACTCTTTTAAGCTTTCAACAAGCTTGGACCTATCCTTGCGACTAACCTTGTTTGTCCTTGGTTATGATATGTATCATCTTAATATCAGAGTGGAGGTTTTATTTGAATTGTAGGAGTTTATTTCGAAGTTCTATCTATACTATGTTTTAGGCGTGCGAAACATAGAAATTTTTTTGTATTGATTTAGCTGTCGTGTCTGCTAAATATTGAGCTTCTAGTTTAAAGGGAGTGCATGTTGTTGGATTTGGAGAAGTAGTGTCAGTTGTAACTCTGACTTGAAGATTTAGCATTGAGTTTGTTAAAGAAAATGAAAAAACCAACTATCAAAGCTGGTGTTAGGGATGAAAACAATGGTGTTGTTTATTGTAGTTGATAACCCTAAGGTACCCCCTAGAAGTATTGATGAGAAACTTGATGAGGTGGCTAACTTCCTAGTGGATTTAACCCAAGTAGTTTATGCATTAGCTTATCGACCTGATGAAGCTGTACAAAACACCCCACAAGGTGCTCGACTTATTAGAGGTTAGAACCCAACTCAACAAGTTCGAGGTGAAGGAGTAGGTAGATGATTGAGAAGAAGAATTGACTTGGGGGAAATGGACAACGTCAAGGAAGAAAAGTATGAAGAAGAAGAAGAACGAGCTCGAGCACGAGCACCTCGAGTATCTAACCATGTGAAGCTTCAGATTCCAAGCTTCAATGGGTTAGTAAGTGTGGATAAATGCTTGGATTAGGAGGAGAAGGTAAAACATGTTTTTGAGTATTACTACTATGAGGATTACAAAAAAGCGAAGACTGTCGCTATTGAGTTCTTTGGATATGCCACCATGTGGTAGAAGAATTTTCAGGCTATGAGGAGACGAGAAGGATACAAAGAGGTTAATACTTAGCTTGAGATGAAGAGAATACTTAAAAACAGTTTTGTACATAATACTTATCTATAAGACACATTTACTCGGCTTTAGGAACTAAGATAAGGAGGCTGAACTATTGATGAGTACGTCCAAGAATTCCAAATGCTTATGACCCATTGTGAAGTGGAGAAACCACTAGTATGAACAGTCTGTAGGTTCCTTATTGGATTGAGGAGTGACATTCGAGATATTATGGAACTCTAATGATTTAGCATAATGGATGAGGCCATATGAATTGCTCAACGAGTAGAAAGGCATAGAATGAGCCAAATGTCGAACTGACCATCGACTAACCGACTTGTTCAGGAAAGCTACCAAAGTTAGTCGAGAATCGATTCGATCAGATGAGGGGATGTCAGGACTAACCGCAAGGGCCGAACAAAAGGTGATGTACTAACCTAAACATATGAGAAAGGATAAGGATCTAGAAGAGGAAGACAGGCCAGATCAAGTGCTTCAAGTGCCAAAGGTTTGGACATATGATTACCTAGTGTTCAAATCGAAGGACTATGGTCATCAAGGGAGACTAATAATGTTAGAAGTGGAAAATACCGATCAAGAACTAGAGGGAGAGTGCATTATCGAGAAAGAAACTTCTCAAAATAATGAATTGATTAAGGAGGAAATGTTTGCTAAGGACTTAGATCAGTTGATCTTAGTTGTTCAATGCATAATGAGTATGGAACCCTTACACAAGGAAAAGCAGAGAGAGGGCTTGTTTCATATCACCTATAAGGTGAATGACTAACTGTACGCACTAATTGTAGATAATATCAGTTACATTAATGTGGCATCAACCAATTTGGTCATGAAGTTAAAGTTGCCAACTATTGTATATTCGAAGCTGTATAAGTTGTATTGGTTAAATAAGAAGCGAGCACTATACGTCACTCAGCAAGTACTATTGTCGATTACAATTAGAAATTACTTCGACGAGATCCTTTGCAATGTGCTACCCATGTGTGCATCATACATGTTACCTATGTGCGCATCATACGTGTTACTAAGCTAACCGTGGCTTTATGATAGAAGAGTTATACATAAGGGATACAGGAACACCTACGCATTCGAGAAGGGTATAAGGAAGATTACGCTAAACCTGATGCTGCTAAGTCAAGTTAATAAATTGTAGGAAAAACTTACTCGAGGATAGATAAAGACATTGATGATGAGTAAAGTCGAGCTCCAAGAGGTTATTCAATCAGATACGCCGACCTTCATATTAGTCAAGTGACTCTTAGAGTTGAGGGAGCAGGGTGAACTACCTTTAGAAGTAAGACAGTTGTTGAATGAATGTGTTGATCTATTTCTTGAACAGTTACTTGAGGGGTTACCCTCTGTTCGTAATGTAGAGCATTACATTGACTTGATACTCGGCGCTGCCCTACTAAATAAGTTAGCTTATTGGATGAGTCTCGAATAGGCTTTTGAACTACAATGACAAGTCAATGAGCTATTGGAGAGAGGGTATATAAGGGAAAGTCTTAGCCTTTATGCTATTTTGGCGTCCTTAGTACCAAAAAAGGATGGCATTTGGTGGATGTGTATTGATAGTCGACCTGTGAACAAGATAATGATTAAATACAAGTATTCAATCCCCAAGTTAGAAGATATGTTGGATAGATTGAATGGAGCTAAGATCTTCAGCAAGATTGATCCGAAGTTCAACTACCATCAAATTTACATGAGGTCGGGAGATGAGTGGAAGACTGCGTTCAAAACACGGTATGGACTTTATGAGTGGATGGTTATGCTATTTAGTTTATCAAATGCCTTGAGCACTTTCATGTGATCATGTCCTAAGAGATCTAATGGCAAAGTATGTCGTGGTGTCCTTTGACGACAACTTAGTATATAATGTCAACATCTTAGTGTACAGTATTGACATCCTAGTGTATAGTGCTGATATGTTGAGTTACTGTGAACATCTTCATATTGTGTTGAATATCTTTCATATCAAGAGATTATTCAACAATCTTAAGAAATGTTGGTTTTTCTAAGAGAAAGTGGTATTCTTGGGCTATGTAGTAAGTGGAGGAGGTTTATGAGTGGACGACAAGAAGATCTGAACAATCGTCGAGTGGTTGACTCCTACTACTTGTGCCGAGGTGAGAAGTTTCCATGGATTAGTTTCTATCTATAGGAGATTTATAAGGAATTTTAGCACCCTTGTTACACCTTTTATTGAGTTAACGAAGAAAAACACCCACTTTAGATGGGGACAAAAGGAGGAGAGAAGCTTTGCTAAGGAGAAGGAAAGATTGACTTCCATACCTGTACTATCTTTGCTTGATTTCGAGAAAGTATTTGAGCTGGAATGTGATGTGTCAGGCACTGGGATAGGCATTGTCCTAATGTAGGAAGACTGACCAATCGCCTACTATAGTGAGAATGTCAAGGGACCTCAACTGAACTACTTTGTGTATGACAAAGAACTTTTAGCACTTATCCGAGCACTCTAAGTATGGCAACATTACCTACTGACAAGAGAATTCGTCATCTATACTGACCATAAGTCTCTTAGGTATCTTTGAAGTTAGAGCAAGTTACTAAAGTAGCAAATGAGGTGGGTTAAATTCTTTGAGGGATTTAATTTTGTCATCAAGTACAAGTAGGGAAAGAGTAACGTGGTTGTAGATACTCTTTTAAGGTGACATGTGCTATTGACCGAACTAGAGACCCGGTTACTTGGGTTTGGAAGTATTAAGGAACAGTACTCTAAGGATTTACACTTTGGGCCCATACTTGGGTATTGTACAGATGGAAGGACAGCAAACGAGTATCATATAAAAGATGGGTACTTGTTTAGAGGAGGAAAATTGTGTATGTCGACATGTTCACTGAGAGAGTTACCAATTAGGGAACCCCTTAGTGGAGGACTTTTCGGACACTTTGGGGAGAGGACGTATGAGTTGTTGAGTGGGAGTTTTTTCTGGTTGAGAATGAGGTGAGATGTGCACCAAATTGTTGAAGGCTATGTTATATGTAAGAGGGCCAAGTGACGAACCAAGCAACGGAAAGCAATACCTCTGCCTATCCTGTTATGCCCCGAAGTGATAGAGTCGTAACAGCCCCACCGTGTAAACCATCCTAAAATAGAAGTTGGCCTTATAACCGTTATCTTAGACCTAATCTACACAAGGTGTCTACGACTAACCCATTTTGAAGTAAACAGTTTATAATTTAAATAAATTATTTACCTAAGAAAGTCAGAAAATTTATATATATACATTATAATTCAGTTATTACATTATTCAAAAAATGAAAAATTCTAAATAAAACAAAACTTAGACCTTAAGAATATATGTTCATTCTTCAAATAATTTTCCTCACTCCCCAGGATCCAGCAGTTGCTAGTTTCAGAGTAGTTGTTTGCCGCTTCTTAGCTAGCACCTGCACGACGTCTATAGGGATGTGAGCAACTACAGCTTAGTAAGTTAGGATGGAGAACTTAAAACTATACTATAAAGATAACAAGGTTATCAACCAACTTATTAAGTGCAATGCATGTTCAAGCAAATGCCATCGCACGACGTTGTCCTACCCGTCATGAGATTAGAGAAATTGCGCCTGCTCTAATCTGGGTTAAGGAGCTGCCATTAATGCAACAGCTCAAGACCAAATCCAGGCTTGTGCAATGGAGACCTCGCTCTTTCTACGACTACCTTCAAATAATTGACTTCACTTTCGCCGCGACCTCCTCTCCTATCACTTAGTTCGACTAAGGATGAAGAAGGGACCAATTATAATCCTGCGCCATCCCTTTTGAAAGGGTTGGTATTTGGCCAGAGAGTCCTAAGTTCCCCTAATGGGTTGCCATGTAGGTCTAATTATGATTATAGGTCGTATATTTGATTAGGTTTAGTTTGGGGCGATCAATCATTTCATACAAACCATACAATACAAACCAGGACAACAGATAGAATCATAGCATCATTCATAATCAAGCACATGCATACATCCAACTATCTAACAAGCATAACCAAGCATAATCTTAAGCCTCCAAAATACAACAACATATTAATCCTAACTTACCTCAACTCCTCGCTCACTCACTCGAGGTCCGACTTGCTCAAGCCATCGTCGATCATCCCTATAACATAAACGTGGTTTAAGTTTTTCATATAACTATTATAGGTTCATTTTATCCTATCACAATTATTGTTATGTGTTGTTTAGGGTTTAATATGCCTAATTATCTAGGTCTTAAGTCTTTTATAATTATTCTAAGTTTGGGGTTAAGTTCGGGTTCGGTTTCCGCATCGATTTCTAAATTAGATTCTAATTCGATTTCTGAGTATTGTTTTATACTCGAATCCTACAAATTCGTTTCAACCCATAATGTGAAATTAATCACATCACTTCCCGATCTCCTAAATATTATCATTACCCCTAGTCAGTATTTTATTTTACCCAGTACACTTAAATCCGTATTAGTGTATCGAATTCACTCCTGATGTGAGAAATTTTTTACATTTTTCATATAATTACATAAATTCAAGTTTTCTATAAGATTTATTTCATATTTTTATTCTTATCATAATTTTAATTTTTATTCTAATATTTTCTATTTATTATATTTCTAATAATTAAGTATTATGTATTATCACCTATTATGTACATAATACACATCTAATATTTTTATTACTCTAATTACTATCTCCCAACATCAATTACCATTTCAAAATGTCTAAATTCATCTTAAATTAGATTTTATACCTAATTACCCTAATTTACAAAATTAACTTAAAATGTACTATGTTTTCATATTACTTATTTACTACATAATTACATTTAACATCTTAAATGCTACAAGTATCATACTCCATCAGATTTCAACATCCTAAAACACATACTTATTCACTAAATCAGTAATTAATTATTTAATTACTTAATTAATCCTAAATTATCGATTTTATGCCTCATTTAAGGGCCTAAAAATTATCTAAAATTTTCGAAAATTAATTCTTGAAAACGGGCTTCATAGTATTGTTTTATATCATCTAAGTAATCTACACAAAAATTTTGGGTTCAAAGCTACACTCCTAAGGTCATTTATTTCTAAACCGAAACATGCTCGGTTTTGTACGATTTCTTAAGGACCCTATATCACGAGACATATTTTCACTAAAATAATATTTTTCCTAAAAATTGCATAAAAAAATATTCCATAATAACAAAATCCATAATTTTTTAATAATATTTACTATTTTTACAAAATTATACAAAATCGGGCTGGAAATTGAACTTATTGATTTGGGTAGCTCCGGCCACCGTTGGTAGCCATGGGTGTGTTGACCTACTTAGGTATTGCCACCACCATTTGGTGGTGGTGGCCATTCACTTCCAGCTGCTCGTCGGGTTTAGGTTTTCTTTTGTGGCCCTAATTGCACAGTTTTCCTTTTTTTTTTTTCTCTTTGGTTTTTCTCTCAATTTTCGCCTCTCCCTAATTTTCTCTGATTTCTAACTATCCAAATAAGCTTCTGAATTTTTCTTGCTATTTATAGGACTTTGTGGTAATTAATATGCATTAATTAGACATGACATTGCCCCATTTCCTTGATTTTTGGTTTTTGTGTTGCTTAATTTTAATTGCTTAACTTTTCTTTTTCAGATTCTAACCTGCCACGACCATATTTACATTAATCCACACCCTTTTGATTTTTTTCTGATTTTTCTTAATTAATTTAATGATTTTATTTAATTATTTCTTATTATTTAATACATTTCGCGTATTTTAAGTAATTACGCGTATTTCTATATATATATATGTAAATTCATATATAGTACAAATAAATATTCCTAAATATTATTTAGGTCATTTTATGATTTTTAGTATACATATAATTTATCTCTAGCGATTCATTAATTATCGGAATGCATTTTACGCATTTTTGATAAATAACGAATTATATACTTAAAATTTGGAATTTTTATATTCTTTTGTTTTATTGCTTATTTTCTTAAATTCAAATTTAAGTAATTATTTTATTAATATTTCTAACTTTACTTTATAATTTAGGCTTGATCAGGTCTTTCAACCGATCGAAACCTCGAATGGCTAGTTTTGGAGCTTATATATCCCAACGAGACCATCGACTGAATTGAGCATAGATTTTATTCTCGGACTACCATGACCTGCCTGAGGCAAAGATTCCGTAATGGTTGTTGTGAATAGATTCAGTAAGATGGAACACTTTGTGCCCTACTCTAAGACTAATGATGCTTTGGCAATTACTTCTTTTTTCTTATAGGAAATTGTTTAGTTACACGGCATGTGTAAGCCTCAAAACTAGTTATTCGAGGTTTCGATCGGTTGAAAGATCCGATCAAGCCTAAATTATAAAGTAAAGCTAAAAATATTACTAAAATGATCCTGTAAGTTTGAATTTAAGAAAATAAGTAATAAAACAAAAGAATATAAAAATTCTAAATTTTAAGTGTATAATTCGTTATTTATCGAAAATGCGTAAAATATATTCTGATAATTAACGAATTGCTAGAGATAAGTTATATGTATACTAAAAATCATAAAATGACCTAAATAATATTTAGGAATATTTATTTGTACTAAAAATGAATTGATATGTATGTAGAAATACATGTAATTACTTAAAATACGCGTAATGTGCTAAAATAATACTAAATACTTAAAGAAAATTCATAATCAATTAAGGAAAAATCAAGAAAAATCAGGAAAAATAAGAAATGATCTAGAATTGGGTTGTGGCAATTGAGAAAAAATAGAAAAAAATCAGCCAATTAAATTAGGGTAACTCAAAAGCGAAAAATTAAGGGATTTGGACAATGTCTTGTCCAATTTAATGCACAATAATTTCTATAATTGTCTGTAAATAGGAAAAAAATTCAGAAAACTCTTTTGGACAGTTAAGGATTTGATAAAAATAGACTCCTCTTCGGAACCTTTACAGACTTTAGCATATCTTCGTCCAACCAAGGAAGGAAGTTGAGATTAAGATCCGAGTACTCTCAAAGAACTTCAACTCGTACTACTCTCCCTCCCACCATACTAACTTTAACAGTTACCCTTTTGAATTGGGGCCCCATGGTGATCTCTATGAACATCTGTCGGATAACCTCTAAGGTCAGGCCATAACCATCTCTCAACTCAGCCTCACGAGCCTAGAACCCAACTCAAGCCTCCTTGAGCTCCTTTTCCCTCATCTTTAGCCCCCCTTTTGCCTTCGCTAGCTGACTCTCATGAATATCTATTAAGGTTGCAAGCTCCTTGTTCCTATTCCTTACGGCCTTTACTTTTGCATTCACTTAAGCTACCTCATCAATGAACTTCTTATTCTGCCCCTCCAAGTCACTATGGGTTGAGATGAGATCCTTGTTCTTCTTCTTTTTAGCTTCAACCTCCTCTTGAAGCTTGGTGGGCTACTGTAAACCTTACAATTTTCAACACTGTTAGAAGTTAGATAAGAGAGAGAGTTAATGAATAGTCCCTTGAACCCCGTAGAAATGTAAGAGTCAAAACCTTAAATGAGATAAGCTAACCCTAAATTTTAAGTCAAAATTGCTAAATGAGAAGATAAAAAACCCTAGAGTAAGTTTAACCCTAAAGCCTTAATTATACGTGTAAAATCCTAGAAACCTTAATCATGGAAAACCTTAAAACAACAAAGAAACCATAACTATTCCTAAAAAATGTAGAGCATTGAGAAAAACTAATTTATGTAATGAAAATAATTTGTTAAGTATAAACAAGTACTTTGACTTCTGATAAGCTCCTAATTACTTATGTTTTAGAGAGTGATTTTTAATGATTTTCCCTTGAATTTTAGTTTATTTTGAGAAAATGATAGTTGATTGAGTAAAATCTTGTTTTCTAGATTTTATAAAGATCTACTGAAGAAAATGAGAAAATAGAAATAAGTTTCACTTAAATCAGAGTTAAAATGAGGAAGTGATGAAGTTTTCAAGATTGATATGAGTAAACAACATGATTATGATGTTTCTAAGGATGAATTTAAGCAAATTTAAGGCATGATTAGATAGTGACATGACCCAAGGACATAATTGTGTCCTAAGTCATGTCATTCCCAAACTTGGTTATGGTGTGAAAAAATTGTAAAGCTTAGAAAGTGACATAAGCAAGTGACATGGTCATGTCACTAGGTCGTGTCAAATGCCGCGATGCCTTAATTTTATATCTTCTATTTAAGGATTCTTGAGGGACTTTTTGATAGAATCTTTTGCATGAATTTTTGAGAAAACTTCAAGAGCTAAACACTCAAGACAGCAAAGTGCTTCAAGAATTCAAGATTCACGACTTTTCATTGATTTCATGATCTATTCTTCTACTTTTCTTTTAGATCTTGTCAAAGATTCTTGCTTAATCATGAATAGAGAGTTGAACCTTTGTATCTAATTCTTGTGGAATCTAGATTTATCATGTGACATTGGTTTTGATTTGATCTAATAAATATCTTTAGTTTTCTTGATTCAATTATGTGTGCTTGAGTGCTTTAGATTAATAATTCCATGGATGTTAGTCTACAAATCCGATATTGTGTAGGAGAATCGAGAGATTTCTTGTATGATTAGATCTAGGTATAATTGATGAAGATTCTTACTAGTTTAGAATAAATTATAAAATCTTTAACACTATCTTTAAGACAATTAATTATGCTTTAATGTGATATTAGGTTATGTTATTGAGAAAATATTCTAATAGGTGATCTAAAGATTATGGTTAATTGAGAAAGTTATTGACTTTAATAGAGAATTCTCTCAGTTAAGAAAATTAATGAGTTAGTTAGATTATCTTTAGTGAAAGCTACATGCGTAAGTTTAAAGGAAACAAAGATTTAGGTATGATATCGAATTTAAATTAATTGCTTTCTTGTTTAGTTTCTTTAATTAAATTTTGATTAGTTGTTAGATTTATTAATTCCCATACATTTAGATAAATTCTTTAAGTTTCTTCAATTCATTTTTGCCAATTAGATAATAGAGAACTAGTTAGTATTGGTAATCATAGTTTCTATGGGATGACATCCGTTCTTTGAACTATATTACTAAAATGATTGGTGCACTTGCTTATTTTCATATATCAACTTCCTAAAACCCTAAGTACTAAATGTATACATGAATTGATAACTGCAAATGGACTCAAAACCCAAAGTTAACCCTAAAAGTAAACGTATGGCATGATAATCTATTTAAATTAAAATAATAAAATATAACAAGTTGTAGAATTTCCCTAATTAAGCTTAATATGCTTAGTTAGACTTAATTGTGATTAATTGCCTTAATTGCACCCAAAACCCTAACCAACTTCCATTACTTTTTAATTAATAATAAGATAAGTATAATTAAGAGGAAAACACAATGTAGTTAGTTAAGGTTGGTAAGGACAATGTCTTTTTGGGGACAAAATCTTACTAAAAATGGATAAAGTAAGGATGGTATAAGGTACTATTTGAGACCATGTACTACCCTCACTTTATCCCCTCTTTCTCCCTTACTTGCACACTGACTACGCCTATACCCTCTTTGATTTCTTTTCATTTTTCCATCTCATTTCATTCCTCATTAACACTCTTAAAAATCTCTCTCAAAAATCACTCCAAAATCCACTTTCTCAGCCACCATTGCATATGCCACCATTGCACACATTAGTGCTTATCACCACCACTCCATCAAATCATTAGCCACTAAGTCACACACTACCCTCATACGTCCCACTAGCTAGCTAACACACCTACATGCCATCATAACTACCCTAGCTTACGACACACATCTAAGAAAGGAGACCATTACACATTCACTCCAGTAAAGTGTACCACTCTTGATTTCTCAAGTTATTTACCTAGAAACTTATAGAGTTCATGCTTGACACACATCACACACTTGTAGAAATACATGATTTAAACTTTCAAAATATTAACATGGATGGTTAGCTTAGAGTGATGCACTTATCTCACATAGAAGTTCAAGTAACACCACCACCATTTAGTAAAGGGTAGCAACTAGCAAGTTCTATTAACAAATCAATAAGAAAGCCCATGAAACCCCCCATTCTTATGCATGTTAGTACCTTTATTGGGATATTCCCAATCCATTTTTCTTACATTTGATAGATAAACAACTTACATTAGGTAAAAAACATGATTTAGATGGAGGAAAAAGCACTAAAATGGGTAGTATGTGAAAAGTGTAATGGAGACCCCAAAATACCTCCTTGACTATCGCTTAGATGATGAGTTAAGATCTATAAATTTTAATTTATTAGCCTAATGATATGATTATTTAGTATTAAATATGATTTAGGATGTAATTAACTACGTTAAATAGGGTAGTGGTGAGTTAATGACTTGAACCAGCATAATTACTAATTACGGGCTTAAGAATAACGTTAAAACCTTTATTGACCACGATGATTAGATTTGGAACCTTAGTTAAATTGGACCTAACTAAGAATATAAAGTGGGCTTAGGACCAATAAGATGAATAAGATTAGGCTTATAGCCCTAAAGTACAAAACTAACCTAAAAAGAATTAAAATTTAGGTCCCAAAATATATGTGACTAAATATGATGCTAAAAATGAAAAAGCTCATTAGTTAAAGTATAAAAGGCTCGTTTCGTCTTAAGACCCATAAAAGACACCCTTAATAAGCCCCTTAACCAACTAAAGTTTTAAACTAGTGAAAATAGCTCATTTAGGCCCTCCAGATTAATAATAAGGCCCAAATTAAAAACCATTGAATTTGGGTAGAAAATTCAACTTAAAAATACTTAAATAAAAGCCCAAGAAGTTACATGTAAGGCTTAATGATACAGATCACTGGGAAGGGAACACACGGCGTTCGGTATCACACAAATTAGGGTAGGTCCAAATTGTAAGATAGTTCGAAAGATAAATGGTAGTTGATGATTTAGCAGTCTCGTGCACTAACTTTACGGATATGACATATTGTAGAATCACACATAGACCTAAGCCAGTATCCGATATGATGCATGAACATTAGGCCTAGGGTTGCTAGCAACAATCCTTGCTAAAGGGATTGATAAAAGCAAATAAAGAATAGCTTTCCAAGAGAAAGGACTTAAGAATTTATCATTAATGTTGCAAATTTGTCTAAGACCCTACACATATGTCATATTTATATATAATCGTAAAGTTGTAAATAAAATGACTAAAATGATACTCTAGTGGCATTCCTGTAAATATAAAATAAAACATGAAGGTAACTTAGGAAAAATATAAGAAATAGGAAGTCCAAATAATATAAGCAAAAATAGGTAATCAAATAAGATATTTGTGTGAAGAGCTTATGAGCTGGGCTAATGAACTATTAGAGACCTTGAAGACCTGATCCGAGTGAACTTGAAGAGCAAACTAGGCCGAATAGAGTAGACTTAGTAGAGAGCAGAGCGGTCTTGACAAAGCAAAGCAAACCTGACAAAGTAAAGCAAACCTAGTAGAGTAGAGTAGGTCTTCTAACATTGATAGAGCTCATAAATAGGTCTTCTATACATGAGGAGCTCACAAACAAGTCTCCAATATAGCCCAGAACTTGGTAATTGGTTAGCTCAGTCCCTTATACCATATCATCCTCTCTCCCTTAGAGGAGTTTTAGCCCGGAACTTAGTAACTGGCAGCTCCAAATTTCACCATGATCAAATACTAACCTGTAAAAATAAAATATAAACACATAAAAGTACTCAAGCTCCTCTACTAATGTCATTATCAGCCAATGTTATTTCCATTTATCATGAGCTCGATCAATTAAAGTCTTTTTTAGGGATCCTTCCTTCCATTCATCATGTACCTAATCAACTGCACCCACGTATCCCCAACAACTATCGTTCAAGGGGAACGACACAACATTTGGCTCAAACATCATGTCATGAGCTCAGGGAATTTGAACATGTAAGATTTCAAACAATTGCTCAACCTTAAGCATCCTCAAAGCTTTATGCTCTTCTAATGTTGGTCTCATAACATCTTGCCCAATAGATATCGCCTCTTCTACTTTCTCACAACTCAGTCCTTTCTCCTCTCATCTATACACTTCTTTTCCAATGTAAGAGCACTAAGGATAAGAATAACATAACCCAAATAGGAATATCCATCACTATGACCTTAAAAAACACTAATATACAATCTATAGCATCTCATAATTACAATACTAGTACAACACATATCTCCTCCAAGCAACACCAAGGAGGGATCAAGATAAAATAATTTGACATGTAGAAGACTAATATAGTAATACCTATGGTCACTGATAGAATCAAGTGTTAATGGCAATGGGATCACTTTAGGAACATGGGTACTAAGTTGCAACTCATTTTGTTCATCCTTATCAACCTCCTTCTCATCCTCAACTCCTTTTCCTTTCGTTTCCTCCTCCTTAATGTTTTTTGATTGAGTAATCCTTTATTGCCTTTTTCTTCCCTTAAAAACTTGAGCTCAGCAAGTATATTCTCTAATTGTACTAATACATAAGGGGAAATAGGATTTGGGACTTGGTAAGGAGATTTCATCCTTAGCCTCATGCATCATGATGCCTATATTGATCTTTAGATGCTATGTTGAATAAATTCCAATTTAACAATATTAAAATAAAATCGAGAGTTGGATAAGACCTAATGTCTCCGATCTATTCCAAAGGCACACAATAAGTCTTAAATTTATAGAACTTTGGCACTTCAAATTTCGGTATTTGATTTTCTCACAACGTCAACAACTTTTGACCAAATTCACAGCTTCAGCTCGATACACAAAATGGTTGGCTGTTGTAATCCATAAAATAACAGTGCGTCCAATGCTCGGCGGTTCACTACAATTGATCACACACGTCCACTTCGAAGCTCGGCAAGGTAACAGTTCAATAAAGGGTTGTAGCCTCTACAGCTCAACACCTAGCCAGCACGACACAAACTATGTTGCATAAGGTACGGCACATACACAACAGCACACACAATCTCAGCTCGGTACTTTACTTTACCGCTGATTAATGACGACTCAGATAGGAATTATTGGCGGCTCGATACTTTGAAATGCAGCAGCTCGGAAAAGCAATTTTACATCTTGGCAAAAGTTCAAAGGTCAGCAAGCTCGTACTTCCGAAGGCACAGGTCATAGAATTAGAATACAGAATCAGCTTGGTTCGGAGCACTTTCTCAGCTCGGATTCATATACTTCATATACCACTGCGACATATATAGTAGCTCGGCACGTACAACAAAGCACACCACTCTCGGCCACTGCTATTCTATACATATTCCTTCACTACGGTTCGGAACACGGCTCGTACACACAATTTCACAACTCGGCATACTCCAACACGCATCAACAGCACAACACAGTACACGACACCCAAGTTCAATCGCATGCGCGCATACTACAGCTCGGCATGACTAGTAGCTCGGCGCCACTCCAAGTTCGACACACACGGAGCAGTACTTGTTCAAAAATTGAACACCTATATGCGTTTACAAGCTCGGCACTGTACAACACAACTGCATGTCCGATCTCCTTCTAATGATTGCTTCAAAACACAGCTTGACAAGTGTTCACTTCAACTATATGACTTCTCAACAATAGCAACTTGGACACGCTATGTTAACTGCTTGGCAAGGCAATGAAAACAATAGCTCGGTCGTGCACGCTTCTTGCCGATCTCAATTTGAGTAGCACTTCACTAGAATGACACGTCAGCAGTTGTTTCGGCACGAACACACTAACTTGGTACCTTTTGGCTTATAGTAGCGCGGATCCTCAAGCTTCTTCATTCAGTTTAGCTCGACAATAGTAAAACAATGCACATGTCACATCAAAACATATGTAAGGTCCAATTCACAACCGCGTAACTCGGCACTGTATAACAGTTTACAACTTGCGTAGCTCGGCAATAGTTCACAGTAGCTCGGATTTGAAAACTAGATAGCTCGGTAATTACGAAGTGCACATCACAGCTCTGACACTTCAATGTTTGTAGCTCAGATCTTCAATTTCAGCTCGGTAATTTCAGTTTATAAGGACAGCTCGGTTCAACACTTAGCAGATCGGCTCGTAAGAAGGTTCGCGCAACAATTAGCTTGGCTCCCACCGTTGTACAATCAATTCACTACTGCAGTTCTTCACTTCCAAACACCTGATGCACCTTCAATCACACTCACAACAGCGTAACACCACCACGCTTTGGATTTCGTAGTTGTTGCAATTCTTCAAGAAATAGTAGCACTGCGACCTTCCTTACCAAACACAAACACAAATCGCAACTGGTTCTCGACAGCAACTGAGATAGGGGCTCAGTAACATCTTGAAGAATGGGTGGCACGGCTCAGTTGATCACGGCCACGACTTGAACTCACAGCAGCTAGTCTTCCTTGTATAACAGATTAGCTTGGCAGCCACAAGTTTGTTCAAATCTGCACCACTTCAATTCTCAATTGGGACCCAAACACTCAACGCCCTAACCTGTACGCTGCAGACTATGCAACTACTTCGAGCACCAACACAGCCATGTGAAATACCACTACACAACCCAACACAACACCACTGTCCACCGTTCATGACATTTCACGACACTAACACATAGTCTCGACCACCAACGATACAACCTGCCTACAAGCTTACGGCCACTAGCACATAATCCTCGATAGTAAGGCTCTACACTTTTTATTCACTTCCAGAACCACGGACCAAACATCGCTTTGAAACACGTAATTGACCGAACAACAATGACAGCAACACCCACCACTTGACAGTCGCTATTCTTGCAACTTGCAATAACAGGTTGCTATCACCAACGCACGGATTGGAGCCACTCGCTCACGCACTTAGGAATTTACTCTGCACAACTGTACAGCTCGACAAATGACAGGTCCTAGTTGCAACTGCACACACGGCACGCCCACAACTTGTAGCACCCGCCTATACTACTGTGCACAATCACAGCTACGCAGAAACCACCACAAAATAACCCAAAACCATTTTCACTGCAGACGTAGCTATACACACAGTCACACGAATATGAACCACCGCTTACTATAACTTCGCACGAGTATAGTAAAATACTCAGCAATTTGGGTTAGAGAGCACCCACCCTACACCAGACAAACCCTAATTTGCCCACAATTGTCTTGATCACGAAACCCTCTTACAAGTCTACTCAAGCCCTAGATTAGAGTATTCGTACAAAATTTAGGGTACAATACTCAATGATAGAGCCAAATTAAAATCACCAATGGTGTGTTTACTGAGAAGGAATGGTTATTTCATTCTCCTTTTATTCCTTAAAACAGATCTTTTACTTTGTTTACTTTAAATAATTGCTATTGCCAAAAAGTTCTTGTTCTTAAAAATCGTGAATCTCAATTCCATGTACCAACTTGAGAATCCCAATTCTGAGGGCAAAAAACCTCCTCTGTCCCTTCTCTTCTTCTTTTTACATTATTCTTAACACCACTAAGAGCAACCAAGACTTCTTCGATGCACCTATGATAGGACTGCACTCTCTTCTTCGGTGACGCACACAACTCGACATCCAAACACAACTCGGTACCTATACGACCCCCTTTTTTTTTTTTCTCACAATAGCCCTCAATTCTCATTTTGAAAAGAAAGCATGCATACAAAAACACTAGTAATTGTAAAAAATTTAAACTTTCTCTCTCCAAGAGTTGAAACCTGTGATACCACTTCTCTCTAAACATTGCAACTGGGATTTCTAAAAGTTAAGCTTTTCTTCCTCTTCAGGTATTGACTTATCGGGGTTGAGTTTAACAACTTAAGATTGATCATATCATTGTTTTTTTTTTTTGTCACATTTATACTATAGTCTCATCTAGAGTGTATAATTCAAAGATATATTCAATTAATTTGATATATTAATGCATTGATGAAAGTCTATGATAGGAATTAATCTAGAACAATCCTCAAGTCGAGGACGATTTGCTAGAAGCCAAGGCCAACTGTTAGAAGTTAAAGACAACCTATACAAAACCAAGGTCGACCTGCCCTTGCTATGGCCAGATCGATGGCCGAAGGGAGGAAGAGGAACCATTCGGCATCAGGTATGTCGTTTGTCAAGAAGACAAGAGACCAAATGGCTAAAGCCTTAAGACCAAAGAATAGCTCAGCATAACATAGGAGAGCTAGTACCAAGCAGTCCATGAGTGCAGCAACTATGGGTTGACCTTACTGGGAGCTTGGCTCAGCACAATAAGACTTGCAAACATCCTAACCTAGCTCTGACATCCGAATGCCAACCGACCTCTATTGAGGTTCAATTCTACAAACAGCTTAGATGGTTGCATGTTGATCTTTTCTATTAAATGCATAGTTTTATATACTTTGTAAATATTTTCCTTATTTCAATTATAGGCCCATTATTTCGGGTTTAAAAGCCTTGTATATTATTAATAGCTTTGCCACTAGGATTTTAAAATTTGCTATAAACAGCAACTTTTGTGATTAGCCAAAGGAGATTAGAGGAAAATATATAATGATATTACATTTTGAACATTTCCTTTTGAGTGAGGATATTCTTGAGCTCTCCATGCTTGCACTTTTAATTTTTGAGTGCTAACTAACTCTTTAATTTTTCTTATGTTCTTATTAATCTTGACCCTAAGATTGTAGTGAATACTTCATTTGAGCAAGCTAGTGAGCTACATCTAACCTCTCATTTAAATCCCTATGCCTTAGTTTGGTTCTCATGAGTCGTATCAAAACCTATTTCGAGCTCAACTCTTGATTGTGTTTATATCTTAGTGCGTGATATGCATCTACATTTGTATTCAAAATCCCATTCATAGTTCGAGTTCACTGTGTGTTCATGCAGTTACATTAGCTTCACTAATATCAAAGCTTTTGGTGTGACACGCATGAAAGTGTTCATCAGAGTTTAGTTTGTGTTATTATTTTCTACTGGTTTTTATTATTTTATAGTGTGTTGTTCGTTTTCTTAGTAGTCGTGGTATTGTGCTATTTATAGTGGATTGTTGATTCAAGTAGTAATAATTTTTGGGTTACTATTAGTTGTATTTTGTTAGCAGTAGCGTTTTGGGAATTGTTTTAGTGGTAGTTCTAAGTTGACTGTATTGTGTATTTGTTTAATCCTCTTTATGGAGTTACTATATGGATGAAAATGTCTGAAGATAATATTAGTAACAATGGTGATACTCCTCACAGAAGTTTGAGGCAACATGTTGATAGCTTGGAATATTAAATTCAGAATCTTAGTGATTCTATCCAAGAACTTATTGGATTAGTTAAAAGCCATAAACGTGTTGGCTGAGGTGAAAGAAGCGAATGAACACTCACTAGTAGGTGTGGCTCCAATGAGCTTAATGATGATGAATGATAGCTAAGAAGAGTTGTCGAACCGAAGAGAAGAGAAAATCGAGCAAAATTGAGGAGAAGCAATAACTGGAGTATTGACTTTGAGGTGAACTAAGAAGCCTGACGAAGAGAGACGGGGTTGAGAAGAAATATGGTCAAGTAGAGCTTTAGTAGAAGTAGTTGATCCAAGGTGAACTGACTAGCTTGGAATGTAAGGGATGAACCTCGAGCACATAACTGAGGACTTGATAACATCAAGCTTAAGCTGCCGACCATCAGTTGAAGTAGCCGACTTGAAGAGTTTCTTAACTGGATTCGCCGAGTAGAAAAGTTGTTTGAATGCTATGAGTGCAATGAAAAAACTAAGGTGAAGCTAGATTTGTTATCACTTATTGAGTATGCCAATCTTTGTTGGAACAAGTTAATTGCTAATCGAGATGTCGAATGAGAAGAGCCGATCAGAACTTGGAGGCTTATGAAGCATTTGATGAATCAACGCTTTTTGTCGACTTACTTTAAGTAAGAGATGCTCTATGCTTTCTAGCACCTAAGGCAAGGTCAAAACACTATTAAAGAGTATTTACAAGAGTTTGAGATCTTGATGACCAAATTTGAGATTGTCAAGCCCCAGGACTACACCATTGCTAGATTCTTGAGTGGACTTTGAGATGACATTTTCGACGTAGTCGAATTGCAGCCATTTGACTCATTAGATAAGCTAATTAATTTGGCATTGAGGGTGGAGAGACAGAGAAAAGAAGGCATCGAAGGCTGACCATCTGACCTTAACAAGGTAGCCCTAATCCCGAGAGGTATGAAGAGAAGAAAAAGACCAAGAAGAAGACAAAGAAAGAAGAGCCTAGTCGACTTGACTAAGCTGAAATTAAGAAAGTAAAGAAGGAGAAAATGTACAGTACTAAGGCTCGAAAGGTTAAGTTCTTCAAATGTTTGGGCTGTAAACACACTGCCTCCCAATGTCTAAACAAGAGGGTCATAATTTTGAAAGGCGAAGGACCATATGCTTAAGTAAAAAGCTAAAGCAATAAAAGAGATAAAAGCTTTGAGAATGAGGAAGCAATAAACTTTAATCTTGAGATAGGAGAACTCTTAGGCTTGGCGAGCAATTGAGTTGACATGAAAGAAGACCCAGGTCAAAGGGAGAACTTGTTCCAGATTCGATGTTTAGTGAATGGGAAGACTTATTCCTTAGTTGTTAGTAGAGGAAGTTGCACCAACATCATTTCTACTGAGCTAGTGGAGAAGATGGGATTGCTGACCTACCTATATCCCTGACCTAATCGATTGAAGTGGTCTAATTATAAGGATATGGTCCATGTACATAAGAGAGCTCAAATTGCATGCAAGGCAAGATAGTATGAGGACGAGATTGACTTCAATGTAGTACTTATGAATATAACAAATTTACTTCTTGGTCGACCTTAGGAGTACAACATTTGAGTGATCCATGATGGGTTTCTCAACACTTGCATTGCTTGGAAGGGTAGGAAGAGCTATTGCTTGACCCCTATAAGTGTTGAAGAGATCCAGAATGGCCAAACACCCATGGTAAAGAGAACGGAGAAGAGGAGCCTGTTCGGCATCTAGGCCCATGCTCAGTTTCTAAAGTTAAGGATAACTTTTTTTGGCCCAGTAATGATGATAGGAATCAGCTTACGACAATCCTCAGGTCGAGGCCAACCTATTAGAAGCCAAGGCTGATCTATCAAAAGTTGAAGCCGACTTATATGAAATTGAGGTTGACTTACTCTTATTGAGGCTAAATTGATACATAAAGGGAGGAAGAGGAACCATTCAGCAGCAGGTTTGTCGTTTGCCGAGAAGACAAGAGACCAACTTACTAAGGCCTTAAGGCTAAAGAATAGCTCAACATAGTACGGGAGAGCTAGTACCAAGCAATCCATGAATGCAGCAACTGTAAGCTGACCATGCTGGGAGCTTAGCCAAGTACAATAAGACTTCCAAACATCTCACCCTAGCTTGGGCATCTGATTGCCAATTGACCCTTACTTAAGTTTAATTCCACAGATAGCTCGGATGATTGCATGCTAACCTTTTCTATTAAACGTATAGTTTTTATACTTTGTAAATATTTTCCTTATTTCAATTGTGGGCCCATTCTGTAAGGTTTAAAGGCCTTGTATATTATTTACAGTTTTATTACTAAGGTTTTAGAATTTGCTATAAATAGTAACTTTTGTGATTAGCCAAAGGAGATTAGAGGAATATACAGTGAAATTACATTTTGAACATTTCCTTTTGAGTAAGGATATTCTTGAGCTCTTCGAGCTTGCACTTTTAATTATTGAGTGCTAAGTAACTCTTTAATCTTTCTTGTATTCTTATTAATCTTGACCTTAAGATTATGCTGAACGCTTCATTTAAGTGAGTTAGTAGGCTACATCTAACCCCTCATTTGAACCCCTAAGCCTTGGCTTAGTTTTTGTGAGTTGTATTGAAATCCATTTCGAGCTCAACTCTTGATTGTGTTTGTGTCTTAGTGCATGATATCCATCTACATTTGTATTCAAAACCTTATTCATAGTTTGAGTTCACAGCGTGCTTGTAGATTCGCATCAGTGTATGTATTAAGAATCACATTATTGTAGATGTAAGAAGAAGAGCAAATAGGGGTGATTTGGTCTTTTTAAGTCTTATTACTGTTTATTTCTTATTTCTCTTTTTATTTTTCAACTAAATGATGTAGCAACCATTATCCTTATTCCGTTCCATAGTAATTATGATTCCATTTCCTCTTCGTTCTATTCAGCGAAGTGAACGGGCCATGAGTGTTTTACCTATAATGTTTCCATGTTTAGGGGAAATTCTTTTTTTTTTTTAAATAATAATAATGTAGTTAAATGTCATGACAATAAAACAAATATCAAATACTACTTTTATTTGGTAGGTTCATGCAGCCATATATAGAGTATAAACACCTTGAAATAATATTGCTAAAGGACTTTCATATGAAATTGTAAATTGAGTCTCGGCTACTAAATCCTTCGAGAAAACAACACAAACCAGTAAATAAGTCTTCTCACTATGGTATCTCCTTTTCTTCACATTCAAAATAGTACTATTCCACAAAGCGAGAAATCCCAAAGGATGAACCTTAGAGCTTTGACACCAAGATGATATGGATTATTGGGAAGGCAACACATGGCATTCGATATCACACAAACCAGAGTAGGTCCAAACCGCGAGATAGTTCGAGAGATAAATGGTAGTCAATGGTTTAGCAATCCTATATATTAACTCTATAGATATGACGCATTGTAGAACCACATACAAACTTAAACTAGTACCCAATATGACGTACGAACACTAGGCTTAGGGTTGCTTACTATAATCCTTGATAAGGGGGTCGATAAGAGTGGATAGGGAAGAACTTTTCAAGAGAAAATACTCAAGGGTTTATCATTAATATTGCAATTCTATCTAAAACCCTACACATGTATCCTATTTATACATAATGGAAAAGTTATAAATAAAATAAAAGGATGCTCAAGTGGCGTTCCTGTAAATACAAAATAAAACATGGGGGTAACTTAGGAAAAATACAAGAAATAGGAAATCCAAATAACATGAGCAAAAATAAGTAATTAAATGAGATATCCAAGTGAAAAGTTGATGAGCTAAGTTGATGAACTATTAGAGACATTGAAGACCAGATTTGGGCAGATCTGTTGAGCAAACTAGGCTGAATAGAGTAGATCTGTCGAGTAGAGCAAACCCAACAGAGAGTAGAGCAGACTCGATAAAGTAAAGTAGACCCAGTAGAGCATAGTAGGTCTTCTAATATTGTTAGAGCTCATAAACATGTCTTCTGTGCATTAGGAGCTCATGAATAGGTCTCTTATATAGCCTAGAACTTAGTAATTCATTAGGCCGGTTCCTTATACCATATCACCCAAGGCCCAAAACCTAAAACTAGTCAAAATAGCCCATTGACCAATGAACTTTATTGACCTAAAGCAAGACCTTATAAACTTAAACACCTAAAAAGGACCTTACTAAGTGAAAGAATACTTGAAAATGATGAAAAAGAACTATAAATTGCTAAAAAGACTTAAAACGAAAAAGTTATTATCAAAATATGAAAACAGTAAAAGCGAAAGTTTTAAGACGGGAAGAGCTAAGTAAGTAAACAATGATACGATACTTATATACTTAATTATAATATTTAGGTGATGTAGACCTAGGGATTGAATCAACTAAGGATTATTGGGATTGTTAGATGTTATGGCCAAGTAAGTATACTTACCCTTGTCTTATCTTGTTTTTGTTTGTAGTATAAAGCATCATTTATGTATAGATATTATATGAAATGATTATGCTTGGGGTTGGCTTATATTCATGTGCTTGGATTGATTGTGTTTGCATCCTAAAGATACAATAATACATCTAAATTGAGAATTATTTGTTGCATTAATAAGTAGGCCTTTAGAGTGTCTATCATATATCTGGTTGGTTACCTTTGTACTGAAATAATAATTATTTGACTTTAATAAGAACTGAACATGCATTAAAGATACATGATGTCAACATTACGTAGGGGAGTGAGAGATCCTGTATGCTGGATTCGTATTTATATTGTGTTCTTGTTATATCGTATGACATACTCATATGATATGTTTTTGCCTCGACCTTTGGGATTTACTTGACATTAGGGAGTACCATTCTTTGCTTGAGGCTGAGCTATGTTTGTTGCTTTGGGTCTATCAAGAGAAGATGATATACGATTGGAAAATAGATGTAGAGACTTGAGTCTTGATGTACCTAAATACTTTTCAACCTGAGTAATGGTAGGTATAAAGACATACTTTACACTATTGCCAATAGGCTATGTATGATGTGTACATTTTATATGCTTGTTTGCATTGCATATGCATATTTAAATAACTTGCTTGATATTTGTTTGTTGGTAGGATTAGAAGGTTACTCACTAAGCCGTTGTTATTTACCCCCTTATAGTTTAATATTGCAGCATGATTTATGGCTAGAGTTGGGCTCAGGGATGCCCAAGGTTATAACTAAAAGCTTTAGGATGGCTAAAGGGAAGATGAGAGCATAAGTGGACATTAACGATATGTTTGGACTCTCTAGTATTATCTTATATTATTCTTAAGAGTTTGTAGGAGCTTAGACTACTAGTACTTTATTATGGTTTGTAAGACTTAAGTAGAGGGAACCTATTTCCCCACTCTCTAATATTTAGTATTATATGATGAACCTTAATTTATTTTCTTTGATATTACTGTATGCTAGTCTCTATAGTAGATGTTAGAGTTGTGATGATGCCTTATGTAATACGATGAAGGTTCCTAACTAGTAACGGTGCTGTCTTCAAATCTTCTCATAGTATATGGTGGTACTACCACGACCTAACTGCCCTTCGGATTGTGACACTTACTCTTCCAGATGAGTAGTCCCCTTATGAACCACTTGTAACATGAGTAAAGTAAGGCACTAAGCACTTGACAATAGTTTCACTACAAAAGACAAGACATACCTCCTTGTAAAGCCTGAGGTTATAGATAAAGGCATAATCATAGATCGCAAAGGCTTGTATGCAAACAAACAAATTATTGACTATATGAACTGATTTACAAACATCATAAACTTACAACATACAAGCCTTACCTTGTGCAGCTTGCCCATAGCCATCACTATGGACTTAACGTCTTTCTTACCATGAACTCTGTGTATTGGTTCCTGAGCATCATGAGCGGTTCCTTCCTACGATGGGGTGAGTTTTGCAACTCGTTGTCATTCTCTAACACCTCCACCCCACTGCCTCGTGGAGTATTCTTCAAGGCCTATTGTTGTTGCTGCTGTTAGCCCCCTAACTAATCACCAAAGGGCTCCTCCATGGTTTATGACTCAGGTACTATCGAGCTTCTAATAGAGAAATTCACAATCGCCCTGCTCGAGTCACCACCAAATGTTGCAATCAGCCTGCTTGAGCCACCTCTAGAAGCCTGCTTTATAAAGGTAGCTTGGGCAACCCCCATTGGTACAACCTCAACAACTTCAGGGATCGAAGTACTCCCATAAGCCCTTCTTACTCTTCTTCCTCTGAAAGTTGTCCTCAGCCCTTACGGCAGCAGCCGATGTGCTTGTCTTTGGGACCCAAGCCTTCCTCTTCTTCTTGGCCTACTCTTAGATCCTCTTCTCATGGTGACTCTCTATAGATTGTGTAAAAGTCTTCACTGCAAACTGCTTGGCTATGAAAATGAAGACATAGTTAGTCAAATACAATAGCTAAACAAAATAATAATAATAATAATAATAATAATAATAATAATAATAATAATAATAATAATAATAATAATTGACACTATCGTAGTTGAGTACTCTCAGACCCTCCTCTCACAACAACAGCGTAAAGTGGTGAGCTCTAAGCTACCCCCTTCGACTAGGCTCTCGGCTAGTACTTGTCTCCCCAACCAATAACAACGTCCCTTAAACATAGTTAGTGACTACATTATGGATGTTGAACTGATCCTTAAGCTAGAATGCCTGATTGAGGATTTCTTCTCTTGCATCATCATTCTCTCCATCCATATAGTCCACCAATGGCGTCCTTATAGGCTAAGCCTACTTAGTAAGGGAAGGGTAAGTCTCCATATGACCTCACTCAAAAGAACTTATCCTTCTAACCCTCTAGCTTAAACTTCAACCTTCCAGAATAGCCTCATGTGCTTGTTTGGGTTGAATAGTAGACCTACCATTAGGGCTCGAGTTCAGAATGAAAAAAAGCCTGAAGAGCTGAGTCCTAGGTCTTTGTAAATGGTATAATGAGATCACCTAACCTTAAACCTAAGAAGTTGAATCCATGCATCTAGGTATAGAGAACTTAGACGGACCCAAAATTACTTAAAGACTTCAAGCTAGAACTCGGTGAATGGTAGTTGAAGCCCAAACTTGAACATCTTTACCTAGAGACAAAACAATCTCAGCCCCCCATGGTCATAAGCCCTTTGCTCTCTCCTAGGCCTCTCCATAACCTAATTACCAGCCTCATCCTTTATAGAAATGCACACCACATTAAATGCCCTGGTGTTGTGTTTGTACAACATAAAATCAACGGCATTGTCAATCATACTATTTAGTCGCAATAACTCTACTTGCTTGCTGTTTTTCCTATCGTCAGCGTAACTCTCTTGAGGCCTTTTTGTCGTATGACTCCTCATTAACTAAGGCTACATCTCATCGTTGTTTACCGTGGCCATTGTTCTAAGGGGTAGGGGGAGTAAGATTGGCCATCAGCCTTAGGGTCTCTCGACCATGGCAGAGACCTAACTAGAAGTTGAACAGGAAAAACTACCTTAGAATCTCAAGCCATTCTAATAAGCCATTGTAGTCTCGCATCGTGTATTTGGTTTTAAAAGAAGAATGGGGAAACCTGTAAACCCCTAAAAGTTTTGATCTAGTTTTTGAAATAGACTCAACTATATTAGACAATTTAGGATTCGACAAGGCTAATTAAAGTGAAAACCCTAAAAGAATTAATCAATCAATCGCGTAAAGAATTTTTCTACCCTAAATGTTTCTAAAAGCTAAAGATTTCATTCGAAAGTGATGAAAACCTTAAAAATGATTACATTAAGGACATATGTGCACTAATCCAACATGATATACCCTAAAACCTTAATTGATAATATAATGCTTATATTTTGCTAAATCGTTAGTAAAAGGTTAGAGATAACCCTTATTCTTACTTATATGATTCGAATTCTTAAGTAATCCATTAGGAACTAAGATAATGAGTCATAGATTATATTTATTCCTTAAATATATAATTAAGATAGTCTTACTTAGGGTTAGGATTATAGTTGAAGATTAGGTTACATATAGTGAACTTTAATACTCAAATTAGTACTTTTTGCATTTGTTATCCAAAGTAGTTTATCAAATGAGATATATGGACTATAAAGACCTAAAGTAAGATCTCATCAACCATATTTACACATCATTGCATCATATACCTCATTTCTTCTCATTTCCTTCATTTCTCCCCTAATTTCCCTTAATTACTACATTATGTGCACAAAATTGCACATACTTAAGGAATGTTGACTAAGATAATACATGTTGACCAAAGTTCAAAAGTTGACCAAGTCAACACATGTTGACTAAAGTCAACATTTTGAAAAGTCAACAAAAGATAAGAGATAAGAAAAATATCTCTTCCTTAATGATAACTTTCTTTTCTTTTCCTTTTGATTTTTCTTTCTCTCTTCTTTACAATTGTTGCTGTCCACATTTTTCCTTCTAAACCCCACCACATGTTGTCTTCCATTAAGAGAAACAAACAAAAGAAACAAACCAAAACCCCCTTTTTCATGCCGTGACCTCCTTCTTCTTCTTTCCCTTTCATTACTTCACTTTTGTCTCTATAACTTCAACATCATTAAAGGTATGTCTTTAAGTTGCTTTATGTTACTTTCTATTATTCATTAGTTAGTTAATTAGGTAGATTAGATAAGTAGTTATGTGGTTAGTATTGTCTTGAAGAAGAGGAAAAAAAGTTTCCATCTTTAAGTGTAGAAATTTGAACTTTTGAAGAAGAAGAAAGGAAGACATGAGTATATGCTTATAAGTATATATACATAAGGAAATACCAAAAGAATACAAGTATGTGAACCTTTGTACATGAGTATTTATCATGTACATAACCTAACTTAAGATAATATCTAACTATACATACCTATACTACACTAAATATATACATAAGAACACAAAAACATGGAATTAGAAAGCTTTTCTTAAGGAAAAGCTTAGGCATACGAATTTTAGTATAAAAATACGTATCCAACCGTATAGGTATACGGGTATGTATACACGTATAAATACGGTATAAGTCTAAGTATAGGTGTGAGTATAAGTATGTATAAAGTATATGTACATAAGTATAAGAGAAAGGGATAACATATACATAATACATATACATATGACATAAGCATGAGAAAAGGCTTATGTAAGCATATGATGAGGTAAGTGATGACATAAACACATGATGACATAAGCCATGATATAAGCAAATGATGACATAAGCAGTGACATAAGCAAAAGATGATGTAAGCGATGACATAAGTATAAGTTTAGAAAATAAGGAAACTAAGAAAAGTGTAGGTAATTAGGTAACTAAATTAGTAAATCCTAATACACCTTCTAAATTAGATTATATCTAATTCAGTACATAAATTAGTAATAGCAAAGTAAAATCCTTTCATTATAAGAATTCAAGGAATAAAAGATATAAATATAAGTAATAAAAGTACTTAGGTGATCATAACTAAAAATTTCTATAAATTTAGCTCATAACGTAAAATACAGGTCTTAAGATCCAAAACAGATATTACCATGTGAATATATGTTCGGAAACAATGAAAAACGACTATAAATTCATAAATATCTAAAATAAAACGAAAAAGTTACATACGATTGAAATTAAAGTCTTACCGGATAAAAGTTCATAGTAATTTAAATAGAACTAGGTAATTGGATGTTTAGAATTAGTAGTTAATTCAAATACTTATTAGCGTTGTTATCACATAATGATCAGGTGACTCTGAGGTGAGCGAGGACCTCCTGATCCCGATCGATTACTACGATTAGGGCGAACCGTTATGGCCGAGTGAGTATTTACCCTGTGATTCCATGTTTGATTGTGATTGTAGTTAGTGGACTTAAATATTATTGTTAATTAACTAATGTGTAGGGTTTGGGAAATGTTTGTGTATGTAATTGATTATTGAGTTGTGAATTTACCTTAAATACAGAGAATGCATTGTTTGTTGCATAGTAATATAGAAAATGATTGTGTGTATTAGTGGATAGTCACAACATAACTTGAATTAAATTATACTCGGCTATAAAAAGAAACTGGGACATGCATTAACATGCATAGCATGGATACTATTCCGGCCGTCACATCACACGAAGGTAAAGAGAGGCCATTCGGGGGTTGATATTGTTGAGTTATTTGGTTATGTACGGTGCACTCGTACAAAATGACCTTACCTTGGCCCGCGGGAACACTAGGCGTTGGAGGCGCCAACCGCCTGGTTAAGGGTCGAGTCTAGAGGCCTCCGTTTAGGGGTGAGTGTGGACTGCGGGGGCCCACTCACAATTATACTAGAACTTGTATTTTCTGAAAACAAAAGAATTATTTGATATAAGTACGGAACATGGAGTTCCGTAGTAAAGTAAGTTCTAGTGTAATACCCGGATCTGATTGTTGTCGTGTAAACTCCAACCCTGACTTCGGAGGGCGTTAAATCCAAGTTACGTATATGAACTAGTCAATTATGCGTATTGTTTGGTATTCTGTTTGATCATTCATTCATATGCGTAACTATAATGTACTTATAACTTGCTTGTTGTGTGGCTGAGGGTTTTGCTCACTAAGCTTAGGCTTACACCCCTTTAGACTTCTGTTACAGGATAGCCTGTTCATAAAGACAGGACGAGGGATGCCACAGGTTAGCCTAGGTACTTGGGCAAGAGCGAGGTGTTCTGTGTGATGAGAGGAAAACAGTTTATGTAGACTATTCCTCATGTACTTATGTTTAACTTATGTTTACCTTATTATTATGAACTTAGACATACGTAAATACTGTGTAATGTAAACTTTTGAGCTTAACTTTTATATAAATGTGTTGTGTGATGATATCATGTGAATCTGGATGTACTTTGGAACTAGTAGTTGTAGAACCCTGTATATTGTATGAAGAGTTTTTGATTGGAAGGGTAACCAATAAGAGGTTCTTCATATAGTATACGGCGTCTGCCACGACTAGGCCGTCCTCAGTTCGTGACAAAACCTCAAAGAAATTTGGGTAGAGTCTCGCTAATAAAGAGAATGAGCTCCCTTTGAGGCCTTTATATAGGTGAAGAAGGGGCATATGGATTGTCCTTTCTCGCTTAAACGAGAATTTCAAGCTCTACCTTCTATGTGTTCTCACTTAGTGCCCAATGACTTGAATCTATGTAATACACGTATCACTAAAGGCCGACAACCATATGCATAATCTCGATATAATTCATACTGTCTCAAGCATCATGATTAAGCCTTAGGCGACTCAAAGGTCACATTGGTTAAATTAATCATCACATCATATGCACAGGTGCTCAGTAGCCACTAATCCTCGGCTGATGAGCCTGTTCAGCACCTATGGAATAGCTCCATTGCAGCTCGAGCCTGGGCATCCATAGCTCGAGCTTGGGCCTCCAGAGCTCGAGATAGTCTACTATCCATAACATCTCTATGCTAATGAGCGTATAGGAGTAAGTATTATTAGGCTTTTCTAGGATAAGGTCTAAGTATCTTTACCTACTTAAGTACCCCTGAACACTGCTTTAGGTTGATGAGCTCGACTCCCTTCAACAATTTGACTTGCTCAATCTTCCTTAATGATTCACTTCAGTCCAAGTTAAGCAGCTTACTTGGGTCCTTCGAGGATACCTCCTAAGACCTTACTTGATGGATTATTCTATCCAGTTTACTTACAAGCCAATATAGCTTGCTTGAGCTTACCTTGAACACTTTTCTACCTTGACCTCCTTAGGTCCCTTAGATACTCCATCCGATGCCTTTTATGATCCTCAGACTTTGAAGCTCTAAGACTCCTTGGTCCTTAGGCAGCCCTGATCCAAACTTACTATACAGTGCAAACCTTGATCCCCAAGCACTTATTAGGTGCTTAGGGCACAATTTGGAGCTTATGCTACCTCTCTCTCTCTCTCTCTCTCTCTCTCTCCTCTTTAAATTTATTATGCCATTTATAGTAAAACTTGCGTACTTTGCGACCTTAGACGTGACTATACTCACTTTAGATTTGACAACTCTCGTTCTTAAGGCTTACCAACTGATGAAGCAGCCTTATCCTCTCTCATACCACGCATGCATGTCTTGTAGTAATCATGTATGAGCCAATCAAAGGCTGTCACATGTACCTAATAGGTAAGCTCCATATCCTATATATAGGTTATGGAGTCAAAGGTATGAAAAGAGGATCATAATCTAAAAGCTCCTATCTCACTCTTTTTGCTCCTAAATGTACTCTTTTCTTTCTTTCCTTCTTTTGCTAATTTAAATATCGGAGGATTCTCACTAGCCTAACCACATAAGGGGCTTTTTTTGCAATCTCATGCGACTGCTGGACCATCAACTTCCTTACAAGCTCAGACTATTACCACTTTTGTGTAAGTTAACTCAAAAGTTAATATTGATGAAAAAGAACTTTAAAACTTCAAAAATGTTGCATGAACAAATCCTATAGGATATGTAATAACACAATTTTATTCAAAAGAACTTTGTCTAAAACTCTGAATTACTATCCAAAATGCATAATTTTTTTTTTTTAAAATAGACTATATGTTGCATTGTAGGGTATCTTAACGTAAGATGGCTCCATAAGTATTCATTGGAAAAATTTCCCCTATGATTACACCTATCGGCCGGGAGCACCGAGAGGATCGGTTTGTGCCCTATCTTATGACAATCCCTAGTCGGACCAAACCTACATGAGCAGTCGTTCAACAACTTAGTTGAACTGAACTTGGGGCAGTTAAAGACTGTTGAAAGCAATTCCAACCCTGTTGTTGCCAACACTGCCCATATCTCCCATACTACAATTTCCCCTTTATCCTACAAGTTTATCAGGGTTGGTTAGATAGACGTGGAGATTCAATTTTCAACAGAACTGGCAATAGTAACGAGTTTCATTAAAACCTATGAGAAAAGAAAAAAAAAACCATTGGAGGCTACCTATAATGACTGAAGATCTTGAATGAGTTCTGGCAGTGAGCCTTTACGCCCCAATTTCATCAAAGTATATGGAGTTTTAACGAGGCCAAACTGAGCATGACCAATGATTTGTTCATACATCGACCCGTTACTAGATCCATCACCTGGGCCCATGACGTCTCCATTCACGATATCTTACGTCACCAACACTGTTACGGGTCCAAGCCTTTCTGTTGTTCAAAAAAACCTGTTTCCTTTCTATGATTTAATAATCACTTGGTCCGAAGTGGATTGTCTTCCATTGATCATAAAACATACAAAAGAAGGAACAATGGTCTGTCCAAAAAGTAAGAATAGGGATGGTCAACAGAAGCTCGGCTGAAAACCATATTGCCGCTTTTGACCAGTCATTGAAAATTAATAGTAAACAGACAGAAAGTGTTTCTACAAGCATAAACAACACAAGAATGTTCTCATTATCATCTCACGTTCCCATTTCTCTTAGCTTTTTCGGATGCAACCGACAAGCCTAAACCTGATGAATTTCTACGATTCAATCCTCAGATGTAGGAAACACGGACCCAATTCGCTCCCCAAGGTGGTAGCACTTGATGTTCACTGGATATGGACCTAGCTGTACATGGTTCTCCTCTCCACCGACAAAGAAACACAAAGTATACAGGGCAACTTCAAACTCCGGGCTTACTCCAATCAATGTACTCGACACGGCTTTAAGGACACCGTTCCATTCGAACTGAATGTTAAGAAACTGGGTTTCAGAGTCCGGCTGCATGTGGAAGAGTAGCATTAAAAAGAAGTGAACTTGTATGAATGTTGAAGTATATAGCTAAGTTAACAGTGATACGGAAATATTTGTCCTTGAAATCTAATCAAGAGGTAATGCAGAAAGCTCAGCTCAATTGAAAATGCAAGGATGAACAAGTAACTTAATAAAAGACCATTTGCAACTATAATGCGACCATTATATGCAAAAGATTAACAAGTAGATGGCAAAGAAAATTGGTCATCTATCATTTGGACAAAAACATCACTGTTCATGCTAACATAAGAACAGGCGACTTAGCAAAACAAATGATAAGAGTATAGCTTCCTTAATGAAACAAATCTAATCGTAATACTGGTCTCTGATCTCATACAGCCCTGATCCCCTTATTAATGATAGAATAAAAGGGTAAGAAGTTAAAATGTAAGGAATTGTTGTTTCTTTATTCTTTATAGATTCAAGACCTAACCACACATGCTCATAAATTGAACTCTTTTGGCCTTATTCCTAATCAAATTTATTTCAGTTATCGTTCCTTAATTCATGTACATTGATTGAAGATTTACACAATCTAAACACGCAAATTCTCAATAACAAGACCTTCCCATAGTTTGCAAAAGCAATGCATTGATTTCCCTAATACACTGTGACACAACCTATTTTGTTCAAGCCTACAATCAATTCCTTTTACACCTGCTTTCATTCTAAACTTTTAACAATCCATCAAGTAACTTGATTTCATTATTGGAAATATAGAGACCAGTGTCTACTCCATTTCTAAGTCATTCAAAGACAGATAATCTGCTAATAATTTTGAAACATATACAGGGTGTTAAATTGGGTGTGTTTGTTTCACACGGAACACTTTTCAAACTATTTTTGCCATATGCAATACTCAAAGCCTTAAAACAGTAAAAATTTATCATGGTGATCTCAAGAGGTTATAGAAGTTAATGTATTTTGGTAGCAAGTGATGGTAGGAGGCAAAGATCGCAGCTAGTGGTTAGCAATGGCAGGTAGCCATCACAAAAGATATTAATGGAAAATGGGGAGTGTGATGTTTGTTTTCTATAAGAAAACAACTTGCTCATTTGTCCATTACCGTTTTCCATAATTGCTAAGTACCACTGCCAGTGGCTGGGCATCAATTACTTTCTACTACTTACTGCTAAAAATTATTGGCACATGTAACCTCTTAAAGGATACTATGATATATTTCCCAATTGTAGAGTCTTGATAATAACAAATGTAGAAAATAATTTAGAAAACGTTTTTTGTGAAACATACCTTAAAATATAAATTAAATCATCTCAACCTAGAAATAAGTATTTTCTTCAAGTTCTTCCACAAGAAAATCAAGCAATCATTTGATTTGTGCACTTCTCAATCTTCCTGTGCCGCTTGCTTTTTCTATGTTGGTTGAAGATGGGAAAGTCAATGGTCAATTTATAAAACCATAATAAACCTCTACTCCAAAAGATAATTCCTTATAATTGCAACCTCTAAGATGATACAAAATAAAAATAATCAAATTTCTCAAATAAAGATAAATTGATATATAAAAGAAACTTATCATCTTGGGAGACTTTCTTGTTTTGCCTCCATAATCATAAGGATGCACAAAAAGTTTGGTGTCTAAATCATGCAAGACTTAAATCATGAATCGACTACAATTTGGAACACCCTGTCAATTTAACTGTACAAAGAGATTTAACATTTGGAGATTCTTTAGCCAAAGCAGTCCAGCTATCATGAACATGTCCTCAGATTTGCCACACCCTTAAAAAAAAAGAAAAAATTCAAGAAACTGTTGTAGGCAAGAAGCTTGAATGAAGAAGAAGCTTCACTATCAGATCATTTTTATCTAATTTTTTAAGTTATCCATGGCCTTGTAAACTATTGAAAAGAAAATGGGAGTAGCACACTTACTACTTCCCGACGTCTGCGAGGGAAAATATATCCCTGATAATCAACCCTTCCTTTAGCCTCCTCTAAGTAAAACTGCAAAAAGCAAGCAAACAGGTAAGAGATGATAAGCAAAAGCAAGCATGCAGTTTTCAGGGGTACAAAATCTTTCACGTGGAAAGGACATACAATGTCAATAATAAGAAAAAAGAATAAACCCATCAATGATAAGGCAGCTGTATTTTTGAGTGTGGTTTGCAGGAAATTTAACAAAGAGTTCCTTATATTTCTAGATAGAGTCATTATTAGCGTTCGGTTGTAAAATATAACGTTATGAAAGTTGGCACTACTAGAACAATAGAGAAATGGTAAATATAGAAGTCCCAGAGATGTCCCTGGAGTCCTTGTCGAAGGTATGATAGCAAATGTGATGTATATCTAGCAAGTTCATTTTTTGTTCATCCACAACTATGAATAGAATGTCTAGATTCACACCTGAATCCAATTGTGGAAGCCAGAAACTTCTGCTTCACCCTGTTGCTTGATTTCTCCAACAAATACGTGTTCAAAAGAAGAAGAGCAACTGGATGTTCCCCCTCGACCATAGAGATCAAACCAAAGTTCTGTCATCATTCTCTTGAACTCCTGATAGCTCTCAGAAGCAATGCCCTTGGATGTGAGATACTTATGAAGGTACTTAATGGGTGCAGTCCTACTTATTTCCTCTATGAAAGCAGCTTGCTCTTGCTTTTCTTCTGAAGTGACAACTTCTTTGTACCCCTGGTGCGGATTATAATTATCAAGGAGAGAACAAAAACGAGAATAGGTCGGCCTTCTGAATACATCTTCACTCAACCAGCTAAACAAGCTCCCTTCGGCCATGTCTACTTTCTGATAGACCTTCTTTCCTTCACCACAATCAATTTCATAGTCTTTTCCTGGTACTAAACGATTTAAATCTAGTTCCCAGAGTCGATTACAAGCTTGTGATAGGTCATATAGTTCCTCCTCTGTGGGATTGATGCCATCACCAATTTCAACCTCATCCGAGTATTCCTGCTCACTAGGATGCCGTTTATATGCATTCCACTGCTCTGTCTGAACCTGAAAAGAATTTATGACAGCTCAACTTGAAAAGTCATGTTGGCCAAGCCTTGTGGGGAATACACTAAGGCTATGTTTGGGAAGAGGGAAAGAATTAGGAGGGATGGAAAATGGAAGGAATGAATTAGAAAGGAAAAAAAATGGAAGGAAAAAAATAATACATGTTCTTGTTTGGATTGAACAAAAGAATGTGGAAGGAATGTTTTTTAAAATAACATTTAAAAATACTTTGAACTACTAGATTACTTGTCCCAAAAAAGATGACAAGACTTTAAAAAATGAAGGTATAATTGGAATTACAAAAAATTTCCATCCCAAATTACACCAATTTGAAAGGGGAAAAAATATGTGGGCTCTAGAGAAATCTTTCCATCCTAAATCTATCCTTCCCACTTTCCTTCCATTTCCAAACAAGAGAAAATGTATTGAAATTTGTGTTTTCTTTTCACTTTCCTTCCCCTCCTAATTCCTTCCCAAACATAGTGTAAGTGCATCTTGTTCTAATTCTGGAAGGTGATTAAATTTCAAAGAAAATGGCGTAGTTGATTTTTTTTTTTTTATCTATACGTGAGATGACAAACCTGATGATGTCGCCTGGCAGGTTTCCTGCCAACAGTTTCCCACCCATCATTAGTCTCTTCATTTCCCTCCTGTCAAAGATAACATCAAAAGATCCATATGCAAATTTGTTTACAAATAGAGAAAAGCGTGCAAACAGGAAAAGTAAAAGGCTCGCCCACCTGTCTATTCCATGCAGTTTCATTATAGCAGTGTTGTTTACCTTCCCCATAATTTTCATATCCTTCATTCACAGCCTATACATGGTATAAACATAATTACTGTAAAACACAAGTTCCACTTGGCACACTGGAAAGAAAATAATATGATGAGTGCTGAATGTTTATGCAAAAAACTTTATCTATGATAGAATCTAGGTCAGGTATCCCAGGCTGAAAATCCTTGCTTCACATGGTTCATGCTTGAAACTATTTTTCCAAGCGACTACTATGCTTGTGTATCAGCAGGACTTGTCAAGCGAAAGAGTTTTTCTTCAGCATCAAACAGCAATGAACAATGCTGAAGCCATCGCTTAATGAACTTCAATATCTGAAACTGTTTTGGGATAGCATAGCATTTAGGCTTTATCACACAATATAAATCTCTGACAAAGACATAATTACACAATAGAAGATCCAAGTAGCACAATTGCAGTCATTTTTGTCAAAAAAACAATAACAACGAAATGCTGATAAAAGCTCTAAATCCAATAGTTATGTTACGACTTATGCAACTGTAGTCACCTGAAAATAAATATGAAAATGAACATTTAACACTCAACAATAGTGAATCAATCAAGTATAGGATACAAATGCCTACTTAACAAAAATTCCAGATAAACCCATTAAATAAAAAAACGTACGCTGGCACGCATGTCCAAGCATATCAGACCAATATACTAGAAAGGATCAAACTTGTGCTATTTCTCCTTTTATTTCCTTTTGAGTCCTTGAACAATTAAATAATTTCATATTGCTGCTTTTACATTTTATCAGTTTGAACTTTAAATAAAAACGTGGATATTCCATTGATTCATATTATTCCCATGTCACCTGCAAAATCCCATTCCTCCAAACTAAACGCAACATAACAATTCACTTTGAGTCGAAGACTTGCAAACACAACCCATTAAATTTTAGGCAAAATTGCGAATACACCCAAAAATGACTTATCTAGTGTAGGATATAGAATTCTCAATGCATGAATTCACCTTTAAATAACTTTTGAAAATATGCATTCATTTCCCCAACTATCATTGTTTGCGCACCTTATGCGATGGTTTAGAGTCTTTGACAACTGGTTAATGCAAATTTTCAAAAATTATAAGGAGGTGAAATCATGCTTCAACAGAATAAGGGTGTATACACAAATAATTTTGGGCAATATTTTCAATTATCCCTTACTTTCATTTTGGCCGGCTATATAAGCATGTTCTATCCATTTGGAGAATAGTAGAACCATGAAAACTTGGTACAGCATATTAATTTTCATAGACAATACTTAATCATTAAGGGTAACGTACATATTTTCATGCACAACAGATGAATCATAAGCGCAAAACATAAGGAAATTACATATACAATATGTTGTCTCGTAAATGACAAAATTAAAACTTAAGATCAAAACCTGGTTATTCCATTGATTCTGATTATACCCATGTCTTCCTTCACCCTGATCATCTTGATCGCCAGACACAACCTGCAAAATTCAATCCTTTAAACAAAACCCAACATAGCGATTCACATATAGTCTATATATTTCTTAATAACGCATTGATATTTACAGTACATCAACCATAAGATCAAAAATTAAAAATTATCAAATACAATACCTTAATCATCAAAACATAAAAAATATTGTGTATGAGACAACTGACTTCTAAAATAAAAAATTGAAGCTTCAAAACCAAAACCTGGTTATTCCATTGATTCTGATTATACCCATGTCTTCTTTCACTCCCATCATCTTGATCACCAGACACAACCTGAAAATCTCTACACTTTAACCAAAACACAACGTAACATTTCACATAAAGTTAAAAACTTTAACATGTTTTATGGATCAAAACCTCTGCCCAGGTGGATCTGGAGCGTTCATCACGAGACTGGTGACCAAGGTCTTCATTATTTTCGTTTGAGTTACGATTAGGATTATCATTTTGATTACCTCCTAGTGCCACGTCAATAATGCCCTTGATCAAACCCTCCATCTGAGAAAGAGAGATATTCGAGGAAGAGAGGCGAGAGAAAGAGAGAGAGAGAGTATGAAGTGCGTGCGTGTGTTTATGTGATTGCTTTGAGGATCTGAGGTGAACTGAAAGTGTCTGTAAAGGCTAGTTGTTAAAGAGAACTGACGAGAGGATGAAAATGGTAGTTGAATAAAGTTAATGAGATGTGGCGGGTAGTACTGGGCGTATGTTATTATTATTATTATTATTATTATTATTTTTGCATTTTGTGCATTGGAAAGAAAATTTAAATTTGGTTTATCCGGAAACAATTTATATAAATTTTATTTACTTACTTTTGTTAAGTTAAACTGTCTGATTAATATCCTAATTTACGTTTTCAGATTGAGTATTTAAATTCTTAAAATTCTAAAAGGATGCTTTTAAATATTTATATATAACCATTTAAAATGATAAAATAACCAAAATTTATTTTCAAAAGGTATATAAAAATATATGAATACAGAAGCCCCCTTTTTAAATTATTAATATTTTTTTGTAATTCATTTATCTTTTATTTATTTTTAGATTTAATAGTTAGTAATTTTTCAAAAAGGTTTAAAAGCAAGTTTTTAAATTGGAGGATACACCGTCGAATTAAAAAAAAAAAAGAAGTAGAAAAATCAGCATTGTAGAGCGAATATAAGTGAATACATATAAATTCATTTACTTTATAAAAGGATAAAATGGCAAGCATGTTTGCCTTTATTATATAACTTAAACTTATCATGTGACCTACATATATGATTTTCTAATTATATAAAATGGACCTTCATAAATATATTAGCAAGTGGTGTTACCAAAATGTGCATAAAAAATGATGAAATATTTTGATTGTTTAATAATATTTGTTAGGAGGAATGATAGATATAAATTCTTTAGATCGACGGCAATATACAGATATCAATTAAGAAAATATGAAAAGAAAATGAATAGATTATTTATATTGATAAAAATTCTCAATTATCACGGTCGAAATTTGTATATAAAACCTCTAAATAGATAATTATATTTATATTTTCTTTTTATGCATATCATCTCTTCTTTAATATATTTATAAAAAAGGTTGCTTGGCTTAAGATATTTGTTAATATAATCAAATTATATATATAAATAATTCGTTATTCTTGTGCTAAAAACTCTCTAGCTTAATGTGTAAATATTTATTTTCTAATAGATGGATAGGTTTAATCCCTCCCCTCAAATAATTGCAATAGTAATTGGAAAAAAGAAAAATCATTAAGCATGCATGTAATGTAATGTGAACAATTGAAACATTCGGCTTAAATTGTTATATTTTATTATATTATTATCAGAAGGTTTTATTTATGAGAGGAGGAGAGAGAATCCATTTTCAGTTATTCTCTTTTCCTTGCCGACAAGATGGTGTTCCAGACATGTCGTGCCACGTTCTGCCATTGTACTTGTAGGTTTGAACTTTCAGGATTATTTGTCCATTTGTCATTCACTAGTTTAAATTGACGCAGTGGGAGAATGGAGCGGTGCGGTTCGATTGGCAATGAATAACGAAATGAATAAAACTAACAGACGAAGACACTTGCACTTTCTGCCCGTCGCAAGATTGTGAAGGATAGAATTAATCATAAAACAGGGAATAACAACAGATCGGAAACACTTTTTGACTGTTACCAACAAAGTTCAAGAATAATATTAGGATTTCACAAGGTATCATTTTAACAAGATGGGCACTTTACTTTTACTTTCTATTCCTTGCATATTCAAGCATTAGGATTGTTTTTCCACTTTCTCTCATATTATTTTCTTTCTTTGCACTTTTTCTTTCCATCACGCGTAACTTTTCCAAATAAAGTGTCAATTGAGAGAGCTATAAGAAGGAATTCTTCACCCCTCTACCTAAGACGATGTGCCATTGGTAGTAAATATTATTTTCTTGAAGAGGGTTTATAAATATACCATATGTAATGGAAAACATATAATTACCTTATAATATGTTTAATGTCATAAATATATGGTCTTTGAATCTTTAATTTGTAATACCTCGTATTAAGCAAATAAATCTCTCATGGATTACAATAGAGAGTCAATATTTATTTATAAGATTATGATAGTAAATATTTTATCAGTATTAATTAAAAACTTTTTATCTAAGTGGTTCAAAAAACTTACTAATATTTGTTAACATAGTTATTCATTACTTTAATTTAGATAATTAATCATATTAGAGTTGATCTTTGTAGAGAGCTAAATTTGATCCATAGGCATTGGGCCCAATAAGTGAATTAGATTTGACTTTTTGATTTAAAGTGACAGGGTTTAAAGAGTTAAGCCCATATACATATTTGGGATGATCGAGAGAAATTTAGTATGGTAGGCATAAATCAGTATTCGTTAGATCGATTCATTCGATTTAATCTTTCTCAACTAAGCTTATACTAATAAAATAAGGCTATTGGGAATTAAGCTCATAAAAGAGGTCTATCTCAAGTCTATTAAAATGAGGGGATCAACTCTAACCCTGGATCATTATCACAATTCAATAGATGAGACTAAGGGCCATCCTCTAGAAATACCCATTTCTTTCCCTCATTTGGATAAGGGAGAAACTCCTATTAATGCCGTTACTCTACCAAAACTTTATCTTAAAGATCAAACACTTAAATACTTCAAGAAATATTACCCCGTTCTTCATCATTAGTGGAGTTTGATACCTTTGAACCCCTCCACCTATCATTAAAGTGTTAAAGCCATTTTGAAATTGCATACTCCTCCTCTCTACACTTTTTTTTTTTTTTTATCATCCTACATATGCAATTCCAGTTACTTCCTTAATCACGTGTAGCACGCTCATCATGCAACATGCATGTGACTTTTACACTTGAACTCTTATACCCACATTTTTGGTAACTCCATTAGAGAAGGAAGACTTGACATTGCACAATAGTATCTCTAAGGAAAAAACCCATTAGCTAAACTAGCATATCACATAGCACTACAACTTTAGCACAATATAGGAATACGTCTTTATGTTATATGGATACTATAGGTGGTACAAGAGATTACATGGATCTTAAGCTAAGATGGCATACGCACTAAAATGAGTGATCAAGGTCAAATCTATGAAGGATGAGGACATTACAAACACCAACATCATTGTAGCTTTCCTAAAGAACTTTGTTATATAAGATTCTATGATCTCCTCAATTTTGATAAGGGTGTTAAGCTTGCAACTGCAAATGACCTCACATGGTGTTGCATACTTTATGTAGAGAATGGTTTGGTTGCATGAGAATGCAAAGCTATTTATAGATGTGAATATATAAGCTGAGATTCCTAATCACAACTACACTCTATGTAGAAAGCAAGATTGATAATTACTTGAATGAAAGGACGTCTACTAATAAGATTCCCAATGCAATGTTAAGGTCATTATTTGACACATTATGGTGCATGATTATGCTAATTCATTTATAGAAATAAAGGCATATCTAGATGCAGGCCTCGAGACTAGCTTTATTTACAACTATACTCAATTTTATGTGATTAACACATCAATATTGAATCATCTACTTATTCAAAGAAAATGATTACATGACCAAAATCTTATACCCTTGACATGGCATTAACATATGAAGAGTCATTGGAATTTATGGAAATCAAGCTACGGGGTCCCCGATACGTATCTAAGCTCGAGGATTAGAGGGGCTGGTAAGACGAATACTTATGTTCTAACTAACTCCTACCAAGGTCGAGTACCTCCTTACCGAGTTACCCATAATGTCATGTTGTATGACCACTCATTATTGTACGGTATATCGAGTTAACAATTACTTTTTGTTGCCTAGTCGTCTAATTACTTGACCTCTTTCTTACTAAGAAGTCGAGAGAGAAAAACTGGATTGACTAGGCCATCCCTGCTTAGAAGAACTCATCCGCTCGTACTTTTTGTCCGTATTTACTAAAAACCTTATCAATGCAGCATCACTACGTATATTTTATCATGTGTAGAATCTATAGCACCAGTGATTGTTTTCCTTGTATATTCATTTTTACTCTTTTGTATCATGTAATATTACTTTAAAAGGAAATGTCCTTTTTGTTTTTTCCCCTTTTGGTACGTTGCCCTAGTTTGCGAGTGTAAATACCCTTATACTTGTAGTTGTAAGGCATTAGATAATTTTCAATACACTTTTTGCATAAACACTATTGTTTACTCTTGGCATCACTCTTATCTTTTCCTTTAATCAAGGTTAGGTGGCGAGAAACTTCATTAGACTAATTTGTACATCATATCGAATTATGCTATGAGTCTTCGGAAGTTTCATTAGTGCATTATATCCTCTAGAACTGTTTGTGGGTTTTGCTTATTGTTTTTATCTTTTGTTTTCACCTTTTCGTACCTTTCTTTATTAACTCTTTTTGAGCTTTTTACAAGCTTAGACCCATTCAGTGATCGGCCTTGTCTATTCTTGATCATAGTTCGCATCATCTTGGCATTAGAGCAGAGGGTTTATGTGAATTATAATTAGTTCGTCTTGAGTTCTGTTATACTCTGTTTTGTGTGTGCAAAATAGAACAAGTTATCGTGTTCACTTAATTGCTATATTGTTAGCTGTTCACTTTCTGAACTGTTTGTTTGAATTTCAATTTGTGATGAAAAATAATAGATCGAAGTATGAATGTTAATGCTGGTGATGACAGTGGAGTTGTCCACCATGGATGATAATCTTAGGAAATTCCGAGAAGTATTGACGAGAGACTTGATGAGGTAATTAATCTCTTTGTCGATCTAACCCGAGCTGTTCATGTTCTGTCTTGTCAACCCATCGAGGTCGCGCAAAACACTCCACAAGTTGCTTAACTTATTAGAGGTCACAACATAGCTCGACTATTTCGAGGTAGAGGAGTTGGCGAACGAGTAAGGTGAATGATAGACTTGAGAGCTAGATGAGGAGGAAGAAGAGTATTTTGAAGAGGAGCATGTACAAGTCCCTAGAGCATCCGACCATGTGAAACTTCGAATTCCGAGGTTCAATTGATTTGAAAATGTTGATGAGTATCTAGATTGGGAAGAGAAGATAGAGTGTGTGTTCGATTATTACTAATATGAGGATTACGAGAAAGTAAGGACTGCTGTTGTTGAATTTTCTAGATATATCGCCATGTAGTGGAAAAATTTTCAAGCCATGAGAAGAAGAGAGGAGTACCAAGAGATTAATGCATGGCTTAGGATGAAGAGGGTGCTAAGACATAGATTCTTGCTAGAAACATATCTCTAAGATACTTTTACATGACTTTAGGAGCTGAGATAAGTAAGCCAAACTGTTGATGAATATGTTCAAGAATTTCAAATGCTTATTATAAGATGCGAAGTGGAGGAACCATCTATCTGAACAATTTCATGGTTTGTCACTGGGTTGAGAGAAGACATCTGAAACATTATGAAACTCCAACGATTTGACACAATGGATGAAGCTGTTAGGATTGCTTAACGGGTAGAGAGGCAAAGAAGAAGCTGAGTAGCAACCAAAGTGCTGACTAGCATACTAGGATAGGCAAGTAACTAGACATTGCCGAGTACCGAGCTGAGAAGTAGGATAGATGTCAGAGCTGAGTAGAAAAGCCGACTTAAGGATGTAGTGCCAACTTGAACGTGTGAGAAAGGGCAATGGTCTAGCAGGAAGATTAGCCAGATCAAATGTTTTAAGTATTAGGGGTTCGGACATATTGCTGCTTAGTGCCCAAACCGAAGGACAATGGTCATTAAGAAAGATACCTTGAAGTTAGACGTAGAGAGTATGGATGAGGAACCCAAAGAGGAGGTGGTTCCTGCTGAGAATGAGAATGCCGAGAAAGAGTTGATCGAAGAAGACGTATATGTTGAAGACTTGGATTAACTAATCATGGTTGTCTAATGCACTATGAACGTGGAACCCTCACGGGAGGAGGAGTAGAGAGAGAACTTATTTCATACCACCTACAAGGTGAATGAGTGTACGTGTGCCCTTATTGTGAACAGTGGGAGTTGCACTAATGTGGCATCATTCGACTTAGTCTCAAAAATAAGGTTGCAGATTGTTGAACATTAGAAATCGTACAAGTTGTAATGCTTAAGTGACAAGGGAGCATTACATGTCACTCAGTAAGTATTACTATCGCTTACTATTAGCAATTACTCCGACCAAATTCTTTATGATGTACTGCCCAATGCCCACGTGTTGTTAGGAAGATTGTGGTTGTTTGATAAGAGAGTCATCTATGATGGTTATAGGAATACTTACATGTTCGAGAAGGATGATCGGAAGATTACATTGAATCTGATGTTGTTGAGAGAGGTTCATAAGTTACAAAAGAAACTTACTCGCGGATCGAAAAAAGCTCTGGTGATGAGTAAAGTTAAGCTTCAAAAGGCCATTAACGCTAATGAGCCAATCCTCCTGTTAGTCAGGCAACTATTGGAAATGAAAGAGCGGAATGATTTACCCTAAGAGGTGAATGAATTGTTAGATGAATATGCTAACCTGTTTCCAGAATAGTTACCAGTAGGGATGCTCTCGACCTGAGGCATAAAGCATTGCATTGACTTAGTGCCTAGCGTTGTACTGCTGAATCAGCTAGTTTATCACATGAATCTCGAGTAGGCTTGTAAGCTGCAATGTTAAATTAATGAGTTGCTAGAAAGAGGATACATGAGAGAGAGTCTCAACCCTTATGCTGTGCCTACACTTTTAGTGCCAATGAAGGATGGAACCTGATAGATATGTGTTGATAGTTGAGCCGTAAACAAAATCATGATCAAATAGAGGTATCCAATCTTGAGGCTAGAAGACATGTTGGATGAACTGAATGGAGCTAAATTTTTTAGCAAGATTGATCTCAAATTTGGTTACCATCAAATCTACATGAGGTTAGGAAATGAGTGGAAGACTGCGTTTAAGAGTTGACATGGACTATACGAGTAGATGGTCATGCCCTTCAACTTATTGAATGCCCTGAGCACTTTCATGAGATTTATGAACCATGTGTTGAGACATCTCATTGGAAAGTGTATCGTAGTGTACTTAAATGATATCTTGATCTACAGTATCGACATGTTAAGTCACTGTAAACACATTAGGACACTCTTGGATATCCTTCGTGCTAAGAGATTATTCGGCACTTTGAAGAATGTTACTTCTACCAGGAGGAAGTGGTATTCTTAGGTTATGTAGTCAGTAGAGGAGGCTTGTGATTTGATGATAAGAAGATCCGAGCAATTATTGAATGGCTAACCACTACTACTTATGCTGATGTGAGAAGTTTCTATGGACTAGCTTTGTTTTACCGAAGGTTCATCAGGAACTTTCACACCTTTGCCATACAACTAACTGAATTAATGAAGAAAAACACCGACTTTCGATGGGGAGAAAGGGAGGAGAGGAGTCTTGCTAAGATTAAGAAGAGATTAACCTCCACTCTAGTGCTAGTGTTACTTGACTTTGACAGAATTTTTGAGCTAGAGTACGATGCATCAAGCATTGGAATAGGCGCTATCCTGATGTAGGAAGGCCAACCAATTACCTTTTATAGTGAGAAACTCCAAGGACCCTAGTTAAATTACTCCGTATATGACAAATAACTCTTGGCACTAATCTGAGCACTATAAGTATGGCAACACTATAAGTGTGGCAATACTATCTATTGCCGAGAGAATTTCTCATATATATTGATCACAAGTCACTACGGTACCTCTAAAGTCAGACCAAACTATCTAAGTGGTAGGTGAGATGGGTTGAATTCCTTGAAGGATTCAATTTTGTAATCAAATACAAGTAAGGAAAAAGCAATGTAGTTGCAGATACTTTATCAAGGAGGCATGCGCTCTTATCAGAACTACAAATTAGACTATTTGGTTTTGCAAGTATCAAAGAACATTATTCCAAGAATCTATACTTTGGACCAATAATTTTGAGATGCATGGATGGAGAACAGTGGATGAGTATTATGTGCAGGATGACTATTTGTTCCAAGGAGGAAAACTGTGTGTGCTGACTTGTTCCTTACGAGAATTACTAATTAGGGAAGCCCACAGTGAAGGACTCTATGAGTGGTCAAAAGTTGTACTATGTGCAAAAAGATCAAGTGCCGAGCTGAATGAGGGAAGGCGATGCCCTTACTTATTCCGACAAGGCCATGGATTGAACTAAGCATGGACTTTGTTCTTGGACTATCGAGAACTACCAGAGGAAAAGATTCTGCAATGGTCGTTGTGGATTTGTTTAGTAAGATGGTGCACTTCGTACCCTATACCAAAACTAATGATGCTTCGATTGTTGCTTCTCTTTTCTTACTGGAAATTGTGTAGTACATGACATGTCGAGGAGTGTAGTCTTCGATAAAGACCTGAAGTTCTTAAGTCATTTCTAGAGAACCTTGTAGCATTGGCTATAAACTAAATTACTCTTCTGTACCTCCTGTTAACCCCAAAATGATGGCCAAATAGAGGTGGTTAATCGTACTTTGGGTTCACTGCTCCGAGTTATAGTCGACAAGAACTTAGTTGATTGGGACATTTGCTTGCCAGTAGTTAAGTTTGCTTACAACCGAACCATGCATGACGCTACTAAGCAGACCCCCTTCAAAGTGGTCTATGGATTCAATCTCTAATTGCCCTTTAACTATACCCCTGTACCCACACTTGCGTAAGAGGACCCCGATGCTTCGGCCAGGGTACAATCCCTTCAATACATTTATGATAAGGTTACTCGGCACATCAACCAGGTTATTAGAAGAATGTGTAAAAAGACTAAGGGTTGATCGACAAAACAATTTCAGTTGAGAGACTTGGTATGGTTGTACCTAAGTAAGGAACAATTCCCAAATAAAAGGAGAAACAAATTATCTACAAGAGCGGATGAACCTTTCAGAATCCTCTAGAAAATCAGCGACAACGCCTACAGGTTGGAATGGCTAGAGGATTATGGGGTTTTTGATGCCTTTAACATCACCGACCTTAGTTCATATCACCTTGATGGGGAATTGAGCGAACACCATCTAAATTTGATCCCAAATCCAAAACAACTTGGAGGGAATAATAGGAATCAAGCTATGGGGCTCTTGACCCATAACTGAGCTCGAGGACTAAAGGGGCTGGTACGACGAATCTTTATGTTCTAACCAACCCTTACCAAGGTCGAGTACCTCCTTGCTAAGGCCGAGTACCTCCTTACCATGTTACCCCTAATGCTGTATTGTATGACCGCCCATTATTGTGCAGTATGCCGAGTTAATGATTATTCTCTGTTGCTAAGTCATCCAATTACTCGACCTCTTCCTTGTTGAGAAGTCGAGAGAGAAAGACTGAATTGACTAGGCTAACCATGCTCGGACAAACCTATTTACTCATACTTTTTGTCTGCATCAACAACAACCTCGCCAATGCAGCATTGCTATATGTACTTTATCATGTGTAGAATCTGTAGCACAAGTGATTATTTTCCTTGTATATTTATTTTTATCCTTTTGTATTATGTAACATTGCTTCTTTAGGAAATATTCTTTTTGTCTTTTTCCCTTTAAGCAAGATGCCCTAGTTTACGGGTATAAATACCTCTGTATTTATAGTTTTAAGACATCAGATAATCTTCAATACACTTTTTAAGTGTCTTCTTCCCTACATAAACACTTTTTTTTTTTTAGTTTTGGCATTACTCTTATCCTTTCCCTTAAGCAAGATTAGGTGGCGAGTAATCTTATTGGACCAATTTAGGCATCACATCAAATTGTGCTATAAGTCCTTAAAAGTTCCATTAGTGCGTCATATCCTTTATAGCTGTTCGTGGGTTTTCCTTACCATTTTCATTCTTTGTTTTTACCCTTTCGTACTTTTCCCTATTCACTTTTTTCAAGCGTTCTGCAAGCTCGAACCCATTTAGCAATCGGCTTTATCTATTCTTGGTTATGGTTTACATCAGGAATGAAACATAATTGTTATAACAAAGGGATTATTTTCTTTGGTGTTGTAGTTTTGTGATATAATCGACAACCACTCGAGGCAACTAGACCCTTTAATTGATTGAAAGGAAAAGAAATTACAAATATAAGACATAGTTTATACATCATGTTGGTTGGTAAGAGCTTGACTCCTAAGCACATAATGATGAACTTAGCTTGTAGGTGCGGCATGGTAAGAGCGTTATCTCTTGAGAACAAACAAGCTATCATAAGCTCATATACTTATGATGCTGCCCAGTTGATTCAAGTGTTTCTTTCCATTGAGTAGTAGATACAATCTCATTTGATGAGCACATTAAAATATTGACATTTCAATCCAGGTAATACCTTGGTAAGCTATATTTCATAGTAGAGTAGTGGGAAATACCCCCTTGACTAATGAGAAAAGAGTTATTGATCCTAGGCAATTAGTGCTATTGTCACTATGTATGTACGATTGAATACTTCTCAAGGGGATCCCTTAGTTATTATCGTTAGCAAGCAAAAGGCTTGCCTTAATACATGAGATGGCATAAGAGATCCTTTAGATCATTAACTCTAAGTAGTCTTGGATTTAATGCAAGAGATCCCTTAGATCATTGAGTATAAGCAATCTCATAATTATGCCTGTTTTACACGAAGCTCCTTAGATTAAAGAGTCTAAGTAGTCTTAAAGTTAAGCTAATTCAAGATCATGCTACTTGATACTGAGTGACTAAGTTGGGCTTTGCTCCTTACCACATGATGTTATTAAAAGAATGAGATAATAAGGTAATCTTATTACTTTTCATTAGACAACATCGTTGCTTAATTAATGCATTACTCCTAAGCATGTAAAGTCTTTATGAGCATAGTATGCTCTAACTCAAGGGGGTGCCTTCTCTAGCAACGACAACATTATCCTTAGTCATGTTACCACTCAATTAAGATATGTCCCCTACTATCTTTCAAGACATTATAAGTCATTAAAGAGATCAAAGCGATCCATTGTATTATTTCCTACTATTCTACTATTAAGTCAAGAGCTATTACCCCCATATGCATAATGACAAGATAGCTACACAAAAGAAAATGGAAATATCAAGTGAATAAAAGGAACATAAATGGTAAAAAATCGACTTCATGATTATTGATTCTATATCTTCAATTACAATTTGTATATATAAGATAATATAAGTTATGATGGTGTGATTAAGATGATTGTAAGGATGAGTACAATTACAAATGGTCAGCTACATAATTGCTCCTATCTAGATAGTATTGTTAAGAAGTTATGATGATACGTTCCCTCAAGGCATGATCCTTAAAAATAAAAGAAAATTATAATAAAATTTGGTTTTTCATGGTATCATGAAAGAACAAGATGCTTCAAAGCTTATTGAGTTGTCCCTTTCTACATGTCAATAACTAAGGAAGGCTATATATGGATATGGTATATGAAGAGGCTATTTTGTACAGTGATGATTGTTACTCATGGCACTTGCTTCATATAACATTCCTTATACATGATGATTAATACGCTTGTATGTGTAAGTCTTGGTATGCATATGCCTATGGTGCTCAATGCATGTGTACTTGCTATATTTGATGTGTATATGCTCATAAGCCTTAATGCGCATGTGCTTATGATCCTCAATGAAAGAATGTGCTTACGGTACTCAAAGTTTACATGCACATAAGTCTCAATGCGTGCATGCTTTTGATGATTTGATTCTCTATACATGTTTAAAACATCCTCTACAATTGATCTCAATGATAGCAAAGGGGGAGTTATTCATCATATGAGATCACTCATATATGATGTCATGTTGCCTCTTATAATTTGTTCTTGAAAGTAGTAGCAATATCTATACATGATTATTACCACTTAAGGGAGGAAAAAGTGGCCACCTATGAGATATAGGGAAATGAGAAAATAAAAATGAAATCTACACAAAAAATATAATATTTGCTTATATAAGTTAGATATAAGGTATTCGTATGTGAGGGCTCATATTTGACTCGTATCAAGCTCATGTGTTTTTATGTGTTTGAGCTTGCATGTGTTCATATAAGAAGATCTACATTCAACTCGTATGTTCAACTCACATATGTGTTGATGTGTGAAGGCCTACGTTCAACTCATATGTTTAGTTCATATGTGTTCATACCAAAGGACTCATGTACACTTTACTTATTCAACCTACAAATGCTCATTGTAGAAGACTTGTATTCAATTCATATATTAACTTGTAAGTGCTAATGACAGATGACTCATGTTCAACTTATATGTTTAGCTCATAAGTGCTCATGTTAGGGGATACATGTTTAGTCCACATGTTTAACTATCACATGCTCATGTTGAAAGCTCACATGTGCTTACGATGAAAGGCTTGTGTTATTTTTGTTTAAGGTTTATGTTCATTTGTGTTTAAAGCTCATGCAATTCATGTGCCAGATTCATGTTCATACATGCAAAGACTCATGTTCAACTATAATGTTCAAGGCTCATGTTTACTCTTATGTTAAATACTTAAGTGCAATCCTTATGTTCACTCATGCTCAAGACATCATGTGCTAACACTCATTTTCAAGTCACATGAAGAGACTCATGTTTAGCTCACATTCCAGAAAATGTTATGTTTAATTTACATATACAACTCATGCATGTTGATGTTGAAAGTTTACAAGTGCTTGTGACAAAAGAGTTATGTTGAACTCAAGTGTTTGACTCTCATGTGTTTATGTACAAGACTTATGTGTAATTCATGTGTGCTTAGCTTGAAGACTCTTGCTCAACCTTTATGTGCTCATAATTCAATGTGTACATTCAAATTCATATGTTATGCTCATATGGAAGCCTCATGTCAATTTCACATATTTAGCTCATGATTACTCATGGTTAAGGCATTGTGTTGATTTCTCATGTTTAGTTCTCATGTACTTAAGTTTAAAGCTCATGATAAGTTCATATTCAATACTTATATCTAGTTTACATGTTTTATGCTTGCATAGTGTTATGTTTAAGGCTTACCCCACATTATGATTCAAAAACTTACATTATATTCAAGGCTCATTTTATGTTTAAGACTCATGCTCAAGATTCATGTCTAAGGTCCATGTTTAATTAATGTATGCTTAATTCATCTCACATATGAGACTCGCATTCAACTTTCATATGCTCACATCTCAAGATTTATGTTTAGTTCTTATGTATTCAACCCACGTGTAACTTAGGTTCATCTCTCATGCGCTCATATGCTCTTGCCTTCATATCCTGTAACTTATGTTTAGTCTACGTTAAGAATTTGCAATCGGCTTTATTAAGATCATCGAAACAAGGTCATGTATGGCCTAAGTATGACACCTGTAGGATATGCATAATGAGGAAATGTTAGTTTCACAATTTAGAAGAAAAGGTAAGGGAGAAAGATTCATGGATTAATGGTGTAAAAACACATATGCACTTCATTGCATTTGCACACAAGTTCCTTTGTGTTGATGTCGAGGTGATAGTAGAGATGGTAGTCGAGATTTTGAGCATATTGGCATCAATTAAAAGCTACTATAATAGGGGTTGAAGTAATAAAATCAGTCACGACAAACTTAAAGGATTTATTTTAGAGTGCGTACATGTGAAGGTAAGATTGCTATATAGAATTTCATAATGAGTTCTATTGTAATTTGCGTAGAAGCACTATAGAAGCTAGTTACTATGTTTATGATTGGCAATTTAAACAATGTTTACAAAGAGAAAGTTATTTATATATCTACATACCAAAATCGAGAGGCTCTTTCACACAAACACTAAACTATAGAAGAGATACGACTAAGCGCCACCTAGTCGCGAGCACCTCCATAGACAACACAATAGGTTGAATTTTGAGCACAAGAACCATGAGAAACCTAAGTATGGTTCCATCTAAAACAAAAAGACCTGAACATTAGCTAAACAAACCAATAACAGTAGCTAAATAAGTTTTTTTTTTTCAACAAACGTTATCTGGCTTTGTCACAATTTATGTGGATTAAGTCTTAATTGTAGGCTCATTATCCTTCCTTAAGAGTGGAAATTTACAATAGTGAAGTGAAATATGAAACCCAAATGAAAAAAAAAGAAAATAGGGTACAACCATTAGGGCTACATCAAATAAAAGGAAAAGCGAGCTTATTTATTGAAGATTCAAATTTAGCTAAAATGGAGACAAGTAATCATGAGAACCAAAATTATGCTTACACAGTGTTTCAAGATGAATCACAAAGGTAGTTTTAGAATAAAAAAGTTATTTAGCAAAAAAGGGAAAATTAAGGGGTCTCAATAGAAGGTTCAATAAGAAGCATATTAGCTCGTCAATAGGGAAATCTTCGTGTTTGAACATTATAAAGGAATAGCTCATGAAAATCTAGTACAAGTTTAATAAAAGATATCCCAGTGACTATATGTGGAATGAAAGGTGCAAGGAATGTTTCATATGTTTAATAGAGCACGTAAGGTTGAGAAAATCAGCCATGAACTTGTACATTATATCGAGGCAAGGAGATTCATTACTTGATGCAACCATGGTTATCTTTATCTTCTACAATGGTTGGGAACAGCAAAAAAAAAAAAAAAAAAAACTCTATGTGCAAGCCCAATATATATTATACATACCGTTTAAGAAGAAAAAAAATCAAGAGAGAGAGAGAGAGCATTTATTTAAATCAAGCCTAAGGAATATAAGCACTATGAAAGAATAATGTGTCATATACACGAAAGTGACTAAGTAAAAGCAGGTATTAGTAGCAAGCATATGTAGCCAAAGAGAAAACCATGGTTCGGACTCTACAAGGAGAGGAAACGCTACACAAGGCTAGCAATTGCGAATAAAAAGAAGGGGTAAAGGAGCTACCTCTTTTCTAACCGGCCATAGAGAGGAAATAAGGATAGCAAACATTTTTTGAATTTTTTCAACTATCTCAAATTCAAGGCTTCATGCAGGAGGTTTAAATGGCCTAGGAAACCTATGGTAGAAGATTATGATTAGGCAGTTGAGTCATGCGGACTTGGAAGAAATAGTGGCTGCTTGGTTTCTAAATCTAGAGTATCTTGCCAATAAGCTAATGGAAACTTAAGAAAGAATAAATTTTGTGATAAGCCAATATAAAATGGGAGCTCTTTACACAAGAAGACCCCAAATAGACTCGATGAAAATAGTAGAGAAGAGCCAAACCAAATAGGTGCCAATTACTAACGGCCAAGCTCCATTTCCATGTCTACGATTAGCAACTGAAGGCCAAGATCAATTTGAACCGAGTAATGTTCTACGCATACTCGAATTAAAATAAGCTTTTTTGTAATTATACTTTTGTATTTTACATGCACACACACATACACACACACACACATATATATATATATATATATACATTAATTTATGTGTTATGCTTACATTTATACATATATACATTAATTTATGTGTTATACACACATATATACAAATATATTTAACTAATGTATTGTTTACTTTATATAAAGGTCAACTATTATTTGTGATTGAATACAATGACATTAATATACACATAAAGAGATAACAATAATAAATAAACTTAAAGGATTAAAGTTTCATTAATCTATCATGTTAAGAAGATCAAAGTTTGGAATTTTAGGTTTATATGATGATGTCGGGAACTAGCTAAGTGAACTGGTAATTGAACATTGTTCAATTGTTGGAATTGATGACCTTCTTATTGTTTTTTTTTTTTATAGAAATTGTTGAGAGATTATTGGCAATCACTAGTAGATTTTGTAATGTAGGTTTTTCGATTAAGGCAAATTCCTTATGAGATTAATAAGAAACTTATTGGTCTTATTCCCAAGACAGTTGGTGCAAATTCTTGAAAAGATTTTAGACCTATAAGCTTGTGCTCTATGATATACAAGATCATATTTAAGATCTTAGTGCACCGATTGACGCTTTTTTTGAATGAAATTATTAGCTCAATACAATACAGTTTCATTCTATGGTGTAGTGCAGCTAATAATGTTATTTTGCTGCAAGAGATAATTCGCTCTTGTTCTAGAAAGCGAGGAAAGAAGGGACGGATGATTCTAAAATTCAACCTTCAAAAAGCTTATGAACAACTTAAATGGTCTTTTATCTGTAATATTCTACAATGGCTCAAGTTTTCCCAATTGTGGATTGATATCATTAGTTTACGCTTATCCATAATATTTTATTCTGTTATTCTTAATGGGGGAAGGTTGCTTAAGTTCATGGTGAGTTAGGGTATAAGATAAGGTGACCCCATTTACTTTATTTATTTATTCTTGCTATGGAAATGTTGAGTAGAGTGATTCAATATAATATATAAATGAAGAAATGGAAGCCTTTGCATGTGAGAGCTACAAAAATTGAATTATGCCATCTCTTTTTCATGAATGATCTAATTCTATTGGGAAAGGCTTCTATAGAAAATGTAAGAAATATGATGAGTGTCATGGATTGGTTCCAAGTAATATCAATTCAAAAGTTGAATCATGCAAAATTGTGTATTCTTATTTCAAAGTATGTAGGTCATGAGTAGAGACAAAATATCTCCCATGAGTTAGGGATTAAACAGAGAGACCAATTTGGAAGGTATCTAGGATGTCTAGTATTAAACTTTAACATGAAATTCATGTTAGAGAAAATTAGTGTTAAAACAACAAGTTGAAAAGTGAAATTACTTAATCTCATCAGCAAGAGTGTACTGCTATCTTTAGTTGTTGATGGAATCATGAATTATTATACTCAAGCAACTGTCTTTCCTAGTTGAACAATTGAACGAATCAAGCGCATGAGTAGAGATTTTCTTTAGGGATCTATTGAGGAAAAAAGTGTTATTCATTGGTAGGTTGGGTAAAGTTACAATGCCAACTAGCATAGGAGGATTAGGCTTGTTAAATTTGAAATTAAGCAATTTAGCTAGTCTATCGAAATTGGCTTGGAAAGTCTTAAATAAAGAGGGATTGTGGACTCAATTATTGTGCTAGAAATATAATTATTTTCCTTAAATAATTTTGAAAATAGGTTCAACCAAATTGGTAAAGGAAATCAGTAAGCATTCTTTGTGGGTTGAAACAAATGTTAAGAGGAATGTAAAAAATGATTGTTCTACTTCGTTTTGGTATCATAGTTGGACTTCAGATGGTGCTCTATGTTCTTTTATGATAGGTCCTCTTTTAAAAAATAGCACACTTCTTCAAGTAGCTGATGCTTAGATTAACTTAATTGTTTGGAATGAAGATGCCATTGGATTTAATTTATCTAAGCAACAGATTATGAAGGTTGGAAATGTTGATCTGCAGATACATTAACTGTCATAAGGCTTTATTTACAAAGTATTGTTAATCAAACTTCTTAATAGTAAAGTTCATTTATTTATAATTTGTATGCATTACATTTGAAGCTCAAAATTACCACAATTATTATCTATATAAAGTTTATATCATGGACGATCGTTTATGTATCCATACCAAGTTGATTATATGTATATTCATATCAAGAATATTTAACAAAATATTATTTAGATATATTGATATAAATATACAAACGGATATGGACATATATATATATATTCATGCATTTGACTATTCTCATATATACATACATATATATATATATATCATAGAATGTGAAATGAAAGTAATCCTAACAAGCATCCCTTTTGACTTGGACTTTTAGGTCAGGTTTAGAACATATTGGTGTCATATAAACATGACAACTATTCCCCCATATCTAAGCATGTTGGTATGGTATAGTTCTTCTCTCCATGTAATTCAATGATCCGAAATTCGCTATCTTTATATAGTTTAGATCATATGCCTTATTGGAATTATAGATATATAAAATAAATGTATTGGACACTAGGACTTACCTACAATACGTGCCATTCAACTACTTCAATAAATATTCTTTCTTGAATTTTGTTTTAGTATTCATTAGGGTATTATTGTTTCTTTTATTCCTTTTTTCCAATTGATTTGAACTATTAAGGTTACCTTTTGCATGTGAAGAGTGCTACAAGTTTATCTAAGAGATTATTTTATGTTTATGTGTTGCTTAATGGTCCTATGAGATATTTTAGCTTACTTTAAAGCTTGTAGTTATGTCTTTATGTGGCCATGTTTTTTGAGTGACTCACATGTTATGATCTTGAGACTTTATTGAAAATAAGAGTTCTATATGATAGAAATGATTTTAAGTTAATTTATTTTATGTGGTCAAATATTCAGATAGATATATACATAATACCGTAACTGTGATTATAATGTTACCTATTCCTCGTCCACTGTCTTGTAAAATAACAAATTAATGAAATGTCCATTAAGGCCTAATTAAACCAATACAATGCATATTTATTGTTTTAATTATTCATATGTATGATCATAACAAATTTTTAGTGAATTTCGATAGTACTTAGCATAATTGTACATACTACTATGTTCAATAAAAATGTATTAAACAAGTCCGATCCATCTAAAATATATTTATCGTAGTTCAATAAGATCCTATGATGCATAATAAAATAGTATTATAATTTGAGATAAAATTATTAATGGACTAACATGATAGTTAAACTTAATCATTTAAGTATCCCAAGAAAAATTTATAAGGAAAATATATAACACTAGTGTATGTATAATAATATACAATGATGGCAACAAGAAAAAGAAATCTCTTATTGTAAATAAATTCCCTTGAAAATATGAAATAACTTATGTATAAGCATACTCTCTAACACAAGATTGAATTCATCATTAAATGTTAGTTAAAATATAACGAATGACCAATATCACTTCAAGATTTAAATTCATGTGCCCTTTATTTTTTAATTTATATAATAATTGTTATAAATAACCAATTCTAACAACTATGATAATATCATATCAAATTAATAACATTTTCCCCTTCTATTAGGGGGACATAAACTAAGAATAAAACTATCTATTATATACATAAACAATGTATGATGTATGGTTTATAACTATAGTTTTATAATTGGCATTTATTATTTTGAAAGCTTACATTCTTATATTATATTATATTATATATGTAGTCAATGTTGATAAGCTACCTTAGGCAATGGCCTCGAAGCTTAGGTTGATCTCTTTAGAGCATGGGTCGAGTCCAAAATCTTAGAATAGCTTGTTCGGAGCTTTGGTCAAGCTTCTCAAAGTAAGAGTATAAGAGTACAAACAAGTTGTGCTTCAAATATAAAATTAGAATTGCGGTATTTAAATTGTTGTCAGGTTTTACAAGTATCTTTAGGTCAACTTTAGAGGTTTAACTACTCTAAGTATAGGACATCTACTTATTTATTTATGCTTATTCGGTTAGCTACTTAAATAGACCTTATCAATTATTCAGACTCAATAATTGTGTGTTGCATGTGGTTAGTTATGGGCAATATTTTGAAGGTCTTGACATGATGGGAAGGCATGCTGATGATCCTTGAGGAATGTCGTTGAGAGTGAATTCCGCTTAGAAATGATTTAAGTATATTTAGGATTATACATGCTGATAATTAATGGTTTCTTAGAAGAAATTAGATAAGCTTGATTCTCAATAAGCACTTAGAATGCTCTTGGAAAAGATGGGCTTCACTCCATTTTTTTTTAAAGAAAAGTTACGACATTGTTTGGATTTTTTTACTCACTTTGCTAAAAAGAGTTTTTGAATCTTGTACCATGCTATCTTATATGAACCAAAGTCTCATTCGCCTCCTTCCTAAACATAATTAAGCTTTTAGTATTTCCAGTTTCAAGCCTATTAGTTTTTGTTCCACTTTGTACAACATTATGACTAAAGTTTTAGTCTTTGGGTTAAGACTTCTTTTGGATTATCTCATACATCCAACACAAGCTAGTGTCATTCCTAAGGAGAAAAGTAGTTGATAATGTCCTGTTGCTAAGCGTACAAAAAGATAGATGATTATCAAGTCAGACTTAGCCAAGGCTTTTGACACCTTAGAATGGAACTTCCATTTTTGGGCCATACAAAATCATGTTTTCCCATCTTGGTGGATCAAGTTAATAATGAATTGTGTAAGCCTTATAATTAGACAATGTGGAGTTAATACATAAAATTTAGGACGATTGTGAAAAACTATTCGATCGAGCTCAAATTTTATGATGAAGGTAAAAAGTAGTAGAAGCAGCCCTGTAAAGTTAGATTTAAGAAAACAAAATAATTAAATATTGTATTTGTAAAATATACATATATTATTCGTTATTTTTCAAAAACACGTGAAATGTTTTTTGATAATTAATGAATTATTAGAGATAAATTATATACACATTAAAAATTATAAAATGATTTAAGTAATATTTAGGAGTATTTATTTGTATTAAATATAATTATATACGTATATATATTATTTATTTTTAGCTCATTTAATGTATATATGTAGAATTGGTAAAGCTAATTAAAAATGTAAGTTTCTATTGAGTTTGAAATGTAGAATCGGTTAAAAATATAGGTTTTTATAAGAAAATAGTTTTATATACAAATTAACTCAGAAGAGTCTCCTAAAATCATAAACCTATACAATCACATAGGTAGAATTGCGATTTTGAAAACTATAACTAGTTGTTTTAGGAGCTTGTGAACTCTAGTCCTATAGTTATGTTACTATAAGCTTTTAGTGAGGATCTTCATATATGTTAGTGGATCGAGTGGAACTCTTTGAGCCACTTATAGATGTGATTATTTGTGGAGTCATATGATTGAGTGAAGAAAAAAATTACGTATATTTACAAAGTATTGTTAATCAAACTTCTTGTCAGTAAAATCCATCTATTTATAATTTGTATACATTGCATTTCAAGCTCAAAGTTACCACAATTATTATCTATATAAAGTTTATAGCAAGGATGATCGTTTATGTATCCATACCAAGTTGATTACATGTATATTCATATCAAGAGTATTTGACAAAATATTATTGAGATATATTGATGTAAATATACAAATGAATACGGGCATATACATATTCATGTATATGACTATTCACATATGTACATGCATGCATGCATATATATATATATTATAGAATGTGAAATGAAAGTAATCCCTAACAAGAATCCCTTTAGACTTGGTCTTTTAGGTTCGGTTTAGAACATATTGGTGTCATATAAGCATGATAACTACTCCCCCATATCTAAGCATGTTGATATGGTATAGTTCTTCCCTCCATGTAATTCAATGATCTAAAATTCGCTATCTTCATATAGTTTAGACCACGTGCCTTATTGGAATTGTAGACAGATAAAATAAATGTATTGGACATTAAGACTTTCCTACAATATGTGCCATTCAACTGCTGAATAAATATTCTTTTTTGAGTTTTGTTTTAGTATTCTTTAGGGTATTAATATTTCTTTTATTCCATTTTTCCAACTGATTTCAACTATTATTGTTTAGATCATTTAAGTGTCAGTTACGAGGTCACTTTTTGTATGAAGAGTGTTACGAGTTTGTCTAAGAGATTATTATATGTTTATGTGTTGCTTAATAGTCATATGAGTTGTTTTAGCTTGCTTTCAAGCTTGTAGCTATATCTTTAGGTGGCCATGTTTTTTTGAGTAAATTAGACGTTATAATCTTGAGACTTTATTTAAAATAGGAGTTTTATACGGTAGAAATGATTTTAACACAATTTGTTGTATGTGGTCATATATTCACATAGATATATACACAATACCATAACTGCGATTACAATATTACCTATTCTTAGTCTAGTGTCTTGTAAAATAACAAATTAATCAAATGTCTAGTAAGGCCTAATTAAACTAATACAATGCATATTTATTGTTTTAATTATTCATATGGATGATCATAACAAATTTTTGGTGGATTTCGATAATACTCAACAAAATTGTACATACTACTATGTTTGATAAAAACATATTAAACCAGTCATATCTATCTAAAATATATTTATCATAGTTCAATAAGATCCTATGATGTATAATAAAATAGTATTGTGATTTGAGATAAAATTATTAATGGACTAACATGATGGTTAAACTCAATCATTTAAGTATCCTTAGAAAAATTTATATGGAAAATATATATCACTAGTGTATGTATAATAATATTAATAATATACAATGTTCACAATAAGAAAAAGAAATCTCTGATTGTAACTAAATTCCCTTGAAAATATGAAATAGCTTATGAACAAGCACACTTTTTGACATAAGATTGTATTTATCATTATTTCTAAATCTTAATTTTTTAAATGTCAATTAAAATATAATGAATGACCAATATCACCTCAAGATTTAAATTCATATGCCCTTTATTTTCTAATTTATATAATAATTGTTATAAATGACAAATGCTAACAACTATGATAATATCACTTCAAATCAATAAACATTTTTCCCTTCCATTAGGAGGACATAAACTGTGTATAAGACTATCTATTATATACATAAACAATGTATGATGTATGGTCTATAACTATAGTTTTATAATTGGCATTTATCATTTTAAAAGGTTACATTCTTATATTATATATGTGGTCAATGTTGATAGGCTATCTTAGGCAATGGCCTCCAAACCTAGGTTGATCTCTTTACAACATGGGTTGAGTCTAAAAACCTAGAATATCTTGTTTGAAGCTTTGGTCAAGCTTCTCTAAGTAAGAGTATAAGTAAGTTATGCTTGAAATATAAAATCTAAATTGCAGTATTTGTTGTTGGGTTTTACAAGTATCTTTGGGTCAACTTCAAAGGTTTAACTACTCCTAGTATAGGATACCTACTTATTTATTTATGCTTATTCGGCTACCTACTTAAACGGACCTTATTAATTATCTAGACGCAATAACTGTATGTTGCATGTAGTTAGTTATGGGCAATATTTTGAAGGTCTTGACGTGATGGGAAGGTGTACTGATGATCCTTATGGGATGCCGTTTAGAGTAAATTTTTCTTGGAAATGCTTTGGGTATATTTAGGATTATACATAGTTACTTAGATACTTGATTAATTATCCACTTCGTTTCTAGGTTTTGGGTGGGGGGGGGGGGGGGGTTGGTTGGGGTTGGAGGGGTGGTTTTGGGGTATGGTGGGGATGTATAGGGGGTCCCATTATTGATATTATATGGTCAATATTTATGTATCTTAGGGTGGTGAGCACCATTATTTTCCTTACAATACTAAACAAAAGATGTATATATTGTGCTTGTTGCATTGATTGTATTCATGTTTCATGTGATTGCATATTATGCTTGTTCAAACACATGTGCTTGTATAATTTCTTATTGGGCTCTAGTTCATCCTTCATGGACCTTTGTTTTTAGCAATAGGTTTTAATATAGATGGAGGTGTTGATTACTTTGATGGTTACATTAATAAATATGGCCATAATGTTGCTACGCATGTAGCGAAATACTATGATGATAGAAGTGGATTTGCTTAGTCGAATGATGTCCAGGATTTATGCATTAGGTGATCAAACTCCTTTAGTTGTGGTTTATGTATGATATCTTAATGAGACTTGTATATGATTCTGAGAAGTCATCTGTAACTCCAGTTACTATTATTGTATTCTTTTTCCTGTTTGTAGAGTGGTTTAAGATTCTAGTTTCTTTTATGTTGGCTGCCAGTTGTTTCAACAGTTGATGAACCTTAGTCCTATAGTTATGTTACTATTAGCTTATAGTGAGGATCTTCATAGATCTTAGTGGATCGAGTGGAACTCTTTAAGAAACTTAGTGATGTGATTATTTATGGAGTTATATGATTGAGTGAATGTAGATATTTCGTTACATGGTGAATTTTTTTATAGGTTTTGCAGGTTGAGAGCCTTAAATGTGTCATTATCCATTAATGACTTGTAGTTGGCTATAACTTCTAAGGTGCTAATGTGTTAGAACCACATATATTTGATGCATCTTTAGGTTCGTATAGATAGAGGAGCACCACAATGAACAAGAGCAAAAAGAAAACAAGAGGGGGTTTAGTAAATTCGAATGGCTACCAAATGGATATGATAAACCAACTAATCCTACTCGGCCTAATCTAAATACTCGATATAACATAGGAATGTTGAACTAGGATCTTTCACCATAAACTCCTGCTAAAGGAGCTAGATAAGAGCTAAGGATAATAAAGAACATGGAGGATAGTTTGAAAGGAAAAATTATGTAATTCAATAATAGAAGGGATTGCGATTTCTCTTCTTTAGGATCGTAAATGGACCATTAGCTTTAGGTGATAACTTGCTCTTCTTAAGGTGCAGAAATCTTTCTCGGTAGAGGTGGATCCATTACTAGGTTGCTTAGTTTAAAAGAAATAGTTTGGTGGCTACAACTACCTATCTCTTGCTACCTTTCATTAAACTTGGTAATTTTCCTTGCCATTAACCAGTGCAGCTCTTGTAATCCTTAGATTATATCAACTTCGGATTGGCTCTTGCCATTAACCAGTGCAGCTCTTGTAATCCTTAGATTATATCAACTTCGGATTGGCTCTCTTTGGTAATTTTCATTAAACTTTACAAAGTATTGTTAATCAAACTTCTTGACAGTGAAATCCATCATTTATAATTTGTATACATTGCATTTCAAGCTCAAAGTTACCACAATTATTATCTATATAAAGTTTATAGCAAGGATGATCGTTTATGTATCCATACCAAGTTGATTACATGTATATTCATATCAAGAGTATTTGACAAAATATTATTGAGATATATTGATGTAAATATACAAATGAATACGGGCATATACATATTCATGTATATGACTATTCACATATGTACATGCATGCATGCATATATATATATATATTATAGAATGTGAAATGAAAGTAATCCCTAACAAGAATCCCTTTAGACTTGGTCTTTTAGGTTCGGTTTAGAACATATTGGTGTCATATAAGCATGATAACTACTCCCCCATATCTAAGCATGTTGATATGGTATAGTTCTTCCCTCCATGTAATTCAATGATCTAAAATTCGCTATCTTCATATAGTTTAGACCACGTGCCTTATTGGAATTGTAGACAGATAAAATAAATGTATTGGACATTAAGACTTTCCTACAATACGTGCCATTCAACTGCTTGAATAAATATTCTTTTTTGAGTTTTGTTTTAGTATTCTTTAGGGTATTAATATTTCTTTTATTCCTTTTTTCCAACTGATTTTAACTATTATTGTTTAAATCATGTAAGTGCTAGTCATAAGGTTACCTTTTGCATGTGAAGAGTGCTACGAGTTTATCTGAGAGATTATTATATGTTTATGTGTTGTTTAATGGTCCTATGAGATATTTTAGCTTACTTTCAAGCTTGTAGCTATGTCTTTATGTGGCCATGTTTTTTGAGTAACTCACATGTTATGATATTGAGACTTTATTGAAAATAAGAGTTTTATACGATAGAAATGATTTTAAGTTAATTTATTTTATGTGGTTATATATTCAGATAGATATACACACAATACCATAACCGTGATTACAATTTTACCTATTCCTAGTCTATTGTCTTGTAAAATAACAAATTAATGAAATGTCCATTAAGGCCTAATTAAACTAATACAATGCATATTTATTGTTTCAATTATTCATATGTGTGATCATAACAAATTTTTAGTGAATTTCGATAGTACTTAGCATAATTGTACATACTACTATGTTCAATAAAAATGTATTAAACAAGTCTTATCCATTTAAAATATATTTATCGTAGTTCAATAAGATCCTATGATGCATAATAAAATAGTATTATGATTTGAGATAAAATTATTAATGGACTAATATGATGGTTAAACTTAATCATTTAAGTATCCTAAAAAAAATTTGTAAGGAAAATATATAACACTAGTGTATGTATAATAATATACAATGATGGTAACAAGAAAAAGAAATCTCGTGTTGTAAATAAATTCCCTTGAAAATATGAAATAACTTATGAATAAGCACACTCTCTAACACAAGATTGAATTCATCATTAAATGTCAGTTAAAATATAATGAATGACCAATATCACTTCAAGATTTAAATTCATGCGCCCTTTATTTTTTAATTTATATAATAATTGTTATAAATAACCGATTCTAACAACTATGATAATATCATATCAAATCAATAAATTTTTTCCCTTCCATTACGGGGACATAAAGCTAAGAATAAAACTATCTATTATATACATAAACAATGTATGATGTATGGTTTATAACTATAGTTTTATAATTGACATTTATCATTTTGAAAGCTTACATTCTTATATTATATTAAATTATATGTAGTCAATGTTGATAAGCTATCTTAGGCAATGGCCTCAAAGCTTAGGTTGATCTCTTTAGAGAATGGGTCAAGTCCAAAATCTTAGAATAGCTTGTTAAGAGCTTTGGTCAAGCTTCTCAAAGTAAGAGTACAAACAAATTATGCTTCAAATATAAAATTTGAATTGCGGTTTATTTAAATTGTTGTCAGGTTTTACAAGTATCTTTGGTTCAACTTTAGAGGTTTAACTACTCTAAGTATAGGACAGCTACTTATTTATTTATGCTTATTTGGCTAGCTACTTAAACAGACCTTATTATTATCGAACTCAATAATTGTAGTTGCATGTGGTTAGTTATGGGCAATATTTTGAAGTTTAGATGTGATGGCAAGGCATGCTGATGATCCTTGAGGGATGTCATTTAGAGTGAATTCCGCTTAGAAATGATTTAAGTATATTTAGGATTATACATGCTAATAATTAATGGTTTTCTTAGAAGAAACTAGATAAGCTTGATTCTCAATAAGCACTTGGAATGCTCTTAGAAAAGATGGGCTTCACTCCATTTCTTTTTTTAAGAAAAGTTAGGACATCATTTGGATTTTTTACTCACTTTGCTAAAAAGAGTTTTTGAATCTTGTACCATGCCATCTTATATGAACCAAACTCTCATCCGCCTCCTTCCTAACATAATTAAGCTTTTAGTATTTCCAGTTTCAAGCCTATTAGTTTTTGTTCCACTTTGTACAACATTTGACTAAAGTTTTAGTCTTTGGGTTAAGACTTCTTTTGGATTATCTCATACATCTAGCACAAGCTAGTGTCATTCCAAGGAGAAAAGTAGTTGATAATGTCTTGTTGCTAAGGGTACAAAAGGATAGATGATTATCAAGTCAAATTTAGCTAAGGCTTTTGACATCTTATGATGGAACTTCCATTTTTGGGCCTTACAAAATCATGGTTTCCCATCTTGGTGGATTAAGTTAATAATGAATTGTGTAAGCCCTATAATTAGACAATGTAGAGTTAATACGTAAAATTTAGGACGATTGTAAAAAACTATTTGATCGAGCTCAAATTTTATGATAAAGGTAAAAAGTAGTAGAAGTGGCCTTGTAAAGTTAGATTTAAGAAAACAAAATAATTAAATATTGTATTTGTAAAATATACATATATTTTCGTTATTTTTCAAAAAAACATGAAATGTGTTTTGATAATTGATGAATTATTAGAGATAAATTATATACACATTAAAAATTATAAAATGATTTAAGTAATATTTAGGAGTATTTATTTGTATTAAATATAATTATATACACGTATATATATATACTAAAATACCCAAAATACTTAAATTATACTAAAATATTTAAAAATAATTTAAGAAAATTAAAATAAGAAATTACAGAAAATTTTGTGGTAGTGATACAAGTGCTAGCAAGGGCATGGTATTACAAGGAGTAGGTTGGGTTGTATTTAGGAAAAGATTAGGCACATATAAGACAATAAAGCATAATTAAGTACATTTGGTAACAAAATAAACCTCAACTGATGGGGTTCTCTATTTAAGTGAATCTACTCTTCTAGAAATTATTTTCTTCGTTTGAGTCTAGAAAAAATAAGAACACACTTAGAACAGGCTTAGTAAATTTTAGTAGAAAATTAGGAAAAAATAGTGTAAATTGGGAGATTTAGAGGTTTGTGGCTACAAAGGTAATCTGGAAGGCAACCAAGTTGGTGTCTAAAGGAGAACCACCTACCTAGGTTGGTTGACAAGTAGTGAGTGGCTAATAGTGGTTAAGACAACGGTTTTTGGTGAGATACTAAAATTGGGCTAATTTTCTATTAATTATTAAAAATAGTAATTTTGTTGAAAATTGTGAAAAAATGTATTCTAACATTTTTTTAGTAGATTCTAGGAAAAATATTATTTTATTAAAATTAAGTGTCCACTATATCGCTCTTAACAAATTAGTAAAATTGAGTTGATTTTATGTTTGTCTAAAGCCATTACTAATGTTGTTTTGACACCAAATTTTTTTTATAGAGTGCCTATAACATATAGAAAATTTCTATGAATATTTTTTTGTGAAAACTATTTTCTAAACTTTTATATAATTTTACGCCTACAAATACTATTAAAGTGCTATTTCAAATAGTTCAAATATAAATTTCAAATAGAATACATAGATTCTAATCTTAGTGGATTCCTATCACAAATGAACATTAAATAGTGTTGCAAGATTGAATTTTGGGTGTTGGAAGTATTAGATTGAATGATATGTAACTTAAGGACAACTTAAATAATATAGTGGAGTGAGGCTTATTTTAATCTATAACTAAGTTGAGCTATGGAAAGTGTTTTAATATAGGGCATGAATGAATGTGGTAGAAAATTTATTGAAATGATGGATGTATGCCAAATTAGAGGATAGATCAAAGGCTATAAGAGCATGTTAGAAAGATATTTATAAGCTAAATCAAACTCCATGTACATGACATGTGCTTAGGTAGACTTTAGGGGATAGGTTAAAGAGTATCCTTAAGACTTTTAGATAAACTATAATCAAAGGATGAAAAAGATAAATAAGAGAATAAACAGATGCAAAAAATATAAAAGTAACCTAGAAACTTAATAACTAAATATAATAGAACTTTAAACTTAAGTCAACAATTGAGATACAAGACAATAATATATATAGTATTTGTATAAAAACTGAAATGTTATCATATTATAGGAAATTGCAACGAAGATATATCAATAATTGAACCTTAGTGAGCAAATGGGAAATCTAGGTAAGTTTGAGATCAATATGTAATTGTATTTCGAAGTATTATGTTATAGTACACGGAGGCTTATGATTACACTTGGTTGTGCTTGTAAGTAGCTTTCTTATGTGCATGCTTGTGTATCTTTGATCTTGATTGTATACTACTTGGTTGCTATGGTGGATGATAATTTATTAAGTTACGTGGAATTAATTGAATACCCTTTAATCAAACTTAATTATATTAGATCTAAAAACTTAACCAAACATGCATTGTAGCCTATTAAGGGACAATTAGGATTCTCTAACCAAATACTGACCTTTTTGAAAGGGATAGCTAAATGGTTTCGTCTTCACCCTTAGTTGAAGTACGTGATAAGAGAGGTTGCGACTAAGTTGAAGGGCTTGTTTAAAGGTAGTTATAGGAAGAGGGATGTCTCTATTATACAAGCATGGGTTTGGTTGTGAGCTATTGTATATGCCATGAAACTCCTCAAATCTAGATTAAAGCGGGTGGAATTTCTTTAATCTTACAATAGATTGGACAATACTGTGTAATGGCATTTGTTTTGTTACATTATATTTAATTAACCATTTGATAACCCTATTTTTACTTATTGTATAGTTTTATATCTTTGTTCATACACCTCGAGTGATTGGTTATTCATATCCTTATAGATCTTTTTGTAGGTGTTGACTAGGATACTGCGATATAACTACTCTAAGGTTAGTTGCTATTGGAAATTAGGGTGTGAGGATATGAAATTGAAGAATAGCTAAACTTTTGAAGCTTTTGTGTTTGCTTTTAATAGTCCTAAAACGTGTAAATGCCAAAGTAGACTATGTTTCATATCATGTAATTAGCACTTTGATATAAGGTAGGCAACCTAACAATTTTGTAGTATAGTTAAATAAAAATGGATGTCATTCCCATGAGGACTATGAATACTAATACTAACTATTTCTTTATTATTTAATTGATAAATTAAAATTGAAGAAATTAATAAATCAATAATTAGTCTAAACTATGGCTAATTACTACTTAGGACTTAACTTTAAGGAATAAAAAAAGAAAGCAATCAAATTAAGAATTGACCTCAAGAAATCAAATACGCATTTAGATCTTGTTTCCCCTAGAATTAAGCATGTGACTTCTATGAAAACTAACCTAATTTTATCTCTAATTTTATTGACTGGGAAAATTCTCTAATAAAGTTAATTATTTTCCTAAGTTTATTAACCATAATCTTTGAATTGTCTATTAGAATCACTTCTTAATAGCATAATTAAAGATTGCATTAAAGATTAATGAATTCTCTTAAAGATAATAATCAAGATAAAAAAAACTACGCAGCTTATCTTTAAGATTGTAATAATTCTGATAAGTTATTTTAAGATCTAATCATACAAGCAATCTTTCGATTTTTCTCACTCAATATCAAATATGAGATTAACATCCGAAAAATATTAATCTAATGCAATAAGGAATGCATAATTAAAACAATGAAATAAAAAAAAATAGATTTAAAGAAACTCAATGCACATGATAATTTTAGGTTTTACAAAACCTAGACTCAGTGAATTCAAGCTCTAATCATGGCAAAAGAGCAATCTTGAATCAAAACAACAAAAGACAAGTAACTAAAAGCCATGAAAGTTGATGAAATCTCTCAAATCTTAAAGCTTGTAGTGCGTTGGTCTCTTATGCCTTTCTATCCTCGAAGTTTCTCTAAAATTCATGTGAAAAAGTGTGATTGAAAACCCTTAGAAAGCCTTTTATATTAAATCTAGAAAATCCTTGTTTCATAAGGTGAGACTAGCAACAACACAATCATATTATTGGTCATATCACTTATATCTTCTCGAATCTTCTTTGAATCTTTTGGAATTTTCACCAAATTTCATTTGACATGGTTAGGGATATGGTTGTGTTACTTTCTTTGCTTCACCCTCTTTTGCCTTAAAATGGTTTTTCTGCATTAGCATGATCATGTCACTGCTAATGTCACTTCTAGACTTTATAACTTCTTTCATTTAGTTTTAAATTGAGCGAAACTTGATTCTATTCCTTCGTTTTCTTTTTTAGAACATTCTAAAACCTAGAATTCAAAATTTTACTCAATTAAGTATTATATTTTTAAAAATAAGCCAAATTTCATGGAAATACCCTAAAAATCACTATACTAAATATGTGTAATTAAAAGCTCATCACACTCCGATAATCTAGGCTTTAAATATGTGTTTAAAAAACTTCCACTGGTTAATTATTAATATCATATGAACTATTTATTTTAAAGTGAGTTAGTTAGTCATGGATATGTTGTGTAAATTAGATCTATAATAGCAACTGTAAGGTTAGCTTCTATTTTAGGATAGTTTACATGGTAAAACTATTAACATAGTGAGACTATTACAACTTTGCCAGCATAACAAGTTTCATTACTTGAATTCTTTTAGAAGTGATCCTCATTAGGAAATTGCTCCCCTCCTTTAATCTTTCAAGAGGAATCGGACAAAGTGACTCTTTGTCACTTTACATATTTATCCTCTGTATGGACTTCCTTAGTAAGGCAATTAAAAAAGAATTCTTACAGAAGAGATGTGTACTTTTTTAAGGTAAGAGGCTTTACTACATAGATTTCGCATATTGCCTTTGCTGATGACATTGTTTTGTGTGCACAAGATGATATTAATATGATAAATCACGTACTTAACTGGTGTTTTGAAATATGTGGTTCACAAGTGAATAAACTAAAATCAAGGAATTTCTTCTCATAAAATATTCCTCCAACCATAAGATAAGAAATAACTAATCGTATGAGAATGAAAGAATTATCTTTGTTTGGCAAAGTTCTTGGCTTTCCATGAAACAATGGACTTAGTCCATAGTTGCTAAACTCAATTTTATCATTAAGAAATCTTAGCACAAACTTCATGGTTAGAAAGCCAAATGCCTTAATAGCCTAGGAAAATAGTACTAAAAAGGTTAATGCTTTAAAGTCTACAACTTACCATATCCAAATGACTTAATTACTTTAAGTATTATAGAGAAATTAACCTAGATCATCAACAAATTTACATGATATGGTATAACAGCAAAATCAAAAGTAAATTGGTTGGGTTTGGAGAACATTGCTAAGCCTAAAGATGAGGGAGGGTTAGGTCTTTTAGACCTCCATGTTAGGAACATAGCATATGCAATTAAAAGATACTTTGAAGTTAAAACTAAAAAAAAAGTGCTTTGATTTAACTATTAAAGGCTAAATTTAAGAGGTTAAATAATGGAGTAGCTCATAAAAGTAATCAATACCTCTCTCACTTTGCGAAAAATGCTTATACAATTTTTTTCTCTAATTCAACTTTCTCTAGTTGTGTTGATAGGCAATAGTAGAGGAACTAGTTTTTGGTTTGATTCTTGGAGTTAAATTGGGCCAATAAGGAAACTCATCTAAGATCTACTTACTGAATCAAGCACCAAACTTGCTATATGGGACTGTTGGAACTCAATAAATTCTTGGGACAATGCAAAAATTAGTTTGTACCTATTTAGTATCCTTTTCAAGCACATAGGTCCACTAAGTGTGAAACTCTAGAATAAAGGATTAAAGAGTTCTAGATTCCAATTTTAGAAGACTTCCTACATTGTAGGATATTCATTATGCTTTAAGCCTCAATAGTAAGTTGAACATCAACTGAAATTGGACTTGGAAAACAAATTTCCCGACAAAAGTTAAGATTTTCCTATGGAGGTTGGCACTTTTTTCTCTCCAAATTGTTAGCAACTTGTCCCACAGAGGCATAACTCAATCGGCTTCATTTCTCAAATGTGGTGAGTAGAATGAAACTCACATTCATGCTTTCCTTCTTTGTCCTCATATTGCTGACATCATAAGTTCATCGCAATATGCTCTTTGCCAGCATCCAATCTTTGAAGAATCCTTTCTTCAATGGATTAAATCAGTTGTCAATTAAAGAAAAGTAATCTAGCAAATTATCATCCTCTAAGATACTTTACTTTTGTTTTCATGTCGTAGAAGCTTTGCTAGTAGAGGAATAGATTTTGTTCAATCATAGTTATGCCTAAGAGAACATTAATCAATCTATTTGAGCAACTACCCATGAGCATTAGTTACATTTGAAAGCTTCAAGGAGCTTCTTAAAATTGAACACTTAAAATCTTTCCTAGAGCCCTCCATAAAGTGGATGAATTAGATTAAATACATATAGATCCCTTCCTGGCATCTAAGAATCAAGCATCAGTATGGGAGTCTTAAGAGATTAAAATGGAAAGTAAATCTATGGTTTTGCTAAAAAGTTGGCTCATTTGACAATTTTTTAATTGAACTTTAAGCTCTCTTTTGGGACTTCATTTTTTGAACTAAACATGTTAGATATAGAAATTCACCTTGATTCTTTACCAAGAATAAGTTTATTAATAGATCATGCTAACTATTTTTTTTTATTACAATTTTGTCAATACATACAAGGAAAAGCTCTACCTTCTTTAGAGATAGGAAACTATAGTTATTCCAAGAGAACTCAACTTCATGGCAAGCGCCCTTGCTGGTTGGGCTTAACTTAATGATCATGTTGATGCTACTATTTCTTTTACTCTTATCTTTTATTTATCTATGTTCAGAAAAAAAAAAGACTTTGTTTCTTTAAGATTGTATCATGAGATAAAACCTCCCTTTAGTTTTTCTTTTGCCGGTTGTAGGATTTTAAGGACGTATGAGATTCAAGGAGCAATAAGATCCAATTTTGTATCTAGCTAAATGCTAGATTGTCTTTATATATTTTCCTTAATACTGCATATTACCACCAAAAAAGAAATTATTATTTGCTTTATATGTCCATTTATCATTTCAAAATTCTATAAATTTGTGATTGAATATAATGACATTAATTTATACTAAAGAGAAAACAATAATAAATAGTTATACTTTTGTGTGTTACATACATGCACACACGCACACACACACACACACACACACATTATCTTATGTGTTACACTTACATTTATACATATATACATTAATTTATGTGTTACACACAAATATATACATATATACAAATAGATTTAACTAATGTATTGTTTACTTTATTTAAAGGTCAACTATTATTTGCTTTATATGTCCATTTATCATTTCAAAATTTTATAAATTTGTGATTGAATACAGTGACATTAGTATATACACAAAGAGATAACAATAATAAATAAACTTAAGGGATTAAAGTTTCATCAATCGATCATGCTGAGAAGATCAAAGTTTAGAATTTTAGGTTTATATGGTGATGTAGGGAAATACCTAAGTGAAAGAGATCGGCTAAGTTAATTGGTAATTGAACATTGTTCAATTGTTGGAATTGATGACCTTCATGTTGTTTTTTTAGAGAAATTGTTGAAAGATAATAGATTTTGTAATGTAGTTTTTTCGATTGAGGCAAGTTCCTTGTGAGATTAATAAGAAACTTATTGTTCTTATTCCCACGACGGTTGGTGCAAATTCTTTAAAAGATTTTAGACCTATAACTTGTGCTCAATGATATACAAGATTATATCTAAGATCTTAGTGCACCGATTGTGGCCTTTTTTGAATGAAATCATTAGCTCAATACAATATAGTTTCATTCTAAGGTGTAGTGTAGCTAATAATGTTATTTTGCTACAAGAGATAATTCCCTCTTGTTCTAGAAAGCAAGGAAAGAATGGACAGATGATTCTAAAATTAGACCTTCAACAAGCTTATGAACAACTTAAATGGTCTTTCATCCATAATATTCTACAATGGTTGATTTTTTCCCACTTGTAGATTGATATCATTAGTTCATGCTTATCCATAATATTTTATTCCGTTATTCTTAATGGGTAAAGGTTACTTAAGTTCATGGTGAGTTAGGGTATAAGATAAGGTGACCCTTAATTTATTTATTCTTGCTATGGAAATGTTGAGTAGAGTGATTCAATATAATATAGAAATGAAGAAATGGAGCCTTTGCATGTGAGAGCTACAAAAATTGAATTATTCTATCTCTTTTTTAGGGATGATCTAATTCTATTCGGAAAAGATTTTATAGAAAATGTAAGCAATTTTATGAGTGTCATGGATTGGTTCCAAGTAATATTAAGTCAAAAGTTGAGTCATGCAAAATCGTATGTTCTTATTTCAAAGGATGTAGGTCATGAGTAGAGGTTTTCGGTGCTTTTACTACTGCGGCTTCAACTAAAAAAATGAATAAGAATGTGTTTAAGACTCCACTGGTTGTATTAGCTTAAGATTAATCTAATGATGAGCAATAGTTAAATAAAGTAGACGAGCATGTCATAGATTTTATGTGCAAGGAAAAGGTGAAACTAATGAAGTTTAAACATGTGCAAGGTAATATTACAGGTAGTGGTGAGGGTAGCAACAGTATGTAGAATACAGGTGCATCAAGAGGTAATGTTCACTTTGGAGGTATTCTATATTCCACTTTTTGTTTTATGCTCTAATTAAAAAATGTACACTCTTGGATTATTGACATAGGAGCTTCAAATTATATGACACCATCTTATCATATTCTTCATGATGTAACCAACTTATTAGAACTAGATGTGTGCAAATGGGCTTTAGCTAGCGGGCTGGTCCATTTAACTCACTTTTTAAACGGCTTGGGCTAAGGTGTTTTAACTCATTTAAAATTGGGCAAAATGAGCTAAGCCTATTCAACCTACGAGCTAAAGTTAGTCGGTTTAGACTAGTCCATTTAATACATTTATGCCTTTAGCCCATGTGTCAGCTCATTTCACTTTTTAAATAAGTTTGGGCGATGATTTTTTAATTCGTTTAAAAGCAGGTGAAATGAGCCTGGCCTGTTTAACCCACAGGCTAAAGTGGGTCAGGATGGGTTAGGCTATGTAATCCACTTACATACCTCTGGTTAGAACTAATTAAAGTCAATTTACTTGATAGGAGGAATTTGTTAATCATAAAAAGTGGATGAGTTGCTATTAGTAAACACCTTATTCTTCACAATGTTTTACATATTCATGAGTTTACAAACAATCTATTGTTAGTAAATACCCTTGTGAGAGACCAACATATATTAGTTGCTTTTAACCCACTGAATGCATATTTTAAGACAAAATTGTTTCTAAAATAATTGTTGTCAGGAATGCCAATTGTAAGCTAAATGTTCTTTATACAAAAAAAGAAACGAGTGCAATTTTTCTCTTCTAGCATATTAGTTTCTTTTTTCAAACACTTGTAATAATGTTTCCATTACAGGTATTGAACTTTATGTTTGTTTCATGAGAGCTTAGGGCACTCTTCAGTTTCAAAATTGCAACATTTGGCTTGTTTTAAACGTTGCAACTTTAATAATTTTGTGTGTAGAGTTTGTCATGAGGCTAAGTTTTGATCAACTTCCCTTTAATAAGAGTACCTTTGTTTTGAAATTTCCTTTTGAGTTGTGACATATTGATATCTGTGGTCCTTACAAAATAAAATCTATAATAGGTGCTCGATTGTTCTTGATTGTACTTGATGATTATACCTAGTCAACTTAGATATTCTTGATGCATCACAAGAGCCAAACATACTCTATGCTTGAAAAATAATTTTCATACTTTTATAATCACTTCTCTTTAGTTCCAAAGTTTGTGAGAATTGATAATGAAGTGGAGTGTTTGTTCATTAAGCCAATCATTGTTCAACAACCTTGGTATTGTTCGTCAGAGAACTATGTCTTATACACTAAAGCAAAATGGACAAGTTAAGAGTAAACATAGGCATTTGCTTGATACTTTAAGGGCACTTACGTTACATGCTGGTTTATCAAAAGAGTTTTGGGGTAAGTGTATCCTTATAGCTATGTATCTAATCGATAAGATGCTTGTTGATGGGAAACACCACATGAGATGTTGTTTGGTACTATACCTAATTATACTAATTTCAGAGTTCTGTGGTGTTTAAGTTATGTTGCACAACATCCTTATCCTAATCATTAGTTTGAGTCTCGAGGGATCAAGTGCATATTTTTGGGTTATCCTTATGGACAAAAAGGATACAAGGTGTATGATATTTGTCATAAACAAATCCTATTCTCTAGAGATGTGATTTTCTTTGAGAATATATTTCCTTATAGAAATGTTTCCCACAATAAGTCCTTTGAACATTCTAAATTGCTTGTCTTGTTTAAAGATTTGTCTCATTTGATTCATGTTTCTATTCATAATACTGTCCTTCATCTGTTGTTTGTTAATAATTTTATAGGTGATAATGTAGCATTTATGATATGTGTAAACCTTAAGAAAAACAGTAGTTGAACGTTAGCTCAAGTCCAAGTGTTCTAAACTGTACAATAAGTCTATAAGGCTAATAATAATAAAAGAATATGAAGTTTAATAAATCAAATATAACACCGATAACAAAGCCTTAGGAATTTATCAAAACCCTAAATCGCTTACTAAAACCCTAAAACTAGTTTATGCACCACTAATCGAAATTTATCCCAAAATTGCTTGAAACCCTAAAATCATAAACATAAACCTATAAAATAGTTAAATATTACACAATAGCGATAAAATTATAGTCAAATATAATTTTCGACTAAATCGCTTATTTGTAAGAAATTGTAATGAAATTACCATAATAACTTGTAAAAATTATAATTGTAACGGGTACCAGTTAAATTGATAAAATTTCACAAAATTTTGAAAACTAATCTATGAGGAGATTTGTCATAATTTATATGATTTGAAAAATTACACATATCTGTTAATAACTTTCATTTTCCTTCTCTTCCATTTCCAATTTATCTCATTTTCCTTCTCTATTTCCAATTCAACTCATTTCCTGCGTAAAACATGAACCAAAATCAGCAATTAAGACCAAAAATCAGCAGGCGCATGATTAATCAAATTGCCATGTGTTGATGTTATTTGTTTTGTTTTATTTACATTAATGCAAAAGCTAACTTAGCTTACAATTTAAGCTAAGTAGCTTACTGTTAAGTAACTCACGTGAGCAAAGGAAAGTAATATAAATCTGGAAAAGAAGAAAAAAAAATCTACACAAACACACACCGACTTGGAGAGCAAACCGTGAGGAAGAAAAAGAAAGAAGGAAAAGAGAAAAAGAAGAAGAAAAGAGGAAGGAAAAGAAGAAGAAAAAAAAAATAAAACTAAAAGGTAAGTAATTTATTTTAGTAAGTATAGATGTATATTATAGTATACACATGTAGAAATATAGTATTTGTATGGTATTTTTACATATAACACTAATAGTATATGTCTATGTACATGAATATTTAAATTTAATTATATATGCAAATATAAGGTTAGGTATGTATACATGTATGTACATAAGTATATAGTATGTATTATGTATTTGGTTTATACATCTAATTAGTAATTTACATAACTATAGTATAAATATATATGTATGTACCGTAACTATATACATATGTGGGTATACATGTATGATTATTTAGTGAGGTATTTTTATAAGTACATATATAAGACATATGAATATATATATATAATATAGCGTATAAATAGTATAATATATGGCATAATATAGATGTAATGTATAGTATACATATTTTGTGATAACTACTATATAAGTATATATATGCCAAATATATATGTATGTATACATGTAAGACATATAAATAAATAAATACAAAATATATATAAATATATGAATATGTGTATAAGAGTATGTTTTAAATAAATACATATACATATATAATACGTGTAATATATAGTGTATATATGATACCGTAATTTAAGAATTTACAATAACATAAACTATAAATTAAATATTATAAGTATAGGAATATATATATATATATGTATAATCGTGAGGTACATAAGAAAAATAAGAAAATGAAAAAAAGGAAAATATACTCAAAATAATAAAATATCAAATATATGATTTAAATCATAAATATGTTATGAAAAAGTGAAAATCAATATTTTATAATTTTTAAATTTAAATAATAATTTTTGTGATATTTTTGTATCACAATTTACGTTATGAGTCACAACATCCAAAACGGACCTCGTTATGAGAAAATAAGCTCAAAAACGATCAAAATGGACTCTAAGTTCATAACGATCCAAGCTATAATGAAAAAGTTACACACGATTTGATAAAAAGCTCGAATTAGCAATTTCACGTAACTAAGGGAGATAAACCCTACAAATTCTAGCATTAGTTAGTTTTAAATTCCTTACCTTACAAAATTTTCATTATTCTCAGGTGATATCGATATCAATCCTGAGTTGCTGCCAGACTATTACGATTCCTGAGCTAGCCATAGCCGAGTGAGTTTTTCCTTATGATTCCATACTTGTTTGTGCTTGTAATTAGTGAATCTAAATTGTGATTTATAAATGAATGTGTATGGGGTTGGGTTATGCTTGTACATGATAATTGTTGTGAATGGTGAATCTACTTTAAATTTCAATAATATAATGTTTGTTGCATAGTAGATTTAATAGATTGATTGTTTGTGACTTGGAATGATAACTGATTAAATATGACTTAACTTTTTATTCAACTAGAAAAAGTTAACTTGGACCTTGCATAAATCATGCACTGCATAACTAATTCTAGGCAGTCACATTACATGGAGGTAGCGAGAGGCCATACGTGGGTTGATTATTGATTGTTATTGATTTCGTACGGTATACACGTGCTATATGACCTTACCCTGGTCTACGGGATGACTAGGCGTTGGAGGCGCCAACTGTCCAGCTATGAGTCGAGTCCAGAGGCCTTCGTTTAAGGGTGAGTGAGGGCTACGTAAACCTACTCACAATCATATGTAGAACTCGTTTTGATAAAGCTGGTAATGGATGTACCATTACATTTCAACGTGGAGTTTTGTTATGAAATAAGTTCTAATATGATACCAGGATCTGACTGTACCTATGAATCTCCAACTCTGACTTCGGAGGGCATTAAATCTGAGTTGCATGCAGTATCTAGTCACTTGCATGTATTTGTCTGGCATATTGCTTGTTCATGCATTCATTTGATTGAACTTAACTGTGGCATAACTTGATTACTGTATGGTTGAGGGAAAATATCTCACTAAGCTAGTAAGCTTATACTCTTGTAGACTTCTTTTGTAGGTTGACTTATTCGTAGAGTCAGGCCGTTGTATGTCTGAGGTTAGCTTTCTCTACGGGGTCAATATGGGAGTTGGTTGAGGATAGAGAGTACTTTTAATTAAATGTAGATTTGAATATGTAATTTTTATATTAGTCTAACTTTAGACATGTATCAAACTCTATATCTGTAGACTTTTATACACATAAATTATGTGTTATGTTTTGCTATATTATTATTTGTCATGAAATGATATTGCTTAAGTATGCACACTCTTGGTAGTTAGTAGTAGTTGTAGCCTCGCGTATTGTATAAAAGGGTCGTTGATTGTAAAGGAACTCAATTTACAATCCTTTGTATAGTATACGGCGACTGCCACGACTAGCCTCCTCGAGTCGTGACAATATGTCTCTTAATCAGTCCTTCACATTTGGTTTTGTATTAAGTCCAAATTGATGAATTTGACTCTATGGATACAAAAATTTCTTTGGATACAATTGATGTTCTTATGCATAGATCAGCTATAGAGAGGTATCCTCCTAAGTGGCTTCAAGACTTTATTTGTCAAGTTGTTGTTAGTAAACCTATTGATACTAGTCTTAAATGTGACACAGATCTTCAATCATCACCTATTCCTTCTTTTCCTTCTAAATATCCATTGTTTGATGCTGCTTCTCTTCATTCATAAACCATTGAATTTGTAGCTTTGCTTGCCAATATGTTTACTTAGAAGCATCAAAATGTAAAGAGTGGAAGGACACTATACTTAATGAGTTGAATGCTTAGGAGAGTAATGATACTTGGGTGCTAATAGTTTTACCTAAAGGGAAGAGAGCTATAGGGTTAAAGTGGTTCTCTAAAATAAAACATAGGCCAGATGGCATTATACAAAGATGCAAAGCTTATTTGGTTGCCAAAGGTTTTAACTAAATCAAAGGGGACGATTGTCATGACACTTTTTCCCCTATAGCTAAACTAGGTTCAATTCACATATTGTTAGCTTTAGCTGTTGCAAAGGGGTAGAATTTGCATTAGATTAACATGAATAATACTTTTCTACATAGGTATTTTGATAAGGATATTTACATGCTTCTCTAAAGGTTATGATAAGGCAAAACCTAATCAACTATGCCATCTAAAGAAGTCCCTTTATGGTTTAAAATAAGCTTATAGACAATGGGATCTCGAAATTTCTATGTTCTTGATTTCCTTCGATTTGAGCAATCTCAACATGATTACTCTTTATTTTCTCATCACCGAGTGCAAGGTTCTATCTTGATACTCCTAAGTGTCGATGATATGTTGATTATAGGTTCCCATGAAAGTTTTTTGCTTAAGTTAAATAGAAAATGCATGATGTCTTTACCATCAAAGATTTGGGAATGGTTGAGTTCTTTCTTGGTTTGGAACTTTTTCGAACAAGTTTGGGTATTCTCTTAAATCGGTGTAAGTTCATAATGGATGTTTCGCATAATTCTAGGTTGTCTCATGAAAAACCCAATGGTTTCCCTCTACCGGCTAAGTTATCACTAGATTCTGATACAGGAGATGAGTTACCTGATCCTTCCTTCTATTGAAGATTTGTTAGGCGACTTCTGTATATTACTCTTACTCAATCAAACATCACATATTCAATTCATCGGCTTAGTTAGTACATACAATCATGAGTTTGTCAAACTTGACATTATAGTTGAAAGGATTTGCTGAATTAGATTAGGCCTCTAGCACTTACAATTTACACTCGTTATCTAGTATTTGTTTAATGTTGGGTGATGCCTTAGCCATGTGGAAGACTAAGAAATAGCCTATAGTATCTAAATCTAACTCAGAGGTTAAGTATCGAAGTATTGCATTAGCCCATAAAGAGTTGTCATTAGTGTTGAATATTTATTGAGATTTAAGAGTACTTGTTTCATTGCCTATTTCCTTAGCTTGTGACAATAAATCTACATTGTTGATTGCTCATAATCCTTGCATGCATGGATAAGCAAAGCATGTCGACGTTGATGTCCATTTCTTACATGGTCATGTACAGTTAAGCTTTCTTTGTCTAGAGTTTGTTCCATCTTAAGACCATGTGGCTGACTTGCTTACGAAGCCTTTAGGCACTGCACCTCTTCATGCCTTCATTATCAAGTTGGGACTTCAAGAAGCTTTAATTTGAGGGGGGCATGTAGAATTGTATAGTTTATTATTTATATTACACACGTAGATTATATTGCTACATGTCTATCTTTTATTGGTTAGAGCAAGTTCATCGTATTGTAAATAGTTGTAGTACTTGTTTGTAACTAATTGATTCTATTATTCCCAAATATACACATAATTCACACCTGTTCATCTTTCTCCATGAGCTCTACTAGGTCTTCTATAGATTGCACATTTGGCATTGCAAATTCCTATAGTTCTACACAAGCTTTGAGATATGAACGATTTGGTTCTCTTTCACCTTACATCTCCTTTTGTACATAGCAAATCCATCCCATTTTTATGAGTGCCTTCAAACTTTACGTTGCCATTTGATTCCACCTTTTGAGTGGATAGGGGGTAGGTGAAATTAATTTTATTACACCCTCGACTTAGAGAATTATAAAAACAGGCTCCATATGTTTGTTTGATCCATACATTAAAGATCTTTTTTTCAAATACCTCCATAATATATAAATAGAATTTACGATTCCATAGACATTTTCCAACATAATTATCTTGCTGCGAACTAAATTCTATTCCATTCCATTTTCACTCTTGACTATTTTTGTATACAAAACAAGAGACTCTACTCTTATTTATTTATTTTGGCCCAACTATATTTCCAATAAAACTACTTTCTAAAGAAAGTTAAAATTTGAAATCAAGGGCACAGTTGACTGATGCTTTTTCTTTATTTTATCTTTCAATACACAATTAGAGTGACAGAATCATTCAACAACTTTTGCTCGCTGAACTTCTCCTTAAGGCGTAATAACCAAGTAAATTTACTTCATCCCCATCGAATTGGATAGAAATAGTAACCAGACTATTGACGCTTGTAATGGAGGTGTAATTGCGAGCTTATCTAGTTGGTTACTCCTTGTTATACACATGGATATCCTCTAATCTGAATATACGCTAAGGTGATGTGGTTCCAAATTTCTAGGATATTATGCTTGCTTTGTCATCAATTGAGCATATACACGCTAATAGGTGGTGATAACATGCCTTATCTTTTATTCAATAACAAAGTTATCTGTGTCCTAAAATTACACATAACACAACATCACTAATTCAAACTTTTTGCATCAACAAAAATCCTTTCCACATGTGATGTAAGAATCTCATATATATTCTCAACTCCAAAAGTAGACAAAAGTTTAACTAGAATCTGTCCAAAAGCCTTTATTCATGACAAACTGAAAGCAATAACCTTATGACTAAATGAGAATAGAAGGAAAAATTTCCAATTGATGCAAAATCCATCAATTCATATTACACCAACAAGGAATACGAAATTGGTCATTAATGAAATTACGAAGATGGAGAGAGAAAACCACTTCTAACCAAGGTTTGACAATATGCTTTTAGTTATCAAAAAGCAAACAACTTTGTTTTCTCTATAAACTTTATCATCTCTACATCTTCAAATGGTTATATAAATTATATGTAGAGGAGATACATGCTTTAACCGCAGACTTAGCGTGAACCACCTAGTTGAAGGGTAGTTGATAGCATTCCAGTTGTAACCTTATCTAAGTGCCTCTATATAAAATAAGGATTAAACAAACAACATGCTAACATCTCGAGGAAACATTCCTTTACATAGCCAGAGTGTAATAATTCATCTTGAATATCCTTTAGAAATCATATGGCTGCCAACAATCAAGAGTTTCGACTCAACTCGAACGACTACAGCAGGCTGTTGACCATGGCCTTCGGTCTGGGAACCCAACCCGGATCTGTCTGCTACTTCGATGCGATTGATCTATCTAATTAGTCTATCAATATGTTTATCGAAAAAATAAAAAAGACTAATTTGTCTATATTTTGCTCATCACAATAACCTTTATGATCAGTCAACAATAGAGGATGGACTAGAATACTTTTGGAGGTATGTATGCTTTTCTTATGTGGTACTAGGAGGAGTAATTGTTTGTGATACGATAAGATATTTATGGGACTTAGCAAGAAATTATGTGAAATAGGGTAAGGAAAAGTTGTCCCTAATCCAGGGTTCTTAGACAAGGAAAAGGAAACTTCCCCAATCTCAGGTTCCGTGATTCGGGATATGGTAAATTCTTATCTGGAGAGCGATTCTATGGACAAGGCTAAGGCAGATGAACTCATGTGAGAGACCTCTGTTATGTAACAAGAACTCTCTCGTCTACTCTTAGGTTTTACAAAATAATATTCAAACAAAAGATCAGTAAAGTATTGCGAATTAAGTTTACACGCATGTTCAATATTTATAAGTAAAATTTACCCATTTATTTGTTATATTTAACAGAAAGCCTAATAATGAGTATCGACAGAAGAAGCGGTCGAGTTAACGATCACCTCATACGTAATCAATTTACTAGTTTGAATTCAACGAAGATACTTTGATATTTTCCATGATTCTATGACATCGCTACCTCCTGTAATTCCCCACGTGTCTGTATTTTGACTTAGTTTTTTTACACATTGCGGAGTCTAATTTCCTTAAATATGATGACATACCATTCGTTAATAACGAAACTGATTGATCTCTAGAAAGCATATCTTAGAAATTTCATTTGGCATTTCAACAGAAATAACACGACCTAACAGATAAAGATAACTTAGTGACAATGCATATATGAGAAATAATGGATTAAATTTATTTACTCCATGCAAATGGCAATTTAAAAATAGTACAAATATAGCAAAAATTGTCTCATACTTAACATAAACTGAATACACCGAAGTTGGCCTTTTTGTTTTTATCTTTTATTTTCTTTTTATTTATACTTTTCTAAGGGGGAAAAGTGATTATGCTATAATCATATGTAATATAACATATATGTATATATATTTATCTACACACATACATATAAACCATTAGATTATACAAGAAGATGTATTATATATGTGCACGAAAGTGTAAAAGAATCCATAAGTCATATGTGAATGATAACACATTTGTAGAAATGTACGACACCATTTTACAGGTACTTAATTAAGCTGGATATTCCCTAGGACATTTGAAACAATTGGTTATATATGTCAGTTACGTTGTATAATGTTCAGTTGATATTTTCTTTATATCATTATTTCAAAATTTTGTAAATAATGATTGAGTATAATGACATCATTATATACAAAGGTAAATAGCAACAACTTATATATTGAAAGCATTAAATTTTTAAAATTTGTTTTTTAAAAGTTTATACTTACTTGAATGGTTTAAAAAATTATAATTATATATTGTCTTCTATTGGATGGACAATGTGAAATGCTCTAGTTGATATTATACACAAGATTGGCAAGTACTACTAGAATTCAAATACACGTTAGTGGTAATTGTTAGTTTCTAAGGAAAAAATGTTACTATCCATACTACCACATGTTTAAATTCTATTATCACTTATACATAAACTAGGCGGTTAATACAGTGGAATTTTTTTTCATAGACATTGGATTATAATGCATTAAGCGTATAAAATAATGAAAAGAAAAATATCCAGCTTATTATATGTAAGCAACACAAATGATTCACTTGCTCTTTATGGCATCTATAAAAACATCGTTTTATAAGGAAATCATAATAGGATATGCTTATAATAACATATGTGAAACCCCATAAAAACCTACTCTATACCTTAAAGAACATCTATAAAATTACCATTTTTTGATGATGTAATTTCATATTTTTAATTAATTGAAAATCTAATGTTAGGTACACTTTCTAATAAAATTATAAGATACTTCTAAGTATGCCATCGTAAGGGCTAAAATTACATAGATAATAATAGTAATGTTGTTGATAATGATGATTAAATAATGTTATTAGTAAGTATAAATGAACGACAATATCAACAATGTTTGACAAAATATATTAAATAAGATCTATCCATCTAAAATATGTTTGCCATAGTTCAATAAGATCCTACTACACATAATTAAGTATTATTACAACTTGAGATACATTTATTAATGGATGGACATAATGGTTACTAAAAATCATTTAGATATCCTTAGTAAAATTTATAAGGAAAATATGTAACTCTTGTACATGTATTCTAATATTAATAATATATAATGTTAACAATAAGAAAAAAAATCTCTAAATGTAAATAATTCCATTCAAAATATAAAATGGTTAATGAATAACCACACTCTCCAGTATAAGATTGTATTTATCATAATTTCTAAATCGTAATTTGTTAAATATCAGTTAAAATATAATGAATGATTGATTTTAGTTCATGATTTAAATCCATGCTCCCTTTATTTCCTAATTTATATAATAATAGTTATGAATGACAATGTTAACAACTATGGTAATCACATCAAATGGAAAACAATTACAATTACCATTAGAGGGACAAAACCTTTGTATAATGGTGTATGTTATGCATATAATATTATGTTATGTTATGCTATGTTATCTATATGGTTGTTATTGATAAGTTATCTCGGGCATAGGCTTCTAAGCCTAGGTCAACTTCTTAAAGCATGGGTTAAGCTTGGAGTCTTGGTTGAGCTCCTTAGAGTCAAGAGTACAAACAAATTGTGTTTGAAATATAGAATCTAAATTGTGGCATTTGAATTATTATCAAGTTTTAAAAGTATCTTTAGGCTAAGTTAAGAGATGTACTACTCCAAATATTGAATACCTACTTCTTTGTTTATGCTTTTTAGTCTAACTGCTTAAATGAGCTTAATTAATTCTCCAAACTAAACAACAACCTATTACATGAAGGTAGCTATGGCCAATATTTTTGGGATCTTAATTTATTGGGAAGGAGTATCGATGATCCTTACATAATGCTGTTCGAAGTGAATTTAGATTAGAAATGATCTAGGTATATTTAGGTTTATACTTAGTTACTTGGATAGTTGCTTACTCACTTGGTTACTAGGGTGATAAGGGTTCCTCTACCAATACTATATGGTACATATCTATATGTCTTGAGGTGGTGAGCAACCTTATGATGCTTATAAGACTAAACAAAAGATACACAAAGTATTCTTGTTGTATTAATTGTATTCATTATCACATGGGATTGTAGATTATGCTTGTTCATACACATGTTCTCATGTTATTCCATATTAGGCTTCGGTTTACCCTTTACGAACCTTTATCTTTCAATTGTACGATCAACTATATATGAAGATGTTGATTACTTTAATGATTATAGTTATGACTACAACTATGATGTAGCTAGGGACGTAGAAAATTACTACGATGATGGAAGTGGGTTTACCTAGTTGTATGATGTCTAGGATTTATACATTACGAGATCAAACTCTTTTAGTTATGGTTCATGTAGGACGGCTTATTGAGACTTATAGTTGATGTTGGGAAGTTACTTATGACTCCAATTGCTATTGTTGTATTTTTTTTTTGTTTTTTGTTTTTTGTTTTTTTGCCAAAAGAGCTATTTGAGACTAGTTTCATTCATGTTAATTATTAGTTGCAAGGTTATTAAACTTACAATTCTCTTAAAAACACTAGAGGGTTTATAGAATTGGAATATAAAAATATATGTTTCTACAACTTATGTAAAATAGTTTTAAAAAACTATAGATATAGTTATAAAAAACTTGAAATACTCTATGAAAGTAAAGAAATAAAGAAATTATGTTCTTTTTCCATTAAAAAATATGTCAATCTATAATCTAATATTTATAAAATAAGGATAATTAAGGTCAAAACTATTTTTTTTCTAATTATTTTGTTTGAAAAAAAAAAACAATGAATTGAAGAAAACCAAATATTTCAACTCATTTTGAGTTGTTAACAGTATAAGCTTAAATATGTGATTTTTACTATAAACTTTTCTATTAAAGTTGAAACTTAAATGAAGGTCATAAATAATGAAGAAAGGACATGGAGAGAAACAAAAGGGAAGAAAATTGGAATAGAATAGAAAAGACGATTTAATCCCTTAATAGTCAATATGATAATAGAAACTTAGTTATATATATTTTTTATTTTTAGCTCATTTAACTTATATATGTAGAATTGGTAAAGCCGATTAAAAATGTATGTTTCTATTTAGTTTGAAATGTAGAATCGGTTAAAAATATAGGTTTTTATAAGAAAACAGTTTTATATACAAATTAACTCAGAAGATTCTCCTAAAATTATAAATTTATACAATCACATAGGTAGAATTGCGATTTTGATAACTATAACTAGTTGTTTTAGGAGCTTGTGAACTCTAATCTTATAGTTATGTTACTATAAGCTTTTAGTGAGAATCTTCATGTATGTTAGTAGATTGAGTGGAACTCTTCGAGCCACTTATTGATGTGATTATTTGTGGAGTCATATGATTGAGTGAAGACAAAAATTACACTACATTATGAATTTTTGATAGGATTTGTAGGTTGAGAACCTTAAACATGTTATTACCTATTAATAACAAGTGGTTAGCAATAACGTTTGAGGTTCTGAAGTGCTATAACTATACATATATTTACAAAGTATTGTTAATCAAACTTCTTGATAATAAAATCTATTTATTTATAATTTGTATGCATCATATTTGAAGCTTAAAATTACCATAATTATTATCTATATAAAGTTTATATCATGGACAATAGTTTATGTATCCATACCAAGTTGATTATATGTATATTCATATTAAGAATATTTAACAAATATATTATTTAGATATATTGATATAAATATACAAATAGATATGGGCATATATATATATTCATGTATATGACTATTCTCATGCAAACATACATGCATGCATATATATATATATATATATCATAGAATGTGAAATGAAAATAATCCCTAACAAGGATCCATTTAGACTTAGTCTTTTAGGTTAGGTTTAGAACATATTGGTGTCATATAAACATGACAACTACTCCCCTATATCTAAGCATGTTGATATGGTATAGTTCTTCCCTCCATGTAATTCAATGATCTAAAATTCGCTATCTTCATATAGTTTTGACTACATGCCTTATTGGAATTATAGACAGATAAAATAAATGTATTGGATACTAGGACTTGCCTATAATACGTGCCATTCAACTGCTTGAATAAATATTCTTTTTTGAGTTTTGTTTTAGTATTCTTTAGGGTATTAATGTTTCTTTTATTCCTTTTTTCCAATTGATTTGAACTATTATTGTTTAGATCATTTAAGTGTCAACTATGAGGTCACCTTTTGCATGTGAAGAGTGCTACAAGTTTGTCTAAGAGATTATTATATGTTTATGTGTTGCTTAATAGTCATATGAGTTGTTTTAGCTTACTTTCAAGCTTATAGTTGTATCTTTATGTGGCTATGTTTTTTGAGTGAATCAGATGTTATAATCTTAAAACTTTATTTAAATTAGGAGTTTTATATGGGAGAAATGATTTTAACACAATTTGTTGTATGTGGTCATATATTCAGATAGATATATCTACAATACCATAACTGTGATTACAATATTACCTATTCTTAGTCTAGTGTCTTGTAAAATAATAAATTAATCAAATGTCTACTAAGGCCTAATTAAACTAATACAATGCATATTTATTGTTCTAATTATTCATAAGGATGATCATAACAAATTTTTAGTGAAATTCGATAATACTCATCATAACTGTACATACTACTATGTTTGATAAAAACATATTAAACAAGTCATATCTATCTAAAATATATTTATCATAGTTCAATAAGATCCTATGATGCACAATAAAATAGTATTGTGATTTGAGATAAAATTATTAATGGACTAACATGATGGTTAAACTTAATCATTTAAGTATCCTTAGAAAAATTTATATGGAAAATATATATCACTAGTGTATGTATAATAGTATTAATAATATACAATGTTGACAATAAGAAAAAGAAATCTCCGATTGTAACTAAATTCCCTTGAAAATATGAAATAGCTTATGAACAAGCACACTTTTGACATAAGATTGTATTTATTATTATTTCTAAATCTTAATTTGTTAAATGTCAATTAAAATAAAATGAATGACCAATATCACCTCAAGATTTAAATTCATATGTCCTTTATTTTTTAATTTACATAATAATTATTATAAATGACAAATGCTAACAACTATGATAATATCACTTCAAATCAATAAACATTTTTCCCTTCCATTAGGAGGACATAAGCTATGTATAAGACTATCTATTATATACATAAACAATGTATGATGTATGGTTTATAACTATAGTTTTATAATTGGCATTTGTCATTTTAAAAGCTTACATTCTTATATTATATTATATTATATATGTGGTCAATGTTGATAAGCTATCTTAGGCAATGGCCTCCAAGCCTAGGTTGATCTTTTTAGAGCATGGGTTGAGTCTAAAAACCTAGAATATCTTGTTTGGAGCTTTGGTTAAGCTTCTCTAAGTAAGAGTACAAGCAAGTTATGCTTGAAATATAAAATCTAAATTGTAGTATTTGTTGTTGGGTTTTACAAGTATCTTTGGGTCAACTTCAAAGGTTTAACTACTCTAAGTATAGGTGCCTACTTATTTAATTATGCTTATTTGGCTACTTACATAAATGGACATTATTAATTATCTAGACGCAATAATTGTGTGTTGCATGTAGTTAGTTATGGACAATATTTTGAAGGTCTTGACGTAATGGGGAGGTGTGTTGATGATCCTTAAGGGATGCCGTTTAGAGTGAATTTTGCTTGGAAATGATTTAGTTTTATTTAGGATTATACCTAGTTACTTAGATACTTAATTAATTATCCACTTCGTTTCTAGGGTTTTGTGTGTGGGTGTTGGAGGGGTGGTGGTAGGGATATATAGGGGGTCCAATTATCGATATTATATGGTCAATATTTATGTATCTTAGGGTAGTGAGCACCCTTATTTTCCTTACAATACTAAACAAAAGATGCATATATTATGCTTGTTGCATTTATTGTATTTATGTTGCATGTGATTGCATATTATGCTTGTTCAAACACATGTGCTTGTGTAATTTCATATTGGGCTCTAGTTCACTCTTCATGGACCTTTGTTTTCAGCAATAGGTTCTAATATAGATGGAGGTGTTGATTACTTTGATGCTTACATTCATGAATATAGCCATGACGTTGCTGCGAATGTAGTAAAATACTATGATGATAGAAGTGGATTTGCTTAGTCGAATGATGTCCAGGATTTATGTATTAAGAGATCAAACTCTTTTTGTTGTGGTTTGTGTAGGATATCTTAATGAGGCTTGTATATGATTCTAAGAAGTCATCTGTAACTCTAGTTACTATTGTTGTATTCTTTTTATTATTTGTAGAGTGGTTTGAGACTCTAGTTTCTTTTATGTTAGCTACCAGTTGTTTCAGCAGCTGATGAAGACTAGTCCTATAATTATGTTACTATTAGCTTTCAGTGAAGATCTTCATATATCTTAGTAGATCAAGTGGAACTCTTTGAGCAACTCAGTAATGTGATTATTTATGGAGTTACATGATTGAGTAAATGTAGATATTTCGTTACATGGTGAATTTTTGATAGGTTTTGCTGGTTGAGAGCCTTAAATGTGTTATTATCCATTACTGACTTGTAGTTGGCTATAACTTCTAAGGTGCTAATGTGTTACAACTACATATATATGATGCATCTCTAGGTTTGTATAGATAGACGAGTACCATAATGAACAAGAACAAAAAGAAAACAATAGGGGGTTTAGCAAATTCGAATGGCTACCAACTGGATATGACAAACTAACTAATCCTACTCAACTTAATCTAAATACTCAATATAACATAGGAATGTTGAACTAGGATCCCACGCCATACACTCTTGCTAAAGGAGCTAGATAAGAGATAAGGATAATAAAAAACATAGAGGATACTCTGAAAGGAAAAATTATGTAATTCAACAATAGAAGTATGATGTCTACGTACAAAATAAGTAAGGTACTTATATGACCTCAACTAAGGTTACAATAAATTAGAAAAAGAAAATATGAATAATGTATAAAAGATTCTTAAAACATTCTTAAAAAGGGCAAAAATGATAAATAATACAAGGTATAGAAAGTAAAGGAATTATTCTAGGATCCTATATCAGAAGACATGTGTTAAGGGGTGGTTGGTTAACTAGTGCTTAGTTTCTTTCGCAAATGCAAGTTTTCAGATAACTCGACACTATAGAGAATTAGCTTAGAGAGGGTTTAAAGGATAAAAGGAGACTTAGCTAACTTGATTCGGGGTATTTTGGAGCTCGAACGCAGGGTTTTGATAAAAGCCTTTTTATGTCTATTAATTGGACAACTTGGCTTCGATTAGATGCTTGAATAACTCAACTCAAAAGAAGACTTGGTGTTTAACAACTCGAGTATTGCATTAAATATGGTCCAAGTGCTTCATTCAAATCGAATAAAGTGAAGTATTCCTTACTTAATGATGGAATCCTTATCCTTGAATGGTTCCTGACCTAGTACTTATCAAGTAAGTCCTAATAGTCTTTTAGCTTGGTTGCAAGTGATGAGCCTGAGAGGTTAACTCTTATCATCTTCTTAAGGGTCAGAGATATCTGGCCTTATTTGTATGGGGTCTTCTTTGGTTAGGCTTACTTCTTCTGGATGGTGGGGAATCAAATTAGATACGTTGAATATAAAAGAGACACCATAATCCTCATATATCTCAATTTGGTAGGCATTACGATTGAACTTCTGTAGGATCATAAATGGACCATTAGCTTTGGGTGATAACTTGCTCTTTTTAGGGTAGAGAAATCTTTCTCGGTTGAGGTAGATCCATTACTAGGTCGCTTGGTTTAAAAGAAATAGTTTGGTGGCTACAATTACCTATCTCTTGCTACCTTTCATTAAACTTAGTAATTTTCCTTGCCATTAACCAGTTCAGCTCTTGTAATCCCTTGGCTATATCAAATTCGGATTGGCTCTCTTTGGTAGCTAAGGAAGTATCGATTATATCTAGAGGGATAGTGGAGTTGAGGCCATAGACAACCTCAAAAGGAGTCTTCCCAATAGTGTTGTAGACAATTTGGTTGTAAGTGAACTCCACAATTGGTAGCCAGAAGATCTAATCTCTTAAAATTTTCCCCATAATAGCTTGAAGTAGGGTACCTATTATCCTATTCACCGCTTTAGTTTAGCCATCAGTTTGAGGGTAGGTATTATAGATGCCTTATTTTTTCCGTTTTTATTTTAGTATTTTTATTGAGCTAGATTTGAAAAAAAAATGAAAGAAAATAAATAATTAAAAAAATAAAAAACGAAAATTGAAAAAATAATAAAAAATAAAGTGTCAAGTTGAGTTGTTTAGGATTGAATCGGATAATGATATGTATTCAATTTAATGAATTCTAAGTCCTTAAAGGATAAACTTTATTGAAATATTTTTTAGTCCAGTTAGATATAAAGTATATTTTTATCTAACTTATATTGGGCTAAAATAGACTTAGGATTTACTAAGTAAGTTATTGGGCTAAATGAAGTTGAGCTCGAAAAATAGAAAGCCTAAATAAAAATAGGGTTTCTAGAAACTAGGTTGAGTCTTTAAAGAATCTAATTCATATTTTCTATATCTAGGATTCGTTAATCTATCTTTGTATCTAGAGTTTGTTGAGATCAAAACTATATCTAAAAGGATACAAAAAATTCAATTGTATAGCTTATAAATAGTGAGTCGATGGTAAAGTTTAAAAATGTTTTTTTTTTTTTTTCATAATCCCCAACATACCAACACATATTTACACCCACACATTTTCACAATTACTATCCATCGATCACTCATAAACACATATCCATCTATAGCTTACTACATAAACACTTCACTCGTAATCACATGTATACAATATCATACTGACACATATATCTCATGCCACCACTATACTTGATTGCACAAACACAATTTAATATACACTACATATTACATGATGTCATTCACCAACATATACTACTATACGATACACATACGCAATTTGACACACAAACACTTCCGGACGTATGTAATCTAACACTACACAAACATACTCCACTCACACATGATTTAGTCATACTCACTACCTATTGCCCACTATTATATACGTCCACTATTGCACATACATGATCGAACACCCTAACACGCCGCATGTCATATATGGATTCACTGTGACGTATATGACACTATACAAGTGCACAATCAATACACGTACCATCTGCTGCCAAGAGAATAACTCTTGGCACTAATCTGAGCATTGTATGCATGGCAGTACTATCTACTACTGAGAGAATTTGTCATATATATTGATGACAAGTCACTACGGTACCTCTGAAGTCAGACCAAATTGTCCACGCAGTAGGTGAGATGGGTTAAATTCCTTGAAGGATTCAATTTTGTGATTAAATATAAATAAAAAAAGAGCAACATAGTTGTAGATACTTTATCAAGGAGGCATGCGCTCTTATCAGAACTGCAGACTAGACTATTTAGTTTTGCAATTAGCAAAGAATAGTACTCTAAGAATCCACACTTTGGACCAATAATTTTGAGATGCGTGGATGGGAGAACAATAGAAGAGTATTATGTATAGGATGACTATCTGTTTCGAAGAGGAAAACTGCGCATGCTGACTTGTTCCCTATGAGAATTATTAATTAGGGAAGCTTACAATGAAGGACTCTCTAAGTGGTCAAAAGCCATAATATGTGCAAAAAGGTCAAGTGCCAAGCTGAATAAGGGGAGGCAATGCCCTTACCTATTATGACAAGGCCATGGATTGAATTAAGCATGGACTTTGTTCTTGGACTACCGAGAACTACCTGAGCAAAAGATTTTGTAATGATCGTTGTGGATCTATTTAGTAAGATGGCACACTTCGTGCCCTATACCAAAACTAACGATGCTTTGGCTGTTGCTTCTCTTTTCTTACGGAAGATTATGCAGATACATAGCATGTTGAGAAGTGTAGTCTTCGATAGAGACTTGAAGTTCTTAAGTCATTTGTGGAGAACTCTGTGACGTTGGTTGTAAACCAAATTACTTTTTCGTACCTCTTATCACCTCCAAATGGATGGCTAAACAGAGGTTGTTAATTATACTTTGGGTTCACTACTCCAAGTTGTAGTTGGCAAGAACTTAGTTGATTAAGATGTTTGCTAGCTAGTGGTCGAGTTTTCTTACAACCGAACCATGCATGACACCACTAAGCAGACCCCCTTCGAAGTGGTCTATGGATTCAATCTCGAGTTACCCCTTAACTAAGCCCTTGTACCTGCATCCGTGCAAGAGGACCCTGACACTTCAGCTAAGGTACAATCGCTTCAGCACATCTATGATAAGGTCATTTGGTACATTAACCAGGCATCTAGAAGAATGCGTGAAAAGACCAAGGGTCGATTCGCAAAACAAGTTCAACCACGAGACTTGGTATGGCTACACCTAAGCAAGGAACGATTCTCAAATAAAAGGAGAAACAAATTATTTGCAAGAGCGAAAAGACCTTTCAGAGTCCTTCAAAAAATCAATGACAATGCCTACAAGTTGGAATTGCCAGAGGACTATGGGGTTTTTTATGCCTTCAACATCACCGACCTCAGTTCATATCACCTTGACGAAGAATTGGGTGAACACCATCAAAATTTGATCCCAAATATAAAACAACCTGGAGGGAATGATAAGAATCAAGTTATGGGGCCCCTAACCCATAGCTCAGCTTGAGGACTAAAGGGGCCAGTACGACGAATCTTTATGTTCTAACCAACCCTTGTCGAGGCCGAGTACCCCCTTGCTAAGGCCGAGTACCCGCCTATTATTGTATAGTATGCCGAGTTAATGATTATTCTCTATTGCTGAGTCATCTAATTACTCTACCTCTTCCTTGCTGAGAAGCTGAAAGAGAAAGACTAGATTGACTAGGCTAACCATGCTTGGAGAAATCCATCTGCTCATACTTTTTGTCCACATCTACTAACAACCTCGCCAATGCAGCATTGCTACATGTACTTTATCATGTGTAGAATCTGTAGCATTAGCGATTGTTTTCCTTATATATTTATTTTTACCCTTTTGTATTATGTAACATTGCTTCTTTAGGAAATGTTCTTTTTGTCTTTTCCTCTTTAGGCAAGTTGTCCGAGTTTACGGGTACAAATACCTCTATACTTATAGTTGTTAGACATCAGATAATCTTTAATATACTTTTTGAGTACCTTCTTCCTCACGCAAACACCGTTATTTACTCTTAGTATCACTTTTATCCTTTCTCTTAAGCAATGTTAAGTGGTGATTAACCTTATTGGACCAATTTATGCATCACATCGAATTATGCCGTGAGTCCTTGAAAGCTCCATTAGTGCGTCATATCCTTTACAGCTGTTTATGGGTTTTGCTTACTGTTCTTATTCTTTGTTTTTACCCCTTTCATACTTTTCCCCATTTACTTTTTTTGAGCGTTCTGTAAGCTTGGACCCATTCAACGATCGGCCTTATCTATTCTTGGTCAGGTTCGCATCAGGAATGAAACATAATGTTTATAATAAAGGGATTATTTTCTTTGTCACTGTAGTTTTATGGTATAATCGATAACCACTCGAGGCAACTAGACCCCTAAATTGATTGAAAAGAAAAGAAATTACAAATATAAGACATAGTTTATACATCATTGTTGGTTAGTAAGAGCTTGACTCCTACGTATACAATGATGAACTTAGCTTATAGTTATGGCATGGTAGGATCATTGTCTCCTGAGAGCAAACAAGATATCATAAGCTCATATACTTATGATGTTGCCCAGTTGATTCAAGTGTTTCTTGCCATTATGTAGTGGACACAATCTTATTTGATGAGAACATTAAAATATTGACATTTCAATCCAGGTAATACCCTAGTAAGCTATATTTCATGGTAAAGTAGTAGGAAATACCCCCTTGACTAATGAGAAAAGAGTTATTGATCCTAGGAAATTAGTGTTACTATCACTATGTATGTACGATTGAATACTTCTCAAAGGGGATCCCTTAGCTATTATTGTTAGCAAGCAAAAGGCTTGCCTCAACAAATGAGATGGCATAAGAGATCCTTTAGATCATTTACTTTAAGTAGTCTTGGATTTAACGCAAGAGATCCCTTAGATCATTGAGTCTAAGCAATCTTATAATTATGCCTATTTTACACGAAGTTCCTTAGATTAAAGAGTCTAAGCAGTCTTAAAGTTACGTTAATTCAAGATCATGCTACTTGATACTAAGTGACTAAGTTGGGCTTTGCTCCTTACCACATGGTGTTATTAAAAGAATGAGATAATAAGGTAATATTATTACTTTTCATTAGACAATATCGTTGCTTAATTGATGCATCACTCCTAAGCATGTAAAGTCTTTATGAGCATAGTATGCTCTAACTCAAGGGAGTGGCTTCTCTAGCAACGACAACATTATCCTTAGTCATGTTACCACTCAATTAAGATATATCCCCTACTATCTTTTAAGACATTATAAGTCGTTAAGGAGATTAAAGCGATCCATTGTATTATTTTCTACTATTCTACTATTAAGTCAAGAGCTATTACTCCCATGTGCTCAACGATAAGATAGCTAAACAAAAGCAAATGGAAGTACTAAGTGAATAAAAAGAACATAAATGGTAAAAAATGGACTTCAAGATTATTGATTCTACGTGTTCAATTACAATTTGTATATACAAGATAATATAAGTTATGATGGTGTGATTAAGATGATTGCAAGAATGGGTACTATTACAATGGTCAACTACATAATTGCTCCTATCTAGATAGTATTGTCAAGAAGTTACGATGATATGCTCCCTCAGGGCATGATCCTTAAAAATAAAAAAAAAATTATAATACAATTTGGTTTTCCATGGTATCATGAAAGAACATGATTCTTCAAAACTTATTGAGTTATCCCTTTCTACATGTCAATAACTAGGGAAGGCTATATATGGATATGGTATATGAAGAGGCTATTTTGTACAGTGATGAATGTTACTCAAGGCACTTGCTTCATATAACATTCCTTATATACAATGATTGATACGCCTGTATGTGTAAGGCTTGGTATGCATATGCCTATGGTGCTTAATGCTTGTGTACTTGTTATACTTGATGTGTATATGCTTATAAGGCTCGATGCGCGTAGGCTTATGATGCTCAATGAATGAATGTGCTTACAGTACTCAAAGTGTGCATGCGCATAAGTCTCAATGCGTGCATGCTTTTGATGATTTGATGCTCTACAAATGTTTAAAACATCCTCTACGCTTGATCTAAATGATAGCAGAGGTGGAGTTATTCATCATATAAGATTACTCATATATGATGTCATGTTGCCTATTATAAATTATTCTTGAAAGTACTAGTAATATCTATACATGATTATTGCCACTTAGGGGAGGGAAAAGTGGCTACCTATGAGATATAGGGAAATGAGAAAGTGAAAATGAAATCTACACAGAAAATATAACATTTGCTTATATAAGTTAGATATAACGTATATGTATGTGAGGGCTCATATTTGACTTATATCAAGCTCATGTGTTTTTATGTGTTTGAGCTTGCATGTGTTCATATCAGAGGATCCACATTCAACTCGTATGTTCAACTCACATATATATTGATGTGTGAAGGCCTACGTTCAACTCATATGTTTAGTTCATATGTGTTCATACTAAAGGACTCATGTACACTTATTTAACCCACAAATGCTCATTATAGAAGACTTATGTTCAATTCATATATTAACTTGCAAGTGTTAATGACAGATGACTTATGTTCAACTTATATGTTTAGCTCATAAGTGCTCATGTCAAGGGATACATGTTTAGTCCACATGTTCCACTTTCACATGCTCATGTCGAAAGCTCACAAGCGTTCACAATGAAAGGCTTGTGTTATTTTTGTTTAAGGTTTATGTTCATTTGTGTTTAAAGCTCATCCAATTCATGTGCTAGGTTCATGTTCATATATGCAAAGACTCATGTTCAACTATAATGTTCAAGGCTTATGGTTACTCTTATGTTAAATACTTAAGTGCAACCCTTATGTTTAGTCATGCTCAAGACATCATGTGCTAACACTCACTTTTAAGTCACGTGAAGAGACTCATGTTTAGCTCACATTCCATAAAATGTTATGTTTAATTTACATATACAACTCATGCATGTTGATGTTGAAAGTTTACAAGTGCTTGTGACAAAAGAGTTATGTTGAACTCAAGTGTTTGACTTTCATGTGTTTATGTGCAAGACTTATGTGTAATTTATGTATGCTTAGCTTGAAGACTCTTGCTCAACCTTTATGTACCCATAATTTAATGTGTCCATTCATATTCATATGTTAAGCTCATATGGAAGCCTTATGTCAATTTCACATGTTCAGCTCATGATTACTCATGGTTAAGGCATTGTGTTGATTTCTCATGTTTAGTTCTCATGTACTTAAGTTTAAAGCTCATGATAAGTTCATATTCGATGCTTATATCTAGTTCACATGTTTTATGCTCGTATAGTATTATGTTTAAGGCTTGCCCCACATTATGATTCAAAAACTTACGTTATATTCGCTGCTCATTTTATGTTTAAGACTCATGCTCAAGATTCATGTCTAAGGTCCATGTTTAATTAATGTGTACTTAATTCATCTTACATATGAGACTCGCATTCAACTTTCATAGGCTCACATCCCAAGATTTATGTTCACTTCTTATGTATTCAACTCATGCGTAACTCACGTTCATCTCTAATGCACTCGTATGCTCTTACCTTCATATCCTGTAACTTATGTTTAGTTTACATTAAGAATTTGCAATTGGCTTTATTAAGATCATCGAAACAAGGTCATGTACGGCCTAAGTATGACACCTGTAGGATATGCATAATGAGGAAATGTTAGTTTCACAATTTAGAAGAAAAGGTAAGGGAGAAGGATGCATGGATTTATGGTGTAAGAACGCATATGTACTTCATTGCATTTGTACATAAGTTCCTTTCTATTGATGCTAAGGTGATAGTAGAGATGGTAGTCGAGATTTTGAGCATATTAGCATCAATTAAAAGCTACTATAATAGGGGTTGAAGTAATAAAATAAGTCACAGCAAACTTAAAGGATTTATTTTAGAGCATGTACATGTGAAGGCAAGATTGCTATATAGAATTTCATAATGAGTTCTATTGCAATTTGCATAGAAGCACTATAGAAGCTAGAACCTATGGTTATGATTGGAAATTTAAACAATGTTTACAAAGAGAAAGTTATTTACAAATCTACATACCAAAATTGAGAAGCTTTTTCTCACAAACACCAAACTATAGAAGAGATACGACTAAGCACCACTTAGTCGTGGGCACCACCATGGAAAACACAACAAGTTGAATTTTGAGCACAAGAACCACGAGAAACCCAAGCATGGTTCCATCTAAAACAAAAAGACCTGAACATTAGCTAAACAAACCAATAACAGTAGTTAAATAAGTTTTTTTTTTTCAACAGACATTATCTAGCTTTGTTACAATTTATGTGGATTAAGTCTTAATTGTAGGCTCATTCTCCTTCCTTGAGAGTAGAAATTTACAATAGTGAAGTGAAATCTGAAACCCAAATGAAAAAAAAAAAAGAAATAGGTTATAACCATTAGGGTAGCAACAAATAAAAGGAAAAGTAAGCTTATTTATTGAAGATTCAAATTTGGCTAAAATGGAGACAAGTAATCATTACAACCAAAATTATGCTTACACAGTGTTTCAAAATGAATCGCAAAGGTAGTTTTAGAATAAAATAGTTATTTGGCAAAAAAGGGAAAATTAAGGGGTCTCAATAGAAGGTTCAATAAGAAGCATATTAGCTCGTGAGTAGGGAAATCTTCATATTTGAACATTATAAAGGAATATCTCATGAAAATCTAGTGCAAGTTTAATAAAAGATATCCTAATGACTATATGGGGAATGAAAGGTGCAAGGAATGTTTCATATGTTCAATAAAGCACGTAAGGTAGAGAAAATCAGCCATGAACTTGCACATTATATCAGGGTAAGGAGATTCATTACTTGAAGCAACCATAGTTATCTTTATCTTCTACAATGGTTGGGAACAGCTTAAAAAAATAAAACTCCATGTGTAGGCTCGAAATATATTTTACATGCCATTTAAGAAAAAAAAAATCAAGAGAGAGAGCATTTATTTAAATCAAGCCTAAGGCATACAAGCACTATGAAAGAATAACGTGTCCATATACATGAAAGTCACTAAGTAAAAGCAGGTGTTAGCAGCAAGAACATGTAGCTAAAGAGAAAACCATGGTCTGGACTCCACAAGCAGAGGAAATAAGGATAGCAGACTTTTTTTTACTTTTTTTAACTATCTCAAATTCAAGGCTTCATGCAGGAGGTTTAAATGGCCTGGGAAACCTATGGTAGAGGGTTATGATTAGGCAGTTGAGTCATGAGGACTTGGAAGACATAGTAGCTGCTTGGTTTCCAAATCTAGAGTATCTTGCTAATAAGCTAATCGAAACTTAAGAAAGAATAAATTTTGTGATAAGGCATTGCAAAATGGGAGATCTTCACGCAAAAAGACCACTTGATGAAAATAGTAGAGAAGAGCCAAACCAAGTAGGTGGCAAGTACTAACGGCCAAGCTCCATTTCCATGTCCATGACCAGCAACTGAAGGCCAAGATTAATCTGTACCGAGTAAAGTTCCGTACATACCCAAGTTACAATAAGCTTTTTTGTAATTATACTTTTTTATGTTACATACACACACACACACATATATATATATATATACATTGATTTATGTGTTACGCTTACATTTATACATGTATACATTAATTTATGTGTTATACACACACATATACATATATACAAATATATTTAACTAATGTATTGTTTACTTTATATAAAGGTCAACTATTATTTGCTTTATATATCCATTTATCATTTCAAAATTTTATAAATTTGTGATTGAATACAATGACATTAATATACACACAAAGAGATAACAATAATAAATAAACTTAAAGGATTAAAGATTCATCAATCTATCATGGTGAGAAGATGAAAGTTTAGAATTTTAGGTTTATATGATGATGTAGGGAAGTAGCTAAGTGAATTGGTAATTGAACATTGTTCAATTGTTGGAATTGATGACCTTCATGTTTTTTTTTTTATTTTTTTTAATAGAAATTGTTGAGAGATTATTGGCAATCATTAATAGATTTTGTAATGTAGCTTTTTCGATTGAGGCAAATTCCTTGTGAGATTGATAAGAAACTTATTGGTCTTATTCCCAAGACACTTGGTGCAAATTCTTTAAAAGATTTTAGACCTATAAGCTTGTGTTCTATGATATCCAAGATCATATCTAAGATCTTAGTGCACTAATTGAGGCCTTTTTTAAATGAAATTATTAGCTCAATACAATATAGTTTCATTCTAAGGTGTAGTGCAGCTAATAATGTTATTTTGTTGCAAGAGATAATTCGCTCTTGTTCTAGAAAGCAAGGAAAGAATGGATGGATGATTCGAAAATTAGATCTTCAAAAAGCTTATGAACAACTTAAATGGTCTTTCATCCATAATATTCTACAATGGCTCAATTTTTCCCAATTGTGGATTGATATTATTAGTTTATGCTTATCTATAATATTTTATTCTGTTATTCTTCATGGGAAGGTTACTTAAGTTCATGGTGAGTTAGGGTATAAGAGAAGGTGACCCCATTTACCTTATTTATTTATTTTTGCTATGGAAATGTTGAGTAAAGTGATTCAATATAATATAGAAATGAAGAAATGGAAGCCTTTTCATGGGTGATCTAATTCTATTGGGAAAAGCTTTTATAGAAAATGTAAGAAATATTATGAGTGTCATGGATTCGTTCCATAGATGTTATCCTCACATTTAAAGTCAGGAAGCGTTGTGTATCTAGCTTCATTTGTAATCGTTCATCCAATAAAATATAGCCACCTTAGCAAATGGTAAGAAAATAGGAAAAAAAAAACGAGCGTACTATATATCCTTCCTTTAATGCTAAAATATCAACCAATAATATACAGGGAGTTAAAAAAGTATCGTGAGCTTTCCTAGATAAATTTACCACCACATGGCTGGCTTTCCCACAGGGAAAAGAATAGTTCCATCGTATCATCTTACTTATTCTGGTAAAATTATATGTTGAAAATAAGATTACACCGTGTTGAATTGTCTATTACTTGCAAACTTAGTCTTGAAATATGGGAGTTTTTCTTTTGCATGTGCCCTAGTAATGTTGCTCTTATGTCTTTGAAGCCAAAAGCATTCTCGACGGGAAAATTTCCGATAAAACCTTTATGTCGTTAAATTATTTTTCATTTGCCTAACGTAAAACGAATTGTGGTCAATAGGATTCGATCATTCGTATTAGCTGTGTTGCAGGTAGTTTTTATAGAGCTATAAAAGAAAGTAGCTATGATAAGTAACATCGAGGTACTTATCAAAGTACAATTCGATATGATTACTCCAATACTTAAATCAGCAATAGCTCGAAGGAGAATGAGAGAGTTAGTGAGCTTCATGTATGTGATGTACGCAAGGGAGTCAAGATATGTTACCATTAAAGTGTCTAAGTTACTTATAGAGAGATGATGATGCGAATCTAGTAGTATGTACTTGATGCGAATCTAGTAGTATGTACTTCATATTGACATGTTCACTAAGTTCACTAAGTGGGATCATGCTAAATGTTGTGTTCCCAGAATATAGGGGCTTTGCTATTGATTGAGTCTTGGAACTTTATCCATTTAGCTTTGACCATAGGTAAATGGTGTTTAGTCCTTATTTGGATGCACCTCAAGTAGGTTAGTCACAAGATTTTATAGGTTGGTCAATGAGGAAACAAATTGGTCATGGACCCTAATAAGTCCACTCAAGGTCCAAAGAGGTTAGTATGGGTTTATGGAACTCATTTCCAAAATCTCCCATCAACATGAACTAAATAGTGATCTTATTAAAGGAACAGTTTAGTACAATTTTGATTACTAAATTATGGGATCTATCACTTTTTATAATTTATTTATTAAGATCTCACAGATTTAATTCCTTAATGAGTTTTTCCTCCAATATACCTCTGACATTTCAATTAATCCAACATGCAATTCCTTAGAAATGGTTGAACCATTCGTGGCAAGTGAAGTCTAACCTATGTTCAATGCCAAGCCTAGTTTAGGAAAGGGAAGAAAAAGAAAGAAAAGCGTTCCCATTTTAAATGAAAAATGGCAAGTCTTCTTATTTTTGGCATTCAACACTTAGAGTGAAAGATTTACATATCAAAACTTAGATATATAAACAAAATGCAAACACTGAAAATAACAAATTCAAATAATCAAGAATAGTCTTATATCGTGACCAAGAACCATCTTACGACATCTATATTCTCAAACACCCTATATAATCACCTGATATATGTGCTAATAAATGCTCACCTATTTTGCGAGTGCTAAAAGTAAACAAACATCCTATCCTATATGGTGTTTTTGTCCATCTTCATATCAATTATATACTATCATACATGAATAGAAAATGTATAAAATTTATAATCCTATTATTTTCCTTATTTCTAAAGTTAAACTAACCCAAGATATATAGTAAAAACTGCATAAGTTCATTTTAGATGACAGCGTTTTTCCATGATGTTTTCGATTTGCTATTAATAAATAATAAACCAATTTCTTTGATTTTTCAAAATAACATGAACAACAAACTAATTGAAATTAAAAGAAAAAAAAAAAGAAAAGAAAAGAAGAAACCCATCTTATAAAAGATTCAATGCAAAATAATGAGATAAAAACAAAGTACTAGTCCTTCAGGATCAAGCTATAGAATTGTATAGTTTATTATTTATATTTATATGTAGATTATATTGCCATTTGTCTTTCTTTTATTGGTTAGAGCAAGTTTAGTATAATGTATAAATAGTTGTAGTACTCATTTGTAACTAACTAATTATGTTATTCCCAAATATACACATACTTCACAACTGTTCATCTTTCTCCATGAGCTCTACTAGGGCTTCAACATATTGCTCATTACGTATTGCAAATTCCTATAGTTCTACATGGTAATAGAGTGGACAAGATAATAGAATCTTCCTTTAATTCATTCATTTCAATCATTAGCTCTTCTATAGTCAACACTGTTGTTGATCCTTCGACTTTAGATCCTTTGTTTTAGTCTAGTTTGGATAATCTAAATAGGTCAACAGGAAGTTTGATTTTCAATGGAAGCAATTACCTAGGTTAGAGTAGATTAGCAAAATTAGGTTTGGGAGTGAAATTAAAGGTTGGATTTTTAGACGGATCCATTCTAAAACCTCCTAATCATTCTTGAAATGTTGTAAGATGGCTTAGATGTAATCATATGGTATGCTGTTGGATATTAAATTTGATGATAGCTAAAATTACTTAGTGTTTCTTATATGCTTAATCATCTAAACAACTTTGGGATGAAGTGACACAGTAGTATGGTGTTTCTAATAGACTGCTGGTAGTTTAATTTTAGTATGAGATAAGTAACTTAAGACAAAACAATAGTACAGTTAGTTCTTATTACGATAAGTTGAAGAAGTGTTGGGATGAGTTGAGTCAATTGCATGTGTATCCTATATGTAGTTGTAGAGGAATGAATCTATGTACTTGCGATTTACCAAAGCGAGTACCTGAATTTGAATTGCAAAGCAAATTGATACAATTTTTTATGGGACTTAACGAAGTCTATTATGGAGTTAGGAATCAAATTCTTTCAAAGGATCCAATGCCATCAATCAATAAGGCCTTCTACTTAGTTCAACAGGTTGAATGTTAAAGATAAGTGACATGCTTCAAAAATGAAGTAGATGCTGCTGCCTTTAATACTAAGGAAAGGAATGTTGTCATTAATAGAAAAAGGAATAAGGTGCAATTGTTTTGCAAGAATTGTAAAATGGAAGGGTATTTAATTGAGAATTGTTTCCAAATTATAGGATATCCTAATTGGATCAAAGAAAAAAGGACAACAAAAGGAAGGGTTTTGGGGACTTTTACTACTACAGTTTCAACTAAAAAAATGAATAAGAATGTGTTTGAGCCTCCACTGGATGTATTAACTCAAGATCAATTTAATGATGAGAAATAGTTAAATAAAGTAGACAAGCATGTGATAGATGTTATGTGTAAGGAAATGGTGAAACTAATGAAGTTTAAACATGTGTAAGGTACTATTACAGGTAGTGGTGAGGGTAGCAGCAGTATATAGAATACTGGTGCATCAGGAGGTAATGTTCACTTTAGAGGTATTCTAGATTCCACTTTTTGTTTTAATGCTCTAATTAAAAATGTACACTCTTGGATTATTGACATAGGAGCTTCAAATTATATGACACCATTTTATCATATTCTTCATGATGTAACCAACTTATTATAATTAGATGTGTGCAAATGGGCTTTGGCTAGCAGGCTGGTCCGTTTAACTCGCTTTTTAAAGAGGCTTAGGCTAAGGTGTTTTAGCTCATTCAAAATTGGGCAAAATGAGCTAGGCCTATTCAACCTAAGAGCCAAAGTTGGTCGGTTTATATTGGTCCGTTTAATACATTTGTGCCTTTAGCCATGTGTCAACCCATTTCACCTTTTAAATAAGTTTGGGCAAAGATTTTTTAACTCGTTTAAAAGCAGGTCAAATGAGCCTGACCTGTTTAACCCATAGGCTAAAGTGGATCAGGCTGGGTTAGTCTATTTAATCCACTTACATACCTCTAGTTAGAACTAACTAAAGTCAATTTACTTGATAGGAGGAATTTGTTAATCACAAAGAGTGGATGAGTTGCTATTAGTAAACACCTTATTCTTCACAATGTTTTACATATTCTTAAGTTTACACACAATCTATTGTTAGTAAATACCCTTGTGAGAGACCAACATATATTAGTTGCTTTTAACCCCATTGAATGCATATTTTAAGACCAAATTTTTTCTAAAATAATTGTTGTTAGAAAGGCTAATTGTAAGCTACATGTTCTTTATACAAAAGAAAGAAAGGAGTGTAATTTTTCTCTTCTAGTGGATTAGTTTCTTTCTTCAAACACTTGTAATAATGTTTCCATTACTAGTACTGAATCACTATGTTTGTTTGATGAGAGCTTAAGACATTCTTCAATTTCAAAATTGCAACATTTGGCTTGTTGTAAACGTTTCAACTTTAATAAATTTGTGTGTGAAGTTTGTCATGAGGCTAAGTTTCATTAACTTCCCTTTAATAAGAGTACCTTTGTTTTGAAGTTTCCTTTTGAGTTGTGGCATATTGATATCTGTAGTCCTTACAAATTAAAATCTATAATAGGTGCTCGACTATTCTTGATTGTACTTGATGATTATACCTAGTCAACATAGATATTCTTGATGCATCACAAGAGCCAAATACACTCTATGCTTGAAAAATACTTTTCATACTTTTCTAATCACTTCTCTTTAGTTCCAAAGTTTGTGAGAATTGATAATGGAGCGGAGTTTTTGTCTTCATTAAGTTAATCATTGTTCAACAACCTTGGTATTGTTCGTCAAAGAACTATATCTTATATACTAAAGCAAAATGGACAAGTTGAGAGTAAACATAGGCATTTGCTTGATACTTCAAGGGCACTTACGTTACACGCTGGTTTATCAAAAGAGTTTTGGGGTAAGTGTATCCTTATAGCTACGTATCTAATCAATAAGATGCTTGTTGATGGGAAACACCACAAGAGATGTTGTTTGGTACTATACCCAATTATAGTAATTTCAGAGTTATGTGGTGTTTAAGCTATGTTGCATAACATCCTTATCCTAATGATTAGTTTGAGTCTTGAGGGATCAAGTGTATATTTTTGGGTTATCCTTATGGACAAAAAGGATATAAGGTGTATGATATTTGTCACAAACAAATCCTATACTCTAGAGATGTGATTTTCTTTGAGAATATATTTCCCTATAGAAATGTTCCTCACAATAAGTCCTTTGAACATTCTAAATTGCTTATCTTGTTTAAAGATTTGTCTCATTTGATTCATGTTTCTGTTTATAATAGCGGTCCTTCATCTGCTGTTGTTGATAATTCTATAGGCAATACTGTATCATTTATGATATGTCTCTTGATCAATCCTTAACATTTGGTTTTGTATTAAGTCTAAATTGCGATGAATCTGACTCTATAGATGCAAAAATTTCTTTGGATACAATTGATGTTCTTGTGCATAGATCAGCTATAGAGAAGCATCCTCCTAAGTGGCTTCAAGACTTTGTTTGTCAAGTTCTTGTTAGTAAACCTATTGATACTGGTCTTAAATGTGACACTGATCTTCAATCATCACCTATTCCTTCTTTTCCTTTTAAATATCCATTGTTTGATGCTACTTCTCTTCATTCATATACCACTGAATTTGTAGCTTTGCTTGCCATATGTTTACTTAGAGGCATCAAAATGTAAAGAGTGGAAGGATGCTATACTTATTGAGTTGAATGCTTAGGAGAGTAATGACACTTAGGTGTTAATAGTTTTACCTAAAGGGAAGAGAGCTATAGGGTTAAAGTGGGTCTATAAAATAAAACATAGGCCAGATGGCATTATACTAAGATGCAAAGCTTGTTTGGTTACGAAGGGTTTTGACCAAACCAAGGGGGAGGGTTGTCATGATACTTTTTCCCCTATAGCTGAACTAGGTTCAATTCACATATTGTTAGCTTTAGCTACTACAAAGGGGTGGAATTTGCTTTAGATTAACGTGAATAATACTTTTCTACATAGGTATTTAGATGAGGATATTTACATGCTTCTCTAAAGGTTATGATAAAGCAAAACCTAATCAACTGTGCCATCTAAAGAAGTCCCTTTATGGTTTAAAATAAGCTTATAGACAATGGAATCTCGAAATCTCTAAGTTCTTGATTTCCTTTGGTTTAAGCAATCTAAACATGGTTACTCTTTGTTTTCTCATCATAGAGTGAATGGTTCTATCTTTATACTCTTATGTGTCGATGATATGCTGATTATAGGTTCCCATGAAAGTTTTATTGCTCAAGTTAAATAGAAAATGCATGAGGTGTTTACAATTAAAGATTTGGGAATGGCTTAGTTCTTTCTTGGTTTAGAATTTTTTTGAACAAGTTTAGGTATTCTCTTAAATCAGTGTAAGTTCATAATGGATGTTTTGCATGATTCTAGGTTGTTTAGTGAAAAACCTAAGTATATTCGTCTACCAGCCAAGTTGTCACTAGATTCTGATATAGGGGATGAGTTACCTGATCCTTCCTTCTATTGAAGACTTGTTAGGCGACTTCTGTATATTACTCTTACTTAATTGGACATCACATATTCAATTCATCAGCTTAGTCAGTACTTAGAGTCATGAGTTTATCAAACTTGACATTACAATTGGAAAGATTGGTTGATTTAGATTAGGCCTCTAACACTTACAATCTACACTCGTTATCTAGTATTTGTATAATGTTGGGTAATGCCTTAGCCTTGTGGATGACTAAGAAATATCCTACAGTATCTAAATCTAACATAGAGGTTAAGTATCGAAGTCTTGCATTAGCCAGTAAAGAGTTGTCATTAGTGTTGTATATTCTTTGAGATTTAAGAGTACTTGTTTCATTGCACATTTCCTTAGCTTATGACAATAAATCTACATTGTTGATTGCTCATAATCCTTGTATGCATGGACAAGCAAAGCATGTCGATGTTGATGTTCATTTCTTACATGGTCATGTATAGTTAAGCTTTCTTTGTCTAGAGTTTGTTCCATCTTAAGATCATGTGGCTGACTTGCTCACGAAGCTTTTACACACTACACCTCTTCATGCCTTAGTTGTTAAGTTGGGACTTCAAGAAGCTCTAATTTGAGGGGGACATGTAGAATTGTATAGTTTATTATTTATATTTTACACATAGATTATATTGCTACATGTCTTTCTTTTATTGGTTAGAGCAAGTTCATCATATTGTATAAATAGTTGTAGTACTTGTTTGTAACTAATTGATTCTATTATTCCCAAATATACACATAATTCACACATGTTCATCTTTCTCCATGAGCTCTACTAAGTCTTCTATAGATTGCACATTAGGCATTGCAAATTCCTATAGTTCTACACAAGCTTTGAGATATGAACGATTTGGTTCTCTTTCACCTTACATCTCGTTTTGTACATAGCAAATCCATCCCATTTTTGCAAGTGCCTTCAAACTTTACATTGCCATTCAATTCCACCTTTTGAGTGGAAAGGGGTAGGTGAAATTGATTTTATTACACCCTCGACTAAGAGATTTATAAAAACAGGCTCCATATGTTTGTTTCATCCACACATTAAAGATACTTTTTGCAAATACCTCCATAATATATAAATAGAATTTATAATTCCATAGACAATTTCCAACATAATTATCTTGCTATGGACTAAATTCTATTCCATTCCATTTTCACTCTTGACTATTTTTGTATACAAAATGTGAGACTATACTCTTATTTATTTATTTTTGCCCAATGATATTTCAAATAAAACTACTTTCTAAAGAAAGTTAAAATTTAAAGTCAAGGGTACAACTGACTGATGCTTTTTCTTTATTTTATCTTTCAATACACAATTAGAGTGATAGAATCATTCAACAACTTTTGCTCACTGAACTTCTCCTTAAGGGGTAATAACCAAGTAAATTTACTCAATCCCCGTCGAGTTTGATAGAAATATTAGACTTTTGATGCTTGTAATGGAGGTGTAATTGCGAGTTTATCAAGTTAGTTACTCCTTGCCAAACACATGGATATCCTACAATTCGAATGTACGCTAAGGTAATGTTGTTACAAATTTCTAGGATATTATGCTTGCTTTGTCATCAATTGAGCATATACATACTAATAGACGGTGATAACATGCCTTATCTTTTATCCAATAACAAAGTTATCTGTGTCCAAAAATTACACATAATGCAACATCACTAATTCAAACTTTTTGCATCAACAAAAATCCTTTCCACATGTGATATAACAATCTCATATATATTCTCAACTCCAAAGGTAGACAAAAGTTTAACTAGAATCTATGCCAGAACCTTTATTCATGGCAAATTAAAAGTAATAACCTTATGACTATATGGAGAATAGAAGGAAAAATTGCCATTCGATGCAAAATCCATCAATTCATTCAACACCAACAAGGAATATGAAATTGGTCATTAATGAAATTATGAAGGAGAGATAAAACCACTTCTAACCAGGGTTTGACAAAACATTTCTTGCCAATTATTATTAACCAAAAAAAAGGAGAGATTTTCCTTAAAAATTTTCTTAATAATGCAATATGCTTTTAGTAGCAAACAACTTTGTTTTCTCTATAAACTTTATCATCTCTACATCTTCAAATGGATATATAAATTATATGTAAAGGAGATACACGCTTCAACCGCAAACTTAAAGTGATCCACTTAGTTGTAGGGCAGTTGACAGCATTCCAGTTATAACCTTATCTAAGTGCCTCCATATAAAATAAGGATTAAACAAACAACATGCTGACATCTCGAGGAAACATTCCCTTACATAGCCACAGTGTAATAATTCATCTTGAATATCCTTTAGAAATCATATGGCTGCCAACGATCAAGAGTTTCGGCTCAACTCGAACGACTATAGCACGCTGTAGACCATAGCCTTCGGTCTGGGAACCCAACCCGGATCAATCTGCTATTCGGTGAGATCAATCTATCCAATTAATCTGTCAATATGTTTATCGAAAAAATAAAAGAGGCTAATCTGTCTATATTTTGCTCATCACAATAACCCTTATGATCAGTCAACAAATTTTACTTTGGCGGTATGTATGCTTTTCTAATGTGGTACTAAGAGGAGTAATTGTTTGTGACACGATAAGATATTTATGGGACTTAGTAAGAAATTGTGTGAAATAGGGTAAGGAAAAGTTGTCCCTAGTCTAGGGTTCTTGGACAAGGATAAGGAAACTTCCCCAATCTCAGGTTCCGTGATTCGGGATATGGTAAATTCTTGTCTGGAGAGGGATTCTATGGACAAGGCTAAGGCAGATGAACTCATGTGAGAGACCCCTGCTGTATAACAAGAACTCTCTCGTCTACTCTTAGGTTTTACATAATAAAGTGTTGCGAATTAAGTTTCCACGTATGTTCAATATTTATAAGTAAAATTTACCGATTTATTTGTTATATTCAATAGAAAGTCTAATAATGAGTATCGGCAGTAGAAGCGGTCGAGTTAATGATCACCTCATACGTAATCAATTTACTAGTTTGAATTCAACGAAGATACTTTGATATTTTCTACGATTCTATGACATCGCTAGCTCCTGTAATTCCCCACGTGTCTGTATTTTGACTCAGTTTTTTTACACATTGCGGAATCCAATTTCCTTAAATATGATGACATACCATTCTTTAATAACGAAACTGATTGATCTCTTCAAAGCATATCTCAGAAATTTCATTTGGCATTTCAACATAAATAACACGACCTAACATAGAAAGATAACTTAGTGACAATGCATATATGAGCAATAACCGATTAAATTTATTCACTCCATGCAAATGGAAATTTAAAAACAATAAAAATATAGCAAAAATTGTCTCATACTTAACATAAACTAAATACACCGAAGTTGGCTTTTCTGTTTTTATCTTTTATTTTCTTTTTATTTATACTTTCCTAAGGGGGGGAAGTGATTATGCTATAATCATATGTAATATAGCATATATGTATATATATATACACACGCGTATATATATATAAACCATTAGATTGTACAAGAAGATGTATTATATGTGTGCACGAAAATGTAAAAGACTCCATAAGTCATATGCGAATGACAATACATATGTAGAAATGTACCACACTGTTTTACACTTATATAATTAAGCTTGATATTCCCTAAGACATTTGAAACAATTGGGTATATATATCAGTTACGTTGTATAATGTTCAGTTGATATTTTCTTTATATCTTTATTTATCATTATTTCAAAATTTTACAAATAATGATTGAGTATAATGACATCATTATATACAAAGGTAAATACCAACAACTTATATATTGAAAGCATTAAATTTAAATTTTTTTTTAAAATTTTATACTTACTTAAATGGTTTGAAAAATTATAATTATATATTGTCTTCTATTGGATGGACAATGTGAAATGCTCTAGTTGATATTATACACAAGATTGGCAAGTACTATTAGCGTTAGTGGTAATTGTTAGTTTCTAAGGAAAAAAATGTTACTATCCATACTACCATGTCTGAATTCTATTATCACTTATACATAAACTAGGTGGTTAATACAGTTGAATTTTTATTCATAGACAATGCTTTATAATGCATTAAACGTAGAAAATAATGAAAAGAAAAATATCTAGCATATTATATGTAAGCAACATAAATAATTCACTTGCTCTTTATGACATCTATTAAACATTGTTTTATAAAGAAATTATAATAGGAAATGCTTATAATAACATATGTGAAACCCCATAAAAACCTACTCTATACTTTAAAGAACATCTATAAAATTACTATTTTTTGATGATGTAATTTCATATTTTTAATTAATTGAAAATCTAATGTTAGGTACACTTTCTAATAAAATTATAAGACACTTCTAAGTATGCCATCGTAAGGGCTAAAAATACATAGATAATAATAATAATGATGTTCATAATGATGATTAAATAATGTTATTAGTAAATATAAATGAACGACGATATCAACCATGTTTGACAAAATATATTAAATAAGTTCTATCCATCTAAAATATGTTTGCCATAGTACAATAAGATCCAACTACACATAATCAAATATTATTATGACTCGAGATACATTTATTAATGGATGGACATAATGGTTACAAAAAATCATTTAGATATCCTTAATAAAATTTATAAGGAAAATATGTAAGGCTTGTACATGTATTATAATATTAATAATATATAATGTTAACAATAAGAAAAAAAAATCTCTAAATGTAAATAATTCCATTGAAAATATAAAACAGTTAATGAATAACTACACTCTCTAGTATAAGATTGTATTTATCATAATTTCTAAATCGTAATTTGTTAAATATCAGTTAAAATATAATGAATGATTGATTTTAGTTCAAGATTTAAATCCATGCTCCCTTTATTTCCTAATTTATATAATAATAGTTATGAATGACAATGTTAACAACTATGGTAATCACATCAAATTAAAAACAATTACAGTTACCATTAGAGAGACAAAACCTTTGTATAATGGCGTATGTTATTCATATAATATTATGTTATGGTATCTATATGGTTGTTATTGATAAGTTATCTCGAGCATAGGCTTCTAAGCCTAGGTCAACTTCCTTAAAGCATGGGTTAAGCTTAGAGTCTTGGTTGAGCTCCTTAGTGTCAAGAGTACAAACAAATTGTGTTTGAAATATAGAATCTAAATTGTGGCATTTGAATTCTTATTAGGTTTTAAAAGTATCTTTAGGCCAAGTTAAGAGATGTACTACTCCAAATATTGGACGCCTACTTCTTTGTTTATTCTTTTTAGTCTAACTGCTTAAATGAGCTTAATTAATTCTCCAAACTAAATAATAACCTATTGCATGAGGGTAGCTATGGCCAATATTTTTGGGGTCTTAATGTGTTGGGAAGGAGTATCGATGATCCTTACATAATGTTGTTTGAAGTGAATCTAGCTTAGAAATGATCTAGGTATATTTAGGTTTATACTTGGTTACTTGGATAGGTGCTTATTCACTTGGTTACTAGGGTGATAAGGGTTCCTCTACCAATACTATATGGTACATATCTATATGTCTTAAGGTGGTGAGCAACCTTATGATGCTTATAAGGCTAAACCAAAGATACACAAAGTGTTCTTGTTGTATTAATTGTATTCATTATCACATGCGATTGTGGATTATGCTTGTTTGTATACATGTGCTCATGTTATTTCATATTAGGCTTCGGTTTACCCTTTACGAACCTTTGTCTTTTAATTGTACGATCAAGTATAGATGAAGATGTTTATTACTTTAATGATTATAGTTATGACTACGACTATGATGTAGCTAGGGATGTAGAAAATTACTACGATGATGGAAGTAGGTTTACCTAGTTGTATGATGTCTAGGATTTATACATTAGGAGATCAAACTCTATTAGTTATGGTTCATGTAGGACGGCTTATTGAGACTTATAGTTGATGTTGGGAAGTTACTTATGACTCCAATTGCTATTGTTGTATTATTTTTTTTTGTTTTTTTTTTTTTTTTTTGCCGAAAGAGCTATTTGAGACTAGTTTCATTCATGTTAATTATTAGTTGCAGGTTATTACACTCACAATTCTATTAAAAATCACTAGAAGGTTTATAGAATTGGAACGTAAAAATATATATTTCTACAACTTATGTAAAATAGTTTTAAAAAACTATAGATATACTTATAATAGTTATAAAAAACTTGAAATGTTCTTTGAAAGTAAAGAAATAAAGAAATTATGTTCTTTTTCCATTAAAAAATATGTCAATCAGTAATTTGATATTTATGGAATAAGGATAATTAAGGTCGGAACTATTTTTTTCTAGTTATTTTGATTGAAAAAAAAAACAATGAATTGAAGAAAACTAAATATTTCAACTCATTTTGAGTTATTAACAGTATAAACTTAAATATATTATTTTTATTATAAACTTTTCTATTAAAGTTGAAACTTAGATGAAGGTCATAAATAACGAAGAAAGGACATGGAGAGAAAGAAAAGGGAAAAAAATTGGAATAGAATAGAGAAGATGATTTAATCCCTTAATAATCAATATGATAATAGAAACTGAGTTATATATTTTTTATTTTTAGCTCATTTAATGTATATATGTACAATTGGTAAAGCTAATTAAAAATGTATGTTTCTATTGAGTTTGAAATGTAGAATAGGGTAAAAATATAGGTTTTTATAAGAAAACAGTTTTATATATAAATTAACTCAGAAGAGTCTCGTAAAATTGTAAGCTTATACAATCACATAGGTAGAATTGCATTTTTGATAACTATAACTAGTTGTTTCAGGAGCTTGTGAACTCTAATCTTATAGTTATGTTACTATAAGCTTTTAGTGTGGATCTTCATGTATGTTAGTGGATCGAGTGGAACTCTTCGAGCCACTTATTTATGTGATTATTTATAGAGTCATATGATTGAGCAAAGAAAAAAATTATGCTACATTATGAATTTTTTATAGGATTTGTAGGTTGAAAACCTTAAACATGTCATTACCTATTAATAATACGTAGTTAGCAATAACATTTGAGGTTTTGAAGTGCTATAACTATACATATATTTACAAAGTATTATTGAGATATATTGATGTAAATATACAAATGAATACGAACATATACATATTGATGTATATGACTATTCACATATATATATACATGCATGCATATATATACATATATATATATATATATCATAGAATGTGAAATGAAAGTAATCCTTAACAAGAATCCCTTTAGACTTGGTCTTTTAGGTTAGGTTTAGAACATATTGGTGTCATATAAATACGATAACTACTCCCCCATATCTAAGCATGTTGATATGGTACAGTTCTTCCCTCAATGTAATTTAATGATCTAAAATTCACTATCTTCATATAATTTAGACCACATGCCTTATTAGAATGTGTTACAACCGCATATAAATGATGCATCTTTAGGTTCGTATAGATAGAGGAGCACCTCAATGAACAAGAGCAAAAAGAAAACAATAGGGGGTTTAGCAAATTCGAATGGCTACCAACTGGATATGACAAACTAACTAATCCTACTCAGCCTAATCTAAATACTTGATATAACATAGGAATGTTGAACTATGATCTCTTGCCATAAACTCTTTCTAAAGGAGCTAGATAAGAGCTAAGGATGATAAAGAACATGGAGGATACTCTGAGAAGAAAAATTATGTGATTTAATAATAGAAGTATGATGTCTACATACAAAATAAGTAAGGTATTTATATGACCTCAACTAAGATTACAATAAATCGGTAAGTATTTCAATATCTACCATGGAGTACCCTTAAATTAAATAACTAAGGTTACCTAAGAAGTATGTGCGAAGCACACATTAGTAGGATGTTACATAGCATCTCGTCCTTGTACCTATCTTCAATGGAGATTGGCACCTTCACTTATTTGATGACTTGCAGTCCATCTTTCTCATTTAACTAGTGGATTTTGTAAGGTTGAAGGTGAGAATAAATAATTAACTTCAAGGCCTTCATAACTCCTACCACTATATTAATATAACTCCCTCCATCAATGATTAGGGCATAGAGATTGCCATTCACATGACAGTTTGTATCGAAAAGATTTTCTTGTTGCTCACTTTCATTTGTAACAATGGTACTAAGAACTCATCTTACCACCTTATTAAAGTATTGCCCAAGTTTAGGTCGAATTAAGGCATTAAGATCATCTAAAAATTCACCTAACAAATTTTCAATAATTATCACTTCCTTGCCTTCACTCACACTCTCCACTTTGATCTGTGGCTTCTCACCTATCATAGTAATCACATGTCAGTTTGGACATATATTAGTAACATGTCCAAAAACCAGGCATTTGAAGCATTTAATCTCCTTTTCCTTTAATCCTAAACTTTGGCTAGGGTCCTTCTTGACTTCAAGTTCCTTGACCTTACTTTTACCCTAGCTATCATCAAGTCAGCTTAAATGTAGTCTACGTTTGTTCGCCTCGGAATTGTATGGAGGTCTATTAGAGATTGGTTAGCTTGACATACCGGGTTAGCTACTTAGTGTCTAATTCAGCTAACTTCGCCTCTATCAATCAACTCTCCAAGTGATTTGACTAGTTTCATTTAAGATCCCAATCCTTTATACTTCTACTACATTCCTAATCTCATGTCACAATCTAGATATGTTCTTATAAATGGTTATGGATTCAAATCATCAACAACTCAAACTCTTGAACATACTCATTTGTAGTTCAACTACCCAACTTGAGCTCTTAGAGATGTCTGAAAGTATCTTGATTGTAATGCTCAAGAATAAAACTATTCCTCAAAACTCACTGCATCACATTCCAAGTTCTTATCCCAAGTCAGTTTCGCTAACATATAGTTTATACCTTCTTGCACCACATCATTATATACAAAAAACCCCAAAGTGGCCATGTAAATCCGTAAGGCATCCTCATAATCATAGAAATCAAATATTTTCCTAATCTTTTCTTCCCAGTCCATATATTCATTGGATCTGCTTGTTCTAAAAAAGCTTGGACCTGTACCTTGATATTCTTAGTTCTTTAAGCACTTAGATTTCTCATTCATTAAAGTGTTGGAACTGTTCATCCTCACCTTTGCCATCTTCTACTTCCTTAACAATTTCTCCTAACTCAAGTCTTCATTGTACATGTCCTTTAGCTCTGATAGGGTATGCTAGTGGAGTATTTACCGCAACATTAGCTCAGATTCCAACTTTAGGTGCTCTGGGTTTATTTTGTGCACTACAACCATACTTAATATACTTATCTTGAGGGCAAGCCTTTACAAATCTTTGCACATGTAACTGTAAGGTCTTGAATCTATTCATTTGTCGTCTGAAGAATCTTTTGCTCAATGTATCCACATCCAAGTGCATTACTCTTAACATTAACTCTCTCCCCTTGTATACTCGAATTCAACATTTCCATAGCAAGATCTAAATGACTACACAAATAGACTAGAGTTTCCATACAATACTTCTTTGTACATTGATTTAACAATCTACTCTATTAGATAGTACATGAACAAAGTAAAATAGAGTATGTATAAAGTGTATAACAAAGTCTTATAGTGACATTGCTTAGCTCTCAATCATAACCTTAAACTTTGATATGAGGAAAATATAATGCTCCTAAGAGCTAAGTTATCACTATGGCTTACCATAGGCTTCAAAAAATAGGCAATGAGAATACTGTAGCTTTGCAAAGCTATTCATTGAATATGACTTACCAACGAGCATAACATGACTTAACCTTATCCTGATATGATGTATAAGCAGAGGACTAAGGTCTACTTGCCACTAACCTCAAGCTTCTAGCAAGATCGGATAAGAGTATGGGTGTTGTAACATGGAGAGGGTTTTCTTGCAAGATAAAGGAAAGGAATATTCATTAATGATGAGTAGAGTGATTTGGCTACAATGGATAAAGGATTATTTATAGTAAGTCCTTAGGGCAACAAAAGGAAGGATAAAATTACAAAAAGGGTAATACAAATTGAAGAGACTTAGTACAAACTACAAAAGGGTAAATGCGATAAATAAATAAAAGGAATATAGTACAATTTTAAAAAAAGAATTGAATAAGTGGCATGCTATGGTAGAGTACACACACTAGGATGGTGTAGTGCTGAAACTAAGTTGTTAATGTAATATACAGGTTGGTTGATTAGGTTTGTAGCTGGAGCTCGACAATCGGGAGGTTGGATGTAGGAATCTACGCTTGGAGCCTAGTATCGGGGTTCTTAATGTAGAGTAAGGTTCGACCGAGCTAATCTTGTAAAGAATTCAACCATGGGTAATCCTGGTATACGGTTTGTTTGAGTTTAGTTGAGTGGTTAGAATGTATCTAACGAAGTACTGCAAACCTTTGAGTCAAGCTCAAGTAATAGGTCTTGGGGTTAGTAATCTATCAGATTAGGTACTAACCTAGCCTCTTATGATGATATTCACTTAAGAAGACCTAATACTAAGGCTTTAGAGTTAAAAATGTAAATGAAGTAAAATAAGAGCTCAATTAATAAATAGATGAGAAAACTTGCATGCTATTTACTTGCTAATTGTTGGGTATGTGATTGATGCACTTATGGTACAGCATGAAAAGGACCAACTGGTTAAGTTTCTTTAAGTTGAGATATCGTTTAGCAAAGTTTTATTTTGAAAACTAAAGTTTTGGTTGAGAAAGTAATTTAGCTTCCAAAAGCTTAGTTTCGTAAAGTAGACAACTTAGTTTTTATAAACTGGTTTCATGCATATAGATTTGTTTTAACTAATAAGTGTAGTCACAATTGTGGTTACTGCTATGTTGAGTTTGCTGGGTTCCTAGACTTTCCTTTTGTCTAGATGCTTAAATTGAAGTTGACCAACTAGATAAGTTGTTAGGACTGGGCTTGGATATTAGTACCAATGCATATCATGTACATTAGCATAGCATGCGTTTGTTGCATTTGCATTGCTTGGTTGGACTGTTGAGTTTTGTAATGGAAATGGTAATTTGCTTGGAGATTATGTTGTAATATTACTTGTAATGTTGTTTGTCTATCTACTCTTTTTTAGCTTATAGTAACCTAAGGGGATAAGTTTCCTTATCCTCAAGTTTTAAAAGAAGTTAGCTAAGATCTCACATAATGGAAGCACGGAGACTTTAGTAATACATAATTAGTATCTTTGAGGTAAATCATGAAGCCAAAAGTAAGCCAAATGTTGGTAAGAAAGCATGTTTAAGAAAACCTCTATTTGGCTGAAGTGAATCAAAAATTAGATTAAAGCACTATGAAAGAGCTCTACAAAAAGATTGTCAAGTTGTGTGCAAAAGCCTCAATCGGAGGAATAAAAGTGATATGTAGATCTTCTAATAAAATTGTATAATATAAACTCATCTTAATGGGAAATATGTTTTATATCAAAGTTTATAGTTGAGATACTCTAAATTTGGCTCACCCTTAAGAAAGACTTTTGTTGTTGTTTGTTATATCAGATAAGAAGTGTTTTGATAATGAGGATTTTTATGTTGATGTATAATAGGTGTAGTACAGATTTTGCCTTATCCTTAACTCAAGGATGACAATAATAAATTGTCTTCAAGTACCAAAAGTTAAGAAAGATTTTTAAGTGGACGACTAGAAGGTAAAGCATTACAAAATTGTAAATGTCAACAACTATAGCAATATCATATCAAATTAATAAACATTTATCACTACTAGCTATATATAATACTATCTATTATGCATATATGTTAGGTTTTGTAGATTAGAAAGAATACAATGGAAAAAAAAAAAAACTATAAAACCTATCCTAAGATCCATGCATGACATGCAATAAATATATGTTAACAAAAGATTATAAAACTACCTTTTCTCTCATGAGAAATACCATCTCTTTTCGAGGATGGAGTTCAATTGAAATCTAAATCTGATTTGTTGTTTCAAAATGTGTTTACCCCAAGGACTCCAAACGTAGTCCCTTTAGCGATATCTAGACATATGTTAACAAGAACAAATTCTAATCCTTTATATTGCTATATAACTGGGATTAGAATTATAAAAAACTAGGAAGGAAAATGTTAAATCTCTCTCTCTTGTCTTTTCTTTACGTGTTTCTTTAAATAGAAAATTATCATCAAACTCTTTCTTTTGCTCTTGTCTATTTTAAACGTCAACTAAAATTGATGAAAGAGACCTTTTAAATTGTATAACAATTAAATATGGAATTAATAGTAGATAACCTTTTAATTACTACGAACTTTTCAATTGCAATTGAGTATGGAATAAATAAATTTCATATGCTTTCAATTGCTATGAACTTTTCAATAGCAATTAAACATGGAATTAATAAATTCCATCTATTTTTACATGAAAAAGCAATAATAAAATACACAACCTTTAAAAGGTACATAATCATAAATATATACTATGTGATAAAATAAATTGCTTCCAATTTATTATTTAATGTGCCTAGGAGTTTAGTTATCACTAGGGCTTACTGTAAGTGGAGAGAATAGGACCAAATGGGTCCTTTGGAGTATAAAAGAAAATAGAATGATAAAGTTGGCGAATTAAATGTAGTAGTTGACGTGAAGCTGCTTAAAGGATAGGACTCACCTATGAACATAACACAAGTTGACACTTTACTTGATGTAATGCACAAACTAATGCTAAGGTCTACCTATCACTAATCTTGAGTTACTTGGCAAGACTAGATAAGAATGTATGGAAATGGACTTAGAGAAGAATGTCTTGCAAGGACCAAGTATATTAAAAAAAATGCTTGTGAGGAATATAAGATGATATGGCTACAAAGAGAGAGGATTATTTATAGTAAGTCCCTAGGGTAACATTACAAATAAAAAAAATTACAAAAAGGTATTCATGAAAAGAGATCCCTAGTACATACAAAAAAGGGTAAATAAGACAAATGACAAAAAGGGAAAAATGGTATAGTACTAGCTGAAAGGATAGGTGGTAGTGAGATATTGCATCTACACAGGCAGCAAATGTAAGCGTCATCATGTAGAAGTAATAGAGATAGTATACTAAAGAGTAGAGGCCAATGTGAAGGGGATCTCATGACTCAGTAAGAAGGTATCGGCACTCAGCAGCTTGGCCTTGACACAAAAGGGGGCCGAGTGATGGGTATAGTATTGTATGACTAAGGTCCTTAGTCTTGGCACTTGGTTGATTAGCCTCGGTACTCAACGTTTAGGCCTCAGCATTTGTTAGATATTGTTTATCACATGGAGCTTAATAAAGTAGGGTATGGCTAAGATGAGCCCTTAAGGAGTTCTTCTACCATTCTCTCACAAACTATGCCTCATCCTCAATAATCTAATTAGAGAGAATTCTTCTAGCGAATGATTCAAGGCTTTAAAGGCACGCATGGGTAAGAGGAATATTGGTTTACAGTCTATCAGTATTTTAGATTAATTTACTTTAGCTTTGAAAAAGATATTGACAAATTGTAATATCCACTAAAATTTCTTGTCAAAATATTGTCCCATTAATTGTGTTATAGTATGTGACCCTCTAAATTTCTATATACAGAGGAAATGTATATATAAACATAAACCAAGGTAACTTCTAATAAAAGTTATTGGTCATCCAATGTAATAGAAATAGTGTGAATGAGAAACTACTATGAACCGATTACTACATAATTAAATCTCTTCATCAAATGATATCCTAATTAAACCATTGCATATCATGTCATCAGTGTTTAATCATTTTACTTAGTTTCCAAGATAAAATAGACTTAATAATACTTATCGTGGCCATGGGCTTCTAAATCACTATTATCTTAACCAAGTAGCCTTGGATATTAGCTCCTTAATCCAAGAGAGTGATGAATTCTATCTTGACTTATCACTATCCTCTCTATATTTTATGTCGTACCTAATAAAAGTATTACTTATAATCTAAATAAAGACTGTGTTTAACGACATTAAAGCACAACATTCAATGTATAAGATATATGAAGGTCTTAAGTTTAGGGATTATTTACGCTTTTTCATTTAGAGGAGGGACTAATGACATTAAACATGTATTATCCTTTCTTAGCAGGTTATGTCCAGTGTACTCACTTAACTTTAGGCATCGATTTGTATAACTTAGATATCTTTCCCTCGATTTAGTAAGAATAACCTTAGTTATACGATGTATTGGTCTAAATATCTTTGTCCTCTCTAGATATTTATCTGACTAAGGACAACTTTTAGATAATAAAATATAATGGAATCTCACTAATAATATACCTTTGTTAAAATTCCATACAAATTCTAATTATCTATGGGATTTTATTATAAAATATATACCAGTTGAAAAGTATATAAATACAATAATAGTTGCCTTCTATAAATAATATCTATGAATACATAAAAAATGTATTGGCACATTGTGCACAAATTAAAACACTCCTACTTGCACTATTGCCAAGCACTATAGACTCTAAGTCCTAGGCTCCTCACATGGGTCTCATGTTTTTGCTAAGGCAAAGCCTTTGTTGGTGGATCAACAACATTTTTATCTATTGCTACTCTATAAACTAATGCATCACCCCTTTGAACTATCTATCTAAGGATGTGAAACTTCTGAAGTACATGTTTAGACCTCTGGTGAGACCTTGGTTCCTTAGCTTGAGCTATAGTTATATTGTTATCACAATATAATGTAACAAGATTTGCAATACTTGGAACCACTCCTAACTTAGAGATAAAGTTTCTAATCCATACGACTTCTTTAGTTGCTTCAGAAGCCACTATGTACTTGAACTCTGCTGTAAAATTTCCCATCGTCTCTTATTTGGAGCTCCTTTAACAAATAGCTCCATAGTTTAAGCAAAACACATAACCTTACTGTGATCTCAAATCATCCTGATCTATTTGGAAACTAGTGTAAGTATATCATCATACAACTAGTTCATCGTCTCCTCCATAAACTAAGAAGAAATCTTTTCTTCTTCTCAAATACTTGAGAATGGCCTTAACAGTAGCCTAGTAACCCTCACCTAGATTGACTTGATATCTACTCGTCATGCTTACATCATAAGCAATGTTTAGTTACATACATATCATAGCATACATTATGGACCCAATTGCCAAGGCATATGGTACTTTATCTATTTTATCTTTCTCCTCTTGTGTTTTTGGACATATTGCCTTAGAGAGATGTATATCATGTGACAAAGGCAAAAATCTATTTAATACTTTGTCAATGTACATACTTTGACTTAGTCCAACTAACCTCCTATACTTATTTCGATATATCTTAATTCCTAAGATATAGGCTGCTTCTCCCAAGTCTTTCATGGAGAACCATTTACCTAACCAAGCCTTGATAGATTCTAGGGTAGGTATGTCATTTCCAATCAGAAGGATATCATCAACATATAAAACTAGCAATACAATCATGTTCTTACTCACCTTCTTGTAAATGCAAGGTTCTTCTGAATTCTTAAGATATCTAAGTTCCTTGACTACCTCATCGAATCTCCAATTCTAGCTCTAAGAAGCTTGCTTCAATCCATAAGTGGATCTCTTCAACTTACAGATTTTATTGACATTCTCAAGTGCTATAAAATAAGGTTGTACTATGTACACTTCCTTCTTTAACTTTCCATTTAGGAAAGTTTTTTTAACATCCATTTGCTAAATCTCATAATCATTATAAGTTGTTATTGCAAGCAAAATTTCAGTGGACTTAAGCATTGCCATTAGCAAAAAAGTTTCATCATAATCAATTCCATGACGTTGAGTGAAAATTTTTGCTACTAGCTTAGTTTTATAGGTATTTACATTCCCATCTATGTCAATCTTCTTTCTAAAGATCAATTTTCACCTTATAGGTTCTACCCCAATTGGTGCATCTACTGAATCCCATACTTGGTTGTTATACATGGAGTCCATCTCAGATTTCATGGCTTCTTACCATTTCTCAAAGTTTGGTGAAGCAATTGCTTCTTCATATGTTAATGGTTTGTCATTTTCGATGAGTAGTACATCTTCTTGATATGTTACGAGTAAATTTAATCTTTTAGGTTCTCAACGTACTCTTGTTGACCTATGTGGTTCTTGTGTTTCAGGAGCAATCTTTGGTTGTGGCACCATAGGCACTTGCAATGTTTGTTTCACATCCAATTGCTCATATTCTAACACATTTATGGAATCTTTAATTTCTTCAAGATCTACGTTACTCCTACTACTTTCTTTAGAAATAAACTCTCTCTTTATAAATGTAACATAGCTATATATTAAGTAACAAACACTTTGTGCTCAACTGGATGATAAAAGTAGTATCCCTTAGTTTTTTTGGGATATCCTATAAATGCCCATTTAATAGACTTTACTGTAAGCTTCTTAGATAATCTACTCTTCATGTAAGCATCACAGCCATAAACTTTAAGGTAAGATAAATTAGGTTTCCTCCCAAACCATAACTCATATGGTATTTTATCTACTGCCTTAGTTAGAGCACAATTTAATGTATATGTTGCTACTTCCAAGGCATAACCCCAAAAGGTTAAAGGAAGACTTGCATGAATCATCATTGATGTAACCATGTCCATTAAGGTATGGTTCCTCCTCTCCAAAACACCATTCCATTCTCGTGTACCAGGAGGTGTGAATTGTGAAATTATTCTACACTCCTTTAGGTAGTTAAAGAACTCTTGACTGAGATATTCTCCACCTTTATCACTATAAAGTGTTTTTATCTTCTTGCTAAGTTGATTTTCTACTTCACTTTTAAATTCTTTGAATTTCTCAAAAGTTTCTAACTTATGCCTCATCAAGTAAATACAACCATACCTACTTAAATCATTAGTAAAGGTTACAAAGTAAGAAAATCCATCTCTGGCTTAAGCTGATAATGACCTAAATAGATCATTATGTAAGAGTTTTAATAACTCTTTTGCCCTTTCATCTTTCTTGGTAAAAGGTTTCTTCGTCATCTTACCTTATAAATACGCTTCGCAAGTATCTATAGATTCAAAATCAAATGAATCCAAATACCCTTCAAAATGAAGTTTAGTTAAGCATTTCTTGTTTTATGGCTAAGTCTACAATGCCATGAGCAAGTTAAATTTGAATCATGCATTTTCTATTTATTTTTCTCAAAGCAATGAATAGATTCATGAGTATTAAGAATATAAAGACCATTAACTAATGTTCCATCACCATAAAACATTCTATATCTACAAAATGAACAACTTCTATTTTTAAACTAAAAACCAAATCCCTTGGTATCTAAACATGATATTGAAATTATGTTTTTGGTGAAACTATGAACATAATAACAATTCTCTAATTCCAATACAAGTCCACTAGGTAAAGAAATGATGTAGGTTCCTATAGCCAAAGCAGTGACTCTCACTCCATTACCTACTCATAGGTATATTTCTCCCTTAGACAACTTCCTGCTCTTACTTAGACCCTACAAGTTAACATAGATGTCAGAACCACATCCTATATCTATGACCCATGCAGAAGAAACAAAAAGATTGCAATCAATCATAAAGATACCTGAGGTATTATTCTCACTTGACATCTTTTTCTTAAATTGAATATAATTCTTCTTCCAATGACCCTTCTTGCTATAATGGAAACATATTGCTTCCTTCTCATTAGAATTGGGCTTTTGTTGCCCCTTCTTGATCTTAGATTACTTACCTTTCTTTAATTGTTTACCTTAGAAGTTTTAGTTCCATTAACCTCTCTCTTTTTGACTTACCAATAAAGAGAAACTCTTGGGGCATCTTTGACTTAAACTTTAAGTTCTTTTCAGTTGTCCTTAACATGGTAAGCAAATCTATTAGAGACCTCTCCATTCCATTCATGTTACAGTTTATGACAAATTAGGAGAAGGAATCAAGTAAAGAAGCTAATAGCCTAAGTTCACATCTAACTTAGAGCCCAAGTTCTTGAGCCTCTCCACGTACCCTATCATCTTGATTACATGAGGCCTAACTTGGCTCCCCTTAGCTATCTTACAGTTAAATAGGGCTTGAGACGTATTGTACCATTTGGCCCTAGCACTTTCCTAGAATAGCTCCTATAAGTAAGTATATATCTCTCTTGCAGACATATTCTCATGTTGCTTCTACAATTCAAATGACATTGCAGATAACATGAGATATTGGACATGAATAGAGTCCTTTAGGTATTTTTGATATTGTTCATATTCTTCTATGGTGGCATCTTTGCTTGGTTCTTTAATTTCTTCCACTTTTAAGACTTATAATTTCCTTTCATGCCGAAAGAAAATTTTCAATTTCCTCAACTATTGAAGGAAATTTGGTCTAATGAGAATATTGTCTTTATCAATAATAGATTGTAGCGAAATATTATTGTTGCTATTTACCATTTTAGATCTATAAAAATATGCAAAGTTTAGTTTTTATGAATTTATTTTATAAAAGGACTTCTAAATTATCTCCTACTATTTTACTTAAGTCTAATAGCCTCATCTATTAGATTTGGAAAACCCTATTCGAAGGTTCTCTAGTGGATCCGAAATCCCCAATAAAATTAACATGCATACAGCTGAGTTGTACTTACATATTACATTATTTTAGGTAGGCCTTAATAAACTCACTGATCGTAAAACTATATGACTTTTGGATTTCTTATTAGGCTACTCTTTTAATGTATAACTTTAAAACATAATACTTGCGCATTAAATTATTAACCTTAGTTGAGCTAACAAATCAACAATTCAATTTGAGTCAATCTAGTAATAAATTATAAAAATTACAATTATTTAATGTGAGCTCACAATTGAGCTGTATCAACTCACATGAAAATCTAACTATTTTATAATTTATAACTAGAGGCAAACATTATCGAACCTTGACTTAATATAATTAAGGGATTTCATAATGTCTCACCAATCATGTATACTATTGTCAATCATTAATGATACTTGCATACATAAAATAAATAAAACAACAATGCAATGATTATGAGCTAGCTGAAAATATGGGTTAAGGCTAAGCCCGCACTAAAAGGTCATGGGACCAAAATCCATTAACTTAGATGTAGCTTCTCTTTGGCCTTCTAGACTTCTCTATGTCTTGAGTAAATATGGACTTCCAATCTTTCATTTCTAGTAGTAAAACTAAATTTCTAAAAAATATAAAATACAGAGTACAAATGGAATATAAATTTGGTTTCATAGACCTACATACACTCAATTTACATTTTATTTATGGGTACGCAGACTTTAGAAAATGAAATTACATCCATTTTTTTGGACTCAACTTGTTTGAAGGACATGTAGGCCCTATTTAATAAAACCACAAATATTCAAACAAAAGCATTTATGCTTAGACCCATGATTATATGCAAGCAATAAAAGCTCCATTAATAACATAAACCTTCTTAAACAATTGATTCAAAATAATTATTATAATCTAGATAAATACACATAGGATTAATATGACCAAATTCTCATAAAAAATTTATTTATGGAATTTCTTGATTCATGAATCAAAAAATACTATCGATATCATACAACAATTTACACTTATAAAAGATATAGATGTTTTTTTATCCAAAATTAAAAGATCTTATGTTTCAGATTGAATCCATAATATAAACATGAATAAATTAATGCCATAAAAATCATGACATCTATCCTATGAATCAAATCTAGGCCAATGCCAACATATATTTTACATATTACACAAGTTGCTCTAATACCATTGTTAGGTTTTATAGATCAGAAAGAACCCAATGAAAAAAATTATAAAACCTGTCATATGATCCATGTGTGATATGCAATAAAAATATATGTTAAGAAAAGATTATAAAACTATCTTTTCCTTGATGAGTAATACCATCTTTTCTTGGGGATGGAGTTCAATTGAAATCTGAATTCGATTTGTTATTTCAAAATGTGTTCACCACAGGGACTCTAAACGTAATCTCTCTAGTGATATCCACACACACGTTAACAAGAACAAATTCTAATCCTTTATATTGCTAGATAACTAGGATTACAGTTAGAAAAAACTAGGAAGCAAATTGTTATATCTCCCTCTCTTGCCTTTTCTTTAGGTGTTTTTCTAAATAGAAATCATCATCAAACTCTTTCTCTTGTCTCTTTTAAACATTAACTAAAATTAATGAAAGAGACCTTTCATTCCATGAACTTTTCAATTGCCACAACCTTTCAATTTTATAACAATTAAACATAGAATTATTGCCTGACAACCTTTTAATTACTATGAACTTTTCAATTGCAATTGAATGTGGAATCAATAAATTTCATATCCATTCAATTGCCATGAACTTTTCAATAGCAATTAAACACGGAATTAATAAATTCCATCTATTTTTACATGAAAAGGTAATAATAAAATACATAACCTTTAAAAGGCACTTAACCCTAAATATATACTATGCAATAAAATAAATTCCTTCCATTTTATTATTTTAGATCAATTTATTCTAGCTCTGAAATAAATATTGAAAAATTTTATTATCTATTAAAATTTCTTATCAAAACTTTGTTCCCATTAAATATGCTATAGTGTACGACCTTCTAGGTTTGTATATATGAAGGTAATGTATATATAACAATTATTGGTCATCTAATGTAATAGAAATAGTAATAATGAGAAACCACTATGAACCAATTACTATATAATTAAATCTCTTCATCCAATGTATCCTTATTAAACCATTACATATCATGTCATCAACGTTTAATCATTTTACTTGGTTTTCAAGATAAAATAAACTTAATAATACTTGTCGTAGCCATGAGCTTACAAGTTACTATTATCTTAATTAAGTAACCTTAAACATTGACTCCCTAATCTAAGAGAGTGATGAATTCTCTCCTAAATTATCACTATCCTCACTATATTTTATGTCATACCCAACAATCGTATTATTTACAATCTAAATAAAGACTCAATTTAACGGCATTAAAGCATAGCATTCCATATATAGGATATATAACGATCTCAAGTTTAGGGATTATCTACGCTTGTTCATTTGAAGGAGGGACCAATGACATTAAACATGTAGTGTCTTCTATTAGTAGGTCGTATCTAATGTAACCACTTAACTTTGGGCACCTACTTGTATAACTTAAATATTTTACAATCATAAGAGGGTAAACACATTAACTAAATCTAGGTTAGGGAAGAAGTAAACATACCAATAACATGGACACAATACATATTGGTGATACTAAATATACTATATGATCTAGAAGTTTAAGTCTTTTAGTTTTAAATCTGAAATCTACCCAAGTTCTACTGTATCTCACCATTTAGTAGGTTTTTCCTATTTTTGATAACCTAAAGATCGAATACCACTTCTATCATGACCTTATGAGGGGGAGGGCTTAGTAGGATAGTCTAAATTTTCATATTACGTATGCACCTGTAATACAAAAACGTTCTTGTAAGCTAGAGATTACAAGACTCTAAACAATTAGTTACTAAGGTTTCAATTTTAATAAATTAACTTATTATAAAATATAGTGACTATGGTTATAGATATCCGATAGATCACAGTCTATCAGAATCGTAGAGAATCGGTATCTCCTACTAAGTGCTAACACGAGGTAAAACAACTTACTAATCTACAAAAAATACTACATAATTTTGTCATATGAATATACTCTACATAAATTGTTTCTGTACCGTTAACACTTTCTAATCAATCCTAACATTACCAAACCTATCTCTAGTTTGTACTCTATTCTTAAGCTTATCCCAATCCCTACTTACAAGAAACCTACAAAAGAAACTATTGGAGAATGAGAAAACCTCAGCTCAATGAGTTTGTTTATTAGTACTATCTTTCAAGTAAGTTATCAATCATTATTAACACCTATGTAAGCTATTTAGCGTGATGAATGTAAGAAACACATTCATAGGAGTTCATTACTCTGGAAGGTGTAAAGTTATGCCGTCTACATGTCGATTTCTCCTCTGTACTTACTCGTACGGAATGTCTCACCTTAATCGCATGAGGCTACCTAGGGGTATGACCAGACATTACTTAACTATTACCCTAGTCCGAAAATCCATAATTAATATAGGTGGACCTTAACTAGTGTCGCCTACCAAACATATCAATGGCCCCTTGAGCACACAAAGCAAGTCTACCTCACTGTCAACAAATATCCAAGGACCTATAAGCATAAATATGCGAGTCCTCTCATAATCAATTGAAGATATTATGCTAGCTTTACCTTAATGATAGAAATATCATTCACGGGCACTACAAGCCCATACAGAAATCATGTATAATATATTTAAGATTGGAAGAAAAATGATTTACAAAAATATCTTTCTCAAAAATTTGCAAAGCTTGTACTCTCCATCAATATACTAATTAGATTATAAACATGCAACATATATAACTAATTATTTCAGTCAAATAGTTATGTTTACCAACTTAAGAAAGTGAGTACACAGATGATAGCACACAAAGCAATTAGTCATTTAATCAAACAATTAGTATCAACTAACAAGCAGCACACAAATGACAAACAAGAAACAGATAGAAGATCATAAGAATTCCCTCACTTGAGTTAATGCTTACTTTTTTAACCTTTGAGAATTCTAAGGCTCGACAATCGATTACCTAAAAGATAAGAAAGCTTAAAAGTACTATGAAAAACTAGGCTCTCCAATTAACTAAATATCTATTATTATTTGCCTAGTTTTCTACTATACCCAAACATGATATAAATATAGTTTAACTTAAATCTCTCACTTAGATTATCTTAAATTTTCAATTGTATATAACTTTTTTAATTTAGTTCGGATTCTTATTAACTTGTAGTTTATTTTGATTGTTTTAAGCCATAATTTCTTATAGTGGGATTTATTTTGGATGTTGTAACCCACAGTTTTGATTATTATATGAAAATATCAGAAAATTCATCATTTTGACTTAAATAATTGTAAAAAATTATTTTAATCTTTTCTTAGTATAATTATGATTTGAAAATTATTTGAGTCGTATAATTTGTAATTTTCTTATTTTAGGTCCATTTTACTATAATTGCCAATTTTTACTTATTTTTGAGATTTAAAATTTGTTAATTCAAATTTTTCTACTTTGTCATTTTCTAATTTATTTATTTATTTATTATTATTATTTTAGAAAATTGCTTAAATTAAACTTAACTGGTGATGTGGCAACATATGGGAGTACCATATGTCACACTTATGCATTTTTCAAAATTTTCTTATTTATTGTATTTTTATGGTACATTTATATACTAGTAATTATTTATTAAATTTTCTAAATTAATTATTTACTAAACTTTCTCCTAAACTTACGGTACACTTATATATATATTTATTAAATTACTTTATTTATTAATTTGATATTATAGTATATTATATATATACTATTTAAATATACTTGTATTTCGACATATATGATACTATTCATATAGTATACTATGCTTATGTATTAAATTATCTTAATCTTAATTATGTATTATATACATAGGTACATATACAATTGTATTACATATATATATACTTAAATACAAAATACAAATAATAATATACATACATATGTATATCTAGACATCACATCCAATAATTTATATACATATATATATATATATATTTATAAAATGAAAATACTAAGTGTATATATATACATACATATACCTACTATATACATATACATATATATATATCATATGATCATATAATTATATATATATACATATACATACATACCTAAGTAAGGAAAGACATAGTGTATATATATATATATATATATATTATATACACCTACATGTACATACTATATAATAAATATACTATGTATAATACACATATATATTTATGCATACATACATAAAAAAATACTCAATATACATATACATGTTATAGAATATATATATATATAATCCCCTTATTTTCTTCTTCTTCTTCTTCTTTTCATCTAGATCTGCTTCCTAAGTTGTGTGTGTTATTTTTTTTTTTTTTCCTTTTCAGTTTTCTAGGTTTCTAGGCATAAAGAAGCAGCAACTTGAAGGTTAAAAAGAAAAAGAAAAAGAAGGAAGGAAAATCTAGCTTATTCTCTTCATTAATTTAAATAAGATACATGCTTTATTAAATTGTCCTTTCTTCCATAAATTGTTGACACTTGTTATTTGCAATTGAAACACATGGGATGCTGTAATTTACAACTTGGAATTACGTAGAGCAAGAGAAAATAAATAGGAAGAAGAAAAAAGAAAAAGAAAAAGAAAGAAAAGGGAAGAAAAAGGAAAATAAAATTAAAATATTTAATTTTTCCAAACATAAAAATCATAATATTAGTATTTATAAAATAATTTTGAGATTTTATGAAAATTTATTAATTTAATTGGTACCCATTATGTTTATAATATTTACAAGTTATTTCAACGTTTTCGATAGGATTTATACGGGATTACGTAATTTAGTTGATAATTACGATTGACTATGGTTATATTACTATTAAGTTATATTTACCCATTTTATAAGCTTAAAGATATAGTTTTAGGATTTTCGTCAAGTTTGAGTTTTATTTTGAGTATTTGTGTGTACTTCAGATTTAGGGTTTTGGTACGCGATTTAGGTTTTAAGCAAAATTTTAGGTTTTTTATCCTTTATATTATGTTTAAGTTGAAAAATTTAATTAGTTTTAAATTTATCGACACCGTTGAGTTAGGGTAATTACCTATAATATATAAATCGATTCATTACCTAAAACGCTAAATTTACGGGGTTTACAAGTAGCTAAGGGATTTACTCAAGTTGAGGGAGAAGATTTTCATAATACTTTTTCTCAAGTAGCTTGGATAGGTATAGTTTGGATTTTATTGGCATTGGCGGTTGCTTCTTCTTAGTTGCTTTTTCAAATAGATGTCAATAATGCCTTCCTATATAGTCATTTAGATAAGGAAATTTATATGTTACCTCCTCAAGGCTATGAATTGGCCTAATCTAATCAAGTATGGAAGTTGTAAAGATCATTATACGGCTTGAAGCATGCCTCCTGACAATGAAATCTTGAAATTTCAAGTTTTCTTGTTACTTTGGGATTTACATAGTCCCTACATGATGTATCATTGTTCACATATAGAACTAACACCAATTGTGCTTTTGTGCTTCTCTATGTAGATGACATGCTTATTACTGGTTCTCATACTGATTTTATCACTCATGTTAAGTAAAGTCTTGATCAGAAGTTCACTATTAAGGATTTTGGCTACATATGGTTTTTTCTTGGCCTTAAATTATGTAGAATAGATCATGCTCTTTATGTTCATTAATGGAAATTTATCATAGACATCTTGCAGAGTGCAGGACTTACTAGATCTAAGCCTATTGCATTTCCTATGCAACCTTGACTATCTCTTAACACCAATTCTAGTGCTCTCTTATTAGATCCTACCTTTTACCGCAAGTTGGTAAGCCAATTGCTTTATGTTTCATTGATTCGTCTGAATATTTCTTATGTTGTACATCGCCTTAGTTAGTTCTTGGCAAGTCTTCGTAAACCCCATTTGATGTCTTATTCTATTTATTGCATTATCTTAAAGGTTTTATTAGTTTAAGTCTCTTTTATCCAGCTCAAAATTCTCTTATTCTTAAAGGGTTTTCTAACTCGGATTAGGGTTTTGGTTTTAGTGATAAGCGATCTTTATTTGGATATTGTGCGTTGTAGATGCTTTGGTGTCTTGGAAAATAAAGAAATATCCCACAATAGCTACTTTTACTACTGAGGCTAAATATAGAAGTTTAGGAGCAGCTACAAAGGAATTGTTATGGGTCTAATACATTTTATGTGATCCTGGTTTTGTTATTGATTTTCTAGTTATGTTACCTTGTGATAATAAATTTGCTTTTCTTTTTGCACACAATCCATGTTTTCATGCTCTTACTAAACATATAGATATTAAAGCTCATTTCATCAGGGATCATGTGGCTTCTAGTTTCTTAAAACTTGTTTATATTTCTTCTTCTTGTCAAGTTGATGATGTTTTTACTAAGGCTTTGGGTGCTTCTCTTCTTTCTAAGCGTTGTTTCAAGTTGGGCTTATGATAATCTCCACCTTGAGGAGGGAGGGAGGGGGGGAGGGGTGGGTTTTGTAGGTTGGTGGTTATGGGTTGTAAAAGTATATTTCTATGTGTATATAGTTTGTTATATAGTTAGTAATATTGTTTTTGTACAACTGAAGTTAGTTTGTATAGTTAGTAGTTTCCTTATTTACACGTATTGTAGCATTAGTATAAATAATGCTCTGTATTCTACATAAGATAATTAATTCATTTTGACCTTTTCTTCATATTACATCCACTTTTCTATTCCTCTATGTTATCTTTTTTTCTCTATTCTCCCTAACTTTTAGCACAGTTGAAGTACACAGTATAATATAGATTTGGAGTTGATATCATGATTAGATCACTTTTTACATGTCTTGTGAAAGTGGAAATAGAATAGGAAAGTCTGTAGATGATTGAAGCCCATGTAAAGTCCATGTTAGATATGCATCAAATACAATCTATTCAAAGATGGTGACCACAAATGCAGGAGAATATATATATATATATATATATCTTATGCCACTACGAGTTCATGGGGTAATATATTCTTTAATTTTTGTAGCTACACGAATGGAGATATTTTATTTTTCCCTTACATTCCTATAGCTTTAGAGGATCAAAGATAAATTCTAGGGTTTTATCATGAGGGCATAAAAGATTCAAGAAAAGACGATTAGAAATCAGATTTGCATTCCAAGAATTATAATAGGGTTTTCTAGTCCTCTTTACATTTAAGATTTATCATGTTTCTTGAATTCTTTTGTGTGCCTTTTATTTTTTCCATTAACCAAATTAGATTTAATGGGATTTTGATATTGCTTGAGGAAATAATTCAAGTATGATTTTATTATATCTTAATATTTAATTAATTGTTATTTTCATCATTCTATTTTAATGATTCATGATTTTATTGCTTGGCTGATGATATTTTTATGAAACTTAAAAAACTTGGAAATGAATGGATGGTTCATTTGAATTGAGACTAAAATTAATTTAATTGTTATATGCTTTAAATTAATTTTAGTATTCACATGCTTAATGCAATTGGTATTAAATTTTATGACAAAGGCATATGCATGACTTTTGATATCAATTAGGATAGCAATATTTGTGAAAGGAATTTGCTACTTAATTGAGAATTATGGATAAACCACTCAAAAGGAGCACTTATGCCATAATTAGGACAATATTAACTCAAAAGGGAAGTGAGTCTTTGTGGATCAGATGATGATCTAGCTAAAATCCCATATTATTATTAGTGAATTCTTTCCTTATGGCATTAATATTATATTTTTACTTTCATAGGTTTAATTAATTTGAATTTCTAGTCAATTAGTTCCTTTTATTTTAATTTATTTACTCATTCCATTTCGATCACTTAGCTAAGAAAAGAATTGAAGTAATTTAAGACTTAGTTTCTAGTCCTTGGGAATGACTTGATTTCACCAATTATTTTTATTATAATGTACGAGTCGATTTACTTGTCAGAGTATTTTTATTGAAAAAATTATCTTTTAAAAGAATTGCACACATCAACTTGACAACTTAACAATAACATATGCTACAATTTTGATAAATATCAACATATCATCACGAGTTATATTCATCACCATCTTCAATACAATCTATATCAAACAAGCTCCAATATTTGTAATTGTAGCCTTATACATTAGGTATCACTTTTGGAACTTTAATTGATATTTAGAGGCTGATATTCATGAATATCCCTATATTAGATGGATCTTACTTATTCACTTACCTATAAGAGTATTAGACTCACTTAGTATACTTCAAACCTATACTACAGCTACACATGAAGCATTCCCACTTTAGATATGGTTGTTTCATACACCATATACATACGAGATTGCCTTATAACTTAACATATAAAGGCTAGTTTGTAACTTACACACTATTTATAGAAATAGCTTTACAAATTACATGTGATCAAATTTATGACATATGAATCATGACAATTTTCTTGTGGTGATAATATAAAAACATATCCTAAAAGTGAATTCTCTTGCTCTTAATCACCTTGAACCCTAATAAGCACCTCTAATATATTCTTCAATACCTAAGATCAAGAGAAAAAATATTAATTTCTTAGCTTATATTTGAGCTAAGTGAGTGTAATGCCCTATAACTTAGGAAATTACAGTTTGCAATACGTCCATATGATCTATTGATATGTCAAACATCTAAAATTCACCTATTCATATCTCTACATACTATAATAATCATCAATCATCTATAATATTTCCAATGTAATAATTCGAGGATGCTCTAGATACCCTCAATTTTCCCACTAATACAAACATGATCAACAACAAAATTATATTTATTGGAAATGGAGTAAACTCATGATTTAAATATAAACTGTTAAAGGAACCCTATACCAAATCTTAAGCATTTCCAATAGCATAAAAAATGAAAGTTCACCACTAAACAAGACTATAACAGGAGAAGTCTTAGATGACTTCTCATGACCCAAGAGTATAAGTAAAAGAAAATAACTATACCTATTCATATAACCAAATAAACTTTCAATCTTATGAAAACTATGCCGATCCATCTCTATAATCAAAATAATAATCGTAGTAATTTACAACATCAACATAACTGTCATACTTACTATAAAATTTATCATAATCGTTGAAACCTATGCCTGCATTTAAAAATAGTAAAACCTTAGGGGGTAAGTAAAGCTTATACATAGTATTAAATGCAAGTGCATAATCACATAATAATGCATAAGCATACACACGCACATTAACTAAAACATTGAAACTAAATACAATAACTACAATTTATTATCTTTATTTAGGTCCGAGAAGCAGCATAGTTTTAACATCTCGAAACCTAGAGTAACTCATAACTTTAGCATACAATATATATAACACATATAGGTATCGGTGTTGGATCCTCCCCAACACCTTAGAAACTAAGGATCAACTTAAACATACCCAAATCATTTCCAAGCATAACTCCAATTAGGATACCATTGTGCAAGTATCATTAGGGTGGTACTCTAAGTTCTAGTCTTCTTAGTCCATTAGGCCCAGCTAAGCACAAATAGCATAAACAACACTCTTATTTAAGTTAAGTTTCCATTAAGTCCATTTAACATTTCTAATCCTATACATATACAAACAGCATATAAACCCTGTACCTGATTATAACACTTGCTCAAAAACTAAATCAAATGCCTTATAGCCTGTTCATAAGAGAAACAATATGCTTGCTTACTTTCAAAACTCAATTAACGATGTTCACAACACAACAACTCAACCGTCTTAAGTTTACTTAAGAATTCTACAAGTAATCTAAGATCACTAGGAAGTTAGATGATTTGTAAGATGTTTTAGACGATGATTCTTGATTGGGAAAGATTAGAAAAGAATTTAGGATAGAAAAATATTTTCGAAAAACCCTAGAAAACTCAAATGAACACCGCTGTAAGAAATAGGGATCGGGCCATCTACATGCTAGTTCATCTAACGTCTAAACGCTATGCTCAAAAGAAGCATGTTAAGCTTTGGCATCTGGATACTATAAGGGATGGCATTTGGATGCCTACTACAATCTATAGAATTCTATAAACTGTGGCAACATAAACATCCCTTACGATAACCCTACTCTTCACCATTTCCAAAAACCACCAATCTTAAATTGATATCTTGATTACAAACAACTCCAACCTACTCAAAAAGGCAAAATAAAACATCTTTACAACCAAAAACTCATCCTAACATCAACATCATTCAAACTCAAAATGATGAAATAACAAGAACAAGATGTGTGATAAGAATATACCTATTATTTATTGTTTCTAGCATGTCTACCATAGCAAATACATTGTATACGAATAAGGATACCTTAAAGTCATTTTACCTACTATCCTACATGGAAAAATGAATTCCCTTAAGGAATTTAGATCAAAACTCTAAAAAAAACCAATGCTAGCAACATTATCTCAATTGTTCCAACCTATACATGATTACACCACTAAGGATCTACAATAGAACTCCCAAAAGATCTCTCCAAATTCCTTTTTTTGTTTTTGTTGACCTTCATAGAAAAATGAATTTTCAAAATCCTTATTTCAATAAACAAGAAGAAGAAGAGAGTTTTACAACTTACCAATACCCTTATGTGATTGATCATTGTCTTATGTACTAGAATCTCCTCTTGGTTAGCGACATATGCAAGAAATCTTAGCATACCAAGGAGACTCATTAGTGTATTTACGAAAAGGGTTTCTGAAACCCTAAGTACTGCTTTTATAGCAAGGCTTATATAACTTTTGCTATGCTCAATAATGCCCTTACTTTATCAAAAGAAAACATAAATACCACAGCAAAATAGGAATCCAATTAATACCATGATAGAATAATGAAATAACAACAAAAATATAATTTGCACATGCCTTCATGCTATGAAATTGCAAATGCAATGGTAATATTCACTAGCCTATCAAATTCATACCAATACCAACTGTGTGAATACTTATGTCTCTCTCATTCGCTAGAACTATTTTCCTTCCTAAGATATTAAACCAAGACATTTCTAATGCAACTAATTTCTCTTTTCCATTACACCACCATGAAGGCTTATTAAGTGATTCCAATATGTACGTATGGTTTAGCATATTATAATACCTAGGATTTTGAGCCTTCAAATTTAGGATGTCAAGCAACATTATCCATTTTTGTCCAAATTGCATGATAAGGTTAGAAAAGTTAGAAAAAATAGCTTAGTAAAGTCAATTTCTCAAATAAATTATACAAAAGGTTTAATTTGATTAAAACGTATGTTTATCAATAAAAGCCAATATTTATCGAAAACGTAAAATTCAAACTTCAAGATATAGTGAGATATTAGCAATAAGTTATTTAACTAATAAAAATAATAAATGAAATGGAATTATATATAATATATATGTATTTACATAGAATATACATTATATGTATTAAATATGAATATATATTTATATAAAATTATAAAATATAGATAACTTAATATAAAATGGATGAAATTATCCAAAAAGTGACATAATGAGTCATTAACATGATGTAACAGCTTGAGGACAGCCTAGGGTGATGAGTCTATAACCAAATTGTAAGAGAATGGCACGTAACAAGTTAAGACAACAAGGATAATTAGAAAAATGATATGTGATATGATGACTAAGCCACTCATTCATCCCCAAATCTATAAATGGTAGACCTATATACCATTTACTACATTCTAGATGCATAAAAACAAAAGAAAAACAATTTAGCAAAAATTAGAAAAAAAAAAAAAACAGAGCAAAAATGAGGGCTAAAATAGTAAAGGCCGATTTAGTACCTTATGGGTGGTTTGCTATGATGGGCTAGGGACCCAAAAGTTGGTTGTGAGGTGGTGTTTTTTGATAAGGTGCGGTGGTTAAAGTTGGCCGATTTAAGTAAATCAATTTTCTGCCCATAACTTCTTTAATTTTATTAAAAATTAAACTTACTTGATTAAATCTAAAAAGTTCTTTTCGGGGCTACTTTAAGTGTAGTTTAATGTAATAATTTTATTTTAATTAAATATTTAGTAAAAATATAAGGTTCTTAAAAAAAATGCCTCGTTTGGGAGAATTTTGATCTAATTTTTAAACATATTAGATGATGTTATTTCAAGTTGAATTTTTGTATATAATAAACTTAATATATATGTATTTAACTGTGGAAACAACAACTTTCGAAAATAAACATGCTTACTATTTGTTATATTTATTTTAAATAAAATTAACAATTTAGCTAATTTATCGAAATAATTAGTCTTTGAATAAATTAGTTAATGATCCCTACATATTTTGACTTCTGGAAGTTTATAATGATATTTGAAACCTTTGATTTTATTTTACATATGAATTTTTATATATGGTTAATTTTCCATAATTTTGAGTGAAAACATTATTTTTACAAATATAGGCAATAAGCTAATCTAATACAATTGAGAGTTAGCATTTCAACAATGTATTTTTATGAGTCCATAATATTTTTCGTGAAATTAATCAGGCTCATATACTATTTATTATATATTTTCTTAATATAAATGTATATATTAGCCTAACATGTGAAATAATAAATAGTAATATTATGATATATGCTAAGATAATGTGAGATTAGCATTTTTGGCACATAATAGAAGATGGTCAAGTTTAGTAAGTGTGATTTTTAGGATTTCTAGTATATAATTAAAGCTTATTTAGGTCAATTATGAAGTTACGATAACGTACAATCAAGTAGGTAACAAAAAAGGTTATTTTTGGACTTATAATTATATTGATAATTCTTATTCCTTAAAATATCTTGATAGCACTCAAAATAATGATGGTGACAATATAAAGTTTACTATAATTGGATAAAAAATGAATAAAATACGGTCAAATGATGTTTAGAAACACGCTAATAAAAGAATAAGCTAATGCAAACATATAAGAGTTTGGTTTTGACCTGTAGTAGACTTGAAGATTGTGTATATTTTCTTAGGTGTGATAAATGAGAAAGAACCATGTTATGAAGCCTAGGATTTACACTATTGTCAAGCCTTGGTAAATAGATATTTTTATTTTTGCTTAAGTAGATATGTTTACTTAACATTGAGTTAGCTATGTCATGAACTACAATTGTGTGATTGATTGATTGAATATATGATTTTGTTGAATGTGTATTGATTGAATGAAGTGTTTCCTCATGCATGATTGATTTGTTGAGGTATTTTATTTCTTAGAAAACTTAGAAATTGATTTGTCCTTTTAGGTGTTCACTTAAGTAAACTCTTTACAAAGGGTTGAATTGTAAAGTTTTGACATAAAGCTGGATCTAAGTTAATTGAGGTGTTTATGATATGAAACCTAAGATTCATGCTTAGTATTGGGTTGTTGCATTACTTGATACATTCATGGCATAGCTTTAAAGGACTTACAGTTCAAGTTTCTAGAAACTTGGATATTGGTAGGCTAGGTTTTGAGCATAGAATTTGCATTACTCAATAAATTCTAGTCACTTTATGTGGTTTTAGCTAAGCCAACTATATATTGGGTTTTGACAACTCCTTATTGCCTTAAGTTCATAGACTTTGTATCCAGATGCTTAGGACTATCAACTAATTGGATGAGAACTAAGCTAAGCTAGGCTAGGCTAAGCTAGACTAAGATATCAGTACCGATGCATATCACCTACTTGAGCGTAGCACATATTCCTTGCATAAATATCTTGTCTTGGTAATGGTGTTTGTAAATGTGTATTATGCTTGTTCTATGTTTTGTTTTACCCACTTTCACTTAACTCGTAGAGAATTAAGGCGATACTTGTGTATTCTCAAGATATGAAAAAAATTGACTAAGAACTCCATCAACTGGGGAAAGACTTTTAAGAGTGTATAGGACAAAGTTAGCTACTTTTGGAAGAAGTCTTGTTATATTTTTATCTTAATCTTGAGTTTACATCTGTAATGGAAGGAAAAAAATGTATTATGTTTTAAGTTTAGTTATGTTTAGAGGTTGTACACTTTTGTATAAATAAGTATAAAGCTAAACTTCATTGTAGTACTCTTTTATTATAAATAAAACTTTTGTTAAATGCAAATAGGTATTTTGATGTAATGGTATATTTTGTGTAATGCCGGATTATAACACATATCCACTATGAAAGTTTGCCCAGCATATCCACGATGAAAGCACACTCCTATGTTTCACAACACTAAGTGACACTTAGGAATTTTCACCACATAGGCACACTGATCTCCGATAGTCTAAAGAAGTAATACTTAGTTAAATATATCCAATACCTGCTACTTTTTCTTCCACTCAACGTCCATCTAGCACTCAAATGCGTAAATGTGCAATAAATTATAGCACGTCATGGTCAACAAGAGAACTTATGCTAATAAAATAAAGTGGTACGTATTTGAGGACCTTGATCACACATGGTGTCTCAAAAGGAGCAGCATATTAGCAATAAATTTTATGAACCAACCTACATCTACAGACGGTCAGCAATCACTATTCATAAAAACGGTATAACAGTGTCAGCAACTAATCGCAATATTAAACATATAGCCAATTAGTTATCCTTTTTGTGGTATTTACTTAAGTGACACCACAAGGGTACAAATAAAGTCAAGTGGCCTATACTGTTTCAACCATTATGTAATTATAACTTCGCAGGCAGTGTGTATTATTATATGTAATTATAAATGAACATAAGCACAATTTAATAAGTCAGTAATAATAAGTTATAGATTCATTGCAAATTAGCAATCATTAGATATTATTATATGTGATTAATTTAATTTTTCAAAGCTTATATTAAGTTAACATAATAAGTAGGGTTAACTTTGTCGCCTTTATATTATCTAAAGTAATGCTATTAAAATCACTATCGTTATTAATATATATTAGTATATAGTATAATGTAACATAGGGCAGTTAAGATGTACGTATTTTCAGTGATGATTAAACTAAATTGATGTTTATAACAATCAATTCCTCGAATTGACAAACTTCAGGACCAATACAGACATTGAAAATACACATATACAAGCAACATATCTTATTTTCCTCGAACACACCAAGGGTGGCATCGACCATTTATCATTTCAATTTTACATGGAGTGACAAAAAGAAATTATCCAATATAATAAGAATTGCGTATACCATATTAAGTTATTCCTTACTGTCTTCCGTATAATGCAAATACCATCTAATAACTCGAATATAATAACGCCACACTTTAACGCGTTATATATTATATATGGCTGCCACACCATAAAGGATATGACAACATTTATAACCTAGGTAACAAAAACAAAATTATGGAATTTTGTTATTTCTTCTAGAAATTAACCTGTCAATGTAGTATTAAATATAGCCATCAAGGTTGCAATGGAAAATCATCATTCATCGCGTAATGTATTCAACAGTATATATGACCTATACAATCAGAACAGCTAGTTACCATAGATGTAATAGAATAAGCATAATATACTGTAAAATGCATTGTCATAGAACCGCAAAACATAGCTCGAAACAAAGCATTATCAAGAAATGAAGCTTGAATAACAAATGAAACAACTCCTCTTCATGGACCAAAATGGAGTATACTCTCCAACTATTAAGCATAACAAGCATGTCTAGAATTTAATATATATGTGTGTGTGCATATATATAAAATGTTATACTGACTTGTGATTAAGACAACTTGTCCAATGTTTGGAAAACTTACTACTCAACATGCACCATCAATAAGGTGAACATGAACTTTATATTCTGCTTTGAGGGCAACGAGACACCATAGGAACTCCATGCGAATGCTTTAGCATTGATCTATGTTTCTTCTTATAGCAGCAGCACCTATCAGAGGACCGCAATTTATTTCCTTTTGTTTTTTTTTTTTTCCTTTAAGCTTTCACTAAAAGTGATAGGAAGCTAAGAAGTAAAAGGATTAACTGGTATGTTCTACCAAATCCTTAACCATTACCTCACTTCTAAGAACACCAACCTATTAAGCTACCCTGATATGGCTAAGGTCTTGAGCCAAGACAAATCCAGCCTCATTTCTATACACGAATAAGGTCATACCAAGCTGTCCAAGAGCTCAACACCAACTATACTGACATATCCCAATGATTGCTCTCTACCTAAATCTTCACCAACCGAGCACCAACGTTTTCTTCTCAATGTTTGTTAGGTGCTGAATCCTCTGACCGACAACCAAGCACCACATGCCTCACTGCCCACAGCATGTCTCTTAGCAACCCTACATTCTCTTTCTAGAAGGATTATGAAATTGTCTTTTTACCATTTGTACTGTCAAATATATATAGTTTTGCCCTTTTTAGTAAGCTTATATCCTTTGTGTAACCCTAGCGTGTGTAGGTATAAATACCCTCATGATAGAATATTTTATCAGATTTTCTGCCAACATCAATTTAATGAAATTTCTTGAGTTTTCCCTCTTTTGTTAAGAATACCTTAATCCAATTTGTCTAATTTATGTAAAAAATCCAATTTAAATTTAAAGCAAGCATCATGCTAAAATATCTCACTAGACTTCACTAAAAGGAAATACTTATTTCAAATGAAGCCCATTATTTTTCGAGAACTTGGAATTTTTCAAATTGCATATATATAGTTGATCATAAAATTGCCTTCTTAGATCCTAAATAACTCATTGACTTGACTTGCACACTCTTAACACTTTTTCATTTTTCATTTTTAAATTTGTTTTTGTTTTTTTTTTTTTAATTTTTAAATTTATTTTCTTATTTTCATTTTCTTATTTTTTTATTTTTTATTTTTTATTTTTTTTGCAAGCCTGAAAATTTGAAATAAAAAGATAGCAAAAATGGGGTATCTATAACTAACAACTAATTAACTACGCTTGTACATCTCCCTCCATTGTTAATTAACACATATGTATAGCCTTTTACTCTGCAACATGTGTAGAACAAGTTCTCTGTTTGCTTATTCTTCTTAGATTGGGTAGTATTAAGGATTTGCTACACTAGTATGCTCAAATATTGATCATGCTTAGCTTACATTACATCCTTTTCATCTTTATGAAATTACTTGATCATGTCCTCCATATCTTTCTTCCTTTCCACCATCTCTTCCTCATTTGCTCTCTTTATCTCCATCTCATGTTTCGTATTCTTTAGGACAAACACTCTTTGATTTAAGTAGTAAGAAGCAATCTATCTGAATCTAAGCCATTTGAAGCATTTAATCTCTTAAGTCTTTTGTCCTATGATTTGTCTACTCTCTTTCATTGGCTTGGATTCATGTACCTTTTGTCATACCTACAAGCCTATAAGCACCATAGACCACCACTTGTCCCTAAAAATCTACCAATACGTTAAGCTAAAAAGTTACTAAAATTTCCAAAAATCTTAGCAAAAGTCTTAAAATATTCTCATACAATTTATTTCTCCAATTTAGTTCATCATAACATTTATATAAATTTCTTAACTGCATGAACAATAAATACTCATAATAAATAACAATCATCCATGTTCTAATTTAAGAGTCAACCTCATAATTAGAATCCTATTCTTCGTTTCCCCATCTGAGTAGTCTTGGAGAAAATTTCTTACTTATTGATTTTCGTAATCTCATAACAAATACATACATTTGAAAAATGATGTGAAATGAGCCAAAGTATAGTATAGAAACCTATAACCACATACGCATGCCATGCATCACACGTAATTCACATACATTAATGCAATACAATACAAATATCAAATGGCTCATTTATTATCATTCTTTATTATCCAACAAACAATATAATCTATGATTATTTGTAACTAACCTTAAACTTGGTGTGACTTACAACTCAAATTTACAGTTGTTAGGTTAGGATACTGGTACTATAGCCTTGTCTAAATAGGCATTAAGATACTGGTACTATGGCCTCTAAACACTACCTAACCTACTTGGTTTTAAGACATTGGTAATATAACCTCTGGATACTAATCTAATTTACCTCAAATCATTTCTAAGGAAGACTCTACAAGGGATAATGTGTTCTAAGGATCACTGAGGAGCTATTTTAAGGACACTAGTACTATAAGCCCCTAAGCGCAACTAAACACTAGCAACAAGAATAATTTATATTCTAAGTAATTATTAGTCCAATTTATTTTCAACTACACTACAAGAGCATAAGCAGTAAATAAGGTTCCATGTACCTAGGTCTTGAGAATGATCAGAAGTATCTAACTTAAAAATCCTTTTAATCTTATCACCAAAAGTACACACAAATAACTTTTTACTCTCTCATTATCTTTTCTTAGTTAAGTTCACTTAATTATCTTCATAAGTTCTTCAGTCGAGATCTTAGCATATTTTAGGGTTTTTGGTTCAACTTAGATCTTTGAATGCATTTAGGATTGATTGAATTAAGGTTTAGGAAGGTTAGAAACAAGAAACAAAAGGAAAAAGGGAAGGCATAAGATCATGCTTGAGGTACATGGCCGTGATCTTTCATTATGCTTAATTCATCCGTTCATGCTTGTGATTTGTATGACCATGACCAACATCCATGACTGTAGTCCTAGGGCGTGGTCCTCTCATCCAAGATTTCTTTTCCTCACTTCATCTAAAATTTTCGACCATAGGAACATGAAGTAGATCTAAGGTCACGATTCTAACCTGTATTCCTTTAGTTCCTCAATCTTCTTCTCGCTTTTCAAACTAACCTCTCCTAATCCATCCCATAACTATCCTAATGCACAAATAACTCTAAATTCACCCTAGGTTTAGACTCTCTATACCATATTGACAATAAGAACACAAAAATATCTTTTCGAACCCAAAATTGAAATAACAATAATAATAAAGTTAACAACATACCTTGTTTGTCACTTTTTCCATAAGAATGAGATATGAAACCCCTTAAATCCAATCATAATTCTTGATTCCACATAAGTAACAACCAAAATCAATTATAATTTCTTCTTCTTAGTTTAACATTAAATACTACCTTACAAATTTAGGGTTTTGTACAACTTCATGACTTTCACACTTCTTTTCCCAAAAAATGATCTTCCTGCAACCCATAATGCCTTCTAAGGTTAGTATAGTGTCATTACCTTCAAGGGGGCCTAGTAGGATTATTCTAAAAGCATCATATCACATGTGCACCTATAATATGAAGATCGTCTTGCAAGTTAGACATTGCAAGACTTTAATTAAATATAAACCTATTATAATACGAATAGTTTCATTTATCTGGAAATTATTATATATACCAACATTCTACTATTCACCAAAACCATAGAGAATCAAAATCTTCTACCAAATAATAAGATTGGGTAGTCAAATTTTGTTGAAATTCATAAGATTAAAACTAAGTTTAAGGAACATAAGAACTTTGATTTAAGAGAGAATAGGAGTGTTAAAATTTTCACCTTACAATCTAATGTAAGCTCTATAAATATTATGTCTAATTCTATCCTTTAGGACTATATTAGAGAAACGCTCTTCATTATGATCATAACTCATTGCTCGCTTTTGATTTACCTATAAAAAGAAGTCTTGGGGTATAAGTTACATCCAGTTTAAAAAGATATCCACTCATATCACCTTTCAAGCATATCAAGAAAGTTTTCAAACATATGCAATGCAATCAATCAATCAAACACATGCAATAATACATGTGACCAACTGCTCTTTAGCATGCAGTTTGGGGTATATTCCCCTTTACCCCCCATCTTGACCTTAAGTTGAGGATTCATAGTTCTGCAAGTGCTTTGGCATAATATCCTTGGCCAACATAACAAAATAGCCACAGAATCACAATTCTCAACTATATACTTACCCATATCTTCATAGTGATCAAGAGATAATTCCCCTTAATCAGCCTTAGGAGAACCAAAAGGGTAACATTCTCCCTAACCTCATGAGAGAACCAATCTCTCGATCTCCTAGGAGAACTAAATGAAATATCATCCTAGAACCAACATAACATTAGGGATGATTGATCTTTCGGTTAGCTAAGGGAATGAAATGAAATATCCAACAGGGCCTAAATATAAGTCTTAAGAGAAGGATCTCTTGATCGATCATAAGAAGGTACAAACGAAGTATAATTAAGAAATGAATGCCTTCCCTGACCACCAAATGACTAGAGACTGATTTGGTCCTTGATCAACCTCTAGATATATGCAAACTCGAAACAAAAGAATGGACAGAACCCCATCTAATATATAACTATCCGTAAAGTCATTTAGTTTGTAAAAGACAAGGAAGGTTCCTACCTTTTCCACTCCTTATGTAACAATGGTGGTAGAAAGTAGACATGGATCTGTCTGCTTGATTCTTATAAGTTTCATATTGGGATATTTTGAAAAGGAATTGTAATCTTTTAGTCTCAATATCTTAGAGATGTGTTCATACTGTATCTAAGAATGAAATAAAGGATATTTTGATAAAGATAAAGGTTTCCTTCTTTGTTAAAAACTTGTCTTTTAACTCTTTGGAGACTTTTATACTCAAGATGGGTTTTTAAAGGAAATAAGAGAGATTTTGATAAAGATGTTAGTTTTTATGGTGTTCTTTCTATAAAAACATATCCTTAAGTATGAAAAGTTTTTGCTTATCTTAAGCTTAGTTTTGAAAAAGTAGTTGATAATGATAAGATTGAAACTTATTTCGAAATTACGAAGTAGATAAAAAGGTTTTAGCTTGACATAGACTTGGTTTAGGTATATTTTTAAGAAAAATGGTAAAAATGAAATCAAGTATGTAAAACTTAGAAGTTTGCAAAGTAGTTTTGGTTAAACACTTCTTGAATCATGTGATTGCTTTAAAAAAGCTTTTGGGTCATGAAAGCTAAAACAATCCTTTGTCTCTAGGAAGGTGTTATTAAATTAAAGAGGAGTTGTGGAATGTTTTACCACCTTGTTGATTGGAAGTTGTTTTTGGAATTCAAACACAACTAGGGATGGGTTTGTGTTGGCATTAGATATGGGAAGAATAAGGGAAATGTTGGTTGAAATGTTGAGATGAAGACAATAGGAAAATGTAGACAAGGTGTGATTCCAAAGTGAAGAAGTGGTCCTATAAATTGATTATATATATGGTAGGTTGTTGCTTAAAGAAATGAAGCTCTTAAGTTAACGGGCATCTTGACTTTAAGTTCATCCATATGTCTCTTTAGTGCATGCATGGATGGATAAGCCATAGGACAATAATAGAGGAAGTTGAAAATGACAATTGAAAGACAATTGGGAAGCTTCTCCTCTTGCAATTCCTTACACCACTTGCATGTGTTGGGAGTTCTCTAACTTGTTTTGCATATTAAACAACAAGTGTTGGATGAAAGTAAGGGTATATCTTGAGAGGTCTCATTTATTTAAGATTTAATTATTGTTAGATGTGATATTATCCTAAACTCTTAATTAGTATTTAGTTAGCTTAATTAATCTTTGACTTAAGAGGTCATAAGTTTAGTCTTGGTTATATAAGTGTCACTTTCATTGATAGAGTCAATTGTTGACCGTCTTTGACTTCTTCTCATGTAGTTATCCTTTAAGTTTCTTGAATGAAGTTAAGTGGTTTCCTAAGTAAGATCTTATCCCCTTTTCAGATAACTATAGGACAATAATGGAGTTGAAGATTTCTTAAAGAAATAAAACTCCAACTTTGACTAGATGTCTTCCTCGTGTTACTTTCAAGCTTACTCATGTGGATAACTTATGGAGATAAGAAGTGACCTTTATAAGATGATAGAGTTTGGAAGTTGCTTGAAAAAATGAAACTATAATGATAGTTTTCTATTTGACTAAAACTTTGACTCATATCCCTTTCATGCATACATATGCAATGACATAAGTGGATAAAATTATTGGGGCAACTTGGTACAATAATGGAGGCTTATGAAGAGGATATTTGGAAGAGATCAAATGGAATTGCCCTCTCATGATTCATGTCACCTACCATTATTTACATTCAACCCATTGTCTTGAAATGAAGGTTGCTTGTTTTAATTGGCTTCTAAGTTTCTAGAAAAACATCTTTTTCAATATAGACTTTCTAAAGATTTCTTAAGTTAGCTAACTCTTTCCTATTCTTATCTAATAACTTTTGATGGCTTTTTGTGGAAGAATAATGATGTCTAGCAAAAACTTATGAGTATACTAGCTAATTCTAATAATATCTCATAAATCTTTCTCAATGATTTTAGTCTATCTCAAATATATTTGTAAATTTTATCTTAATGTTTTTAAGTCTATACTAAAATTTCTCAGGGTTTACATGTAAGGTTTTAATTCATTAAACTGAATGATGAGAATTCCTTTGCACTTACCTTACTCTCACTTTTGTCGGAGTCTTCAAGAGAGTTCTATAGAAACTTAATGACAAGAATGAGACCTTAGGTCAATATAAGTCCCTTTTAGTATGAAATGACTACCTTACCCCTCTTATAAAGAGCTTATTACTTACAATTGCCCCAACCTTTCTTTTAAGTTTTCCTTTTCTTATTTCACTTCATTATTTAATTTCCATGGGGTTTACATATTGATGGGAATCAAGTTACCGGACCACTAACCTACAGTCGACCCTAAGGACTAAAGGGACTGGCAAGACAAATCTTCCTATTCAAGTTAACTCATGTGGAGGTCAAGTATCTCCTTGCCAACTCATTCTGCCTACTGAGCTGAGCCAAGTGACTACCTATTTCTTGTTTATTATGTGCCAAGAAGTGGAAGCTAGAAACAATAACCCATCTTCATGTAAAGACAATCCTGGCCAATTACTTACTTAGTTGTACCTTTGTCAATATACCAAGAGAAAGAGTCTGAATTGATTAGGCTACCCCAGCTCAAACAAGCAAGCTGTCCATACTTTTTGTCTACATGTTCCAATGGCATTACCAATACAACATTACCACCTGTACGGTATCATGTGTAGAATCTATTGCACTAATGATTGCTTTCCTTGTATATTTATTTTTACCTTTTTATATCTTGCACATTATTCCCTTAGGAAATGCCATTTTTGTCTTTTTCTTTTTAGGCAAGTTGCCTTAACTTATGGGTATAAATACCCTTATATTTGTAGCTATAAGGATTAGAACCATATTATTATTAATATACTTGAGTACTTTTTCCTTACATAAACAATGTTTATTTACTCTCAACATTACTCTTATCCTAACCCTTAAGTAAGGCTAGGTAGCGAGTAACCTCATTAGACCAATTCATGCATTATATTAAATTGTCTTATGAGTCTTCAGAAGTTTCATTAGTGTGTCATATCGTTTGGAGCTGCTCATAGGTTTTGTTTACTTTTTCATTCACATTTGTCCTTTCACACTTTCCTTATCACTTACTTTTTGAGCTTTTTGTAAGCTTAGACCCATCTAGCGATTGGTTTTGTCTATTCTTAGTTACTGTTCACATCATCTTGGTATCAAAGCAGAGGTTTTTGTTTAGCTATAATTGGTTTTTGAAGTTTTACTTGTACTTGGTTTTACGTGTGTGAAACAGAGTAAATAATTGTGCTGATCTTAGCTGCTGTGTTTGCCAGCTGTTAATTTCCTAAAGTGTTCATGTGAACTTTGAATTTATGGAGAAAATAATGGACCCTCGTATGAATGTTGGCATGGGAGATGAAAATAGTAAAGTTTTCCATCATAGATGACAATCTTAAGGAATCCTAAAAAGTACTAACAATAGACTTGACGAGGTGCTAAACCTCTTAATAGATCTGACTCGAGATGTTTATGCATTGACTTGCCAACCTACTAAGGCTATACAAAATACCCCACAAGTTACCCAACCTGTTCGAGGTCAGAACCTAGCCCAACCAATTTGCGGTAGAAGAGTAGGTGGATGAGTGAAGAGAAGGATTGATTGGGCAGACATGGGAGACAAGGAAGAAGAAGGGTATTTTAAAGAGGAATGAACTAGAGTCCCTAAAGCATCTGACCATATGAAGCTTTGAATTCTGAGTTTTAATAGATCTGGGAATGCTAACAAATATCTAGAATGGGAAGAGAAGGTGAGCATGTTTTTAACTATCATCAATATGAGGATTATGAGAAGATAAGAACTGCTGTTGTTGAGTTCCGAATATGCCGCCATATGGTGGAAGAATTTCTAGACCATGAGGAGACAGGAGGGCTATCGAGAGATTAATACTTGGCTTGAGATGAAGAGAATATTAAGGAATAAATTAGTGTTGGAAACTTATCTTCAAGACACTTTCACTCAACTTCAAGAGATGAAATAAGGAGGTCAGACTGTTGACGAGTATGTTCAAGAATTTCAAATTGTTATGATCCATTACGAAGTAGAGAAACCAATGGCTCAAACAGTCTCAAGATTCATCACCGGATTGCAAGGTGATATTGGAGACATTATAGAACTCTGATGCTTTACCACAATAGATGAAGCCATTAGAATAGCCAAGTGAGTAGAAAGGAAAAAAAGGAGCTGAGTATCGACGAAGATGCCAACTAGTTGACTTAGATAGGTAAGTCACTTGGCTCAGTTGAGTACCAAGCCGAGTCAAAAGATGGATGTTCCAGCCAATCAGGGAGGCCAACGTGACACTGAAGTGCTGACCTAAACTTATGAGAAGGGGCAAGGGTTTAGTAGGAAAACAAGCCAAATTAAGTACTTCAAGTGCTAAGGATTCAGACATATGACTACTCAGTGCCCAAACAAAAGGATAATGGTCATCAGGGAGACATCCTGTAGCTTGAAGTAGACTGTACATATGAGAAACCCAAGAAGGAGGAGGTCTTCACTATGAAAGAAAAAGTTAAGAAAGAACTGATTATGGAGGGCGTGTTTGTTGAGGACTTTGACCAATTACTCATGGTTGTTTGACGCATTATGAACATAGAACCCTCACAAGGGGAGGAGCAGAGAGAGAATTTGTTTCATACCATCTGTAAGGTGAATGATCAGGTGTGTGCCCTTATCGTGGATAGTAGAAGCTGTACCAATGTAGCATCAGCAGATCTTATTTCAAAACTAAAGTTGCCGGCTGTTACACATCTAAGGCCACAAAATTACACTAGTAGAGTGAGAAAGGAGCACTCATGTCACTTGGCAAATACTACTGTTGATCACTATTAGGAATTACTCAAACCATATTCTCTATAACGTACTACCCATGTTTGCTTTCCACGTGTTGTTAAGTAGACCGTGGTTGTTTTATAGGAGAGTTATCTACGATAGCTATAAGAACACATATATGTTTAAGAAGGATGACCAAAAGATTATACTAAATCCAATGGTATCGAGAGAAGTTAATAAATTGTAGACAAAACTTGCTCGTAGATCGAGGGAAGCTCTAGGGATGAGTAGAGTCAAGCTCCAAGAGGCCATCAATTCTAATAAGCTGACCTTCATATTGGTCAGGCGCTTATTAGAAATGAAGGAACGGAGTGAACTATCTTAAGAAATCATAAAGATGCTTAATGAGTATGCCGACCTATTGCCAAAACTATTACCTGAGAGTTTACCCCCTAACTCAAGGCAAAGAGTACTAGACTGACTTAGTATCTGGTGCCGTACTGCCAAATAAGCTAATTTATCAAATGAATCCTGAATAGGCTTTTAAGCTATAACATTAAGTCAATGAGCTATTGGAGAGAGGATATGTTTGAGAAAGTCTTCGCCCTTGAGCTGTGTCAGCACTTCTAGTACCAATAAAGGATAGAAACTGGCGAATGTGTGTCAACAGCCAAGCTATGAAAAAGATCATGATCAAATATAGGTATCTAATCTCGAGGTTAAAAGACATATTAGATGAGTTAAGTGGAGCCAAGGTCTTCAGTAAGATTAACTTGAAGTCTGGTTACCATTAGATCTACATGAGGTCAAGATAAATGAAACATTGCGTTTAAAACTTGGCATAGACTCTATAAGTGGATAGTCATGCTCTTTAGCCTATCAAATTCCCTAAACACTTTCATGAGATTAATGAATCATGTGTTAAGACACTTGATTAGAAAGTGTGTCGTGGTGTACTTTGATGACATATTGGTCTATAGTGCTGACATGTTAAGCCACTACGAGCATTTTTGAGAAGTATTAAATATCCACCATCTTAGACTCTATTCAGTAATCTCAAGAAATGTTGCTTTTGCTAGGAGGAAGTGGTATTCTTAGGCTAAATAGTTAATGGAGGAAGCTTACGAATGGATAACGAAAAGACCTAAGCAATTGTAGAGTGGCCAATTCCTACTACTCATGTCGGCATGAGACATTTCCATGGATTGGCCTCATTCTATTGACAATTCATTAATAATTTTATCACCCTTGCTACGCTTCTTACTGAGCGCACGAATACGAACACCGACTTTCAATAAGGAGAAAAGGAGGAGAGGAGCTTTGTCGAGGTAAAAGAAAGATTGATCTCTACCTCAGTATTAGTTCTACCTAACTTTAAGAAAATGTTTGAGTTAAAATGTGATGCATCAGGCATTGGAATTGGCATTGTCCTAATGCAAAAAGGCCGACCAATTGCCTTCCATAGTGAGAAGCTTAGAAGGCCATAGTTAAATTAATTCATGTATAACAAGGAGCTCTTAGCCTTGATCCGAGTATTGCAAGTATGGCAATACTATTTATTGTTGAGAGAATTTGTCATATATATTGACCATAAATTGTTAAGGTACCTCCGAAGTCAAACAAAGTTATTAAAGTAGTAGGCGAGATGGGTTAAATTCCTTGAAGGATTCAATTTTGTAATAAAATATATATAGGGAAAGAGCAACATAGTTGTAGATGCTTTTTTAAGGAGACATGTGCTTTTAACCAATTTGTAGACCAAGCGGTTTGGGTTTGCAAGTATCAAAGAACAATATTCTAGGGATCTACACTTTGGATACATAATCATGTGATGTGTTGATGGAAGGACAATGGATGAGTATCATGTAGAAGATGGTTACTTGTTTTGAGGTGAAAAACTATGCATACCGACTTGTTCCCTAAGGGAGCTGCTGATTAGGGAAGCTCACAGTGGAGGACTCTTCGAACATTTCAAAGAAAAAAGGACCCATATACTATTGAATGGTCAATTCTTTTAGATGAGGATGAGGAGAGATGTGCACTGAGTTGTTGATAGTTGTGTCGTGTATACGAGGGCTAAGTGCCGAATCAAGTAAGGGAAAGCAAGGCCTTTACGTATCTCGACGAATCCATGAATTGAATTAAGCAAGGACTTTGTTCTTAGACTACTACGAACTATCTGGGGCAAAGATTTTATAATGGTTGTCGTGGTTCGTTTCAATAAAATAGCACACTTCGTGCCTTGCTCAAAAACTAATGATGCTTCAGCTATTGCTTCTCTTTTCTTGTAGGAGATTGTATGGTTGCACGGTATGCCAATAAGTGTAGTCTCTAACAATGTCCAAAGTTCTTGAGCCATTTCTAGAGGACCTTATGGCATCAAATGGGGACTAAACTACTATTCAGTACTTCCTGTCATCCCCAAACCAATGGCCAAACAAAGGTGGTTTATTAGGACATCTACTTGCTAGTAGTCAAATTTGCTTATAACCGTATGGTGCTTGATACGACTAAGCAAACACTTTTCGAAGTGGTTTATGGTTTTAATCTCGAGTTGCCCCTTAACCATACCCTCGTACCTATGCCCGCAGAACAAGACCCTGATGCAAGAGCTCGAGCGTAATCCCTTTAGTACATCTATGATAAAGTCACTCAGCACATCAATCAAATTGTTAGAAGAATGCAAGAGAAGACTAAGGGTAAGACGGACAAATAATTCTAGCCAGGAAACTTGGTATGGTTTCTCATTAGTAAGAAACGATTTCCAAACAAGAGGAGGAACAAATTATCTGCAATAGCTTTAAGGAGTTTTCAAAATCCTCTAGAAGATCAATGACAATGCCTATAGATTGGAGTTGCTCGAAGACTATGGGGTTTCTGATACCTTTAACATTATTGACCTCAATTCGTATCACCCTAATGAAGACCACTTGGATTTGATCCCAAATCCAAAACAACCTAGAGGGAATGATGGGAATTAGGCCATCAAACCAATGACCTATAGCCAAGCTTGAGGACTAAAGAGGCTAGCAAGATGAATCCTCCTATCCTAGCTGACTCATGCAGAACCAGAGTATCTTCTTGCAGACCCATTCTGCCTGTCGAGTCGAGTGACTGCCTATTTTGCATATGTTGTGTGCAGAGAAGCAGAAGGCTAAGACAATAGCTGTCTGTACTTACTCAGCTGCACTATTCATATAAAGACAATACCCATCTTCATATAAAGATAAACCTAACCAATTACTTACTCAACCTCACTCTTACCGAGAGAAAGAGTCTAGACTGACCAGGTTACCCTTGCTCAAATAAGCAAGCTGTTTGTACTTTTTATCCACATCTTCCAACAGCATCACCAATACAACAACACCATATGTATAGTATCATATGTATAATCTGTTGCACCAATTATTGCTTTCCTTATATATTCATTTTTACCCTTTTTATATCTTTTATATTACTTACTTAGGAAATGTACTTTTTGTCTTTTCCTTTTTCAGCAAGTTACCCTAACTTATGGGTATAAAACCCCTATACTTTTAGTTGTAAGGATCAGAACCAGATTATTATTAATATACTTGAATACTTCTTCCTTGCGTAAAAACTGTTTGTTTACTCTTAGCATTACTCTTATCCTAACCGTTGAGCATGGCTAAGTAACAAGTAACCCCATTGAATTGATTCGGACATTATATCGAATTGTACTGTGAGTCTTCGGAAGTTCCATTGGTGCGTTATATTCTCTAGAGCTATTCGTGGGTTTTGCTTACTTTTTCATTCCCATTTGTCCTTCCATACTTTCCCCATCACTTCCTTCTCAAGCTTTCTATAAGCTTGGACCCATCCAAGGACTGGCCTTATCTGTTATTGGTCACGGTTTACACCACATATTCCCCCCACTCAAAGAGATTTCATCTTTGAAAGCTTCTTAACTCCTTAACCTCTAATTATGATTACTCTATTACATCTGGTCTTACTAAGTGACTTGTTAATCCACGTTCCATGTTCCATTTCCATCTGTCATGAATGTTCAACAATCTTGTTTACTACTTATCTTCTGGTGGTCATCTTTACTCTTTTTAATACCTTATTAAATCTTCCACTTATCATTCAAATTAACAAATAATGTTCTACACCTCATAACTTACTTAGTCTCTTCAAGTTACATACTTTGTTTTGCATCCATAATCCATTCCATACTTTCGTTCCTTGAGTTACACAACTATAGTTGCTTTTCTTTTGACCTCATGAAAATCTCTTCCTTTCCATCAGCTATTTAAAATTATCCCAACTTATTAAAATTTTCATATCTTGTTCCTTCCCTTTTTCCTTTTGCTTCTTATCTTTAACCTTCCTAAACTTTAATTTAATCAATCCTAAATGCATTCAAAGATCTAAGATGAACCAAAAACCATAGAGTAAGCTAAGATCTCGATTCAAGAACTTAGGAAGATAGTTAAATGAACTTAACTAGGAAGGGACATTGAGAGAGTAGAAATTAAAAGGAGTTATTTGCATGTACTTCAAGTGATAAGATTGAAAGGATTTTTAAGTTAGATACTTCCAATTGTTCTCAAGACTTAAGTACGTAGAACCTTGTATAATGCTTGTTATCATATAGCGTAGTTGGAAATAAATTAGACTAATAATTATTTGGAATATAAATTATGCTTATTGCTTGTGCTTAGTTGGGTTTAGGGGGTCATAGTATTAGTGTCCCTGAGATAGCACCTCAATGATCCTTGCAATACGTTGTCCCTTGTGGAGTCTTCCTTGGAAAAAACCTAAGGTAGATTAGGTTGGTGTCCGGGAGTTATAGTACCAGTATCTTAGAACCAAGTAGGTTACATGGTATCTAGGAGCTATAGTGCCAGTGTCCTAGTACCTATTTAGACAGGCATCGTAGTGCTGGTGTCTTAATATAGGAACTGTAAATTAGAGTTGAGAGTTACTCTAAGTTTAGGATTAGTTGCAAATTATCTCAAACTGTATTTTTTGTTGGCTAATAAAAAATAGTAATAAATGAGTTATTTGATATTTGTATTGCGTTGCACTAAATTATTTAAGTAGCCTTTGGTTTACATATCATTAATATTTCAACATAAAATCTTCCATATTCAAATCCAATACTTCCAATACCCAAAATTTAATCCCACGATACTAACAAAATTCATTTATTAGAAGAATATATTAAAATCATAATCTATGCAAAATACTTAAGAATTTAATAGTTGAACTAGTTGAAAATAACATTTTAATAAGATTTATAATCTTAAAATTTATATTTTGAAAATAGTTTTTATAAAAAAAATCTTCACAGGAATTTTCTATATGTTGTAAGTACTTTACAAAAAAAATTTGGGGTTGAAACAACAATTGTAAGGGTTCTAAAAACAAAAATGAAATCAGCTCGATTTTAGTAATTTTTTAAGGGCAATATATTTAGACACTTAATTGCAACAAAATAATATTATAGATACATTTTTTTCACAATTTTTTGGATATAATTTATTATTTTTACTAATTTAATGAAAATTGAATCAAGTTGGAACACTTACTAGAAACCAGCATTGTAGCTACCATTAACAACGACCTGTTTGTTGGTTAAGCAAAGTGCTGACCACTCCTTCAAACTGTTGTGTTGGTTTGCTTCTAGGTAACAAGTATGTCCTCAAACCAAAATTCTCACTAATTGCACTTAAATTTTATAATTTTACTCTCTCTACTCTCCAAGAGCTCTCCGTATTTTTCCATAACTCCAAAATGTGTAAAAAGAGCTTTCGAGGGAACGTTTTGAATTTATAGGTATGTTTGAGTAGGCTAAGAAATTCCAAGTGTCCAATTTTACTCTGATCCCCTACATCATGTGTCTAACCTTCCATTAACCATTCTTATTTACCTTGTTAGTCTGGCCACAACATAAATTCTAATCTCCTATGCTGCCACTTACTTTCTCCTTATTTTTTATTAACTTTTTGTAGTTATTTTAGTATATTTTAATCTAATTTAGGTATTTTAGGTAATTTTGGGTATATACACACATATGCATAAAATTACATTTGATTTGATATAAATAAACACTCTTAAATATTATTCATTTGATTTTATAATTTTAATATATATATATATAATTTATCTTTAATGATTTGTTAATTGTTGGAACTTGTTTTGCGCATTTCCGATAAAAAATAAATAATATATGTATACTTTACAAATATAATATTCCATTATTTTCTTAAATCCAAACTTACGAGGACACTTATGCTAATTTTTCTAACTTTATCATAAAATTTAGGCTCCATTGAATAACTTTTGCGATGACCCTAAATTTTATGTATTAATTTTAGACCATCTAGTTGTAAAGCTTATATTTCCATCCTCCTACAGAAAAGTTTTGCCCTCATAATTTTTTGCACATAATATTTCCAATTCTATAAACTTATTACAACTATACATACTATACACGTGGTAATCAGAAGAGCCATATATATTGTTCTGTCATTAGTATCGTAGGTTCCAATATCACTTCAACTTCTGATCCTTTTTCCAATTACACTTTTGCATACTTTAAGTCTCGATTCCTTATCTTCTAAACCTAAGTACTTAGTATTTTTTTAGGTTACTTGTTAACTTTGAAATTCTTTCATAGTTCTACTAACTTTACATCTACCACTACATTTCAGCTCTTAATGAACTTCATTAACATTGAAACATGAAATACATCATGATAGCTAAATAAATTTGGGGATTAAGCAATTCTATAACACATGCTGTCTACTTTTTCCAACACTTTAAGTGGACTAATATACTGAGGGCTTAACCTTCCTATTGAACCAAATCATTGAAGTTCCATGAATGGCCTTATATTTAACATAAACATGATCTCTTATTTCAAACTCTAATGGCCTTCTTTCCAAATCTACCTAACTTTTGTAATGATCTTAAGATTCTTTCATTTGTTGTCGTATAATCTTAACCTTTTCATTCATTTGATTAATCATGTCAAGTCCAATCATTGCATACTCTTTAAGATGCTAATATGGCAGTAATTGCACTTTCTTCCATATAAGGCTTCATAAGGTGCCATTTGAATAGTTCACTTATAGCTATTATTATAAGCAAATTCTATCAGTAATAAATACTTATCCCAATCACCACCAAATTCCATCACACATGCTTTCCACATATCATCTAAAGTTTATATCGTCCACTTTGATTGTCCATCTATCAACAGACAATAAGCTATACCAAATTTTAACTTAATGCTTAGAGTTCAATGTAGACTTTCTTAGAATTTGGAAACAAACCAACTATCCTAATTAGAGATAATGCTTTTGTAACCTTACAATCTCTCGAATATATAATTTGGTCATCTTCTCCATTGTATCTCTTGTACAATAAAGTAAGAAATGTGCTTACTTTTTTAATCTATCTATAATCGGCTAGGTTAAACCATACCTCGCTTTAGTCTTGGGAAGTGCCACCACAAAATTCATTATAATATGATCCCATTTCTATTGCATTATCTTCAAAGTTTGTTATTGACCGCTCAACCTTTGATGTTCAACTTTGACTTATTGACATGTTGTATATTCCATTACTTATTAAGCAAAATCTCTTTTCCTATCGTTCTACAGAACATAGATCTTAAATCATGATACCTGTTATTGCCCCTTAGATGTATCATATAACCCATAATATGTGCCCCTTCTAGGATTTCTCTTTTCAAGTCAGGATTTTATGGTACACAAATCCTTTTCTTAAACCTTAATATACCATTTCCATCAACTTTGTAATTCGAAGTGTTTTTATTCATTATGTCTTCCATTATCCTTCTTAAGTCCTTATCTTCCTTTTTCTACCATGTAATCTTTTCCAATAGAGTAGGTTGCACAACCAAATTCATCAATAGACTGTAGATTTTCATACCAACCAAATCTAATCTTTATCTGCTCAAATTCTCGTATCAACTCATGCTATGTAGTTAATAACAATGCAATTAACTCATAATTCTTTTTAATTAGTGCATCGGCTATAAGATTTGCTTTTCCAAGATGATAGTTTATATTTAAATCATAATCCTTGATCAATTTTAAGCAACTCCATCATAAGTTTAACTCTTTCTGTATAAAAAAATATTTGAAATTCTTATAATTGATATATATTTCACATCGTTGCCCATATAAATAATGTCTTCAAATTTTTAAAGAAAAAACAACAATTGCAAGTTCCAAATTGTTAGTTGGATTATTCTTTTTGTGTAGCCTCAACTATCTTGAAGAGTAAGCGATGACATTTCCATATTGCATTAATACATAACCTAATCCATTATAAGAAGCATCATTATACACATTAGATGGCTTAGTTAGATCTCATAACATCAACTGGTCATTTCGTCTATTCTTGAAAACTCCATTCACGTTCTTCACTCCATTTAATTATACATATTTTTTAGCTAATCAAGTCAAAAGCTTTGCAATCTTAGATAAATCCTTTATAAATTGCGTATAGTATCCTACTATGCGTAAGAAACTTCGTACTTCTAAAACAGCTGTCGATTGTTTCCACTCCATCATTGCCTTAACCTTTTAGGATCTATGGAAATCCTTTCACTAGATATAATGTCTCCAAAAAAAAAAAAAAGATATCTTATCTAACCAAAAATCACATTGCTTAACTTAGTATATAACTTATTATCTCTTAGCTTTTACACTACTAACAATAAGGCCTATACGCTCCTCCTTAGTTTCTTGATAAAACAGAATATCATTAATACACACTAAACAAATTTATCCAAAAACGGTTGATATATAAGATAAATCAAATCCATAAATACAACTAAAGCATTAGTTAATCTAAAAGGCATCACTAAGAATTCATCGTGACCATATCGTGTCCTGAATGAAATTTTAGGTACATCTTTCAGTTTAACTCATAATTGATGATATCACAACCTTAAATCAATTTGGGAAAATATAGTTGCTCTTCTTAATTGGTGAAACAAATCATCGATTTGGAGAAAATGATACTTATTCTTTTTAAATACTTTATTTTTCTCCCTATAACTATATACAATCTCATGATACCATCCTTCTCCTTTACAAATATTACAAGTGCTCGACATGACAAGACACTTAGATGAACAGAGCTTTTATCTAATAGTTCTTGAAGTTGCTTCTCCAACACCTGAAATTCCATTGGTGACATCTAGTATGGTGCTCTGGATATAGGTTCAGTCCTTGAAACTATATCAATAGTAAAGTTTCATTATCGGTGTGAAATATTGATATTACTACACTCCATGCTAGCTTTTTGCTTAGACAAGTAGTCTATACCTTAGGTAATCCTTCCCTTGAATTCTAATTTGATCATTATCTACAACTTTCTAAGTTATTACCTTTTGTTTAATGGAAGTTCTACCTCTATGAGTAGTATTAATTTCAATTACATTAATTCCTTTCTCATTTATAAACTTCTAACTTGCAAAAGAATGGGATACATTAGTACAAACAATGTAAATGAAAGTTGTCCATTTACATGTATATCTCCTAAAATATATACTATTACTATGACTACTAACCAACTTCTTATTTCATAGAACTTGAACTCTAAGTGACTTGGTTCAACTTACAATTTAATTATTATTAAGATAAGTAATCTAGATATATACCTATCATAAGTCCATCATTAGTTTCATCTTCTACTCTCATGATCTCTTTAGAGTCATCATTATAATATTCCTCCATCCAATCAACAAAATCCTCTTCATCATCCTCCATATTCTCAATAGCAATTACCTAAGCAGGCCTAGAAGTATTGCTAGATCCTACTACATTTCTAACCCCTTATCTACAGTGTGGATATGAAATAGAAAAGTGTTCAATCTTTCCTCACTTGTTATACCCAACTAACTTCATTCTTAGACATCCACAGATCATTTGATCTTGTCTCCAATACAAAGCATTACCCTTTTAGTTAAGCAAAATGTTTTACGAAAAATGATTCGCTCTACATTTCCATCCTTGTTGTAAAAGCTCATATTAAACATAGACTATGTAGCACTACTAGCTATAGTTGTTGGTTTCTTCTTCTTCTGACTAGAACTACTAATAATTAAGATCTCTTGAATGAGTGGCCTGATTGAAAACCTCTACTAATCTTTTGGCTCCACTAAGCTTACATCCTCAAACGATTGTTTTCTAATCTACATGCCTTATCTACTATTGCATTATAAGTAGTAAAACCATAATCTTCCAACTTATAGCATAGCAAGATCAAACTTAGTAAGAAACAGATCTTTCATCAACTTAGGGTTATCTTTGTAAGAAGCCTGTATGTATTACGTCAATCTATTAAACTCAATCTCATATTGTATCACATTCATGCTTCTCTTCTTTAACAAAAACAAATCTTGCACTGTCTTTGTCTAAACATTACTGATAAAGTGCTCCTTCCTAAATTCTTCCTCAAACAACTGCTAAGTAATATTATCTTCCAACCATCTAGCTCCTACGTCCTACCAAACTTATGATGCCAACTTTTGCATGAACATGTGATAAACCAACTTTTAGTGTTTTGGAATTTATAAAAGCTTTGAAACTTCTCTCAACTTGAGGCATATTTGTTCTCTATTCAATCCTCTAAGGCCTTACATTTCTTATAATAACAAAATATTATATTAAGGTACCATGTTACCTTATAATAGTATACATACTAGCAAGTGATTTTTTAATAGGAATTGCATCCTGTAGGGGTGAGGTTATATCCAGCCTAGGTACTCCCATGGTGACAAATGGGCTCATAACAGAGGGTCTTAGTTCCCTTTAAGCCTTCCTTTACTATTTTTATTTCCCATATTAGCCATTACTCTACTTAATACTAATAGTTTACAATAGCTACATTCATTTCCATTCATACGTTCATCTAATAACACCATTTTACTTTTGTATATGATTCAAAAGTGGATGATTCCCTATAGCCTAACATACACAATACAATAATAGCATGCTCTTATAATGACACCTATAAAGATTTTTACTATCCATCAAATACTTCATTTACATCATTTACATTTGCTTAGGGACTTCAAAAGGAAACTACCTTATGGACTTCGTAACTACATAATTACATAAAGATTTACAACTTGATTACAACATTAGCTTACGTAAAACTTTATAAACTTGATGTCTACAATTATACACACAAAAGATCTATAAGACTGGTCAGTAGGATATATTTGATCTTGTTACATCTCTTATTAGCTAAGTACATAAGATATTTATAATGTATATTCATAGCCAATAATTGAATATACATCAGAAGTTACATAAATGCATCAAAAGATCAAAATCACATCCCATTAAGTCAAAAGTAACACAATATCAAAACTTTAAGGTTTTAACAAAATCAATTTGTCTACCTTGCTCTATTCTTCTATTGGACTGTCAACAACAACTACCCATTTGAAAGGAATCCACTCTATATTCCCACCAATTGTATTATTATCCTCTCCAACTACAGATTCAAAACATAGTTGTATTATCTCAAGAGTAATAGGTATAGTAAGTACTTCACAAACTCTATCCTCATTTGACTTGTCATCCTCATTATTACTATAAGACCCTGCAAAACTTACAAGTAGGATCATTTGACTTGTCATCCTCATCATGGGAGCTATCGAGTCAAGTGAATGGTGAGCTCCATACTCTAGAAAATAGGTCCCAAATCATTTGGTTTTAGGCCATTTAAGGAAGTAGTTTGGTTAACTTAATATTCTACAATATGGCTATATATATACATATGATGAACAAATTAATAGTGGAAGTTTTGATTTTGTAAATATAATAACAAAATAATAAAATTGTTAAAAACTAATTTTTAATGTGAAACTTGTTATTTATCGGAACACGTAAGATGATATCTAATAATTAATGAAGCCTTAAAAATAAGTCATTCAAGTAGTAAGATTAGTAACATAACATGAGATAATACTTAAAGGTTACGTGTATCCTCTAAACAATATTTAATTTGCTAAAATATACACCCGTAAATTATTTAAAGCACTTACATGTAATCTAAATACACTCTTAATCTAGAAATTCATTAATGAATGTCAAAAGGGGATCACAGCTTCTTGATGGTTAGGACTTAATAGGCCAAAATTCAATTCATTTGCCACACAAATAGACACCTGGTAAAGAGTAAAACCTAAGAAGCTATAGCATAATACCTAATTGTGTCTAAATATAAAGAATATTAGAATACTTGAATTCCAAGACGTTTTTGCCAAGTTAACACTATATATATATTGCTTTTCAATGCTGAAATTCACTATTTAGCAAACCCACATAATTAATCAGAGGAAATTAACGAAGGGATTATGTAGGCATTGATAGTTAAGTGCAAAACTTACTGATTTGTTGCTTACTGCTAACATGAATATAATTTGCTAATAAGTGTTTTTTGTAAAATGGACTATCTTGATAAATTCCTTTTGACTTAAGTGTATAAACGTAGATTTTGATAAAATTAGGCATGATTTTGGGTAATAAATAATGGATTGTACAGTTGATATACATAAGCTCCTGCCATAAACTATTAGTAGAATTTGCATCGCAATATTTTGTTAAAATATAATTTAATTTCTTAATGGGGAAAGCTTGATGATTTTATCATATTGTCATGAGTTAAGGCTTATTTAGGATAATTATCTTCTACTCTAAGTTAGGTGTTGTAGGTACTAATAACAATAGAAGTTATGTATAGAGATTTCTTATAATAATAGTGTTGTAGGTACCAGTAACAATGGAAGTTATATATAGAGATTTCATGTAATAATATATATAGAATTGACCTCTATGGTACAGAAGAATACCTCTTATTATAAAGATGAAAACGAGAAATCAAGATCCATATTTGACATCTTGTTAGTCATAAAAACCTAGGGACCCAACATGATTGTATTTTATTATAATTGAATAGATTAAAGGAAAAAAAAAAGGAAATGATATTTGTATAACATTTCAAAAAAGAATCACTTTACGTCGACATTTTCCAAACTAATCTTATTAAAAGAGTGTCATCAACGTTATCATATTATCGAAACTGTATATTATAAGTAATATTTGGACAATTATACTAAAATTTATTCAAGATAATGTATTGTAAAATATATTATATAGACATTTTCTATAAGCCAATATATATTGGATAAAGTATTTGGCTGTACTTTTACTTTAAAGTTTATGCCCGTGTTCTTATATAATAACCATGTCAATGTTTTCCGTATAGATATATAAATACTCTTTATTTCATATGTTAAACCACGTATATATGCACCTATATTGGGAACATTATATAGATATGCACATATATTACTTTCCTACGGACAGGTTGTCAAGCAGATACGTATGTGTGTACAATTACGGAGTTATTACATAATAATAACTATATAAGTCATGTCTTCCATGTACGGATTGTTTAACTAAAGCATAAAAAAAAAAAAGAAAAAGAAAAAATTGGATTAGTATGCATATGTTGAGACTATTCCAAGGGTTGCTTTCCTAAAGCTTCCTTTAAAATGAAACTCTTCTCCATCAAGCTTCTTAATATCACTATCTTTTCTTCATAGTTAACATTTGCTTGATATTTAGTTAGCCAATCCATCAACAGTATAGCATGGAATCTTTCAATATCCATTACTACTAATTTTGCAAGCACTTTCTAAAGATCTATGCACACATTATTTCCTTTCAACCTTTGTTACATGATTTACTCTCCTCCAAAGAGGCTCATCACTACGATATCATACCTTAGAGTTTCTATTAAGAGTCCATTCTTATCAACATATTCTTTGGATACAAACTAATGTGTGGCTCCCATATCAAACAATATATAAGCGTAGTTATCTTCTAGGTTAATCAATCATAAAATAACAATTATAATTATATCATCACGCTAGGGTAGAGGAATTAAACAAGCATGCAACACATAATCATATAGAGGTACCTAAAGTCATAAGGTTCAGAAATCTTACTTGCAACTATGTTGTCATCCCTATCTTCTTCGTCCCAGATCGCATGCACCCTTCCTCAAAGTCTAGGTCTAGCTCTAATCCCTCCTAATCAATTATTTCTATCGGTAGTTCCTCATCTATTGGCTTGGGTTTAATTTAGACTTGCATGTTGGTTTGCATTACAATGAGTGGCGTTATGTCCTATGTGGTGACATTTAAGGTAATATATACCTCTAAGGTTTCGGTTGTGGCACTGCTTAGCCAAATGCCTAGCTTCTCCACATCAAAACATTTTTCTTATACCTTAGGGCACTCTATAACTTGATGCTTAGCATTATACATCCAATGAAAAGACATAACTCTAACCAACTTTTGACTTTTAGTAGGGGGTTAATAAACCTTCCTCCCCTTTATAAACCTTCGACCACTATTGAAATTCCATCTAAATTTCCTTTTCTTGATTTCTATTTCATCAGCTTCTCCCTATAAGTTACAAGCTTACTTTCTATTTCATTAGCTTCCTTTTGTAAGTCATGGGCTTGCTCGATTAAACGAGTCTCATTAACAATATCAGCATATCACACCAACCTTATTCTTTTTAACTTAGCTTAGTAACAAAGATCAAGTCCAACCTTAAACCAACTAACTTTAGCAATTTCATTATTTTGCACTACTTCTGAAGTAAACTTCAACAACCTATTAAACTCCCATTCATACTCTTCAATAGTCATACTTGCTTGCTTTAAACTGCCATTGACTGTTTCTTATCCTTCCCCTAATTATTCGCACGTCTATTTAGCAAAATGACAATGATCCTTACTTTCTTATTCTCTTCCACATATGCACTTCAAAAGCTTTTTCTAATGAATTAATCCACTCTTCCATAACCAAAGGATCAATTTTTATCCAGTCATACGATTTCAATACATGTTACACTCGAGCTAGCTTATCTCTATTTACTCTACTAGCCCTAGCCATGGTAGTTGCAATTTGTTGTACCACATCCATCACCTTTAAAGGTAAAGCTTGATTTGGTTGAGGTTATTTGTTCCTCCATTTACCTTATAGGAAAAAATGATGAACCAGATCCATACTCAAATGTATTTGCACCATTTTCTGGATTGTATCATATATAATAGAAATGGTCAGTTTCTTTAAAGTAATCACTATTAACAAGGCTAAATTTATATGATACCTAGCTATCTCGTACACCTGATATGTACTTAGTACTATGGTCCTTAATTTACACTTAATACCACCTAAAAGATGTCACATCTTAGCATTGCATATAATATACCATCACAGGGGAATACCTGTTTAAATTTAATAAAGACTATTTAAAACAAAAGTGCATTACAATGAAGTTCAACGTTATGCCTAAATACACAAAAGTATACAACCATAAACACAACTAAACTTAAAACATAGTATTTCTTTTTTCCTTCCACTACATATGTGTAGATCCTTCTTAAGATTTTGATTAAAATACAGCAAGGCTTCTTTTCAAAAGTAGTTGACTCCATCTTATACGTTCTCAAAAATGTTCTTGCAACTAATGTTAGAAGCCAATCAAATTTCTTCTTAACTTGAGGATACACAAGTATTCCTCAACTCTTTGTGAGTTAAATGAGACTAAATAAAAATAAACACAAAACATGCACAACATGCTTTTTCAAACATCAGTACATTAAATCATTCAATTTTATATTGAGAATTACCATACAAGTGGTCTATGTAGGGAATACGTACTATGTTTATATACATGACATACATTAGTACCGATATCTTAAGCTAGCCTAGATCTCATCTTATTAGTCGACACTTTTGAGAATTGGGATACAAAGTCTAGAAACCTAAGGAAACAAGAAGCTACCACATTTAGCCTAGTTGAAACTACATTAGATAGCCAAAATTGATGGAGCAATGCAAATCTATATACTCAAAACCCTACTTCACAATATTCTAGTTTCAAGAAAACTTAACCCATAGGTCCTTTTATACGATGCCATAAATGCAACAAGCAATATAACAACTCGGTATCAAGCATAAATCTCAAGTCCCATATTAGGAACAACTTAATTAATCTAGTTCCAATTTTGTGTCTAAGCTCTATAGATCAACCCTTCATACAGGGTTTACTTAGGTGAATACCTAGAAAGATAGTTCATTTTGTAATTTTTCAAAGTAATAAGAAGCATCAAGAAATCATTTATACAAGAAAAAACATTTCACTTAATCAATAGACATTCAACGAATTCACATTTTCACTTAATCATTTATACAGTTGTACTTTACGACACAACTGACTCTAAGTTAAGTAGACGTAAGTCTACTTACTCAAAAATGAAAATGCTTCATGATATGGCCCTTCCTCACCTATCATGCCTATAAAAATTCATGTAATCCCTAAGTTAACAATGAATTGAAACAAAACCCTTATAAGTTGACATTTGCTTATATTTCCAGTATTACATTTCTAAACTTTGCTTAAGCATATCTTCCTCATTACTTATCCAATTTTAGTAAACTTTACATCGTCATGATTATTATTTTGAGTACAATTAAAGTATCTTAAGGGGTAAAATTGATTAATATGATTATAAGTTTGAAAATGTTCCTTTTTGCTACTAACTCAATTGTGCATTATTATAACTTCATAATTGATCTAAATAATATTCAATTTCAATCTAAAACCCCCCAAAATTCCATTTCCTAAGCTTGATTAGTATCCATTATGCCTAAAAATGTTGATCCTACATGAACTTAGCAAATATCTTATTAATGTCAATTATTATTTCACAAATTAGGCTAATATGTCAGGTTATAGTAGGAAATATCTAATAAATTGTATAGAAGCCCCAATTAATTCTATGAAAAATACCATGAACTCAATATATATATATATATACATTTTTAATAATTGTCATCAATAATAATTATCAAGCTTATTACCTATTTTTACAAAAAAACAGAGCATTTTTAGCTCAAAATTATAGAAAGTTAGAAAAATAAGAAAATTTATGTTTGAGATAAAAGCAAAGTGTCCCAAATATCATTATAAACTTTCAGAAAGCAGAATATATTAGGTTCAACTATTAATTTATTCAAAAACTTACTATTTTAGCAAATCGATGAAATTGTATGTTTTATTGAAAATAAATATAATATATAGTAAGCATTTTTATTTTTCAAATTATAATTATGACAATTAAATATTTATATTAAGTATATTATACACAAAAGTTCAAGTTGAAAAAAAATATTAATTCAATTTTCATTCGAATAGAGAATTTTTTTAAGCAACATATATTTCCCTCTACATTTTAGCCCTTGACCAAAAGTCCTTCTAACCAAGTCGAAGGAGTTTAGGTATCTAATGAGTCTTTTAGATAACTTAAGCATGTACGCGTTATTAAACAACTATGCCGCTACTAAATTTATTTAAGGAATATTTTAATGTGTGAACTTGTAGCATCTCTTAATCATGCATCATGCCTTAACTAAATTGAGTTGTACATTGCCTCTAGGCCAACAATCTAAAATAAATCTTCTACAAGTTGTTTCCTTACAAGCTAATTCACCTCTTCGACTCAATCCATATGATTATTCCATTGAGTTTCATTTTGCACACTAACTCCACATTAGTGAACTCATTTAGATGATTCTTTTGTATTAATATTGCATTGATTTTTTTAAATTTAAGATGATTCTTCTTATGAAAATTTTATATACACATAGTAGTTGAATGCCTTACATTGTGGTTGCATGACTCGAATTGTAACCAAGTTAAATATTTTGCGAACTCAGTTTTTAAAGTAAAAATTTCAAGAGTTAGTAGTGTAGCTTTAGGGTTGAGCAATATGAACCAACTTTGATTTTCTCATTTTAAGATTAGGCAAAAGCTCATTTCTGGACTATTAACCATGCCAACGAAATTGAGCATCCATAGAAGTGCTTATTCAAATCTATGCTCTCCAAAGACCGAAATCATACGTCACTTTGTGAAGTCCAAATTTGTGTAGCCTATTAACTTTTCAAATTTTATTGCATTTAGCCATTTGGACTACACTCCACTTGATAGCTCCATTCCCTTTTTTCCTTATAAATCCCAGCAATCGAAATACTTCTAGCTAAGAGTAGTCTTCTAATGGCTTTCAAATGCTGCAACCTCATACACTTAGAGATGAACTCAAACTTATGCTTGGAGGCAAACTCATTAAGACCATATCCTGCCTAAATTTGTGCACTTGGATACAAGCTTTGTTCATACACTAGAATTACCTAGCATGCTTGGTTTGTTAAAGCAATGAAGAGCTCCAAGTTTATTTTGTTGTAGCTTAAGTTAAGTAGTAAGCTCAAAACTTTCAACTCTACTTTAAATAAAAAAATTCAACTTGAAGCTACTATAGTATGTTCAATGGATATTAGAATAGTAGTTGTTGGTTGGCTTTTGTTCAACTATAGCTCTAAAATTAGATATTAGGGTTCTTGACAACTCAACAAGAGGCTGGAAAAGAAAGAAAAAAGATATGGGTAAGGCTTAGCATAGTAGCTACTTGATAAATGACTAAAGGTGTTGCTTATGCTTAGACTCTCTGTAACAATCCTAAAGGGAGCTTAGTAGAATTATCTAAAATCTTTAGATCATGTGTGCACCCATAATACAAAAATTACCTTACAAGTCAAAGGTTGTAAGATTCTAACTAATTAATGACTATAGTTTTCAATATGCAATTTATTAATTTAACATAGAATATATGTAACTCCCTGAGACCTTAAACGGGCACTACAACTTACCACATATCCTGACTAGTCAAGAATATGTGAGGTTTTCTAAGTCCATAATTGAAACATAAAAAAACACATCGCATAATACATATAAATATCCACAAGGGAGTGAGAATTGCAACTACTCATAAGCTCATAAAACTGGAAACTCAACAAGGTTCAAAAGCATTAAGACTCATAAACCATAGAAACAAAAGATAGGTCTAAAATTTAGATCCTCAAGTATCAAGCCAAGAGTCTATCTCCTCAAAATACAATCCATCAACAAAATATAAACCACCAATAACATAGATATCACCCTATCTAATCATCATAAAAATATAGACACTTGACTCTATCCTCCTCCTCGATGTCATTGACAAAACATCTCCTCATAAACAAGAAAGTCCTCAAATCTAGTACTAGAAAAAGAAAAGAATGAGTCGAAGCCTAATATGGGTCTACAAATACATATGCATGCTAAGACGGATCGTCCACATACAGTTATGCAAATAATAGTAAATAATATAATCAGCAATTTCATTATCTCAAATTAAGCCAACAGAATAACAAAGGAGTATTGACAATCTCGTCATACTTAGTCTTTACCCACAGACATAGGTGTATATAATAATACGTTTTCCTTTAAGTTCTTTATTCCTAGAAATTAGAGTCCAAAACCTAATATTCTAGCTGTATCGTCCTATGTGAAAGTTTACTAGGGAATCCCTACAAATGATCAGCTGTTGCTCCTCTAAGGATCTGCTATTGTGGGCCCCTAAAGCGAGTAGGTTAAGCAAAATCAGCAAACCAAAGTAATTAGGCAAAATATAGATTTAGTCCAATTTGATTAATAATTCTTGTCAAACATAAGCATTAACCAACACTACATACTTGGAGATAAGGATACAGTAAGGGAGAGGGGAGATAAGGAACATAGGGGTATGTTAGGGAGGCAGGGGCAAAGTGATTAAATTTGTTTGTGTGTGTGTATGTGTGTGGGTGGGGGCGGTGTAGCCTACAAGAGAAATTAGATTGAGGGAGAATGGAAGGGATAGGGATAAAGAGATAGAATACCGAGAGAGAGGTGAAACAGGTTAGAGGGATAAGTTAAGGGAGGTAAGGTTAAGCATTAAATTGGGGAGTAGTGAAGGAGAGAAGGGGATCTGAGAGAGAGATGGACACAGAGGCAAGAGATAGCTAATAGGACAAGACAATGACGAGAGAGAGAATACTGTAAGAGAGCGAGAAGATATGTAAGCCCTGCAAATTTAACTATTTGAGAGTAGAATTAAACCCTAATACTATAGATGACTTGATAAGTCATTAAAGCCGAGCAAGATAAAAAATTAATAAATTATAAATTTAAATATATTATAAGTAATAAAAACCTTATAAATTAATCAAAACACTAAATCGCATACTAAAACCCTAAATTGTATACTAAAACCCTAAAACTGACTTTCATACCATTAATTAAAATTGATCCCGAATTTATTCGAAACCTTAAAATTATAAATATAAATCTATAAAATAGTTAAATATTACTCAATAGTGATAAAACTATAGTTGATTGCAATTTTCGACTAAATAGCCTATTCGTGTGAAATTTTAACGAAATCGCTATAATAACTTGTAAAATTTTAATTGTACCAAGTGTCAATTAAATTAATAAATTTTCACAAAAATTTTAATATTAATTTACGATAAGAATTGTTATAATTGTACCGGGTATCAATTAAAACCTTATGCATCAAGTTTATAGTTCATGCATAAAGCACGAACATTGCATATAATGTTCCAACTTTCACCTCACGCGGTTGGTAATGAAAGGCGTTAGAGGGATAGATTTCTACATGATTTGATTAGTACAGTATAAGAGCATTAGTACAACAAGACCCTATCCTTGGCTCGCGAGTTCTATTGGCACCGGAGACGCTAACCGTGGGTGGCTGGAGGTCGCATCTAGAGACCATTGCTGTAGGGTGTGAGCATGGACTACAGGAGGCAGTTCACCGCTAGACTTGGATATTTGTATACTATTAACTGATGGAAGTAGAAACCTGTTTCGTGAAACAGGGAATTGATATATATATATATATGTATATATAATGATATAAGGGTAAAACCCTAGGTGTTAGAGCCCAATTGTGATTGGTGCCGATGTATCTCCAATCCTTACTTCAGAGGGTGTTAAATCTAATGTTATATGCAGTACTAGTCAACTACATATATACTGTTTGGCATACTACTTATTCATGCATTCATATGTTTGGTAATAAACTGTTTGATAACTTGATTGTTGGTATAGTATGAGGGATAACTCACTAAGCTCTTATAGCTTACTTCACAATAGTTTTCTCTTACCGATTGCTAAATGATCGGGCATGGGTTAAGGACTGAAAGTTGAGTGCTAATGTTGAGATACGTAGAAGTTAGACTCTGAGGACAGACTATATGGTTTATTTGAATTATTATATATATAGTTATTAATACTACATTTAAATTTTATGACTTTAGTAAGTTTGACCTCTAGAACTTTACTACCTAGTCTTATTATTTGGTAGGGGATACCGATTCTTTACGGTTCTAATAAACTGTGGCTTATCAGATATCTATAGTAACAAATATGTGATCGTAAGTTAATTAAATAACTAAATAAAAACTTTAGTGACTAATTATTTAAAATCTTGTAATCTTTGACTTGCAAGATGATTTTCAAATCATGGGTGCATACATGATATGACAATTTTAGGTAATCCTATTAGGCTCCCTTTAGGATCATGATAAGATAGGTGATGGGATGAGAAAGAAAAGTGAGATGGTGGTTGGAGGATATAAAATTTTGGGGTTTAGGGTAGGGTTTTAGGTTAGGTTCTAGAAGCTTCTAGGTCATAAGGTAGTATATAAATATAGAAAAAGATAATGGAAATAATTATAATAAGATCATACAAATACTATGTAGGAAAATAAATTTTTATGTAAATGCTATGATGTAAAGTACTAAAAGTGATTATATCCTTTACGTAAAATATAAAATTAAAAATACTTAATATATACGTGAAATAAAAAGTCTTGAAATAATCAAATTGAAACCTTTATTTCAATTTCCAACGATACTAACCTAAGTAAGTTTATGACTTAAATAAAATACTAAATTGACTAAGGTGTTTCAAGATAAATAACTAAGACTATCCAATATTTCACAATTCATCCAAATTATAGAGAATCGATATCCCTTACCAAACAATTAGATTAGGTACATAAATTACAAATATTTATATTGATTATCTATTATAAAAGTACCATCTAGCTATATACATGATCTTTATATTCCTACTCGTCTATTATTCTATTGTCTAGAACACTCTGCACTTAAGTCCTAGCTCAAGTCCCAACTCTTAGTTAACTTGCAAAAGAAACTATAAAGGCAGTAAGCTATATCCAACTTAGTAAGATATTCCTCATATTATACCTTTTAAGTAAAAGTAAGCAAGTTAAATTAACAATCATATGAATGCAAACAAATGTATGCAATGTAGAAACCATGTATATACAACCATCCGAAAATTGTATTTAGCTTAGATTTTCACCTTTCGTAGCCAGGGTTGGAGATGATGGTACATTAGACTCGGGTTCTAATCACTCTGGCTTCTAATCCATTATATAGCCTCATCATGCAATTAATATTATTCACTTGTTTTTTTATTCAACTTATGCCATGAGTGTGGATGTGACTAGCATACGCAATCTACTTGGCCTAAGTAGTGAACTCTAGGACATGGCCTATTGCTATGTAGTTGGCATCTCCAAAGTCAAGTAAGCCCACAGGTTAAGGTAAGGTCATATTACATGTCTACATCATGCAAAAACTCAAATAATAATAATCACAATCCCTACAAGACCCCTCCATCCTACATGCGTAGTGTAACGGCTAATAAATCCTTGCTCATGTACGGTATCCATGACCATTTAATTTAATGAGTTGATTATAGTTAAATCTAGTTTATTTAATTGTCCAAACAATCATTATAGACAATCATCATATCAAAATTATACTATTAATTTATCACTTCATTCAATTCATACATCTTGTAATGTTTTGGCAAACAAGAAAAGCAATAATAAATCACTTATATGATTCCTAATTCCCTATGTAGCTAATAAATAGAAGTCATACATTAAGTACGACTAATCTACAAGCACAAGTATGTATAATAATCATTAGAATACTAACTTAACTAAAACCGCTAAGGATCATAATGCTCTATGGGTAGCTCGCCCTCTCAATCTATGTCACCTAATAAATAATAATAAAAGAAGCTAAATGAGTATTTAGATTTATTACTAAGTGGCCTAAATAACTTACTATCTACTTATAATCCCCTTTTTGCTTAGGTTTTCAGTCTCATGTAACTTTTTTGTTTTACCTTAAATATTTATATTTTTATAGTTAATTTTCATCAAGTTTGAGTGTATTTCCTTAATGATAGAATTTAATTAAAGTTTTCAATATCATTTCACTTTGCTTAACTTAGCTATTGTAGTGATTAGGAAACATTATTTTACTATAGGAATAATAATAGACAGGTTAGTAAATATTATATGAGTTCGGATTGTTTCACTATTTGTAATTTTGCATGAATATATTGTTATGTTATAATTTAATGGTAATACATAAGAGTAGTAGGTAAATAGTAGTGTGATAATATAATAATAGAGTTGAGTAGAAAACATTAAATATTATATTGTTAATAAATTGCCTTGATCATTGAAACTCTAGCTTAATCATAGTGTAGTATTATGCTAAAAACTATCATGTATGTAAGTGTATATACATACTCATTTTAATTCTTGTAGGTATATGACTATATTATTGTTATCATCATTATTAACTTTAATTTTATTTTAATCGCTATTATTATTATTATTACTATTAACTATCATCATCGTCATTGTTTCATAATACTATGATATGGTAATTACGTTTTATAGATTTAATTGTTTGTACATATAGAAGTATATCTTCTTTAAAATATTTTGACTTTATGTACACATGTAGATGCATAGAACTATGACTTCTGAATAATTTTATGTCATATAATTTGTGTTTTATACGTACTTTATGATATATGTTTATCGGTTTCCTCCTTGTAAACATATGTGTGTATATATATATATATTTGTAAATAATTACACATGTGGTATTTATTTATTTATTTGTTTGGGGAGTTTATCCTAATTATCAATTTACTGGATTAAATTACTTATCATCCTACTTATATTGCTTGATTTCAACAAAATCTTCAATCGCGTATAACTTTTTCGTTTTAAATCTAATTTATGATCTTACAATCAATATTTATCATTTTCAAATATACTTTCATGTGGCAAAGTCCATTTTGAGAGCTAAGATCCGCACTTTCTAGTACGAGCTTAGAGAGTTACAAATTTTCATGTAATTGGGCTCATCAATATTTTATTTACTTCTTAAGGGTTTTTCCCTAAGATTTTTCAAATTAGGCTTCTTATAAATTTGTCATTAAGCCTAAAAAATTATAGGCCTAACCTTTATACATTTTTATTCTATTGGGCCTAGTTAAAAATTTTACTAACTGATGAATCTAACTCAAGTAAGGTATGTTTTAATGATTGGTAGGCTTTTTAAATTATTGTTTGGGCCTCCATAATTTTACTAAATTTTATACTTGTTGATTCTTTCCATTTTTTTATCTTACATATATATATATATATTGTGTACTAGCCCATAATGGGCTTTTCCCTAAAGTTTCCAGTTTTATACTTTACAGGCCTAAATTATTTATACAATTTTTTTCTTAAATTAATTAAATAAAATTATTGAGCCTCCTTTTTTTTCATATTAAACTTGGTTGTAAGATTTGGGGTGTTTTTTTCCCAAGTCCATTTTATTTTATTTTTACAAGTTAACCTATTGTCGTAATTTACAAATTATTCTAATTAGTAATATAATAATTAGTCTAAATCAGTTTATTTTAGTTATTTTTCATAAAGTACAATTTTGGGTGAGGAAATTTTGAGGCTAGCATGGCAAGAGTTGTGGCTTTCTTGGGGGGATTTCTCCTAGTTTTGATCATTTTTATATTTTTACTAATTTATAATTGTAATATGAATGCATATTATGCCATAAATAATTATTTAATGGAAAAATAACATTGTTCCTTTCCTTTATAGTAGCGTTTAGTACATGTGCACATATATACATATATCTTTGTGTTTTTTTAGAAAAACAAAATAATAATATATGTATATGTATTCATAAATACATATATTATTATATATATGTATATACCTCAAAGATCAAAAAATAAAATAAATAAATATGTATATAACAATTATATGTAGACATGTGGTGTATATATAGATGTCTATTTTTGTATTTTTTGTAATAATATATTTATATTGACATATGTTATTTTCAAAAAAATATATACATATACATATATAAGTATATTTCCATATATATATATATATCACATCTAGAAATAAAAATAAATTTTAAAAAATATACTCCTAGCATTGGGGCACAACATGCATGTATATCTATCTAAGCAAATGTATTCCAAAGTTTATACACATATACATAATATATACACTTCATGTGATTAGAGTACATGAAGAAATCAACTTACATGTATGCATAACTTCTAATATGCTACCTTAGTACAAAATCCGAATACATAAAGAAAATAGACATGAGTGCTATTTACAAGACATTAGCAAGAATACATTGAAAAAATAAAAAAATAAATAAAATATATGGTTAAGCTTAAGTTGAAGCTTGGTTATTATAAGCATTTATAGCATCCTCCTTCCACCTCCCTAAGTGCTTCAAGTATTTATATATTTTCCTTGTTGGGCTTGAAGGTATAATATGGATTGAGGCAAGTGTATTGAATAGAAATGAAGGAAAAGAAATGAAATCAAAGAGAGAAGAAGGGAGAGGTTGTGTCAGTCCTAGTGAAGGGAAGTGAGAGGATATTTTGATGTGTTTGATTTTGTGCTTGAAATGAAAAAAAAAAAAGGAAGATATAGGTAGTACACTACCAACCTTTTTTCTGGAGAAGAAGGAAAAAAAGAAGGGTATATGATTGATTTTTTATTTTTTTTACCAGCAACATAGCCTTGTCATCTCCATTTTGTTGCAACTGAAATTTAGGGATATAGGGGTGATTTTGTTGTCTTTTACGTCTAGTTACTAGGCTTTAAGTAAGACCAATGAGAGGGCTTTAGTTGGGGATTTAGTTAGGTTAATGGGAATTGGTTCTATTAATCTACATTAGGGGTTTTGTTTAGATAAAAGAAAAATAAAAATACTTAGTTAAAGTATTTATTTAGACAAATACATATGTTAAATATATAATAAACTTTACCATAATATTTTATAATAATGTATATATTACATTAAGAAGGAAATAAATTGCATAATATAAATAAATATATGTATATATAAATGACACTGCATGTAGTTACATCAGATATATTTACAATTATCTAATTTATTAATTTAATTAGTTGAAATTAATTAATTATTATTTAAAATTAGCTCTAGTCAATCGATACCGATTTCACACGATTTTGCGTATTTAGCAATAATTTTATTGAGTTAAGGCTTTACAAGCATTAAGGTAATTTATAGAGTTTTATAATCTTACAGTTTAGTGTTTAGGGGTTTTTATTAAGTTTTGGTTCACATTTTAGGGTTTGGGGTCTTTGTTTACGATTTGGGTTTTCAAACCATATACTAACTCCAAGATGCTAAATTTACATGGTTTACACTATCAAATGTTAGAGTTACTACTTATCACTTGGTTCTACTCTTAGTCATGCTTAGTAACATGAAGTCAGATTGGCTCTTGTTGAAGTTGGTTGGTGTTCAACCTACTTGTTAGCTCTTGCTTGTTAGTTAACTCCTACTTCTTATACGGGTCGATTAGAGTAGGTTGTATGGTGCTTGGAAAAGCTATATGATTCCATAAGTTTGGGAATAGCAAATTGGAGTTCAGATAGTTATTAGTTGTTGCTTGGTTTATTCAACTATAGTTAGAAAAAAAAATGTAGTAGCTACTCTTAGACTACTATAGTATAAGTGCTATAGGTTGTATTGCTATAGAGTGCTGCTCAATATGTAGATAAGCTAATTGGTTGTTGCTCTATATGCTAACTATGGTCCATAATTGTTATCAAAATTCACAACAATGGTAAGTAGATCCTTAAGGTATAGTTGACATGAACTGCTTTTGTTTCAATTATAGTCATATTAGTCTTGCTATGTTGCTATCAACATGTCTAATTTCTATACTTTGGGCACTTCTCATTTTTCATCATATTAGATCTTTAGTATTGCAATCTATTGCCTTGATTTGTCATCTAGCGTAAAAAAGTGAGTACCTCTTTATAATTGATATGGTTTCTTGTAATGGTTAAAGGTTAAAGTTATCTCATATTAGTGTTTATTTCTTATACACTACATAACCTGTTATTTAAATTCATTGAGGACACCTAGGCAATTGAGCAATACCGGTCTTCTTATTATTGAAGTGTACCACTTTCCAATTTGTAAATTGGCTATAATCTAACATGTATTTCTCACATTATATAGGAAATATTGACATTGACTCTTTCAATCTTTATTGCATAGTTTATTGTTCTACCACTTTTGATAAGGATCAAGGACTGATCACATGTGCCTAAGCTTTAGGACTTTCTTAGGTGGTTCGTAGATTTGTCCAAGGTGAGTTAAGCACCGAGGAGCAATGCTTATCTTAATCCAATCTGTCGAGTTAGTTTGCTCTCTACACAATCTAAGATGTTGCCAAGGTGACCAATTTATGTACTAAACTGAACCCTTCGTTTTATACTAGTCCAAGCACTAAATCTGTATACTACAATCTTCATTGTACCAAGGCAGAGTTGACAATAATCACGAGCTGACCATCTGAAGCCGATTACGACAATGAGTTGCCTTTGAGCCAATCCAATCTAATATCAATTGTTTGAGCTAGCTCATTGCCAACGCTAATCTGCCTTGATTAGGATCCACCCCTACTCAACTCGTAGTATTATTGGGACTAAAGACTATAAAGCTCACTCGCACTATACTTTTCTAACATCCATATTCTCCTTTCTGATAGTGAATATTCTTTTGCATGATTACGTGTTTTCCCTGTAAATTATTCTTCTTTTCTTAGCAACAAGGATCCATTTATGTAATTTTCTGTTATTTAAGATTAACCCTAATTGGGTACTATAAATACTTGTATAATGTAATAGTCACATCATCATATACTGAGAATACATTGAACTTTTACTCTCTCGAGCTAAGTATCCTTCTTACTCTTGAGTTACTCTTATCTAGCTCATTAAGTGTAGACTAGTGGTAAGTAACCTTCGACTACATTTATGCATCATATCAAGTGTGACCCGAGCTCGTGTAAGGCATTGGTGTGCCATATCCTTCATCAATATACAAGAACCTCTACTTAACCTTAGATTACCATTTACTATTTGAACCATCTTGCAATTCGGACCCACCCTATTGGTTACTCATGATATTAGCTCCTTGTGTTTATCCACGGTAATCTGTATCATCTTAATATCAGAGCACCAGGCTACGTTCGAAGCCAAATTCTGTTTCTGTGTTCTTGGAGTGGTTTGTTACTACTCTCATGTGATAACGATTCTATTGTTAACCCTGGAGTATAGTAGTTGAGAATTGTTCTATACTCTGTTTTCCCTTATTTTTTATATGCAAAAACAGTGTGGTTGACTATTCATTTGTTGTGTAATTATGGTATGAAGAATCCATCAATGTTAGACTCAAGTGTTTAAGGAATTTTAGGAAACCAAGAAAGTAGAACTCGACATGGCCAAGGATAGGAAGCTTTATACCTTAGTTAATTGTAACCACTTAGATAGGCTTACTGACTTAATGGCTAGTTTGGTAACTGTTATCTAAGAAGAAAGACAGCAAGTAAGAAATAACCCCACCAAGGAACGTGAATAGCAAAGCGAGGCAATGGGCAGTTTTGTTGAGTTAATGCCCCAACTTGACCACCTGGAGCTAAAGGAGTAGGTAGAGACGCCAAACGAAGACTAGTGCTGTAAGAGATTGAAGAAGAAGCGAAAGCAGATGACAATGCAAAGGAGTTTTATAAGCATGGGGAAAGAAATGTACGAGCCCCTAAAGTCAAAGGATTGAGAATGCATATTTTTAGTTTTTCTAAAACTAGTGATGCCAAGGACTACCTAAGTTAGGTAGACAAAATTGAAAAGCAGTTTGATGCCACGAAGTGCTCAATAATGCAAAGGTTAAACTTGCTATGTTAGAGTTCAATGGTTATGCCGTCTTGTGGTCCAAGAACTTACAAGCCACCAAAAGAAAGGAAGGAGAATGAGAGATTAAGAGTTGGGATGAAATGAAGAGAGTTATGCGGATGAGGTTTATGCCAAGCTATTATTTGTAGGATACTTTTGAAAGATTGCAAGAATTGAGACAAAGAGGATCAAGTGTAGTTACTTATGCTAAGGAATTCTAAATGTTAATGATCTAATGTAAAGTCATAAAGGCAAAGGATCGAACTGTATCTCGATTCATTGGTGGATCAAAATATGACATCAAGGTCATTTTGGAAACCCTAGATGTTAGAATGCCTAATGATGTAATCCAAGCAACCTAAACGGTAGAAAGGTGCCAAATAAGAAGATTCTGACCACCTATTAGCTAACCAAGCAGTAGTCGAACTGTTCCGAGCAAACCTGTATGAATAGGGCCAAGCAAGGTTGTTAAGACTGACCCATTCTGACTAACCGAGCTAAGGAGAAGGAACCCCTAAGGAAATTCAAGAAGGGCTAAAGTTTAGGGAGAAAGATGAGTGAGATCAAGTGTTTCAAATGGCAAGGATTTGAACACATGACTACTTAGCGTCCGAGTAGGTGAACAATGGTGATCTAAGGTAAGGTGCCGACTGTTGAGATCAAGAACACTGATGAAGAAGTTAAGGAATTGAAGGAGGATGGACAGATCGGACTATCTGAGGAGGAAGTTATCTATAGAAAGGAAGGAAACTTTTTACCAACCACTTTAATATTGAGGAGGATGATGAGCATCAGCCTCATACTTGAAGATGAACAAAGGGAAAATCTCTTTCATATTGAGTGTAAGGTGAATGAGTCGTTTTACACCTTGATAGTTGATAATGGAAGTTATACTAATGCAACTATTGAATTTATGGTCCAACAATAGAAATCGCTAACTGTTCCCCACCCAAGACCTTATAAGCTTCATTAGCTTAGCAATAAGGGAACCCTATAGGTGAACAAATAAGTATCTATACTGGTTTGCATTGGAAAATATCAAGATGAAGTACATTGTGATGTGCTACCCATGAGTGTGTCCCATATTCTACTTGGAAAACTATGGATGTTTGATCAAGTAATTATGTGTAACAGTAGGAGGAATATATGTTCTGTGGAGCATAAAGGAAGAAGGTTGAAATTAAGTCCCATGACTGTCGAGTAGGTAAAGGTCTTACAATCATGACTTAGCCAAACCTTAAAGAAAGAGGCTTTGGTATTGACCTGAGCCGAATTGAAAAAGAGAAATGGAGCTAGAGGGACTAACTTATCTGCTTGTTTGAAGACTTCTAAAGATAAGACTTAGGGAGGAAGAGCTATTAACTAAAGTAAAAACCTTACTAAAGGAATTAGTCGATCTGTTTTAGGAGGAGCTACCAAACAATTTAGCCCCAAATCAAGGCATCAAGCATGTGATCAACCTATAGCTAAGAGCCATGTTGCCAAACAAGACTACTTACAGGCTGAATCTTGAACAGGTTGCCAAACTACAGATGCAAGTAAATGAGCTACTGAAGAAGGGGTAAGCACACAAGCTGTAAACCTCATAAATTTAGCTATTTAAAAGTAGAATTGAACCTTAATACTGTAGATGACTTCATGAGCCGTTAAAGTTGAGCAAGACAAAAAATTAATAAATTATAATTTGAATATTTTATAAGTAGTGAAAACTCTAGAAAAATCTATTAAAACCTAAATCGCATACAAAATCCTTAAATTCGATGTATATGCAAATACTTGAATTCAAAATTGAACTCAAACTTAATTGAAACCCTAATACTATAATTTTAAACTTATAAAATGAATAAATATCACTTAATCGTGATATAATCGTAGTTGATAACAATTATTGACTAAATCACATAATCGCGCAAAACTTTTATTAAAAACATAGAAATAACTCATAAAATTTATAATCATAATGGGCACTAATTAAATTGATAAATTTTCACGAAATTCCAAAATTTATTTATAAATGTTATTTTTATTATTTTTATGTTTGAAAAAATTACATATAGTTATTTTTATTTTCCTTTTTTCTTCCCTTTTTTTCTTTGTTTTTCTTTTCTTTTTCCTTCTTCTTATTTTGTTCTTGTTTTAGACGTAAATTTTAGCTGCAATGTACAGCAACCCATGTGCTAAATTATCTCATCCTAGTGTCTTGAAATTAAAGGATAAAGGACAAATTACATAAAGCAAATGTCCTTTCTCAATTAATGAAGAGATTAATCAAGATTTTTTTTCCCTTCTTATTCTTTGATTTTAATTGCTAAACTTGTTGCTCATGTCTAGAACTTTCAAACCAAAAAAAAAAAAAAAGAAACAAAGCAAAAACACACACAAACCAAAACTGAGAAGAATAGAAGAGAAAAACAATGTAATTGGAAGAAGAAGAAGAAGAAGAAAGCTAAAGGAAATTAATCAACTATTTCACTAAAATAATTAGGTAAGTATTTATTTAATTTTTATACATATGTATATCATATATTATGTACATATATATACTAAGTATTTTGTTATATATTTAATTACATGTACATATGTGTATGCATAAATAGATATGTACATAGGTATTAAGTATTTTCTCTATTTGTATATAAACATATGTATGTGGGCATGTATATATGTATTATCATGTATAACGTACAGTATATGTATATGTATGTATGTATAAATAAGAATACATATAGTATGTATTTAGTATATTCACTATTTAGGTATTGATATATATATATATACGTATGTATGTACATGAGAATATATATATATATAGGTATGTGTATATGTACTTAGTATTTTTCTTAAGTATAATATGTATGTATACTAAATATTTCCTTTATATGCATGTATATATATTTAGTATTTTATTTAATTAATTATGTATATATGCGTGATTATGTATATATATATGAAATTATTATTATTTTTACTATATGAGGTATATATATGTATATGTGTATGTATATTGCTAGACGTGAAGATGTCTATATATTAATATTAATAATATTTTGTATTTTAGTATATATACACATATATAGTAAAACCGTATAGGTACATAAGTATAAAAAGTATAAATAATTGTATATTATACTTGTACATAATGTATAAGTAAAGTTAGAATAATTTATTATATAAAGTATAGTATACATATAAATATACGTATATGAATAGTAACGTATACAAAAAATTATAAGTATGTGTAAATAGTGTATATAATATACCATAATATTAATTTAATAAATAAAGTAAGTTAATAGATATATAGATGTATACAAAACTATCGTAAATTAGGAAAAACGATAATAATTAAGCAAATTAGAAAATTTAATGAAATATAATAATAAGTATTTATATATATATATAAATTATACCATAAAATAGGAAAAATATGAAAAATTATGAAAAAAGTGCAAGTATGATATGTAGCACTCTCACGTGCTGCTACGTCATCATGTATACATAAATTAAGTAATTTTTGCAATTAATAATAATGAATAATTAATTAAGTATAAAAATTTGAATTAATAAATATTAAACCCCAAAAATAAGTAATTATAGAAAAATATACTCAAAATAAGAAAATTACAAAAATATACCATACAAATAATTATTAATTTGTAATTATACTAAAAAAAAAAACCTAATTTGATATTTTACAACTTTTTAAGTCAAAATAATGAGTTTTGTAATATTTTTATATCTCAATCCAAATTGCAAGTTATAACATCCAAAACGAATCTCATTATGAGAAAGTATGCTCGAAAACGATAAAAATAGACTATAAGTTTATAAAGATCCAAAATAAATTGAAAAAATTATATGCGATTCGATAAAAAACTTGAATCAATAATTTCACGTAAATCAATAACCTAGTTAAGTAAACAGTATAATTTAGCTTACTAGTTTAGTTATTTAATTCTCAAACTTACTACTTTTCATATTCTCTTAATGTTAGGTGATCTTAAGATCAAGATCAACTTACCTTTAGACTATTACGATCCTTAACATCATTTATGACCAAGTGAGTACTTCCGATAACTCTATACTTGTTTTGTACTCATAATTAGTGCACCTAAAGTAAATATTAATAATTTGATGAATGGGGGTATGAGTTATGCATGTATCTAAATACTAGTTGTGTATTGTGTAAAAGATTATGAAACATAACAACTAAGTAATAGATTGCTTGATTTATTACCGTATAATTAAATGGTTTGTTGATATTTTTTGATTACCTCATAAGTTGACTTAATCACGTTCAACTTAACTAAAATTAAATGGATTATGCATAAAGCACGAACATTACATATAATGTTCCGGCCATTACCTCGCGCGGTTGGTATTGAAGGGCCTTGGAAGGATGGATTCCTACATGATTTGATTAGTACAGTGTAGAAGCACTAGTACAACAAGACCCTATCCTTGGTTCATAGGTTTACTTAGCACCAAAGACGCTAACCATGAGTGACTGGAGATCGTATCTAGAAACTACTGCTATATGGTGTGAGTGTGGACTATAGGGGCTACCTCATTGCTAAACCTGGATATATGTGTACTATTGACTGTTGGAAATAGAAACCTGTTTCGTGAAATAGAGAATTTCTACATATATTTATATATGGTTAGAAAATCTAGGTGCTAGAGCCCGGTTGTGAATGGTGCTGATGTATCTTCAACCCTTACTTCGAAGGGCGTTAAATCCAATGTTGTATATAGCACCGATCAACTGTATATATATTATTTGGCATATTGCTCGTTTATGCATTCATATGTTTGATAATAAAATGTTTGATAACTTGTTTGCTGGTATAATACGAGGGATAACTCACTAAACTCTTATAGCATGCTCCCTAATAGTTTTCTCTTATAGGTTGCTAGATAATTGAGCATGGTCTAAGAGTCAAATGTTGAGTACTAGTGTCAAAGTGCTTAAAAGTTAGAATATGAGCATAGACTGTGTAAATGGTTTGAAATATTACATATAATTATTAATACTATAGTTAGATTTTGCGACTTTTGTAAGTTTGAGTTTTAGAGCTTTACTACCTAATCATATCGTTTGGTAGAAGGTATCAATTCTTTACAGTTCTAAGGAACTATGGATTATTGGATATATTTAGTTATTTATATAATGAGATGAGTTTATAAATTAAAAATGTGAAACCCTAGAGATTAACTAATTAGAGTTTTGCAATTCTCTAACTTGCAAGATGGTCTTCGTATTACGGGTGTATATGTATCATGAAAATTTTAAGTAATCCTACTAAGTCTCTTTTAGGGTCACAAGACGAGTCCTTGAGCCCTTATGCTATGATGGCCTTATTAATGCTAAATAAGGATGGTTCTTGGATGATGTGTATGGATAGTTAAGTGATCTCGAATTGCCATCAAGTACAGGTATCCCATACCTAAGCTTAATGACATGCTAGAGGAATTAAGCAAAGCAAGATTGTTCTCCAAGATTGACCTTAAAGCTAAGTACGATCATATTTGAATGTACGAAGGCAATGATTGGAAGACCACATTCAAGATATAACATGGTTTATATGAATGGCTTGTAATGCTATTTGGACTATCCAATGCACCGAGTACATTTATTTACCTTATGAACCATGTGCTTCAAGAATTATTGGTAAGGTTTGTCATAGTTTATTTTGATAATATTCTAGTGTATAGTCTTGACCAGGAGACTCACCAAGGGCATCTCTGATAAGTGTTTGCAAAACTCTGAGTTGAACATCTCTATGCCAACTTGAAAAAGTGCGACATTTGTTGTTCTAAGGTAATATTTTTAGGTTTTTTTACAAGTAAAGGTAGCATCTGAGTCAATAATGAGAAGGTAAGCGAGATTATAGAATAGCCTGAATTGACTTATTCTATGGATGTGAGAAGTTTTCATGGCTTAGCATTGCTCTATCATCAATTCATAGAGGATTTTAGTACGATTGCAGACCCGCTTACCTAATTGTTAAAGAAGAATATTGAATTCAAATGGAGAGAGAGAGAGAGAGAAAGAAAGGAGGCGTTTTGAGGAAGTAAAAGATAGGCTAACTATAGTCCTTATCTTAGCTTCTATAAGCTTTGATGAGGTGTTTAAAGTAGAGTGTGATGCATCTGAACTAGGTATAGGTGCTATACTAATGTAAGAAGGCCGACCTATTACTTACTTTAGTGAGAAACTTTAAGGAGCTACACTCAATTATTCTATCTACAACAAAGAGTTATACTCCTTAATCAAAGCCCTAGTGGTATGGCAATACTATCTACTACCCAAGGAGTTCATAATCTACACTGATCATGAATCCTTAGGGTATCTAAAGAGCTAACTAAAGTTATCTCAGAGGCAAGCGAAGTGGATTGAATTCATGGAGGGTTTTTCTTATGTCATAAAATACAAGACTTGAAGAAACAATGTAGTGGCCAAAGCTCTATTAAGACAACATACCCTCCTAACGGAACTACAAGCACAGCTACTTGGTTTTTTAACCATAAAAAATCTATATGCTGAGGATATATACTTTGGTCCTATCCATGCCCGATATGAGGAAGGACAAACACTAGATGACTATCACAGGTGTTACGCCTTAAAGTAATACAATTGTAACAGCTTCGTCATATAAACCATTCTAAGATAGAAGTTGGCCTTACAACTACAATCCTAAACTTGATCTATACAAGGCGTCTATTGCTAACCTACTTTGAAGTAAACAGTTCGTAATTTAAATAAATCATTTACCTAAAAAGTACGAAATTATATATATATACTAGAATTTAGTTATTATAATTAACATTTACAACATTTCATCATAATCTATTTCCTAGTTAATAAATTATTCAAAAATGAAAAATTCTAAGATAAAAGCTTAGACCTTAAAAATATATGTCTGTTCTTCAAATGCTTTTTTTCACTCCCTAGGATCCAGTAGTTACTAGCTTCAGAGTAGTTATAAGCCACTTCTTAGACAACACCTGCAACGACGTCTCTAGGGATGTGAGCTACCATAGCTCAGTAAGTTAGGATTAAGGACTTAAAACTAAACCACAAACACAAACAAGGTTATCAACCAACTTATTAGGTACAATACATGTTCAAGCAAATGCCATTGTACAACATTATTCTACCCGTCATGAGTAAAAGAAATTGAACCCACTCTAATCCAGGTTGAGGAGTTGCCATTAATGCAACAACTCACAACCAAACTGAAGCTTGTGCAATGGATACACTACTCCCCTCACGATTACCTTCGAACCATTGACTTCACCTTTATCGGGACCACCTCACCTGTCACTTGGTTCAAGTAAGGATAAAGAAGGGACCCATTATGTTATCCAGCGCTATCCCTTTCAAAGAGGTCAGTATTTGGCCAAAGAATCCTAAGTTTCCTCTAATGGGTTGCTATGCAAGTTTGATTATGATTACAAGTTGTATATTTAATCAGGTCTAGTTTAGGGTGATCAATCATTTCATACAAATCATACAATACAAACCAAGTAGCAAATCAAAAATCATATCATCATCTCAGAACAAGTACAATCAAGTATAATTTCAAGCCTCTAAAATATAATACTATATTAATCCCAACTAACCTCGACTCCTCGCTCACTCACTTAAGGTCTGACTCACTTAAGCCATCGTCGGTCATTCCTATAACATAAACGTGGTTTTAGTTTTTTATATAACTATTATAGGTTAGTTTTATCCTATAATGCTTATTATTATCTTTTTTTTAAAGTTTAATATACCTACTTATGTAGGTCTTAATTCTTTTACAATTCTTCTTAAATCGTATTAAGTTCTATTTCAGTTTTCGCATCAATTTCTAAGTTAGGTTTTTAACTTAGTTTTTTGTTAAAGATTTACATGTTCACCCTAAGAAATCATTATAACCCATAATGTGAAATTAATTACATTATCTTTAAATATCCTAAGTATCATTTTTAGTCTCTAACTAGTGTTCTAATCCATACGGTACACTCGAATTCACTCCCTTTATGAGAAAATCTTCCATTTTTCATATAATTGCCCTAATTTAAGTTTCCTATCAGATTTATTGTATATTTCTATTATTATCATAATATCAATTCTAACCAATATTTTCCTAATTATTAATTTCTCATAATTACATATTACACATTATCATCTAATGTATACAAAATGTACACATCTAAATCTCCCAACATCAAATAATATTCCAAATATCTAAATTCATCCCAAATCAGATTTTGAACCTGATTACCCTAAATTACCAAATTAACATAAAATGTTCTATTTTTCCTTATCACTTATTTACTACGTAGTTACCCTAATAATTACATTTAACACCTTAAATGTTATAAGTATCACACTTCATCAAATTTTTACATCTTAAAACACATAATTGTATATCAAATTAGTAATTACCCATTTAATTACTTAATTAAACCTAAATTACCCATTTTATGCCTCATTTTAAGGCTTAAAAATTATCTTAAATTTTCAAAAATTCATTTTTGAAAAAGGGCTTTGTGGCACTGTTTTATATCACCTAAGTAGTCTCCACAAAAAATCTACAGGACATATTTTCATAAAAATAATATTTTTCCTAAAAACTACATATTAAAATATTCCATAATAACAAAATTCATAATTTTCTAAGAATATTTATTATTTTTATAAAATTACACAAAATCGAGCTAAAAATTGAACTTACCGATTTGGGTGGCTTTCGCCACCGTCGATAGCCATGGGTTTGTCGGCCTACCCGGGCACTACCACCAATGTGTGGTGGTGGTGGCCGTCCTCTTCCAACTGTTCGTCGGGTCTAAGTTTTCCTTAGAAGCCTCAGCTACACAATTTTTTGCTAAATTTTTGTAAAACTCTAATTTCCTCTCAATTTTGCCTCTCTCTACTTTTATATGGTTTCAAATTAATCAAATGAGCATTTGAAAAATTTGGGGTATTAATAGAGCTTTAGGAAAATTATTATGCATTAAATTGATTTGACAATTGACTTATCTCTTCTTCTTTTTTACTTTTTATTTGGAAAAATTTAATTTGTTAATTTCCTTCTTAAATTTTCAAATTGCCAAGCCCCATACCCTACTTTTGGAATTTTCCTCATTTTTCTCTATTTTTCTTGATTTATCCTTAATTAATTATGAATTTTCTTTAATTAATTAGTATTATTTTAGCACATTTCGTGTATTTTAAGTAATTACACGTATTTCTACCTACATGTAAATTCATATATAGTACAAATAAATATTCTTAAATATTATTTAAGTTATTTTATGATTTTTAGTGTGCATATAATTTATCTTTGGTAATTCGTTGCATTTTCGATAAATAACGAGTAGTATACTTAAATTTTGAAAATTCTATATTCTTTTATTTTATTACTTATTTTTCTAAATTCAAACTTATGGAATCACTTTTACTAATATTTCTTACTTTATTTGATAATTTAGACTTAATCAGATTCTTTAACCAATCACCCTAAATTTTACTAGTTAAACTTTAGATAGTTGATTATAGGTCTTACAACAAGGATGATAAATATTTATTCAGGAAGATGAGGCTTTGTATCCTGACCTATTCTATGAGAGAACTACGAGAGAACTACTAGTGCGCAAAGCACATGGAGGGGGATTAACAGGACACTTTAGCCAGCGTCGAATTTATGAGGTACTATCCTTTAAATTCTTTTGGCCAAGGATGAAGAGAGATGTCCAATCTGTACTGAAAAAGTATATGACCTGCTAAAAGACAAAGAGCTAAGCTGAACCGAGCAAGGACACTACTAACCCTTACCAATCCTGTCCAAACCATAGTCCAAGCTAACTTATGGACTTCATGTTAAGATTACTAAGGACGTCCTAAGGGAATGACTCTATCATAGTTGTTGTGGATTGATTTAGCAAGATAGCACATTTTGTGCCCTATTCCAAAACTAATTACACTTCGGCTATCTCTTTTCTTTTTTTGTAAGAAGTAATCAAGTTATACAAAATTCCCAAAACCAGCATTTCAGACTGAGACCTAAAGTTTATGAGTCACTTCTAGAGGACGCTATGGAGGCAGATGGGAGCTAAGCTACTATATAGCATGTCTTACCATCCATAGATCGATGGATAGACTAAAGTTGTCAACAGAATCGTAGGAACTTTGCTACGGGTTACAGTCAAATGAAACATGGTCAATTGGGATCTATGCCTAGTAATCATTGAGTTCGCCTACAACATGATCGCCCACAGTGTAACAAACATGTCTCCATTTAAGGTTGCCTATGGGTTTCACCCTAAGCACCCCAACAATGTTTGATGATGACCGATTAGCCGTTGAAAGAGTTGAGGCCATCAAAGCCATACATTGGAAGATTGTAGAGCAATTAGGTCGAGCTAATATTAAGCTTGAGAAGCAAAGCTAAGGATGAAGGCAGAGAGAATTTCAACTAAGTGATTTGGTCTTGATACACCTCAGTAAAAAACGATTCCTAAACTTGAGGAAGATTAAGTTATCTCCTAAGGTTGATGGACCTTTCAAAGTGCTTGAAAAGATCAATCCTAATGCTAATAGGATTGAATTGCCTAAAGGATATGGAGTCTCAGACTCCTTCAACATTGCTGACCTCTAACCTTATACTCCCAAAGATGAGCAACTAAGAGCTAAACTAGATTTGATCCTAAATCTCAAGCAACCCGAAGGAGATGATAAGGATCAAGGACCGATCACGTACTCTTAAGCCTCAAGACTTTCTTAAGTGGTTCATCGATCTATCTAAGGTGAGTTAAGCACCAAGGTGCAATACTTACCCCAGTTCGATTTGTCGAGCTACTTTGCTTCCTACACAATCTAAGATGTTTCCAAGGTAACCAATCGATAAGCTAAACTAAACCCTCTGCTTTACACCAATCTAAGCACTAAATAATGTAATCACTATTGTGCCAAGGCTAAGTTGACAAAAATCAAGAGCTAATCTAGTCTAGTACCAATTGTTTAAGCTACTAAACTGCCGACACCAAACTACCTTGATCGGGATCTACCCTTACTCGACTCGCAGTGTTATTAGGAACACAAATAATAAAGTGCATACACTATCCTTTTCTGACATCAGTATTGTCCTTTTTGATAGTAAATATTCTTTTGTACGATTATGTGTTTTCCTCATATATTATTCTCCTTTTCTTCGCAATTAAGGATCCATTTATGTAATTTTTTGTTATTTAGGACTTACTCTAACCGAGAACTATAAATACTTGCATAATGTAATTGTCGCATCATCATACACTGAACTTTTACTCTCTCAAGCTAAGTTCTTTTCTTACTCTTGAGCTACTCTTATATAGCCCATTGAGTGTGGACTAGTGGCAATTGATCTTTAGCCATACTTGTGCGTTATATCAAGTATGACCCAAGCTTATGTGAGGCGTCAGTACATTATATCCTTCGTTGGTGCATGGGAACCTTTGCTCAATCTTCAATTACCATTTACTCTTCAAGACATCTCGTGGCTTGGACCTACCCTATTAGTTACGCATGATATTAGCTCCGTGTGTTTATCCACGACATTCCGTGTCGACATTAGAGGGACTTTATTGCCTCTTGTTGCGCAACAACAAAAGTGACTAGAGTGGGTGCACATTAGGCAAACATTGCAATGAGTTCACTCAAATTCTGATTGGTCTCTTGAAGCTCATGTGCTAATTGCACATTATAAAGGAAACTTTCTTACATATGATCCCCTTGATTCATGCCTGCAATTGGAGGTAGATTTTGGTCACTAGTCACAATAGTGCTGTCTTATTCCTAGTTAG